>CP140200.1:0-1320197 GCA_037349495.1 Lotmaria passim
ACCCTAACCCTAACCCTAACCCTAACCCTAACCCTAACCCTAACCCTAACCCTAACCCTAACCCTAACCCTAACCCTAACCCTAACCCTAACCCTAACCCTAACCCTAACCCTAACCCTAACCCTAACCCCTAACCCTAACCCTAACCCTAACCCTAACCCTAACCCTAACCCTAACCCTAACCCTGAAACCCTAACCCTAACCCTAACCCTAACCCTAACCCTAACCCTAACCCTAACCCTAACCCTAACCCTAACCCTAACCCTAACCCTAACCCTAACCCTAACCCTAACCCTAACCCTAACCCTAACCCTAACCCTAACCCTAACCCTAACCCTAACCCTAACCCTAACCCTAACCCTAACCCTAACCCTAACCCTAACCCTAACCCTAACCCTAACCCTAACCCTAACCCTAACCCTAACCCTAACCCTAACCCTAACCCTAACCCTAACCCTAACCCTAACCCTAACCCTAACCCTAACCCTAACCCTAACCCTAACCCTAACCCTAACCCTAACCCTAACCCTAACCCTAACCCTAACCTTAACCCTAACCCTAACCCGTACACCCGTACACCCGTACACCCGTACACCCGTACACCCGTACACCCGTACACCCGTACACCCGTACACCCGTACACTACTACACCCGTACACTACTACACCACTACACCCGTACACCCGTACACCCGTACACCCGTACACCCGTACACCCGTACACCCGTACACCCGTACACCCGTACACCCTAACCCCAACAACAGCCACACAACACACCAAAGCACGCACCACCACACCACACACACACGCAACACAGTTCAGCTCCTCCACAATGCAAGCACGATTCAATCCTCTTGCAGCACAGTAACACAGTCTGTCCAGGCACACACAAAGGCAGTCGTCTGCTCACCTGCAAAACACACACATGCACACACGCACACACACATGACTCACCTTCACAACAGTTCAGCACCACCAGCTGCGTGCGTACCAGTGCCACACATCTACACAAACACCCATACACACAGAGAGAGTGAGAGAGAAGAACAGATCCTGTGCAGCTCCGTCGCAACAGCAACATAGCAAATCTCTGTCTCAAACACCTTCTCCATGCTCCCCTTCACAATAAACCACAGACACAAGGCGCACACAGCAAGCAGTCCACCACACCCACATCACCAGCCTATTCATGTCTGCGCAGCCCTTCACCTGGTGTGGCTCGTCGTGGTCCTCCTTCTCTCTCCCTCAATCCGCTGGCTGCACCTGCCTCTGCCTTGTCGTCTGCTGCATCCTGGCTGTGTGTCGCCACAACACACACAGGCTGTCCAACACCGCACCATCCAGGCGGAACACTGCATGCACAACACACCGTCACGAGGACGCACCCTCACCACAAGCAACTCGGCACGCTCAACGTTCACCTACGCACCACCATCGTCGGTCCAACGCGACCGCCATGAGTGAGGACAGGCAAACACACACAAACGCACACACATATGGTCGATAGCGTCAAGCTTGATGTCAGCATGCTGCCTTCTTTTCTCCTCGAGCCTCTGCATTCACTTTCTGCAAACACACACACATACATACAGGTTTGGCGTCATCAGACTGCAGTGTCTCACATCTTTGCATGCCACACTTCGACTCTGCTAGCCTTTCAACAAAAACCAGCTCCTCCTTCCTTCGTCTGCTGCATGCTCCATTCCTCCCATCCTCGACAACACTCCTCTGACACAGTCTGCTCAGCACACGCATCAGCTACGCCACAGATTTAATTCACTGTCTCATTCCATGCCTCTCTTTCTCCTTCCTTCATGTCTGTCAAGTTGAGTTTCCCCTTCTTCCCAGCAGCTGTTGAAACGAAGAACACGCAGAGAAGCTGTGAGCAACGCACATGCATCCTTTTACCTTCTTTCCTTCCAACGAGTTAAGAATGGCAAAGCCAATTACAGTGGTGCCACGAATGCGCTGTTGCAGCTTGAGCTGTCCTTCCTTTCTTACTCAACAGCAGATGCTCTTCCATCTCCGTCTTCGTTGCTCAGCCGTTGTGAAGGCAGACACGCAGTGCAGTCAGTGCTTGCCTTCCCAGATGCAGGTGTGAAAAGCCCGTCGAACAGCAGCGTGAATGAGGAGGACGCTGGGCACGTGGGAACAAGCGCCACGCGCACAGATCCGTCAGCCCTGTTCGCCTAACATGAATCCCTTGTGTTCGCAAAGAAAGCCGAGGTAGTGGCAGCAGCACGCACCGTTGTCTGGCAATTCTTCGTTTCCGCTGCTGTTGACGCTGTGAGAGCGTTGTCGTCCCACTAATAGAACCGCTGCAGGAAGGTCGGTCGCTGTCTGCTTCCACTGCCTCTTTGATTCCAACAAGTCAAGCTAATTGGCAGCAAACAGCAAAAGGCTCCATTTTCATCTGTGCGCACATCACACGCTGACTATCATCCTTGTTTCCCCAAGAGGGGCATCTGCATTTTCTGCAAAGGACGGTCTTAGCGTTGAGCAGTCAAAGTGCCCTTTTTCCGCGTCGCCTCTACAAGGTGGAAAGGCAGAAGCAAGAGCACACAAAGACAACGGAGGAACGCAGCAGCAACAAGCTGCCCACAAAGCACAAGCACAATCAAAAGCAACAGCTGGGACCTTTTTCTTTTTTCTATTCAATTCTAAAGGAGAGCCTTTCTTTTCACCTCCTGGGATATGAAAGCTGCAAGCAAAAAGGTGTGCAGCGAGCAAAAGCACTCCCCATATGCAATTGGAACGCTCAAGGCAACCTCCTTCAGTGGAGCTCTCCTCTTGCACAAACACACACGCTTCAGCCGCAACGTCTAGATGCTGTTTGCGTGTGCATCTAGAAGTCAGACAGTCCTCCTAATCAAGGGAACAAGCAAACCACTTCTCCGCACGTACAAGAAACTCAATCATCATCACAGCGCCTGTCGCTTCATAAAACACGTTTACTGCATGCATACTCACGTTGCGCAGATCGGCTGCCACAAGAGGAAGCTTGGCAAATAGGCACCTCATCTGCTGCGGGTGTCTTGCAAAAGCCAAACAGAAGAGAAAAGCAAAAGGAGAACGCAACGCCCAACGCGGTGCCACGACGTCACTGTGAAGTGAAACGCTGACCAAAACAAAAACCCAAGCAGAGCTCAAATGAACAGGCAAAGAAGAAACAAGCGAGAAAAGGCAGGCAACACCACTGCTTGTGCTGTCGCACCACGCACACGAGTGGCGTTCCGTGACAGCGCTCCAGCGCAAGGCAGCTAACGTGGTGCAACAGCCTGACGTGGTGCCGTGTAGCTTGAGCTACTGCAAAGCACTCCGAGGACAACATCATTTAACACTGAACAGAGCTCAGAGACGAGAAAAAAGAGAAACAACAAAGTGCAGCGACCTCTTTCCCTTTAAAGGGCAAACCGAGCTTTGCCCATCAGCTTCGAAGCACCATCACCACTCCGGAGGCACACACGACAAGCACCTGGTCTGCAGAGATGGAATGGGAGCTGTTGCAAGTGAAGGAAACGAGCACAGGAAAAGCGCTATTTCGCCTTAGCGCCACAAAAGAACAAAGCAGAACACCAGGCACCCCCATTTCAGCCCTCCTGCGTTCAGACGTTGTAGAGAGGTGCTCCTTCGAAAGCACTTCAGGCCCCCTGTCGTCAATCCCAGGCACATACCAGCCCCACGTACCAGCAGACCACTGTCCAGGCAGCCGACGCTTCACAAGCCACAGTGCGTTGATGAGGTGGCTCTGACGAGGCATGGCAGACCAGGAAGAACACGAAGACTGCTTAAAGTGCCTTGGAAAAAAAAAAAAGAGAAATGGCACCTGAAGTTGAAAGGAAGCCGATCCTCCACATTTGCTGGGTGTACGAACTCTGCGAAGCTCATTCTGACTGCAGCAGTGAAAAAAGGGGGCCACAACAAAGGAAGAGAAGAGAGACACTCTGCCTGCTGATCGGTGCGGAAAAAGCGCCGGCACTGTGAAATCACCAAAAGCGAAAGTGAAAGAGCAAAACAATGCGCCGACGCGTTGTAAAGGACAGCAAGCGGGATGCCTGGCAACACACTGTGAAAAAGATATGAGGTGACACCAAGGCGAAACAAAAAGCCCTTGCAAGTAGCAAACAAACACTGTTGAAGGAGAGACAAAAAAAAACAGCTTTGCTGGACGTGTATGTGCGTGCGTGAGTGAGCAGCACCAACAACAAAAAAACAAGTACCAGAATCCCCTCCTCGACAAAAAGAAGGACCAGTGCACTGCTCTCAAAAGGCTGAGATAAAAGCAAAAACAGTCTCATGTTCACATCAGAACACGGGTGGCTAAAGGAAGAAGAGAGGGAACGAAAAGTAAGGAAGAAACAAGCAGCTGCAATGGCCACTACAGAGAGACTTAATTAACGAGCCCGACTTTAAGCTGATGTCTCGGTAAAGCTGCACGTCGTTTCGTCACAGTTGAGGAGTTATAAAGCAAAACTCGATTGCCAGTCCCCGCGATCCACCGATGTGCTTCGATGGCATTTCATTATCCGCTCTGTTGACAGTGGTTTCTGAGCCTAGTCCGGTAAGGCATCATAACGAATGAACACACAAAAAAAAAAAACACACGATGCTAGAAAATGAGCAATGAAAAAAAAAAAACAGAAAGCAACAGCCGCGTAGGACATGTTGAAAATGGCTAACGGAAATAAAGAAAAAAGAGGAAAACGAAACACTTAAAAAAGGAAAAGACAAGAAAAAACACTTCTGAAGCTGTCATTAAACCAGCGGTGCACTCGGCTTCATTAAAATGCCCCGTGACGTCGTCACGCCGTTGCTCTTCCTTGATCATTTTCAGCGACTTTGTCCTAGTCCCTGTCGGTGATCACCCTTACAGAGGGGCCTAGCACCCGAAAGCTCGTCACGCTGCAGCACTGCACGTTCACCTTTTTCAGAGACGGTGCACCGGCGAGACCAGCAAGGCTCTCCAGTGTGTCGTTATGGGAAACGTTGAGCGTGCGCAGCCTCGGACACTGGCCCAAGCCTTCCACGTTGACAAGGCCGCATTCCAGCGCTCTGAGTGTCTCCAGCAGCGGGGCACCGGCGAGAGCAGAGAGGCTCTGCAGTGCGTAGTTATAGGAAACGTCGAGCGTGCGCAGCCTCGGACATTGGCCCAAGCCTTCCAAGCTGACAAGGTGGCAGTACTGTGCATCGAGTGTCTCTAGCAGCGGGGCACCGGCGAGACCAGCGAGGCTCTGCAGTGCGCCGTTATGGAAAACGTCGAGCGTGCACAGCCTCGGGCATTGGCTCAAGCCTTCCAAGCTGACAAGGCCGCATTCCCATGCAAAGAGCGTCTCCAACAACGGGGCACCGGCGAGACCATTGAGGCTCTGCAGTGCGTTACCGGAAACGTCGAGCGTGCACAGCCTCGGACACTGGCTCAAGCCTTCCAAGCTGACAAGGTGGCAGTTCCACGCTTTGAGTGTCTCCAACAATGGGGCACCGGCGAGATCATTGAGGTTCTGCAGTGCCTGGTTGTCAGCAACGTTGAGCGTGCACAGCCTCGGACACTGGCCCAAGCCTTCCACACTGACAAGGCCGCAGCAGTGCGCATCGAGTGTCTCCAGGCACGGCAAGCCCGCGAGGCCAACGAGGCTGGTCAGGTTTTTGTTGTCCGAGACGTCGACCACACGCAACGCTGTGCAGCTGCTCAGTCCCTCGAGGCTTCGCAGATTGCACTCCCTCGCATTTAGCGTTTCAACCCTCAGCGCGCCGGCGAGTGACGTGAGGCCCTCCAACGTTGGATTGTTGGACACGTCGACGTCGGTCAACTCTGGACAGCTTGCCAAGCCTTCCATTGACTCAATGGCGCATTCTTGGGCACTGATGGAACGCAGGTGTTGCGCTCCGGCCAGCGCAGAGAAGTCCCTCAGAGACCGAAACCCTCGCACCACAATCTTCGAAATCGGCAACTCCGCTGCTGCACGCAGAGCCCCCGTGATGTCTGTGAGACCTCCTTTGTTGTCCACGCTTTCAATACACAATTCCTGCACATGTGGAAACGCTGGCAGCGCTGCGAGGAAAGTGGTCTTGTGCACTTCTGGCGACTGGAGAGAGCCCCGCAGATCTTTCGGTGATGCAACTTTGACGCGCAACGACACCACACGGCCTCGCAGGCGCTCCGGCAGCTCCGCCAGGACGTCGTCACGTGTGTTGTCGACATCCAACACCAGCGGCAACCCGCACCGATCCGCCCACCACAGCGATGATGCAAAGCTTGGCTGATCTTGTGAACGGCTGCCAGCTGTCAAACAATACACCAGTCCGCGCTGGTCGTCCAGTAGTGCACGGTTCCTGTCGTCGTCGTTCGGCCACGTGTAATTGAAGAAGAGCTCTGTGCACAGTCGCATTTGTGGGCTTACGGCACGGAGTACATCTGTGGTGACAGAACGTTTCGGAGGATCGCTGAAATTCATCACCTGCGCAACACCGTCTTCACACAACATCGACAACGCTGTTCGACGCTCGTATGAAGTGCTTCTATAAAGGACTGCGTTGAGGTCCCTTGCAAAGGCTGCATAACCCATGTGAGAGAGGCTCATGGCTTATCGGAATGTGGTGGCGCGGAACAGGAACTCTACAACGATGTGAAGAAAACAGCACGCCGAGCAAAGAAGAGGGGCAGAACGCTTGGTGGAATCGGTAAGACACTGGCAACGCATAAATGAAGCAGTCGTTCCACTCAAGAAAAGAGGAGGGAAAGAAAGTGGGAGCAAGAACAACTCGGAGCGCTCTGTCTGTGTGTGTGAGCTGCAAAGACCTGCCATTTACTGTGCTCCTCAATTGGCATAACAAGGCGGCAGAGAAGTGGTCAGGTGTACACGCGTCTACGAGCACTCCGTCCCACACGCATGGCAAGCTGAGGGACGCTACAAAGCAAGGAAAAACACCAATAAGGAAATTACGCTGTCCGCTTGTGGTTTCGTGTACTCTTATATCCTTGTTCCATCTTTTACTGTGTGTCCTTTTAAAGAAAACAAAAACGTATGGCTGATCAAAGGAAAAAGGAACCGAGTAAGAAAGAGCGAGTTCCACTTGCAGCAGCGTCAACGCTTTGGCGAAGAGTGCTCTTTGTTTTATCGAGGGCATTGTCAAGGCTGTGCTAGCGGTGCAACGGTCCCTCTTTCCCCTCCATCTACCCGAACAAGCCGACACAGGAAAAAAGGACTGGTTGAGACGCAAACAGAAGTGCTCAGATTGACAACACGTAGACATGGTTGTCGGTGAATGATACGTGCGTGTCCACCAACAGCAGAAAAGTCCGACGTCTCAGTCGCACGTCGACCCCCTCTAGCGCTGCCTGAACTGCCTGAGAAGTCAGCTGTACACCAGCGCCGCAACATCGCTTTCGCGCGTCCTGGATGGCAGTCAGCAACGCGTCATCGCCTGCCGTCGGCTCACGCGGCATTGTCGCGTCGCGTTCCCACCACTTCGGCACCCACTCCAGCAGACGTGCGCGCACTGCAACGTCACCCGACGCAGCCGCCGACGCAGGCAGCAGCGTGTCCACACCTCCGCGGTGAGAAAGGAAGAGAGTCTGCCGGCGTTGACTCTCCGAGGACGTTGGTGTCGCTGGGGAAATCGGAGACGTCCTCCTCTCCGGCCTCCGGCTGACGAGTGCGCACGGCACCCACGTTTTCAAAAGACGGACGCCCACGGCGCCACCTCGCTTTCCGCGCAAAGGTGCGCATCCGGGAAAGCACCACACGCACTGACAATGTGGAGGAGCTGCATCGGTGAGGGACGACGAGTGACGTTAAACTCGCGGCATCCGCACGCGTCAAGAGAGCAAAATGTCCGTGGCTGAGGTCGAGCATCGTCCTCCCACCTGGCACGTTCCCGCGGCGTTGCACCGTGAGCGCAGAAGCGATCAACAAGTGAGATGACGTCAGCGTAGGCGACAGCGCAGTAGCGTTCTGTGTATCGTACATTTCCATAGCAGGAACCCGCTGCCTGAGACACCTCGCTTAGCTGCTTTGCCACTATCAGCAGCGTGTGTTAGCCAGGGCAAACAGCACCGCTGCAGTACAGCAGAGGAAAAACGAGGAGGGACGCGGCGTCGCGGAACCGCCAAATGAGAGTGCCGCCACACCAGACCACAGTGCCGCGTCCAGGAATCTCAGCGGCCTGCTTCGCCAGCTCCTCGTGCTCGCTGGACATGTAGGCAAGCAAGGCAGCACTTGCGGCCTCCACGCTCAGCAGAGAAACGTTCTTCAGCAGGGGGCTCCTGTCAAACGCGTAAAGGGCCCGTCGCAGAATGCGCCTTTGCAGAATAAGAATGTGCAGATTTCGCTGACTCTCGTCTCTCGCACACGCACACGCACACGCACACACACACACACACCGCGGACAAGCACTCGTCCATCCAGTAAAAGTGAGCTGTGGCCACACCACTCAAGCAAAGCACCAGAACGACGGATCCGGAAAAGAGAAACAAAAAAATGAAGAAGATCCGTAAAGCAACCATCAAGGAGTGGTCTTCTGAAAAGTTCGTGAAAGCCGGTCACACCAGATGGCAATATATACATGTACATATATGTGTATTTTAAGGAAGGAAGACAATTGAAGCCCACTCTGTAAGAGGCAAAAAAGATGCTCTTTTTCGAACTGTTCACTCTAAACTACGTAAACCGCCGCTGTCGAGATACCCCGGCTATATTCCAAAGAAGAGTCACAGGCTTCAAGACGGCAACGTCGCAGGGAAGCGATGCTACTTCTCCGCTATGGTGCAGCTGGCTCCAAAGTTTGGGATGCTAAGCACTCACACGACTTCTGTTGTAGTGTGGGCAAGGCAACCAGCACATTAAAAAGAAAAAAAAAAGGCATCTATGCTGGCCAAACTCTGCAACTCGAGATAACAGGAAGGGCACAGCTTTGCTTTGAAAACTAGAAAAAAAAAAAAAAGACACTTCTTCTTTGCACACAACTTCTTTTGAAGGAGCTTTACAAAAAGAAAGAAGTCAAGCAGCGAGCTTTACTTTAAGAATGAACAAAAGAAAATACAATGCAGCTTCGCGCCTTTTTCCTCCTACAGAATGTCGTTTTAGCCCTAATGGGAGCAAGCCATCCGCGCGTGAGACTCGCGCACACGGAGCTTAAAGGAAAAAGAACAAAGTTGATGGACACAGCACGGTGCAAAAAAAGAAAAAACAGCGGGAGGAGGAAGAAGACACGAATCACGTTGCAAAATCACCAATGGGGTCCAAACACACATAATTTATCTACGCTCTATGGGCTTGAAACCTCTGAAAACGTCGCCATGTGATAATAATAATAATAACGCCCATCTTGACAGTATTAGTGCTTTCAGAAAATCCTCACTACATAGTTGTACCTTATAGGAGCGAGGAGCGTACAAAGGGTGAAATGAGGAGGGTGCACCACAAAAAATAAAAAGAAAAACAGACGTATCTTACAGAGACATCGTAGCGTATGTTGCCGGTCTCTTTCTCCCAATCACATACGGTTCAGTTATTAATCCCAGAGGTCGTAGACCGTCGTTAAGTTGACAACGGAAGGACATCTGCTTTTGCTTCTTAAACTACGTATCTCCTTAAACACAGAAAAGGAGGATAGTGCTACGTTTGCCTTGGCCTGACGAGTTTTGCTTTTCAGCAATTACAGCATCTTCGCACACGTCGACATTTCACTTAAATCTAACCGTTTAATTGCGAAACACTATTTCTGAACGCAGCATGTGCATCCTTCCGTGTGTGTGTGTGTGTGTGTGTGTGTGTGTGTGTCAATAAATGTGGAGGTCGTGAAGAAGTGAGGACAAAAAAGACCATCTTTGCTGGCACAAATAGCATAGAAGATCATAGTGCGGAGCAACATTTGCAACTTTTACCGAAACATACGAGCAATCAGATGGCGAAAGCAGCTCGTGGCTGTCTCAGCGTTTGCTATTCGCTTACTTATATGAACTTCCATAGCCAAACGCTGACACCTTCGATTTCGTATGTCTCTCACCAGTACATCGTGTGGAGGATGACAGACCTATGGACGGAGCAGATAATTCCCAACTCTGCCACTTGCGCACCCGAGTTCGGGTGAGCCTTCGTCTCTAGCTTTGCTAAACAACGTGTGCATTCGAGATGCTTCGGTGCTTTTGTGCTTTTTATGATCTTGACTTATCGGATGACGCTATCAGATGAAGGTACTTTCCTTTGCTTTTCCCAGTTAAGAATCGAGGATTAAAAAGTGTAAAACAAGAATCACTGATTAGAATGAAAGAAAAACAAAACGGCGAAAAAAAGTTCCTTTTTTTTTAAATTCTCGAACGCGGAGGATATAAAGGAAACAAGAAAGGAAAAGGGAAGTTGCTTCGCACAACTTGATAAATGCTAGCAAGGTCACCGTATTATTCCTCATCGACGCTCAAAATAGCACGCCCACCACCACAACCTACTGAGCATTCTTACGGCTATAATACATGGCTTTTTTTTTTCTTTCTCTGCATTCTCAGGTAGCAAGAACTATTTGCTCCCATTCAGCTTCAACTATCTACTTGTAGCCTTGGACACTACAAGCAAACAAAAAGAGACACAAAGAAGCAGTAGTTTATAACAGCAGAGTAAGAGTGGTTGTCAGCTAGGCGTGGGGTGATTTTGCAGCACTTTTCCTATTCAGCGAAGCAAGCATGTTTGTTTTCTCTTATGTTAGAGGGATGTACAAAAAGCTCTTTGTTTTTCTCTCCAAAAAAAAAAAAGAGCCTCAACATGCGAATCGAGAAACGACTCACAAGACTACAAGAAACAAGAAAAAAAAAGTAAAGTTAGAAAAAAGAAGATAAAAGCAAACCAACAGTTATTTTGATGTGGTGAAACCTCATATCTGTAGCTGGTCTAACTCCACCAGCTCGTTCGTTTCGAAAAGAGCCAAGCGATGGGATCAAGATTGTGGTGCGCGTGCAGTACGTGGAGGTGTTGTGGGTCGTCCCACTTCCACAGACATCCCCGCTCACTGAGCCCGACGCTCCTGAAGCACTCGTCAACCTTGACCCATATGAACTTCGCTTCTGTAGCAACAGAAGAAACACACTTCAACCAAAATTCGCGAGCTTCATTACAGCAAGGGAAAAAGGGAAACGACAAGTATACTAAGAACAAAAACAAACACTTTCTGATTATTTTTCCTTTTTGTTGTCTGTGTGTGCGTGTAGGGTTTAATAAAGCTCCTTCCGATTAGGCACATATGTTAAACGAATAAGTAGGTCATCCTTTTCCTTTGATTTCAATACCGCCCACTACGATTTTTAAAAAAGGAACGTTGTGGATTTATCGGTTGAATTAGCAGGAAGCAGGTCCAGAAGCTCAAAAGGGATTTAAGCTGGCCAAGGAGACTTTTTTTTTTTCTTCTCTCTCTTCTGCGTTACTGCTCACGGCGAGTATAGCTGTGATCTTCAATTGGCTGCGTATCCCGCGCCTCACGGTCAGAGTCCATCTCGTTGAGTGGCTCGTTCTCCTCCTTAACGTGCGGGATGGTCTCATCCTCGCGGAACATGGGCAGAGATCCGGCGATAAGCATCGGCAAAAAACGGAAGAAGAGGAAGAGCAGCAGCGCTTTCCAGTAGCCCTTGCTGACTGTGACGCCGAGATTGACCATAAAGTCCGACGTCACGGCGCTGGACACCACACCACCACCGCTGGTGCACACACTGTAGAGCTGGAAGGCGGTGGTCTCAAAGAAACGCGGAGCCTGCATGGCCGCCAGCGATAGGGACGGCATGAAGGCGAAGCGCAGCATGGTGTTGACGACGATGCTCTGGAACACAATGAACACGTGCCAGTTGAACTTGTCGTTGCTGCTGCCCATCTCACCAAAAAAGTGGAAGAAAATACCAAAAGCCCAGGCACAGCAGCCCGCCAGCACAATGACGAACGGGTTCGCACGCCACATGCGGCCGCGCGCGGACTCGGAGCGCTGCGCAAAGTACATCCACAACGCATACGCCAGGGCGCCAAGTACCGCGCCAATGGCAGAGACGATGTTGTTGGCCTGTGTGAGATGAAGCGAAAAGTCACCCGAGAACATAAAGTTGAAGGTGTAGTAGGTGTTGTATAACGGATCTGGCAGCATGAAGTAGATGAAGGTGAAGCAGAGGATGAACATAAACTTCATGCCACGCGCCTCGACCTGCTTCGAAATGGCGTCCTTGCCCAAATCGAGTGTGTTGCGGTAGAAGCGCACCGGCTCGGCGTTCTTGAGGCTCGCTTTGCGGAAATCGGTGTAGTACGCACGCTTCGTGAGGAAAAGGACTTGGAAAATGAGAACAAGTGAGAAAATGGCCGCAATCAGGCAGAACCAGCGATTGTTCACGTAGGGATCGGCAGGCTTGCCGTAGGCGAACTGGCGGAAGATCGTGTAGATCAGCGTGCCGACAGTGCGCCACACCATCGCCTGGGCCATCAGGCCGCCGATACGCGCCGACGTCTCACCAGGCGACTCCACCACGCGGTTGCCGTAGTTGATCACGACGGCGTTCATCGGCATGTAGACGAACATGATCACCACCTGCACCAGCCACGACAGCATCAGGCAGCTGCCGTACTGATGAGGCACCTGCTTGGTAGCAAACGCAACAAACCCAATCACGGCATTAATGACGCACGCGATGATGATGACAGGGCGGAAGCGCTCGCGGAAAACGCGAACAAGGTCGACAATTAGGCCAAAGACGGGACCGAGGTACAGCACGTACCAAACTAGCGAGGCGTACTGCGTTTGCTGCTTCGGTGTCCACGTGATATACATGTTGGTTGTGAGGTAAGTAGGAATCACGTAGCTCAGGTTTTGCACGATGGTGCTCGTGAGGAGAAAGAGCCCAATGCGCCATGGCAGCACCACCGGGGCGTAGTCGAAGTCTGGCTCAGGGTTCGTGAGATCGTCCATGTAGCGACTCATCCACGACTTCTTCGGTGCGTCCCTCTCGTCGTCGGAGTTCTCCAGCTTCCGGAAGTCGTTTTCAGCCGGAATGTTCCCGACATTGTGGTCATTCTCACGCTTCTTGGGGGATTCCTCCGCCCTCTTTTGATCACTACCTTGGGTCATCATTGTGGAAAAACGTGCTATCGGAAATGACAAGGAGAGAAACAAAAACGAAGACGGTTAGTGAGAAAGACAAGATGATTCAAAAATATCTTCTTTTTTGCTTAGATTTTATTTTTAGATGTAAGATGTTTGTTAGCTATCGCGTAGTTACTGTTTACTGAGTAGAGTGTCCAAGGAACAGAGGACATTTGTAAATTGTCGTCCGCGAGCAGCGAATGTTATTATTGTTTTTTGTTGTTGTTGTAGGGGGAAGGGGGAGGGGGTGCAGCAAGCGCAATGTTGCGTTTGTGGTTGAAATCACGATAGTTTAAAATGCGAAAGAAAAAGTAGAGAGTGAATAGGGGGTGGGTGGGAAAAGCATGTACGTATATCCTCTTTCTTCTTGTAGTTGAGTTGCTACTAGCTACACTTTTATCTTTTTCCATTCCCTCAAAGTGTCCCGCTTGCCTTCGCTCGGCTTTGATAGGCGCCAACTCTTTTTTTTTGCCTACTTTAAAAAAAAAAAAACGGTCCCAAATTGGCAAAACTAAAATGAAACAAAACTAAAAAAAAAAAAGAACAAAGAAACTAAGCTATTGTAACGTGAAGCAGTTCTTCCGTTACATCTTACTTAATAGAATTGCACGCGCCTTTCCTTCCTTTGGCCACCAGATGCAGATTAAAAAAAAAAAAAGAAGCAAAGGAAGCGACGTGACGCTGATTAGTGCTGCATGACACCAAACGCTCTTCGTTCAGTGACACAGAAAAACAAGCGACTTGATTCGGTTATATCAACAGCATGTGCAAAGTAACCCAGTTAAAGCACATAAAGCACAAGGCAGCTTTCCCATTTACAGAAAACGAGCCCTATTCAAAAAAAAAAAAAAGCCAATAGGTACACTGTTTTTTCCTTTGTTCAACAATCGAAAGCACAAGACGAAAAAAAAAAAACCAATGAATTCTGTTATTATAACGATATATATATATAATGGGTAAAAAAGAGGTTTGATTGCACACGGCAATTCAAGAAGAACAACTGTGTTTAACCTCACATACACACATACACACACACACACACACGCACACACAGAAAAAACGAGAGAAGAAAGGTTTTAAAAAAAAAGTTGCCGCTTTGAAATGAGTTGAATGTGAGAAAACTCGGAAACCGAAAACACACACAAAAAAAAAAAAGAGAGGTTTGAAGCATCCGATTGACAGAACCTCAATAAAGTAAACCGTGTGATTGAGCACACCTCACATTTTACTTTTTCACTCCTACATGCCCGCTTTTTCAAGGATACACGACAAAAGCCGCTCTCTCTTTTTCACCCCTCTTCTCTTGGACAGTTTCTCCGGTTTATTCGCGCTTTTTGTTGAAGCCGTAGAAGACGCTCACGCCCTCCGAAGGCACGACGTAGCGGCAGTCCGTCCAGCTCTTGCACAACGCCTCGACAAGAGGGCGGTGATCCTCGACGTACGTGTCGCCAAGGATGTTCTTGATGTACTTGCGCGTAACGATGATCGCGTTGTAGAAAGGCATCTGACTGAAGAGATGATGAACGACATGCGAGTCATTGATGTGGTGCAGCCAGTCGTTAATGAGAAAGCCGTAGTCGCGGTCAACAGCGGCTATGGTACCGCGCACGAACGTCCAGTGCTCGTGATTGTAGTGCGGGATGCGGATGTCGGAATGCTGGAGGTAGGTGATGTAGAGCAGCCAGAAGTTCACCCACAAATAGGGGACGAAGTACCAGCAGCACACGTTGTAGAAGCCGAACTGGTAAGTGCACAGCCCGAGCACCGACAGCGTGCCAAGAATGCCAGCGTCAGACAGCACGATATCTGGCGCATCCTCCTTGCGGAAGAGCGGCGAGGACGGCTCGAAGTGGTTCGCGCGGCGGCCGTAGTCTTGGCTCGCCACGTTGGTCAGGAGATACATTGGCCAACCAAAGAGGAACATGACCAGCATACCCCACAGCATCGCCAACGGCGTCTCCTCGACCAGGTCAATCACCTTGTTCTCCTTGCGCGGCACAAACACGGTATCCTTAGTAAGGTGGTTTGTGTGCTTGTGGTGGTTGCCGTGGGTGATGCGCCAGCTGTGGTAAGGAACGAGAACGGCCGAGTGCAACACAAGCCCGACAGCGTTGTTCAGCGAGCGGTAGGGGCTGAAGGCTTGGTGACCGCACTCGTGGGCCAGCACCCAGAGGGCGGTGCTGGTCAGGCCCTGCGTAAACCAGAACATGTTCCACGCTACCAGCTTCACCGCACCGACCAACAGCCAGCTCGCCGCGTTGGAGCCGTTGACACTGTAGACGGCACGCTCGAAACGGGCCAGGGCGGGCATCACACCACAGTACATGATGAAGTACGCCACCAGCAGCTGGGAGATGTCACGCGCGAGGTACAGCATGCTGCGCCCTGTCGACCGCTCAAAGTACTTGGCGGGGATCTTGTCCTGGATTTGCTTGATCGTGAGCTCCGACGAGGGCACCATCACGTCGACATCCTTGTGCAATCCCGCCTTGAGCACAGACTTCATGGTAGGCAAGTGAAGAAAAGTGGTGGGAAGGGGGGGAGGGTTGGAGCGATTCGATAGCTCTTGTGAAAGAGCAAGCCCTTGTATGTATGTATGTGAGTGTGTGTGTGTGTGTGTTTGTAACGATATCTGTGTCGACGTACAACGAGTAATGTGGGATAGCCTACAATAATAGCAGTAATAAAGCGGCAACTGTGCCGTGAGTTGAAAACGAGTTAAGAACGACAAAGGCAGAAACAAAGAACGAAAGAGAAAAACCTGAAAGGGAAAGAAAGCAAAACTGATTTTGTTTGTTTGTTTGAGTACAGCTATTGAAACGCATGGTGAGCACAAGGGACGCAGGCGTTACGGCAGCAACAATAATCACAACAACAAAAACGCGCGAGGCACATACACACATACCGCAGCGGAAAGCTACTTATTTGTAGGACAGTTTTGAGGCGTCCTGTATCGATCCGTGTGCGATGAAAACAAAAACTATATATCATATGAAATGCACACACACATACAAAAAAAAAAAACACCAATGAAAAAAAAAGAAAAGCAGCTGTCGACACGACACTAGCCGACCGTTTGCGCTGCGTACAACGCGTAGAAAAGCGACTCCTTTCCCAGCGCGAGGAGGTCCGTCCAAGTGCCGCGCTCCACTATACGTCCGTGAGCTAGCACAAGAATCTCATTAGCATGCTGCACGGAAGAGAGTCGGTGCGATACCATGATCTGAGTGACGTAGCCACGCACCAACTGAGCGTTCTCGAACACCCGGGACTCCGTCACCGCGTCCAGACCGCTCGTGCACTCGTCAAAGAGGTACGCGCCAGCCTCATCAGGAGCCACCATTAGCGCTCGCGCCAAAGCAAGCCTGTCTAACTCTCCGCCGCTCCATTCGTCAGACTGCAGCACCGCCCGTGTGCCGTGGGGCCGCTGCACCACGACGTCGTCGATGCACGCCGCCGCCAGGGCCTGCGCTACTGTGGTGGCTGACGCCCGCTGCAATGCACCATAGGCAACATTGCGTTCCACACTGAGGCCGTCGATGAAGCGGGTGTGACCGTCGCCCTGCCACGTCACGCCCAACCGTCGCCGCAGCGCACGCGGTGGGAGGCAGTCGACGGAGCAACCGTTGATGTAAATGTGCCCCGCTGTCGGTGCGTAGACACGTGAGAGCAGCAGCAGCAACGTGCTCTTTCCCGCCCCGCTAAAGCCGACAATTCCGAGGAAGCCCCCTGCGGCGACGTCGAAGGAGACTTCGTGCAGCACATCGACGTCGGAGCCTGGGTAGCGAAACGAGACACGATCGAAGGTGATGCGCCACGGTGGCGTGGCGCGAAACAGTGAAGGCGCGCCGTGGTCCAACAGAGGGCAGTGCGTCTTCTGCACGTAGAGAACCGCCGCAACGCTCTGCGCGTACGCGTCGTAATCGTGGTAGCGTAGCCGTGCCACATCAACGTCAAACTCAAAGGCGGAGCCGGAAGAGAAGGCCCGTGCTGGCGGCATGGCAAACATATCGCCACCGTGCACTGCTTTCGTGACGCTGAAGGCAACTTCCAGGGCGTCGTCGTCATCACTTACCAACGCCGTGCACTGCCTCTGACGCGCCGCCAGTGCCGTCATCACTGGGAGACCGTCTAGCCCGACTAGCACTTTCTTCACCACTTCCTCGTGCACGGAGGGTACGGTCCACATGGCACCTGAACCGCGAAGAGACGGTGACGGCTGGAAAGGCCAGTCAACTGAGCGCCAGTCCTCGCCGCTACTGCGTCGCAGGCCGAGCAAAGTGGAGAAGGAGGGCGCGGAAGCGCCGTCGCCGACACCGTCATCTTCTGCGAAGGGGCGTGCATCCAGCTGCCCTGAGAAGCTAGACGACAAGGCCTGTACAGCGGTGTACTTGTCCACCAATACGGCGTTGCCACGACGACACAGCGCCCGCAGCGCACGCTGCGTAGCACAAAAGCTGGCAGCTGGAAAGAGCGGCCAGCGGGTGTGTACCGCCACCAGCTCCTGTGCTGACGCCGTAGTCGCAGGCGGCGCCTCCTCCGCGGCAGCGGCTAGAAGTAGCACCTGAAGCCCGAAGTGACACACATCACATCGCACCGCAGATTCTAAGCCGTGCGCCCACTGCGAGACGCTCTCGTGACAGCCGGTGTTGTGGTCGCCTACATTGCGCTTCTCCTGTGACGCAGGCGGCGCCGCGGCGGCGGCGGCGGCGTACGCGCCGATAAAGGAGCGCATGAGACAGGCACGCGTCCACTGCCGCGACAGCAGGTCGAGGCCCTGCCGCGTGGCCCAGCCGACGGCGCACGGCAGCGGTGCCGCACACACCGTACGACAGCGACGAGCCCCGTCCGTGAAGGCGCTGCAGAGGCGGTCAACGTCAGCAAGCGAGAAATTTGTGGTGTCGCTGAGGGCGGCAAAAACACGGTGCGGCACGTGCCACGTTGCGTCAGCGACGAAGTCGAATCGCGCGAGGGCAAGCAGCGTATCGGTTTTAACGCTCGCGCGGAGACGCCGCAGCAGCCCGTCCGAGGCGGCGTCCTGCGCGGCGGCAAAGAGGTGCGAAAAGAGGGTGCCGACAGCGGCACCAGCGAGCAGACGGCTGGGCACTGACGCCAGCACGCGGCGCGCGACCGCGCAGCAGGACGTGCCTGCTCCGTCGGCGCTCTCCGCCACACCGCTCAGCATGTGCGCTGCGTACGCCACTTTTGACGGAGTCGAAAGTTGCATCGTGGGCACGAGAAGGAGGCGGGGAATGTGGGTCGCGCTAGCCAACACGAGGACACCCAGAAGTAGCCGCTCCGTTAGGGTGCACGACTGTTGCAACAACTGCGCAAAGACCACTAAAGAGCGCCACGTCGAGCGCTCGGACGCATTTTTGTGTACCGCCTCTGCGAATAGGCAGCGGGAGAGACGGTGCAGCCGCAGCGCAACACGTTGGCTGTGGGGCAGGAAGTGGAAGATGTGGTAGCGTTCCTGCAGCACCTCGCACAGAGCAAGACTCGCTGCCGCCGCCGAGGCATCTACCATCAGCGGGTTGTCGCCGAGGTAAAGCCGCAGCGACTCCTCCACAATAGCGCACACGCAGTTCCACACATCCGCCTTCAGCGTCGCAGTAACATCCTCGGACAAGCACGCCAACGCGTAGCAATCGAATAGAGAGGGAAGCTCGCGCGCCGCCAAGCCAAGGTGCCGGCGGGGAACTGACACAGCTGCGTCGTACGTGTTAAGGTAAACACACACGCGCGGCCCAGCGTCATTTGTGGCGGCCATCCTTTTCACACCAGCTAGAATTGCTTTTGCGTCTGCCACAATGCGGGCCTGAGAGCCACGTCGCAGCCGTCTCCTACTCGAGAAGTTTAGCAGCGCCGTTGTCGCTATTACAACGCCTACCGCAAGAAGAGGGACGGCCCACCATCTGAAGTAGCTGCGAGGCATCGCAACCTTCTTAGCAGCGGTGACATACCAATACGCTTCTCCTACTGCGTCTCAGTTCGCAAACCCAGACAAAGCAAGTTACTGAAACAGCAACGAGAAGGAGTGAACGGAAAAAAGAACAACGAATAGATCTCAACAACAATAACAAAAAAAAAAAAACAGATATATGTATGAAAAGAAAAGAAGGGAACAATTTGAACGAGCGTTAGCACAAAAGTGCGTTTTGACAAGCAGACAGAAGAAGTGCTCTCCAGGGCAGACAGCGAAGAGAGCACGTCACTACAAGTGAATTTATTGGACTTGCGGCAGTCTCTGCGCTTTAACACACATATCCCACCATCAAATGGTCGCTGCGTCAAGCCGTACTCAAGAACACCTGTTCGTGCATTCTTTAGAAACGCGACAAACAACAACAACACGTTTATCCGCATATATATATATATATATGCGTTTAGCAAAGCCCATGAAACCACCTTTCTCACATTGGCAAAACGAAGCTTCCGCAACTGTTTTCATGCGCCTTATTGCGAAGCCGTAGAGCGCACAAAAAGATAACTGATGTTCATTTTTTGCTTGATTGCTTGAACAGAGTTCTATGAAAAAGAAAACACAGACGACTGCACAACAAAACAGACGAAAAAGACAAAAAAAAAAGGCACGTTTCAGTTTGAAAAGACAGCAACGTGTCCTTGCACTCAGAAAGATATACCAGAAAAAAAAAGGAGTCTGGGAAACATGTCAGACATAAGCCAACAGCGAAAAAAAAAAAAAGAAACTCATTTGAATAGCTCGGCAGCTACGCGCTTTGTATTTACCGCTTGGGAACTGCTTCACCACCGCTGTCTACTGCTGCACGTGCTGCACTGCACTCTCTAAAGCACATTTGCTCTATGCAAAAATCAAATAGTACACTTCTGTATTGGAGATTTAACGTTCAAAACTGCTGAATATGTGCTTTACAGACGAAACAGCCCAGTGGAGCTTTCGGGCATGACCCAGCTCATTGCCGGTGGGACTGCGGTTTTCGGCGGCGGAGTGCCCATCACCAGCGTCGACCTCGCCGCAGCTTGTCCCTTAGCCTTGTCTAACTGCGCCACAAACTCATTGTGCAACTCCGCCACCTCAGCTGTGACAGCTGCCGTCGCCGTCGCGGGTCGAGGCAGGGGCGCGGCTCTGCGTGGGCGCCGCTGTGCCGTTGCTTTCAGAGATATGACGGACTGCGACGCCTCCTCCGGCATGGCGGCTTCCGTGCGGACTGCGTCGTCGACACGCGGCGGAGGTGGTGGAGGTGACTCCGCGACGGGCTTCGCCCTCGCCCCTGCTATTTCTTTTTTCACGGCAGCCTCCTTTGGCGTTTTCGTTGCCTTGGCTGACCTGTACAGTTTTGCCTTCGGCGTCATCCCCGCTACTTCCGCCACCTCCGTCACGGACTCTGCAGGACTGATCAGCGTAGTGGCTGCTTCCACCTTCTCTAGCTCTAGTTTTGCCGCATCGACGGCGGCCGACTGGTTGGCAACACTCTTCTTTTCTAAGAGCGCACGCACGCGTGCGTCGCGCTTCGCCTGCAGCTTATGCAGCATCCTAAAGAAGCGCTCAGTCGCCGCCTCCTCATTCGCCTTTTCACGCGCTGCCCGGGCTTCTCTCTCCACTTTTTTCTTCGCCCGCCATATCTTCATCGCCTCAGCTGCAGCTGATGCTGCCTGAGCCGTCCGAGCTTCTTTGCGAGCTTTGATGGCGGCCTTTGCCCTCTCATTCTCTACCTTTTTCAGCTCCACCACCGCGCGCTCGCGGTTCTTCGCGTAGCGCTCGTCGCGTTTGGTCACCGGCAGCTCGGACTTTCGCGCAGCCAGAGCCATTTTAATCGCCTGCCGCAGCTGACGGTGGCGCATGTTCTGAGCTGCAGTGATCATGTTAATGAACTGTTTTTCGGCTGCAATTTCGTCTCGCTTCCGTGTCGCCGCAGCGACGACGGCGGCGCGCTTCGTCAGCGGCATGCGGCCCCTCGCGCGCACCATTGAGGTCTTTCGCACTCGGCCCCCGAGTAAAGTTGCTGTTCGCAGCATGCTGAACAGAGAACGACCAGCGCTGCAGCCAGAAAAGGTGAAAAAAGAAGAAAGAAAAAAGAAGATACAGCAAACTCCACTGCGAACGAAAAAAGCCAAGCTCGTAAAAGACGGGCAGCACCCACACACACACACACACACAAGAATAAAAAAAGATCGAAGAGAAAGCAGTGAATTTCTTGTTTCTTTGTAAACGATGATAAGGACTCCCGTGAAGCTACCGCGCTGTACTCTTGAAACAAAATCTCTATCTGCAAGCAAAGCGTTTCTCTTTAAGCGGAGGAAAAAAGAAAAAAGGAAGACGAAGGACGAATAATAATAATGGTAATAGTAAGTTCTACTTACTCGAGGCACTCCTCTTCAGATCATTAGTGAGGCACAGGATTGAAGCGTAGGGTGAGTTGGCTTAATCCCTTTGCGCCTAAACTGCTGTATTTTAAGGCATTTTCTCAAAAAGAAAAAAAGAAAAGCCATCCAGCTTCGGAACACTAACGAGTGCAACGCCTTGAACTGCAGGAGTAATGCGGCGTCACGGTGGTAAACAGACAAAGAAAGAATGGGGGGAAAGCGCAACCACTTGAAAGCGCCGTATCAGCGTTTCACATAAGTTCTTTTTTTTTTTTTTTGATACCACGAGCTAGTTTTGTCTCGCCCCATTGTCACCGGATCGATAACAACTCTTTTTTTCATTTGTGGTTTTCTCTATGATGTGCTCTCAGGCTTTGCAAAAGAAAAACGAAAAATAGTAACGAGTAGCGCTATGGGAGGAACGCTGCACTATTATTACAGTGGAAGACGTGTGCGAGTGTTATTCAGGACTTGTCGAGAGAGCGACACAAACGAACACAAAGAGCACAACTGAAGCGGAGTGCAGCGATGCTGGTCAGACGCGGGAAACGTAAAAAAAAAAAAAAAAACAGAGGACGTGCACAGTTTAGAAGCAGAAAACAAAGATAGAAGAGAGGCGGTACGCAGGCACAGTGATCTCCTCCAACGATCGTTTAAATAACTTGGGGTCATGATTCTTCTTTTTCCATGCAAAACTGTGCAACGGTTTTGGTCCAACTGCCACGCACATCCGTTGCTGTACTTTTTTGTGTGTATGTATGTGTGCCGACCACATAAAGCGGTCTTGTCGACAAAAAAAAAAAAAACTGCTCAAACACTACGGCACGGATTTATAGAGCGAGGAGACACTTTGTTGCTGCTATGTTCTTTTTTTGTTTGTTTGTTTATTTATGCGCCTTCTTGGCGGCCGACTTCTTGAGGCTCTTCGCCAGCTTCTTCGGCTTGCCGTTGCTGCCGTGGATGGCCTGCCTGATCTTGTGCTGCACCTTTGCCTTGGTGTTGCGAGCCTTGTTGACCGTCTTCTTGATCGCGCTGGATGCCTTTGAAGGCTTCGCGTGCACGCGAGACGGCTTCTTCTTCGGCTCCAGTAAGCTGACGTTGGAGCGGTGTGCGGCACGCTCCTGGTGGCGCAGCGCGCGGGCGCTGCGCACGCCTGGGATGGGAGGGATGCTCACCTTGGACTCACTCACCGGCGGCACCGCTCGAATGGACGGAGCCGACGGCACGGGTGCAGCGCCGGCCGCCACCGCAGCGGAGACAGCAGCCTTTGAGGCCGCCTTAATAGGCGCCTTGCGGGCGAGAGCACGCACGGTGACACGGAACATGAGTGCGGGTAAAGGAAGGCGAGATGAAAAATGAAAAGCGAGTACTGGAGGTTTACTTGGTGCGCTAAGGCAAGGGCCTGCACTTAGTGCACGTCTACGTCGAGGAAAAGATATAAAATCGCGACAGGTGACCTAGTGAGGTTTCTTTTATTATTGTGTGCGAAAAACAGCAAGTTCGGCAGGTGAAGTTGAGCAGTTATAGAAAATGTTGGTTGGCGCAAACAAATGTGAAGCAGAAAAAGGAAAACGGAAATACACGATGCGAACGGAATGCAAACGGCAAAAGGAGAAGACAATAGGAAGCTGAAACATAGAGTCTCAAGAAGACTTGTGTAAGAGCGGCTAACCCCACCAATGCATGGACACCGCCAAAAGTGCGTTGTCTAACAGATCCAGTGACGCTATTGAACACAAAAACCAAGCAGGAGGAAAAATGCCCTTTCTCATCTCCAATGTGCCGGTGCTTCAGCTAAGCACAGCAGTTTTCACTCATGGTTTGTTACTGTGCATAGATAACACATACACACACAAAAAAGGGGGCATGCTTCATGTATTTTCTCTTTTAATGGTTACAAATCAATATAGAAAAATCAGAGATAAAGTGAGTCAAGGATGTCAGGAAGAAAAAGGGAGAGAGTCGAGCGAGACACTTACCAGGTGGGGTCCTTGTTGCCTGTCTTCTTCTTATCGTTCAGCTCGAAGTGCTTGGTGCGCTTGAGGACGATCTGACGAATGGACTTGCAACCGGAGCACTGGAGCTTCAACACGATCTTCTTGGTCGTCTTGGCCTTCTTGTGGAAGATGGGCTTGGTCTGGCCACCGTAACCAGACTGCTTGCGGTCGTAACGTCGCTTACCGCGGGCGTACAGACGCGCCTTGCCAGCCTTGTACTGCACCACCTTGAACGACTTATGCGCGTTGCAGCGCGCGTCGTCGCAGTGCATCACCTTCTTCTTCGGGTAGTTCACCATTGCTTCCCTTTTTTTTTTTTTGCATGTGTGTTTGGTTGTGCGTTCACGTGTAGGCGTAGGATGTTGTACGAAAGAAAAGATGTAGTTCACGCACAGTAAGTTACACCCGCCAAATGAGACACGTGTGAAGCAATAACATTTTTTGTGTTTCGAGAGAGGAAGGAAGAGACAGCAAGAGAAAGAGAAGGCAAGTAAAGAGAGTTGCACGACAACGAAACACAAGCACGCGCAAAAATAAAAAAGAACGGCAACACTTCGAAGAGTGCGTGGAATTGTCAATCGCCATCTTTGAGTTTGCTAATCGACGACAGAAACTGAACATCTCGCACACACTTTCCTCCATATTCAGCACAAAGAGGCGCTCGAGGAGACAGCCGACATCTAACGCGGGACAGCACTAGAGAAAGGTACCCACCCACCAAAAAAAAAAATGTAATGCACTCATATCTTGTTATCAAGTCGACACTAGTACCAACAGTGAGGAAAACACAACAATGCACTGACAAAAACACTGTTTGTATTGTAATGAGTGCTTTTTTTAGAGCAATATCGATGCAATGTAAAAAAAAAAAAAAAAAGAGAACGAAGGAACTTGAGCTACTTTGTCTACTTCTCCGCAACATCCGCGAACTCGTCGTTGGCCGACGCGGCCGTTTGCTCGCGGCAGTCGTAAGCGTAGAAGTTTCGGTAGCTTAACAAAATAGGAAGAACAGTCGCCTGCTGGCCCGACTTCTCAATGTCGTCAAAGGTCACCCACTCGTGCCACGCAGGGTTGATCATGTCCACAATTTCTGAAAGGATTGACTGAGCGGAGATGTCCACCATAAGCCCGTTTGCGATGAGCTCGCTTGCGATCTCTTTGCAAAAGCAGTGAAGTGTCGATATCTTGATGTGCGTCTTGGTGCCGTCGAGGTCCAACAGCGCCCAGATGTACCGCATCGCCGGTCGCGTGGCGGCGTGCTCGGTGGCAATGACAAAGTTAAGGTACGTCTTGTAGTCCATGATGTGGCGGCCGCCGCTGTGGCTGACGTGGCACTCAAAGACGCGCTGGATTGCGAGCTGTGTGAAGCTGTCGTTACTGTAGTGTGAGAGCTCGTCGCATGTGAGGACACCGTCGCCGTCTGTGTCGAGCGCGGTGAAGTGCTCGTAAATGCGGCTCATCAATGCCAGGGAGAACCAGTTGTCCATGCTAAGGACGTCCGGGGAGACGTAGTCCATCGAAGCCGTGCTCCAGAACAGGCGATCACGTGTCACGACCACCTTCACATCGCTGTCCAGCAGCTGGACCTGGTACACGTCTTCCAAGGCTTTACCGCTGCCCTCGTAGGACAGCACGAGGGCCGGCATTGTGTCGTCCGACTCGGCCTCACCACCACCCGCGACGGAAGCCGGCACCTCCACCACGCACCCCTCTGGGAAGCAGATGATGGCGTCCTGCGCGTCGCTTTCAAACATGCGCAGTAGCTCGGAGAAGACCTCACTCTTCATGAAGACGTCTATCGGGATGGCCCCGACACCGCGGGTGTCGCACATGAACATGAACTTGCGTGAAGCGTGGCACAGGTAGTAGGGTAGCATCCACGGCGGCATGTCTCGTACCAGCCGCAGGTTAGGGACGAGGTCCGCGATGAACATTTCAATGTCCTCCTGCGTCAGTCCGTTCGAAAGGGGGGAGGAGGCGCTCGGTGGGCAGGGCAGCCGAGCGCCGGCGGCGCGCTGTGCCCGATCGAGGAACACAGGTGGTGGCGCCGAGGCGTCCAGCTCCAACTCCACGCGAATACGGAAGAGCAGCAGTCGCTTCGCAGCGAAGGCGTAGAGGGGCACCGCCGCCACCGTCTCGCTGGAGGAGCGGGCGAAGGCGAGAAAGGTGGCTGGTGAGAGGAAAGGGTGGTTGAAGTACACGCTGCGCCGCCATTCCTTCACCTGTGGCTTCGCGACCTCCTCTTCCTCTGGTGTGCTGTGAAACAGAACCTCGTAGACCATGTCGCGGTAGCCCTCGTAGGTCAAAACGAGGTCATCGTACGAATCCACAGCATCGCCGTCCGCCTCGCTCTTGAGGCGGTGCTTCACAATGGCGTTCCAAAGGGCGGCGGGGTTTGTGGAGGCGTAAAGCGGCGCAATACGGCTGTTGAGATACTCCTTCTTCGTGTTGTAGGCCTCCTCCAGGGCTGCCCGCCTCGGCTCCGCTATGCTGTAACCAAGTGGAAACATCGCGCTGCTGGAGCTGCTCATTGCAATTGTGTGACAGAGAGTTGCGACTGAGGAACGAACGAAGTGAAACTGAGGCAAACTTCGGTGGCGCTGCACACCAAAGCAGTTGCAACGATGTGCGCCACAAATAACAGAGTAGAGCGAAGGAACGACGTGGATGGAGGCAACAGTAAAAAAAAAAAAACGCATGCATGAACTTCCAAGCGCACCAATTCGCCGTTGGAATCAGTAAGGGGGAAGAAAAACAAAAATAATGGTGGCGTTGTTAATACTTATGTGATTGCAGTGGCTTCCTTTTTTAGTTTTTCCTTTAACTAAGCGCCACACACGTTTTTTTCCTTGCTGATGTCCTCTGTGTTCGAAGACGCGTAGTAGTTTAAGTGCGGAAAAGTCAAATCCAACTTGCAGTAAGGTGCTTACGGACGCTGCTGCCCCAGAGAAAAAAAAAAAAAAAACGCAGTCCTGCATCGCAAAGTGGAGTCAGCGAACAGCTGACAAGCTGCCGGTCTTCCTCAGTAGGTAACAATTACCAGGAAATTCCTCGCCTAATATGGAGTGAAAGCGCTTTAGAATCCCCGTTTTTCTTTTTTTGGTTGTTTGTGTTCAACGCACCACTACGTAGCTCGAAGAAACCGGCGCCCGATCATTTTTGTGTGCCACAAACCACGCACGCGGACTCCACGTCAGGCGGGTTCATGGAGTGGCATGCCTGACAAACCCATCCCTGCGAGACGGCCGTTGGCCCGACATCCCGCCTCTGCTCTTCCCTCTCCCGCGTCAACGGGTTTGGGTGGTGGCAGCGCATGCACTCGTTTCGTCGCGCAAAGTTGTACTTGCCGCATTCCGGGCAGACCCAGTCTCCGCCGGCAGCGCTCTGCCGCGGTGCTCCTTTTCTCCCTAATGGGGCAGTGGCCTTGCAGGCGCGGCAGTGCGTGTTGCGGGCAAAGTTGTGGGCACCGCAGCTGCAGTACCAATCCCCGCGCATGAATGGTTGTCGCAGGTCAGGCGATGGTGAGACGGCTGATGCCTTCGACGAGGGGGCCGGCGATCGTAGCCGGGGACGCACCTCGCCGCAATGTATGCATGCCGTCCGCGAGGCGTTGTTGAAGGTGTTGCACCCGGCACACATCCACACACCCTCGGCAGGCAGCACGGGCGAATGACCTGTGGTGTCTCCGCCTGTCAGGTCCACTGCATCCACGTTGTCCAGCAGTGACAGGGGAGTTGCTTTTGGCAAGGAAGAGAGATCGTCGCGGGGCTTCTTACAGCGGAAACACTGTCGTTGAAAGGCGAAGTTGTTGAAGCCGCAGGAGCAGGTCCAGCGTGTTTCGGCTGCCTCGGAGGTCTTAGACCGGCGCGCACACTGGAAATCAGAGGAAAGGAAAAGGTGCGAGAGTCCTGCCTTGAAAGGCATCAGCCGTCGCAGCTGCTGCATAAGCTCAGTTCACTTTCTGTTTTGCTTTTTAGAGGAGCAAAAAACGGCGACGGCAGCAGTCGAAAACTTGACAGGTGGCCACGTGAAGTCAAAGAAAAAAAGCCTCAATTGGGTATTTCGAAGGCGAAAGAAAAAAAAAAACGTATAAAGAAGAAAGAGAAGTACAAGAGGAAAAAAGGAGAAAAAATACCATTTGTGTCTTGCTGAATAAGTTGTGTGTGTTACAGCAACTTATTTTGACTACATAGAAAGATAAAGCCGGTGAGTGTTCTGACATACAGCCCAAGCTGGCAAGTCGTCTCGTGAACTACACACATGTTGCGCCATCAAATTATGGAAGGAAAAAAAGAGGAAAGCAGCGCTCGTGCCTTTCACTTCAACGGCTGTGGGAACGAGCATGCAAACAAAGCTGAGTACATCTGTTGCCGGCAGAGACAACTGAGTTGTGCTCCACCTGTCGGTCAGATAATAATAGGTACTTAGCGCAAAGCACTTCATTTTTTTCTTTTTTAAACAACACTTTTGCCCGTTTTTCTTTTTCGTCGACTACGACAAACTCAGCCCAAATGCAACGCAGTGAACAACGAAAAAAACAAAACAAAAAAGAAAGGAAATTCAATGAGAAAAGGAATAACAACGAACGCAACGGGGCAAAAAAGATGGTTTACCAAAACACTAAACAACGCCACAAAGAAAACGCGTCAAAACAAAAAAAAAACGCGAACACAACCCATGCAAAATAAGCCTGCGCAAGCAGCAACTACTGATTTGGCAAATGCACGGTGCACCCCATCTTCAGTACTTCTCCGTGTTACTCTCCCCAGACATCCTCTTTCACATCCTCCTCGAGTTGCTGCAGTCCACTAGACTCCGTGTCGACAGCGTCTTGGTGGACAGTTGGGCTGGCCGCCGCTACCCCAGCAGCGGCAGCCACCGGAGCGGAAACGTGGTGGTCCTCCACGGCGGTCTGGACGACTTCCTCCATTGTCGGCGCCAGGGGCGGCTTTGTGGCGCGGGAGGCAGCGGGCTGCGCCGAAGCAGGCGCCGTCTCCCCCGCCGGCTTTGGCGGCGGCGGCGGGGAGTCCTCCGCTTTCTTCGGCACTGCCGGCGGTGCCGCGTTGCGCAGCGTGGGGAAGAGGTTGGGGTAGGCTGCCGGGCTGGCCAGCGCCTGACTCACGCTTGGGATGGCCGCGACCGCCACCTTCCACTTCGCCACAGCGTCCTCAACGTAGGCGGGGCAGTATGTGCGGGCGTAGAAGGCCGCGTCGCCGGTGTTGCCGGTGCGTTGCAGCAGCTCCACACATTCCCCGTGGCGCTCTGTCAGGTGGTAGCACGTGAAGGCGAGATTCGCCTGCCCTGCTGCGAGGCAGCGGTCACCGAGACGTGAGACGGCCTCGAGATCGTTCAACGAGGTGTAGATGAGCAGCAGTCCGCTCCAGTCGTGACACTTTTCGAGTGACTCAATTGCCATGTCAAAAAAGCCCTGTTCCAGCGCCATGTCGCCCACCTGCTTCCAGTACGCCGCCACGTCGGCAACGCTGGCGATGCTGCGGGCCAGCGGCAGCCGCTTCAGCTGCACCGCGAGGTCGAAGCGGTGCTCGTCGTCCGTCGCAATCTCCAGCGCCATCTCCAGCAGCCCGCGCGACTCCACGAAGTGCGAGAGCTTGTCGCGCAGGCTTTCGTCGATGCTGGGCAGCAGCGCGTTGGCGGCCTCGTAGTCCTCGCGCACGACAGCTGCCATGTACTCGATCACATTCACTTGCAACCGGTAGCTTGTGATATTCTTCTCATTGTCGATGCAGAACAGGCGGTTCTCCTTCGGCAGGTAGCCCAGCAGGTACTGGCTACGGCTCAGCACTGCAATGTTGTTCACCTCGCCGCCGATGTAATAGTTCAGCCGGTGCGCCTGGTTGATGTACACAAGACAGTCACCCACCCACGCCACGTCACGCACTTTTTCATCCAGCTCCTCAACAAGGTCGAAGGAGAAATCGAGGCCGTCGTCGCCAGTAGAGTCGCCCCGTGCGAGGAATTCAGCCACAGCCTCGCCATTGAATTTCAGCAGAAACACGCCGGTGCTTGTCACCAGCGCTACCAGCTCCCCAGTCACGCTCCACTCGAGCATGTCGGGAGTCTCGTCAATCTGCCGAATCAGCGCCAGCGTGCCCCAGTCGTAAAACATGACTCTGCTCGACATCCGCACCGCCAGCAGCGGGCCGCCGAACAACTTGTCCGCGACGCCTGGCAGAGAGAGAGCGGCGCGTTCCTTGAATCCCTTGAAGATCTTCAGCGTCGTCGACCCCTCCAGCACGGCGTACGCGCCGCTCTCCGGCCCCCAGACAAAGGACACGCACTGCCCGTACGACTTTGGGCGGAGGGAAAGGGAGGAGATGATGGTGTAGTCGTTGTCACCGAGGACGCAGATGAACTGGCCGTTGGCGGCGTGCTGGATAGCGCGCGCCGTGGCCTCCACCGCCCCCATGTCCTTGCTCGCCACGCTGAGGACTTCGCCATCGGGGGTGTCTGGCCCCACGCCCTTGATGTCCATGCGGGTGATCTCGTTACCGGTCGCAACGAGCACGCGACCATTGACGTCCATCGAGAAGACGGGCTTGTCCACGCCAACTTTGTAAGCCCGCACGCCGTTGTCGAAGCCGGCAATGAGCATGTTTGAGTGCCGCTTCGACGTCAGTGACCACCCGCGACCCATGTCGGTGTGATTGCACGTGTACAGCAGCCGGAACGTCTCCGTCGAGAAGGCGGCGATGTTGTCTGCCTCCGAGATGGAGAAGATGATGGGCAGGTCGGGGTGGAAGAGGACAGCCGACACATTGTCCTCGTGGAAGGAGAAGACCTGCAGGCAGGCTTTCGTCTGGTAGTCCCAGAGGCGCACCGTCCTGTCATCCGACCCACTCAGCAGGTAGGGCTTGTCGCCGCGTGGGTAGAACTCGACGCAGTTCACGCCGTCCTCGTGGCCCTCCAGCTGGTAGTTCGGCATCGGGTTGCCGATGCGCCACAACTTTACAGTGCAGTCCATCGAGGCAGACGCGAAGGTCGAGGAGTCCTTCGGGCTGAAGGCGATGGCCATGCAGAAGTGTTGATGGCCCTCGTACGTCATCTGTAGCGTCCACCCTTTGCTCCAATCCCACTGCCGAATCGTCATGTCGTCCGCACAGGTCAGCACGAGCGGCAACTGATCGTGCACCGCGATACTGCGGATGTAGTCGTCGTGCGCCTGAAAAGTCTTGGTGCGCTCCATCGTGTTGTAGTTGTACACACGCACATTCGTGTCGTCGCAGCCGCACACAAAACTCTGCAGACGTGGCACGAAGCGCGCGCAACGCACCGGCAGGCCCGTGCCAGTATCGAACGAACGAATCAACGCCTGCGTCTGGTAGTTGTACAGGTTAATACCGCCCGAGTACAGAGCTGCGATGAAAATGGACTCTTTGGGGTGCATATCTACCATCTTCACCCGCTGGCTGGACGCCGTGAACTCCACCGTAGCCGCCATTCCAGCAGACATCTTGCGCCACAAGAAACACCTCACGTTCGCGTTCCTTCTTTTTGCCTTGCTTTGCAGCCAAAGATGTCTCGCTTTTCCGGGATGAAACGAGAATGACGTGCCGCAGTACAAACGCAGCTAATGACCTCCGTTTTGTGACACCTTTGCTGCAATGATACCACAACGCCACCGGAAGCTTCAGCGTCTGAAAGCAAAACTGCACAAACACAGAGGAAAAAGAGCGACGCTGGCCGTCAATCAGCACTCACGTGTGATTAAAGGGCTTTTCAAGATTCTTAATAGTTGTTTTCCGTGTTTTTATTGTCATTTTAAACGGAAGGAAGTTGCATAAAAAGTCAAAAGAAGTGGCGATGAAAGAAGAAGGAGAGGGAAAGAGTCTCAACTCACAAGCGGAAGATATCAGACTCTATTTGAAGCAGTCCAAAACGCGCCTCTTCTGCTGCTGCTAATGACGCTCATGCTGGTTGCAACGGCAATGCCGAGTAAAAAGGACTGCGCGGAAAAGGAAAAACGGAAGTGAGTGCGCCTTACTTGAAACAGCTGAATTGCCCAACGTCAGCGTTGCATGTTACTTTCCTTGTAGCCAACCTTCTAAGCCATCGTCATACAAACAACGTCAAGATACTCAAGGAGACACAAGCAAGCTTTTTAAGAAGACAATCTACGTGTCGCGTCGAGAGGCTGCTCGGTGTGACTACTAGGAACTCAAAAAAAAAAAAAGTCAAAAAGAAAGAGGAAACCTCGTGTAGCAGAAGGAAGGCATGAAACAAACAAACAAACGAAAAGAAGTAAGTAAATAAAACAGCTCCTCTCCAATTGGCGCACATATAAACAGTAGATTTGTGCATTGCTCTCGTCAGCAAAGAAAACAAGACAACAACCAGAAAAAAAAAAAAACTAAACATGTGCCAGCCTTTGCGCAAGAAGAAGTGGTCACTAGTACGGCAGCAGGGGGTTTGGTGCGAAATTAGTCTTCCACCGCTCAAGTACTTGCTCTTGACTCGCGCGAGTATAGCTCCTCTCTGCTGCAGTTAGACATCAAGCCACGCAGAAGGTTGATGCACACACAAACGTCCACCGCTGTCCCTCTTAGCGACCCGCCATCCCAACGTACTTCCACCGTCTTCAGCTCCGGATAATCCAGCAAAAGGATGTTCTTGTGGATGCCCTCGGAGGAGGCGCTGAGGGTGTTGCGCTCCCAAAACCATTCGATAAGCTCCGGGTTGGCGCTCTTGGCAAGCGCGCGCAAGGAACTCGGCCGGATGCCAAGACTGAAGGTGCCCGCCAAAACGGTGTTGCTGTCAGGTGTAATGATGGCCTGCGTCAGAAACACCTTCCTTGCCTCGCCCCGGCCGGAGTGCAGCGCGTGCTCATCCAGGGCGTGCAATAGGTCATGTTTTGTGTGCTTGTTCAGCCACGGAGAGGACAGGAAGTTGTCGCGTGGGCAGACAAACGAAAGCCGGTCAAAGTCTAAGTTGCAGGCCATAAAGACAAACACGCGCTGTCGCCCTTTCCACAGCTCGTTTAGCGAAGGGAAGCCCTTCCTGTTCGTCGGTCGCGGCACACATATCTCCTTTATCCGCACCAACGACTGGAACAAGGCGGTGTAGCCTGGGTCGCTTGGGCCAACAAAGATGTGTTGAAAGTCCAACAGCACAAACTCGTGCGATGTCGCAGGATCCGTCACAAAAGCCTCCACCGCCCTCAGCACGTCGTCCAGCTTCGTAGAGAGTAGCCCGTGCGTGGTATAGAGCGTCGTCGAAGGGTCTGAGTAAGGGGCGATGCGCAGGTCGAGATACCGCGCGCCAAAGCAGAGCTGCTCCTCTACAGTCATGCGTTGGCATCTAGTCCAGGACGGAAGGAAAAAGCCGCCGAAGAAGCGCACCATGCCGGCCAGCACGCCATTCGTACGCAGCGCCTTCGGCCCGTCACGGCCAAACTTTGACTTCCGCGTGATTTGGTAGGTGGCACTGTTGTGCGTGCCTGCCATGGCTACCTGCGAGATCGACATGTGCCCAATCGCGTCGCGAATGTCCCACATCCACGTCCGACCGCTCCAGTGGTGGGACTGCAGCCGCGCTGCGAGGTCGTGCATATCTGTCATGTCGTTTTCCACTGCTGGCGCCGTTGTTTGACCACTCACCTACTCTCGCTATAGAGTGCACGTTTGTGTAGAGGGGCGGTGCTTTGAGGAGTACGGCAGGAGAACATAAGAGAGAGGGTGGAAGAGCAAACTACTCTTTGTGCCACTCCGCCCGTTAAGAGAAAACGCAGCTATTTCCACTGCAAACAGGGGGAGGGGAGCAAACAAAAATGATAGTCAAGACGTCTTTTTTTACTTCTTTTTAAACTGCAAATATTGTTGAGAAAGAAAAAGTGTTGAGAAGCCGCAGTGGTGCAGAAAGGAAGCATGTGAGGAATAGAAACTACTGATAACACAGCTACCACACTGAAGAGAAAAATGACACGTGCCGCTAACCACACACGCAGGTGACCCCATCTTTCGTTAAAGCTATTCAAAAGACAAGCAAGCGACGTGAGACAAACATCCGACTTAAAAAAAAAAAAAACGTTTGTCTTTGAGGGAGAGAAAGAGACTACTTTATCATCTCTCCCATTACGTGGTCTGAAAGTGAACAACTACTTTGCTGATCTCCTCACCGTCACCAAAGAAAAAAAAAACTCATTTAGTCTTTTTTTTTTGTCGCAGTGCATACATATTTGTCCATGTGAGACAAAATAGAATGGCCTGCTGTCAGCGTAGATATGATGAATAACACAAGAAAAGAAAAAGAAAACAAATAAGAGCAAAGCAGGATTCGTGACAGTTCACACAAGCGACGATTGGGTTGAATAAAAAACACTAAGAAACGCGCTTGTTTCAAGGCAAAAGAAGTAAAAATGAGAAGTACCTGCGTACAAAACAAAAGGCCAGTTTTTCATGAAGTGTGGCAGTGGGCAATGCTAATGAAAGTTGCGATGCGTGTTTCTGTGCAAAACGGCAACAGCACTGGTCAGCCGTAAAACGACAAATAAAAACAGCAAGAAAAGACAGTTACTAAAAAAAAAAAAAAGAGAGGAACATGTTTAAATTCATGGTCGTAATCACCGCGCAAAGAACTCTACGCCGCCCTCCCTCACCCCCAATACAAAAAAAAAAGTACACATATATATATATATATATATATATATATATATATATATGCAAAGTGAAACGGCAGCACTGACGACTACCATTTAAGCGACAGCACAGCAGCACAATGCGCATGAGTGGCTGTTTGGCGCAAGACAAGCATAAGAGTTCAACACAAAAAAAAAGCTGACAAAAAAAAAGAACTTCTCCTTTACAAGTACTGCCCAATGAGGGACATGGTTATAAGCCCAGCCCACAGTCCGAGCAGCATCGCCGCGAGAAACACGCGAGGGAAGCGCAAGTTGCGAAGGTGCGTGTGCAGGTCGGAGTAGAAGTCGCCGACCAAAAGCTGAAACCCGAGGTAGAGCAAAATGCCGGCACACAGAGAGTCTAAGATACCCTGGGTAAGGAGGTAGGCGCTACCGTTTGTGTTCATCAGGTGCTCGCTAATGATCATCACGCCAATCGCGGCCCCAAAGGGGGCCGAGAGCACGAAAACGGCAGAGAAGACGTACTCGGTTTTGGGGGTGAGAAACGCCTCGACGAGACGCGAGCCAAGTGCGACGCCTTCGAAAAACTGATGAAGGCAAAGGGCACAGACTAGGGTGAAGAGCTCCGCATCCGCGCTCACGCCAACGGTGAGACCGACGAAGACGCTGTGCAGCGAAACGCCAAATTCGAGCAGAATGGCTGAGAGCAAGTTCATGCTGCCGGTAGTTTCAGGGGCATCGTTGAAGATGTTGGGGTGGTGGTGGTGGCCACCGTCGGAGCTGGGAAGCAGGTACTCGTTCTCACTGTCGAGATGGGCGTAGTTGGCGGCCGGACGGTTTTCAAAGAACATCCGTAGGCACGCCTCCAGCGAGTGCATGGCAGCGACAGAGGTAAGACAAATAATGTACGCTAGGGGGTTGGAAAGATTGCGAATGGCGTCCGGAAGGCAGTCACTAGTCAGCGACTCGTTGGCAGGCTCTAACATGTGAATTACAGCCACGCCAAGTACGACGCCGGTGGCGATCGACTTGCCAACAGCGTATACATACTCTGGCACGCGGAAAGCCTCGACGCGCTTGCCAAGAATCGGTAACACCGTCCCTAATAGCGAGCTACCCAGGACGACAAAGAGGGCTGCAATGTGTAGCGGGATGCTGTAGCTTTCATGGTGAGGCGCTTTGCAGCGCATCTGCATCGCGCTTTCGTTGTGTGGCACGTACACTGACATTAAATACAAAGAAAAGGGGCAGAACACGCCAGCTACTTCCACTGTGCACAACAGCCTCCAGCGCTCCTCCTCGTGCACGTCGCAGAGAAAAAAAAAAAAGGAGCAGGTGGCTGTTTCTTTTCCGATGTGAAAGAGAGTTTGTGTAGTTAAAGAAAAAGCTAGCGCCACCAACCAATAATTCCGGTGAAATGCAAAGAAACAGAGAAAGGAAAGGCGGAGGACGAAGATAAAAACCGTTAAAAAAGGAGGGAGGGGAAACGGTTAACGATCATATCTTTGTTGCCACATTTTCAGCTTTGGGATCGATTGTTGACGGCATCGCAATGCCAAGCAGACCGTTGAAAAGAAAACAAGAAAAAAAAAGAAATATGTGCAGCGAGTTGTTTCCCACCGACTTGGCGCAACGCACACACACAGAAAAAAAAAAAAAGCACATACATACATGAACATAACACGCACATTTTTGAACCAGTAACACAATACAAAAGCCGACTTCTGGAGGCTGTGCTTCAAAAACAGAATGCCCTTTTTATTGTTGCTGTTGTGGACATCGCCAGCACAGTGTTCTGCCCAGTTCTTTCTTTCCTTTCTTTACAATTTAGAAGTCCTCTTTGCCTTCTATGTGCAGAGCCTCCTCACCAGCAACACAAGACGAGAACAGCGAACGCATTCTCATACCGCACATACATTGACACAAAAGCACTCTCAAACCCAATGCAGCACCAGAGCCGTGCTGCCGCCAAATCCTGCAGACACAAAAGCACTGAGCGGCGAACGCTCAACAAAGCTCCACATCCCCTCCCCCCTCCCCCAAATCGCACCGTGGTGCACATCACGGCATCTTTCTATTCTTTGGTTGCGTCAGCCCTGAGAGGCGCAGCCGGGACAGCAGTGGGTGCTCCTGCTGCTGCTGAGAGCAAAAGTCCTTTCGCCTTCACTGCTCCAATTGCATTGGACCGCCGCACCCATCCTGGGCGCACAGACGGAAGTCGGTTGTGCGCTGCTTTACGGTAGCTTCACGATGAAAATAACCGACTCGCCGCGCAGAAACAGGTTTTCGATAGTGCGCTGCTTCTGCTCCGAACCTTGGCTCTCTGTGATCTCCTGCACGCCTTTCAGTACCAGATTGAAATGCTTGTCAAAGGCGATGACGTGCGCCAGAAGCGCCTTGCTATTACGACATTGAATGAACACGCGCTTCTTCTCCTTCATGGCGGTGTCTAAAACGCTAAAAGGGCCATCTGCCACGGTGGTGCGCAGGAGGTCCTTCGTCTTTGTCTCCGTGCGTGGCACCTTTTTCGGCTGCTCAGAATCCATGGAACAGCGCGTCACGTCTGTAACGTGTAAGGCAAACTAAGAAACAACTACAAGAAAATAACAGGGAAAAACAGAAAAAAAAAAAAAGCGAGGGTGTGACACAGAGGTCGGCAATAAGCACAAAGGACATCAACAACAGAAAAAGATAGAGCACGATTTGCAAAGGCGCTGAGGAAGTACACCACATTCAGCAGACATTGAAGTTCCTTTGCGAAGGTGCTTGCTTCACTACTCAGACTGCCAGGTTTAAAGGAGATGAAACCACAGCAAAGCAGTACTTCTCAACAGTGTTGAGACCCAAGCACTCTTCTTTGTTTTGGGTTGCCTCGTGCAGGGGAAGAGAAAGCGGCAGACACGGACGCTACCTTGCCGGCGTCGCCCTCAGCACTTGTGTAAGTGCGCTGTGTCGATTTCATGTCCAGTCGTAATATGTCTCCATGACTGCCGTTCTTAAAAAAAAAAAAAAAACCGCGGCGTGTGTTGCCTATTAACATGATTCGGTCAAGAACGACCTCTAATGCGGAGTCTACATGTACAGAGGAAGAAACAATGAGCTCAAGGCAAGCATAACACTTCTTCACGACACTGGATAACAACAACAACAAAAAAAAGAACGGATCTAATAAAACCCTCTTGCACCTCTAAAAACGGCAGGAGAAGAACTTGATACGTGAGGTGTTTTACAACAACAAGGAAAGCCGGATATGTCGACAGGTAAAAGAGGCAAAAAGAAGAAATAACCTGAACTTATCACGCAAACAGCAACACCACAAAGTGCTTCGCTCCGCAGGCATTGATAGAGAAGTAGTGACGGGGTACGCATGTTAGCTGTGCCTGTGCTACTGCGCAGCGTTTGGATCTTGGTACTGGTACGTCTCTCCCGTCTCTGGATCGACGTAGGTCTGATATGCAGCCCCACCATTCGGATCAGCTTCGTATTGGTAGCTTTCTCCTGTGTTCGGGTCCACGTAGGTGCTGCCGCCTCCCGTCTCCCCTGCAGCCCTGGCAGCGTCCGTTCCAGCCGCGGCATCGGCAGCGGCACCGTCGCCCTGCTTGACCGAGGCGTCGTACACGTACGTCTCCCCCGTGTTCGGGTCTACATACTCGTACTGCTGGCTCCCTGTGCCGCTAGCGTCTGCGGCAGCGTACTGATATGTCTCTCCCGTCTCTGGATCGACGTAGGTTTGGTAGCTGTCGGCTGCCGGTGCGTCTACGGACGCTTGTGAGACCGGCTCATTGTGAGCGCCAGTGACAGCCGGATCCACGGCATACTGATATGTCTCTCCAGTTTCTGGGTTAACGTAGGTCTGGTACGTCGCACTGCCCTCACCGCTCGCCTCTGCCGTGTGTTGAGCACTGTTGTCTGCTGTGTCAGCGCCACCGGCGGCCGAGTTGTCCACGGCGTACTGGTACGTCTCGCCTGTCTCGGGATCAACATAGGTCTGGTACGCTACACTGCCGTTCCCTGTTGCCGCAGCCCCGCCTTGCTGAGTGGCCTGTGCGCCCGCATCCGTGGCAGCACCGGCGGCCGAGTTGTCCACGGCGTACTGATACGTCTCGCCTGTCTCGGGATCAACATAGGTCTGGTACGCTACGCTGCCGTTCCCTGTTGCCGCAGCCCCGCCTTGCTGAGTGGCCTGTGCGCCCGCATCCGTGGCAGCACCGGCGGCCGAGTTGTCCACGGCGTATTGATACGTCTCGCCTGTCTCGGGATCAACATAGGTCTGGTACGCTACGCTGCCGTTCCCTGTTGCCGCAGCCCCGCCTTGCTGAGTGGCCTGTGCGCCCGCATCCGTGGCAGCACCGGCGGCCGAGTTGTCCACGGCGTACTGGTACGTCTCGCCTGTCTCCGGGTCCACCCATGTTTGATACGTTACGTCATTCGCCCTGCTCGTGCCAGTCGCAGGTTCGCCGTCGCCCGTTACGGCGCCACCCCCTGCAGCGTTGGCATCGTAATAGTTGCCGTTCGCGTCCATCACCCACTGCGGGGCCACGGCTGACGTGTCCACGCCGGGCGGTGGGGCCGTCTCCGCTGCCGGCGCCCCGGATGGGTTGACGTAGCCTTGCATGATGCGTGTCTCGTCCTCGACGATGCGGCGACGCTCATGCTTCTTGGCACGGCGCCGACCACGGTAAAAGATATAGCGGAAGAGGCCGATGGCCAGAAACGGGATGACGACGAGGGCGATGGCCCACATGCTGTAGCTCGACTCGCAGTGCAGAGACGGCATCACGTTCATCATGAAGGTGCGCTTGTTCTCCACCGTGGAGAAGAGCGTGGCCCGCACGTGGCGGTAGCGCAGCTCCACCGCTGTGACGCTGAGCTGCTTGGAGGTGTCGCCCACCGTCTCCCCTGTGATGGTGTCTGCGATCCCATAGTAGCTGGCGCGCGCGTCCGCCACAAACGCCAGCACCGCCTCCAGCCCTTTCGAGGTGCCAGCGATGGTGACGACTTGATAGTTGTTGGTGGAGCTGACGACGGTGACCGTGGCAGCGCAGGCGGCGGTCGCGGTGCTGGGGCAGAGATAGGAGAGGAAGATCGATTGAAGGCTGGTGGAGGTCGTCTGAACGTAGACGGTGGTGCTCGGCGTCTCGGTGGTAGCACAGACGGGGAGGAAGGCGTAGGTCCGCGACCCCCGGCAAGGCACGGTGTACGTGCCTGTGCTGTACGACGGGGGTGAAAGGGTGCCGGCCAAAGCGGACAGGCTGAAGAGGTTTGTGCCAGCGGCCCACTGGGAGAAGAGCGTGTAGGTGCCGTTGCCAGCACTGTACGAGTCGGTCTGCGCGCTGACCTGGATGGCCACCTGCACCGGCGACGAGGTGGCCGACACGGCTATCATAAACGCGTTGCACTTACTCACAGTCGAGGGCAGGCTGCCGCAGATGGTCGTGTTCACTTGTGCCCTAAGACCTGACACGTAGGTGGCCAGCGCGGTCGAATTCGTCGGCCAGCCCGCTGCGTTGAGGGTGACGTTCAGCACATGCGTGGAGAGCGGCGTCGCCGCGTACGTCGTCGCCGCGGCCAGCTCAGCACAGAGCAGCAGCACCAGCTGCAGGGCGAACAGAGCCGTTCCGCCGACATGCAGAAGTGAGCGACACATCGTCAAACAGAGTTGCGTGTGTTGGAGCGTTAACAGCGGATCCTCTGTAATATCTCCACTTACAGGGAGAACCCAATCCAAGAGCGTGCCAAGCCGCACAGTCTGAATCACCCTGACACGCGCGTCAACAGATGATACTAAAAAAAAAAAAAAACTTGATGTCAGCAGAAGAGGAAGTAACCGGCAGGAAAAAAAAGGTGATGTACAAGACGATAGAGTGGGGAGTGAAGAGAAGAAAAAAAAAAAAACAAGAAGAACAGCAACATTGCTATGAGCTCATATTTCACTACTCTTACACTATCCTTTTCGCACCAGAAAAGAAGCACGAGACACGGTGAAAAGGAAAATAAAAGCACCAGACATTTACCTACGCTCGTGGACAAACACACCCACGACGCACTTTCACTCTGGGGCCTTGCAGTGAAACGACGGCTCCTCGGTATTCAATTATGCCTTGAAAAAGCCGCCTATGTGTTGACAGTGCAAAACAGCGAATGCTGAAATACAGGATAAATAGGGAGGTAGAAGAGGCAGCCAAAGTCTCAACTGTGCCATTCCTCTCCTTCTCTCCCCTTAAAAAAAAAAAAAGAAAATTGAGCCATGATACAAACCGAAAAAGGTAAAGAGCGGCAGGGAAAAAAAAAACACGTAGCATCTACATGAGTTACACATGGATGTGTCTATGTACATGAACCCCATAATTGTTCAAAGAACCCATTCCCGCACCAAAATAAATAAAAAGAACGTTAAGGGCAGTGTGCTATTCGCAGACAACGTCTGCAGCTTAAGACGATTTTATTTTCTTTCTTTACACAGAGACTACTGCGCTTTTGGCATCCGCTCGTAGGGAAGCGCAGGCAAAGACGCGATTTGCTTGCGGGTCAGCTGCTCTGTAACATAGTTGGCGTAGTCGCCCTGCGAGGCCGTCATGCCAATTACCACAACAGACTCCTCGCTCCCTTTAGCAGGAGTCGACTGCGGCCGTACAAGGTCGCGACGCGTGCCAGACGACGTGGTAGCGGTCATGGTGGCTTCGCGAAGAGGTGCGCCACCGCTGTTGACCACCGCCGTTGCAGCACTGCTTGAGGGAACGCCATGCACGCCGACACCAAGCAAGGAGCCCACAACCCGATACAGCTGCTGCGGCGGCAGCGGCGATGGCGGGGGCGGGGAGGAGGTGGCGGAGGTCGTGGACGGCGCCCCGCGTGGGGAATGGCGCGACTGCACCCTCGATAGCGGCGCCGTAGTCGTCGACGACGCTGCTGTCGCCGCAGAGGCGGCGGGCAGCGCCGGAAGGACATCGCGGAGCACCGTTCCCTGCTGCGGTGCCGTAGCCGCTGGAGTGGTCGCCGCAGACGTTGTGGCGGAGTCGGGGGTAGTGCAGCCGGAAGGGCGGGGGGCTGCCGCGGCGGCAGCGGACTGAGCGGCGATGAGAGAACGCAAGATGGCACGGAATTCAGCCCGCTCCGCGTCGGCGTAGGCGCAACGCTCCTCCAAGTCGGCGCACCGCGTGGTGAGACGTCGCTCCATCTCGGTGACGGCCGCGCTATCGGCCTTAACGGGCAGAAGAAGGGAGTCCGCCTTGGAGCGCATGAGCGACGTGAATTCCTCCCGCTTCACAGCTCGCTGCTCGACATCTTTCACACGCTTCGTCAGTGTCCGCACCGTCTCGAGAAGGTCGCCGCTGCTATCGCCGCCGCCTTGCTGCGGAGCGCCGCCCATCACGACGCACTGGCCAGACTGTATCCGGCTCTCCAGGTGAGCCACGGTGTCATGGAAGTCCTTCGACTGCTGGTCCACGACAGAAGTCAGCCGCTCTGTCAGGTCGCGCAGCAAAAAGCGCCGGAAAGACAGCAGCAGCGGAGAGCGCGCCAGCACGGCCTCCGTGGACTGCGTGAAGGCCTCTGCGGAGGGTGAGCTGGCGTCGCTGGTGGCGCACTCGGGGGCCCCGCTCACCTCGCCGCTCTCAGCCGCGCCGGCGTTCATCGGCAGCCCGCTCATGCCAAGCCAGTCCGACATGTTCTGCAGCCGCTCCGACTGCTGCGCCGTCAACTCACGCAGCTGCACCACTTCCTGCAGCAAGCTGTCGTGTGTCACGTTGTACGTGGCGAGGGTCGCTGTGGCGCTGTCGAGGGAGCTGCGCAGTGCCGCGTTGTCAGCAAGCAGACGCCGCGCGATCGTCACCATCTTCAGCAGATTCTCCGTCGAGGTCGCATCCACGGACGGCATGGCGCACTGCTTCAGCGGGTCAGCAGGTCTGTCGTCGGTGCTGTCGTCGTCCTCCTCCGCGGAAACGGCCTGCGTCATTTCGCGGCGGTGGTACGACAGCAGAAACCGCTGCACCGCCGCCACATCCGCCGAGACGGCGCGCACGTCTGCCGTGCAGGTCTCCACCGCGTTGCGCAGCCCCCGCACCTGTCCCTCCCATTGGTCGGTCAGGCTGCTGAGACGACTCTCCAGCGGAGAGGTGTCGAGCCTGACGAGCAGCTCTGCACCGTTGATTGACATGACTAGTGAACCAAAGGAGACACAGCAAATTACACAAAAAGAAAGAGAAACCACAGTAGCAACAGTAAAGAGTGTTACACGAGAACCTGCAAAGCAATGCTACAGCAGAGAGAGAGCAGCACGAAAAAGGCGGAAAAAAGAAGCAAAAAAAAAAAAAGAGGATTGCACAGGCGGCATGAAAATACGTGTTTAATATCGCATCCTCGTACCTTACCGGACGTTTGACAAAGAGGCCACAAAAACGCAAATCACACGACTCACTAAACGCTATCGTCGGCTTTTATCTGAGAAACAGCAGTCGTTCGAAAAAAAAAAAAGCTCTTTTGGCTTTTAAGCGTAACATGTATATTGTATATTTCTTTGGAAAATGAGAGTTTTCTTTTATGCTCCTTGATAGTAACTGATGATACGAAGTGCCAAACGGAAAAAAGAACTAAGCATCAGTTCAACTTGCAGCCAGCTGAACTACAAATCGACGGAAAGTGTCCATCAACAACAACAACAGAAAGAAAACAAAACACTAGTATCTGTGAAAAGCGACACACAGCCGTGGTCAAAACGTTCCGATCGACTTCGTTTGAAAGTGATACGTGTTTTCTGCCAAGTGAAGCTCTTTTTGTTGTTGTCCAAACGTACTGCAGGCTTGTCGATGCAGCCTCTCGTTAGCACCCTTCACCACCTATTCAGGGTGCGCTCGCAACTTCTCCTTCTGCTTCTTGTAGGCAACCATTTCCTCTCGCACTACCTGCACCACATCTTCGGAACGGGGCAGCAAAATGCGGCGCAGAGCACGCATGGAGGCAATACTGGTGGGATTCGCCGCGTACGAGTAGCGCACCACATCCGCCGCCGGCATTCGTTCGTCACTACGAACGATGGCCTTTACGCGTCGCCACACGTGCAACCAGACGCCGTCCTGGCGCGATGCGTCGTTGAAGGCCGCCAGACGTCGCATCTCCCGCTCTTCTTCCACCTTCCGCTGCTGCTCTTTGTACTTCTCTGCGTTGGTCGTGTCCATAGGATGGGCAGCACCATGCGCCTTGACATCCAACGGCGACAGTGGCGCAGCCAGCTGCGGCTCCGTTACTTTGTCGCGGCCAATATTCGCGCCGAACGCCTCCCACGCAAGGTCGACGATGCCGCCTGGCGCACTGTTCTTCTCGTCGCTGCTGTTGCCGCTGCTTGCTGCAGCGGCCTTCTGCGCTGTACGCGTCTCCACCTCCTCGACGCGTTCCCGCTCCCGCATCATCGCCGCCAGCACCGGTGCGAAGTCCGGCTTGTGCTGCCGAAGCTCCTGCGCTGCGTCGGCAAAGTCGGCGGCCCGCTTCTGCTCGAGTGCTGCGATGTCCGCCTCCATCGCCTCCACAAAGTTATCGTAGTTGGCGGCGAAGAGGCGCAGCTCGTAAAACTGCTGTAGGCCTTCCATCACAATCCACAGCGTGAGCAGCTTCAGTAGGACGGTGGTGTAGTAGTAGAAGTTGTCCGTCCGCTCCCACCTGCTGTAGGCGATAATCACATTCTTCAGCTTCGTCACGTTGCGCTCGAACTCCTCGCGGGTGGTGCCAAAGAGCATCGCATCTTTTTGGAAGTCGAGGTCAGTCAGCAGGAAGTGCTCCGACGCACTTAGCGTGGTACCATCGAAGCTCTTCATGTATTCCTTGCGCTTCTTCATAATCTGCTCGGGCGTCAGCGTCTCCTCGATCGGGTTGCCGTTCTCGTCAAACTTCGGGACGACGGAAGTGGAGCCGGTGTAGGGCTGCAGCGGCTGCCGCGGACGCAGAAAGCTCAGCCGCTTGTCTTCCCGCGCGCCGAAGCCGGCACCCAACCCGCTCTTTGCCGGCGTCGACGGCGGCGTCCCGTGCGGCGTCACAAGGGAAGTAAAGTCTGTTGTGGACAGCTGATACGCGTCGAACTGCGTTGGTTCGTGCTGCTTCGCCGGCAAATTGGCCACCACGATACCGCCGCTGATGCTCTCCGGGGACTCAAACATCTGTCCCATGAGAACCTTGTCCTCGGTAGTGTCGCGGCGACCAAAGCCTTTGCTCGCCGCCTCCTTCTTTTTCTTCTCCCACTTCTCCTCCTCCTCCTTTACTGACTTGGAGACGTTGAAGGCGGCGAGCATCGCAGTGCGATGCAACGCGCGTAGCACCAGCGAGTGCCGCATCTACCGCAAATAGCAGCCAACGCCACCAAATAAAAGATAGCCTGTTGTAGAAAGGACACGTGCGGGTGTAGACGTGTGCGTACCAGTAAACCGAGCAATCTCTGTTCAGGTATCTCAATGGTTAGACTTGGTGGAGATGACACAAAAACAAACAAACAAGCAAACAAACAGACAAAAAAAAGTGTTAAAAAAATTGTGAGCGAAGCCCGCACGCATTTGAGAAACACGCGGTCACAACTGTACGCTCTTGTGAACGCATACAGACACACAAAAGAAAGCAGAAGACGAGTGAAAAGGGGCAGAGAACGAAGAAGAAAGTGTGTGACGTGCGAGAACAACGCGAGTTGCAGTCATTTGCATGGCGGTCAACATAGCCATGAGTACACACTTGATTGAGAGAGGGTGAAAAAAAGAAAAAAGATGGGAGCGCTGCCGCTGAAGATACCTCTCACATTCTTAATCTGCACCCGGAAGGCAGCTTCAAAGGGAAAAAGTACACCAGCAAAAAGAGCACCTACAAGAGGGTTCATCACCAAGAAAAAGCCCTCTTTTTTAGGCAAACATTTACGTGCAATGCTGGGGTTTTCTTTTGCAGGATGTTTGAAAAGAGCTGTCAAAGAGACGAAAAAAAAAAAGAAAAGCTATCATATGCAAACCACACTCAAGAGGTAACCGGCACCGTTGCCTTACGCGGTCGCGGCGGAGGCGGTGCTGGACTCGTACTTCCAGGTAGGGGGCAGCTGCTTGACACGCTTGTAGTAGCGGGCCAGGCGGTGGATGCGGGACTCGACGAGGATCAGGCGGTACTTGGTGTCGCGGTCGGTGGTGTGGCGCTGCAGGTGCTTGCGCATCTGGGTGGCGCGCTTCACCAGGAAGTACAGGTCCTCTGGGATCTCCGGGGCGAGGCCGTTGTGCTTCAGGATGCGCAGGATCTTGCGACCCGTCACATTCTTCACCTGGGCAATACCCATCGAATCACGGAGCTCCATACCGATCTGGCTCGGCATCATACCCTTGCGGGAGCTTCGGCACACCATCTTCACGACGTTGCGGCTCGCAATCTTGAGCCACGCCGGAGGGGTGCGGCGGTAGGGCAGGGCAGAGGCGGCCTTGCCGCGGCCATTACCGTGCATGCGGACCATTTTCAAGGTTCCCTTTGCAGGTGGTAGACTACGCGTGAGTGAAGGTGTGCGCAGATGGCGGAGAAAAAAGGGAGGTACATACAATCGAGAAGAGCATGTCAGATAAATGAAACAGCAAAGAAAAAGAAAGAGAAACAGCGGAGGAGCAAAGAGAGAAAACAGTTCGGCTTCAAATACAACCACTAAAAGCACAGAACGTTAAAAAAAAGAAGCACATAAAAGAAGCGAAGGCGGCAAGTATACCAGAGTCGCAAGAACTAAAAGAAAAGAGGATAAAGCTGCAGCAACACCGTCTAAAAGCATGTCTTCCAGGCATTCGAGCAGAAAACGTAAAACGCGTTGGAAGTCTAGATTAAAGAAGAAGCGAAAAAGAACAAAAAAAAAAAAAGACAGAGGTACCTTCAATTGGCTATGCGTACACAACAGTCGTTGTTCGACGCTTCCATTCGAAATACGCCACGTTGCTTTTGCAAGTACGCATGGGTTGTAAGCTAGATGTCACGCGGTGGAAGAGGCACCACCCAGCACAAGCGAAACCTAACGACGAAGGAGCTTCACGCGCGGCTACTTTTCCTTCCTCGCGTCGCTTTGGTTGCTTTCTATTTCCCTTCACCGCACAGCTGTGGAGAGAAGTTGCCGAGCAGTGTGAACTGTCGCACCACCGTCCGACTGGCCCAGATAGCTTAAAAAAGCGGCCACTGTCTCTGTCGAAGTCGTCTTCAGCAGTGCGGCCGTGGAAGTCCCGACAAAATTCTCGCCACAAAGAGACGTGTAGTGCTGGCCCACTCCCGCAACGCAGGATTGAAGCTCCTTGTCGAGCAGCTGTGGTTTGCCAGTACTGCCGTAGCGCCGCTCCAGGTCCACCCATGCGAGAGACAAGTGTTGCTGAACAGACAAACTCGTAAAAAAGCGCGGCGGCAACGTCTTTACGTGGAGAGAGGGGAGAAAAAAATGGCGACAAAACGCGAGCGGGGACGCCGCGGACCCGCCGAGCTGGTCCGGTGAAATAGCCACGAGGTCAACGACGCGACAGCACGCAGCGGCGAAGTAGGGAAACTGAATAGCGTCCATAAACGGCGCGAGGCTCAACCACCAGCCAAAGGCACGCTGCACCACCAACGGAGTTTCGTCGTGAGAGGCAAGCGCTGCGGCAGTGGTAGCGGTGGTGGCGGCGCCGGCGGCGTCGAAGACAAGGCGCGGAAATCGCAAAAAGACAAGAGAGAGCAGGAACGCTAACCCACTGTAGCTGACGCCCTTGCGGCCTTCCACCAGGTTCACCTTGTCGGTGAAGAGGATGTGCAGAACGTGAAGCGGCACTTCTTCTAACAAGGCAGGCTGCAGCAACAGCAACACGCTTAAATGGCTACACACGCACGAGATGGTCTGCGAGGCGTAGCCATGTTGCACGGCGTGCGTCAACGCGCGAAGCAGCGCGACGCAGGCGGCCGCCACCATCGTGGGACGCACGCTGCCAAAGCCAACGCACTGCAGCGTCAGCGACACCACGAACCCCCGGCAGCTCGGCTCGTCCTGCACCAACTCCGACGAATACTCCTCCATCAGCAGCGGTGCGCTGAGATCGACGAGGTGTTGTGCGCAAGTCGTGCAGCCGCCGCCACCAGCACCACGCAAAAGCACACGTGTGTGTGCAGCGACAAAGTCCACCACGCAACGGAGGACAAGGTGCCGCGACGGCGAGAGCCGCTGACAGAACTGCATGACCGCGCCGCACGATTGGACGACCACAGCGCACTCGTGCGGTGAACGTGACGCACGAGGCGACGGCGGCGCCGACGGTGACGCTGCGGCAGACACGCCCGATAGGTGCTTTAGCATCAGGGTCAGCAGCACCGCCACACCGCGCAGCGTGGCATGTCGGCAGAGCTGCTGCAGCCCATGCTCCCATGTAGTGGCGTCGTTCGCGCATAAATACTGCACGCGGCCCGGCGACACGTCCAACAAGCTGCAGAGCAGAGATGCGGCGCAGAAGGCGCTGAAGGTGTCCTTTCCCGCTGCGAGCTGCTCCACCGCCAAGGTGGCCCACGTAGGGCTTAACAGAGATCCACTCCACGACTGCGCGCGCACCTCCTCCACAAGACGGCCAGCCTCGTAGAGGCACGCGCACCGCACGCATAATGCACACCCGTTTAGTAAACTCGGTGCCGTTGAAGCGGATGGCGCGATTGCTGTGACGGAAGCGTGCAGCTGCTCGAGCAGTTGCACCAGCTGGCGGCAGATCGCCTCGTTACTAGAGCGGTAAAAACAGTGTGTCATGGCATCCATGAGCATAATGCGCGCGTGCGGGTCCGTGGTGCGCAGCAGCAGCTGTGAAACCTGGGTAAGCAGCTCCGCCTGCGTGTTGGCGTCCAACGCGTCCACCACGACCGCCTCCGCTGCCTCATACACGCGGCTGACGGAACGCAGTGCGAGGGCGACCGCGTCGGCCAAGACACCACGAATGGTGGGGGTGCTTCGCAGGATTGAATTCAGCGTCGCCACGGCGGCGGTGCGCTGGGCTGCGTTGTGCTCCAAGTACAGCTCCAGCACCGCTCCTGCGAGGTGGGCCACATCGCCACTGCCGCAGCCGAGGGGCACGGCCTCATCGTCCATAAAGAACTCAAGAATCTCCGCTGAGAGCTGCGCTGCCTCAGCCCTCTCTGACTCCTCACCGGGAATCATGAAGTGAATGAGACAAGTGAGAAGCGCCTCGGCCTGAACATCGCTGCTGGCCACCTCTGGAAACACCTGTAGCGTGCTCAGCACACACTCCAGCAGCTGCTCCGTGAGGGCGGTCAGCTCGTCGCTCATGTCCCCTCGTGCGGCGGTGTCCTGCAGGAGGGTGAGAAAGAAGGAGCTGCAGCGGAAGACGGTCGCGGCAGACTCGATATCGACGACGAGGCGACAGGCCACGGCGAAAGCAGCCGTGCAGTCCTCCACGAAGCCAGCAGCTGGCGCGCCAGCCACGCGCGCTTCCTCCACACGTGTGGCAAGGGCGCCCATCACAAAGTGCCGCATGTCCGCTGACAGCAGCACACAATTGCTAGCAGTAGCAATCTCATTCTCGGCGGAGGGACGGGGTCGCTTGCGCATAAGCTCCAAAAAGATGGTGAGCACCGCCGTGCGCTCCGGAAGCGCGCTCAGATTTGCCCGCAACAAAAAGCCGGTCATATCATTCGCGAGAAAGCTCCAGAGGGCGCAGTTGCAGTAGCTCTCACTCACAACGGCTCGAATCTTCGCAAATGCAACAAGGCTGCCTGCAGAGAAGGCCCGTGCGCATGCCTCAATCCATCGTTGCCACTCCTCGGTTGGAAACTCTAGCGATACAACGAGTGCTAGGCTTCTCAGCAACTCAATATTGATTTTTGTGCTTGTATTGAAAGACGGGTCTGCGGTCAGCCGCAGCAGATGTTGTGTCACAGCGCTGCGGTCACTGAACTGTCCGCCTTCACTCCACCCTTTCTTTGTGAGGAGAGGCTGCGCAGCAAAGATGGCGTTCAGTCGAAGCCCAGGCGACGCGGTTGACTCTGTCGCGATTTGCAGCAGCACGTCACCCGCGTTGACCGCACTTGTGCAAACCTCGATAAAGCGCAGGTCGGCAGACTTGCGGGATGCGGCGTCAACGTCGCCTCGCAGGCGTGCTACGGAGATCAGCTCGGCCAACTCGGCAGCTGTGCACCAACTCATGTCGTACAATTGTTTTATGTCTTTTTCCCCTTTTTGAGGTCGTTGCACGCGCGCAACACTCTTACGGAAATATAAATAAGAAACGCTGATTGGTATGCACGCCGGTGCACTGGCCTTCAGCTGTCGTTGATCTTCTTGCGTAAAAAAAAAAAAAATGAATGGAAAAAAAAATTGAATGAAAAAAAAAAAAAAGGGTGCCAAACGCAGAGGTGTAAAAGAAGATGGAGTTGCATTACAAAAAAAAAAAAAGCAAGGTGAACGAAAACCGGTAAGTCTCTGCCGTCTCTTTATTGACGAGGGTAATTGGGTTGCGTTCTAGCTTTGGTAGCTACGATCTTGATTTTCATTTCATTTCTTTCTTCTTTGGATATCGACGTTACTTTCAGACTTTCTATATCTATGTCTTCTTCTTTTTCTTGTCTCTTTACGTACTGTACTCTGGCACCTTGCATCGGCAACTCGAGGTGCAGAGTGAATATGAGTTCAAGTAGCGGCAGCCTACACACACACACAAAAAAAAAAAAAAGAAGAAGAAAAAAAGGCGGGCAGATGCAGTAGTTCTCTCTCCTTTGAAGCCACCTTATACGCCAACCCAACTTTAACGCACATGAACCTATAAAGGCGCTACGAGGACTCATTACGCTGTGAAATGCGCTGCACGACGTCAGTGAGCCATTTCGCAAAGTCGGCACATGGAATGTAACCCAGACAGCCCGGTGCATCTGGATGGTGTCCGTAGAGCACGCCCGCACACTCGCCTGTCGTAGTCAGCACTGGACCGCCGGACATGCCGTGGTAGCACGTCGCCCGGTCGCCAATGCCTTTGCACACGCCTTTCTCGTCGAGAATAGACACCGTCGTGGTTGCCCACACCTGTTTACCTTCGATGTCCTGCAAGTCCTGCAGAAGCGCCTCGCGCTCCTTCAGTGGCAGACGCTGCAGCAGCGACGGATCCAGCGTGTCCAGCTCGCCTAACCGTCCAAGTCCGCGGTAGCCCACAATAAGACCGCCAGACGATGCGGGGTAGCGCGTCGTACTCAGCGCCAATGGCGTGTCAAACACGACAGCTGACGATGATGTGGAAGCGTCGAAGGCCGTAGTGCTCGCGTTGTCGACATTTGCCCTGGTGTCCACGGCCACCACGGCCACGTCCAGGTGCGGGTGTTGCGAGACGAGTCGCAGTCCGACCTTGCCTGCCGCCACCGACTGCCCCTCCTCGTTGGTGTGATACATACGACCGACAACAAAGCGCAGCTTGCGGTAGTCTTCTGGGATTTTGAGCTGTGAAGCATCCTTGGCGTAGTCCCACGGCGCAAAGGTGTGCTTCGCCGTGAGAAGCAGAGGCGGAGAGGCGGTGCTGTTACCCGCAGCTGTCGCCGCTCCGCCGCTGCACTGCACTTGGAAAGGGAAAGCAGTGCCCATCATGAGCCACAGCGGCTTGGACATCTTTCCAGGGACGTGCAAAAAGCTGACGATGGGGAAGCAACGACCTCTCCACGGTGCTGCCGCTGAAAAGACCACGTTGTTCATTCACAGACGTCCGTCCAACTCCTTTCCTTGTTTGAGAATCAATGAGTACGTTTTTTTTTTTTAAGTGCAAAAGTGTGTTTGTATGTGTGTTTTAGCAAATAAGATAGTAAAGGGAAGTCAGGAAGAGAAAAGTAGGTGTGAAGTGAGTTGCAGAACAAAGTTCGCGTGGGGAGGGGAAAAAAAAAAAACAAAAGTTGGCTTGCCTTCCATCTTCGTTGTGCGCCCTGGGGGTCCTTTTTCTTTTGTTTGTATGCCACGGGCAACAAGCGCAGGAACAGATATTGAACTGCTTTTTTCTCTCTCTCTCTTTTTCGTCCTCTTCCAAACCATAACGGCTGCAACTTACTTTTTTCTAGTCGTATTACTGACTAGTTCTCCTTGGTGTCCTGTCATGTCGGTGTAATAAAAGGAGATTCAGCACTTGAGGTACCCATTCGCTGTCGTAGCCACTCAACGCATCGCTGCGCCGCTTTCACCGATCTCGTATGTTTGTAACATGATTGCCAGAGTTTCTAACGAAGCTCTGCCAGAAAATGCAGCCTAGCATACCATGCGAGCAATGTCAAGACAGCACACAGCAGCATGTGTCCGCCAACGTGTGAACGTTGGTAGAGGTAGGTTTGTGCATCGATTGCTGTGCTTTGCGCCGCCATTACCGCAATTGACAACGGAGGCAACGACAGACCTTTTCCATGTTATGATGGTCCTCGCAATACATATATATGTATATATATATATTGTTTAAAAAGAAACACACACACACACACAGCATTAGAGCTTAAAAAAAAAAAAAGAGTGTTTGTCAAAATCACAATTCTGAGGGGGAAAAAAAAGAAGAGAGTTAAGAAAAAAGAGCTGAGAGCCCTATCTCGACTGGGCTCGACGCCAGTAACGCGCGCACCAGCGTAAATAAAAAAAGGAGCACGACGCATGGGCACCGCCTCGACCAACAACAACAACAGTAACAGCAAAAAAAAAAAAAGTCAAAGGGCCAACACAGAGAGAAAGAAGCTAAGCAATCTTTGCCTCACTTAGATATCTCATTAAGGGAAGTGGCACTACGCCACCAATGTTGTGCGCGGGATCGGCCATGTATTCCAGCGACGAGAAGTACGCTGGTGCGTACTTGTGCTGCAGGTACATGCGTGCGTCGTTGTAGTTAAGCACCGTCTGCACCAGTGCGTTGCACGGCTCCACAGCCACGTTGGGCAGCCCGCAGCTGCCCACAAAATCGAGTCGCGGGTCGCCGTCGGCGCGGAAAGGCACCGTGGTGGAGCCGAGCAGTAGCGCGTGAGCGGTGCCGAAGACTCGACTCAGCACGCGCTGCCAACCTGCCTCGTCACTCTTGGCTATCGCCTCGCGTGTCACAGTGTCAAGGCTGGACCACAGCTTTTCCATCAGACGCGTGCGCTTTGTCTCGTCATCGGCGTCGGCATCGGCGAAGTTCATCGCACACGCGTCGCTCACGAGTAGCAGCGCTGCATCGATCACCGCCGGAGTGTTGAGGCCCGCTCCATCGTCGTCTGCAGCGGCAGCGACGCAGGTGAGAAATTGGGCGGCGCTGGCGGCCGTCGCCTCTGTCCGGGCAGAAGGGCAACTCGAGACAACGCAGTGCAGGAGAGGAAGCAGTGCACACGACAGCGTGGCGCTCTTCTCGTCCGCATTCGCCTTCTCTGCGGAATGCACAACGCGGTCCACCTGCTCAAACAGCGCCGCAATCACCTCCGAAACCACGTCCTTCCCCTCCAAACCACCGGAGAACTCCTCCAACGCTGCCATCGGAACGACAACACCGGACTGCTGCGCGCCGTCCATCACCCGCTCAGCCAGCGCGGCGACGATCTGCGCGCTGAGTCTCCCGTCACTCTCCTCCTTCTCCCCCTCTGCTGGAGCCGCTGCTGCCGCCACGAGGAAGTGCAGCGCGGCCTCGCTCATCGCGGCTGTCCACGATTTCGCCGGCACACTCGCCAGCACCGCCTGCATCGCGGCATTCACCTTGGCGCGCTCGAAGGCCTGCATACAGACGGCGATACGGAGAAGAGAGGGCAGAATCTCACGCAGGTGCGGGTCCTGGTACTTCATCCGCTCCAGCTCGTTGCGCAGCACGTCCTGCGCCTCCTCGCTGAAGAGGTACACGTTGCAGTCCTCCGAAGCCTCGACGGTGTACTGGACGCAGCGCCACAGCGCTGCGTCAAGATTGGCCACGCTGTCCCGCCAACCATCGAGGTTCTGCATGATGCCGAGAAGCGTCTCAATCCACTCAAAGGTGACAGCGGCGGGTTGCTGCACCACAATTGCGCTCATCACGTCAAGCGAGCCCACGACAAACGCCGCGCTGGCGTCGGTCGGCGGCTCGGCCGCGCCGCACTGCTCCGTCAGAAACTCGAAGTCCAGCACCATCGACCCGGCCATCGGGAAAGCGGAGGCAAGGCGGGCCAGCGCACGCAGCCCGCAGCGCAGCAGGACCACACTTTCTTTTCCCTCTGAGATGAGGGTGCCAACGGTGGAGACGAGGGACTCTGCAAGGACGCTGGTCAGCTCGGCCGTCTCCAGCACGCACACCAGCCGCAGCGCTGCGGTGACAACGTCGAAAACAGCCGCCTTCTTCAGCTCTGCCTTCACGTCAGCGGACTCGGCTACGCCGGACAGCACGTCGGCCACCAGCGAAACCGCCGGCGAGCCGAGTAAGACACGGCGGGCGGCGCTGCCGTGGAGACTGCGAGCGGCAAGGTGGTGCAGGAGGCCCACCACAGCGGCCGTGATGGCGGGGTCGCGGCGCCGCAGGAGGGTGTGCAGGGTGGCGCTAAGCCCATTCATCCACAGCTGCTGGATGCAGTACTGCACGTAGCCCTCCATCGCACTCGCCTCTCTGCTCCTGCCGCTGCCGTAGTTCTTCGTGTCGTCATCGTTGCTGCCGTTGTCGTCACCGGCGTCATCGCCTCCGACATGCGACGGCGACTTGCCCAGTACGACATCGATCAGCGTGGTCACAACTTCCGCCACCAGATCCGGCGGCGCGGCCGCCTCCTCCAGCATCGCGTGCAGCCACAGCAAGGCGTTGCCCGGCATGGCGTAGAGGCAGAAGGCGCGAGCCTCCGCTGGCAGCAGCAGTGCCGTTGCATGAAACTCCCGGACAGCGGCAATGTCGAGCGCAGTAGACGGCGCCGCTGCCAGACAGTGGTGCAGCCGCGCAGCGATGGCGAGGTGTGCCTTTGCGGCGTCGCCAACCACCCACTCCGTCGCCCGCAACGGGGCGGGAATGACGCCAGCCTGCGCCTTCATGCTTGCCCACGCTTGCCTCAGGTGCTGCATGGTGACCCGCGTGTTTGTTTGGGCCTCGTCGTCGCACAGAACACACGCATAGCACAGCCGCATGGCGGTGTGGTAGTGCACCGGGTGCAGAAACTGTGCGCGAGCACCGGCGACGGCACAAAGGTGGGTGAAGAGGTCCGCCGAGGATGACGCGTACAGCGCCAGCGCCCCCAGCAAGTCCAACAGCACCAGCTGCAGGCTCGTGTGCCGCCCGCCGGTGATGAGCTCTGTCTCTATCAACTCCCACAGCGCGGTGCACTGCGTCAGCGACTCCACGATGGCACCGGCGGCTGAGGAGCTGCGCAAGGCCCACGCGAGGATGTGCAACACGGACCACACCTCGTTCACGTGGTTGTCGTTGTCGCGCTCTACCCGGCGGAGGAGGGCAGCGAGGCTTGGCAGCGTCAGCTGGGCCACGTCGCCTAAATCGTCCACGGCGCAGGAGTTCGTCAGCCACGTGTTGCGGCACCACAAATCCCAGCTCACGCCAGCGACATCCATCGGCGCCACCGCCCCAGCCTGGAGCGCCGCTTCCGCCGTCTTAAGAGATGAAAAAAGGCGCGGGTAGCGGCCAGCAAGCACTGCCGTCACAAGTGGGTAGCCGGCCAGGGCGACAAGTTTGCCCTGCACTGCAGCAAACGCCCTGGCGGAGGGACTCGCCTGGAAGTTCTGCAGGACCTCCTCGACAGCTGCAAATACGACTGCGTCATCCGCGGAGGCGAACACAAAGGGCGCGCAGTCCACCTTGCCGAAAGCGGATGGTGTCTCCTCGGCCGTTGTGTTGGCCGCTGCGGCTGCCCAGCTCACGTTGGGGCTCACTTTTTCCTTCTCACGCTTCTTCTCCTGGTGCTTTCGTGATTTTCTAGGCATTTTTTTTTTTTTTGTGTGTGTGTGTGTGAAGCTGTGGCACTTTACAGAGTGAAAGGAATTAAAAGCACTTAAAAACCTCACCTTTTTTCCCCTCTTTTCCTGACTAGCCCAGAGAGCAGGCGAAGATCTATTTATGTTCTGTCTTTCTTTTGATGATGAAATAGCAATTTAAGAGAAACAAGGCGACGGAGCGTCTCTTCCAAAACACTCAAGTCGTTGGTGCCTGCCGAATGGAAACAGAACTGTCTTTACCACAAATCAACGGCGTTTACAAAAAAAAAAAGTAACAACACTGATGGAAGTTGGAGGTGCTGGTCAAGCGAGTGCCGTGTTTAGTGGGGTTAGGCGAGAAGTAGAAGGAAAAGAAGTGAGAACAACAATGAAAGAAAAACTGACGTCGAGGATAAAGAACGAAACGCAAGTCTCCTCTGCGGAATCGCAACTCATAAGTCCAGTAAAAAGAAAGACGTTACACATCAGCGGCGTCTCGCTGAGCTTCGTGGTAGTCACCTGCGTCATGACACAAACAACGAAGAAAAAAAAGCCTGCTTTTCTCTTTCCGTTTTTTTTTTCTCTAAGCAAGTGTGTTTGAACAAACACCTCCAGTTTGTGGATGCTGGAACATCGACAAAAAAGAACAATGTGAAGAAGACTGCACACGTTCGATTCAAGTGTGGGGAGGGAAAAGCGAGCTTGCTCACATACACATAAACATACACATATACAAACACTCAGAAACAAAAACAAAAAAACCTTGTGTGTGTGTGTATGTGTGTGTGCTTGTTTGTTGAGGTGAAAAGCTCAATTTCTGTTTGGCAGACTCGCCAGAATCTTGTCACCGTCTTTGACGTGCGGTGCCATCTTGCGGATCGTAGCGCGCATGTCCAACGGCGCATCCTGCGAGACGTCCGGCATGCGCGAGTTGAGAAAGGCGGTGCCGTCGTAGTCCATCGTCTTCAGCTTCGCTTTGTAGAAGCGTGCCTTCGCGTCCACTTTGTCCCACGTGCCCTCGATGTTCTCGGGGTCGAAGCCGTCTTCGCGGTCCTTCTCGGGGTCCACCTGCGACGACTCCGTCATCTTCTTCTTAAGCCACAGGTCGTTGATGGGCTGGCCGGAGTCCTGCATCACCTTCATGTCCTGCAGAATGCCATATACGTTGGAGAACTGCCGTTTGTACTGCCCGTAGTCAGCACGGACATCGTTCATTGACTTTTTGCCCGCCGCTGCGCCAACTGTGCCGCTGTTGCCGCCGTACTGCGCCTGCGCAAGGTCCCCGCCGAGAGGGCCTCTGCCGGAGACGTTCGCCATGGCAGAGGCGAGGAAGGAGTCGAGCGGACGCTGCACGTCGTTGCTGCTGGAGAGGGCTGGTGTCTGCACCGTGGGAGGCGTCAGTGCTGCCATCGCCTCAGTGCGGTCACGCTGTGCCTCTCGCCGCTTCGCCGCTTCCTCCGCCAGCCGCTGCCCCGCCACCTCCATGCTTTCCTCCAGTCGCTCCTGTAGCACTCGCCCATCCAGCAGGTTCGCGTTCAGCTTCCAGAGCTGGATGCTGAGTCGCATGTCCGTCTCGACACGCCGACGCACACCGGTGCTGGCGGTGAAGGTGTGCAGCTCCTCGGTGCGTTCGCCAAAGCGGAAGCCCCAGCGCGCCTCGCCAGAGACGCACATCAGCGACCGGGCCGGCAGGAAGGCCTGTCCTCGTCGCCCGGTGCTCTCGTCGTCAAAGTCGATGACGGTGTCACTCAGCAGGTTCAAGTAGAGAAATGTCGTGCCGACCGTCGGGTGCTCAACGTGCATCTCGTAGCCCGGAATTTGGTGCTCGACAACGCGTGCGGTGTCCGGCATGTTGCCGAGCAGCCGCGGTGCGACATCGCCCAGCACGCGCAGCAGTGTCGGTGACCACAGCAGGCCGGGCAAATGCCGCACCTCCTTCTTCTGCCAGTTCTTCACCTCCGTGAACTCTTTCTCCGTGCCGAACATTTCGAGATACGTGTGCTTGATGACTTTGTCCTCTGGCGTCGAGCCCTCCCACACCACCGTTTGGCCTTCCCTTTCCAGGACGCGGCCGAGTTCGGCGTAGATCTGCTCCTCCTCGTCCAGCGTCACTACGTTGCGAAAGACGTCGCAGCGACGCACGTTCGGAGGTAAGGCGACGAGCGACGAGTCCGCCACGAGTGCGCGGGCAAGAAACCCACAGCTGCGGCGCAGCATCTGGTCTGGCCTCTTTGAGGGCCACAAGCTGAGATTCTTCTTTTTGTCTTTCACGACTAAGTTGTAAACCGCTTTGTTGCTTTCGAGAACAGCCACATCACCAACGTTGATCTGACTGCGTGGTGGTGGGTACTTTGTAATGAATGTGCGTCGTAGCGGCTACTGCTGCACACACTGAAGTCTCTCTACTTAAAAAAAAAAAAAAAAGCAGCAAAGACAGCAGCTTTTCCTCTTACGAAGAGCACTAAAAAAAAAAAATGGAGGGGAGGAAAAGAGAAACGCATTTCGATAAATTGTCGTCGATAGAAGACAGTATACGCGCCACTCCAGTGGTATTCTAAACAGCAGTGCATCAAGCGCAGGAAGCACTTTTCAGGCTTGGTGTGTCGGAAGAAACTGCGATCCAACGCGGGCGGAGATAACAGCCTCCAGCGACGTCACCACGCCTTTACAGCAACACAAAGATGTGATTTTACAGCGCTCTCCTTGTAGCCGAAGTGCATTTCCCAGCCGCAGCCCGAGCACGAATAAAAAAGCCGCTTGACAAGAGGATTGTGTCATTCAGAGCGCACACATCTGTGCCGTCGTCTCACCACAGCAAACGTCGAGTAAAAAAAAAAAAAGAGAAAACAAAAACAGACTAACAGGCGAAGAAGAAACTCTGCGCTACACACCCCGCGATTACTTATTACACACATATTAATGAGCTGCTTGACGCTGTTCCACCGCATTCAGCAACCGAAGAACAGCCAGATCAGCAATCACAAAACAGCAAACATGCCTCGTACACATCATCGCACTACGCAGCAACCAGGAGGAAAAAAACAAGAAAGAAAAAAAGGAGACGCAAGAGTACCCCTCCTTTTTCTTCGCTGTATATGTAAGTCGTCAAAGCCAAAGATCAGAGAAGCGAAAGGCGCATTTCCATCGCGACAGCAAAGAAACGGCTCTTTCACTCCTTCCAATGCAGAAAGAGAGCACTGCCACACGCAGTTAATACGCCGCGTCCTCTAAGGAGCGTCGACTCATCGTGCGTGCGTAGTTTTTTATGGTCTCGCTCACTCGCTCTGCGCTCTGACACGGCACCCACTTGTATACCGTCTCTCCGTCCGTGAAAAACGGCAAGCGTACGTAGATATACTCACTGGTGATGTGCAAAGGGAAGTGGTACGTCTCACTGGGACCACTGGAATAAACCTGGTACAAGTGGCGCTTGTCGTCCGTTTCGACAAAGGCGTAGGCAAAGCCGCCACTCACCTCCTTCTGGGCGTCTAGGGCGGCCTGCACGTACTCGGTGCTGTCCTCAAAGCGGCGGTGTGTGCGTACCGATTGGATGTGCTTCACCATCGGATTCACAAAACTGGAGAGGAAGTCGTCGACTTCGGTGAACTCCCACTGCTTGTCCACCGCGCGGTCCTTGACCGTGTAGTAGAACTGCCCGTTGCCGCGGCGCTCCTCTGAGATGACCCAGTGCTGCGTCGCAGTGCTGCCAACCTTCACCTCGCACACCACCCGGTGCACGCTGTGAGAACGCGGCCGCAGCAGCGCCTCACCGATCTCCTTGTCCCGCAGCATCTCCGCCGAGACGTTCTTCGAGACGTCGCGGAAGAGGGGGTGTCGCGACATCTTCGTGGCGAAGACACGCACCTGCTGCTCCACCTGCGCCGTGTTGAGCGAGTTGACGCTGCTGCCGCCGGCGCCACCGCCATGCTCGGCGGTGCCGTACGACGGCATGCCCGCCCCTTCGTCGGTATCCTGATCCGCCAGGGCCAAATCATCACGTGGGCGGCACCACTGCATCTGCAGCTCACACCGCGCCCAGTTGCAGCGACGCACCACGCCTTGCAGAAGAGCACCACGCTGCAGCCACGCCGGCACCGTCACCCGCTCCGGCCCGTGCTGCTGCTGCTGCTGGTCACCGCCCCCGCGCAGCCAGTCACGCATCTGTTCCAGCGAGCGCACGTAGGTCAGCAACTCCACACGCAGAGCCTCGTCAGGGATGTCGACGGCTGCGATGAAGCCGCTGACGCCGCGCGAGGTGGTGAGGCGGATGCCAGGCATCGTGCGCCCCCGCACGCCCATGACGGTGCCAGTCACGTAGTCGCCCTCGCGCACCACAAAGGTACCACGGCGGCCGCTGGCGCCACCACCACCGCTGGTGCTGCTGCCGCTGCCCACACTGCTGCCGCTGCCCTTCGAGAGCGCCGCCACATCCACGGCGGAGAGGAACGTGATGCCGGTGATGGCGCTCATGAACTCGATGGTGGTCAGGCGGCGGTACGGGCGGCGGGCGAAGGAGCGGCCGCTGGCGATGACCTCGTCAACCACCAGCTCGACCTCCCGCCGTCCGACATCGTCGCAGCCCGCCATCCTTTTCGCCCTCGCCACGACAGCGTGAACGTCGACGCGGTACAGAGCGGCACGGCGATCCTCCATCGTCATGGCCAGCAGGCCAACAAGCAGCACCTCCCCAGGGGGCAACGTCGTTGCGGAGGAGGAGGTGGTGGACGGGGCGGCGGCAGACGACGACTGCAACGACTGCGTCGCCGCAGTGGCCTCGGCAACGGCGTTCGCGATTCCGTACCATTGCGGCGGAATAAGAGTATGGTCCAGCGGGTGCCACGGCTGCTCCGTGTCACACTGCTCCGGTGACCGCACGCGGATGGTCGCGACAGCGTTGTGCTCGATGGCGGCACCGTACACGTGCAGCAGCGGCTCGAGTTGCTGGCGGCTCTGCGGCATGTCGGCCTGGGCAAGGGCAGCGGCAAAAGCGCGTGCCTTCATCGGACCGAAGCCCGGCACGAACTGCAGGATGGCCGCCGCGTTCGGCCGGAAGACGACGTCGTCCAGCCAGCACCCGACCTCGGCGACCCACAGGCTCATCTCCCACGCCAGCCGCTGGTATAGATGGCGGTCATGGGTGGCGGAGATGCGAGCGGTGCGGCAGAGCTGCAGCGCCGTCTGCTCGCCGTCAAAGAGGGAGCACAGCACCTGCAGCGGGTCCTGCACGTAGCGCGCCAGTGCGACGCAGGTGACGAGGATGCTCTCTGCGTGCGGCAGCTCCAGCCGGGCGTACGTCGTAGCGGCATAGAAGCGCGCCACCTCCGCACTCGCCCACACCACCGGCAGGTCAACGGAGGTGCTCTGGTGCACCTGCTCCCGCACAAAGATCTCGAGGGTGCGCAGCAGCGGCAGACACGCCATCGAGGAGGCACCGATGGCGACGACGGAGGGGCGGCATTGCGTGAACAGCTTGCGCAGCTGGGCGGCCTGCAGCACCGCCCGCTCCCGCCCGCTCACGGTGGTCAGCGCGCAATCCACCCAGCGCGTGGTGCCGACGACGTTGCCGTGCTCGTCGATGAAGGCAAAGGCGGTGACGCCACTGATGCCGCGGTAGACGGCGCACACGCGGCTCGTGTCACGCGGCTCGGCGAGGGCGACGGGGGAGGTGGCGGCCAGCGCCTCCACGACGTTCCATTGCGGCTCCCACACGCGCGCTGCGCCGTCGAAGTCGCTGAGGCACAGGCGGGTGGCCGCGTACGGACCAACGGCGCAGAAACTGCTTAGGCGCAGGGCGGAGGCGACGTTGACAGCGTACTCGGCGTGTGCCGTGAGCTGCGCGCGCACCTGCGTCGGCAGCACCTCAAGCAGGCGAATCACGACGAAGTTCATCGCCTCGTCGCGGGCGCGCCACCAATCCGTGTCCTCGCGACGCTGATAAAGTCCGTCGAGGTTGAGGATGTCATAGACAAGCTTCTGGTCAAGCACAAAGTACAACTTTACAAGGTCGTTGCGCTCCATCTCGAGCAGCTCCAGGAAATACAGCGCGTGCTCCGTGAAGATGCTCGCAAGAGAGAAGATCTGGTCCGCCCGCTCCGAGCGCTTGTAGCTGACGATAAGGTCGCCTTCGGCGCAGAAAACGTCTACGATCCTGCTTGCTAGGATGGGCGCCTTCGAGAACTGCGACACGAGCGCCTTGGTGAAAAGCGACAGGACCTGCTCCCCATCCATCGGCTTCGCCAGCGTGCGACCGACGTTCGCGGCCCAGTCGTGAAGGCGGACGTGGGTGTTGCTGGGACACAGAGTCACCGCCGTGTTGGAGCGCAGGTTCTCCTGGTACTGCAGGCCGGTGATGCTAAACTCCTCAAAGGCGTCCTCGAGGCCCAGCTCACGCACGCGCAGGTACGGGTCCGCCCCGTGGAAGCCCTGCAGGTTCTCGACGAAAGTGAGCCAAATATCCGCCTCCACGACGCTCTCGAAGACGATGGAGTTGAGTACCGTGCGTTGGTCTTGCACGCGGGCGTCGGGGTGGTCCTTGAGCGAGGCAACCATGCGCTGTCGCCGGTACTCCAGCCCACGGAAGAGGCGGTCCAACTCGACAAGACGCACGAGCAGCCTACCGAGCTCGAGAAAGCACGGTTTGCGCTGCGCGTACTGGCGATAGTGGCGGTCACTGCGCCAGAGCGGGTCGCCTTCGCCGATGGCATACCGCGCGGTGGCGTCGAAGCCAACGTACGTCTCGCTCACCACCGGTTCCTGCCGCTGCCCGGTGGTGGCGTTGTACGCGTACGAGGCGACTGCGACGGTGTGCTTGGCGTCCTCAGCCAGCACCGAGCCTTCGAGCAGCGCGGCAAGCACCGGGTGCAGTGGAGTTTGGTGGTACATCATGAGGTGCCCCGGCTCCAGTTGCTCCACCGTCATCTTCTGAAGGGCGTAGCCGAGAGCCACGACAATTGGATCGTCAGCAATCTCGGCGAGAGGGAGACTAGCCAGCGCGCAGACGCGGGCGTTGTGCGCCAGCGGCTGGCCAGCGTTGCGTAGCTGCCGCAGCACCCAGTAAACCTCGCGGTTTAAAGAAAAGTCGCACACACCGCCACCGGGCAGCGGCTTCGGTTCTACAATCGCCTCCTTCAGGCGCTCCGGGCGCGTCTCCCGCAGCGCCGACTCCGTCGTGCGCCCTAGGCCGGTCTGCTCCAGTTTGTACTCCACATCTTCTCTCTCATCCGCGTCGAGACCATGCCGCGGTGGCGAGACGTGCTCGGCTGCGCCCGCGTCAATCCATCGCATGAACTCGTTCGCCTCAAACTCGCTTGCGTTGTCTTCCTCGGTTTCCTCTTCTTCCTCCACGCTGCCGTGAGCGTCGTCCTGGTCACTGAGAAGGTCATTGCGCAGGTCTGCCAGCTCGCGTCGCGCCTCCTCACGCAGGCGGCGGTCGCGCTCAGCCTCACGCTGCCGTTCCGCTGCTGTTTTAAAGCGCCGCACGCCGGCGTCGGCGTCCGCGGCGTCGTCGTCCTGCGGAAAGCTGAAGATAAGCGAAACGAAGGCCTGGTGCACGCGGTCGGCGGCGAGGGTGGCGTCCGTCAGCTCACGCACCCATGTCAGACCAGATAAGACCTCCTCGATCGATGACGGCCTACTGGTCGCCGCTAGTGTTGCTGCTGATGTGGTTGCTGGTGCAGAAGTCTCCATCTCTTTGTTTCTTGTCTTCTCTTTTCTGCAACAATGAATGTTGAAGTAAGTAGTGAAAGAAAGAGAAAGCACACCTCAGTTACGACCTGCAACTTACCATGTGAAACCACAGTTGTTTTTTATAGATTTCCTTTTCGCCCTTCACAAAAAAAAAAAAACAATTTAAGCCTTTTTTCTAAAGCAGCCGACAACACCAACAACAGGAATGAACAGAACACTTTAAGATGTCTCCTAGCCCTCACCTTTTCAGCTCTCGCTGAACGCAGAAGAGACGAAGAGAAGGTGTTTTTTTTTTTTGTTCCCAAAGCGCTGACGGCAAGCAACACCCACAAAAAAGTCGGTCGCCAGTATGCTGCCAACGCGTTCGGTAAAAGGCATAGTGGAAAAAAGGGAGAAATGAGAAGCGAGAAAAAGTAGAAAGTGGAGGCACATTTCTCTGTCAGCAGCATGAGGACAGCGAAGAAAACAATTCTTCAATGGCAGAAAAGAAAGACAGAAACACCGCGACACATGTGTGCTTGGGTCCTTCACTGATTTTCGAAAAGAAAAAAGGTGCACATCCAGCGGACAAGTCCGTTGAAGCTGCTGTGTAACGGCAATGAACACCTTTGTGGACCTTACGGGCGGAACTGGAGAAGACACCCTCAGTCAATCCTTCCCAACTCCCCTCCCCCTCTCTGTGAGAAACGTACTCACACACACACACACACACTTGCAAAGGCGAGTGTTGTTGCCTTTCGTCTTTCCCTTCCTTTCCCCTTTTTTATTGTACCGCTAACCGCTAAAAAAAAAAAGAACGTAAAAGGACAAGGGTTTGTCGAAAAAAAAAAAATGTACATCGTTGTTGTTGGTCAGCATCTAACCAGACGTGGAGAGATGCAGAGTCTCTCTACTCCCTGCGGATCAGAAATACACAAGACAGTTGGCTAGTGGACGTTTGAACGCACCGGAGAAGGAGACTCAAAAGAGGGGAGAAAAAAAAAAAACAAGAGCTCATATATATATATATATATATAATATATATATATCATGTTGGTGTGTTATGGCACACGAAGCCGAAAAGGTAAAAAGCAAACAAAGAAAAAAGTGAAAGTAGTGCTCTTTTTTTTTAGCAGCTTCACAAACTGAGAAGAAAAGGAAGAAGACGTGCGTTCAAGCGGAGCCCAAAGCGCTTAGAAACACGAAAAGTGAAGCGGAGAAATCGGTAGTGAGACGCAACGAGCACCAAGTCTTGAAGCAAAGAAAGAGGCGACTCGAACAAAAAGATGTGTGCGATGGGCGTACATTGCAAAAACGGTTTGCGCATCGATCACTTCCGGTTCGTCTCCGCCATTAATGGTGATGACGAGGCTGTCTCGTGTGCCATCGCCATCAACTCTCGCTCCATCCGCGGATAGCGGGCCCGAACAGAGTGGTCCACCGCGGAAAGATCCTGCCAGAGCGTGCGGTAGCGGTCATTTAGCGGTGTTGTCACTGCAACCACCGCCGACGGATCGGTGCGCCGCTGCCGCGTCTCGGCCGAACCGCTGCCCTGCAGCAGCAACGACGACGACGGCGAGAGGGAGGGCGACGTGCGGCTGTGCTGCGACGCGCTGGGGCCGTTGGACAGCATGTCCGGCGGGGTGGAGGAGAATGACGGATGCTTCACGACTGGCGCCGGTGCCAAGGCGAGACGTGCATCTGCAAGGGGGACAGGAAACGCAGACGTCGACTGGAAGTGAGAGAACGACAAGGGAGGGGAGAAGAACGACGCGACCAGGCGCGGCGGCGTGACGTCAGCAGAGGAGGTGCCCATTTTCACCGAGTTTGCACGAACCACCCGAGAGAGACGAGGGCTGGACAGCGGGGAATGTCGACTTTGCTGCCGTTGCTGCTGGGCCGGCCGCACCCAGGGTGGTGTAACCCTTGCTGCCGGGTTGGCGGCGGCGGCGTCCTGCACGGCTGGGACGACAGAGTCTGTCAGGCCCTCGCGAAGCGGCGTGGCAGCTCGTGGTCGGTTGGTGGGCGGCAGCGTCAGCATCGAGAAGGGCGGCGACGAGGTAGAGGTGTGCAGCACCGGCAGCGTCGGTGACGGGAACACAACAGCAGCCACCTTTGACGGCGCCCGACCGCGCGAGGGCGCTGTGCTGCTGTTGCTGTTGCTGTTGCTGTTGCTGCGACTGCGGCCTGGCGCCAACAGCGGCACGCTTGCGAGTGATACACCGGCCGTCAACGTCCGAGGAGACCGCTGCTGCAGCTGTAAGCACTTCGCGTCCTCGACCGTTGACGCTGGGGGCACGAGTGGCGGATGCGTCATGCGGACTTCCACAACGGTGATGGGCGCTGTGGAATGGCGGTTCATCTGGGGCAAACAAAGCGCCGGGGCTTGATCGCCCACCGTGTTGCATGACGGCTGACGCCCCCCTCGTTCTTTGCCTTGCTGCGGCGCCGCGACGTTCCTATTCTCGTCGTCTCTACCGTCGAGCCGAGGCAGTGCCAACTTCCACTGGGATGCGCTCGGCTCGTGCCGCGAAGCAACTTTTATGGGCTGAAGCTGCCGCACCACCTCCGTCATCGGTGCGGCGTTCTTCGACGGCCGACCCTCTCCGGACTCCGGTGCCTTCGGTACCCGCAACCGCACCGGCGCCTCCATTTGCCGCGCCGAGGTCAACTCCGGTGCGTCGACACGCTTGCGGGATGGTGCTGCAGGGAACTGCCACGGGATGACCACTTGCGAGGCAACAGGAATACGAACAACGGACTTGGCGCGGGCAGGTGCGGGGGCGGGCTTTACCTCCGGTGGCCGCGTTGTCATCAGCGTTAGCGTACCAGCAATGACAACGGGACCAACAGTGAGGCGAGTCGGCGACGGAGAGTGCACTGGCAACTCATGCCGGCCCTTCACCACTTGCGCTTCTTCCTCGGCGACAAGCGACGCTTCCACAGGATTGCTGTCGCCTGTCCCTGCTTCAAATTCCTCCTCATCCTCCTCGTCCTCCTTCTCCTCCGTGAGCAAACTCTCGTCCACCACCTCCACATCCTCGACATCAGCGCCTTCCAGCTGTTCTTCCCCTTCGTTTTTCTCTACCTGCCTCCCGTCGTGGTTGCCCTTCGTATCAGAGGACTGCAATGGGCGTGCCGAACCAGGGCTGCTGCGCGCCTCAACCTGACGTCGCTCCTGCGGCGCCGTTGGCTTCTTCTTCTTGCGCTGCCGACGATGAGGCTGCACATGAGACGCAGCTGGCGCTAATGCAGCGGAGAGCACAGGTGGGGCCGCACGCTGCCGCTGCGCCAACTCCACTTCCAGCTCCGGCATCGGCAGCGGCGATGACCGTTTCTCTGCCCCTGGCGTCATGGATAGTAACGGCCAAGGCGCAGGGAGGTGCTTGAATTCGTACTCCTCCTGCCCCACTGCCTCTTGCACATTCGGCGGAGTGGCAGACACTGCGCCGCCGGCAAGGCCCACGCGAGCGTCCGTGTCACTTACCACAGAAAGCACTTCACTCTCCTGTGAATGGGGGAGAGATTGCTGCAGGTACGACTCCAAGTCCACCTCATCAGCGTACCCGACGCACGTGTACGAACGCGGGTTTGGCGGTTCCTCTGTGGGGCCGTACGCGGTGCTGAGCAGACGTTGCCGACGCGCCGCGATCCAGTGCGGGTTAGTCGTGTTTCGAAACGGAGAGCGAGACAACATGACGGCGTCGTAGAGCTCCCACAGCAGCGGGAAGGCGTGCTGCTCCACCACCTCCGCCACACGAAAGCGATCCACCGCGTCGGCGGCGGCGCTGCTGACTACGTTATAGCTGACCAAGACGCCGGCGCTCCTCGGCACCAACTCCTTCACTGACACACCGACTGGCACGGTCACAGCGTTGTTGCCACGCAGGCAGCTCAGCGCCTCGAGGGCGAAAGTGTCCGTCATCTCACTCTTGTGTTTCGCCAACACCTCCAGCCACGCCTCGCCGTCCAGCTGCATCGTGTACGTCGAGGACGCCACTGCCTCTGCCTTCGCGTTGTTGTCACGCTCGGCCTCCACGCGTGTGTACAGCGCCGTCGCCTCGGTGAACGGACAACCCTGCAACGCGTCCTCGACTTCGTGCAGGCCCGTTGTAGCGACGTGGCTGCGCAAGAGAAACGTGAGCAGCGCTGCGCGCTCATGTGGCGCGCAGGACAGCCGCTCCACCGTGACGGAGAGCGGCGACAGCGTCGTGGTGATGTCCGACATGAGCACCTTGTGCAGCTCTTCCCCGTAATCCGCCAGCACCGTCGGCCACAGCGGCCCGTCGAGCCGCATGGCGTGGGCACTGCTGCTGCCACCACCGCTGTGGCACCCGGCTTCTCTGCTTGCAGAACGGTTTGTCCGACTGGCCTTCGACACCTCTTCCTCTGACGCTGAAAGCATGGAAGACGAGGTCAAGAGCAAAGTAGCTCTGCGTACTGCCTGCGTGGCTTGCGCCGTCTCTTCTGTTGTCTCTTCCGTCTCGCCAACCCGCGTCGCAGCCGCCTCCGCCGTGAGCTCGGCCAAGAAGTCCGTCAGCGCCGGGTAGTCGTGCTCCATCAGTGTCTTCTGCCATCCCTCAGCCAATGCCTGCCGCGGTACCCGCACCGTCACGTCTGCTGTGAGGTGGCCCGCCAACGTTAACTGAAGCACGTTGTCGTCCGACGTGTCGAGCAGTGCACACGTCTCCGCCACAATGAGGGTCCGCAGCGTCTCCTCCGCCGCGTGGAGTTTTTCCTCAGTCAGCGCTGGCGCGTTGAAGAAGCGACGGATGTGCAGCGTCGTCGGCACCCGCGCGGCTGTCGCGGCGTCGTCGTGCAGCCGGTGGAGGTGCATCATCGGCAGCCGCTCCAGCGCGCAACGAAACTGTGGCGGGTTCACCCCAGACGGCAGCGCGGACAGCGGAACGGTGAAGTTGACGCGCAGCCCTCCGTCGTCCTGGACGGTGATGGCCTCAACAGAGAGGGAGGAGACATTGTCTGCGAGCAGCTCCGCCATGTCCGCCGCGAGCGCCTCCGCCACTGCGTCGTGACGATGGCTCACGATGGTGCTCCACATGGAGCCTGGCATCACAACGTGGTAGGACGAAAGAACGCTGCTGAGGCTCTTGTTGCTGCTGCTGCTGCTACTGTAACTCGCGCTGCTGTCAGCATTAGTAGGACACGCCGGCGACGGCAGCGACTCCACCACGGCGATGCTCACCGCCTTGATGGAGCCGTTCAAGACGGCGCGGCAGTCCGTCGCTCGACGCCGCACCATCGACACCACATTTGGCCTATGGGTCGAGAAAAGGGCCGGTGTCGTCTTCACCGAATGCGTCTCCGGAGAAAAGCACTGCCGCGACGGCTGATCGCACAGGTGCCACGCAAACGGCACCGCCTCCGTGACTTGGAAAGAGACCGGCGAGACACCGCAGGCCTGACCGCCTTGGACGTACGGGCGCACGTTTTTACGCGTGACTATCGCTGGCATCGAGCTAGCACTCCTCCTCTTCTCCGACGTGTTTAGCGTAACCCCGTCGTGGAACTTCTCTGCTGGTACTTCAGTGCGCTGCTCAGCCGCGCTGCCGTGTCCTGGTGACTGCCCCTCGCCCGCCTCATCTTTGCTCCTCGACGATGTATCGCGTAAAAGCGTTTTTAGTGGGGTCTGATGAGCGTGTGGGTCAGAAACCTTGGTTGCAAGCAAAACTGGCAGAGACGCTGCAGCCGCGGCGACACTCGATCGGCTCACTCCGTCGTACAACGGGGCGTATCGATCATTAATCACTGCGGGAGCATCCACGAGGGCTGTCACATCCTGCTGCAGCGGGACGTCGATCACCGGCGACTGGCGTGAAGCTGTGAGGGACGTTTGCGTGGCGGCGCAGCTCTGCAACGTGCGTGGTGCAGCATCGCCGGATGCACAGAAGCTCTCACTGACGGTGCTTACATTCTCCTCCATCGGGCTCTTCAGTTCCGTTTGTGTCGCCTGCGTCAAATTTTGCTGCGTTGTTCGCGCTGGAGTGACGGCCACGTTCGATGCATGCATTGCAGGCGAGAAGAGAAAGGACGTACTCGTCGCAGCTGGCACTCGCTGAGGTGCTGTTGTCGCTGTCGTTGTTGCTGCTGCAGCTGCCGCCGTGGGAGACAGACTTGCAAGGCGAGGAAAACTCGTCGGAAAAAACGGCGGTGACGGTGCCTCGTTCGCTGCTTCCCGCGTGACCATGTCAGCCTCTGCCCGGTGTGGTGCACGAGGAAGAGGCAATGAAGCGACTTGTTGCTGTTGCTGTTGCTGTTGGTGCTGCTGCTCGTCTTCGTGTCGGAGATCTGTCAGCTGCTTTGTCGCGCCATCATGCTTCACCACGGTCGACGTCACGCTCGACGTCGTCGGCAGCTGGCAGTCCTCCAAAAACTTCCACGTGTCCGCAAAAGGCGCCTCGTCCATCGCCTCCTCAGCGTGCTCGTCTGCTGCCTCCCCCTCCGACCAGCGGAAGACGAGCTCCGCGTAGAGGCCGTCAGCATTGACGCGAGTAGCGCGCACGCGCACTTCCTGCGCGGATGGCACAGCGTAGAGGCCGTCGCGGCGCAGCGCCACGTGTAGATCGCCGTTTGCCCCTCTGCGGGCTGCTCGGCGCAGCTTGTCGGTCACGACAGTGGCGAAGACAATCGGCACCACCAACTCCGCCGGTGCGCTGGCGCCGTCGCCGTGACGGCCCGCTCGCCTTCGCGTCTGCCGCCACGGAGCGCCGCCGACACGGAGAGATCTGTCGGACGGTGCCACAACCCTCATCTCCGCTGCTCCGTTTTCATCTTCGTCCTCCCGCCAGCTGTAAAGCTGCGATTCGTGCACGCTGCCCGTCGGCTGAAGCGGTAGCGGTCGTGGTAGTGGTAGCAGAGCAGACGCGGGCTGGGCTGCTGGTGCGTGTTGAGGGGCAGCATTTAGTGCGTACACAGAGGAGGCTAGCTTGTACACCTCCCACACAGCGCCAAAGGCGCAATCGCGCATCACTGCGTCCGCGTTCACACGTGGGCGTGCGCTTTCCCTGACAGACAGAATTACCTCAAGCTCTGTTGGAGAGGCGTGAAGACTTCTGACGTCGACAGACCTTCCGGACAGAGCGGCCGCAGCGTCGGAAACCAATGCGTGCTGCAGGAGCTGGGGCTGTTGACGCAGCACCTCATCCCAGAGGGACCCAGGGAATACCAACCGGCAGTGACACCAACTGGCAGAACAAGGGATTTCTTTGTGCGGTTCCGCATTTTGATCAGTTGGCCCCTTAAAGGAGTCCGTGTTACACAAGGAAGTCTGTCGAGGCGGCGCTTTTCGAAGAGGGCCGCGGGACGCTGTCGCAGACGGTGCCTTCTCGACTGCCGGCGAGGGCAGTGCGGCGGGTTGCGGAAAACCGGCGTAGAAGTCGATGATGATGTCGCGCCTTGACAGGGCCTCGTATTCAACCAGAAAGCGCTGGGCAAAGGCAAAGGAGGAGGTGGCAGTTCTGTTGGCGTTCCCCTCTCCCGTCACCAAGGCAGCAGAGGGATGCAGTGATGTCCCGTTCCTCGGCGCCGCTGCCTGACGAGCTCGGCGTCGCATCTTCTTTTTAGCACCCACTGAAATCGTCGACCTCGGGGCAGCGACGGTGGCAGGAGGGGCACGCACAGCGGTGCCACTGTGAAAAAGTACCTCGCCGTTGTTGTCCGCTGTCGTGGACAGCATCATCGTGTCTGCTGTTGTTGCCGTTGTTGCCGCTGCTGCTGGCGGTGGGTGTGACTGCACATGAAGCAGCTTGACTGCGTGTTCCTCGGCTTGAGCCTCCACCGACGGCTGCGTCGCCGCAGCTTCGGCGTATGATGACTGTACAGCTTCGAGCGACGGCGGTGACGGACCTTCCTTACACTCCTCTGCTTGGTCCAAAGAGCTCGGTGACAGGCTCTGATGAGGGGACGGCTTCGTAGCAGGATTAGTCTGCACTGCATCTTCAGTGCAGCCGACCTGCCCTGTTAGCGAGCTCCACGACTGCTGCTGCTGCTGCATAGAGGGGCGGATCGCAGCGGTGTAGGACGGGGCACTTGTTGCACCTGCGGCCGCAATGAGTGCGGTGTACGACGGGTGATCGCCACAATTACATGTCTGCCGCACAACTTCGTCCAGATACGTGTTTGGTCGCGACGGGCCCAGCGCGCGCACCTGTGACTGCGGCCTGCATAAGTAGATGTGTGCCATGTGCCACAGCGTGCTTCGCTTGTTCTCTAGTCTTCCAGTTTGAATGTCATTAGACGCTTTTGCTGGATTTCAACGACGCTGCTTTCAAAAGAGTGTTTGTTTCATAGGTTTTAAAGGGAGAGCTGAAGTAATCACAGTAAGGAGAGCAGAGCCAAAGCAAAGAAGCGAAAAGAGACACAGCGAGAATCGTAAAGAGCATGACACTCAAGAGGTACAAAGCACAACAAAGGATGAATTGCGAGTTGCCGAATAAGCAGCGCTTGTTGTCTAGCCTCTGGGTCGAATACAGAACCACACGCAGCTGTCACAGCTTGGTCGAATGTCAGACATATGACGTGATGCTGAACACCACCTCAGCACAACACAAAAAGCGGCAGAGTTAAACTACACATATGCACACACAAAAAAAGTGTTGCTGTGTTTGGCGTTTTAGACATGGCCTATAAGAAAAAACAAAGACAGTCAATTAAGAAAACAGAAAAATAAATAGAGAGAAGTAGCACACAGACACATATACACAAGCAAAAAAAAAAAAGGACTTGAATCGACGAGACATAGGGAAACAATGTGCACTTGAATAAATAAGTGGAAGAGAAGCAGAGTTATATCGCAGCCCCATTGTTGTCCTCCTTAAAACACGTCCATCGACCGGTTTACTTTGTACACATCAGCACCGCGCACAGAGACGGGCTTGTTGACGAAAAAAAAAAAAAATAGAGAAAAAAAAAAAAATAGAGAAAAAAAAAACAAGAAAGTAAAAAAAAAAAAGACGAAAAAGACAAACTGCTCGGACTGCGTAACGCAACACGCCTTTAGACAACTAGAGAACGCAAAAGAAAAAGAGGAAAAATGACATAAGCACACTTATTTTCACACATATATATATATATATATACATATACATAACCCTATGTATGTATATTAACGCCACAACTACAGCAGTTCTCGTCATAACAAAAAAAAAAAAAAAAAGAAACAGCTGTAGCAGAGTGAAGAAGAAAACAGCAATAGCAAAAATAAAAAAGGGTTGAGTTTTTTTTTTTTTCCTCCCCTTCTATCGTTCGGCGGTCCCGTCGACATTGCTCACAAGACCATTGTTGCGGGGCCGCACCTTTGTGTAGCGCGTTGGAATGGGAGGCAGGAAGCTGCGTGAGATGGATGTGTTTGGTGTGGTGGCGCTGAGCGAGGTCCGGCTCAGCGTCATAGAACGGCGTATCTCACGCTCCAGCTGCTCCTGGCGCTCACGGTAGGTGCGTTCCCGCTCCTTCTTCGATAGCTCTCCTTCTAGCTCACGCAGATTGACGCGGCGCTGGCGGTGACGCGTGGCGCTGCTGAGGCGGCGCTGTCGCGGAGGATGCGGCACGAGGCTGCTGCTGGTGCTGTTACTGTCGCGACCTGTGTACCGCAGCAGTCGTGGCGCACGCGGCGACGTCTCTGCCCCACGCGGCGGCCTCACGGTCTCGGCTTGGCCGCTGCGCAAGTACGGCGTGCGCCACCCCGAGCTGGTCGCCGGGATGGAGCTCTGAAAGCGCCGCTGGTACACGGGTGGGGTGGTGCGCCGTACAGCCGGTAGATGGTCGTCCTTTGTGGAGTCGCGCAGGGCGTCACCGTTGGAGCTGGCGTTGCTGAACGTGGTACGCACTTGAGAGTGACTATTGTATGGCACCAGCGGTGGGTGCTCAGGTGACCAGCGGCGCCGGCAGGTCGGGCAGGAGCCGTCGAGGTCCAGGGCGGAGATCATCTCCTGCGACCACAGCCGCTGCGTCGACGCCGGCGAGGAGCGACGCGACGCCGGGCTGCGCTTCATGACCAGCGGCACGTCGCGCTGTCCTTCGTCCGCCTCGTTGGGGATGCCGTAGAGGTCCCACACGCGATGATAGTCGTAGACCTCCAACTTATTGTCGATCTTCAGGTCCGACTCCGTGCTGGGGTGTGTGACGTAGAAGTCGACGACGATGTCCTCGGCGACGGCATAGTCGGCGATACTCACCGCTTGTGGTGATATGTTCAGCGCAGCAGCCGTGTCGGCTGCGAAGGCGTTGCGGAAGCGATCCATGTCACGGTCGATGACATCGCGCCACTTGTTGCCCACAAATCCAACGCGGTGGAAGGAGGTGATCTCGCCGGTGTGGAAGGCCCCTGCCTCGGCGACGCTACCATAGTACAGCTTCCATATATCTTCGTAGGGTGCGTTGCGCAGCGTCAGGTCGATCTCCTTGCCGGAAATCGAGGTGGGGTGGGCTATGTGAAACGTGACGATCGTGTCGCCGGTATTGTTGTCGCACCGCACTCTGTCGACCGCGTCTGGCCCAAAGCCCAGCTTTTCACATGTGCCCTTGATAAAGGCTGCGCAGAAGGCGTCTTTGTCGTTTTGCAGAATGACTGGCCAACGTTCTCCCACAAAGCCGACGCGGTGACGCGTGTGCACGATTGCCGCAGGCTCGGACAAGATCGACTGCTCCACCACCGCGTACCGCTCGTTGAGCTGCACCGCAGACACGTCCACCGATGGCGGACACAGTGCGTCCTCCTGATTCACCACTTCCATCTCCATCGGCACCGCCTCGCTCGCCATTCCCTCTGCCTGCGTCTTTTCACACACCACTGTCTGCTCCTCCGCAGCGGGGAGACTGTCTTGCACGGCAGGCACCACCGCCGGCGCAGACCGAAGGCGGTTGCAAATTGGTAGTGTGCTCTTTCCGTACTCCACCGCGGAGTACGGTCGCCGTGGCAGTAGACGGCCTGAGGCGGTCACCAGCAACTGGCGATCGTCCGCCGGCAGCTCACGTTTCGAAGATAACAGCTGCGAGTCCTCCTTGCGCAATGCTGGTAACGCTGACTCACTGTCGAAAAGATGCGCCTTTTCTGGATCTAAAGAGCTGGGGTAGAACTTCCACGTCTCAGGATAGTGGTAGTTGCGCAGTTTCACATCCGCCTCCTCCATGCTCAATTGATCCGCTGCGTGCACAATGTCGACGGAGCCTATCAAACTGCCAGCCGCCAGCGCAACGTTATGCACATCCCTCGGCGCAACACCTAACGCATTTGCGCAGTCATCTCGGAAGGCATCTCTCAACATTGGCAACTGGACCACCTTGTACCAGTCACGTCCCTGCAAAACAATCTGATGGTGAGTCACCCGTGGAGTCGCCGCATTCGCTGGCAGACACTCAGGCGTGAGCACAGCGCCGGCAACCGTATCAGCATCACAGTCCCCCGGTTCTGGACCAGAAGGGGAGTCGATAACGTGACCCTCAGCATCGCCCTCCGTAGCTGCAATAAGTGCACCGACACGCTCCTCTGTAGGAAGCTCTTCATCTGGCGTGCCAGCGCGCTGCAGCACAGGCTTCTCTACCTCCGTGGCAACGACTGGCACCACCTCTTCCGCCTCGCACACGTCGCCCCGGCTGAGACCCTCGTGGTACGGCTCGGCGACAGCCATGCAGTGACACGGCGCGGCTTCACACGAAGGCGCTAAACGTGCATCCTCCGCTGTGCCAGCGCGCTGCAGCACAGGCTTCTCTACCTCCGTGGCAACGACTGGCACCACCTCTTCCGCCTCGCACACGTCGCCCCGGCTGAGACCCTCGTGGTACGGCTCGGCGACAGCCATGCAGTGACACGGCGCGGCTTCACACGAAGGCGCTAAACGTGCATCCTCCGCTGTGCCAGCGCGCTGCAGCACAGGCTTCTCTACCTCCGTGGCAACGACTGGCACCACCTCTTCCGCCTCGCACACGTCGCCCCGGCTGAGACCCTCGTGGTACGGCTCGGCGACAGCCATGCAGTGACACGGCGCGGCTTCACACGAAGGCGCTAAACGTGCATCCTCCGCTGTGCCAACGCGCTGCAGCACAGGCGGCTGCTCCTCGGCCGCCCGCAGGACCTGCTCCTCCGGCGTGCCAACACGCTGCAGCACAGGCGGCTGCTCCTCGGCCGCCTGCAGACACTGCTCCTCCGGCGTGCCAACACGCTGCAGCACAGGCGGCTGCTCCTCGGCCGCCCGCAGGACCTGCTCCTCCGGCGTGCCAACACGCTGCAGCACAGGCGGCTGCTCCTCGGCCGCCCGCAGGACCTGCTCCTCCGGCGTGCCAACACGCTGCAGCACAGGCGGCTGCTCCTCGGCCGCCCGCAGGACCTGCTCCTCCGGCGTGCCAACACGCTGCAGCACAGGCGGCTGCTCCTCGGCCGCCCGCAGGACCTGCTCCTCCGGCGTGCCAACGCGCTGCAGCACAGGCGGCTGCTCCTCGGCCGCCCGCAGGACCTGCTCCTCCGGCGTGCCGACGCGGCGCAGAGCGGGCGGCTCCTCGTCCAGCGCGTCCAGCGACATGAAGCTCTCGCTGGCCTGCAGCGGCTGCCGCTCAGCAGAGCGCGCTGCGACTGGCTCGGCCGCGTGCTGCACAGAGAGGTGGGCCTCCTCCGGCGTGCCAACGCGCTGCAGCACAGGCGGCTGCTCCTCGGCCGCCTGCAGACACTGCTCCTCCGGCGTGCCAACGCGGCGCAGAGCGGGCGGCTCCTCGTCCAGCGCGTCCAGCGACATGAAGCTCTCGCTGGCCTGCAGCGGCTGCCGCTCAGCAGAGCGCGCTGCGACTGGCTCGGCCGCGTGCTGCACAGAGAGGTGGGCCTCCTCCGGCGTGCCAACGCGCTGCAGCACAGGCGGCTGCTCCTCGGCCGCCTGCAGACACTGCTCCTCCGGCGTGCCAACGCGGCGCAGAGCGGGCGGCTCCTCGTCCAGCGCGTCCAGCGACATGAAGCTCTCGCTGGCCTGCAGCGGCTGCCGCTCAGCAGAGCGCGCTGCGACTGGCTCGGCCGCGTGCTGCACAGAGAGGTGGGCCTCCTCCGGCGTGCCAACGCGCTGCAGCACAGGCGGCTGCTCCTCGGCCGCCTGCAGACACTGCTCCTCCGGCGTGCCAACGCGGCGCAGAGCGGGCGGCTCCTCGTCCAGCGCGTCCAGCGACATGAAGCTCTCGCTGGCCTGCAGCGGCTGCCGCTCAGCAGAGCGCGCTGCGACTGGCTCGGCCGCGTGCTGCACAGAGAGGTGGGCCTCCTCCGGCGTGCCAACACGCTGCAGCACAGGCGGCTGCTCCTCGGCCGCCCGCAGGACCTGCTCCTCCGGCGTGCCAACGCGCTGCAGCACAGGCGGCTGCTCCTCGGCCGCCCGCAGGACCTGCTCCTCCGGCGTGCCGACGCGGCCCAGAGCGGGCGGCTCCTCGTCCAGCGCGTCCAGCGACATGAAGCTCTCGCTGGCCTGCAGCGGCTGCCGCTCAGCAGAGCGCGCTGCGACTGGCTCGGCCGCGTGCTGCACAGAGAGGTGGGCCTCCTCCGGCGTGCCAACGCGCTGCAGCACAGGCGGCTGCTCCTCGGCCGCCCGCAGACACTGCTCCTCCGGCGTGCCAACACGCTGCAGCACAGGCGGCTGCTCCTCGGCCGCCCGCAGGACCTGCTCCTCCGGCGTGCCAACACGCTGCAGCACAGGCGGCTGCTCCTCGGCCGCCCGCAGACACTGCTCCTCCGGCGTGCCAACACGCTGCAGCACAGGCGGCTGCTCCTCGTCCAGCGCGTCCAGCGACATGAAGCTCTCGCTGGCCTGCAGCGGCTGCCGCTCAGCAGAGCGCGCTGCGACTGGCTCGGCCGCGTGCTGCACAGAGAGGTGGGCCTCCTCCGGCGTGCCAACGCGCTGCAGCACAGGCGCCTGCTCCTCGGCCGCCTGCAGACACTGCTCCTCCGGCGTGCCAACACTCTGCAGCACAGGCGGCTGCTCCTCGGCCGCCTGCAGACACTGCTCCTCCGGCGTGCCAACACTCTGCAGCACAGGCGGCTGCTCCTCGGCCGCCTGCAGACACTGCTCCTCCGGCGTGCCAACACGCTGCAGCACAGGCGCCTGCTCCTCGGCCGCCTGCAGACACTGCTCCTCCGGCGTGCCAACACGCTGCAGCACAGGCGGCTGCTCCTCGGCCGCCTGCAGACACTGCTCCTCCGGCGTGCCAACACGCTGCAGCACAGGCGGCTGCTCCTCGTCCAGCGCGTCCAGCGACATGAAGCTCTCGCTGGCCTGCAGCGGCTGCCGCTCAGCAGAGCGCGCTGCGACTGGCTCGGCCGCGTGCTGCACAGAGAGGTGGGCCTCCTCCGGCGTGCCAACGCGCTGCAGCACAGGCGGCTGCTCCTCGGCCGCCCGCAGGACCTGCTCCTCCGGCGTGCCAACACGCTGCAGCACAGGCGGCTGCTCCTCGGCCGCCCGCAGACACTGCTCCTCCGGCGTGCCAACACTCTGCAGCACAGGCGGCTGCTCCTCGGCCGCCTGCAGACACTGCTCCTCCGGCGTGCCAACACGCTGCAGCACAGGCGGCTGCTCCTCGTCCAGCGCGTCCAGCGACATGAAGCTCTCGCTGGCCTGCAGCGGCTGCCGCTCAGCAGAGCGCGCTGCGACTGGCTCGGCCGCGTGCTGCACAGAGAGGTGGGCCTCCTCCGGCGTGCCAACGCGCTGCAGCACAGGCGGCTGCTCCTCGGCCGCCTGCAGACACTGCTCCTCCGGCGTGCCAACGCGGCGCAGAGCGGGCGGCTCCTCGTCCAGCGCGTCCAGCGACATGAAGCTCTCGCTGGCCTGCAGCGGCTGCCGCTCAGCAGAGCGCGCTGCGACTGGCTCGGCCGCGTGCTGCACAGAGAGGTGGGCCTCCTCCGGCGTGCCAACGCGCTGCAGCACAGGCGGCTGCTCCTCGGCCGCCCGCAGGACCTGCTCCTCCGGCGTGCCAACACGCTGCAGCACAGGCGGCTGCTCCTCGGCCGCCCGCAGACACTGCTCCTCCGGCGTGCCAACACGCTGCAGCACAGGCGGCTGCTCCTCGTCCAGCGCGTCCAGCGACATGAAGCTCTCGCTGGCCTGCAGCGGCTGCCGCTCAGCAGAGCGCGCTGCGACTGGCTCGGCCGCGTGCTGCACAGAGAGGTGGGCCTCCTCCGGCGTGCCAACGCGCTGCAGCACAGGCGGCTGCTCCTCGGCCGCCCGCAGGACCTGCTCCTCCGGCGTGCCAACACGCTGCAGCACAGGCGGCTGCTCCTCGGCCGCCTGCAGACACTGCTCCTCCGGCGTGCCAACACGCTGCAGCACAGGCGGCTGCTCCTCGTCCAGCGCGTCCAGCGACATGAAGCTCTCGCTGGCCTGCAGCGGCTGCCGCTCAGCAGAGCGCGCTGCGACTGGCTCGGCCGCGTGCTGCACAGAGAGGTGGGCCTCCTCCGGCGTGCCAACGCGCTGCAGCACAGGCGGCTGCTCCTCGGCCGCCTGCAGACACTGCTCCTCCGGCGTGCCAACGCGGCGCAGAGCGGGCGGCTCCTCGTCCAGCGCGTCCAGCGACATGAAGCTCTCGCTGGCCTGCAGCGGCTGCCGCTCAGCAGAGCGCGCTGCGACTGGCTCGGCCGCGTGCTGCACAGAGAGGTGGGCCTCCTCCGGCGTGCCAACACGCTGCAGCACAGGCGGCTGCTCCTCGGCCGCCCGCAGGACCTGCTCCTCCGGCGTGCCAACACGCTGCAGCACAGGCGGCTGCTCCTCGTCCAGCGCGTCCAGCGACATGAAGCTCTCGCTGGCCTGCAGCGGCTGCCGCTCAGCAGAGCGCGCTGCGACTGGCTCGGCCGCGTGCTGCACAGAGAGGTGGGCCTCCTCCGGCGTGCCAACACGCTGCAGCACAGGCGGCTGCTCCTCGTCCAGCGCGTCCAGCGACATGAAGCTCTCGCTGGCCTGCAGCGGCTGCCGCTCAGCAGAGCGCGCTGCGACTGGCTCGGCCGCGTGCTGCACAGAGAGGTGGGCCTCCTCCGGCGTGCCAACGCGCTGCAGCACAGGCGCCTGCTCCTCGGCCGCCTGCAGACACTGCTCCTCCGGCGTGCCAACACGCTGCAGCACAGGCGGCTGCTCCTCGGCCGCCTGCAGACACTGCTCCTCCGGCGTGCCGACGCGGCGCAGAGCGGGCGGCTCCTCGTCCAGCGCGTCCAGCGACATGAAGCTCTCGCTGGCCTGCAGCGGCTGCCGCTCAGCAGAGCGCGCTGCGACTGGCTCGGCCGCGTGCTGCACAGAGAGGTGGGCCTCCTCCGGCGTGCCAACGCGCTGCAGCACAGGCGGCTGCTCCTCGGCCGCCCGCAGACACTGCTCCTCCGGCGTGCCAACACGCTGCAGCACAGGCGGCTGCTCCTCGGCCGCCCGCAGGACCTGCTCCTCCGGCGTGCCAACACGCTGCAGCACAGGCGGCTGCTCCTCGTCCAGCGCGTCCAGCGACATGAAGCTCTCGCTGGCCTGCAGCGGCTGCCGCTCAGCAGAGCGCGCTGCGACTGGCTCGGCCGCGTGCTGCACAGAGAGGTGGGCCTCCTCCGGCGTGCCAACGCGCTGCAGCACAGGCGGCTGCTCCTCGGCCGCCTGCAGACACTGCTCCTCCGGCGTGCCAACGCGGCGCAGAGCGGGCGGCTCCTCGTCCAGCGCGTCCAGCGACATGAAGCTCTCGCTGGCCTGCAGCGGCTGCCGCTCAGCAGAGCGCGCTGCGACTGGCTCGGCCGCGTGCTGCACAGAGAGGTGGGCCTCCTCCGGCGTGCCAACGCGCTGCAGCACAGGCGGCTGCTCCTCGGCCGCCCGCAGGACCTGCTCCTCCGGCGTGCCAACACGCTGCAGCACAGGCGGCTGCTCCTCGGCCGCCCGCAGACACTGCTCCTCCGGCGTGCCAACACGCTGCAGCACAGGCGGCTGCTCCTCGTCCAGCGCGTCCAGCGACATGAAGCTCTCGCTGGCCTGCAGCGGCTGCCGCTCAGCAGAGCGCGCTGCGACTGGCTCGGCCGCGTGCTGCACAGAGAGGTGGGCCTCCTCCGGCGTGCCAACGCGCTGCAGCACAGGCGGCTGCTCCTCGGCCGCCCGCAGGACCTGCTCCTCCGGCGTGCCAACACGCTGCAGCACAGGCGGCTGCTCCTCGGCCGCCTGCAGACACTGCTCCTCCGGCGTGCCAACACGCTGCAGCACAGGCGGCTGCTCCTCGTCCAGCGCGTCCAGCGACATGAAGCTCTCGCTGGCCTGCAGCGGCTGCCGCTCAGCAGAGCGCGCTGCGACTGGCTCGGCCGCGTGCTGCACAGAGAGGTGGGCCTCCTCCGGCGTGCCAACGCGCTGCAGCACAGGCGGCTGCTCCTCGGCCGCCTGCAGACACTGCTCCTCCGGCGTGCCAACGCGGCGCAGAGCGGGCGGCTCCTCGTCCAGCGCGTCCAGCGACATGAAGCTCTCGCTGGCCTGCAGCGGCTGCCGCTCAGCAGAGCGCGCTGCGACTGGCTCGGCCGCGTGCTGCACAGAGAGGTGGGCCTCCTCCGGCGTGCCAACACGCTGCAGCACAGGCGGCTGCTCCTCGGCCGCCCGCAGGACCTGCTCCTCCGGCGTGCCAACACGCTGCAGCACAGGCGGCTGCTCCTCGTCCAGCGCGTCCAGCGACATGAAGCTCTCGCTGGCCTGCAGCGGCTGCCGCTCAGCAGAGCGCGCTGCGACTGGCTCGGCCGCGTGCTGCACAGAGAGGTGGGCCTCCTCCGGCGTGCCAACACGCTGCAGCACAGGCGGCTGCTCCTCGTCCAGCGCGTCCAGCGACATGAAGCTCTCGCTGGCCTGCAGCGGCTGCCGCTCAGCAGAGCGCGCTGCGACTGGCTCGGCCGCGTGCTGCACAGAGAGGTGGGCCTCCTCCGGCGTGCCAACGCGCTGCAGCACAGGCGCCTGCTCCTCGGCCGCCTGCAGACACTGCTCCTCCGGCGTGCCAACACGCTGCAGCACAGGCGGCTGCTCCTCGGCCGCCTGCAGACACTGCTCCTCCGGCGTGCCGACGCGGCGCAGAGCGGGCGGCTCCTCGTCCAGCGCGTCCAGCGACATGAAGCTCTCGCTGGCCTGCAGCGGCTGCCGCTCAGCAGAGCGCGCTGCGACTGGCTCGGCCGCGTGCTGCACAGAGAGGTGGGCCTCCTCCGGCGTGCCAACGCGCTGCAGCACAGGCGGCTGCTCCTCGGCCGCCCGCAGACACTGCTCCTCCGGCGTGCCAACACGCTGCAGCACAGGCGGCTGCTCCTCGGCCGCCCGCAGACACTGCTCCTCCGGCGTGCCAACACTCTGCAGCACAGGCGGCTGCTCCTCGGCCGCCTGCAGACACTGCTCCTCCGGCGGCGTGCCAACACGCTGCAGCACAGGCGGCTGCTCCTCGTCCAGCGCGTCCAGCGACATGAAGCTCTCGCTGGCCTGCAGCGGCTGCCGCTCAGCAGAGCGCGCTGCGACTGGCTCGGCCGCGTGCTGCACAGAGAGGTGGGCCTCCTCCGGCGTGCCAACACGCTGCAGCACAGGCGCCTGCTCCTCGGCCGCCTGCAGACACTGCTCCTCCGGCGTGCCAACACGCTGCAGCACAGGCGGCTGCTCCTCGGCCGCCTGCAGACACTGCTCCTCCGGCGTGCCGACGCGGCGCAGAGCGGGCGGCTCCTCGTCCAGCGCGTCCAGCGACATGAAGCTCTCGCTGGCCTGCAGCGGCTGCCGCTCAGCAGAGCGCGCTGCGACTGGCTCGGCCGCGTGCTGCACAGAGAGGTGGGCCTCCTCCGGCGTGCCAACACGCTGCAGCACAGGCGGCTGCTCCTCGGCCGCCCGCAGGACCTGCTCCTCCGGCGTGCCAACACGCTGCAGCACAGGCGGCTGCTCCTCGTCCAGCGCGTCCAGCGACATGAAGCTCTCGCTGGCCTGCAGCGGCTGCCGCTCAGCAGAGCGCGCTGCGACTGGCTCGGCCGCGTGCTGCACAGAGAGGTGGGCCTCCTCCGGCGTGCCAACACGCTGCAGCACAGGCGCCTGCTCCTCGGCCGCCTGCAGACACTGCTCCTCCGGCGTGCCAACACGCTGCAGCACAGGCGGCTGCTCCTCGGCCGCCTGCAGACACTGCTCCTCCGGCGTGCCAACACGCTGCAGCACAGGCGGCTGCTCCTCGTCCAGCGCGTCCAGCGACATGAAGCTCTCGCTGGCCTGCAGCGGCTGCCGCTCAGCAGAGCGCGCTGCGACTGGCTCGGCCGCGTGCTGCACAGAGAGGTGGGCCTCCTCCGGCGTGCCAACGCGCTGCAGCACAGGCGGCTGCTCCTCGGCCGCCCGCAGACACTGCTCCTCCGGCGTGCCAACACGCTGCAGCACAGGCGGCTGCTCCTCGGCCGCCTGCAGACACTGCTCCTCCGGCGTGCCAACACGCTGCAGCACAGGCGGCTGCTCCTCGGCTGCCTGCAGACACTGCTCCTCCGGCGTGCCGCCGCGGCGCAGAGCGGGCGGCTCCTCGTCCAGCGCGTCCAGCGACATGAAGCTCTCGCTGGCCTGCAGCGGCTGCCGCTCAGCAGAGCGCGCTGCGACTGGCTCGGCCGCGTGCTGCACAGAGAGGTGGGCCTCTTCCGGCGTGCCAACACGCTGCAGCACAGGCGGCTGCTCCTCGTCCGACCGCAGGCACTGCTCCTCCGGCGTGCCAACACGCTGCAGCACAGGCGGCGGCTCCTCGTCCAGCGCGTCCAGCGACATGAAGCTCTCGCTGGCCTGCAGCGGCTGCCGCTCAGCAGAGCGCGCTGCGACTGGCTCGGCCGCGTGCTGCACAGATAGGTGGGCCTCCTCCGGCGTGCCAACGCGCCGCAGCCTCTGGGCGGCCTCCGTTACTGCTGCGGGAACGAGATTTACAGGCAGGAGCTCGTGAAGAGCTTTGGTGAGGGGGAATTTGTAGTTGTTCAGCAGTTTGTCCAGCTTGTCTTGTGGAGCGCCGTCGTGCTCCAGCTGGAAGTCGGCGAGCAGGCTGCCTACCGCGAACGTTAATTGTTGTACGGATCGTTGTGGAAGCGATGTCGCGTTGGATACGTCCTTGCTGAATTCATTACGCAGCAAATCCTTGTAGTTCTCTAACACCCAGGCCCAGTGGTCGCCTTTCAGGCGCACGTGGTGGGCTGTGTGTACGGTAGAGGATTTGAATTGGCTGTCTGCTTTGTAGGATTCTGATGTTGGTGTGATGTGCTCGGAGCTGAGGCCGTCGAGTGACACGTAGCTTTCTTCTGCCTGCAGCGGCAGAACCTCGCGGCGCAAGGGCGGTGCTCTGTTGCCGTTGTCATGAAGTGAGCGCAATTTGAGGCCTTCGAGGTGCTCCGTGGCGTCTTGTTCTTCTTCAGCGCGTAGCGCGGGAGGTGCTTTATTGGAGTCGCGCGTTGGTTGGGCAGCTTTACTGCTGGCTTCTGGCGACAACACCACCTCGTCTTCAGTCTGCGTGATTTTACGAATGCTGCTGACGAGCGAGGTGCCTTTTTTAGCAAAGGCAGGATATAGGGCGAAGGTGTTCACAAAAGTGGATTTCGCCAGCGCCTCGTTGATCTCGCTCGCGGACAAGTCGGGTGAGTGGTCGCAGGTGAACTGCACGCGAAACACACCTTCATTGAAGACGAAGTCGCCAAAGTTCTCTTTTGGAAGACTGCAAGCGAGGCCGACATCCTTCTGAAACGCCTCGGTGAGAGCGGGTAGCTGATAGCGCATGACTTGTGGCCACAGGTTGCCTTCAAGGCGGACGCGGTGCGATGTGGTGACGGTGACAGGCGGCACGATGTGCGGGCCTTCTGCAGGTGACTGGTAGAACGCCCATGTCCTTGGGAACGACCACCCAGCCAGCTTTTGATCGAAGACCTGATGCGGCTCGTCGCCGTGACGCAGTCTGAACTCGATAATGAGACTGCCGAGGGAGAAGCAGACGTCAACCACAGCCCTCTTTGGCAGCTCCGTGGCCTCGCACACGTCGTCGATGAAGGCGGCGCGGAGTTCATCTTCTTGGTGAGTCAGCACCGTCTCCCAGTGGTCGCCCTCGAGGCGAATGCGATGCTGCGTCTCCGTCGTGAAGATACTGTCATCGTATTCCTCGTAGAGTGCCCACGTTTCCGTCCACCTGCACTCGCCTAACATGGTGTCAGCTTCGTCATACGTCATCGCGACTGGGAGCTGCAAATCGAAGTCGACAATGAGGCTCCCGCGGGAAAATTCAATGTTGCTGATGGCCTTCTTGGCGAGGTGCAGCTCGCCCGACACATCGTTGATGAACGCATCCTTCACCTCCTGTGCGTGGCCTTGCAAGATGGCGTCCCAGCTGGGGCCAGGCAGGTGGACGCAGTGATGCGAGGTGGTGATAGACAGTGGTACCGCATCGTCGGCCATACTCGCTGTCACGTCGATATAAACGCCCCAAGTCTTTGGATACTGGTACAGGCCCAGCTGAGCGTCCACCGCCTCGCGGGTGATTTGGGGAGAGTGGGCGACCCCAAAGGCGGTGATGAGGCTGCCAAACTCGAAGCTGAGGTCGCAAACGGCCTCCGTGGTCACATGCAGACACTCCGCGATGTCCGTTATGAAGGCCTCACGCACTTCTGTCTCGTGACGGTCCACGATCGTCTGCCACTCCGGCCCCTCAAAACAGACACGGTGGCGACTAATCACGGTGTCCTCCTCCACGGCAGCCTCTACAACCGAGGCCGTCCCGCATACGTGTTCCACTGTCTCTGTTGGCGCGGTGCCCGTCTCTGCCGGGCGTTCCACCTGCGGCGAGTCCCGCGTCGGGGGTGCAGCGGGCACTTGCACCAGCGCACACACCGCGTTCATGCAAGGAAACCTTCCCTTCTCCAGTCGCTCATCGACGGTGCGGCGCGTGAGGTCTTGGGTGTGCTTCACAGTGAAGAAGACGCGTGGACCAACCAGGAAGTGAACGTCGTAGACGTTCGATGGTGGAATAACAAGCTGTTCCGTAACGTCCTGCACGAGGGCCTTGCGCATCTCCTCGCCGTAGTCGTTGAACGCACGCGACCACGCCTCACCAGTGAAGCGCAGCTGGTGGCGGCTGCGGTCCTTCATCGCCGTGAACTTTCGTGCCACGCAACTCTCGTACAGCGCCCACGTGCTCTCGAAAGCGCAGTCAGCAATGCGGCGCTGCAGCGTCGAAAGCGTTTCGCTGCTGCGGTGCTCCAGCTGAAACTGCCCATACAAGCTGCCCAGCGTGAAGGCGACTCTGCTGATGGTGTGCGGAAAGGACGCGAAGCACGCATCGAGGTCGTCGCAGAAGCAAGCGCGCAGCGTTTTCTCATCGTTGGCCAACACCAGCGCCCACTCCTCCCCATCGAGGTGGACGTTCAACAAGGTGACGTTGTCCTTCGCTGCTGCATCGCAAACGGGCAGCGGTGCCGATGTCGTGGCAGGGTCATTGTGCCTACTAGTAAAGAGCCGCCACGTAGCCGGAAAGGAGAACTCGATGAAAACGGCGTCGATCCTGCGCTTCTCCAGCGTGGACGGGTGCGTCAGCCGCAGGTCGGCCACGAGGCTGCCCTCCTTGATGGTGGTAACGGCCACGTCGCGTCGTGGAAGCTGCAGAGCGTCGCTCACGTCCTCGATGATCGCCTTGCTGATGGCGGCGCTGCCGCATTCGGTGACGGCAGTCGTCCAGGCATCGCCGGGGAAGCGCAGTCGATGCCGTGTCACGACCAGCTCGTCCGTGTCGCTGCTGATGCTGCCGTCGGCTGGCCTGTTTCCTGCAGCTGTAGCATTGATGGCGTCTTGCGAGGCCGGCATCGGCGACGTCCCTGCCTTCGCGACGCCGGTCAGACGTTTGTAGATGTCCCAGGTTCGCCTATACTCGCCGTCGTGTAAGGACAGGTTCAGATCGCGCGTCCTGCGCGCGAGCGGGTGGGAAATGCTAAAGTCAACCACAAGGGAGCCAGAGAGGGTGACATCTGTGACACGGCTCTTTCCCACCGTGGCGACAACGTCTTCTTTGAACGCCTCCACCACCTCCTCCGCCGCTACCGCTAGCACGCGGCTCCACTCTTCGCCGCTCAGACAGATACGGTGCCGCGTCGTGATGAAGTCGTGCTCGTCGTCCACCGCGTTGTACTCCCTCCACACATTCTCGTAATTGCAACGGCCCAGAAGGGACTTCCACTCCTGGCACTGCTCTATGGTGCAGTAGTCCGGGATGCGGTAGACGACCTTGATGCCGTCTTCGGTGCGCGTGACAGTCACCACCAGCACCTCGCTTTCGACCAGCTCTAGTTCCCGTGCGTCGCTATCCTCCTTCCGTTTTTGAAGGGCGTCTTTGATGTCCTGCTGGACAGCCCTGACAACGCAGGCGGTAAAATTCGCGTTCGCGCATGCCCAGCCGACGCCGCGAAGGTACACGGTGTAGAGGTGATCAGGGCTGACGGGCTCAGCAGGGCCGTTCGCTGCTGCTGCTGCAGCCGCGGCCGCCTCGCGTTGTCTCCGCTTCTCAAAATATAACCTCCACATGTCAGTGTAGGGGCTGGAGGTGAGTATCTTCTTCACCTCCGCCTTGGTCAGCGCGGCGGTGTGGCGGACAGAGCAATAGATGGTGAAGTTTGTCTCACGCACGCGAAGGTCGAAAACATCGTCGACGGGGATGTGTAGGGCAGCGGCGGTGTCACAGCGGAAAGCGTCAATTACGGCGTCACGCTGCTCCGCAATGATCTCGTTCCACTCCTCACCTTTGAAGCCGATCTTCTGCTGCGTCACCACCACCTCGGTGGTGGTGGATGACGACGTCGTCGCCATAGCAACTACGTTCACAGGAGAAAGAGGAGAGTTAGTTAAAAAAAAAAAAAGAGCTCAACTAGAAAAAAAAAAAAAGAACGTCAACAACTAGGACAAAAAGTTGGAGACAACGTTTCACGAAGCAATTTGGTTATGGAAAACAACAACAACACTGCTGAAATGGCCAATAAAAACGACAACAACAAAAAAGAGAAAACAAAAAAGGACGACAGGGGAAGCGAAGAAATAACGGAAGAAGCTAAGACGATGAAACAAAAAAAAGAAATGCACAGGTTGAAAAAAGCAAGACACCACCAAAGCAGAAAAAAAAAAAGCAAAAAAAAAAGTGCTATGCTGCAGTCACAGCGCTTACGGATCTTCTGCGTGCGTTCTGCTCTAGCTCTGAAGAGTACAAGACGTGGTACGCGAAACTAGAGGAATACAACTAAAAAAAAAAAAAGAGTTTCACTAGGGCAGAATAACAAAAAAAAAAAAAAAGAAAGCCGAGAAGAGCAGAAAACGGAATATTACAGCTATCACTTTAAGAGAAAGAAAGAAAGTAAAGAAAAATCAAAAGGTAGTGAAGAAAGAAAGGAAACCTATGTACAGGCGAGAAGAGAGGAGTGGTGGAAAAAGAAGTGGAACCAAAGAGCGTTCTTGCTCGACTGACAACGCAGACAAACTTACGCGAAGTAAAGGGGGAAAAAAGTAAATAAAAAGATGGACGAATTAAAAGTCGTAAGAGAGATCAAAGGTTCTTTTTGCTGGTGTTAGGCTCTAAACTGCTTTCGGAGCTTTTTAAACAAGCTGCGTGAAAGAAAAGGTAGTTTTTGAAAGTACACGTTAGAAAACGCGGAAGAAGCACACAGGCGATAACAACAATAAAAAAAAAGCCAGAGCGTTGACGTAAAAGTGCAATACAAAAGAAAAGAGCAGCAGATGATGTGTGTGTTTACGGATAACGAGTCTTCAGGTGCGCTTCGTTTTCTTCGTATTTCCAGGATGGACAAGCCCTTTCTACCAATCCACACGTTGAAGGCGTCTTGAAGTGCTTCCAGGAAGGTGAAAAGGTAGTGCTTTTAGTTTATGTTATTAAAAACGAATCCTCTGTTTATGTGATTGTGTTCAACGTACCCACGGTGCCCCACAGCTAGATTGGGCGACCGCCCTAGAACTTCTTATGTGATAGCAAGGCCAACCTCTGCCTCTCACTAAAAACAAAAAGAAATGTGACACAAAGCACCCAATTAAAACGTACAACAACAACAGTGAGGAGAAACAAACTGTGGAAATGTTCAACCTCTCTACCGGAAAAGCCAAAAAAAAAAAAGGTTGTATTTGTTTTTTTTTTTTCTTCGTGTGTGTGAGAAAGAAAGAAAGAAAGAAAGAAAAAAAAAAAAAAGAAGCTGCTCTCGTCCATCGTGTTTTTTTTTTTGTGTGTGTTTCAAAGGAAAGGGAAAAAAGGCAAAAAGAAGAAAGAAAGATGAGATGCGGCAACAAAGTAAAGGCTTGAACGGAAACATCCTTTTTTTTTTTTTTCTTCTTCTTCTTCTTCTGCGCTTTTGTGTGTTTCCCTTAGACAAATCTTGAAATGCACCCTACCAGTGAGTGCAGGAGATCTTCACGAAGCTATCACCATCTCTTTTACAAACGGTGGAAGAAGTTGACATAGTTGTATGGGTCATTTTTTTTTGTTGTTGTTGTTGTTGTTTGTTTGTGTACTGCAGTTGTGTGGTGAGCCTTCAAAGATGCTATACACTGAGGAAAGAGCCTTCGCGTGAGAGTAACCGGAGATCTAACGGAAACCAAAAAGGAGGAAAAAAAAAACTGCTTTCAAAGTGTGACCATTAGAAGAGTTTAACGCGATGAGATGGCAATGCGGCACACACAACAAATTGATTGCTTTTGTAATCAAGGTAGCTCCTTCTGTTTGTGTGTACTTAAAACAACGGACGCGTGCATCATTCTCGCACGCGCTTTCGTCCAACAAGTCCTGCACGCACACCTGCCTCTGCCTTCACCTCCGGCCGAAGCCGCCACCGCGAGAAAGGGGGCAACGTGTCTGACGCAAACGCCTCCTCAACGTCACGCCCGTACGCATCGAGACCATGATGGGGAGTGTCCATTACCCACGGCACGTCACGACAGCTCACCGCAACGGGCGGCATAACTTCACTGGGACCCGCGCGCCGGCGCTCGCGCAGGGCAGCGGTGCTCACGTATGGTGTTGGACGCAGCATCTCGCACGGGAGAAAGAGCAGCGGCGCAGCTGAAGCCACAGTTCCAGGGCCGTGGTTCGCGTCGTCACTTTCACTACTACGATGAGTGCAAGCCGTGTTCCTGTTGCTGTAGTTGTCCACTGCGTTTTGGCTCATTAGCGGGGTAGCAATGAGCAGATCTTGAGAGTTTGCAGAAGTAGGCAGCGGTATGGACGAAGACGTCACCACGCTAAACCACGACGCAGCGTCACCTGACACGTCGACCGTCGACGTGTCGTCATACAACACGCCAAGTTCGTACGATCGCACGAGTAGTCGCCGGGGTGTCGTTTTTGTGGTTTTGGAGCTGAGGCTGCCCCACGCCGCCTGGGACAGGTTAGCGCTCGTCAGCAGGTACCAGTGCAGGTGAGTGCGATCCACGTCCATGGCTGCGTAGGATTTGATGTGAGGGATGGTGTACTGCCGACAGGCAGCAGCACTACACGGCGCATCGTCGTCGCCCTGCCAGCTCGAACACTCGTCGGGCTGCGATCCGTCCACGTCTACCACAGGCTCAGGTGAGTCGTGGGTACCGGCCGTGGTGCCGCCGCGATCTCGTAGAAGATCGGCGGTGAGTGCCTTCGCCCGCCCTGGGCGTTGCGTGCCCCCCCACCGATGCAGCCGCTCATTAACAAACTCGTGGCAGTTGAGCAGGCGCACCGGCAGCGAGGCACCGCCGCGCCAACCTTCAAAACTGCTGCGTACCTCCGTCTCCGTTGGGTAAATCACCTGCACCTCCTGCACCTCCTGCACCGCCGCAGCAGCAGAAGACGGAGAGGGACAGGAGGAGGATAAATCGTTTTTCGCGCCTGTGGCTGTCGCAAGCTCCAGTGTACCGCACATCGCCGCTTGCAGTGCGGTGAGGAAGCCCGGATTGAGCGATCCTTGCGAGCTGTACTGCCACGTCAGCACCTCCGGCGCGCTCCTCTCACACGCGGTTGCGGTGGCACGACGCTGCAGCACCTCGGCTAGCCGGCACAGCCCCACACGGTAGCCAGCGCTGGCTTCGCCACCGACGTATGTACCGGGCACCGAGGACACGAGCCAGACCTTTGCCCGTGCAAAGTCCACGTGCGAGAGAAAGTCTGTGTTGAAGATGCCTAGCGGCTGTGTATTGGCCGCATCCCACGTGAAGGGCGTGGACATGTCCAAGCCACAGTGCGTCCAGTAATGCCGCAGTTGCCACTCAAAGTCGCGCGCCTTCGCGTTTGCCTGCCGTGGTTCATCGGACGAATGCGCTGAAGAAGAAGAAGCGGACAACGGGGTCACGTTGTCCGCCCACGGAAAGTCCTGAAGGTAGATCCCTTGCGTCTTCCAGCACCAGTCTTGCTCCAGCAGGTTCCCAGTGAAGACGCACACCCGCACCCCGCACGCGTTCACGCACACGGCCATTTTCGTGTGGTGGGTGCCGAAGGCGATAGGCAGCGGCGGCTCCAGCGCAGCAAAACGATCCCGCGTTAGCGTCTGCACAGGAACAGGTGCAGGAGCAGACGACGTAGACGAGGCAGCACCCGCGGTGCGTCGAGGGAGCTGCGCCACGTTGCGTAGGGCAGCCAGAAACGGGTTTACGCGGTTCAGCGCTGCCGAGGTGGGAAGGTACGCCCCACTCTCGCTGCGGCGCAGCGTAGCTGTCCCTCGGTCACCGCTCAAGATGACAACCTTTCCCGTCACAGCCGACAACTCCGGCACCGACGTCAACAGCCACTTTAAATCCGTCAGGTAGCTGGACAGCAGGACGTACTGCCAGCACTCCTTCGGGTCGCCGGAGTTGCACCGGAAGACGTCGCGGAGACGCAGCACGGAAGAAGCGGTGGCAGTGGTCGCCGTCTGGTCCTGGGCGTCGTAGCTGCGCGAGGTGGTGCGATGCAGGCGTTGCAGTTCTGTAATGGCGGGAACGTCGTTGATCCACAGGGGAAACGCCGCTGTTTGTGTCATTGGGTAAAACAGTGAACTGCGCCACTATACACGTTTGTGTGTTTGCTCTTTTCTTTTTCTTCGTTTCTCCTCTTTTTTTTTTTTCTTCGTCGGCGCTCTCCGCCCTAAAGAAGAACAAAGACCTGTTTTGAGGCCGTCAGAGTCGCGACGGCGGAGAAGCGTGCTTGCGAGAAGCACCGCAGCTCTGCGCACCAACACGCACAACACAAGAGAGAAGGAAAAAGCGAAGGCAGTTGCGTGAAAACAAAGCACACAAGCACAAAAAACGGTAAACAGAACAGCACGAACTGTGGAAGTGTCAACGTAACCACAAGAGCCATTATCTGTAGCGTTTCAAAACCTACACGTATTGCTTTTCAGTCGAGAAATAAAAGAAGAAAAAAAAAGGACTGCAATTAAAACAAGCAAAACACAAGCATGTACACTCTGCAGCCTTCAGGCACCCGCCAACGTGCAATGCGTTTTTTTTTTGTTGTTGTTGTGTTTTTTCTTTTCTCAATGTGAGTGAGGACATCTTTGATGTGAGCACGGGAGAGCAAAAATAAATATGAATCCAGCCGCAGCTGAATAGGAAACAAAAGAGAGGCAGCGATGGTTCACAAAGAATAGAGAAAAAACGAAACCAACAACAGAAAAAAGGGCTCTTTTGAGACTCAAGCAAGCCTTCGCTTGTCCTAGTCAGCACGTTGCCTCGCCTTCTGCTTCCTCCATGTCCGTCTTGTCTACCTCCTCCACCTCGGCGGCACCCTTCAGCCGCTGATAACACCACTGCATGTGAGCAAACGTGCTGCTCTGCAGCACCTCATGTGGTAGTCCCGTCGCCGTCACCGTACCGCCCTCGACAACCACCATGAAAGTGGCGGAGCGTAATGAAGACATACGATGCGAGATCATCCATGTGAAAAGCGGCAGCGGAGCGACTGATGCAGTATCAGCGTTCGTACGTCGAGAAGAAGAAGCAGACAGCGACACCGAGCCTAAAGTTGAATTCGCCGTGGTGGTGGTGGTGGTGGCGCACCCCTGCAACACTGTGAGCGCGTCGAGGAGGCATAGTTCATTCACTGCGTCCAGCCGACTCGTCGGTTCATCCAGCACGACGCCGCCCACGGCTCCCTTCGCCTCCTCGACCACCACCTCACTGCTCCCATCACTGCCGCACTGAATTACCTCCACCCGATGTCGCGCGTACACACTCGCCACGACGCGCGCCAACGCCAGCCGCTGCCCCTCCCCACCGCTGAGCTGCCCTACCTTGTCGTGCAACGTGCGGTGTCTCTCCTCCACGAAGTCGCGGCAGCCGCACAAATCCAGCGCGAGTCGCACATCCGCTTCCGTCACTAAGGGCGACGTCCCTCTCACGTTGCGCAGAAAGCTCAGCTGTGGCTGAACCGTCGGCGTCTGCGGCAGCCACGCCAGCCACTGACGAAGGTAGGCGACGGAGAAAACGGCGATGGGAACGTCGTCCATGGTGAGGAAGCCAGGGGTGAGAGACAAGCCAAAGTCGTTCTGCTGCACCGGTGACGGCGAAGACGACGACATCGCGGGCGGAGGCGGAAGCGGAAGCGTGTGCTCGACGAGGGCGAGCCGCAGCACCGCGGCCAGCACCTCCTCTGCATCGGCTCGCGTCCCGACGTCGTGCAGACACGCACAGCGGTTCAACTGTTCTTCTTCTTGTTGCTGCCGTGGTGCGTGTGTGTGTCGGGGTGAGTCCAGGCGCGGCACCGGGTCGTAGAGGCGCCGTAGCAGCAGATTCAAGGAGCTTTTCCCCGCGCCGCTGGGGCCGATGATGGCCGTCATGCCAACAGCGGGGCAGTGAAACGTCACACCCGCCAGCGTGGGCCGCACCGCAGGATCACGGCTGTTCTGGCTCTCGCCGCTGCTCCGCGCCCTGTCTTGCGGTGTTTCACCTAACGGCACGCCGTGCAGCTGAGGGTAGCAGAAGTAGACGTGGTGCCAGCTGATGCCCTGGCGCAGGCGGAGTCCACCCACAACACGGTCGTCGTGGTCGAAGAGCAACTCGGGACGCTCATGAGCGAGATGCCGGCGCCACAACCTACGTCGCTTCCGCAGCGCGGAGAGGGGAGCAGCGCGTGCGCGCCTAGATAAGTGGTCCATCGCCGAGTTGCACGTCCGCGTCTTCGTTTCACCCGCCGCGGTGCCATGCAGCGTGCTCTGCTCCGACCAGATGGTGAGTGGCAGCCACTCGCACAACTGCTGCGCGGCACAAACCCCCTCCTCCACCTGACGCAGCCCCGCACCACCGCCGCCGCCGCGCAACACCTTTTGGAGGCTCTCAATGGAGTGTGAAGTGCGTACAACGTCAGTGAGCGTCGTCGGTGCGAGGAAGACCCTTCCGTCTGCCCGCACGCGAGCGCAAACAAGGAGGACGGTGCCGCAGGAGGCGAGGAGCTCCACGCACTCCTGTAGTGCGCAGGTGAGTGGGTTGAAGGAGCTGTTGAAGAGCGTCAGCGTCCACCACTCCTCGGCCGACTGCCGCGACTCCTGCTGCATGCCTGCTGCACTGCGGTAGGCGAAGACCATCTCCAGTCCGAGCTGCCGCAGAATGAAGCGGTAGGGCAGGGAGAAGAGGTCAAAGTAGTCGACGTGCTGCGGCAAGTACGCGGCTGCGCTGGGCGTCTGCAGCAGCTGTGTCTCCTCCGTGTCCAGCAGCGGGTGCAGGGTGTTCGCACCGCCAGCTCTCGACGGCGCTGCCGTCAGGCGTGTGCTGCACACCTGTTCGAGCTGAAAAAGACTGAAGTACGCAATGCAGCGCGCATCATCCTGCAAGGCAGCCACCCTCGCTTGTGCGTCCGCCGATGGGCGTTTCACTACGGTGTCGAAGTTGAAGGAGGCGACGGTGGTGTGTAGCCGCCGCATACCCTGCACGAGTGACGTGAGCGTGTCTGCACGGTGCTGCGACTCTCCGAGTAAGTGGTCGAAGCTCCACACACTGGCGCACGTCACCAGTGCCAGATACGGGTGCGGCAGCGAAGCATAACGACGGACCGCCTTCTTTCGCTTCGCCCTCCAGAAAAACACGCCGGCAGCGTCCGACGGCAGCTGCAACGTCTCCTGCGCTTCCACCTCCTCCACAAGCACCTCTAGCAGCAGTCGCAAGCCGGCTGGGCTGTGCGTAGGCAACGCCTCGTCTCGACGGGACAGCAGCCGTGCGACGTCCTGCGGAAGAGCGTAACCGGCCCTCACCGAGAGCGAAAACGTCAGCGCCGGCACGTCGAGCCACACCGTTGCCGCAGCCCCGAGCAGTGTCCGCCACTCCTGCGTCAACGCGGCACGCAGCCCGAGCACGACGCACCGCAGCCACGACTGTACGACGGCGTCGTGCACGGCCATGACCTTCTCACCACTGCGGCGGCCCACGCTGAGGACGTCTTCCGTAGACACCGGCCGACGCACGAAAAAAGAGCCAGCAGATCCTGTCCGCAGCGACTGCGGTGGTGGCGACGGCGACGCGCCGCCTGCGTCCTCAATCGAGGCGCCGCGCAGCCAGCGCCGGAAGAAGGCCTCGTCCACGTGCAGCAAGTTGTCCTGCAGCTCTGCAGTGATGCCAGCGGCGACCACCTCGGACAACTGCCCGCCAGCCCGCGCGATGATGCGCCGGAGGAGGACCTCGGCCACACCAGCGGCGGTGGTCCACGCCATCTGCGCTGCCAGCGAGCGCAGTAATTCGTCCACGGAAGACGTAGTCGCTGCGGCGCCTGCTGCCGGGGTCGCAGCTGCGGCAGCGGCGTTCACGCAGTAGCCCGTCGCCACCATCTCCGCGAGGTGGCCCAGCGACATGCGGGGAAAGCACACCTGCAGCGTGATCGACACGGCTTGCGTGACGGCGCGGAAGAGCAGCGCGCGGCGCACCAGCCGCCCTCTTGCCAACCTGGAGAAAGACCCCGATGTCGCAATGGCGGCGTCTCCGCCGCATGTGCCGGCCAGGTGCCTCCTCCACGGCCACAAGTCCCTCCCGCAGCGGAGGAGAAGCCGCAAAGACCCGTTGCCTCCCTCTTCATCCAGAGCGGCGACCGAATAGAGGCGGCGCGAAGAGAAACCTCGAGCCATTTCGCGATGCAGCTCGCGCTGTCGGCACAGCAGCGGCGCCGTGAAATGTAAAAACCAGTAGCTGATTTTGCAAGCCGCATCATCGCGTCCGCTGAACGCAGCGTCTCTCCTTTCGCCCTGGTCTGCTGAATTTAGCGTCAACGCAGCGGCATTTCGCAATGTGTGCTTGCACTCTTTCTTCCACGCCGGCAGCAGCGTGTCGACCAGGCGGGTGCTCAGCCACGAATCAGCGGCAGTGTACGGCAGCACTGATTCGATTGGAAAGTAGCTCAACGGCAGACACAAGTACGACGCAGCCGCCACGCTGGCACAGCCATCCATCGCAGCGAGTGGCACCAACCAGGTAGGGCGTCGGTGCAACCGCCAAGCACAAAGAGGGCGTGCTTGGGTGAAAAACCAGAACGATGCTCTTCGCTGCTTCGCATTTTCCGCCTCTTCACGTAAAGGCGGAGAGGACGCGCTCGTCTCAGGAAACATCACGCGGCTGTAGAGCTGCCGATACAGCCGCACCTCCTCCATCAGCGACACGCGCCGCAACAGGATGTACTGCAGTAGACACACGAACCGCTGCAGCCACGCGCAGTCATCGCGGAGGTGCAAGACGTGCTGCGCCATGTACGCAAGGTCCAGCAGTTCTTCAAGCGCCAGGTCGCCCGAAAAGGCAACGGAGGGGGAGATGCCGTAGAACGGTGACGTGGTGGAATTCCACGAGGCAGAGGTGGACGTGCGCGGCGCCGTGCGCCAGCGCGCCACCAACTTTTCTGCGGCAGCAGCGCCGATGAGGGGGCGCAATACGTCAACTGCCTGCCCGTCAACGTCTGCACAGCACATCTCCACTTCCGCCAAACACCGGCTCTCCCACTGCAACACAAAGTGGCGGATTTCACGCAGCAGTAGTACGCGGCGGCGCAGATACAGGCCGTTGCCGAAGCACCAACTTTTGCTCAGTCGCAACGCCGTCAGGACGAAAATCAGCACGGCGGCGCCTTTGTACGGCGTCCAGCTTTCGTCCGTGCTGAACGCCGGTGTCCACTGCGTCCATGCGAGGACGCGAGACGCCAGCGTGGCCACCGCCTCCACCGCGTCGTCGAGGCATTGAGCGACACGTGCTCGAAGGGAACGGCAAACACCGCTGCAACTACTGCTCAGACCGCTTTCCATCCAGTGATACACACATCGTACATGAAGTACAAAACACTAACAAAACTGAAAAGCGGAAAACCCGTCTTTTTGTTGCTATTTCTCTTTTCTATTGTTCCTTTCGCTATCACAAGATTTAAAAAAAAAAAGTACAACGTTAAAAGGGGATTGTGAGGAAAGCGACAGGGAGACCAAAAAAAAAAAAAAGAGGGGAAGAAAAAAGAAGGCAAGCGCTGCAAGTAACATGAAGATGATGAAGTGACAGCTCGAAAACATGGGAAACGGCACAGCGAAAACACCCTTTTATGCTGATAGTCCTGCGAACGGAAAGGCAGTTACGGACCCAGACTGCGTTCATCAGCTTCCGCGTAGGAAGCGTTGACTGCTGCCTTTGCTTTCCCAGCGCACATGGGGCGGAACGAGGACAAAGAAACGTGCACTGAAAGCTACCGTAATGCTGTTTCTTTTCATTTTGCAGGAGGCTTCAAAGGATGGACTTCGCCTCTGTCCCGCATCTCAAGGGGAGAGACGAAGCATAACAGAGCCTGTCGCGTGTCAGACCATGAAAAAAAAAAAACACATATATATTGCTATTAGTGTTATTAACCATGACGGCAGCAAACATAGAGAGAGAAAACAGAAAGGGTAAAAAACGCAGCTTCCATTTGAGGCTGTAGGGTGACGAAGTAAAAAAAGATGAGCAGTTTGATACCAGAAGAGGAAGAAACACACATATGTACAGTGTTGGGAAACGGAGAACACTGACGTAGAAGAGAGGAGTGAGGGGGAAGTGAGGGAAGGGATCGGAAGAAAGTAAACACAGTAACAAAAAAAAAAAACGGCGAAGCTCTAACGACCAAAAAAAAAAAAAGTGACTGAGGCAAGCAGAACAACAACAAAAACAAAAAAGACTGGAAGTGACAAAAAGAGAAACGACTTTTGAAAGAGACGAGAAACAGTAAAACGTAGAAATATAAGGAGCATAATGTCGTTGTGAGGACTGCCACGCACGCTCTCCGACACATCCGAGAAAATTAAACAAACACATATATTTAATAGCACCAACGCGCTTACGCTGGGGGCGGCGTCATCGTGTGCGAAGATGCGTGTGGCTTCAATGATGAGCCAGACAGCCGCGGTAGCACGTGCGTGCTGGACTGCATCACCTGCGCTTTACCACTTGCATTCCCGCTCAGCGGTGGCTCAAGTATAAAGGACTTGTCGCTGCTGCCCCTCGAAGACGGCGAGATGCCACGCTCCCCCTTGTACTCCACTATGCCGCAGGAACGTTCCTGCCGCGGCCCCTCAAGCGATGCTACGCCGCTCGTATCCGCCTCCCTTGACACTGTGGCTGCGGCAGTGGTGGTCGTGGCCGTAGCACCGGTGGAGGTGTTGTTTCCCACGCTGGTCGGGAGCCCTATATCAGGGGTAGAGGTGCGGCTGCGCGACGAAGCGGACAAGGGCGGCAGCTCCGTAAAGGTGGCAGTCTTTAACGTCGGGCCACCAGCTAACGAGAGGCTGCTACGGCGCGACGAGGGGGTCGTGGCGCTTCCTGTGGCTAGCGGTGCCGCGGCGGTGGCGCCAGCGGAGCCGCGACGAGCCGGAGACACCGTCTTCGCCTCCTCGCCTTTCGCCGCCGCCGCCGCCGCTGCAGCAGCAGCGATCGCCATCACGAGAGGCACGGCGGTGGATTGCCGAGGTGCGACGACTTGCATGGCGCGCAGCGGAGGCGACGCAGCGGGAGGGGTGGCGCAGCTCTGCCGCTTCACCTCTGTGATGTGAACGCGATGTGTTGGCGCACCCGCCTCGTTGCCCAAGACGCGCAGGTTTGGGCTGCTGAGGCTGGCCTGCAGCGGGTGCTGCAGCTGGCTGCTCTCCGGCATCCCGACCTCGGTGGAGCCCCGCAGACTACCGCCTGATGTCTGGTCCAGCGGGGCTAGCTGTGAGTGCTGCATCGAGGAGTTGCTCGAATGCGCTACTGTGACGGGCTCTCCTGCCCCCGCGACGAGGGCTACGGCTGCCTTGCGGTGCATCTTCGCCGCTTTGCGGATCTTCTCCGCCGACTTCCGCCGCTTTTTCGGCTCCTGCGCTGAGGAACTGAGCTGCGTGACGGAGGTCGGCGCGGGTGGCACCGGGACCGACTTTATCGGCGAGACCATCATTGTAGGTGTGAGCACCGCCATCGGGGAAAAGGCCGACTCGGGCGTCAGCGGTGTGTGCAACGGCTGGTCGTCGTCGGCGACGGTGCTCTCACAGGTGCAATGTGGCGGCTGCACTTGTGTACCGACGGATAAGGAGGCGGACGACACGGCAGCAGCGTAGCACGCCTGCATCGGCGGGATTGCATTCTCCCTCGCCACCACCTCAACAGAGTCCGCCGAGGCCGCCGCCTCCTCCACGGCCGAACTTGACGGCGAGAGGAGGTCCTGGACGACCACACCAGCGCGCAGGAGAGAGCGCACGTCAACCGTCCGCGGGGAGGTATTCCGCTTCGTGGGGCTGCTGTCCGCTGTGTCTCGCCGCAGCTCCTCTTCGTTGCTGTCTCCGCCCACATCGATGCCTAGCTCCAGTACGGGAGGCGAGACGGGCCGCTTGTCCGCCTCGCCGTCGCATTTGGTGACGCTGTGGCGCGGCATCCGCAGTGCATTGGGGCCCTCGTCGCGCGGAGAAAGACCCTCGAGGTTGAAACGGACGTGCTTGTTCGACTTCGTGGTCTTCAGTGGATTCACCACCTCCGCCGCAGTCGGCTTGTCGCCGTCGCCGTTGCTACCGTTGCTGGGCTCGTCAGGAAGTGTTGTGGGCGTCGGGCAGCACGGCTCCAGGCCGTCATGGCGCTGATTGGCCTCCGCTGCCTCGGCGTTGGCGCGGCGCAGAATTTGCGCGCGTGCGTCGGACTCCGCTGCCGCTTCCGCGCTCGGCGACCCGTCACCTTTCTCCTCGTGATGCTGCTTTACCACTTTGAAAACGAAACTCTGGATCTGCTGCGCCAGCATCTTGCGTGCCTCCGGGTCCTCGGCGGCTTCGTCTTCGTCCACGGCGGTGTTGCCTAGCACCTTCGCCCGCAGCCCGGACACCGGCGCCCGCACCATGGAGAAGTCATCCGCCGAAGACGGCGAGGCAGAAGAGCCGTTGTCGCCGTCGGCTGCGGTACCACCGATGGCCGTCAGAAAGGCCTCGGTGGAGGGTGTGCCCGGCACGTTTGCATCTTGCCGATCGAAAGGGGCGTCACCGCTTTCCGCGGCTGCAGCGCCACCGGCGGCTTTCTTCCCGCCATGTCGCTTTCCTCCGTGGGCGGTGGGCATGTAGGTCAGCTGATCCGACGAGAGCAGCTCCGGTGCAGCGACGTGGCTGTTTGGCGCTGCGACGTCCGCTGACATCCGTGGGGAGATGCTCACGCTAGTTGAGTTGTAGCGGCCGTTGCCAGCTCCTCCTCCTCCTCCTCCTCCCTCTCCTCCTCCACCGTTACGTGCGGCTTGACGACGCTTGTAATTACGAATGAAGTTCTGCGAGTTCATCGAGGTGTCGACGCGCAGCGGCTGCACATTGCTGCCACCGGCGTCATCGGCTAAAAAGCTCTCCGTAGTGCTGTGGCACACAATGTCATCGAGCTGCGGCACGCGATGCTGCGTGCTGCTTTCGACCAGCGATTCCTCCCTATCCGTCGGCCGTGGCGTGAGCTGGTTGGCGTCCTCGAAGCGGGAGCTCTGCGACATCGCCGCGTACCGCCCGTCAAGCTGCTGGTCGCGAGAGCTGGCCGACATCAGATAGCGTTGACTTAACCCGTCAGGGATCGCCATCATAGGCAGCATGTTTGGCGCCATCGGCGACTCCCGATACGGGTTGCTCAACATGCCACGAGGAATGCGCGGATCAGCAGCAGCGGCGGCGGCGTTGGCCGGCCTGTTGTGGTGTTGGTTGTGATTGCCAGCAGAGTTGCGGCTGTTGTTGGGCTTGTGATTGTTGTAGAACTCAAAAGATAAACTCTCCTCGATGGGCCGCAGCTGGCTGCTCTCCTCGGCTACCTTGCCGTCCCCACCGGCATGTGTCTGTGAGGTGGGGCTGCCGTTGCTATTGTCGCCAAGGAGGCGTTTCGCGGCTGTTTTTTCCGGCGACGCGCAGACGACGCTGGAGACGCCGTCTTCGCTGTTTCCCGAGGGTTCCACACGCTGCCTGTTCGCCACAGCATCGCCACCGCCACCGCTCGTTGAACACGCCGGTGTTGTCGCCGGTGACTTCGGCGTGTTGCTTGGCGGCATGTGCGGTGAAGAGAAGAGCGATGCCTCCGTCAACGCTGTAGCCTTCGCCGTCTTCGACGGTGTCTGCAGCTGCGTCAGCGAAGTGGTGGTGCTACGGGAGGGGAGCTGCACGCTGTCCAAGGGCTTATCCGTCTCCAGGCCCAGGGAATGGGTCGGATAGCTCGTGTCGGTATCGTTGACTATTGGACTCTGTTGAGCTTGTGGATCAGTCGTGGGCCTTTGCCCGGGTCGTTTTACACATCGTAATGGGGCACGCTGCGACGTCGACATGTGCACACACACAAAAATAAAAAGAATAAAAAAGCAATTAGCGTACAAATACAATAGAAAAAGAAAAAGACGAGTGAGAGAACCCAAAAACACCGTCTGCCTTTGTCACCCAATGAAACAACAACAATAGCAAATAAATAAATAAATAAAAACGTCGTTTGCTAACTCTCAAAAGTAACCACAAAAAACAGAACAACGAAATGTGAGAAACAAACAAACAAAAGAGAAAAAGAAGAAAAAAAAAAGAAGAAGAAGATTGAAGCAGAAATACTGAAATCAAGAAAGAAAAAAAAAAAGAAAAAAGTTGGGTGAGCGAGAAAGCGAAGACGTCGTTTTTCCTGACGCCTATGCCGTGTAGCTTTTTCCCTTTTCTCTCTTTCTCTCTCTCTTACCAATAGACCTCAAACAAAGAGTAAAAGGAATAAAAACGTGGAAAGAACAGTGAAAAAAAAAAAAAAAGGTGTATTAAAAAAAAAAAAAAAGAACTTCGATTTAGCGAGGAAGTCTGTAGAAAAGAAAGAACAGAAAAAGCCGAGAAAAAGAGAATATTGTGTAAAGGTCAACACCAAATGCTCGCAACTTTGTGTCCCTTTGACTATTGCTGGCCCTAAAGCACAAAGTAAAAAAAAAAAAAGAACCTTCGACTCTACTTAGATGAACAAAAAAGAGCAGAAAAAGCAGCTATCTGCTCCTAAGTGGCTTTCACACATACAGACGCAAAAAAAAAAGGGGGGGAAGTACACAATAAAGAAAAGTAGAGAAAAACGAGAAAAAAAAGGGGGGAAAAAAGGAGAAGCACACACAGCGTAGAGATAACAGTGAGTGCGAAGATAATGAGAGTGTGTATTTTTCGTTTCCTTTTGGCGTCGTAGCAAAGTTAAAAAGGAGGTACGAAAGAGGGAAACTCAAGGGCCGCGCGCGCACACACACACACACGACTACTATACTAAAAAGAAAACAAAAAGCCTGTTTCTTCCTCTAGCGACACCCTCGATGGAAAAAAAAAAAAAACAACAACAACAGGGAAAAACGGTGTATGGGAGAGCGTGGAGTATACTGAAAGTTCACCAGCGAAACGTAGCACACATTGCAGAGCATTGCAAACAAAAAGAAAAAAAAAAAGAATAGGGCAAAGAAAGAAGGGAGGGAGAAGTAGGTCAGACAGCTTGGCGTTCAAAGAAAAAAGGGAATGAGCTGCAAAGAAGTCTCCATTCTTTTCCTCTTGGGCCTTCGCTAGAAAAATAGCATCAGCCATCCCTGTTGGAGCAAAATAACTACCAGGTAAGCGCTCACAAGCACCTGAAGAAGAGAGAGACTCACATTCGCAAGGAAAGGCAAGAAAAAGGGAAAAAGATCACTCCCTCAAGTCATCATATAGGGCAAGGAAAGGGATGTGGCCCCTGTGTGAAAAATCTTGTCCGCCACAGATGCGAATACGCGCATTTCCTTAGACTTTTTAAAGTTCTTTTTTTTTTTTTAACCTTGTTACTGTTATGGCTAAATAGTGCCGGAACAAGGCAAAAGGAAGCGGACGCTTGCCCAAAATAAAACGATGCATTCATCGATTCTCCCTTCATAAGAAAGCACATAAAGGAACAAAGATACACAAACACGAGGCGACACTCGATCAGGAAGAAAGAGAACAGCTAAAAAAAAAAAATGCAAAGGAAATATACGATGCATCTTGCGTTCGGCTGCTTCGTTGCTGAAAAGCGAAATCCTCCACAAAAAAAGGGCCAAAAACGAGTCGTGAGCATTGCGCTGTCGACACAAGTAACATGCAAAACCATGGATTCTCTGTTTTTTTTTTTTCTTCGGTTTGACTGACGATTGCATGTCAAACAACTGGCTTTACGAAATCTACAAGTTCATTATTTGCCATATTACGGACATTCAAAAAAACTCTCTGTTTTTTATATCAAAAAAAAAACCTTTCGTCAACTCACATGAAAGATATTCAAAAGAACGCATTCACAGCAGCAGGAGACATGTCATGATAAACCCAGCGACGACAGTAAATGAGAGAAAAAATGGCGGACAAGCGAAAAGAAAAAGACGCGTTACACTCCTCTCTTGCGTTGAGTGTCAAAACAAAAAAAAAAAAGAGAAAAATGATGGAAGGAAACCCCTAGAAGAACGGAAAATGAAAACAAGGGGAAGAGGGAAGCATTCGGGAGAGAGGAAGATGTGATTGATCACTACCAGGTGACTAGGTAGTAATAATAATCAGGCAGTACAACAACCACAAAAAAAAAAAAGAGTACGTTAAGTGAAACCACAGAAATAGCCATAAAAAAGACGGAAAAGGAAAAAAAAAAAAGAACATGCGTAAGCCGCTGGAAGTCAAGAAATAACAAGTAGTGAGCACAGCAAAAAAGGGGTAGAAAAACAGAGTATAATCAACGACGTAAATTAGAACAGCGTGTTGAGCCCTCCATGCCTCGACACTTAGCTTTTCGTGTGTTCTCATAAAACAAAAAAAAGTGTGAATCAAAGAAGAACAAATAAAAAAAGAGCATGATGGACACCTACTCACAAAGCTGAAAAAAAAAAAAAAGATAGGTCACACTTCAAAGAAAGGAGAAAAAAAAAAAGAGCAACGACATCAACGACAAAGAACTAATAACAATAGTAAGAATGTAATGTTCATATAGTATTGTGCTAACTTGGAGAGAGAAAAAAAAAGAAATAACGAAATAAAACGAGACGACACAGAGGGAGGAACAACAACAAAGAAAGATGGCCACAGAGAGCAGAGAAGCAGAGGCGAAGCGACAGGGGGGAGAAATAAAGCACGGCTCAAACGCAAATACCAATAAGAACGTAAGTTAGTACGTGTATCCTCACATATAAGGCTCAAGCATCGAGAGAGAATAGCAGGAAAAAAAACGTGTAGCCTTTTTGAGTAGCGTAAAAAAGAAAAATGAGACACGTACAAAGGTACAGAAAACACAAGTGGCATGAGACTAAAGAGGAGCCACCGATGTGAACAGCGCTGTATTGATTTGGCACAGCATTTTCAAGGATAGAGACTGCTATCGGAGCTCGTGGAAAAAGAGTTGAGTGCCGGCGCGCATGAGATGGTCAGCGTCGACAAGTTTAGACATCGGCCGCTGCCACCCCACGTACCCGCATCGCTGCGGCTCCACCCACTGCCTTCGCGGTGTCCATCCGTCGTGAGCGACGTAGAAGAAGGGCGGGCGAAGAGGCGCTCTGACGGCAGGCTGCGCCGCAGCAACGCCCCACCGCTGCTGTGGGGCTTCGGTGACGCGTCACCACGGCGGACGACGGCGCTGCCACCATCCGTGACGATGTTCTCCGGCGTGGAGCAGCGAGAGACGAGGGACACGTGCGAACGGGACGAGACGCAGCGAAGTGGCGGCGGTGAAGCCTGTGACTGCAGCGAGCGGTCCTGCGGCGGCCGCAGCAGCGTGCCAGCGTCCATGTCGCAGACGCCTTCGGCGGCCACCTTCAGCGACGACGACGAAGGTGGCGTGACGACCGTCATCGCCTCCGCCGCGATGTGCGTCTTTGTGACATTATTTAACGTTTCCCGCGGTGCACTCGACCCGCCGTTGCGCACGTCCTCCTCGTCACCGCGGTGGCAGTGCACGAAGGGGCTGCTACTGCTGCTGCCACCACCGTTGTGGTTGCAGGTTGCATCGCTGTTGCTACTTTCGCCACCCAGCATGCGCGAGGGTCGCGAAGGGTGCACCGTGACGGGCTGCACATCGTAGCGAAGTTCCTTGACGCCACCGGTGCCCAACAGCCGCTGCCGATATCGGCCGCAACATCGCCGATACGACAGACCAGGCACCCTCTGCGCCGTCTCGCTATCAGTGGCCTCGAGCACCGCCAGCGGAGACGGCAGGGGCGGCACGGAGGGCGGCACCCGCTGGGCAACCGTCGGCCTCCGCGGCGGCGTCGGCGCCCGCACGCCGCACGCCCCTGCCGTCGACTCCTCCCTCTCCTCCGCGGCGGCGGGTATGCTGGCTGTGACGCAGACGGCGGGTGTGATGGGGCCGTGCGGGTCGTTGCTGCGGTGGTCGGTCGACCGCGCACACGGTGACGCCGCGGACGACGCAGGGCGGCACGTCCAGAGGCCAGAGGGCGACAACAGGTTGCGTGGTGCGTCGAGACACGGTGCACCGTCCGCGACTACCTGTTTCAACTCCGCCTTCGTCACAGCGATGGCCGTCGTTGCCGTTGCAGCTGTAGCGCCTCTGTTGACGTTGCTGCTGGTGTCGGCGAGGCCGCCCGCCGGCGTTGCAGGCGGCGGCGGCGGAATGCGGCGCTGCTCAAATCGCGTGACTTTAGAGGGGACGGCTTGTGGCAGGGCACCGTCATCACCGCCGCCGAAGGTGCGGTGTGTAGCGTAGGCGTTCCCCGCGCTGTAGTGGCGCTGCTGCTCCGTCGTGCATATTCCGGGTGACGTAGCCACTGTCGCCCCACCAGACTCCGCGCTTGTTGAACCGCCGGCGGTGCCGATTGCTGCCGTCGCGCACACGGGCGAAGAGGAGGAAGAGGAGGAGGAAGGCGCTGGCAAAGCTAGGGGGGAGAGCGGGCAGAGCCGCCGCACGACGTGGGTGGAGAGCGCTGTCGACGCAGCTTTCGTTTTCGCATCTGTGTGCGGTGGCAGCAGCGGCGAGGTGCGCGTCTCCTCCGCGAAGCTGAGCTGCGGCAGGTAATGCGGACTGCGCTGCGTCTTCGCCAATAGTGGCGTGGTGGGTGCAAAGTCGCAGGAGAGGTGAGGGGTGCCTTCACGCGAGCCACTACCACTGGCGGATGCCGAGGCAGCCTCACCTGCCGAGACGCGTAAAGGCAGATGCGGGCCCGTGAACAGCGGCACCGCGTCGCCGCTGTTCCGCCGTTGCGAGGCACCGCCAACGCGAACAGCGCCACCTGAGGTGACAACGATGTCGTTTTTTTTAGCGCTGTCGTTCACCGTAAAGGTCAGAGACTCCATCGCTCCTGTAAAAGCCGTTTTGATGTTGGTAGATTTCGGTAGTAGTCTAAAAGAAGAGAGGGAAAAAAAAACGCACAGCAGAAAGAGCGCCTACAAGCGACACGACAAAGAAAAAAGTGACAGTGATTCGTTCAGGTTCGCGAAGCAACTCTTAAAAGGAAAAAAAAAAAGAGGTTCATAAAAATGGTCAAAAACACACATACAGAAAAGACGCAGTAAGAAGCACACCCAAAGAAAAAAAAAAGCGGGATTATAGCTATGGCTTTAATCGCAGATTGCATCCGCAAGAATAGAGATTCATATAAAGATATATATATATATATATATATAGATAGAGAGATAAACAGATAAATAGACAGATAGCCTACAATGGTCGCAGGGTTCTCACAAAGTTGGAAAAGAAAAAAAAAGAAAACCAAGCAGAATCAAAAACAAAAAAAAAAGATCCTACGCAGTGCTTCACAGAACAATAAAAGCAACACAAAAAAAAAAAAGCGCTTGCGCACTTTTGTTCATAAAAAGGGGGCTGAATGAGAAAAACAGGAAGTAAATGAGAGGAAGAGCAGCAACAAGAAAGCAGCAGAAGTCAAGATGCGAGAGATGAGCACGACCTGATGGCAAAAGCCTAGAAGGAAACCAGAAGATGGGCGAAAAAAAAAAAAGGGTGCCTCTCTGAGTTACGATGCTGTAGCCCTTTTTAATTGTTATTTTAATGTGTGTTCCAGCCCAAACGGTGCAGAAGAAAAAAGAGGGGAAGACGAACTAGAGAGTAACGAAGCACCAGTGTTACGATTATAAGAAGGAAAAAAAAAAACTCTCTTTTTTTTCTCTCTGGCAAGGCAGGCAAGTACTGAAGCATCAGCGAAACGATGTACATGTAAGTGAATATAGATGAAATTACACGGATGTAAATGTTAGCAGCAGGAAGAAAGAAAGAAAAAACGCCGTCAGTGTTTAATTCAAAAAGAAGAAAGAGAAGCAAGCGAGAAAACAGTGGAGAGAACGATTTGCTTAACGCTAAATCAGCTGCAGCCGATTAGTTGCTTTTACTGCTCGAAAACTCTCTGATTGCTTTGTGATTTCATTTCAACAAGTGTATGCATTCGTAGAAAATCAAACACCAAATTGAGCTACATATACAGTAAAAAAAAAAAAAGATGCACAAAAATCTATGCTCCAATTCTGCCTATCTGTCTCCGCTGACATGCAGTTTTCCAGCTTTTTTGCGTCGCTGCAAAGCACCAAACACAAAGCCAAAGGTCGAGCTGAAGGTGTTCTTACTTCATGCTAAATGAAATAACCTGACACAGCACCTGCAAAGCTGCGTGGATACTCACCCAGCGATACACCGCTGTCGTTTTCCCTTTCTCTTTTTTTTTTTTTTCCATCTCGTGGAACCAAAGGCACCACGTGCAAAATTACACGCAAAATAGAAAGAAAGTAAACAGTAAAATGAGAAAGTAAAGAAGTGGCAACGGCACTGAAAAGAGAAGCTTCGCGTCAGACGCTTCAAGCAAAGGGTAGTTATTCACCATTAATCACATAGTAGCCTCTACCTAGCCGAATGAGCGAACGGGTTGCTTCCTGTGTTCCAAAAAAAAAAAAAACGAGCAAGCAAATAAATGAGAGCACAAATAAATCAGAAAGAAAAGAAAAAGATGCAATGAGAAAAACGAGGAACATAAGGTAAACGAATCCAAGACAGTGGACAAAGTTGAAAAAGAACAAGCAGCAAGATCGATTCTAAACACAGCAAAGACAAGAATGTGGGAAGAGATAAAAAAAAAATCAAGCAACTCCAAGGAACCGTCAACTGTCAGAACCTTAGAGAAAAAAAAAAAACATCAAAAATAGTAATGACCATCAGCGCAAACGCATAGGGAGGTGCTGCCATTTGAAGAAGCTCCGTCCTTACTAAAAAGCTGTCCTCCTTGAAAAAAGAATAACACGGAGGGGAAAAAAAAAGAAATGAGTAAGGAAAAGAAGGAGAAGGAAAAAGTGCATAATTCGTACACCATGTAACTTTGCGTGAAGAGTAACGCGTTTAGAATCTGTTTGCTCTTGTTACCTTTTTGAATCGCTGCCTCTCAGAAGCAGAACTAAAACTCAGAAAACTCAAACTCTCTTTGTACGTCACACACAGCTGCAAACGAGCCCACGTATGTGCAAGAAGTCACGGTGCCCTTTTTGGGAGCCCGAAGTGTGTCTCCGTCTGCTTTCGCACAAGTAGAGCATAAAACAACCCAAATGCACATTAAAAAAAAAAAAACTGATGGTCAACGACGAAAAAAAAAACCCTTTAGTCAAGAGCCTTGAATCTGGGTAGGGGAACAAAAAAAAAAAACGAGTTCAAGGTGCTCTTTCAAAAGGTGTCCGCATCGCTTTTGGCCCACACCTCATCATACATACATATATATGAGAGATATTGTAGCCGAGAGAGACGCACAAGACACAGATCCCCGCTGTGAAACCAAATAATAGCAAAAACAACAGTAATAAAGGTGGAAGGGCCTTTACACATTCAGAAATATGTGCAACAGCCATTCCTACACAAGGGTCTCAAGACATGGCATAGAAATAACAAAAAAAGCTGCTATTACAAAAAGGGTGAAAAAGGCATCACATTTTATGCCCATCGCGAAATTCCAATGCGATGGCCAAGACGCTGCGTCATATATATATATATATGTATATATGTATATATACGTATGCACGATATATCATATTGCACCACCACCTGCCAACATGACGACGCAGTCGCTGTCATGCACCTACAGAGCAGAAGGGAAAAAAAAAATAAAAAGAGCAATCAAAGACCTCTTTTTTTTTTTTTATGGCGTGCCTCGATGAAGTGCATTGTGTTACAACCAGCGCACTGAGGAATTATAAAACTGCCAAAGTAGAAACAGAAAAAAAAAAAAGGAGGAAGACAGCATACTGTACAGCAGTAAAGAGCTACTTTTACTTATTTGTTAACAATAAAAAAAAAACGACAAAATGAGAGAGTTTTCTTAAAGCACCCAAATCTATGTGAGCATTTGTAACGAGCCATCCCTCAGCTTCCCTCCTTCCCATAAAAACAAAAAAAAAAAGAACAGAGAGGATAGATCAAAAAAAAAAAACGGTGAAATTATAGCTATATAGTTTAAGGCCAACAACCAAATATAAAATAAATAAATAAGCGTTGCCCTGGTGCTTTCAGCGGTCATTGAAAACACACAATAGTATGTATAAAGAGAAGGGAAAAACAGAAGAAGCCCAGCACACCGAACAATGTGTGTTGTTTGCGTTAGTGGTGACTGCTCAGATTACAAGAAGAGCCAAAGCTGTTGAGAAGGCAGCACAACGCGACGCCCCCAAATAAAAGAGGAAAAAAGTGAGTAATGCACATGGCTACAAAAAAAAAAGGGGGGAAAAAACGTTCTACATACCACTGCTGTTGATGTTGTTCAAGATTTATTTAGCAGAACGTATTCAAAAGTGGAAACAAGTACAAAGCACCGAAAAGCAGCACACCAGTGCAATCTTCACATACACACACACACACACACTAACAGTGCGCACCCCTCTCTTATACTTTTTTTTTTTTCTTGAGTCTTTGTTTGCTCAAGCCTCATCAAAACGCATTGAATGAAGGAGGAAAAAGGGGGCTGGCAAAGTGAGCCTGCATTGCTTAATCGGCACAGCGAGACAATCAAAAAAAAATTAAAGTTGTGTTTTTACTCACCGTAACGCAACGTCTGAGAGTTGGAAAAGGAATTCGGCAGGAGGTAAAAACAACGGTAACGCACATAAAAGAAAACAAACAAAAAAAAAAAAGCGAATGGAAGCAAAAAAGAAATGAAGAAAAGAGGGAAGCGGGAAGAGCACAGCGGAAACAGTAAAAGTGAGTAATTTCAAAAAAAAAAACGGGAACCGATGATACAAGTAAGTAGTTCATACGCGTTCCACGGAAAAGCGAGTGAGGATTTGAAGGACAGAAGAAAAAGAGTAAAACAAGGGTCCAGAGCAGCACATATACTCACTGAGGAAAAAAAAAAAAAGAAGAAAAAGGTTGGAGTATTGACTGCAGCACAGTCGCTGTTTTTTTTCCCCTCTTGTCTCCAAATAGAGGAAAAACAGAGGAGCAGATCAATGCTGGCAAACACCACCGGTAGACACATACGACCTGAAAACTGTGTTTTCACGATGAAACGAAAGAAAAGCTACCGGATAAGCACAAAGATAGGGGAAAAGGGGGAAAAAAAAACGCGAAACCAGTAATTTGGTCTAACTTATACATAGAGGATCGAAAAAAACAACAATAATAATAATATCTCACACGAACTAAAGTTGAGAGGACAAGGAAAAAAAAAAAGCCTAAAGCAGAGTACTGAAAGGCCACTGCGAACCAAACCACTCATCAATAAAAACGAGTCAGCAAAAGGCAGGCCGCCATGCTATCCATAAAGGTCAAAGACGCATTACACGCAGCACACATCTAACTAATTAAATAGCACAACATTACTATCACCTCGAAGCTAGAAACAACATCAGAAGAAAAGGCGACTCAGCGAGCAAGGAGAAGAGAGAAGAGAAGACGATAAAAGCAAAAAAAAAAAGGACGTCTTTTTTTTCCGCTTTGGTTTAGTGGTGTGGCCATGTTTCAATGTTCTAAACGCCGTTTTACAGCGGAGGCAAGCGCTCCGACGGCAGAGACGGCTCCGGTACGGCGGCGTTAGAGCCGCGCGAGACGGACGCCGTCCGCGTGTTCGACGGCGGCATGACTCCTCTCAGCCGCGTCCCGGCATTCGACCTAAAGCGACGCACCCCCGTGGTGGTCGTCTCAATGGCGTTCAAGTTGACCCGTCGCGACGCGTTCACGAGCACCTTCGGCTTCCTGGCAACCCGTACGGTGGTGCGTCGCACCGTGGCGGACGGACTCGTCATTGGTGCCTCCTTGAATTTGTCAATCCGCTCCAGTGGCTTCTTCGAGATGGCCACCGTCCTCCCTGCTGCTGTCGCTGTCGGTCCAGACACCGGACTGTTGAACGTCGACGCGCGATCGCGGCCGCTGTCGCCGCCCGGTTTGGCGTCGTTGTGCTGCTGCAGCTGGTGTGCGTGTCTGTGTACCTCCGCGGCGTCAGAGAAGGTGGGTCGCATGGGCGACGTCGTGCGTGCCGCCGATGTTAAGGAGGCGTGCCTCAACGGCAGCCGTGCCGCCAGCATTTTGTTCTGCGCGGTGGTGGTTGTGGTTTTGGTCACGGGTGGGAGGGAGGACGGGACTATAGGCCACGCCTCCGGCTTCACCTCTGGTGGTGTGGCCGCTTCTGCCGTCGCCGGCGAACCCTGCGCCGCCTTCTCGCCGTGGGCCACGGCACTGCCGCTGCCGCTGCCGCTCGCGTCGTCTCGCGCCTTCCCCTCCCCCGTCTTCTCGTCTTGCTTCGCTTGCTGCGTTGATTGACAGTCCTCTCGCGGCGATGCCGGTTGTTCGTCGGGTGAGTCGTTGTGCATCGTCGCATTGGCCACGTCTCGTGCGACGTCGCCGTGAACCCCTTGCTCCTCCGCCTGGCGTGCCTCCTCTTCTTCCGCCTGGCGTGCCTCCTCTTCTTCCGCCTGGTGTGCCTCCTCTTCTTCCGCCTGTTCCGCCTCCTTGTGTGACTTGCCGCCCTTCTTCTTCTTCTTCTTCTTTTCTTTCTTGCTCTTTTTGGCCTTTTTGCTCTTCTTCTTTTTTGTTTTGTCATGTGGCACGTTCTCTGTGTTCGTCAGCGGGGTGTCGTCCGTCACGCGGAAGCTCAACAGCCGCCATCCACCCACCACCGTCTGCTGCGACATGCCGGGGGCCTGCGTGGCACCCCCGCCGGAGCCCATCGTCATTGAGGTGGAACTGCGGCCCGGGTGAGCCGAGCTGCCGCGGAAGAAGTTGATGAACGTGTTGCCGGAGGGTCGGCGGCGCATCGTCTCGGCCGCAGTGGCCGCTGCAGCTGCCTGGTTGTTGTTGTTGTTGTTGTTCGTGGTGTTGGCGCCTTGGTGGTAGCCGCTCGTCCCGTTCGCGCTGTCGGAGTCTGACGTAATACCGGCTGGAGAGTTCGTCGAAGCACCAGAGTGCAGGGCGTGTACTTTTCCTGGTGCACTCACCACCGCGCAGGAGGGCGCTGTTGCGGCGCCGGCGGTGGCAGCGGTGCCCGCTCCGAACTTTTTCCCCGCCCTCGCCAACTCGCGGCTGTCGAGGCTGGCATCGCCGTCTTTGAAGTTGCCTCGCAGCACCCGTACGTTGAGCCCGGGCGAGAAGCCACTCGCGGTAGCACAGAGTCTGCGGTGCGGTGGACTCTCCGGTTCTTTGCTGCCGCCGTTTCCGTCGTCCGCAGCAGCGGATGAGGAACTCATCCTGCTGCCCTTCGCCCTGTTCTGCGCACGCTTGAAAAACGACGAACCCCCCTCGTTGCTGTTGTCTCTGTCGCTTGACGAGCTGGACGTGGCGCCGCTGCTGTCCGACTCGGTACTGTCCGAGCTGCCGCGGCGGTGTCGGAGGGCGCCGGCGAAGGCGCCGCTACCGAGTCTCGCACTAGTCCCCACTGCCCCGCTTCCGCGGGGGTGCACCGCGCTCGGGACGCGGGAGTACAGATACATCATGGAGGACGAGAAGGTACCTTCCATCCCCGGCCTGCTGGCCGCCCCGCCGGCGCCGCCGTCGATGGTGGAGTACAGCATCGAGGCGATGGCCGACGACTGCCGGCGCATCGCCGAGGCGCTCACCTGTAACAGGTTCGACCCGTTTAGCGAGCGGCGCCGGCTCGGTGGACGCGGGTTGGTCGCGCGGAGCAGCGGAACATTGCTGGGCGGCTCACTCGGCCCACCGTAGGAGAAGCCCATGTCGGAGAACACGGCGGACTGCTGCAGGGCCTCGCCGTCCGCTGCGGCGGCAGCTTCTGCTGCCACCGTCTCCTCATCCGGTGGTGATGGAAAGGCGCCGAAGCTGCCGGACCGAGTAAAGAGAAACGGCATACTCATCTCGTTGCGCGTCGCCTCGGCTCGCCGCATGTCTTGTGGTGGCTGCGGCCCCGCTTTGCGTTGTGTGCCCGCAGAGCTGCAGCGCGCGATGGACTGGGACGTGCAAAGCATGGCTGTCGGGAGTGCACTGACTGAGTTGACCTCACCGACGGTTCTTGACGTGGCGGGGGCGGTGGTCGTTCGTTTTCTGCTCGAAAAACTAGCCTCGCTGGACTCGTGGGCCGAAGAGGCTGAAGAAACAGAGGAATCAGAAGAGACTGAGGAAGCTGAGGTGCATACGCTGCCGCCACCAACGCAGGTGTGACTTGCCTCGGGCAGCGTCCACGGAACCGTCTCCGCACCCGAGTGAGTGATGCTGCGCTCACTGTCTTCCTCGCCCTCCGTGCCCATCTCCGCCGCCTCGCTGTCGCTTTCTTCGTCGCTGTCGGAGTCCTCTGAACCGCTTTCCTCATCCTCATCGTCGGATGACGAGCTACGGTCGCTCTCGCCGTCTTCTTCCTCTTCCTCCTCCGTGGCGTCGTCTTCATCCTCGTCAGACGGATCGCGTGAGCGCGGGGCGTCCACGCTCACAAAGCAGCTCTCCTCTGAGTTATCCGGCAGGCGGTGACTGGTGGATGATGGAGAGTGACGCTGCTGCTGTTTGTCTTGCTGTGGTAGCGACGAGGGTGCCTGAAGACGTGGGCTTCGACTGATGTGGTTCGGCGGGGATGTATAAAGCTGACTAGTTTTGCCAAAACCCCCACTCTCCTGTGACGTGACATCCAGGTTCGCGGTGCGGTGCTGCTCCCTGCTGTCTGAGTTCTCGTGCAGAATGGAAACGCCAAGGTCACAACTAAGGTTACTGGGGATACTGCTGGCACTCACCCCGGCGAAGGAGGTGCACCGGCCGTCCGTGTAGTAGTCGGCCAGCTCATGTGCGAGGTCGACGACGATGGAGTTGCGCATTGCTTTATTGCTGCACAGTGAAGTGGGCATTTGGCTGTCAGCTCGGGTTAGGTCACCGCAGAGCATGCACGGAGCGCTAATTAGTAAACAGTAACGAGTAAAAAAAAAAAAAGAGACGATTATTGGTGAGGCCTTTGCCGGCTGACAAATCCTCCTCAAAGGGAATTGATGTGACAAGAAACTCAAGTCGCGCTTACGGCGCAAGGAGACGAAAAAAAAAAAAGCAGAAAGAAAGGGGGAAAAACACACAACAGAAAAGGCGAATAGAAGTCAACTTTTAGGAAGCGTTCTCAACGTCTGCGGAATGCTCGTTCTCAAACACACACACGCATACACGAGACAAGCACGACACTCTTGTCTCTTCTCTGTTTCGTTGTGCGTCTGTGTATACGCGTGTGAACCTGAAGGTGTGCGTTAGTGTGTGTAGGTACACACCAACACGTCGTTGAAACTCCTTGGGAGACGAATATCCGCCGCTTTCCTCTGCCTTACTACGTCGCTTGCCTCTCTCTCCCCACTACCCGCTTCCTGAACTCTTTCACGTTCCAGCACGAAAAAGAACCGGTTAGCCTTCTGTGAGAGTAGTATGCTATTAAAAAAATGCACTTGCTGACCTTTCAGTCGGTCTGCTCAACGGAGGAGGTGTTACTGTGTGTGGGTGTGGGTGTAAAGAGGGAAAGTACGTTTCTTTTGCTGTGCGTGTAGGTGGTTGTGGTGATGGTGGTGAAAAAAAAAAAGGTGAAAGCGAAACGGCAGGCGAGACAACAAAGAAATGGCACGGTGAACAGAGGAAGGGAAGAGTAGGCAATGTAAAGCAAGGGCGACGAAAACCTAAATGTCGCCTGTAAACTCCCCCACATGAGGGTTCATTCTGTCTATTGTCACCATTGCTGCACAAGTTGCAGAAGTCGTCCACGTCACGGGTAAAAAAAAAAAAAAAGCGGCAGACTCACGGTTTCGTGCATAATAACTAGGAGAGGAAGTTATCAGAAAGCAAAAGGGCGCAATCGCAGAAGCCCACTGCAGCCCGCAGCGATGCGCAAAGCCGCGCAAAAATCAGCAGCGGCGAAAACTCCCTTTCAACTCTTCGACTTGTCCCAGCAAACAGAAAAAAAAGCCGTTTTTTTTTTTCTTAGCTTAGCTGTAACCGCATGCTCTTTTTTCTGCTGTTGTTGTTGCGTGTTTCAGCTACGTTGCGTACCCGAGAAAAAAGCTACAAAATAAAAGCTAAGATAAGAGAAGAACACGAAAGCGACGCTTACAGTCATAAAAAAAAAAAAACACTGAAGACGCCAAATAACAACAAAAGTACACAGAAAAAAAGACGGTCAGCTCTAAAATAAGAAAGAAAGAGTAAAGAGAAAAAAAAAAGATGAATAACGACCAACAATATACGTGCATTTGGAAAAAAAAAAAGATGTATATATATATATATAATAAGCTGCTGGCACACACACACAAAACAATCACGACAAGCATCAGGCACGTTTGTCGCTTGTTGTCTCCGCTGATTGTCTCAGCAAACGTAAGATCAGCACATCTGACAGCTGGGATCGGGAACAACGAGAGAGACGAAAACGCAAAAAAAAGAAAGGGAAGAGCTGACGGACGACACCTCAGCTTCCAATCCACGCCAGCGGCACGAATCAAGTCGGTGTTTACTTCAATTCAACGAAACAGAGAAACAAACAAAAGTGGCACAGGAACAGATACACATACACAACCGGGAACAATAACATAATAATTATAAAAAAAAAGAAGACAATGTGAAATAATGTGACAAGGACAAGCTTGCCACGGAAGACGCCACTGCAAACAGATCCGTCCGTCTGCATCACCACGGTAACGAAAAAAAAAAAAAAACAGGAAGAATGATAAAAAAGAAAAAAGAAGAAACTAACAATGAAAAAAAAAAAAGTGAATAACATACATACGTCTTCGATCACAGCTTTCAGCCGCTCAGCAGGCAAGAAAACAAAGGAAAAAAGAAAAGGTGCTCATCAAGCCAGCATGCTCGAGAAACAGCGAGCCGCTTTTTCGCATGTCATCCTACACTTCATTCTTATGAAAATGTGCACATAAAAAAAAAACGGTAGAAAAATGATAAAATGAAAGCAAAGCACAGTTTCAAAACACGGAAAGGCAGGTAAGCAACGCCCAGAATCAACTACTAAAAGAGAACGAAAGCAGCAAAGAAAACAATCGATAACAACAAAAAGAACGACTGGGAAAAAAAAAAAGGAGACGTGCAGTGAAGCACAAACAATCAAACAAGCAAAGAAAAAAGTGCAATTATGTGTCCCTCATTCTTTTTTTTTTTTCTGTTGTTGTTGTTTTGTTATTGTTGTCGTTACTGTGTGTTTTTATTCTCCTGTGTTGATTTTCTTCCTTGTTTTCTCCAGCCTTTACAGCTCATCATTTCCTTTCAATAAAAAAAAAAAAAAGAAAAGAAGCAAAACACGAAAGAAGGAGTGCACAAAAAGACAAGAACAAAAAGGAGCTCTACCGAATAACATGGAGACTCATTTTGTGTATTCGGGTGTTCACGCCTCTACATCCAAGAAAGAAAAAAAAAAAAGAATATGAGGGAAAGAGAGTAGCTGTCAAGCGATGCTGTTCGATGTACAGCGATCACACTTTTACAGATCGTCATCGATCAGAATGTTCGCGTCCCGCAGCAGACTGTAGGCATCCTCCAAGAGTCGCTCCTGCTCTTTCAGGTAACGCTCTACCTTGCGGTGCTTCGACTCGTCCTGCTCCTTGGCCAGCCGCTGCTTCGCGTTCATGTGGGAGCGCTCCACGTACTTGATGAAGCGCTTCACTGATCCGTTGCGAAGGTCGTAGTTCTGTAAGCTGGCCATCTGCGTTAGCAGCGCCAGCGCCGCGTCGATACCCTGCGGGATCGGCTGCTGGTTCGCGTCGCCGGACTTGCGAACCGTGTCGTCGTCCGCGACGCTCAGCATGAAGCACGTGCAGCTCGGACCGCCCAGCACAAGGTGGAACACTGTCGCGTACTCGTTGCGCGCGTGTGAAATAGCGGACTGGTACGGCACGGGGTCCTCGCCCGAGGAGGAAACAATGAGGGAGGAGAGGTAAATGTCCGCTTGGCCGTCCGTCTCGCGCGTCTGTTTCACCAGCACAAAGGCAGCCAGGACGCCCTCCGTCAGGCTGGCGATGGTCGGGTCCTGCGCTCCTTGCGAGAGGGTGGCGGAGAGCGTCTCCTCGAAGTGCACCGGGTCCGTCACGACGTCGTACTTGAGGTTTGTCAGACGTGGGCCGTAGATGGGGGAGGGGTTCACCACCACCTTCGTGAATTGGCTCTCACCCTCCGGAACCAGCAAGTCCTTCACCTTGTCGCGGTAGAGGTAGCCCATGGCACAGATCAGCTCGAAGTTCTGGCGCAGCTCACCGGCCTCGTTGGAGTTCTCCTTCAGCAGAGTCCGCACGATACGGTTCAGGATGGACCAGACAGGCGAGTCGAAGCGACCGGCGGTGTTCCCCAAGTCCATCGACAGCACCGCCGCGTTGTACCCATGGCATGCCGCCTCCCGCACGTCGTGAACGACGGTGGAGTTGTAGTTGAAGTTGTCCTCCTCTCGCACCTTCAGTTCCGTCACGTTCACCGTCTGGTTGTGGTAAGTGATCGACTCTGGGGTGTACTGCACGGCGTGGTTGCTCTTGCGCACAGCCTCGACTAGCACAAACGTCTTCACCATGTTCTTCTCCTTCTGCGTGCTGGGGGACTGCTGCGAGTCCGGCGAGTGGACGTCGTCCTTCTTTGCCGACGACAACTGCGAGTTCCTCGAGCCACGTGAGTGTTGTGACGCCGGCGTCGGTTCGTGGCTCGCGCGCTGCTTTGACGGAGACGACGGCTCAGGCTGGTCGTGCGGCTTTTGCGGCTGCGGTGGCTGTGGCAGCTCCGCCGGTGTAGCGGTGGCGGGCACGACCTGCTGCGGCGGCTGCGCCTGCTGCTGCTGCGCCTGCTGCTGCTGCGCCTGCTGCTGCTGCGCCTGCTGCTGCTGCGCCTGCTGCTGCTGCTGTTGCTGCTGCGACGGTGACGGCGACGGCTGCTGGGAAGGTTGCTCGGTGGTGCGGCGCGAGGTATGAGAGGCGTCCACGACACTGATGTCACCTACCGGCGTGTTACGTGCCGCACTGTAAGTCGGCTTGCCAAGGCTCTCGTCGGCGAGGGTGTCCTTGATTTGCCCTGCCACGACGTCCGGCGGCTGCTCCGGAATCGCGCCACGCAGGTTCGAGCTAGGTCGGCTCACCGGGCGCCGGCTGCGTGGGCGCGACATCGGCCGCGACGACTTCTCCTGTGCCGCCGCTGCCGCCTCCTCCTCCGCCTCTTTCTCGGCCAGCTGCCGCTGCCGCTCCGCGATGGCCGCCGCCGCCCGCGCCGCCTCCTTTTCCTCCTCGGCTCGCTTGGCATCCTCGAAGCGACGCTTTTCCTCCTCGCGCTGGCGCTCCCGTTCGGCGAGGGCGGCGGCACGCTGCTGTCGTGTCTCCTCATCCATCTTCGCGATCGCCTCCTTCTTCTTGCGCTCCTCCTCCAGCTTCGCATCGCGGATACGGCGGGCTTCCTCGTCGTGTTGCTTCTGCAGGTCCTCCTGCGCCTGCCGCTGCTTCGCCCGCTCCAGGCGCGCCTGCCGGAGCACCTCCTCGCGCTGCCGCTTCTGCTCTTCGCGGGCAGCAGCCATCGCTGCCTCCTTCTCCGGGTCCTTCAGGCCGTCCGCCACCATCTCATCCTTCACCTCGTCGGCCTCAGGAAACTCTACGACGCTCATCGACGTCATGCGGCTCTGTGGGCGACTCTGCGGGCGGCTGCGCGGACGCATCGGCCGCGTGTTCTCCCTCTGGTTCATCGGCGTCTTCTGCACCGTGGTGCCCGGCGTAGCCGTCTTCGGTGTTGGCGCCTTCACCGGTGCCGATGGCGGGGGGGCCACCTCGTGCGGGGTCGCCGCCTTCTGCACGGGCTCCGGCACAGGAGCTTTCTTCTTTGGAAGCACGTCGTCCGCAAGGAGTGGGATGTCGTCGATCTGCGCGGGGGGCGCCTCACGCAGCACTTTTGCAGCCGGCACCATTTCACACGCCGCCTTCGCCTTGACGGGGAGCTGCGTGCTGCTCTGCTGTTTCGCATCCGCCTTGGGGGGTTGTTCGAACTTCTGCACCGGCTGGGCGCTCGGCAGCGTCTTCGGTGCCACCTTTGTGAGGTCAGCAGGCGTCTTGTGCCTACCCGTCGGCGGCTCCGCCTTTGCCTCGACGGGCTTCTTTGTCGACGGCGCCGTCTCCTCACCTTTGACGCCGGTAGCCGGCGACTTCACGGGCGCCTTTTTATTCGTGATCGGCTCCGGCTTCGACTGAACCGCTGGCGTCTTCGCCGTCTCCGCCTTTGGCGTCGGCTTGGCCTCTTTCGGCGCCTTCTCGACGCTGCCGTCAGGGGCAACACCGACGACGCCCGTGTTGCGGTCCACGATGGAGCCGACACCGCGGCTGTCCCCAAGGTTCATAAGCGAGCCAGCATCTGCGGCGCCATTGCCATAGATCGACCCGCCGTAGCCGTCTGCGCCGGCGGAGCGGTAGCTGCCCCAGTTCGAGTCGACGCGACGGGAGAAGTCCACCGCCGATGCGACGCGGTCGAGATCGCGGCGGCTCGAGAAGAGCTTCGTGACGATGATGTTCTCGTTCATGTCCCCCATCATCGACCCGATCCCACCGCCACCGCCGTAGAGGCTGCCGCCGCCGTACATGCTCCCATCGCCGAAGCCGACCGCGCCACCGTAGCCACCCGCGCCGTAGCCGGCCGCACCACCGTAGCCACCCGCGCCGTAGCCGTTGCCGTAGCCGCTGCCGAAGGCGGCCCCATTGCCATCCATGTTCCTGTTCGTGTCATTGCCCATGCGGTTGTTGTTGTACGCACCCGCAGCACCGCCACCGCTGATCTTCGTGGCGCCATCCTTGCCGTTAGGGTAAGCCTGTTGTTGGTACATGATGAAACAGTCAGGTAACGAAAACGGAAAAAAGGTAAATGAAAACCCGAAACGGAAAAAAAAAAACGGAATAAAAAAATCAAAAGCCAGCCACCCTTTGTGTTGTTTTTTAATTGTCTATTTTTTTAGATGTTTGAAAGGTGTCGTGCTTTATGCGGTTGGACGGCCAAAAGCAGTGCAACGCAATTCGTAGACGCAAACACGCACCAGACGTTAGTCTGCAAGCCGCAGGTGGTCTAACGCGGGGACGATGGAAGCAAAAAAAAAAAAAAAAACAGAAACAAAGGGGCAAAAGAAGAAAACCAGCGACTACACTAAAGGAGTATGTAGAAAAAAAAAAAAAAAACTATGATAATTTGCGCTTTTTATCCTTTTTAAACCAGCGACAGACATACACACGTAAAAAAAAAAAAAAGGCAACAGACAAGGAAATCGGCGCACACGACAAGAACTGTATACCTCAGTACGAAGTAAACAAGCAAACAAATAAACAAAAAGAAAACAAGAGGTAGACGTGAAAAAGAAAAGAAGTAAGAACAAAGAAGGAAAGACACGGCAATTCAACACCAAGGTGAGCAAAAAAAAAAAACCCACACACGAAACGTACTTTTCTCAAAAGTGTTTCGGCGAGTGTGTCTGATCGAGTGAGGAAGGAAGAAAGGCCTTCAGTAAATGGGGGTTTTCTGCTGATAGTGCACAAGCGATATCGAGAAAGGATGAAACGTGCTTTTTTTGAGCGTGCGTGCGTGCGTACATTAATGAGGAAAAAAAGGAAGAAGAGGTTAAAAAAAAAAAAAGAGAGAATAATATAGGGGAGGGGCAGAACAAAACTTGCTCGGACAATCTCATTGTTGCCAGTCTCTGTTAAGAAGTGTGGCGCTTTGGGTAGCACACATGAAGCGGCAATGGGGAGGCAATCAAATCTCGACTCAGCCTACCTTACGAAAAAAAAAAAACGAAGAGAAGAACCCGAAGACGTCGGGGCCGCACCAAGTAGGCGAAGAGTTTAAACTGACTCTACCACTCCAAAACCCATCATAACTGTATTTCCATTTTCGTTACCACATTTCGAAAAAGCCTACAACGCTGTACAAGTAGAGTGACGGAGCAGCGCAAAAAAAAAAAAACAGGTTTTCATTCGTCTTTGTTAGAGTCATGCGCTAGGCAAGAAAAGAACGTCCAAACACGACAGAGCACACACACAAGCGCGGACAATATTAAAAAAAAAAAACACGACGACTTCATACACATACACGAAACCAGGGAAAGCAAACAACAAAAAAATAGAGTTTACTATGGAGCAAAGACACACAAGAAAAGAAGAAAATTGTCTGTTGCGTATAAACACGTCAAAGTAAGAAGAGAAGAAAAAAAAACTGAAGAATGCGTGTCGCGATTGGACATCGGCGGCAAACGTAGCTGTAGCTAAACAATAATAATAAAAAAAAGAGAGTGTGCGTGAGTTTCATTTTACGACCCGTACACATAGCGAAGACAACTACAACGGTGAAAAATCCAAAGGGGGAAAAAGAGAGGTGCATTGGTCAGAAGAGGGAAAAACGAGAAGTGAAAACAGCGAGCAATGAAAGAGAAGAAAAGAAGCAAGCAAACGCTAGTAGTTTATCGTACCAAGAAGAAAAAGCTATCTATTACTACAAGGACAAAAAAGACAGCTTATTTGAAGAAAACTAGAGTGAATAATAACAACAATAATAATAGTGCCACGTGCTGTAAAAAAAAGACGAAGGCAAATTTAAAAAAAAAGCCGTTTACCCCGCAAACATCAAAAAGAAAAAACAGGCTCTTGCAATTGACGACGGAAATCAGAACTGAAAAAAAAAAAACTGCAAACAAACCTTGGAAAGCAATGGTGTACATACGCTCAAAGAGCCCACGGGTATTGTTCTTTATCTCGAGTTCAGCTGGACAAAAATAATAAGAAAAAAGGGGGGGATGGCGACACCTCAGAACGCATCACAAGTGAGGTTCTTATTTACATACAAACAAACAAGACCATCTGTTTGCCCGGCATCTGCACATGTGCACAAGCAGGCCAACATGCACATGCAGAAAACCCTTTAAAAAGTAAACAAATAAGTCAATAACAGAATGTACATCAAACGTACTACTTCATAGGGGGAAAAACAGTTTGGCAATATCGCTGTCTTCAATCACCGGCAGCAAGCTCCCTCTCAAGGCTGTCAAGCGTTGCTGCGCTCTTGCGAATGCACGTCTTCAACTCGCGCTGCTCCGAACCAGTAGGACGGACAGGGCGATCGAGCTCCTTCTGCGCTGCACCCGCCTGATACTTGGAGCACTGAATGAGCCGCCGCGCAGAGCCGTTGGTGGGGCGCCGGTGCAGCTTAATCGTCATGCCGGCCTGCATCGACAGCGCCTCCGCCGACTCTGGCTTGGTGGGGTCGATGCTGGCGAGAATCACCGTGTAGGCAGGGCCACCAAAAGCCGTGCTGAAGAGCGCGGACGGCGCCATCTCCTCCCTGTGCTCCAGCGCCGCACCCCACAGCTCTGCGTTGTGTCGCACGCCGATGCACGTCAGGCAGCTCACTACAAGGTCGCTGCACTTCGATGGGCCGTTGTGCGAATTGAAGCCGCCGAAGATGCGTGCGTCGTCGTCTTCGTCATCGGAGGAAAGTGCCTCGTCTGCATTGCAGCGGGCGAAGACGTCACGCGGAGCCTCCTTTAGCTGATCCGCCAGCGCAACCGCCCCCTCCTTTCTGTGACGCACCACGCACGTCAGCACCTCAAACACGGACGCCTTCTCCTTCGCCAAATCCGCGTTGTCCGGTTCCACTGCGGCAGCGTCAGCGAGGCGGCCAAGCACGACGTTCGCGTTACTCTGCGCACCCGCCACAGCAGCGCTGAGGTCCGCCTCGTTGGCCACCGGCTTGTACTCGACACCGCCGAGTCGGCTGCCGTAGAGCACGGAAGGCTGCATGCGGAAGGGTACGACAGCCGGCTCCGGTTGCAGCAGGTCCACTACCTCGAACGTGCGCTGCCGCGTCGCCTCATTCGTCAGCTTCCACTCTTCCGCCTTCTCAGCGGAGACCTTCTTCACCAGCGCTATCGAGACGCAGACCTCGATGGAGGAGTTGTGGCCGCTCACACCGCCGTTCTTCACGTAGATGGTCTGCATCTTCTCCGCGCTGCTCACAACGTTAAGCACGAGTCGCTGCTTTGCCATCCACGCCGCGCTGTCGAAGGCGGAGGTCGGCTTTGCGAGATCTTTCGTGTCGAGACTTAGCACCGACGCCGCGTAGCCGGCCACAACGACGTCGCGCACCTTATCCAGCAGCTTCGACTCCACGTTGGTCGAGCCCTTGCGGTGGGTTATGAACTCGTCGTGCGGATACTCCGACACGAGCTGCGTCTCGGCGTCAGTGACGCGCATGGTGTGGTGTGAGATGCGCACAGGGAAGTTCGCGTCGTCGATGACCTCTTCACCCTTCTCATTCGTGGTGCGGTGGCAGCGCAGCGGGATTTCGTAAAGCACGAGAGACGGGCAGCGGTGCCACAGCTGCTTCGGAGCCTCACGCGTGAACGGAGGGCTCTGTGGCTCGGAGGAAACGCCGTTGGCGCCGACGGCAGTCGGGTTGCTCAACTGCCGCGGTCGTGGCTGCTCTCCTGAAAGGGTGGAAGAGCTATTTATGCTGGTCATTGCAGTCGCCGGTGTGGACATCAGCGAGGCTGTGGCACCCGCATCTGCGGCTGTTCTTGTCGTCGGTGTTTTGTTCGGGCTACTGTGCCGGTTTGACGTTGTCGAAGAGCCGGAGTTCTCATTCTTGCAGCAGTAGCCGATGTCTGGTGTCTGCGAAGTGGCCCGCTGCCGCTGACACCACGACGGCGGCTGCGGCTGTTGTTGTGAAGGCTGAGGCCCTGGCCGCTCGTTCCGCGTCGTCGAAACACTCGCGAAGCTGTAGGAACCAGCAGATGAAATGCTCTGCGGGGGTAAAGGGGACACAGTCTCCGTGATGGGGATCGCCTCTGCCACCGGCGACGACACGTGGGGCGGAGGGTTTGGCTTGGCACTCGTCATCGCAGACGCTGGCGCCACCGCCGGCTCCTCGGCCGCTGCCGCGGTCGTGCTCGTGGTCGTCGCGGGTGAAGCAGCAGCCGCAGTACTTTCTGCTGCCTGCGCTTCCTCCTGGAACTCCTTTCGCAGCTCCTGTAGCCGCTGCTCGTGCAGACGCTGCGCCGCCTCTTCGCGGGCCTGGTGCTCCGCCTCCAGCCGCTGCCGCTCCAGCTCGCGTGCCTCCAGCTTTTCCTTCAGTAATAATTCCCGCTCCTCGGGCGTCAGCTGCTGTTCTGGCGTTGCCGCCGCGGCCTTCGCAAAGAAGGACTTGCGGCGCAGGATGCCGGTCGGCGGCAACTCCACCGCGTTCTTCGCTGCTGCGGCAGCGGCGGAGTGCTGTGGTGGGACAGGCGCGGCTGCGTCACTGGCGCGGGCTGCGGTTGGCGACGTCTGTGCCGCCTGCACGACTGACGACGGACTCGTCGGCGCCGCGGCTGGCGCGCTCCTCTTAAAACTCGAGACACGTTTGAGGATACTCGTGGCTTTGTGCAGCAGGACGCCTGTGGCGGAGGGCGAAGGAGCACCGCCGGAGCCGTTAAAAGGCGAGGTCGCCGCCGCCGGCACGGGGGCCGTGCCGCTACTGCCATTCACGTTCCCGTTGTCGTTGGCGTCACTGCTGTTGGCCATTCCGTTGGCTGGCGGGTTGTAGAGGGGACGTTGTGCTCCCATGAGCTGCTGGGATGGCGGGTAAGGCTGTTGTTGTGGATGCAGCGGTGAGGGTTGCTGCTGCGGTGGCGGCGACGGCGACGGGGCTAGGTAGGGCAGCGAACGCTGAGGTGGGGATGTCTTCTCACTCGTAGTTCCATTCATCATCATTGACTGCAGCTGCGCCGGGTCGGGATACGGGAAAGGGAAGGGCGGTGGGGGCAGCGGGCCCTGTGGCGTCATGACATACGGTAGCTGCGGCAGATTGCGGTACATCTGCATCATCCGATTAAAGTCGATGCTCGGCTGTTGCTGATAACTGGTGGCACTGACGTTCAACGGGCCATTAATCGGCATGGGGTAGCGCATATTTTGCTGCTGCTGCTGCTGCGATAGCAGTGGCAGTGTCGGTGGTGGTGGTGGCTGCGATGGTGAAAGGTTGGCCGGGGTCAGTGTGTCGGTGCTCATCCGCACCTGACTATCCCGCCGCGTCAGTGGGGCAGCATTCGCCGCCGTGCCGACGTTTGTGTTGTGTATCGGCGAGACGCCGTCGTAGTGGCCGTTCATGACGGGGCTGCAGATGTTGGCGCTGGCGCCGCCATAAAAACTCGGTGCGCGCCCGTGGCTCCCGGGCTGACTGCTGTTACAGGGAGCATTATTGCTGCCGTTGTGGGTGGTCGCGTTGCCGGACGGCAGACCGCCATGCGAAGTGAGCAGTGGCTCCAGCTGTTGCTGCGGTTCTCCGCTGGGGAAGTGGAAGCCTTTGTACGCGGCTGGCTGATTGTCCTCGGCGGACCGGGAGGAACGGTGGAAGGAACTTCCAGACTTGGAGAGGCTGTGGTGCAATTTCCTCATGCTCGGTTCCCGGCTCATAAGCTGCCCCTGGCCATCGCTGTCATCGCTGCCATTGCGGCTACGACCACCGTTTTTACTGCGGTACTGACTCGGCCTGCGCCGCAGCTCCTCCGTTTTTTCTGGCTTGACAGACTTGCGACGGCCCATCCCCAGCTGCAAAGCGGGAAAAAAAAAAGAGAGTGATGCTACAGGTTAGGAAGTGTAACGGGAAAGGCGAGATAGCACAAGATAAAAAAAAAAAAAAGAGCGAACTCTCTCTCTCGCCCTGCTAGCTTAGCAAACAAGTTCTTCTTTCCCGTCCCTTTTTGAACTCTCTTTTGTTTTTAGGGTATGGGTAGGAGTTGTACTCCAGGAGTCAACAACTAAAGTGGCACATACGGTTCCAATAAGAGAAAAGAGGACAAGATAAATAGCAGAGAAGGAAGACTGAAAGACGAGCCTTGTATGTGGGTGTGCCGCACTGCATTCACTCTTCCGCGCAAGCAAAGTAGCTCACAAAAGAGAGGTCTTCGAGCAAAAAAAAAAAAAAACTATCATCAGCGTGTGTGTTTTTCTCTCTTCTTTTTTCCCCGCTGTTACTCGGCTCAACGTACTACTGAACTTATCAAGCAGCAACCCGCAGAAGTCGAGAAAGAAAAAAAGAGCATTTTTTTTCTTCCGCCACAGTACACTTCACGGTTAAACAAGTTCCAGCAAATCAACAAGACAGACATGTCCGCATTCCCGGATTTTTTTTCCCCTCCTTCTTCTTTCTTGTTGTTTACACGCGTTATTCATCTATTTTTGTTTTTCTTTTTAAATGTGTGTGATAACGTTTCAGGAGTCGATGCTTCCAAAATGAAGACTCAACATAAGCGGGAAATAATGGAAGAGAATGAAAATGAGAGGTGGTGATGACACCATTAAAAACGATGAGACGCGCTTGTATTTTTTCTTCTTTTTTTTTCGTGTGTGCGTGTGTTTGTTTGAGGGAGGGATGGCTGAATCTTAAGAAGAGCTCGGCAAAACAGCGAAAGCTGCCCTGCTCTTGCTGGTTGTTAACGTATTACTCTGCTATGCGTTTGGCGTTATCGAAGAAACAGCTAGCCAATGTCGCTGTCGTGCGATGTAGGACTACTCATGGCATCGGCAAACAGATCAAGGGTGGAGCCATGTTTTCGGGAGGCCTAGAGCTCGTTCATTATCCGCAATACCCTATAAAGAGCCAACACGCGTCCGCGCGAAGTGCTTACTCTTATAAAAAGCTGTAAGCACGCCCGCGGTAGGCAGGACAACTCATGCATTTGTAAAAAAAAAAAAGAAAAACGGCTCGCTGCTTCCCAGGAGGGCTTCTCTTGCTTCCTGCGTGTTGCCTTTGCGCCTGCAGAGGCCAACAGACACACAAACAGAGAAGCAGATTACCATATGTTCACGCACGTGCACCGAATACTTCCATAGCTCCGTAACAGGATATATGCATGTATTTATGTATCTACATATATATATATATATATATCGGCTTTTAAACCAGAGAAAGGTAATACAAATGACAAAAAAAAAAAAAAGAGGGAACACAAGGAAACTATGATCAACACGAAAAAGAGCAAAAAAAAAAAAAAAGAGAAAGCGAAGCTTAGGAAGAAACAAGGAAAAAAAAATAAAGAATAGAAAGAAAATGCGCGCAGCAACAACCGTTGTAGTTCACCCTGGTCAGTCAGAACGTCTTAGCAAAGGCGAAGAAGCGACAGCTGCCAGAACGAGAAGAAAAAAAAAAAAAGCTGGAGAACGTACAAACGTGTGACAGTAGCAACACTCACAAGGGGCACAGAAAGAAAAAGAGAGAGAATGCTCTATTTCCAAAAAAAAAAAAAGCTAGGGCACCAGTGAGATATTGTAAAAGAAAAGAAAAAGCAGAACCGAGATGATACAGCAAAAGAGAGAGAAAGCAAGTCTCGTGGCTCATATTCGTATAAAACGAGCAAGAAAATGCCATGAGCAAATAAGCACAGCAAAAAAAAAAAAAAAAAACTGAATGGTAGAGTAAAAGCGTAGATGATGCGGCAGGAGTACAATGAATCTATTCTTTTTTTCTTTTTTTCTTTTTTTTTTACGTTACTGCTGTTATAAAACTACTCCCAGTACGGGACGATGAAATGGTCTTTGCGCTCTGCTGTTGGATCGTACCGCCAGCGCACCAGAAAAAGAAAAACAGCAGTAAAGGGAAAAAGAGTGAAGGGGTGTATATTTGCATATATAGCAGCAAGAACACCATGAGTACGATCAAGCACACAAACAAGACCATAAATCAAAGATAAAAAAAAAAAAGATGGCGTTGCATGCGATCATTTAATAAACGGTTTCCAGAATTGTTTTTCTTCTCATATAGCACAAGGACATCAAAAAAAAAAAAAAAACAATAATTATAATAATAATAGCATCTGAGTATGGACAACAAGAAACAAAGCAACCCAGTTTTATTAACTATTCGCCACATATGAGAAAAGCAAACCGAGGCTTGCACATCCAGAAAAAGGATAGCCTTAAGACATTCGTAAAAAAAAAAAAAAGAAAACTGCTTGGAGGAGAGCAAGGGAAGAAAAAAAAAATATGCTCTTCCGCACTTTCTTTCGTTGGTTAACACACCACTGAATCACATAGGAATATGCAAAACCTAACACGCACACACATAGCAGCTTTACCTGTGCACGTTGATCGGTCTAGCAAGCGTCAACAGAAAAAAAAAATGACTTCCCACTTTAAATAAAAAAAAAAAACACGATTGGCATCTTAACACGAAGTCATCACTCATGTATTTCTCGCATCCAACTCAAAACAAAGGAATAACCGGAGAAGATGGCTTTCGCGTACACTCATCACGGTTTGGTGTTACGCGCACTCGAAACAAAAAAAAAAAGAAAATTAAGGAAAAGGGGAAAAAATGATAAAGCACGCTTGGATGGAAGAACACCAAACAATAGATATACATACGTGCAAATGAATAAACGATGCAAAACACACAGCCGTCAACATAACGCAGTCAACAGCAGCAACAAAACAGAAAGCAGCAGTGCGCAACAACGCGTCATGCTTGAAGATCTTTAGCGCTATTTACAAAACGCATTGTTCTTTCTCATTGGTAGTAAAACCCATTCGTCATCGAACGCGACTGCATCATGATGGGACTGCCATTGTTATAACCTGTGTAGCCCATCGCTCCGTAGATGCCGTACAGCGGCTGAGGATAGGCCTGCGGGTTACTCAGCGGCAGCGGATATTGCTCACCGGCGTTTTCGCCGCCCATCCTGTACGGCATGTAGTTCTGCTGCGGACCATACTCGTTCACGGCCGCGTTCCAAGGGTATGTGAAGCCAAAGCTGTACGGCCCAGCTAGGTTGTTGGTTGTGATCATCATCGACTGTTGTTGTTGCTGCTGTGGTTGTTCTGGTTCTTGCATGGGTGACGCAGAAAAGCCTCTCCCGATGTCTGGCGCTTGTTGACAATTGAGACGACGGGAACCGACTCGCTTAGGCGTCTGTGCGCCGGTGCGCTGCGAAGCCTCGTCCTTCAGTGGCGGCACGCCGGAGAAGCTCACCTTTCGACGTAAAATACGGCCAGAAGAGGTGGCGCGACATAGCTGCCCTTCCTCGTCTTCCAACTCCCCCTCGGATGGCCCGTCTAACGATGCCGTCGATGCCACGTTCGCGTCGCCCTGCCCATATCCGTAGTAGTTCAAAAACTCGGTGTTTTGCGTGTCTGAAGTCACGGGTATACCGCTGCCACTATCCGGCTGCGCCAAGCCAGAATTGGCGAAGCCTCCGTAAAAACTACTCATGTTACCGTAGAAGGAGTTCTGCTCACCCTGGCTGCTGCCGCCGTAGAAGCCATTGTACAGGCTGCCAAACCCGCTACTCCCGCCGCTCATCGTGCGATTCAACAACATCTGCTGCGACAGCGGCCGGAAGTTTCGCAGGTGAAGCAACGGCTGCGTTGGCTGCATGTACTGCGACTGTGGCGTCCCTGCCGCTGTTTGCGAGTAGTCGGCGGTGTACGACAACAGCGGCGGCATCTGCACCGACTGCGAAAAAGCGAAGACGTCGTTGATGCCGTCGCTGGCGGATTGCTTCCGCTGCAGCGGTAGCGACGAAAATGAGGTGCGGCGAGTGCCGCCGCGCAGGAAGGAGAAGGATCGGCTACTTCCACTGCCACCGCTGTAGGTCCTGCCTAGATCATTCATCTGCAAAATTAGAACAACAACAGCAATAATTAAAAAAAAAAAAGAAGAGTTAAATCGTACAGGGGAAGTGGAACGCACACACGTACACATACACACACAAAAAAGGAAGATGTGCTATAAATATAAAAGAGGCACTTAGTTCTTCCGATTCTCAGTAACTTCTTTGAAATCCCCTAAAAGAGCAACAAAAACAAAAAGCAAACCTATTTTTTTTTTTGAAGTGAGTTTAAAAGGAAAAAAAAAAGCTGTGGTATCAAGCTGAAAACGGGACGATACAACCACAACAAACAAAGAAGAGCGTGTACAGGTTACAATCCGTTTTGAAGAGTGAACATGCACATACACAGACACACACACATGCAAACATAAAATAAAACAAAAAAATGAAGTACTGTGCGTCACTCGACACAAAAAAGAAGAAAAAAAAAATAGAGTTTTACAGGGAAACAGTGCACCGCAGCAATGGTGTCAACTGAAGTGCAAAAAAGAAAAAGAAAGTACGCTTTGGAAAACAAAGTAAACAAGAAAAAGCACATATATATATATACATATATATGTGTATATATATGTATATACGTGTGTGTGTAAGAAGTAAGACAAGGAGTAAAGAGATGCAGACCACATTTACCTTTTCTTCCTCGTCAGAGTTTAAATATAAATGCGCGTTTCTTTCTCCCCTCCCCTCCTCCGAACCATCAATTCGGAAGCAGAGGCGTTTTGGGCGTTATTGTCCCCACTCAGTAGATTCTCGCCGGCATACACCTTTTCCTTCTTCAAATCTCACGCTATGAACAGCACACGTACGGGGTCAGGAAATACGCGTTAGAAAGCGGAGCAACCAACACTTGAGTACGTGTTGCGGAGAGCCTCTTTTTTTTTTTTCCATTTAGAGACAATGAATACGTACTAACTCAGCACGCGTCAGAAAGGTAGGGTGAACTAAAAAAAAAAAAAAAGAGAGAGCTTATGAAAGAAGAAAAAAAAAAAAGGGGGAGAGACTGGTACATATAAACGCAGTCACGTGAAAAACAATACTACCCACCTTCCAGAAAAAAAAAAGAGCGGTCAGGTTGACAGGAGCTTTCAATGTGGCTCAAAGTGAGAATAAAGAAAAAGCCACAATGCACACTCTTAAATCCACCTCAAAAGAAAAAAGAAAGCCGATTTTGCGGTCTCAATAGCGTCTTTACGATATAGCAGATATAAAAAAAAAAGAAGAAAAATGAAACCATAATATGAAAGCGACGGGCGACGCTCTTCTTTTTGCTGAAGAACTGTGAGGTACAAACATCAGCGCTGGTCGCAAAAAGAACAGAAGGGAGCATGAATTAAAAAAGCCCAGGAAAAAAAAAAAGGAAAAGAAATAAACAAAAGCCAAACGGCATTTAAAAAAAAAAAAAAAACAGAAGAGCTCATATTTAAAAAAAAAGACTAGGCAACATCTGCTCTCCGACGCAGCACACGCAATAGAGAAACAACAGAAACAAAAACAGACTGAAATGCAAGCACATCGCCGCAGCTACACCAAACACGCTAGAAAACAAAAACAAACAAGAGACTTGTCTTGCGAAGAAAACAGAACAACAACAAACAATACAGTAAAAAAAAAAGAACATAATAATGGCAATAACAATGACCAATTAGAAAGGTCAGACTCACACAATGCACATTGACGAGTGCTTGTTGGATAAATGGAAGAAGCAGAAGAGGAAAGAAAAACGTCAGCTTGGGGTACTCACCAGAGTTTAAAAAAAAAATGCACATAAATAACAAAGATGAGATCCAAACAAACAAAAAAAAAAAAAAAGCAAGATGCTGGGGTTCATAACATCAATACGGCATAAGAAACTATGGCTTATATTTCTTTTTTGGTATTCACGTGGGGAAGGGAAAAAAAAAGACTCAAAACAAGATGACACGCACAGACGTTTCTTTTTTAAAACCAAAATGCAATGTAAGCATCACGCATCAAAACAATTAAAAAAGGATCATTACGGTGAGACGGATTGCACACAGGCAATTGGTGGCCAAAATGCGCTGCCTCAAGAGGGGGCGGCAATCAATGGTAATTCGGCGTACCTTGAGACGGGTAGAGAACCACGTTGGCGTTGTACAAGCCATATGGCACATTGCGATAGGGATTAAAGGTCGTCGGATAGACAAGGCGTGGATACGGCACCACCCCGTAGCTCTGTATGCACGGCGCAAGCCCACTCGGCGGCCGGCTTAGGTGAAAACGGAAACCCATACTATTCTGCCGGCTGAATGAGCCGAGGCTGCCGCGAGTGCTTGAACCAAGCCTTTCGAGTGAGGGCAGCAGCGGCAACGGCATTGTCCCTGCATTCGTCTTTTCGGACTCGTCTTCCGGCTGACGCACGTCCTCGTGTGGCTGCTGCTGTGGTGGCAGCTCTGCAAGCTGCTCCTTCTGTGAAAGCTTGTCTTCCAACACCTGTGAAGAAGAAAGTTGAGAGTGTCTTGTCTCCGGCTCCAAGTACGAAAGAGGCTGCTGCTCTGGATAATACGCTGGCTGCTGCTGCTGCTGCTGCTGCTGCAGCGGTTCTACGTACTGCAGGGGTGGTAGTGAACGACGTTGGATGTACTGGGATGGCAGCTGCTGCTCCTGCATGTACGGCGTTTGTAGCTGTTGAGGCGCGGTGTACTGCGCCGCTTGCTGCTCCAGGTACGGCGGTGGTTGCTGAAGCAGCGGCTGCTGTGGCGGTGGAAGCTGATTCACGCACTGCTGCTGCGTCTCCAGCATGCGGTCCGTCGCCTTCTCCAGTTCAGACGACGTCGTGCGCAGTCGACGGGAGCCCCGTCGCTTTGGCGTGTGCGTGGCGTTGCGGGGCTCCATCTCAGGCGGCAGCGACGCCGGTACACCGGAGAAGCTCACTTTACGCCGTAGCAGACGGCCAGAGGAGTTTCTTCGCTGCAGCGCCAGTGTGTCGTTAGAGCATGTGTCGCCTTCTGTGACGGGTGGCCGCAACGGGGATGTGCGCACTCGTGCCTTGGGAGTGTCTGTAAACATAATCTCGTGGATGCCGTACGAAGTGTCGGAGATGCTGGAGATGCTGTTGTCGTCGTCGTCCGTGTCGGCCGCAACGGGACTGGTGGTAGAGCCAAGTCTTGCGTCAGCGGCGGCGGCAGCGTCTTCAAGCGGCGCCACCGTAAGGTCGTGTGTTGTGTCCTCGAAAAAGCTGTTTGTGCGTAGCAGGTTTCCGTAGAAAGAGTTGTTGTGACTCACGGTGCGACCGTATGGTGCAGGCGAAAACGAGGTCGGATTTTGCACTCCGTAGAAAGAAGCGCTTTGCGTGGCTCCTTGCAGGCCGTAGCCCCAGCTGAAGCCATTGTAGAAGCTCATTGTTTGTTCTCTGCGGTTATTTGTGGCCGTAGTGTACCTTTGCCCTGTGTACGTGTGCGTTGGAGGACCCTTGTCAGGCGACCGCGCTCAAGTACAGTACACTTTTCTTCTTCTTGTTCCCTGTACACAAAGCCGACTCACGCACGAAAAGACACACTGAAGATAGAGTTTTACTTTACTTCTTCTGTTTTTCCCCCTTGGTGAATGCGTCTTCTGGAAACCTAGTTTTATCGCAAGACCAGAAAAAAAAAGGAAAAATAAGTGGAAGAGTTAATTCAAACTCACCACTTACCCCGCAACGAGATGACAGGAGATGAAGAAGTGAAGAAAACCGTCGGGCAGATCAGCTCTGCTCTTTTGCCTCGCTGTAGGGAACAAAAAAAAAAAGTACCGATCTATATATATATATATATATGTGCTAGGTGGTTCCAATGAGCTTTAGCAACTGCACGTTTCGAAAACAGCAAAGTCAAAAAAAAAAAAAAAAATGCCGCGGGGGCGTTATGACAATCAACAACAACAAAAAAGAAATTTCTTCCTGAACACGAAAGTGCAGAACGACAACAAAACTCTTAGCGCCAAAAAAAAAAAAGAAATACAAGACAGAGGTACAGACTAATCAAAAGTTAAGGGCATTCTACTTTGCAGTTTTAGAGGACCACCATTCACGGCGACTCGGACAGCTGCTGTGTGCATGAAAAAGCAGAGTTGACCTACTCACGTTACCCTCTTAGAACCAAGAGAGAGAGAGAGAGCGATGGACGACGACGAAGGGAGATGCACGGCACAGGTGCCCAAAAAAAGGTACACATGCCTCTTCGTAAAGTCGCGACGAGGTGCAGAAATGTAGTTTACTCGCAGTCGTGTTTGCTTGTTGCGCGAACACAACAACAACATCGCAAGTAGAAAAAAAACTCTTCTATTTTCTATCTTCTGTTTTTGTTTGCTTGACTGCCTGAGAAACAATCGAACGAGCACTGCTTATCTATAATACACGTAAGTAAATAAATAAAAAAGGTGTACGCTTTCCTTTCGAGGGTTTCCTGATCAGTGTGCGAACTGCAGTGGTGGTGGGTTACCGAGGAAAGGAAGCGGAGCTTCAACTCCACAGACTAAAGCTCAACGGAGGCAAACTATGTGGACATGTTATGGAGAAAGTTGGAGTCACAAACATATTCCAAATGTAATGGGTATTCAAAAACAAAAAATGGAGGAACAGGGAAGGAGACAGCTAATTATACATTGGATTCAATAGTAATGACAAAGAAAAAAAAAAAGAAAAGCAACGAGGAAACCAAAAAAAAAAAACAAAAGTTACTTGAGAACGCTACCATCTACAAAGGCGCAGCGTACGAGAGTGTATAAAAAGAAGAAAAAACAGCCTCTTTTTCTTTTCAAAGAAGAGAGTTGGCAGCTGTGTCAGCACAGCGTTCATCCGTATCTGTCGCACTGCCGCTTCGCACGTTTCATCGACAAGTTGCTTTCTTTTTTCCCTTTTTTTTTTTTTACGACTTCCGCATGCTGGGCAGTCGCCTTAGTCCGCCCTCGTTCTTCAGCTGGTTCACCTCGGCCCGACGCATCGAGTTCTGCCGTCGCAGTGAACTCTGCCGACCCGTACCGCCGTTCTGGGTCGAGCTGCAGTGATGCAGTCCCTCCGGCTTTTTGTGCGGCGGCTCCGCCGGTGGCTCCTGCACCGGAGGCGACAGTGGCTGCTGCATCTGCGGTGGCGACGCGACGGGCTGCGGCGGCGGTGCCGGGCGTGGCTGCAGGTGCTGCGGCGGTGGCGCCTTCTTCGGCGGTGGTACCCGGTGCTCCTTCACCTCCGGCGTGGGCGGGTGCGGGAAGTAGAGTGGCTCGTAGAACGTCTCGTAGTAGTTCACGTACTGCTGGTAAAGCTCGGGGTACTGCAGCCGCAGCAGGCGATAGTAGAAGACCATTTGCTGCTGGTAGTCTGGCGGGTACTGGGCGAGAAGGTGGCTCGGTGGGAAGGGCAACGGGGTGCCGTCGTCCTGCTTTAACAAGTTCTGCTGCAGCTGCAGATCCGCTGCGTTGTGGAGGACCCCTTGAAAATTGATCTGACTCCACTCCGCCGCCCTGCCTTCCCCGTTCAGCCCATTCCCGTTGCCGCCCTGCACAGCACCACCCATCCCACCGGGGCCACCGTAGCCCTGCATGCCATTACCAGCCATCCCCATCTGCTGCCCCATCTGCTGCTGCTGCTGCTGCGGTGACGGTGGAGAAAGCATGCCGCCCATCTGCCCATATGGCTGCAACATGCCCATGCCATTGCTCATCATCATACTACCTGTTTGCGACAGCGTCTGTGGCTGCTGCTGCAGTGACTGCTGCCCCATCTGCCCCATCTGCTGCTGCTGGGCTGCGTTCATCGGCTCGAGGTGGTAGGCGCGGGATGCGTTGATGGCCTGTTGGTTACACTGCATCCGCTGCTGCTGCATGAGCCACTCCATCTGCTGTGGGTACATGCTGCCGTTCTGCACTGGCACGTAGTTGTCGTTGTTTTGCACGGCAAAATCTACAGCGCTGCCACGCATCTGTCCAATGCACTCAAAACGAAGATGTAAACGAAGCAACAGCAGCAACAGCAATAATATTAAGAACGAAAGAAAAAAAAAAAGAAGAGCCAAGAGAAATCTGTGCGTCGTCGTTTTAGAACGTGTACATACGTCGGTAAATACCTTTTGGAAGCAGACGAATTTCAAAAAACAGAGTGAAAATGGGAAAGAAAGAAAAAACGATAAAGTGAGAAGAAGTCATGCTCCGAGCCTCCAGAAACGCATGTATCTGTGCAGAGGTATACCATCTTTTTTGTTTTTCCTGCCACAGCCGGTTCCCGTCAGAATCACTCTCTTGGCGGAATGAGGTAAGCCTCGCTTGTTGCGACGCCACTTCACAGAGGCCCGACTGCACTGGTGTAGCTTCAACTCTCTGCGTATCTAGCTTTTCTCCACCTAACTAAGCAACGATGACGGCTGCGTCAGTGCAAGAGAAGCAGCGCGTGAAACAAAAAAAAGTGTGTAACCAAGTAAACCGCTACATGAGAAAAGGGTTGAAGCACAAAGTGCAGGCAAAACAGATAAAGCTCCCTCTCTTTCTGGTGTCTGTTCACTGCATAATGGTTGTATTTGAAATGGTGCGCGAAACAGCGAAAAAAGAAAAGAAAGATCAAAAAAAAAAAAAACAAAGCACATCACTAGATGAAAGAAGTGTAGCTATAGCAATATTCGATAGTACTGTTTGGTCCTTTTTTCATTAGTACACTGCTTTTTAAAAAAAATGCCTTTTACTTACACTAAGAACAGAATCACACATATGCACACACATACACACTAAAAAAAAAAAAGGCGCAGGCTGATCAAGCTGCGTACAATGGAACCTTGTCGCATGTAGTGTTTTCCCCCTTCTTTAACAGACAAGAAATAAATAAAGAAAAAAAAAGTACAGTCCTGGAATTAGGTTGAGCATGGCAGCAAGTCTCGTAGTTCAGCGCACAGGAAAACAAGAGAGCGGCTCAAAGGGCAAAGTGAAGTCGCTTGCCCAAAATGCATAACGGTATCAGTGTCGAGACCTAGAGCGTACCTCAAATTTTGTTCATGTAACAGAAACCACAGAGAAGAGGGTGACGATCCACACAAGCACGTACAGCAGCAACAACAACACAACAAAAAAAAAAGGAAGGGCTAAATGAAATGAAGAGGCGCAGGAAAAAAAAAAAGCAAGAGAGGGACAAAGAGGAGGCGAGTGCGGCATTCTGTGCACATAGGCTCGACGTCAAAGAACGTGATGCCGATAGCTTCTGGGAAAGGAACTTGCGAGCAAAAGTAGTCGTCAAACAAAAGCAATAATAAATATATAAATACAAATATATATATATATATATATATATATATATTTGTGTATATATATACATACTTATATATAGGCACACACACAAAAAAAAAAAGCACGCAAAGGGGGCCTACAGAAAGCGGAGGTCGTCGTTTTTGCTCATCCTCTTTCCGACCTATCGACGACTCGCCTTTGACCTCTCTTTGCTGAGATTCACATTATCAGCGCAGCATAACTCAATATATATATATATATATATATATATATATATATATATATATGTATATCGGTTTACCCTGTCACAGAACAGTGCACAGAAGAAAAAAAAAAGAGAGAGAGACACTTACAAGCGCGAACAAACTGAAAAATAAAGAGAAGAGTCCTTTTTGCTCTCCTACCTTCTTTATGATCAGCACAATGTTACACGCAAAAGAAAAAAAAAAAGTGCGACACATCACATGAAATTAAAAAAAAAAGAAAATCAAAGCACAAGGAAGAAGGGTAGGAAAGACAAAGCACACGTCGTCTAACTTGAAAAACAGAGCAGTTTTTTTTTTCCCCCTCACATTAGGGAAACAATTTTGAGATATCCAAAAGAAAAAGGAAAAGAGAGAAAAAAAAAGAAAGACGAGAAAACCAGACTCTGCCTAGTGTTCACTTGCGGAATTGAACTACTCCTCCAAAACAGAAGCACACATGTGGGAAAAACTCTTGGCGAAAACAATGAAAGTAATAATAACAATAGTAACAAGAAGGCCAACACAATATTGACACAAAGGCGGAAAGGTGGGAAAAGAAAGAAGAAAAAAAAGGAATGAAAAACCGAACGTAATCACACATTGATATCGACACAACTTGGAAGAAAACAAAACAGAAAAAAAAAACTAGTCACATGCTCTTCCACATACGGCCCTCATCTGCTTAAAAAAAGAGAGGAAAAAGATATAATCGCACAGTTGCTCTTAAGAAACCTAAATGAACAAACTACACAAACAAAAAAAAAAGTAATAATCATCATGCCGGTGCCTTCTTGCCACTCACGCCTCCTCTTATCGGGTTCGCCGCGCGTGTCTGCTACACTACAGTTGCTTAAAAGCAAACATATAGCAATAATAAAGAGCTCAGTTCTGGCAAAACACACCCCTCTACTTGTCGGCTGTCTCTCCCTCTCTCTCCGACGCCTCAGCAGTGTCACCCTCGCCATATGATAAAAAAGTGGCGTATTGCATTTCAACAAATAGCCACACTTTAGGTGGTCATCTCAGACAGTAATAACAAATAAAAAGGGGGAAAAAAAAAAAACAGCACCACTCGAATACAATCAATCACACTCATAGACATAATAATAATAAAGGAGGTAACAAAAGAAAAATAAAGGAAAAAAAGAGAAGCTGTATCTATATATGTATGAAAAGAGCGTAGAGGATGCCCCTCAAGCTCTTTTTTTTTTTTTTCTGCAGATGCACTTTTTTCAGTCAAACAAATCAAATAGGAGGAAGGAAAAAAAAAAAAGAGATACTATGAATAGAGAGGTGACGCCGCGCTGTCAGGGAGCTTCGACCACACGTGGCGTCAACCCCTCAGGGAAAAAAAAAAAGGGCAAGAGCCAAAACAATGGTAGAAAAAAAAAAGGCGCAAGCGCAGAGAGAAAGAGAGAGGAACCTCAACTGCTCCCAGCATTGGGTCCTTTCCCCGCCAATGTGTAAAAAAAAAAAAAAAGATCTACACACACGCGTTATGAAGAGGAGGCCCCACACAAAAGCCTTTACTTCTCCTTGGATGAGGACGAATGGTGGTGGTGATGGTGGGATCCGCTGCTTTTGTGAGATGCACTGTTGTGGCGGCTGCTGCTCGACTCCGAGTCGGCCTCCTTGCCGCTGCTACTGCGGTTGCTCGGGAGCTTTTTGTCATCCGACTTCTTTTTCTCCTCCTTCTTCTTCTCTTCTGGCTTCTTCTTGTCGTCGGTCTTCTGCTTGTCATCACTTTGTTTCTTGTCGTCCGACTTCTTACTGGACCGGTCCTTCGACTTGCTAGCGCTGCTGTGATGCGTTCCTGAAGAGACGGTGTCACCCACCTTCTTGTCCTTGTGGTGCCCGTTGTCCGAGCTTGCTGGCTCGTCACCCTCTTTTGCATTTCCACTCGCCGGCTTCGCTGCCCCGGTGGACGGCGCCGAGGTGTCGCGCGTGCCGCTCACCGGCGCACCCCCGCTGTGCTGCCGTCCCGAGTTAAGGACGCTGCCGGAGCCAGCGGAGCCGAGGCCGCCGCTGCGGCGGTACGTCTTCGGGTCGTGGTGCTCTGGATCCTCAATGAGGGTCTTGTATTCGTTGTAGAAGACCTCCATGCTCTTCTTGCTGCGGAGGACCGACTCGCGCTCGCTGTCCGTCTTGGCTGCCGCAGCCTTTGCGTCCGCCTTGTGCAGGCTCTCCTCGGCAAACGCGATGAACTTCTTGACACTGCAGATGCGTACGCTTCGGTTCTGCGTGGCGCCGAGGCGCCTCATCAGCTCAAGCAGCGGTGCCACGTTCGTATCGCCCTGGATGATGTCGGCGAGGAAGAGGGTGCAGCATGGGCCACCGAAGGCGTACTCGAAGAGCTCGTGCGGCACGTCGGGCTTCTTGTCCAGGATGTCGAGGAACAGCGTCGGGTCCATCGCACTGGCCGCCAGCATAGAGCTGGTGTAGACGTCGTTGCCCGTCACACCTTTCATCACGGCCGAGGCGACGATAACCGTCTTCTTGCCTGGGTGCTGCTCTAAGATCGTCGGGACGTGGTAGAGCGCGCCGTTGATGGTCGACTCCAGCTGAAGCGGAGTGGGCTGCTTAATGATGGTGGCCTTGTACACCGTCGGCCCGAAGAGGGGCGAGTAGGCGACAGACAGCTTCTGTGGCACCTGCGGCGCTGGCTGCGCCGCGTCGACGCCCATGAGCAGGTCTGCCAGCAGCTCGTTGCCGCTCACAAGCGCGACGCTGAGGCTCACCTCGGCCGACTTGTACTTCTGCGAGGCCACGCTGAGGAGGGAAGACACCATGCGCTTGTACGACAGCCACAGCGGCTGCTTGTCCAGCTGGTTCACCTCATTCGGTGACACATTGCCAATGATGGCAGTGTTGTTGCCGTTCTGGAAGAGCGTCTGCACCTCGTTCACCTGTGCTGCTGTCGCGCTGAGCCGCCAGTCCTCCGGCGCACGCACCACCACCTCCAGCGCCGGCGCTGACGCGTTGGTGGCGAGGTCGATGATGGACTTGCCGTCCGGCCCCACCGCGAAGGTGCGCGGCAGCCCGTTGGACGCTTCGGGGCTGGCGATCACCGCCACACGCACTGGGTTCGCCGCATCGTGGCCCTTCTCCGTCGCGTGGGCGTTGATGTCGCGCGAGGAAAGCCGCGGCGTTTCTGGCAGCCGCTCCTGCGGCCGCTGCGAGCTCGGGTAGGCGACCGGTACGACGTTGCGCGGGTCGGCCAGCATCGCGCTGCCGTCCGCCAGCATCGCGTCCACCTTCTTCAGCACCGCTGGGTCCACGTCCGGCTTCTGCCGCAGCTTGTCGTTCTCGCCGGTGGCAAAGGCGATGAAGCGGGCCAGGTTGCCGCTGCGAGGGGCAGAGTTCTGCACGGCGCGGATGTTGCCCAGCGAAGCGAGGGCCACCTGCGCGGTGGAGGGGTCGACGCAGTTCGGCATGCACAGCACCGCGATGGTGCGGCAGGCTCCGCCAATGCAGCTCTTCGTGACCGCTGGCGGCACAAACGCATCGTTGCGCAGCGTCTCGAAGAAAGGCGTGGGACCGGTGGAGACGTTGGTGATGAGGAAGAGCACCGAAGAGAGGAAGACGTCGGTGGAGTTGTCACCCTTCTGCGACAGACGCACCTGCTTCACCACCACATCCACGACCACCACCGGCATATCGGGCATGCTGCAGGCCGCCGTGATTGCCGCGTTCACGTTCGGCAGGTCCACGCTGGACTGCCGCACCGTGATGACGCCCATGTTCATGAAGGCCGCACCAAAGACCGGGTGTGAACCCACCTCCGGCACCTTGACCGCGTTGCCTTCCACCACGTCGACCGCCTCCTTCGCGCTCTTCATCGCACACACGGAGACGCGGGCGTCGTAGTAGCCCTGCTGGCCGTTCGCCTCGGCCGCCCGCTCCATCACCGCAACGGCCTCGGCCAGCAGCTGATGCACCATCTCCACCGTCGTCGCGCACGACTCCGGCGTGCCGTCCGCGGCGATCAGCACCGCCGCATTGTGGCCGCTGCTCACGCTGGTGAAGAGGGGCGTGCAGAGCGGTGAGGCCTTGATGGCGGCCGCGGTGGCCGCCGCGTTGGGGCCCGTGCAGAAGACGTCCTGCGGCGGCAGCGACGTGGCCGGGTTGCTGCCTGGCAGCTCCACCGGCCGGCTTGCATCGGCAGCAGCAGACAGCACCACCACGCCTGCCACGCTGTTGCGTCGCTCAGCACCGCTACCCCCGCCGTTCGTGGCGGGGGTAGTGGAAGTGGGCTGCGACGTGGAGAGACCCGCCTTCAACTCACGCTGGTGGTGTTCGGCGTCGGCGGTCGCGAAAGGCGTCGCGGCCGCACCGGCGAGACCAGTTGGGCCCAGGTTCGGTTGCTGGAAAGGAGGGACACCTCCTGCCGCACCTGCCCCGTTGCCGCTCGGATCCTCGAACGTGCTGGGCAACCCGCTTACGCCGTAGAACTGTGAGCCGCCATAGCCAGCCGCGGGGCCACCCATGTTGTTGTTGCCCATGCCACCACTCTGGTCGCCGTAGGCGCTGCCGTAGCCGTTCATGCCGCTGCCGTACATCGAACCGCCCATCGGCCCCATCATGGACCCACCCATGGGGCCTCCCATCCCATACATTGACCCGCCCATTGGACCGCCCATGCTGTACATGGAGCCCATCATCGGGTTCATGCCGTACATACTGCCCATCGGCCCCATGCCGTACATCGAGCCCATAGGGCCTCCCACGCCGTACATGGAGCCGAAGAGAGAGGCAGGCCGCGACATGCCCATGCCATACATGCTGCCCATGCCGTACATCGAGCCCATCATCGGGCCGCCCATCATCATGGAGCCCATCATCGGGTTCATGCCCATACCGCCAAACATGGAGCCGCGGAAGGAGCCGGCACGGAGAGAGCCTTTGCGGAAGTTGTCACGTGCGAAGGAGCTGCGGTCGACGTTGAAGGTGTAGTGCGCCTGGTCGCCCATCGCACGCGCAAAGGCCGGACCGTCTCCTGAGAGATTGTCGTTTACCCGCTGCGGATCGGCGGCGGCGGCGACGGGGCGGTCGGCAACTTGGATGCCCGTATGTGAAGACGGCTTCGGCTCCTCACCGTAGCGTACCCGCTTTGCGTACGACGCCTTCTTCGTGTTTGCGTCGTAGTTCGCGCGTGGGGCGTCACCAGCGTCTTCCATAGCCGGCTGCTGCTGCCGCTGCGGAAGCCCGTCCGTCGGAGTTCCCTGCGGCTGCCGCTGAGAAAGCGCTTGCTGTTTCGGCCCGCCATGTGCCGCGGGGTAAGTGTTGGGCACACCTGCGGCTGCGTTACTCTGCGGCGTCATGGCAGGCTGACCATCGCCGCGAGCGGAAGGGACGACAGCGCTCATCATGCTGGTGCGTGGTGAGTACTGTTGCTCGTGTTTGCGTGTGTATATGTGTGTGCGTGCAGCCTTGCTCTTCTGCCTTCACCTGATCACAAATGAGAAAAGGAAAGAGGCGGAGACCACAATACACCGTGTGTGTGTGTGGGGGGGGGGGGGGGGAGGAATCAGCAAGGATAAAAAAAAAGGGCTGAAAACACACTAAAAACACGGAAGCGGCGGCGTAAAGCAAAAAAAAAAAAAGCACGAAAGCTGGCTAAGCCTTTTGTTTTTGTTTTATTCCTCCTACTCTTCCTTGAATGACGCGAGTGTCAAAGAGGCGCCTCGACCAGGAAACAGCAAAAGAAAAAAGGGAAGACACGAAAAGAAAGAAAAACCAGAGAAGAAAACAATAATTCGTTTACGCGAACTTCAAAGACGTCGTGTGTAGCAGCGCATAGGGCGTGGGGAAGTAGTAAATGTGGTAGTTTTTTGTGTGTGTGCGTGTGGTTTAGGGAGCCATAGAAGAAAAAAAAAAACACACACACCAAAAAAAGAGCGGATTATCGAGAAAGAAAAGCAATAGAATGAAAAAAAAAAAGGCATCAAAATGAAGAGCAGAAAAGGAAAGGAAGGATTGAATGAGGAATGAAAGATGGGGCAAGGGAGGGGTGAAGAAAAGAGCAGCTTTGTCTTCTGCGTCAATGTGAAGCGCGACAGCAACGTAAAAAAAAAAAAGCTGACTTATGTGGCACACAGCACTATGCAGCGATGTTGTCATCACAAGGCGGGTCAAAGCTCTTTTTTGCTTTCCCTTTCTCGCTGTCTGGGTATCGAACGACAGCATCGCTCGTCGCACTTGCAGAAAAAGCGCGCACACACGCACATCGGCATAGACAAGGCGTTGAACACGTGTGGTCTGCTTCCTTACCTTGTAACTCAATAGACAAGCAGCACTACTACTACCTCGCCGCCTAACAATCCTTCACTCAGTTTTTGACCTTTTACTTTTTTGAGGGGTATAGAGACACATCGCGTAGAAAGTAACTGAACACTAAAATTTAAAAAAAAAAAAAAGAAAACCCACAAGATCCCCGCTGTTTTCGGAAAAGGGGGGAATCGTACTGTTCTTTAGGCTTTCAGTAGTTTTCCATGAATATATAAAGAAGAAAAGGCAAACAGACATAGACATTTTCACCTTCGTATCTATATTGTGTGCCCTTCCTTCATTTGTGGAAACTGAAGGACCTTTGACTCGCTTGGCAGTGTTTAAAACTAGTTTTTTTTTTTTCCCCCGCATGGTGGTGTTGCCTTGCTTCGCCTCTAGTTGACCATGAGCCGAAAGTAAGAAGATGAGAGTGCACCAAAAAAAAAAACGGAAAATACTGACAAAATCAAAAATAATGAAAACAATGAAAAAACGGGGACCATACATTTACCAGTAAAGAAAGAAGATTAAGAACCAAGTGTGCTGTTCGTCAGGAGGTCGTGTCGCTTTTTCCGCTCCGTAAAAACGGATGTAACGTTGAGCGAGCTGTGGCAACTTGTTCCAATCAGCGTAAAAGAAAAGAAAAGAAAAAGAAAAAGGTAGTGAAGCTGTGCACATCACTCCTGTGTACTCCTAAGCCGAGCAGAAAGAGAAAAAAAAAAAAAGACTTGCAGCACCTGAGAAACAAACAAACAGAAAAAAAACTGTGTTCTCTATCAACCTGATACCATTGTCCGTCCCTCACGGACAGTGGAATGCAATTCGCGGCTCTTCACACGAGCTTTGCGTTATTTGAATTTGCAGCTTTTAGGGGGATAGGTTTTTTTTTCCAGATAAAAACTGCTTTAGCTCCTTTTAACACAACAGACAAGACCAGAGAAGAGAAAAAAAAAAGGAAACGATAAATATAAAAAAAAAAAAAACATGAATTTCTGCCCAACGGTGAGACACAGGAGAGACTTTTTTTTTTTTAATGCACAACGGAGAACAAAGAGAAAAAAAAAAAACAAAAAAAAAGAAACAAAGAAAAAAGAAACAAAGGCACGTGCTATCATGCGAAAACCAAAAGAATACAGAAGGGAGACTCGTGCAGATAGAGAAAAAGAAAGGAAGAAACACATTTAAAAGGGGGAAAGAGAAAAAAGAACATAAAAAAAAAAGAAAATAAAAAAAAAAAGAACAATGAAAGGTGTGTGTGTGTGTGTGTTTTTTTTTTGTAACACGGCGCATTCAAGCAACCCACAACAACAGCAAACAGGTAAATAATAATAGTAAAACGAGAATTGTTCACAGTGAGGTGAAGCACGCGGGGCTGGAACCGTGAGACGAAACACATGAAGGCGAGAAAACAGGCTGTGAGTCTCGCAAAAAAAAAAAAAAAATGAAGAAGGGAAGTAGAAAAAAAAGAGGGAAAAAAGCATCAAGAACACAACGCGCCAAAGCAAGAAAGGAGGAATAGAAAAAAAAAAAGGAAGGCCGAGACAATAACAAACAGCTCGGATAGTTAGTGGAGAGAGAATGCCCAGAGAAAGAAAAACAACTAGTAGTTAAATGTAACGATGACAGAAAGAGAAGAGCGGAAGCGGAAAGAGAAGAAACAAAAAAAAAAGGTCAGCCTCGCACTCAATTCACTCGTATATATGTTGTGGAAAAGGTAGCAACAAGACCTTTTTTCTTCTTTTCTTTTTTTTTTTTTTGAAGTTTGTTTTTGCTTTTTTGTGCGCGAACCAGCAGAAAGATGAAACGCTGATTCGCTACACATAAGCCTTCGGGGCGACCGTCGTCGGCTCCTTCTTGAGATCCTCCGCGTCCTTAAGCATCATCTCCATCCGCTTCAGCATCACCTCGTAGCTGGCCTTCTTGCTGTCCTCGGTCGTGGAGCTGATCTTGCTCGTGCACTTCGGGATCTCCTTCTTCGTGTAGTCAACGAAGCGGTCCACGTTGCCGCTGCGCGGCTCGGTGTTCATGACCTCACGCATCGCCTTCAGCGCCGTCACGACTTTGCCGGCATCGTCCTCGTCGTTGCCGACCACACCGACACAGATAGTGTGGCTGCCGCCGCCGACGGAATAGCGATACAGCCGGCACGGCTCCTCCGGCTTCTTCTCCTTCAGCCCGATCAGGTGCTCCGTGTTCGAGCCGACAAATGTGATGTTGAGCGATGAGAGGTAGACTATCTTGGTGGAGCCCATCTTTCGCACCTGCTTCAGCACGAGGTAGCAGCAGATCATCTCCGTCTCCTTCGTGGAGCGCTTGAAGCCCTCTTCCAGGCACGCCGTCATGGCGTCCTTCGTGTTCACCTCCTTCGTCTTCATGTTGTTCAGCGCCGGGCCGTAGACGGGCGAGGAGGCCAGCACCAGGGACTCGTAGTCGGAGCCGTCCTTCAGCAGGTCGCGGCCCTGATCCGCCCCTTTTATGGCCGTCATCGTGACGTAGATGTTGAAGTACTCCCCACTGCTCGCGAGCTTACCGGTGCACGTACCAAGGTAGCTGCTCATGAAGTCGATGGCCTGCTGGCGGTGCTTCGACCCGCTGGCAAGCATGATGGTGGCGTTGTGACCTGACACCCACTGGTTGCGCGTCTCCGTCAAGGACGCAGACTCGACCGGCTTCGCCAGGTCTTCGACGAGGAGAGCCTCATCAATCTTGATTTCCTCCGAGCCGTTCACGACCGTGCCCTTGTCCTTGACGCTGATCTTCGCAGATTTGCCGGTCTTGTGCAACAGCAGCACACCGCGGATGTGTGTGTCGGCTTTTGCCGGCTCTTTCTCCTCCTTCTTGTCTTCCTTCTTGTCGCCCTCCTTGGTGGCCTTGGCGTCGTCCTTCTTGTCTTCCTTCTTGTCGCCCTCCTTGGTGGCCTTGGCGTCGTCCTTCTTGTCTTCCTTCTTGTCGCCCTCCTTGGCGGCCTTGGCGTCGTCCTTTTTGTCAGCCTTCTCGTTCTTCTCTCCCTCCTTCTTCTCTCCGTCTTTCCCGGCCTCCTTCTTGTCAGCTTCCTTTTCGTTCGACTTCGTGGTCGGGGCGCTGATGTCGCGTGCCTTGCCGTTGGTGGCCTTCTCCGACTCCTTCGTCTTCTTCTCATCCCGCTCCGCAGCCTTCCTGCTGCCGTTGGTGCCCAGCGGCTTCACGTCTGCGCGAATAAGGTCGTTGCGGTTCAAGAAGTCGTCGCGGCGAGAGGCGGCATCGACGACGCTGTGGTAGACGCCGCCGTACATCGATCCCATGCCGTACATCGAGCCCATGCCGCCACCGTACATCGAGCCCATTCCGTACATCGAGCCCATCCCGTACATGGAGCTCATCATCGGGTTCATGCCATACATCGAGCCGCCCATCATCGGGTTCATGCCGTACATCGATCCGCTCATCGGACCACCCATGCCATTGTAGTACATGGAGCCTGACTGACTGCCGTACATGGAGCCGCCCATCGCACCCATCATAGACCCGGCGGGACCATACATGGAGCCGTAGCCGCCGCCCATGCCTGACTGACCGCCGTACATCGAGCCGCCCATGCCCGGCTGAGCCCCGTACATCGAGCCGCCCATGCCTGACTGACCGCCGTACATCGAGCCGCCCATGCCGTCCTTACCACCGGTCATGGAGCCGTAGCCGCCGCCCATTCCCTCTTGCGCACCGTTCATCGAGCCGTAGCCGCTCATCGGATCGCCGGCACCCATCGAGCCGTAGCCACCCAACGCGTTCTGCGAGCCGACACCCGCCATGGAGCCGTAGCCACCCGCGCCGTTGTAGCCGCCCGCAGCAGGGTTGCCGTTCGGGCCGTACATGCTGCCCATCATGGAGCCGCTGTTGGCCTGCAAGCCCGGCGGTGCACCTCCGGCAGCACCTCCAGCAGCACCTCCAGCAGCACCATTGACCATCCTCGGAGTCACAGCGCTCGGCGTGGCAGAGGGAGCGGTGCGCGTGGCTGCCGCGGGGCCGGCTGGGGCACCGGGCGGCGGCACCGCACGCGTCGCAGCGGCGGCTGGCTTCACGGCTGAGCTCGGTGTGGTGCCGAGAGTACGCGGGGTGGCACTGACAGTCTTCGCCGGACCCGCCGCGGGGGCGCTGGCGCCCAGCGGCACGGAAGCGCGCTGCGGAGGGATGGCCGACGCGGGCGCCTTCGTCGGCGCCGTCGTGTTGGCGGCCGCTGTGGAGACAGACGACGGCTTCGTGGCCGCAGCAGCGTCCTTGCTGGGAGAGCTTTCGGAGGAGTGGTGGTGGTGGTGGTGGTGATGCGGCGAGGACGAGCCGGAGGACCTTCCATCGCGGCCGCTGCTGTGGTGCCTGCTCGACCCGCTGCTGTGCCTTCCAGATCCGCTGCTGTGCTTTCCAGATCCGCTGCTGTGCTTGCCAGATCCGCTGCTGTGCTTTCCAGATCCGCTGCTGCTCCTGTGCTTACTGGAGCTGCTGGACGCCCGCTTCTCGGGGGAAGAAGCCTTGTTCTTGTCGGAAGACGCCATCCTTGTGTAGGTTAGTATAAGTCTTCTGACCTTTTAGTATGCTTGTTTCGTGGGGATCGGTGGAGGTGACGGTAGCAAAAGAGAACACACACACAAAGTCGAGAAAAAAACAACAAAAGTGATAATAATAAGAGAATCTGAAGATACGCAGACAATGTACTATGAAAGAGCAGGGGAAAACCCACCTCTTGAACTTGTAAAGCAAATATAAAAAAGAAAAAGATGATAAACGGAGAGAAACTGACGTTAAGACTACAAAAAAAAAAAGGAAAAACAGAACACAGAACAAGTAAGGAAACGAAGCTGGAACAGTTAAGCACACGGCAAACGGCTTGCTTACACACAAATGGGAAAAACTCTTTAAAGAAACACCGAGTAAGTTCTTTAGAGAGAGGTCTTATTGGCTTACTTGTCTTTTTTCTGAAAAAGTGGAAGGCGCTTTAAAAAAAAAAAAATGAGCTGTTGCGGGTGCATTTCAAAAACCAAGCGTTTTTTTTTTGTGTGTGTGATTGGGTTATGACGTAAATAAAACAAACAAAGAGAAAGATGTTCAAAAAAAAAAAAAGAGAGAATTGCAAGAAAATAGAAGAAGTGGTGACGCAATAAACTAAAAAAAGGTACTGCATTCACCCGCAGCTTTTTCTTTCTTTCTTTGTTTTCCTCATTGCTGTCATGTCTTCAAGGTCGGCTGTCGCTGCGCTTTTCCTAACAATAAGAGGGGAGTTCATCTCTATCGAAGAGAGAGAAAGGCCGACTTCGGTGTAAGGAGAAAACTCAAACAGAGCAGCTCTGCAAAGAAAAAAGAAAGGCAGAGGTGTTTCTGTTTGTTTTTTTTGCTTTTTTCTCAAGCGCTGCCATAGATGCCATGGAAGCGAATGAAGAGAACAGAAGAGGTGATGCAAGCGGCGCATGGTGGCCGCCAGTCCCACCTGCAACGCATTTTTCGTTCCCTCTTCAGTCGTTGCGGACAATGATAAAAAGTGTCCGTTGTGCCACGACACAGGCCAGCGCAAGCGTGCAAAAGGAGACACCCCTTTCTACTTTTCGGACATTGCTGCTCCTATTATTACTCTTCTTTCTTTCTTTAGTTTTTTTTTTTTTAATCAAAGACAATGGTGATTGCGTACAAAACAGAAGAGCCTAAAACCTGAATGCTAAAGAAAAGAGAAAAAAAGGGAATCTGCCAAAGCGTGCACATATACAAAAAAAAAAAAAAGACAAACTGTCAGAGTTGAACAATCTGAAAAAAAAAAAAAGCGATCTTTAAAAACGAAATGGGAAGCGTAGAACCCTCTTCAACACAAACGTACTTGCTGTAGTGGTTGTTGCTTGCTGTTTCTCTTTTCTTTTTTCAAGTAGCTTCATTGTCTTCAAATCACCGTGCGGGGCTATGCTCCTTGATGAACGCTTTTTTCCCTTTTTACTACACTTTTTTGGGCAGATCTTTCCCCCCCCCCCCTTTTTTTTGATAGCATTGCAAATAGTACTTTTGAGCTGCTTCACGCTTTAGTTGGCAACTTCAAAAAAAAAAAAATACACTACATATCTTCTTTTTTTTTTTTTAAATAACGACAAGAAAAAAAAAAAGGAAAGCAAGGCCGGAAAAAAAAAAAAACTATGAAACTTGCATGATTCTGAATTGACCTCCCTTTCATTCTTGTTTGTTTTCTTTTTTTTTTTTTTCGATGCAGCACGTTTCACATCCCTTTATTGTGGGATGTCTCTTTATACCCTCAAGAGATGAACAGAAAACCAGGAAGCCTCAACAGGTGGTAGAACAGAAAAAGAAAAGAAAAAAAAAACAGAAAGCTAAAGCGCTCCTATTCCTCTACACATACAATGCTCAAGCACTTCTTCTACAACATACAACAGAAAACGAACTTATCAACAGAAAAGGAAGCTTTACACGAAGAACGTCATCATCGCATGTCACGCACAAGACCACACAAGTGGACATGGAGGCCTGTCTCGAAGCAACGCTTTGCAGACTCTCATCCACCAAATGAACCCAAAGAGAAAAAAAAAGTAAAAAGAAAAAGTTGCTACACCAAATAGCAAACCAAAATAACAAGATGTGAAACGAAAAGAGAACGGTAATCACACATACACACACACACATACGAAAAAAAAAAATGAAGTTTCACAACACCAGCAACAGCAAAAAAGGCACTTTCTCGTTCCGTTATGCACTTTGGCTTGTGTGTAACGGAGAAACGAGAAACGAGTTGCTGTCAATGTGGATGAAACTAGAGTAACGGTAAGAGAAATAGCACGGGAAAAGAGTCATAAATCGACGACCCGAAATAAAAACGCAGAATCAAAACGGGGAATTCAAAAAAAAAAAGTGAAAAAATGAAAAAAAAAAAAAGGTAACCACATTAAAACAAACAAAAATAAAAATAAGATATATATATTCGTTTAAAAAGACAAAGAAAGAAAGAACAGCACAAAGAGACAAGCAATACACTCTCTTTTTTTTTTTTTTTGTGGTCATTGTCGTTTTGTTCATTGCGTGAACGATGAGGAAAGTGAAAACAGCACAGCAAACTTTGTTTGTGTGTGTGTAGAGGGGAGGGGGTTTACTGTCAACATCATAGCATAACAGGGGACAGCAGTATCACACCCATGTATGCATCACACCTTAAAGTCCACAGCAAGAGCAAGGCAGGGGGAAGAAAAAAAAAACTGACAATATCATATGCTAAATGAAAGAGGGAGAATGAAAACTAACGAAAAAAAAAAGACTTCTTCGCCTAAATAAAGCAAAAGGTAAAAAGGGGGTTTAAAAAAAAAAAACATGGCTCCGATGCGGACTGACTACCGGTCAGTGGAGTAGCCCTTCGGCTGGGTCTTTTCCGGCTCCGACAACAGCTCGTTCGCGTCCTTCACCATTTCCTCCATCCGCTCAATCTGCGCCTCACGTGCCTTCTTCTCCTCGTCGGTCGCGGCTGAGGCCTTTTCCTTTTGCCGAGCAATCTCCTTGTAGGTGAACTCAATAAAGCGTCTCACATTACCGCTGCGCGGCGGCATGTTCTTAACCTCGCGAACCTTCCGCTCCACCTCCAGCGCCCCCTGCGCCTCCTCATCGTCGGAGCTGATGCAGAGACCGCTGACGGTGACGCAGGCGCCATCGATGGCATAGCGGAAGAGACGGTGCGGCGACGATGGGGCCTTGTCCTTGATGTCCGTCATGTGCGTTACCGTCTCACCGCACAGAGCCACGCACATCGATGACAGATGCACGTCTACCTCCGCACCTGTCTTCTTGATCGTTTTCAGGACGTAGAAGACAGCCACGATCTCCTTTTCCTCCTTCGCGTTCTTCAGCCCGGCGTCGAAGTGCGACGTAGCCTCGGCGCCGCTCTTGACCACCTTCGCCTCGAGCTTCCGCAGACACGGGCCGTAGATCGGCGAAGAGCCCATCGCCATCTTGACGTAGTCGGCGCCGTTCTTCAGCAGGTCGCAGCACTGGTCGGCGCCGCGCAGAGCCACCATCGTCATCGTAACATCGAACTTCACGCCTGTCTCCTTCTCGTTCTTTTCCAGCCGATCGATGCACTTCTGCATGAAGTCGCGGACCACAGTCTGTGCCGCGTCCTTCTTCCCCTTGCCGGCGCACATCATCAGGCTGGAGCAATGCCCGTTGAACCAGTTGCTGCGCAGCTCCGACAGCAACACCGAGTCGACCTCCTCCTTCTCGCCGGCCCGCTCAATTGCCTCGTCCGCCTCGAATGTCTCCTTCTTGCCGCCCTTCTCGTACACAACAGTGGACGGGTCCTTCACGGTTGTCACTGCCGTCTTGCCCGCCTTGTCCACGACAATGAGGGAGTGAACGTTGTAGTTTGATGGCACTTTCGCACGAGCCTTTCCACCGTTGCTGGTGCTGCTGCTGCCGGTCGGCGCCGCCCCAGCAGCCGTGCCGCGCTTGGTGGAGCGGGCACTCGAATCTGCTGCCGGGCTGGCCGAACCGCCAGCCGCAGACGACGCCTTCACGTCAGCCTTGCGCTTAATCGTCAGCGCCTGCGCGTTGGAGTTATTTGTCGTGACGATCTTCTCGTGCTTGTCGCGGCTGTAGAGGTGGTTGCCGCCGCGCTTCCCGCTGCGCTTGAGATCCTTCGCGTCGTCAAATGTCTCGATGTTCGGACACAAGTCGTCCAGGTCAACCGTAGCCGCCTCCGCGGCGAAGCCGCCGTACTCGCTGGAGATGCCGCTGCGGTTCAGCGTGCTACCGCGGCCGGCGGCGGACATGTTCGCCAGACTGCCCCACTGTGCAGCAATGCCGTAGGTGCTCATGCCGCCGTACATGGAACCGGCCATCGGACCGCCCATGCCGTACATCGAACCCATCGGCCCCATCATCGAGTTCGGCGCCATCATGGAACCCGGGCCCATCGAGCCGAACAAGCCGCCTGCGCCGTACATCGAGCCGCCCATTGGACCCATCATGGAGCCGGCACCAGGGTTCTGCCCGTACATCGACCCAGCGGCCGCCGCGTCCCCCATACCGTTGGGATTCTGGCCGTACATCGACCCGCCCATCGGGCCCAACGTGGACGTATTGGCCCCTTTGCCGTCAAACATGGAGCCGCCCATGGGGCCCATCATCGAGCCCTGCCTGTTGACAGGTCCGTACATGGAGCCCATGCCTGCGGCACCAGCGCCACCCGGGCCCATCGAACCGTATCCGCCCATCGGACCACCCGGACCCATCGAACCGTATCCGCCCATCGGACCCATCGAACCGTATCCGCCCATCGGACCCATCGAGCCGTATCCGCCCATCGGACCACCCGGACCCATCGAACCGTATCCACCCATCGGACCACCCGGACCCATCGAACCGAAGCCGCCACCCATGTCACCATTCTTGCTGTTCTTCCGCGCCAACGCCGGCGTGCTAGCGGGCGGGGCTCCCGTGGCAGCTCCGTTGACTGCCCGCGGCGTGCTGGTGGGAGGAACCTGCGCAGCGTTGGCCGGGCGCTTGGCACCACCAGCAGCGGCAGGTGCCGACCTCGGCGTGGCCGCCACGGTGTTCGCGTTGGCCTGGCCAGCGGGGCCTGGTGCAGGGGCCGCGCGCATCACTCCCGCGGCGGGCGACATCGCTGGCGGGTAGGCGCCCATTTTCTGGTTGGCGGGAGGCTGCGCCGGCCGCTTCACCCCGGCGGCGGGCGACATCGCCGGAGGGTAGGCGCCTGTGCTGGCTGGGGCGAGTTGCCCGTTGGGCCCCCACTTCCCTGCCGGCGGGGGCGGCGCGGCGCCTCCAATCGGACGAGACGGCGTGGCCGTCGGTGCAGCCGCCGTGCTTGGCATCGGACCAGCGGGCTTCGCCGCCATCAAGTTCGGCGTTTGCGCCGGTGCCGTTTCCGGTTTGGTCTGCGGGGTGTTCGACGGGGCCTTGTTGGCGGCGGCCGAGGCCGCGGCCGTGGTGGTCGCGCCGGCCTTCGAGCGCGAGAAGCTGCTCTGCTTCTGAAGGATGGAGCCGGTCGGCGGTGGTGGCGGAACAACAGCGCTCATTTTGACACGTGTGCGTGTACTTTTTTTTTTTGTAGGGGGAAAGGGCAATGAAAAAAAAAAAAACTATGAAGTTTGAGGAATTGAGGCGCAGACAGAGAACCGGCTGACAACTCAGAAACCGCAAAGAAGGAAGTAAAAGATGATAAACACTTGGGAGGAGAGACGAAGGACACAATGAAAAGGGGAGCCTTTGTGTAAAAGCGAGTGAACGAATGCTGGCCTGCAGAAGAAGGAGACAACGTCAGTGCAAGAGATCACACACGCCAAAAGAGAAAGAACAGAGAACGAAAACAACAAAAAAAAAAAAAGACTGCTTGAACTCGTAAAGGGGGAGTACAAGAGCGCTGGAGTCTGAAATCGCTGAAAGAGAGACGTCAAAGTAACAAGACAGAAAAAAAAAAGAGAAACGAAAAAAAAAGTTGCTAATACTAGAAGCGTTAGCTGCTATGTATACATGCTAGGCGAAGAGAGGAAGGGGGAGGGGGGTGAAAGAGGATGTATGACAGAAAAAAAAAAGAACAGAGGTTGGGAGAGACATCGTGAAGAAAAAAAAAAAAGACTAGAGAGCCCTATAAAAACACAAATATACACATATATATATATATATATATATATATATATGTTCATACACGTACGACCCATCGTGTCCTTCAGCCCAAGAATTGCTGCAGCCACCTGCGGATTAAACTCTCTTCGTTCTTCTCGCTTCGATTCTACGGCTTTCAATGATGTGACGGAGCCCTCAACTCTCGCACGAAGAACGGCGCTGTGCGTTCACATCAGTGTGGGAAAGGGAAGAAAAAAAATGCCCTAGGTCCCACCCCACACAAGCACAGCTGCTGTGAAACGCAGTTGACGACGACTCTCTGCTTCGCATCATACGACCCACAGGAAGAAGCTGTACAGTGAAAAAGCACCGTGCCGATCATTCTGCTTCTTTTTTCTTTTTTTCAAGGCAGAAGAAAACAGAGAACACAATGAAGCTCTGCACTTGTGGAACTTTTTGCGCAAAGCATAGAAGACGGGGAAAAAAAAAAATGACACCTTACATTTTCAAAGACCCCCTTTTTTTCCCTCTGTTTTTGAGCTTTTTGAGATGTTCTTTACACTTGTAGGAGCCAACAACTGAAAGGGGTGCTCAGGTTACTCTTTTCTTCGAGCTAAAAAAAAAAAAAAACAGCAACACAAACCGAACACACCAAAGCTGTGCTGCGTACAAAAAAAAAAAAAGAAAGGAAGGGAAACACTAAAAATAAAAAAGAAAGAACAATGATTGTGAAAAAAACAAAAAGAGAAAACGGGGGAAAAACGACTGCATCGCCACGAGGGTAAAACAGTGAAGGCAAAAGCGAGGACTTTTTACTACTCCTATTCTCCTCGCTTCTTCTACACATCAAAAAGATCTCTCTCGCTTGATACAAAGCTACGTCCTACTATCAGCTGAGGCAGCTCCGCCTTTTTCCCCTACTGGAGAAAAAAAAAAAGAGAAAAAAAGGGGGACAAAAGAAGGGAAAAAGGGGGAAAAAGCACAGTCTCCACATTGCAGTGTTTACGTTAGTTTTTTTGTGGCACACACACACACACACACACACATGTAAGAATCCATCTGATCACATGAAAAGGGAAAACACAAAGAGATCTACACAGCTTGGCCTCATACGAAAAAGAGAGAGAAAAAAAAAACGGTAGCAACCAATTATATACGTAAAGAAAGATAAAAAAGACAGCACAGTATTCCGACAACAGTACACGACCACTCATACCAAAACAAAACAAACAAACAAAAAAAGAGACAGAACCACCACCTTCTCCCTTGTAAAGACGAAACGTGTCTCAATCTGATCAACAACAAAGAAGAAAAGAAGCGATGACGCATGCACGCAAATACAAAGCATAGTTGGTGCCATGTGTATGCGCAGTTTTCTTTGTGTGTGTGTATGTATGTCTGTCTGTGACACTCAATTTCCGTATGGCCAACGTCAGGAACAAAAACCCAGCGAAAGAAAACAAAACAGAAAAAAAAAAAATAACAAATAAAGAAATAAAAAACAATGAACTCACCTTGGCATGGGTGATAGAGAAAAAGAAAAGACAAAAACTGAAGAAAAAAGGGAGCTCTGCACATAACCTTCCCTCTACCTCATACACAAAAAAGAAAAGAACCCACTTACCTCATGGAAAAAACGACCGCGAAGAGGGGGGGAAAAAAAAAGTACCAGAAGCAAAGACGATGAAGTGTCACGTACAAACGAATCAGCCAACAAGGAAAAACAATCACAGTACTCTTCTTTTTTTTTTTTTTACTGCCAACGCTAGAACTTCAAAGAAACAGCACCTCTCGGATTCAACAACAGTAAACTTCGGTCTCCTGTCGTATTAGCAGTTGTTCTGTTTCTTAGCTTTTCGTTTCCTTTTTACTTTTTTTTTTTGGAGGCTAAAAAAAACCAACGTGCACAGCAACTCCAGCAACTCGTGCAGAAAAGGAAAAGGGAAAAAAGGAAAGCAACCACAACACAAACGAGTGCTTTTCACCGAAGCACAAAAGAAAAGAAGTAAAAAAAAAAAAAAACAGCAACACAACACTCATTTTGAGTGGGGCGTGGAAGCCACTATCAAGCGAGGAGGTTCGACAAAAAGATGCGCCGCAGACCCTCCGCATTCGCTTGAGCAGAGGGGGAAAAACAAACTAAAAAAAAAAAACAGTAAGAGAAAGTAGAGAATGCAACAAAATACCAAGCAGCAGCAACAGTGGCAAAACAACATTAACGCTTGTACACCGCCGGCGCGCTGCCGCCGGGCGAGTTCAACATGCTGCGCGCGTCTTTCAGCATCGTGCTAATGCGACCAATCTGCGTCAAAAGCATCGGGTTCGACGCGCCGTCGGACTCCAGCTTGTGCTGCATGCCAGCCAGCGACGGTTCCGTGTGGGCAATGAAGCGCTTCAAGCTACCGCTGCGCAGCGGTGGGTTCTGCACCTTCATCATCTTCGCCGCCACGTCCAGCATCTGCTTGGCGTTTTTACCCGACAGACTACGGATGCCAGCGACGTAGATGGTATGGCAGGGCCCTCCAATGGCGGTGCTCAGCAGCTGGTTCTTGTCGTGCGTATCGAGCAACTTGTCGTACTCGTTGACGCTGTCGCCGGCGATGGTGGCGAGAAAAGACGGCATGCAGACGTCCCCGTCCGGCCGCGAGATGCGGAGGATGACGTAGATGTAGCCGACGCCGCCGTTCTCGCGGACCTCGTTCCGAACCTCCCGCACCTTCGGCTCCACCTGCGCCTCCGTCACCGGGGAAATGTTGGCTCCGTAGGCGACGTTGCCGAAGAGCGGCGAGGAGGCAAGGTGCAGATCATAGTAGGGAGAGTTGTCCGCAAGCATGTCTTTCACCTTATTGTCCTTCGACACCACCACCGTCCAGAAGGCCTCGCTGTTCTGCGGCAGCCCGCGCAGGATGACCACGATCGTCTTGACCGCCATGGAGATGCCGACCGTGCTGCCGGACACGTCGTTCGTCAGCAACGCGGCGTTGTAACCGTTCAAGGCCACCTGGTGCACCTCATCAATCACGGCGGAGCGCAGCATGCCACCCTTCGACATCACCACCTCGCTCGGCGTGTAGTGCTCGCCGTTCAACGCAATTTCTTTGTCCGTCACAGTCATCGTCATCGCAGCGTCAGCCTCACCGTTCGTCGCCGCCGCCTCGTCGTCCGCGCCGTCGACCACCACCACGACGGCACGGATTGGCACCGGGGCACGCCGGTTGCTGTCGCGGCTCTGCTCGGCGCCGGAGTTTGGCGCGGCCGAGGCTGCCTCAGCAACCGGCTTGTCATCGGTGCGCAGTGCCTCGCTGACCCGCTTCTCGCCAATGTAGAAGGCTGGCGAGTTCTCCTGCGGAAACTTGATAAGTGCGCTGTAGTCATCGTGCATCACCTGCAGCCGACTCGAGGCCATCTTCAGCCGCTCCCGTTCCTCCTCGGACGTCGCCCTCTCCAACCGCGACTCGTTCGCCGCAATGCTCTTCTTCGCGTAGTCGAGGAAGTTCTCCACGCTGCCGTCGCGGCTGATGTGGTTCTGCTGCTTCGTCAGCGGCATCAGATCCTCGAGGCTGCTCTTCACCGTTGCATTCGTCGCGTGATCGTCGCCGACGCTGACGAGCAGTGCCGTCACGCACGGCCCGCCAAGCGCGTAGGTGTAGAGGGAGCGGGAGTAGTCGGGGTTCCTTGACACGGCGCCGCGCACGCCGGCGCCGGAGGGGCCTGAGGTGCACATGAAGGAGGCCACAGACACGTCGCCGTTCTTCTGCACCTGCTTCAGCACCGCCGTCATAACAATCAGCGCGTCCGCCTCCGTCAGATGCGGCGGGGCGCGGGCCAGGGCCTGGGCCAGCGCTGGCTGCACCTCGTCCGCCTTGCACAGCGTCTTGTGCTTCGTTTCCGCAATGATCGGGCCAAAGAGCGGGGAGGAGGCAACGGCCAACGGCTTCGGTGTCGAGCTGTCCTCCAACAAGTCACACAGCATCTGGCGCTTCTGGATGACTACCATGAAGAGCTCAACGACGGTGGACTTGGCCGACGAAGCCGGCTCGCTGAGGCACTTGCTCAGGATGCTCTCCACGCACTTCCATGTGTACTGGTTTTTCAGCTCCACGCTCGGCTGCGTCTCGGCCGACACGAGGGCGATGTTGCGGGTGCGGCAGAAGTTGTGACGCAGGGACTTGAGCATGGCAGACTCTGGCACCATCGTCGGCGTCGCCCGCATCACGACCTCGCTCAGCTCGCCCTGCGGCATCGCCTTGGTGCCGTCAACACACACCGTCAGCTTCACCCGTCGCTCAGTCTCTGGCTTGTCGTCTTCGCCTGCCTGCTGCGCCGCACCGGACTTCGTCCCCTTTTCGGCAGGAGTCCGGGTGGCGGTACCATCCCTGTTAGTGTTATTGGCGGCCGTGGTGACGGGGGACGAGGAATGACCAGCGCCGAACGGGGAGTAGACAACGAGCGGCGTCTCCTCCGGTTTCGCCAGCAGCTCCTTCGCGTCCTTCAGCATCTGGTTGATCTTCGCCGTCGTCTCGGGCGATGTCTTCGTCCTGGCTTCGGTAGCGCGCTCCGTGTAGTCGACAAAGCGCTTTACGTTGCCGCTGCGCGTCTGCGTATTCTTGACCTCGCGGAGTTGCTGCGCGCTCGCCACCGCCTTGCCGACGGCCTTCACGGCGTCCTTTTCGGGGATGTGCACAATGGCAACGGTACGGCTGGCGCCTCCAATCGCGTTGCCGAGGAGCGGTGCGGGACTGGTTGTGCTGTGCTTCTCGGCCGCCTCCACGTACGCCATGCTCGCGTCATCTACGAGGGCGACAAGCATGGAGGAGACGTAGACATCGCGCGTGCCGCTGGAGCTGGTGGAGGGGCGGATCTGCTTGATCTTGTAGGTGACAACGACGAGACCGCGCTGCTCCGCCTTCTTCGCCGCCAACGCCACCACCGCCGCCGCCTCGTCAGCGGTCTCGACCTTCTTCTCCGACGTGTTCACGACACATGGGCCGTAGATCGGGTTGGCGCCGAGCTCCACCTTGACTGGTTTAGCCTTCGCGTCGTCCAGCAGCAAGTCCACGATCTTGTCCGCCTCCGGAAAGACAACAGCGGAGGCCATCACCTGCGTCACCTGCGCGTCCTCGGCGGCGAAGCTCTCCATCACGGACCTCACCACCGCCGTGATGGCAGGGATGCCGTCCTCGTATTTCTGGCTGCCGCACAGGGCTAGCAGGGAGACGTTGTGGCCGCAGTGCGTCTGCTCCACAATGTCGGTCAGCAGGTCCGATTTCTCGATGTCGACGGAACCGACGGCGACCTCATCCATCGTGTACGTCGTCTCACCGACCTTGACCGTCTTGTCCACCTTATTCGCCACTGACTCGTTTGGGGCAACCGCCACAACGTGGACGTTGTCGTTCACCTGTTTCGTGAGGCGGTGCGACGAGGGCATGGCGACAGGGGCGGGGCGCAACTTCGTCTTGTCGCCCTTGGAGCTGCCGTTGTCAACGACGACGACAGAAGGCGTGACGCCCTTCATGTCCCGTTTCGGCGCCGTCCCGTCCTTGTCCTTCGCCACCGCGTCCACGTTGCGCTGCTTCGACGGCTCGCTCGACTGCTGTTTCTTCCCATCCTCGGAGTTGCTGGCGGGGAAGTCCTCCGACAGCTTTGACGACGGTGGCGGGATGCTGTAGTCCTTCTTGCCGCCTGAGCGGCCCATGCCCGACGGGGCTCGCCACAGCCCACCAAAGGAGCCCCCCACGTAGCCGCCAGTGCTGCGGAAGCTGGAGCGACTGGTAGTGCGGCCCAGTCCGTACATGGAGGCGTAGGTGCTACCCAGTCCCATGCTGTTGTACCGGCCAAGGCCGTACATCGAGCCCATGCCATACATCGAGCCCATTCCGTACACCGAACCCATCCCGTACATCGAGCCACCACCCATGCCGTACATCGAGCCGCCCATCATCGGGTTCATGCCATACATCGAGCCGCCCATCATCGGATTCATGCCGTACATCGATCCGCTCATCGGACCACCCATGCCACTGTAGTACATGGAGCCTGACTGACTGCCGTACATGGAGCCGCCCATGCCTGACTGACCGCCGTACATCGAACCACCCATGCCCGGTTGAGCCCCGTACATCGAACCACCCATGCCCGGCTGAGCCCCGTACATCGAGCCGCCCATGCCTGACTGACCGCCGTACATCGAACCGCCCATGCCCGGCTGAGCCCCGTACATTGAGCCGCCCATGCCACTGTTCACCCCGCCAGGTCCCATCAATCCGTAGCCGGCAGGTCCCATCGATCCGAAGCCACCGGGGCCCATGCTGCCATAGCCACCCATCGAGTTCGGCTGCGGAACAGCACCAGCCGTTCTGCCGGCACCACCACCAGTGTTGGTTGCCGCAGCAGCCGCAGCAGCCGAACCAGCTGGCGCGGAGGCGCGGCGGGAGGAAGGGGTCGGCGCTTTGTTCAGCACCGCCGGAGACGCCGCCTTCGCCGCGGCACTCGGCGACTTCGCTGGTGCGCCACGGCTAGCTGGAGATGTAGCCGTGGTCGCCGTAGTCGCCGCGGCAGGCTTTGAGGCCTTTGGCGCGGCTGCCGTGCTTACCCCGTGCCCACTACCCTGCCGTGGCAGACGTGGGCTGGAGGAGGACGATGACGACCTGTGCGTGCTGCTTTTTCGGGACGACGAGGCACGGTCCTTGCCACCAGACTTCATCGAAGATGAGGAGTGGTGGTGGCTGGACTTCTTTGAGCCCTTGTCCTTGCTGGAGGAAGCCATCTGTTTCTTTTTATTGTCTGCTTTCCTTTTTTTTTTTCTTTCTTCTCTTCCTTGGCGCGGTGCCTTGACGGAAAAAAAAAAATGACTAAATAAACGGATGTCGCAAAAAGGGCTTACAAGAGAAAAAGAAAACGAAAACAGTGGGACACGCCTGAAAGAAGAAAAGCAACTGGGGGAGGGGTCGCCGCTGTCCAAACGCGTAAATAAGCAAAACCTCAACAAAAAAAAAAGTAACGATGAAAAGAGAAAAACACGTGAGACTCAAAAAGAAAAAAAAAGACAAAGCGAACGAAATCACAAAACCTCGAGAAAAAAAAAACAAAGAAGCTTGAGTCCGTAGCTAATATATAGGAAAGCAAAGTGGAGAAGCACAGACGAGGTGAAACAAGCGCGTGGTCTCCTCTTGCCTTCTTCCTGTCACTTTCTTTCTCTGCTGCGTTCTTTTCGATGTGTGCGCGCGCGCCGATCCTCGATAAGTCAGATGAAAGAGAATACTGGAAAGAAAATGAAAAAAAAAAAAGAAGGCGACCTACACTGAGAAAGAGAGGATCAAAAGACGAGGTGTCTAACGGGGATAGCTGCAAACAAACAAACAAAAACACTGAAGAGTCTTCTCGCGAGTTGCGACACGTATCCACCTCGGCAAACACAAAAACACGCAAACGTTAAGACAGAAAACAAAAAGAAGAAAAGACTATGTGGTGCACAAGTGCTTTTCATCGTAATAGTATAAACATGAATTTGGGTAAGTTAGCAAAGTTAATGTAGAGCAGTAGAGAAAAGAGTGTATATATATATACGTGTGTGTGTGTATATATGTTAGACAGTGAAAAAAAAAAAAGAAGAGGAAAGAGAGGTGTAGTAGAAATAAAAGCTAACTATTATTAGTGAGGAGAGCACAACCAACGCTACAAACCCCATAAACTGCCCAACCCAGGCGCTGCTGCTTATCAAACATGAGAGAGAGAAAGCGACAGCGTCCTTCGGATCTGCAGCGTGAATACCAGCTGGACGAATACCTGCAGCGGCGCACGCCTTTCACCTGGAAATACGTGCAAAGGGCGTATCCTACACAAGCAACACTAAGGGGGGGGCAAAAAAAAAAAAAAGAAGAAGATGCAAGGTGCTCATTCCGTGGATTCGTTCTTCTGTTCTCTTCTTTCATTTTCTCTTTTTTCTTTCTTTGGAAAACCAACTGCTTTCCTATCGCTGGACCTCCTACGTTTGTTTCATGATTCCAGATGCTCGATACTTCTTGTCTGTTATTTGCTTGTTTTCCTCTCTTTTTTTTTTCCCCCATTTATGGCTATTAAACAGAACGAAGCAGAAAACAGGAGGAGAAAGACCCCCCAAAGAAAAAAAATTCACGTCGACAATAAGGCGAGCCTAACAAGTTTAAGTAAAGTCAGCACTCTTAAAAAAAAAAAAAGAAAAAAGACGGAGAAACGAGTGAAAGAAGAAAGCACGTACAAAAAAAAAAAAGACCTAACACAACTGTGACAACTGGGAACAGACACGCAAAGCTGCACACGAACAAATACACAAGCAAACAAAAAAAAAAAAGGAGTTTTCACGGGTTAAGAAAAAGACTTAAAAGGAAAAAGGCGTTGAAGGGTGCGTTCGAATAGCTGCTAAACAAGAAGGAAAGCAATAAATGAAAAAGGTACGTAAAAAAAAAAGCAGGAAGAACTTCGTCTGTTTGTCTGTATGTATGGACTTTTGTAAGAAAGAAAGAAGAGAAAAAGAAAATGATGCGAGGATCTGCAAAAGTCGGCGACGTCAACATCCATCTAAGAGAGAAAAAAAAAAGCTGAAGAGGAAGAGCACAAGCAGAGCTCGTTGGATCTCCATCGTTTGGCTCTACTCAGCCTTCTTTCCATTTAGCTGCCCCGCCGCACATCCAACCGTCGCCACAGCTGCTGTTGACAGGCACTGCTCAACTGCACAAAAAGGCGCGAGGCTTGCACGTATCGGGTGAGTTCAGCATCTCTTCCGCCTCCGCTTTGACTTCATGCCAGTTCCACGGCACAGGAACCGTCGTCGTGGACGGCTCTCCTTCTGACGACTCGTGGCCCTCTTCCAGCTTCTGCTTCGCACGCTCGGCGATGTCGACCGCACTCGATTTCGTCGGGACTTGACATGATACATGCATGAGGCGTGCGCCAAACTTCATCATCGTCGCGGCCTCCGCGGCGTCTGCGCTGCCTGTGAGGCCCACCAAGCCGTAGGTAAAGCTCTCCCCTCCAAGCGCCTGCGCCAGCAAGCAGCCTCGCCAGGCCGCCACTCGCGGGTCGTCGGACGACGGCGCCGCCAACGCCGCATCACGCAGGTCCAGCATTTCGTTAAAAACGTCGCACGCGCAGACGCCGTTGCTCGTCTCGACCGTGCTGATCACCGAAAAGAGTGAGCTCATCAGCACGTCCTGTACGTTGCCGTTGGCGGCGCGTGATACCTGCTTCAGCACGATGACCACCACCAGCGTTGCCTTTAGGTACGAGCAGGCCTTCTGAGCATCTTTTAGGGTGAGGTAGACGTCGCCGATGCGGTTCAGCGAGGAGAAGCGGGCGCCGTTGACGCACGAACCAAAAAACGGCGAGTACGCGACCTGCAGCGGGTAGAACTGCGTCTCCGCACTGAACAGGTCCTTCACCATCGCACGCTGGCTGCTGCCGCCCTCCCCTCCTGCAGCCGGAAAGTGGGCAGCTGTGATGGACATGAAGAGGGTAGTGTTGACGCCGCGCCCGTTGTCGCCCGTGTTGCGGATGAAGGCGCTCACGAGCCTCGACAGCAGCGCGGCGCCTGCATTGCTGCCGACGCCGTCCGCGATGATGAGGGCGGTATTGCAGCCCTGCTGTACGCGCTGGACAATGGAGGAAATCAGACTTGGCCGCAACACGGAGGAATTGCTCGCCCGCAGCACCACCTCCGAGAACGGGTAGCTGGTGCCCGCCACGCGCACAGTGTTTGTCTCGGCGCGGGCATCGACGGTGGGTGTCCCGCTCTTGCCCGCCGCGGTGACGACGGCCGTGACACGGCAGCATGCACCGCTGTCGCCCAGCACAGCGGATACGTCGCCCGCCCCATTCTGCATCCGCTGGAAGCTGCAGCGGTTTGCGTTGTTCTGCGACACCACTGAGACGCCATCGTCGTCAAAGGGAAAGATGACAATCGGTGCGAACGGGTCGCTCATCATCTTCGCGAGCTGCCGCACCACGTGCTCCGTGTTCGCGCGTGCCTGTGCTGTGGTGGTGGGACGCGCCAGCACGTCCTGCTGTTCCTGCAGGCACTTACGCAGACTGCCGACCGGAACCGGCTGCGCCGTGCCGTAGCGAACGCCCTGGCTTAACCGCAACGCCTCCACGCAGTGCACGTTCGCCGACGAGTCGAGAGTGGTGAGGCACAGCAAGTGGCAGGGCCCACGCAGGGCGTAGTGGTAGAGCGAGGGCGGCGCACCGCCTTTCGGGTCCATCGCCAAGACGTCGCGCAACGCCGGCAGGTCTTTGCCAATGCGTACGCCAAACGCAGAGATGGAGGAAAAGAAGATGTCGTTGTCCGTCACATTCTTCAGCACCACACTTGCGATGATGATGGTGCCGCTCGGGTACTCGCCGGCGAGGCCGTTCAGCGCATCCAGCCCACTGCGAAACACACATTGGCACTCCTGCTGGTTGCCGGCCCGCATCACGGTCGTGTTGCGCACCACTGGGCCGAAGAGGGGGTTCGCCGCGAGCGCCACCTTCGCTGGCAGCTTCACCGCCTCACCCGTCGTGCCGGCATCCTCGCTGTCCTGCAAGAAGTCGTAGAGCACGGTGCGGTCCTGCACGGCGCACATGCGTATGTGCAGCTCGCTGCCATCCTTCCACGAAGTGCCGTCGCCGTCACTGGGAAAGGCGGAGTTCAGCACCAACGCGGTAAAACAGCGCCAGAGCGGCTGCGTCCGCACGTGCAGGTCGGGTGCGCTGCCGCCGCCGTCCACGAGACCGAGGATGGCGCAGCTGCGCGCCGCACAGGCGTCCGCGCGCTGCTGCTGCATCGCCTCACAGTTTTCCGTGAAAAGGTACTTCACATCGGACTGTGCGGAGTTGTAGAAGAGAACGCCGTCAGTTTCGAAGCGTTCTTTCGTCGGCGCCCACTCCAGCTCCACGCCCGTCGCTTGCACCTCCATCGCCGCCGAGCCGCCCAGCTCCAGACCCAGTACCCAGTGCGGGTGACTACTGGCGCCGCCGGCCGCAGTCGTCTCCGCTGCACCATCCGCACCAGCGTTGCCGCTGTCTCTGCCAGACGGCAGGCCGTCGTGTGAGACGGAGGCACCGGTCCCTGTGCTGTCCTCCTTCCGCTGCGGCTGGCCTTTTTTCGTGTTAATATTGCCGTTGCGAGCAAGTCCGGCCGCTGCTGCTGAAACGACGTCTGGTCGCACTGGCGCGATGGCCGATGGCACGGCGCCTGTGCTCCTCTCGCGGGCATCAGGAGGCGGCTCTGCGACAGATTGAGGGCCAGTTTTCACGTCCACACCTCCGCGTTGCCGTTGCTGCGGCTGCTGTTGATGTTGAGGAGAAATAGGGACGGCCGTGGCTTGCTCGGTGAGGTAAGCCTTTGGGAAGACGGTCGAGCCTGGCGCCAGAAGAGGGATGATGTCGTCGAGTATGCCCATGATGCGGCGCTCTGTTCGCGCAAAATCGGCTTGCTGCGCCGCGGGTGCCGCCGTCGCCTTCAGCCGCTGCTTCTCTAACCCGCTTTTCGTGCGCCGCACAAAGTCCCTCACGCTGCCGGACTGGCACGTCGCCTTGGACAGCCGCGGCACGTCCCTGTCGACGATGGTCATGGCGGAGTCGGAATCCTCCTGGTTGTTCAGCGACGTGAGAAAGACGCTTGCGGCGGGACCGGACAGCAGGCCGTAGTGGAGGCGCAGTACACCAGGGTGCAGTGGGGTGCCGTCCTGCTCGCTGGACGCACTCTGCCCGTTCGATAAGACGCGCTGGCACATCGTCGCGTGTGAGCCGAAGACGGAGACGCTCAACGAGGAGACGAAGGTGTCGTCGCCGGTACTGAAGAGGTTGATGAGCAGCACGTGCAGAAAAGCGTCCGGCGTCCACGACTGCGCGGCGGTCGGCGCCACGGCGATGAGGAGCTCTCGCAGCATGTCCTGTGACGTGACGGAGTGTAGCGTGGACGTGTACACGGCGGCGCCGAACAGCGGCGAGGTGGCGACCTGCAGCGGCACAATGGTCGCTCCGGGCTCCATCAAGTCGAGCGCTTCCCCGCTTCCATGGACGACCGAGAAGGCGATGCGGACGTCGCGCCGCTGTACGTTTGGCTTGTTCAGCGCCCGGTCGATCGCCTCGGCCAGCACGTACCAGACCGAGCTGGAGAAGACGTTGGAGCTGCGGCCGTCAAAGGAGACAAGGGCGACGTTGTAGCCGCTCGTAAAAAGGGTGCAAAGCGCGGAGGTGTAGGTGGCGATGGGGAGGGCGTGTAGCGGGGGCAGAGTTTGCCGTGGCCGCAATTCGTCGACGTGGAAAACGGCGCCGTCCGCCAGCCGTACAAGCCCGCTGTCGGTCCCGCTGACCAGCTCGTACCCGCAGGCCTTCTTGGCGCTGCGCACCGCCACCGTGTGCACTCGGCAGTCGCCGAACATTTCCAGCGCCTCGCGGGTGTTGGGGATGTGAATGCTGTGGTGGCTGGACGGGGTGTTCTGCACCAGCACACCGCTGCTGCTCACACCGACCGCAGCGAGGCCGTTCTCTGCCTCCTCGCGGGAAGCAATGCGGTCCGGATAGAAAGGAATCGCGCAGTCCGCCGGGTCGCGCAGGAGACAAGTCATGTCACGGAGAATGTCGTTTCGCAAGTTTTGACGCTGCTGCTTGCGCAGGCGTTCGAGGGCGTCGGCGTTGTCCGCCTGTGCCGCCGCCTCTGCTGCGGCCTTGCGCAACGTGTTCATGTAGCGACGCACGTTGCCGCTTACGAAGCCGTTGTTCGGCAGCGTGCAGGCGTCCGCGCAGAAAGCGGCGTAAGCGGCAGCGCGGTCGCCGCCGTCTCGCACGCACGCAGCTACCACGGTGAAGCAGCCGTCGCCGACGCGGCGAAAAAGACTGCGTTGCAGCGTCGTGGCAGCACTGCGATCGCGCAAGAAGCCCACCGCGCCGTCCGGCGCGCGGGAGACGTAGATGAGTAGCGACGACAGCGTCAGCGTGCGGCGGTCCTCGGAATCTGTCATGTTGTTCAACTGCCGGAGTGCGACGTAGACGCAAATCACCTCCTTCGCCTTCTCCGCCTCCTCTGGTGACTTCGCCAGCCACGCTTGCACCGGCTGCAGCAGTGTCTTGATCTGGTTGCCGCTGCGAACGCTCTGGAACATCGTGTTGTCACACCAGCTGCTCAAGAGCGGGCTCGCGATCGGTCGCGTCGGCGTCACAGCGCCGAGGCCCTTCTCGCGGTTCACAATTAGGTCCTTGGTGAGCATGCCGCGCTGGATAAGGGCAATGGAAACCTCCATCTTGAAGTAGAAGGCGTTCCCGCCCATTGCCGTGCCACGTTGCCGACCATCCTCCTTCACCTGGGTCTGCCGCCGCACCATGGAGGCGAGTAGCAGGCCGAGCGTGTCCTCCACCGCCTTGCACCCCGTTGGGCCGCACCCAGCAGCGACGGAGAGCAGCAAGGCAGCGCAGTGCCCGTCCTGCACGGCCTCCGCCACCTCGCGCAGCAGCGAGGCGTGGATGCCCATCTCACTGCCCGGCACAGCGACCGCCTCATCCACCGTAACCGTCGTTGTCCCCGCCACCAACTTCCCCGTCGCGGTTGGCCGCAGCGTCACCCGCGTCCCGTCTCGTGCCACGGCGAGCGGCTGCGCTGCGTCCTTCACCAGCAGCAGTGTCAGCGCCCGCCGCGCTCCAATCACGGAGGCGCTGTGACCATTGCGGCGGAAGCGCATGGAGGAACGCAGACGCCCGTCGCCGCCCCGCTGCGGCTGTGGCTGCACTGCCGACGCAGATGCCACCGTAAACTCAACTTGGCTCATTGCCATCAAGCTGGACTCCTCCACATCGGGCTTCACGGCTTGTTGTTGCGAGGGATTCGTGCATTCCACGGTGCGCTCCACCGGCATGGCTTCGCTGCGGCCGTCGTCACTAGCGCTGTCCTGCGCCCCCTCCGTGAACTCATCCCCCATTTCGCGGTTCGAGTCTCCGCCCGGCAGCCAGAGACTTCCGGCGCTGCAGGAAGCGTTGTCGATCGTGCATGGCAGATGGCTGACAGACACAAAGTGACGACTATCGTTGTCGGACAGATCGAGATCGGGCGTGAGACCATCCTCCATTAGAGGGATCGCCTTCTGCGCTGGGGCGGCGCTTAACTCGAGCGGCGGCGGCAACTCCCGCTTCACTGCCGGTTTCGGCTGCGGTTTCGGCTGCGGTTTCGGCTGTGGCTTCAGTGCCGGTTCCGGCTGCGGTTCCGGCTGTGGCTTCACTGCCAGTTTCGGCTGCGACGGATAGGTTGGGCGCGAGCTGGCAGTACTTTTACAACTAGGATGCGACGGCATCGGGTACAGCTCATTCGGCAAACCGCCGCTTCCGTGTTCGGATGGCCCGGGGCTGGGTGTCCACAAACGGTTGAGCGGACAACCCTTCACCGTGGCGTCCGACTGGGCCAAGGGCCACAGTGTTGGGGTGAACGCCTTGACCACCGACTCACTGGACTGAAACAGTGTGTTGCTTTTGAAGAAGTCGCCCACGGACGGTGACTGACTGCGGGCTAAGGAAGAGTAAGACGTCTGCGCAGCGGCGGCCGCGGCGGACGAGCGCTGCGTGACGGCCTGCATCTGCGACGTATCTTCTTTGCCCTCCGTCTCCTCGTTTTTCACAGCGTCCGTCTGCTCCCTGTCCGCCTCCGCCTCGTTTGCTATGCCGGTCTTATTGGTGTCGTCTGACCGATGCGCCGGCATCACAAAGTAACCGGCGCGGTCGACCCAGGTGTTAAACGCGTCTTTCAACGAGCCGTCCCTGTTGTCTGGAGGCGTAGTTGCATCCTGCAGTGGCAGTGATACAGCGGCCGTGGAGTTCTTCCCGCGCTTCGAGTCCGCCGCGGCCGTTGGCGAGAGTAGCGCCTCCGTCGCCGCCGCGTTCTGCCGCTTCTCCGCCTCCAAGTTGTTCTCGCTTTCCGCATCTGTCGCGTTACGCGCACTCGCCTTCTCACTGAGCTCGTAAAAGCTGCACTCCTCTCGAGCGGCAGTGCCGTAGGTGTAGGCGTTCACCCACCGCGCGTAGAGATCGTCGGCGGCCTGTGAGGAGCGCGACTTCGTCGAGGTACGCCCGCGCTCCTCGACCGATCGCAGCGGCTGTGGCACCTCCTTCGGCAAAAGCCCGCGTGGGATCGTCACCACCGCCTCCCCTGCCGTGTCTACCGTCTTCCGCGATCGGGGAGGGATGTAGCCCTCGTCAATGCTAACGTGCAAGACGGGCAGGGCTGCCGCCGTCGTGGAGGATGATATGCTGGAGGGGCCGCCGACGCCCGGCCTGCTCTGGACGGAGCTTAACTGCGGAAGGGACTTGAGCGCGTGCGACTGGTCGGTAGAGGGCCGCTCGCTTCCGGTCCGGTGTATGGAGGATTTGCGCGAGTCGTGTGGAGACCTGCGCGAGTCGTGTGGAGACCTGCGCGAGTCGTGTGGAGACCTTAGCGAGTCGTGTGGAGACCTTAGCGAGTCGTGCGAAGACCTGCGCTCGCCGTCGCGTCTGCGGGAATGCGAGCACGAGCGTTTTTGCGAGTCATCCCGCTTTTCCTTTTTCGACTCGTCGTGCTTCGTCTTTGAGCCATCGTGCCCGCGCTTCCGTTGGTCGGCCCTCGTCTTTTCGCTTGGCATTTTTCTTTTTTTTTTTTTGGAGGGGGGAAGAGGTGGTTGCGTGTGTGCGCAAAAGAGCAGCAGTAGCCGTCAGAAGCCTGAAACAACGAAAAACAAGAAAACAGAGTAGTGAAATACTTGTGCGTCGACAACAGCAGTTTAAAAAGAAAAAAAAGAAAAAAAAGAAAAGAATATACACACTAAGAAACGAGGGCAGGTGTGTCTGCTTCGTAATGTGCTGTCGAGAGAACAGAAAAAAGAAAGAAAGAAAGAAAGAAAAAAAAGAAAAGACGAGACACCGGGAAGAAAAAAAGAGAGAGAACGGCAAAACGAACTCTACAATGCGTACAGAAGGAAGAAAGAGAAAAACACGGAGTCACTGAAGCGCGAACGCAGCCACTAAAAAAAAAAAAAAGAAAGAAAGAAAGAAAGAAAGAAAGAAACACAGAACAATGAAACAGGACGAACAACTCAATACACTCGTGCGTGAAGACACCGAGAGAGAAGTTTTTAAAAAAAAAAAAAGAAGACAGAACAATTAACTAGCTACAGTACCGACGCACAGAAAAGAACTACGCGTCACAACAACAATAAAAATAGGCAACGCTAAAAGGAACAAAGCAATAAATACAAAAAAAAAAGTGAAAAGGAATAAAAGGTGGGACAAACTGAACTGAAGCACAAGCGTTAATTTTGTTTAGAAATGAAGTAATGACGCGCGTCCCGCTGTCAGTACAAGTAGACGGTGCTTGTCAAATCGTCGAGGCGCGCCACTCTCCTTTTAATTTGTGAAACTGTGTTTGCGTGAAGCTCTAGTTCTGAAGTTTGTGCGTATTTTCGTTAATGTGTACGTATGATGAACACCTCGAAGCAGAACTACTGCCCTTGGGGTCAACTGTTCAAATCAACAAAAACAGCTCTTTAGAAAAAGAGCAGAATGCCTGAAATAGGGGAAAAAGGAGGCGTTCTTGTGTACTCACTTATCGATGCTCAAAACAAAAAAAAGGGTACGAATAAACGGTGGGAATGTCAGTGCTCGAGAACCCACTACGAAATGCACGCAGAAAAAAAAAAGGCGAAAAGATGGAAACGGAAGAAGCCGAGTAAAAGTGTGGGACTCTATTTTCTTTTTTTTTTTTTACGGCATTGATGAGAATGCATTTTTGAGTAGTTGGTTTTCCCCTCAGCAGCCAACATGTGCTGAAAGCCACGTTTATCAAGGTGGACTGGGCACTGCTGCCGACAGATTGTACTTTCTTCTCTCTTCAAGAAAGGAGCTGTGACGTGCGTTTAATTGCAAAACCTCAGCCAATGCGAAGTAAGAAAAGCGACTACACCGACACGCACGAAAAGAGGACGCGTTGCTTCTCGTTTTCCTGCACTCGCTCTTTCCCGTCCTTTTATTCAGATAACGAGGGATTGACGATGGCGCGCTTACACCGAGAAGGAAAAAAAGCTGTTGCTACTGCGCATGTTTGTTTAGTTTCTCTATGTCACACCATTCACTTTGACAAACAGAATAAGAGAGCGACTAAATAAAAGCAAAAAGACGAGTCAAAGAGGAATAGAAAAGATCGGAACTTGAAAAGAGAGAAAGAAAAAAAAATGTATGCTAACAGAAAGGAGAACACAAAGAGAGAAGCACCAGAAAAAAAAAAATGTAAAGCCTGGGAGGCAAAAAAAAAAAAAAGGAAGGACCAGCGGTTAGGAAAAGAGAAAAAAGCACGTGGTAAAAGTGTACTTTAAATAACTGTAAACAGCAACAATCGGAAAAAAGTCACCGCTTATACACAGAAAACAACAAAAAAAAAGTGCAAAAAAGAAAACCGCGGATGTTGGTCGTGTTTAGTAAACAAAAAAAAAAATGGAAAAAAAAAAAGAGGTAACTCACGCTGCCTACGCACCCTTAATAACAATAATGAGACCAAAAAAAAAAAAAAGAAAAAAGAAAAAAGTAATCTGCACTGAGAAATGGAAAAAGCAGCCGCTCATTGCTGTTTGCCTCGCCGCGTGCAAGCATCGGAGGCATCAGCAAAAGAAAAAAAAGGGAAACCACCTCCACATCGCCTCACAACGCAATCACAACAAAAGCTACCCCCCCCCCTTTCCAAAAAAAAAAGGCGGGGGGAAAACAAAAAATACAAGAGAATCATAGAAGGCAACAGTAACAGAAAACTGAAAAGGCAAGAAAGAAAAAAAAAAAAAAGAAAGTAATGAAAGCAAACCACATAATCCAAAGATGACCTGCGGGTGTCAGTCGGTGTATCCTGCATTCCTAAACGATGCTCGACAACGCAGAAAGCACAAGCCGACGTTCCAGCAGCAACAACGAAAAGAGAAAAGCGCATCAGATGTTCTCCCTTTTCTCTCTTGTCAGACGGCAGGAAAAAGAAAATAAAGAGCGTTGCATGCTGTGTGTCTACATATATGTGTGTACCTTCTTGCACCCTCGTTGACGTTGCCTCAACCAAAAAAAAAAAAAGTAGAAGACGTGATACTGAAAGCAGCAAATGAGAAAAAAAAAAAAAAGATGTACTAGATCGCTAAGTAGTTTTATAGTTCAACGTACAAATACCAAGAACAGCAAACTCATTTAACAAAAAAAAAAAAGTGGAGGAAACTCATTTGCGCAGTTTGTCCAAAGAAACACCTTCACACACACACACACAAAAAAAAAAAAAGACATCATTCTGAAAACAACAGAAGGAATCACTGATCCAACATTATAGCGATTCAACAGCGGGCCGAGTAAACAACGAGAGCGCAGAATACAACAAAAAAAAAAGCGGAAGAAAAACGAGAATGTTCGTTGCTTGGCTGCTGGTCTTTCAAAAATGGAAAAAAAGAAAAGAGCAGGTTTGTTTTTCCTTTGCAAAATAAAGAAGGAGAAAAAAAAAAAACAGAAGAAGTGTCACATCGCCAAGGGAGCAATCTTAAATTCTCTTTTTTTTTTTCTTCTTCTTTACTTCACCAAACTTCGAAAAGAAAGGATACTGTAAACATGACAACGTAAAAAAAAAAAAAGAAAATGAAACAATACCCGTACACGAGGCTCGCAAAAGGAGGGCGTACTGCTTGCAAAACACATTTTTTTTTCTTTTTCAAGCTACCCCTCCAGATCAGCGTACGTGGAAACAAAGATCCCTATGTGTAGAGCCACAGCTACAGGGGACCACCACAATGCAGAAAGTAAAGATACCAGAAATCAGACTATGAAAAAAAAAAAAGGTAATATATATATATATATATATATATAGTGAATTCCTCTACAGTTGTTTGCTGTATCGTGAATACTCGTAAAAAAAAAAAAAAAAAGAGAGACGCTTTTTCCCCTGCTAGTATCCTTGAAATAAGAGGAGAAACAGTAGAGAGTTGTGAAAGTACGTCTGGTCATCGAAACAAAAAGGGGGGCAGAGACAGTGACACTACTCCGATATGACTTAGCACTGCATTATTGAGCGTCCTCTAGTGAATATCAAGGATTAAAAAAAAAAAAAAGCAGCTGAACATGGAGGTGGGGAAAAAAAAAGCTAGAAAGAAGGAGAAGTAACGAAACACCGGAGAAAAGGAAATAGTAAACTAACTGGTGTCCGCTTTTCGTTGTTTTGGGTGGCGGTGGAGGTCTCTCTAAATCACTGTTGTGGAAGAGGAAAAAAGAAGTCTCAGATACATAGCTGCAGCTCTATATCAATGTGCAGGGCTTTTTTTTTTTTTTAACACTCAAGACTTGAAAAAGCAGCATAAGACAAACAGTGAAGGAAAGGCGCCGACGACCAAGGTGAAGAAAGAGACGAAGAAGCCAACGACGCCGGCGCGTTCTCGCTGAGGGAAGAAAAGAAGCAGCGTCAAATGGCGTGTTGGCCTCGTTTTTTTTTTTTTTAAACGTCAGTCTCCCCCTCCTCCTCCTCCATCTCCTCATTTTCAGAAAACGCGTCGCTGAGGTTGCTGTAAGAGTGGATCTCCTCCTGGGCGTAAATCTGCGGCACCACCGGTGCTTCCTCCACCATTCCGCCGTACATCGGTGCCTGGAACATAGGCATCTGTGGCGGCATCGGTTGTGGCGGTACCGCCCCCTGCGGCTGCGGAAAAACGTCGTCGATGTCGCGCTGCTTCCCGCCATCCTTCGTGCGAATCTCCACATCGCCCCACTGCTCGCCGTTGCGCATCGCCGCGTGCCGCTTGAAGTTGATGCCGCCGTAGCCGGTAGCGGAGCGTCCGTCAACGTTGCGGCGATTCGTGACACGGCGCGGCTTGCCGACGTCCTCGCCGTCCTCGATATCGCCGCGGTAGCTCTTGATGGCCCTGAGCCCGTCCATCTTGCGCACCTCATTACGCGACGCCATGTCGCCGTAGTACTCCTTCAAGTCATCCGCGTCATCTCCGAGGCAGTGCATGCTCATGCCGCCGCGGGTGCTGATGGACACCTGCGTATCGCGCTCACGGTTGCCGAAGAAGACACTGCCGTGCCGCGCCATCCCGCTGCCATCGCTCTTCTTGATGGAGCGGGTGGAGCGGAGTCGGCTCAAGCTTTGCTTCCGTTCCGCCCCAGGCGGGGGACCGGAGAAGCTCTTCTTCGACTTCAGCGGCGAGGTGCTGTCGTCCGCGGGCGGCTCCACGAAGCTCTGCACGTACTGGCCCTCATTCGGGTAGTTGCCGCCATCCATGTTACCACCGCCGTTCGCCATCATCATCATCTGTTGCTGCTGCGCATACGCGTCCTGCTGGCCGTACGGGTAGAAGCCACCGTCCGCCGCGTAGAGCGGCATCATCGGCTGCTGCTGGTAGTCGTAGCCTGGCCCACCAGGGTAGCCCATGTCTCCCGCATAGCCTTGGTCGCCTGCATAGCCCTGATTGTAGCCACCGTAGTACATTGCACGAGAACTGCTGTTTCGTACTTCTGTTTTTTCCTTATGTGTGCAATCACGTGTTTTCTCTGTGCAGAGTGTTTTTTTTTTCCGTGAGGTGCGGAAATGCGAACGCAGTTGAAGGCAAAGCGGAATAAGCAAAAAGGGGAGCTTTACGAGTGGTTAAAGCTCTCAGGTGCAAAGCAGGGGCACACTCATGCAACGCCAAACGACGAAGAGAAAGGAGGGAAAAGTTAAAAAGAAAGAAAGGCAGAGCGCTGAGATTTGAGTCGTGCCGACTTCTTTTGGTTTTTCTAACAGGCTCGTCAGCAGGAAAGTGCGAAGATGATCGTGAAGGCAGCGTCATGCGCAGTACACGCGAAACAAAAAAAAAGGGGGAGAAAATAAGCAATAATAGGGAAGCAGAAGACGAGAGGATAGTAGAAAGTAAGTCACCGGGGAAAAAAAAATGAACATGAAGCAAATGTTTGGCATTCAAGGAAAAGAGCAAAGAGTGACATGAAAGTTATGGGTGAACTTACGTTGAGTGCAACCCTGGTGACATTCAACCCCTTCCACATCTTTCTGTTCACACTCTTGCGGTGAATCGTAATTTGCATGCGACACAAGCATTGGACAAGCGTCTGAAAAAAGGAAAACTGACGATCCTATGTAAATATGTTGTTGTTGTTTTAGGGGGAGTCCGCTTCCTCGAATACAGCATTAACTGTACAACAGCTCATGAGATGGTAATAACGATAAATAACAAAAGAAACGATCCTGATTTCTCCAAGAACCTCTGTCGTGGTGGTCACAACGGAGGAAACGGGGGAAAAAAAAACGGAGGAAACTTATGAGTGAAGGAGAGAGAGCTCGTGTTCCCAAAGATAAGCATAGGAAAAGAGGATACAGAGGAGAAGGAGAGGTAAGAGAGGCAACGCGAGAATCAGGAATAGAGAGAGAACCTTCCCGTCACCATAGGTCAGCCAGTCAAGGCGATCCTCGAAAAGCTCAGCTTGTCATCGACAACCCCCAACTTCTATCTTCCACTCTTAACGAGAGACTCTGGCACAAAAGAGAAGGGAAAAGCTGAAAAAAAAAAACTAGGTAACTGCTGGCGCACGCTGCTTCTGAGCAGCTCCCCTCATGCCACGTTTAGCTCCCAAGTGCTAGGCGCGGTGTGCTGTCACCCAAAAGGCGCTTCCATATTTTCTTTTTCACCCTCCTTCTTCTTTCCCGCGTGTTCCGACGTAAACTCCGGTTGTTCTATGTTTAGGCCTTTCAAAAAGAAAACTATGTCGTTGTTGACTGCTCGTTTCGTATCTCTTCTCTTTTGCGTTACGTGTGTTCGAAAGTCAGTTGAGAAACCAAAGTATGGGCACGAGCATCTTTGCCGACGCGCAAAGCGCAACAACAGAAAGAAACAACAATAAAAAAAAAAAAAGACAATAATGATAAACTGAAAATGAATGAATGGAAAAAAAAAAAAACTGCTCATTGCCCACCACTAAAACCAACGACAAATGAAAAAAAAAAAGTGCGCCAGCATTCTGGCAGGAACAAAACTAGAGAAAAAAAAAGTACATATATACGCATATACAAAATAAAAAGTGCTGAAAGCTGCGGTGAAAGCCGAAAATGGCTTTCAGTTGAAAGAAAAGAAGAAATGCAGCAGAAAGAAAAATGGTTCGGTGAAAGTACATTTAATTCAATAAAAAAAAAAAAAAAGAGAAACTCTGGATTGCTATTCAAGAGCTGGGCAACAAACAAAAGCACTCAATTTGCTTTTTTTCCCCCTTTCGAATGGTTGAAATCCGTAGTACACATGGAAACAAACAGCAAAAAAAAAAAAGGAAAAGAAGAAGAGCAGAAACAAAGGGCTCATATAATTGAAATAAAATAAAAAAAGAAAAACAACTGAGAGAGAAAAAACAGGCGAGTAATAAAAAAAAAAAAAGCCGTGGACGAGGAAGGAAGTGATCACATCGACGGCCATATCGTGTGACGCCTTCTTCCTGTTAAATATGTTACTTCCTTTTTTTTTTTTTCCAACCCCCACTTGGAACACAAACCTCACATGCAACAACAGAAAAAAAAAAAACAAAGGATATAACGATACTAGTCTCCCTAGAAACACTGCCTGACAGTTTAGTGTACTTCAACTGTCCGAGTAAAAAAAAAAAAAGAGGAAAAAAAGAAAAAAAAAAAAAAGTAGCCAGAGAACTGAAGCCAATCAACAAGCAAGCTGTTTCATGTTCCTTCTCAAGGAAAGAAAAAGCGCGCATCGCATCTGTTCTTCTGGCGTCACAAGCGCTCTCTCCAAAGTACAAAAGAAAGAAACAAAGAAAAAAAAAAAAAAGGAGAAACAAACACACAAAACAACGGTAGAAAAAAAAATAAAATAAATAAATAAAAACAGCTTTCTACATTCAGCACCAATTTAACAAAAAAAAAAAAAAGGTAGAGCAAACATGAAAAAAAAAAAAAACAGCCAGAGCGAAAAAGACAAGGGAAAACAATGAGTAAAAAAAAAAAAAGAAACAATGCGGATGACGCTGTACTAGAACTCCTATCTTCAGCAGTAGAAAAGTGGTTACGGTACAGGCCAAATAAAAGACAAGGCGGTGCAGAAGAATCTCTAGTTAGGATTGAAGTCGTAATGGTGAAAACAGAAAAAAAAAAGAGTAGAGAAAATGGTTGAACGAAAATGGAAGCAAGTGCATCTTTGTCGTAAATGGTTTACGAGAAACAAAGAAACAAAGCCTTAAAAAAAAAAAAATGTACAGCTGCAATGTCGCGTCCCGCCAGTGCGTGTGACGACACAGGCAACACTAATACGAGACAGTAATAATAGCAGTAGATACATCAGCTGTCAATTCACTGTTTTCTACGTTGTTTAGACGTACACTTTGAGCGCACGACCCCTCGGCGACTCCAAAAGTGCGCGAGAGTCGGCCACCATCGTCTCCAGTTGGATGAGGCGCTGCTCGTACAACGTGCGCTGCCGCATATCGGTCACCTTCGGCAGCTTCTGTTTCACATCCGCCGCGGCGTTGAGGGAATAGGCGAGAAAGCGGCGCACGCTGCCGTTGCGCATCGGACGGTTCTCAATACTGCGCATCTTATCAAAGCTGTCCAAGCACTCTGCGAGGCCCTTCTGGCCGACCTTGTCGGACAGACCCAGCAGCCCCACAGTGAAGCAGCTGCCCAGCACAGCGTACTGGAAGAGCTTGCGGTCAGACTTGGGCGACGCACGTACCACCTCGACGTACGCGCGCGGGTCCGTGACGAGCGAGATGAGGAAACTGCTCACCACCACATCACGCCGACCGCTGTCCTCCTGGATTGCCTTGAGCACCAAATTGACGATAACCATCGCGTTCTCCGTCGCCGCAGCACTGCAGGCAGCCGCGAAGGCGGAGTCGAATTGGCTCACCTCCGTCAGCGGCTGCATCTCTGAGCCGTCCACACACGGGCCGAAGACCGGCGAGTTCGCGACCCGCATCGACTCGTAGTCGCTTTCGGGCTCCAGCATGTTGCGCGACTTACCGTCCTTGACGCCGTTAACCGCGAAGTACACCTCCGCGCCTTCCGGCTTCGTCTCCATGGCATGGTGGACGGCGCGGACACACGACACCGGACCGGCGTTCGACCCACCAAGGTCGCAGCACAGCAAGGCGGTGTTGAAGCCGCTCACAAACTGCTGCGCCGCCGTGTGGAGAAGGTCAGCACGCACAATCGACGCCGCGTCGGCGCGGTTGACTGCCTCGTCGCACTCGCACATCCGATCCATGCCGTCGACGGTCACCTTCACATGCGTCTCATCCACCCGCTCCACCTCCGTGACGGGGTTCGAATCGGCTGAGTTGCAGTTTGGCGTAATTACGATGATAGAGTGGATGCGGTTGGCGCTGTGTGCGTCCTTCTTGCTTTCGGGCGTCGGCGAGGCGTCTGAGACGGTGGCGGACGAGGCGAGCTTCGTCTCCATGGGCGACACCCTCTTCGCGTCGGGATTCGACGAGGACGAGTGCGCGGCGGCTGCCGCAGCGCCGCGGGCCACGCCGCCAGACGGCGAGTTCTGCACGGAGGCCGGCGTACGCTCGTACTCTGCCTTGCCGCTGCGCGGGCCCGGGTAGGCGGGCACGCCGGCGTTGAAGTCGTCCAGCAGCTTGCGGTGGTCCTCCACGACAGGGCGCAGCCGCTCCGCCTTCTGCAGGTGGCGCTCCTTGTTCTCGCCGGTGGCCGCCTCGGCGCGGGCAATCTCGCGCTTCATCGTGCCCTCGGTGTAGTTGACGAAGGCGAGCACGCTGCCGGAGCGGCTGACCAGGTTGCGCTGCTTCTTGCTCAGGGCGACGGCCGTCGAGACCATGCCCTGCACCGCCTCGTCCTCGGCGTTGAGGTTGAGGATGGTGACCGTGGCGCAGGGGCCGCCGTAGGCACAGTTCAGCAGCAAGCGGCGCGCCACCTGCTTTTTCTCAACGGCTTCCTGGAAAGCCATGGCGGACGCACCGCTCAGCGTTCCCATCAGCGAGGCCACCTCGACGTCGCCGTCGCTCATCTTGCGGCGCAGCACTGCCGTACCGACCATCATCACGTCGCCGTGCCGGATCGCCTCCATCTGCGCCGCCGCCCGTTCGTGCACCTTCGCCATGGCGTGCCGCAGCTCATCGGCGCTCACCACCGTAACTGTCGCGACGTTGTCCACACAGGGGCCGTAGATGGGCGAGGAGGCGATCTCCAGCGGACGCGGCGCCGCAATCAGCTTCTTGGCCAGCAAGTCGTCCACGACTGCGTCCCCGGAGACGACAACGAAGGTGAGGTCAGCGCGGATGGCCTCGCCAGGCTTGACAGCCGCCATCGCGCTGCACAGGCATTGCTCAAAGAGCAGCCACACCGGCTCCTCTTGCGACGTCGCGTCCACGACCGACGAGGCGGACATGAGCGCGCAGTTGTGCACGCCGCACAGCCGCGCCTCGATCTCGGCCACCGCGGCGGAGTTTCCTGTGCCGTCTTTCGCCCGCCGCACCACCTCGTCCACCGCGTAGTCCTTATCACCCAGCGACACCTTCTTCTCCTCCGCCGCCACGTCGCGGTCGACGAAAACGACGACGCGCGGCTCGGTGAAGCAGGAAGCAGACGGGTCCTCGTGCTGCGACGTCTCGCCTCCCTTCGCGGCCGCGGGCGACTCCGCCGCAGCAGCAGCAGTCCAGTCGACGGCACGGTTGCGTGCACCGCTGGCGGTCGCCGAGGACGGTGTCGCGGCCGTTTTCTTCGCCGCCGCGCCGTCCCGCTCCACCTGCGCCTCATCCTCGGCCGAGTAGGCGGCCGGGAAGACCTTGACCGGGTCCGCCAACACCCTCTGGTGGTCATCCAGCATGCGGACCATCGGGACGAGCAACTTTTGCAGCATCGCCCGGTCCTGCGAACTCTCGGGCAGCGACGCCATGAGATCGCGCCGTTTCTGAATCGAGGCCGCAGTGTAGGTGCTGAAGTTGGCGACGCTGCCCTGCCGCGGCGGGCGATTGCGCACGGCACTGGCGGTGTTCAGTGCGCTGAGAGCGTTCACGACATCAGACACCTCATCCTCGCTGCACACCGAAACAACAAAGGCAGTAGTGGCGGCGCCGCCAAAGGCGTAGCGGTAGAGTTCGACCAAGCTGCTGCCGCTGGGCTGCTGCTGCAGCACCTGGTTGTACACCTTGGAGTTGTTCGTCGTGAAGGTCGCGAGCAGCGACGAGACAATCACGTCGTCGTTCTCGGCAAAACAGTGAACCACCGAGACATGTACGACGCAGTGCTCGTCCCACCGCGCTGAAGCGATGTTTACGCGAGCCGTGTCGACCAGCCGCTGCAGCTCCGCCTCGCTGCGGACGCTGTGCAGGACGACGTTGTGCACAATGGGGCCGAAGAGCGGCGACGACGCCACCTCGACATTGCTGACGGCGGCACCGGCGACGGTGAGGTCAATCACCGTGCTCGTGTCGCGTACGAGGGCGATGGAGACTCGCACGCCCTTGTTACCCGTCCTGGCTAGAGCCCTGTTCACGGCAGCGAAGACGACGGCCATCGTTGGCGACGCCATGCCGTTCGCCGCAATAGCCTGGCTGTCGGACGCGACGACGGCGCCGTTGTAGCCTTTCAGAAAGACCGCCAGCACCTTCTCCGTCGCCTTCGCCCGCAATGCAGCCGCCGTGACATCCGCGCGGGTGATGACCTCGTCGATCGTGAACGGGCGGCCGCCAGCGGTGATGGTGAGCCCTTTCACCGAGTACGCGCGAGCCTCCTTGGCGTCGACGATTGCGACGGTGGCCACGTTGGTGCTGTGAGACTTCTCGTCAGGCGCGGCGACAGCGTGCGACTTGGCCGCCTCCTCGGCCCTGCCGGTGTCCTCCTTCGCCCTCGCAGTCGCCGTGGGGGTCTTGACAGAACTGGGCGGTGCCGCCCTCGTCGCCGCCTTCGCCGACTCCTTCGTGACCACCGCAGCCCCCGTCGTGGCGGCGGTCGTCTTCATCGCTGGCGATGAGGCCAGCTCAGTCTCCAGGTTGTACAACTTCGCCTCCGTGTTCCGCGGGTCCGCCAGCAGCTTCTGCGCGTCGCTCAGGATGAGCTGCAGACGCTTCACGTGACCCTCCAGCTCGTGTTTTTCGGCACCAGTGGCGCTGTCGCAGCGCTCCCGCATGCGCTTCAGCTGCTCCTCCGTGAAATCGACGAAGCGACGGACGTTGCCACTGCGCGGGGCAATGTTCTGCACCTCACCGATCTTCGCGCAGTCCGCCAGCACCTGCGCGTCGCTGAGATCCGGGCTGATGGCGACGACGTGAACGCACACGGACGGGCCGTCGACGGCGTAGCGGAAGAGGTCGCGTGAGGGTGCAGTCACCCTGTCCGCGATGTCGTGGAACTCTTTCGGACCGCGGCGGCTGACACCGATGAGCAAGGAGGAGAGGAAGACATCGTCCTTGCCACCAGCGGCGCCCTTGCGCACCTGCTTCACCTTCAGTACGCACACCATCAGCGTTTCCTTCTTCCCACGCTTCAGCGCCGCCTCGTAGACCTTGTTGAAGTCCTCGCCTGACTTGATCGACTCCGACGTGATGTTCATGACGGCTGGGCCGAAGAGCGGGGAGTTGCCCACCTCCATCGCCTTGGGCAGCGCGCCGTCCACGAAGAGGTCGCGCATCATGTTGTTCGAGTGCAGACCGCACATGCTTGCCGACACGTCGGCGTAGGCGTTGCGGGTCGGCTTATTCAGCTCCTCCATCAGCTTCGCCACCGTCGACTCTATCGCTGCGTTCGCGGACGCTGTGGCCTTGCCGTCATCGGAGACGAGCAGCGCGGTGTTGTGTCCGGCCAGAACATGCTCGATCATGTCGCTGATGTGGTGCGAGCTGACGGCCGGTTTCTTCTCCGCCAGCACGCACTCGACCACCTCGTCCATCGTGTACGACTTGCCGTCCAGCACACAGGTGCTGCCCTTCGTTGTCACCTTGGCGGCGCCGGCAGCGGCGGTGGCGGCGCGCTCCAGCACCGCCACGTTGTGCACGCGGAAGTCGGTGGACAGCATGGTGGTCTGCGCGGTGCCGCCCTTCACGGTGTGCGTGCTCAGTGGCGACTTGGGAGCCTCGACCGAGGTCGACTTCTTCATGATCGGCTCAAGCTTGTGGTTGTTGCCGTTATTCGTAGAACCGGCCTTGTCGTCGACGATCTTGCCGTCCTTGTCCACATCGGTCGTCCCGCGCTGGCGGCTGCGTTTGCCCTCCTCAATCTCCTTCTCCCGCTCCGTCACGCGGAGGCCGTGCGCCTCGGTTGCCTCCACCGCGGCAGCTGAGGACTTCTCCTTGCTCTCCTCGTGAAGAAGCCTACTCGTGCCACAGAAGCTGTTGTTGCGCCTGCTCGTGTGGGTGGAGCTGTCGGCGAAGGAGCTGCGGTGGTACGGCACATCACCCAGGTTCGACGTGAAGGAGTAAGAGAAGCCGGGCAGGGAGTACTTGCGCACTGTGCCGAGGTTCGTGTGCGGGTAGCCGACGGAGTACATGGAGCCAAAGCCGCCGTAGGCGCTGCCGCTGAAGCTGCCGTACATGCTGCTCATGATCGCCTGCGGATCGTTGCCACCGTAGAGAGTACCGCCCACGCCGTACAGGCTGCCCGTTGTGCCGCATAACGAGCCGCCGTACAAGGAACCGCCGAAGCCGTAGCCGCCGCCCATCGAGCCCATCGAGCCCATCGAGCCCATCGGACCGCCCATCGAGCCCATGCCGTACATGCTGCCCGGACCGCCCATCGAGCCCATGCCGTACATGCTGCCCGGACCACCCATCGGCCCCATCATCGAGGTGCCGTAGCCGGAGCTGTACATGCCGTTCGGACCGCCCAGCGGCATGCCATACATGCTGCCCATTCCCATGCCACGGTACATGGAGCCGTTGCCCTGCATGCCGTACATGCTGTTGCCGTAGCCGTAGCCGCCATAGCTCGCGTTGGCGGCCCCGCCCGCACCCGAGCCAGGGGCACTGGGCGGCTGCATGAAAGAGCCGCCGTAGCCATAGCCGTTGGCGGGGTTCATGCCGTAGCCGGAGCCGCCGGTGCCGTGCTGGAGTCCCGCGGCGCCTGCGCCGCTACTCGGTGTCGCGCGTGAATTCGCCGCTGGGCGGGACGACGGCGTCACGCCACCATTCGCCACCGCAGCACCACCAGCAGGGGTGCTGAAGCCCTTCGTCGGTGCACCGACCGGTGGTGCCTTCGCGACTTGCCCGATGGATGGCGGCGCACCACCGCCCACACGTGGCGTGGCCGGCTTGCCAGCTTGGCTGCCGTTCGCCTGCGACGCCGGAAGAGACGACGGGGTAGCCGCACCCTTCGTCGCGTTCCCTGTCGCAGGAGACTTGGACGTCAAGGAGGTCTGCGGAGTTGCCGCCTTGGCAGTGGTAGAAGGTGGCATGTGTTGTTGTTGCTTGTGTGGAGGGCACGTGTATGTTAAGAAGGAAAAGGAACTTTTTCGCCTCGAGAAACAAAAAAAAAAGAAAAGAAAATGCAGAAAAGTACGTCAGCGGACTTTTCTCTGTTCCTTTGCTACTTTCTTCACGAAAATGGAAAACAGCCTGCCTTTTTTTGATTGAACTCTACCAACTAATATGGAAAAAAGGCCTCTATTTTAATTCTCACGAGAACCTAAATAGAAGCAGTCAAAAAGGGAGAAAGAAGGAAAAAAAAAAAAGCACAGAAAGTCCTTCAAGCCGATGAAGCATCAAAACAAGACAAAAAAAACTACAGTAAGTGCGAATCAGACAAACCAACAACCGAGAAAACGAACACACACACACACAAAAAAAAAAAAAAAGAAAGAGGGAAAACTCGCTAAACACAAAGAGAAAAAAAAAAAAAGAAAACGATGTGTGTGTGAAAGCACGCTTCCACACAGGACTGGAACAGAAAAAAAAAACCTAAAAGAGGCAATACACGGTCCTCCTATATACGTTCTTCGTTTCTTCGCTTGTGTGTATGTCTGTGTGTAGAATTGCTACCGCTGCTTCGTCAATCACGATGGAGGAGCACAAATACCACCACTAACACGTGTACTTCAACTCTCGCGCGAAGTAAACAAAAAAAAAAAAGAGAGAGAAAAACGTACCAGCCCAGACAGAAGAGAATATACAACTCACTTTGCTTTCAGCCAGAAAAATAATTGAAGAACAATGCGCGACGCCAATAGTAAAAAAAAAAAAAAGAGGGAAAGGAGAAAAAAAGGAAGAAAGAGTGTCGGAGGAGCAGCTGACAAGAGCAGGCATATACATATATACATACATATATATATATGTATATATAGAGAGAGAGGAAAAAAAAAACGAGGCGAAAAAGTACCTTAGGACTTCCATCCCGTGTTATCGACGTAATATTGAACGTCAAAACGCAGTCACGCGCTTGAAGCCGCATAGAGCAGCTGCATACTGCGCATATCACCCCATCTTCTGGGACCGACCCGCGAGATGAGAGTACTACGACTAAAAAAAAAAAAAAAGACCTTCTCCGTTTTTTTTTTTTTTTGAAAACACAATGGCATCTTTGCGATACCAGCTGTGTTATTGAGTTGCGTTTCGTACTTGCGAGGGAAACAGCAACCAGCAGGCACATACACACACGCCTACACAGTGGTGCTCCTTTTTCGCCTCATTATGCGCCAATTTGAACTTCAAATAAACTGTTTTCCTTTTTCTTCCTTTTTTTTTTTAATTTTCTTCGAGATGAAGATCAAAACAGCGAACAGAACAACACAAGTTTCATAATAACAATAATAACAGTAATAAAGGAAAATAAAAAGCGTAGAAGCCTTCAACCCCTTAAAAAAAGAAAAAAGAAAATCACATAAAGGAAAACAGGGCTGAAAAACCGGCTGTGTAAAGTAGGTGTAGAACACACGCACACACGCAAAAAAAAAAAAAAAATGAGAACTGTGAAGTTAGAGAGAAAAAAAAAGGAGTGTAAAAACAATACGATGAGCACTTCTTCTGCGCGTGAAACCCGCTGTGGAAATAAGATGATGACGATAAAAGTAGTTTTAGAACTTGAGCAGCACACATGCACGCTGCAGCAGCGGAGCGGCTAGAAATGGGGGAAAAAAAGAAAAAAAAGAAAAATAAACAATAACATCAAAACCACGTTTAGGAAAGAAACCACAGAAAACAAAACTAAAAAGAGGACTTGTTTACTTTTTTTTTTTTAGAAAGCACTACTGAACTATGACAAAGCAGAGCAAAAGCAAGTAGTTCGTCTTGCCTCCGTAGAGCTACCGACCGTCGTACAACAATCAGACGCGACTCGTACGGTAGTTAGGTAAAAAAAAAAAAAATGCAAAAAAAAAAAACGCACAGACAAGCAGTACTTTTTATCATGGGCTTTTGTTTTTCCATTGCGAAGCTAAAATGCTGTTTTCACATGCTTCTATTGAGTCAGCGGATGCAAGGGAAGAAAAAAAGAGATTTATGTTTGTCAACGTCAATATTCAGGAAGACACTATTTTGCTCGCAGCTGTTTACGTGAGTCGTTTAGTTCGTTTTTTTTTTTTTTTGAAGGGATTTACAATCCTCAGCGCTGCCGCCACGCAAGCAAAGGCAAGCTCTCGAGCGCACAAAAAAAAAAAAAGATAAGATAAAAAAGAAAAAAAAAAACAAAAAAAAAAAAAAGAAACCCGCAAGTAATAAACAAGTGCACACACAAAATAAAAAAAAAAAGCGGCGCAACGACGTAAGAAGAGCTTCAATTCGAAAACCACGAAGAGAGCACTGTCGTCCAACCTAAATTCGTAAAAGGAGGAGATGGTGAAAGAAATGAAAAAAAAAAAAAAGGAGGCAGTTCGAAATCTGACACTACCAGCACATTTGCGGCACTTGAGCATAGACAGGTTCATCTCTTAACATCCACGTAAAAACAAAAAAAAAAACACTAGAGGTGAAAACAGAAGTACTTTTCAATCTGGAAAAAAAAAAAACAAGAGAAAAAAGAGAAACACAGGTACACGAAGAACTATAACACACACACACACATGCGTGGTGGGCGCCGGCAATTTGCTTTCGTCTTTTTTTTTTTTACTCAGCGCGGACAGCCAAGGCGCGGCAAAGTTGAGACATAAAATAGCAAGGATTGCAAAAAAAAAAAAACTAAGCGAAGAAACCTAACCCTTAAACAGAAAAGCCCCAACGAGCGTTTTTTCCCCAACTTACAGCTCCTGGTGGTCGAGACGAACCCCCAGCGCGTATGTCGGCGGAATCTTGTCCACCGGGTCTTCCAGGTACGCCTCGCTCGTCGTCAACATTTGCTGCACCGTCTCGAGGTAGCCCTGCATCTTCGCCTTCTCGTCGGAGGTAGCCCCCTCGATGTTGCGCTGCACCTGTGCCACTGCCCCCCTCGTGTGCTCAATAAAGCGCTTCACGCTGTTAGGCCGTGGCTTGTTGTTGTGCACAGACGCCCGCACCGCCTGAGAGAGGCGGGGCAGTAGCAGACAACCCTCGTCCACCGGCGACTTCGTGAGGCCTTCAAGGAAAACGGTGTGGCACGAGCCACCGAGGGCCAACGCGAAAACGCCACGCTCCTTCACCGGCAACTCCAGTGCGCGGCGGTACACCGCAATCTCGCCAGGGCACAAGACGCCCAGGAGAGAGTTCACGCTCACATCGTTCTCCTCCGGCTTCACCTCCACCTGCACCACCTGCACCACCACGCACGCACGCGCCTCCCCAGACTTGCGCAAGCCACCGGCCATCATGCGGCTCACCTCCTCTGCCGTGCTGACCTTACGGAAGGACGTGCCGACGACGACGGGGCCAAACAGCGGCGACATCTTTACCTCTAGCGGCTTGAACCTGTCTTCGTTGTTCAGCGTGTCGAGTACGGTGCTATCTTGATCCCGCAATGCCGTGAAGGCGAGATGCAGCGAGCGGGTCGGTGGCAACTTTGCCAGAATGTCACGCAAGGTGCTGTCCAGCGACTCAAGACTCGACGCCGACCCGCGGACGTCCGCTGTGAGGAGGGCCACGTTTTGGCCCTCCAGGAACTTGTCGCGCAGCTCCTCCAACAGCTTCGACGGGATGGGAGAGTTGCGGTTGGCACGCCACACCACCTCGTCTGTCTCGAAGGTGTGCGGCCCTTCCACGTCGGTGACGACCACCTCCTTGTCCGCGCCGTTGACGGACCAGCCTTCCATCGGCTGCAACCCGGCGCGAAGCGTCTCCGTGATCACCGTCAGGAGCTTGACCGGAAGAGTCTCTTGCTGCTCGTGCGACGCCTGCGCCGACTCGTCCAACCTGTCCGACGCCTCCGCCACCGGCTGCTCCTTCTCCTTACCCGCCCCCGCCGCCGATTTCACGGCCTCAGCTGCTGCGGCGGCCGCCGGATTCGCCGCCGCCTCCTCTTGCGGCGGCGCCTTCATGGCATGCTGCGGCTGACGCGGAGTGGCACCGTGACGCCCCTGCGCGGCCGGCGTCTGCGCCGTGGTCGTGGCCGTGGCTGCTGCAGCGGAGGGCGGCACCGACTGCGGCGACGCTTTCGGTGGCTGCTGCGACTGTCCGGATGTGGGGGCGGCAGCGACAGCCGCCTTTGGCAAGGATGCGCCCGACTGCGCGGTCTCGTCGGGTGGGTAAGCGTGCGGCTCCACCGTCTTCGGGCTCGCCAGCAGCGCCTCGCTGTCACGCAGGCTCTCCGTCAGCCGCCGCAAGCCGTTCGCCACCTGCTCCTTCTCGGCAGGGTCCGTTATCGTGGCCATGCGCCGCTTCTGCCGCTCGAGGGAGTCGCGGGCGTACTGCACGAACTCCTTCACGCTGCCGTTGCGCGGCGCCGGTACCTTCATGTGCGAGACGCTGCGCTGCGTGCTGAGGGACGTGGCCAGCACTGTCTGGTCCGTGTTGCGCGACGCACTGATGAGCAGCGCAGTGGAGGCGGGGCCGCCCAGGGCGTAGGTGAAGAGCGAGCGCGAAAACTTGGGGTTGCGCTCGACGACGCCGCGGTAAAAGCTCATATCCGGCGCCGCCACGGCGAAGACGGAGGACACTCGCACGTCGTCCTGCAGGATCTGCTTCACCACGGCGGTGAGGATGACGACCGAGCCATCCTTCGTCATGCACGACGCGGCCTGTGCGAGGCCCTTGTCCACCACGGCGGTCACCTCCTCCGCGCTGTGCACCTTCGCGGTGGCGGATTTGTGCACTAAGGGGCCGAAGAGCGGCGAAGTCGCCACAACGAGGCGGTGCGGCTCGGTGCTGCCGGAGATGAGGTCCGCCACGACCTCGCGCTCGTGTAGCACAGACATGTGCAACGACATCTCATTCGTCGTCCCCGGCTGTGGCGAGGTGAAGAGCGCCGCGAGCAGATGTTTCACGTAGCGCCACGTTACCTGCTCCGCTGGTTTCGTTGGTGCGAGGTGCTCTGCGCCGAGCACCGCGACGTTGCAGCCCGAGCAGAGAATGCCGGCCATGCGCTCCAGCTCCTTCGACTCCGTCAGCGGCTGCTCTGCCGCACCCACCGGGCAGTCGATACACTCGTCCACGTCGTAGGCCTTCGTCTCGCCCCCTACGACCACCTCGACCACCTTTCCGACCGACGCAGCCTTGGCATCGCGCATGTAGACGAGGCGGTGGATGGAAGTGAAGGGCGCTGCACCGTCGATGGCTGTCGCCGTCGTGGCGGAGGCGGGGGTGGGCGCGGACTTTGACGCAGCCTGCCCATTCGTTGCCTGGGGTGTGGCGCCAGCAGCGGGCGTCGCGGCGGCGGCGGCCCCATTCCTCCGCTGCTGTGCCGGCGAGGCCGGGCCACGCAACCCGTCGTCGGCGTCGTTCGCCGTGGCCGGCGAGGCGGCACCAGCGCCGCCGCTCTTCGTCGTATGGATCGGGTACACCGTCGCCTCCGCCTCCGGGTTGCCGAGGAGCTCCTTCGCGTCTTCAGCCCTCGAGCGCATCTTCTTGATGATGTGCTGCTGCCGCTCCTTCGCATCGTCGGTCAGCTTCGCGCTGTCCTTCTCCAGCTCGCCGATCTGCTCGTTAGTGTACTCGATAAAGCGCGGCACGTTGCCGCTGCGGGGCGACAAGTTTTCCTTGGCCGAGAGCGACGCAGTGACTCGCAAGACGTCGCTCTCGCCCGCCATGGCGTCCTCGGCGCCGGTGATCGAGGTGACGACGGCGGTGCGGGTGGCACCACCGATGGCCGTGCGCAAGATCAGCACCGGGACACGGCGGTCGTCGAGGATGGCGGCCGCCTCTGCCAACTCGACGGTCCGCAGCACGAAGGCATTCATGGAGCAGAGAAAGAGGTTGTTCCCTTTGCGCAGGTACACGATAGCCTGGAGGAAGAGGATCTCCTCCTTCTCCGCCTTGGCCGCTAGCGTCGCAGTGACGTGCTTCTCCACTGCCGCCACCTCCTTCAGCTCAACCGTCTTGGCCTTCATGATGCAGGGGCCGAAGATCGGGTTCGAGCCGAAGACGATGTCCGCCGGCGCGGCGTCGGGTTTCTCGAGGTCGCGGTACCTGTTGGGGCCGGTGGTGGCCGTCGCGCTGAAGGTAACCTTCCACTTCACATCGTCGCCCAGCTTCTCCAGCGACTCTGTGAAGAAAGTGGTGATCGTCGTGGCGACGAGCGGTGTCATCTTCTCCTTCGTGTCAATCGCGATAAGGCAGACGTTGTGGCCGCTATTGACGTGCGAAGCAATCATGTTCAGCACGCCGCACTTCTTTGCGTCCGCATCCGGGCCACTCAGCACGTCCGCCGCCTTACACTCCACCGGCTTGCCGCCTGGACCTTGGATCACGACCTTGTGGCCCGACTCCGCCTTCTCCACCTTCACCCGATCGCCCTTCGCGTCCTCGACGACGAGGATACTGTGGATCGCGTTGGTATCCTCCGGGTTGGCAGCGTCGTCCCCGGTCACCGTCCTCGCCTTGTTGTCCTTGCCATCCTTCTTCTCTCCGTCCTTGGCTTCGGCCGTGCCATCCGACTTGGCATTAGCGGCAGTCTCTTTCTTCTTGTCCTCCTTGCCTTTCTTCGCCGTCTCACTGGCGATGCCGTCACCGCCGGGCTTCTTGGCGTCGCCCTTTGCCCCCTTCTCCGCCATCTTCTGCGTCTCTGTGACGTGGTGCAGCTTCTTATCCTCGTTCTCCTCATCCCTTAGCATCTTCGCCATTGTCGGCATGTCGTGGTCACGGCGGCTACGCACCTGGTAGCCCGACTCCCCGCCCCATACCCCGCCAATGCTGCGCATGCTGCCGCCGATGTTCATCATGGAGCCGGTGCCACCGTACATCGAGCCATAGAGACTGCCGCCGCCGTACGAGGAGAAGCTGGCGGAACGACCCATCATCATCGAGCCCATGCCACCCCCCAACCCGTACATGGAGCCCATCATCGGATTCATGCCATACATGGAGCCCATCATCGGATTCATGCCATACATCGAACCCATCATCGGCCCGCCGCCCATGCCATACATCGAGCCCATCATCGGCCCGCCGCCCATGCCATACATCGAGCCCATCATCGGATTCGTGCCATACATCGAACCCATCATCGGATTCATGCCGTACATAGAGCCCATGCCGTACATGGAGCCCATACCGTACATCGAGCCCACTGTTTGTTCGCCGCCCATCCCATACATAGAGCCGTAACCGTTCAAGCCACTCGTGTCGCCGCCGTAAGTGTTGTAGCCGGAGACGTTGTTGTTATACGCGCCGTTGCCGTACAGCTGGGTCGCACCCGCACCGTTGTTGTTGTTGTTGTTATTGTTGGCACCGTTGCCGTTCATCATCACACCCTGACCCATGAGCTGCCCCGCAGCGACACCCTGTGCACCATTGCCCACAGCAGCGGCTGGCGGCGCGGCGTTGCCAGCAGAACCAACGCGTGGAGTGCCTGCCATGCCACCCTTCATGCCTCCTTGCACATCCATTGGCTTGCCCACGCCATTCGTGGCTGGCATGGTGACACCGGAACCGGCGGGGCGCACGCCGTAGCCGCCGGCAGCGGTACCAGGAGTTACCCTCGGCTGTTGGCTGACAGGCTTGGCGTGGCTCGCCGTCTTTTGAGCACCGCCATTGCTCTCATTCAAGCCGCCGCCGGCTGGGCGTGCCACAGCGCCAGCGCCGCCTCCGCGACCCGCCGTCCGTGGAGCTCCAGCGGAAGACATGTGTACTTCACGACGATGGTTGAAGCGTACGCCGTACAAGCAAAGGAAGCTCTTTCTTTTTTTTTTTCCCCCTCCTCTCTCTTTTTAGCAAATGCCAGTTTAAACCGTTTTGTGTTTTTCTGCTGTTGTTATTGCTTCTGGCTGTCAAAACAAAGAACTACAGGAGTACTTCTCGTTCTCCTTTTTGTTGATAAGCTTCTTTTTTTTTTTTTTAATTGAAGCTATCACACGCAGATATGCTCTCGAAAAAATGACCAAAAAAAAAAACGAATGGAATAGACAAACAAACAAACAAAAACAAAAAAGAACAATGAAAAGGGGAGAGCGTTAATCAACTTTTTCGCGGCACTGTTACGAAAAATAACGATGGAGTGGTGAGTGTACTCAACGGTATGGCGATAGAAACGGTGTTGGCGGTGATGCGTCTGTGTAAAAACGAAAACAAGTTTGCCTGCAAAGCAATCACTAGCTCAAACGCGGGGTCGTTCCAACTTTTTCTTTGTTTTTAGTTACTACTACTGATACTGGGGATTCACAAAGAAAGAGAACACAGCGTAAAACGACGTTGAAAGCAAAACAAAAAAGACCACAAGCGCAAGAGGAAACAACGTGCACACGGATTCGTGGAAGCCACAAGCAACCAGAGAATGAAAAAAAAAAAAGGACGACAATGAAACGGGAAAAAGTGCACTTTTCGCGGCAATCAAAGTATGTGAGCCAAAAATCAAAAAAAACTAGAAGAGCAACAGGTGTACACAAAGGAAAATCTCAAACAAGAGAAATAAGGCTGCGAAAATCAAAAAAAAAACTCCTTCACTGAATTCTGCTACGTCTATTACAATTGTTCAAGTGTGTCATTGTGCATGTGTGCGTTGGTTAACGGATGTTTGAGGAGACGCGCAGTGCGTGCCGTTTAAAAAAAAAAAAAAAACAGAACAAAAAGAAGCAAGGGAAAAAATGTGTGTGTGTGTGTGTGGAAGAGAGAAATTGAAGGAGTTCCATTTGCTATCCGCTTAACTATGCCCGACTGGCTTAGCAGCCACGTCTAGTCTTCACCCTGCTCATCGTTGTTATTTCCTCGGCCCACCACAAAATGAGAGGACGCAACAGGTCCGCCGGTCTGCTCTGGAAGCGCCCTTCTAGTTCATCTTTTCTTCTTCCCCCCCCCCCCCCCACGCTGTCAGCGACTCAGAAAGTCAGAACGCTGTCGCTTTCACGAATGCCTCCTCATCATCAATGCTTGCATTGTTAACAGTGCTGCTTTTTGTAGAAACTGTCGAAAAACGGAAAGAGCAAAGACAGGAGAAAAAAAAGAACCTTGTTTCGCATCTCCGATCAACAAGGACGCAAAAAAAAAAAAAAACTATGAAGGTTATTTTCCACGCTTCCCGAGTCCATTAATGTGCACGCAAGAGAAGGAAGTGTAATCCACCTTTTTTTTTACCCCAGCAAACCACGCGAGATGCTGGAAGGTCTTTTCCCTCATCGAAGCATCAAGAAAAAGGAAAAAAAAGAACTTTATTGGTCGTCCTGGCAATTCAAGCCTACAAAAAACAAAGAAGCAGGAAAAAAAAAAAAAGAAAAAGCTCTGATGGTTTCTCACGACTCCAAAGCTGCAAACACCTTTGCCTCGTGAGCCAGTTGACTCGGCAACTGCGCGGTTTCGCCTCCCTCCCACCGACACTCTACCAGCCGCTTCGCCTCCTTCAGCAGCGCCGCCACTCGCCTCACGGCATCGGCGCTCGTCTGCTCCGCGCCCTCGCCCTTGCTGCTCATCCAATCCACCCGCCGCGACGTGGACGTGGAAGACGAACCTGTTGATGCTGCATCTGCAGCACTCGGCTTTTCCACTGCGGCGTTGACGCCACCCTCCACCGAAGTGGTCGTCGTCGTGCCACACGCGACGTCTGGGTCAGCGCGCATGAGGCACCGCTGCAGGACTGCCATGTAAGTCCGCACGCTGCCTAGGCGTGGCAACCGCAGCGGCACCTCACGCAGCCGCCGCTGCACTCCAATGAGCTCCTTCCACGTCGACACCCGCACCCCACTGAAGCGGGATAGGCCAACGACGGAGGTGGTGTAGCACGGGCCGCCCATCCAGTACTGCAGCAGCGAGGCCGTTGCCGAGCCTGGGGCGGTGTGCCGTGCCTCCATCCAGCCCGCGCTGCAACCCATCTGCACACACCATAGCGAGGAGACGACAACGTCAGCCGGCTGGCCAGCTGCGGCTGGGACGAACTGATGGAACGTCAGCTGCAACGCGATGGCTCCGCGGAGTGGTTCGGTGGTGGTGGCGGTGGGGCTTGCGGCTTGGTGCGCCAACCGCGCCGCCGCCAGCACGGAGCTGAGGGCCACGTTCACGTCCTGTAGATCCTTCACCGGTCTCACCGTCGCATCCGCCGGCACGGGGCCACAGAACGGTGAGTGCTTCAGCCGAGTCAGCACGTGGCGCGGCTTGGCGGTGGTGAGGTGTGGGGCCAGCAAGTCAGCAAACTCGTTCACGCAGTTCTCCTCGATGAGAAAGGCGCGCAGCGTTGCGCAGTGCTGCACACCCTCCACCTCCTTCATCTTGAGCGACTGGAAGATGCCGCCCATTACTGTGCGCAGCGTAAGCCACGCAATGCACGACGCGGCGTCGCAGGACTCCGTGTCGGCGATGAGCAGCGCGGCGGTGCGGCCATGCGACACGCACAGTACCGCCCGCACCAGCAGCGAGCTCTTCATGCCGGTGGAGGTGGGCTTGACGTTCACCACCTCGTTCACGCTGCAAGAGGCGTACGCGACCCCAGTGGAGGCTGGCAGCGGGATGCGCACGCGGGTGCCATGCCGCCTCACATACGCGCCGGTGGTGGCAGCGTTCAGCACGAGCACCGATGGCATGAGCACCGCCTCCGCCTGCCTCTTGCTATCATCATCCTCACCCTCCGTGGTTGGAGTCGTTGCTGCCCCTGTTGCTCTCCCTGCTCCTGCAGTTGCCGAGCCGCCGCCTGCACGCGAGGCCGCCAAACTCGGCTTCTCGGTCTCAGACGCAACGCAGGCAAATGTGGCTTTGCGATGGGCCACAACGCGCGCCACGTCGTCATGCGTCAAGACGGTGTCGTGCTCGCTGTAGTGTACCCCATAGTAGTCAGCGGCAACGTCGCGCGGGCTCGCACCTCCTTTCCTTGAGGGGTTCTTCGGCTTCACATTCCCCACTGAAGTTTCTCTGTCAGTGCCGCTTGGCGTCGTCTTCGCAGTTGGCGCTGCGGCGTGTGCAGCTGCCGACGATTGCAATACCAACGACGACGGTGACCCAAGACGCCTCATCGCACTGGACTTCTCCTCCACCGGCCCGTCCGGCACGGTGGACATCTCCGGCGAGCTGCCGCTATTGCCTACCGTCGAAATGGTGCCCGCAGTCGTAACGGTCGACGACGCGTTGTGCTGCATGAAGGTGGACATGCGCAGCACTGAGGTGTCCACGGCGAGCTGCGACGCCGTCGGCAGCTCCGCCATCGCCTCTGCGTCTGCAGAGGAGTACGGGTACGACACAAGAGCCGCTGTGCGGGGATTGGCCAGCACCGCCTGCGCACGCCTCAGCGCATCCCGCACGTTGGTCAGCTGGCTTGCAGAACCGCCGTCCCGCGGGGCGTCCGTGGCGCGGTGGCCCTCAGCCCGTGCAATCACAGTCTGCAGGCGCGCGATAAGGTCACGCACGCTGCACGGCGGCGCAGCATCGTGCAGGTGCGGCACACATGCGGCGTTTTGCTGAAACGCCTTCAGCGCGTTCAAAAAGCCGAACGCGGTGGCTGCCGTCGGCACAGGCGGTAGTGCGGCGGCACAGACAACGAGGTCACGTCGACGCACCAGCAACCGCGACAGCAGCTCCACCGCGGCAGGTGTGGCAGATGAGGCAGACGCCTCACTCCCGCCCGCCACCGCCGCCTCGTTCTCCATCGCGCTGGAGGCCTCGGTGGCCTCTCGCAGCAAGTGGATGTGGCCGCCTAGATTCACCACAGAGAGCGAGCTCACGTAGACGTCCCCCTCGCCGCTACTGCTGTCGTCGATGCCGCCGTCCTGTACGACATGCTGCGTCAACTCTACCGTTATGACGGTGTAACCCGGCCCGGTGAGGCATCGCCGGGCCAGCAAGTCAGCCGCGGAGCCTTCCGACGATGTGCCGTCGCGTTGAATGGCGCTCTGCGCACTGCGCAGCCGCTCCACCGCCTCGCGCAGCACCGCCTCCAGCTGTGCCAGCGACTCCACCACCTGGCTCGTCACGCTCAGCGGTGGTGCTGCACCGCACAGTGGACGAACTGCGGGCGTGGCCAACGTGAAAACGACGGAGCCGGCGGCGGCTTTGCCGGTGGCACCGCGGCTCGTGTTGAAGCCACGCAAAAGGTCTGCGACGACGGTGCCGCTCACGTGGTAGACGGAGACCGCCACCCGTGCCACCTCATGCGACGGCGGCGTCGAGCATAGCAGCGGGGACGCTGCGGCCTCGAGCCCGGGCCCAGCAGAGCTGGGGCGCGACCAGGTATCGTGCAACACACCGTGTACCAGCTCCAGCGCCACTCGCAGCGACCACAGCTGGCTCGCCTCCTGCTTTTCCTGCACCACGACGGCGGTGACGTTGCAACCGGCAAAAAAATGCTCTCCGACGCGGCGCCACGTCGCGCAGACGGGCAGCCGAGACGCCGACTCGTTCAATATGTTCAGCGAGGTTACCTCGTCCACCTCGACAGAGACGGACTTGGACAGCGTGAGCCACGCCGTCAGCGTTCGCGGCTGTGGAAGCTGCTGTTGCCGCTCTTGTGGTGAGCCTCGGCGCTTATCGTCGGTGGCGGCATGGTCGCTTTCGGACAGCGTCCACCATGCGGTACCTCTTTGCTCCTCTGTTGAAGCAGGCGCTGCGATGGTGTCGCTGCTCGGGTCGTAGTACTGCACCATCGCCAAGAGCACTGGTTCGCTGCAGCTGACGAGAGGCGACCGCACCGGCGACGTCGGGACGAGCAACTGCTGCTGTTGTTGCTGGTGCTGGACAGGCACCGGACGGTCGACGTAGCTGCCGGTCACACTGTCGCTGCTGCCGTTGCCGTGGCTGCTGGATAAGCGAGCAGAAGGACGACGCGCGTCCACGTACACCGGCACGTGGGCAGACTCCGGATCCAGCAGAAACTCCTCCGCATCCTTGCGACTGCATTCCAGCTTTGAAATAAGGACGGACAGTCGCTTCATCGTCACACGTGCGGTGGCCGTCGCATGGGTGCGCGTCAGCCGGTCCTCGACGTCGGCCAGGCGCCGCTTTAAGTCCGTCGCCTTGTTGCGCTGCTCCGTCACAAAGGTGCGGACACTACCGCGGCGCGGTCGCGGGTGCCGCACCGCCCTCATGCGCTGCAGCAGACTGAGCGGGTAGGCGGCCTCCTCGTCCTCCTCGTGCACGCGTGCAACCCCCAATACCGTGCTAGGGCCCTTGCCTAGCGCGTATCGTAGCAGCGGCCACGGCGTGTTGGCCCGCTGATCCAAAATGACCTCAAAGACCTGCGGGAAGCGGGTAAAGGCAATCGTGAAGGAGGAGACGACGATGTCGCTGAGGCGGCTACTGCGCAGGACACTGGCGGACTGCGCTGCGGCGGCTGCACCGCCTGCCGTGACCTCGCTGCAGCGACGCGCAAACCCGGCAACGCCACGTGGCGCCGCCGCCTCGCTGGACCACCCTGATGATACAGACGCCTGAGACACACCAGGGACGAAGCACTGGTGTAAAAACTGGATGTACAAGAAGCCCTGCTGGCCTTGCTGCATGGAATAGAGGTCGCTTAAGAAGGCGAAGGCGGCGTTGATGTCCGACTCGTCTTCCACGACGAGCCACTGACACTCGTTGAGGCAGGTGCCAAAGATCGGCGAAGTGGCCACCACGAGCGGGCGGCAGCTGTCCCGCTGCGACGAGGCGCGGCTCACGGCATCGTAGAAGACCGGCTTTACGGGCGATGCTGCGGGAGTTGGCAATGGGTTGTTGTCCACGGCACTCGTGTTCGCGCCGGTGCTCGCAGCACTGGCGGTCGGCAGAACAGGGATGAGCGCGACGGCCACCTTCAGGTCCGCAACCAGGCTTGGCTGCACCTTACTCTGAGCCTCCTTGAAGGCCCGAAACGCCTCGACCACCTTGCGGCACATCGCGTACGCCACGCTCGCGGTCGTCTCCGCGCTCACCTCGCCCTCCACGCTGTTGCAGCTCGTCGCGGAGCGTTGTGCCTCGCGAAGACAGTCCCCATGGCCAGCCGGCTGTGCAGGTGCGACGTGGGCGCGCGCAAAGTCCCCGGCGGTGTCCATCACGAGCGCAACGGCGTTCTCGCCCTTCTCAAAAAAGCAACGGATCGCGTTGTCCAACAGCACTGACGGTAGCGCCTGCTGTGTGGAGAGCGGCGCAGCAGCCGACGTCGTGGCCGACGCCGGGACGTCGGCGGTGCAGCGCTCCACGCACTCGTCCGTCTCGCAATCACCCATGAGGTCGTTCTGCAAGACGCGGATGGTGTAGCCGTTGTCCACGGCAAACACACGCGTCGCCGCTGTCGGGGCAGAGTGGCGGTGCTCGAGAATGCTCAGCCCGCGCACATCCTGCCAGGCGCCGTGATTCGAAAGCTCCAGTTCCCGAAGCAGCCGTTCGCCCGGAGTAACGCCGCCGCCGGCCTCGCCGTCTACGGCCACCTGCGCGGGAGAGAGCGGTTTTGCCCAGCGCAGCACGCCAGCGCACGCCAGCTCGGCTGGGACTCTCTCTGCTGCCACGGTGCCGCTGTTGCTCAAGACGGGGGTCCGCTCGTGCGGCGCTCCTCCTGTCGCACAAGGCGACGAGGCCGGCGGTGGGGCCGGCACACGCAGTGAACCCGCTGGACCCGGCACGGCAGGCCCACGTTGCGTGTCCCGCAGCAGCGACGACGAGGACGACGCGCTGCCGCTTTGCTGAGTGACAATGCCGTCCCGCTGCTCCACACCCGCCATGTTTGGCAGCGGTGTTTCCTCAGCGACGGTGGTGCCGTGGGTGCTGGAGGAGTCGTCCACCTTCCCAATGCCGCCCATCGACCGCGCCGAGGTCTGCGATGCCGTGATGCTGCCGCAGAGGTTTCCGTACGGCAGGCCTGCCACCGTGGCGGCCACCGACGACGACGGCGAGCTGCTGTTCGAGGTGGCGACGCGTGGCGACCACACCGTCTCCGACGACCCGGCATGGCGCAGGAAGGAGGTAAAGAGGAGGCTGCTGAAGCCACGCGAGCCGACACCGGCGACCTCGTCAAAGGGCAAAAATGTTTCACGTCTGCAGTTGACGAGCTGATGATTCTCGGCCGATGCCGCGCCACTCGCGACACCGTCCACTGTCGTTTCGGCAGCGCTGTCGTCGCGGGCCTGGTTGGCGTTGCGTCTCCGACCGCCGCTGCTGCTGCGTGCGCTGGCGTTCTTCTTTTGGCGTTTCGGGCTCGTACCAAAGGACTCTGTGGACTGACTGCCGCAGCGCACGGGTAACACCAACGCCTGCGTGATACTGCTTTTTGTGGAAGCTGACGTGTCACTGCTGCCAGAAGACCGGCGCTGTTGCTCCCGCTCCGCGCCGTCATCAAACTCGTTGTCCTCGCTGCAGCTGTCATCCGAGTCCCCGTACAGCAGGGAGTCGTCGTCATCGTCGCTGTGGCGGGGCTGCGTCGCTGCTAGAAGCGCGTCGCGGTCCAACTCCCTGGCCATCTTGTCAAGAACGCAGTCGAGAGGACCACGCCGGCGTCCCAGTAGCTTCGGGCTCTGCTTGTTGGGCGTCTTGACGCCAGGAGAGGGTTGCGCGTGGGAGGAACGGGAGCCCGGCGCACCGATGCTGCTGCTGCGATTGCAGTCGTTGACGCCGCCGCTGTCGCCATCACACTTCGATGACGCAAGAAAGTCATCCGAGCTTTCCCCGCGGAGGTCGTCGTCAACGTCGTCGAGGTTGTGCGGCAGACATCGTGGCTGCAGCACGACAGAGCGGTGCGATACGGACGCCAGGGCACCGCTGCTGCCGTTGCTGCTGCAGGGCAGCGTGCCCGCGTTGCTCGTACACGACGCCGGAATGGCAGCCTCGTTATAGCCCATGCCCAGGCCCGCGCGCGTCTCCGCCAGCGATCCGAGGCTGGGGGACTCGCCCATGTGCAGCTTGGGGGCGTAGTCGGGGCTCGTCTGCTGTGTAGCGTCGGGCAGGACCAAAGGCGGCGGCCGCGGTAGCAAAGGCTTACTGGCAGACGAGCACGGCGCAGCTGCAGCAGCGTCGTCATCCCCCTCCAACGGCCTAGCTGCACCCGCGGTGCTTTCCTTTCGGCGGTTTAGCTTGGCGTTAGAGACCACGGCGGAGTCGCCAGCCAGCGCCGCGGTGGACGGACTGAAGGCCGACGGCGCCGCCACACCTGTCGCTTCACCGTCACCGTCACCGCTAACGGTGATGGCGCTGCCGTCGCTGCTGTGTGCCGGCAGGCCCGCATGCTTGTTTTGTAGCTGCAGAGATGGCAGTGCGGGGTGTGCGGCGACAGCAGAGGCAATCGCGCCGTTCGGCGCCGGCGTTGTGGAGTACAACGACCCATTACTGTCTCGGTTGAGTCCTTCAAGGTCGTTGGCGGTGACCAGGAAGCTGCCTTCACCACTGTGGTTGGTGATAGGACTGCCTGGTGTGATGCTGCCTGGATGCGCGTGCTGGTGTTGCACCTGCTGCTGCTGGGGCTTTGCCCCCTCCACCGGAAAGCCAAGTGCGCTGAGCCCGAAGTCGAAGTTATCCACGTTCTTGTTGCGCGACACGAGGGCATGCACGGAAAAGACGCCGCTGCTGCTGCCGCTGCGGCTGGCATTGCTGCGTGAGTTTTGCGGCATCGCCGGCGTGAATAGGGACGCCAGCGTCGCCCCCCGTCCATCAGAGCGGCTCCCTTTGTCTAGGAGGGGAGTGATGACGGGGTGCGACGGCCGACGCTCCGTCGGCGGCACAGCCACGCCAAGGTGTAGCAGCACGGAGTCGAAGCCGGAAAAGCCCTCGCGAGGGGCAGCCGTCTTGGCGGAGGCGGCTGCCCCTCTGCTTGCATGGCTGTTTTCGGTGTCGCGGCGACTGTGACTGTCCTCCGCGAGGCCGCTGCACCGCAGCGGCTCCCGAAGGAATGGGGAGCGCGCCACAACGCCACCACTGCGGCTGCCAGTCGACGATCCGCCGGGCAGGTAGGTCGGCGCAGATGTCACCTGCCCCGTCTGCTGAAGCGGTGCCCGTCGCGTGTCTACCGGCGTGCGGGTGCGTCCCTGGTGTGGCTGTGGGGCGGCAGCGGTATTGGCGACGGTCGCGGCGTCATCCGAGGCGCTGCTAGCGTCGGTGCAGCTGGCGTCGCACGGCGACAGTGGTTCCAACCGACCTCCGTTGGGCCGGCGAGCGGAAGCGACGATGTTGGTGGTGGCCGGAGTCACGAATCTCGACGAGCCGCGGCCATTCCCGCCCACTCGTGCTGACTGGGTCTCTGTGACGGGCGAGGTACCGCTGCGGTTGGTGCGCTGCCAAAGCGTCCGTGCTGCAGGCGCCGCCCCGCTGGTGTCGGTCAGCGGCGTCTGCAGTGCCTGCGAGTAGCGGCGGTGACGCTCGCTCTTGCCGTCCACCTCGGATAATCGCGAGCAGGCCGACGCCGTGGACTTGTTGTCCTCGGCTACTAGCACCACCGATGGCGCGTTTGTTTCCCCAGTGCCGCTACTGCTGCCGTTCGCAGTCGGCCTGCGGTTAGTTTGGAGGGAGCTGCAGCCCACTAAAGGTAAAACCACCCGGCGTGGTGACGAGTCGTGTAGTACACGTTTCAGCATGGGCGGTTTCGATTCCGCCAGAGACGCAGGACTGTGGAACTTTGCACTGTACTCAGATGCACCGTAGATATCGTTGTCGTCGTCGAAGCCGGCGGCACTTCCTTTCTCCAGTGCTGTGTTCTGCTTTCCATTGGTGAAGGGCGAGCACGTCAGCTCGTACCGCCCAGAGAAGGTTGATGCGCTCGACAGCGTCGAGTCTGAATTTGCCGAATTTGGCATTGCTTCGCAAATCCAAAAAAAAAAGGGGAAAATAAAAAAAAAAGAGAGCCGGGAAAAACAACGAAAACAAGTGGACACAATGCGTGAGTGTCACTATGACGGAGAAGAAAACGGCAGTTGAAAAACAAGTTTCTTTTGATTTTCCTTTACGTTTTTCTTCTTTTTTTTTTTCGACGTAGTAATACAAAAAGAAACGTGAAGCAAGTGCTTTAGTCGTTTACACATAAAAAAAAAAAAGTGAGGAAAAGGGGAAAAAAGCAGAAGGGGAAAAAAAAAACAGCTGTACACCTTAGAAAAACACGTACAATTGCACTATAGCAAAAAAAAAAAGCTCAGCAAGGGGAAAAAAAAATTTTTTTATTCGCCTCTCTGAATAAGAGGCTCTTTTTTCTGTGTGGGTATGTGCTTTTCCCTTTTTGTAATCTTTTTTTTTTTTTACTGTTGTTCTCTTTTTCCCCCTTTTACTTGTTGTTGTTTTCTGGCTCTTGATTGTACTGAAGCACAAAAAAAGAGAACTCGAATGTATCACAAAAATAAAAGAAAAAAAAAAGTAGTGGTTCTTTTTTTTTTTTTCCGGTTGTATAGTTTTTTTTGCCGGTTTTGTACGCGTAAAGCGTCACACTCCACACAGCTCGTCGAGCAATCTCAGACGAAGACTGGCTTTATCACGCGTAAACTTTTTTACTTTTTCTTCCACTGTTCGCCTTAGCAATAAATCGTGGAATGGAAAAAAAAAAAGCAACTGGATAAATAAAAAGACTAAGTTGTATATAAGGTGTCGCTTGCAGCGGTGAGACCTGTGTCGTTTCCCTGTGTGGATGGTTATATATTAGTGTAGGTCTGGACGTTACAGAAGTAAAATAAAAAAAAGAGCTTGTGCACAAGGAGAAAGAACAAGAAAAAAAAAAACTATGTAAGCTGTATTTATCTATTTGTCTGTGAATCGAGCCCTACACAAATAGCAGCACACATGGAAGTGGGCAACAATCAGCGAAGCAAAGAGAAAAGCCGGCAATTCAAAAGAAAAAAAATGTTAAAAGAACTAGAGTGACCCGCTAAAAGCCCTCAAGAGAGAGAAAAAAAAAGCTCTAATTCAAAATTTGGTTTAAGAAAGAAGAGAAAGGCAGGTCCTTTGTTCTTATCCTACAAAGAGAAACAGAGAGTGGTTACGCGTAAAGAATGCAACTGACAAAACCAAAGAAAAAGCAACATAAATATATATTCTTGAACTTATATATACATATATATATATATATATATTTGCAGGCAACCCAGAAAAAAAAAAAAAACTAAGTTAACCGACGGAACGAAAAGGAAAAAAAAAAAAAACGCGGCCAGTAATCGAGAAAAGAACTGGAAAAAGAAACAGTAATATATAAGGGAGAATGCAAAACACGGTTAAGAAAGAGAGAGGAGGAAAAAAAAAAAAAGACGCAGAGACCCCGAGGGAAAAAAGCACTGGTTTGCTCGATCGAAATACTCTTAAAAACAAAAAAAAAAGAAACACGTGGTAGAAATTCTCTTGTTTCGAGAACAGAGGAAAAACAAAAAGGGAGGAGGAGAAAGAAAATGAGAAGTCTCTGAAACTTGAAAAGAAAACTGTAGGACAATGTTGTTATTTTTGTGCGTTTTTTTTTTTCTCGAAAATGGTAATCTGATGAAAGCAGATGACGCCAAAGCAGCTACGGTTCAAAAAAAAAGAAACAAAAAGAGCGCAGCTGGATTTCCGCTCAACAGGTGAGGTACGCAGTTGTCTTCCGACCCAGCGGAGCGCACACACACACACAGACACGGTCCAAAATGGGGTAGAAAAAAGGGGTTAAGGAGCGAGATGGTGCGCGGCCAAAGCGTAACGCCGCACGGCTCAAGATAAGCGATGTTGTTGCTTTTTTGTTCTTGTGGTGGTGGTGGTGGTGGTGGTGGTTAATGTTAACGTTATGAAAGCCACTAAGAGAGGGCGGGCACAACTGTGGTTGTGGTTGTGAGTTTCTGTGCGATGTGTCGCGCCTGACTTCCGTTTTAAGCTGTGTGTGTGTGTGTTCTTTTTTTTTCCCCTTCCTTCTTTTCTCTCTTCTTTTTCACAGGAACTATCAAAAAAAAAAAACTTTTTTTTTGTTCTTTTTTTTTTTAATAAATGGCCGTGGTTCTTTTATTGCAGCCACGAAAGTGGGCAGAGAGAAAGGTCGTCCGTCAAGACAGAAGAGAATAGCAGAGAAGACCAAGAAGTAAGCGAAACGCCACACACACACACAAAAGAAAAAAAAAAGCCAACGCTTTTGCTTCTGCTCTTTTTTTTTTTATTATTATTCTATTCTTTTTCTTTGAGTATGTGCACACATATACACGCTTAATCCACTACGCCAAAGCCGTACGGGTAAACGGCAAACTGAGAGAACGGAAAACTGTAAAAAGTGCCCAACGCCTGCAAGAGGGTGCCGGGATTCCGTTTTTTCCCCTTTTCTGTTATTGTTGTTGGCTGCTCCAACCACGCATCTTTCCCTCCCTCGATAGCATCGCTCTTCACCATTGCACAAACTCCACTTTTCATCTTATTGTGTTCTCTTTTTCTTTTTTTTTTTTTTTAATACGGTGCAAAACAATCTGAAAAGAAAAACAAAGCGGGAACTAAGAAACACGGGGAAAAAAAAAAAGAACAAGAGAGCTCATTTCACAAAAAAAAAAAAAGAACGCAGAGGATTGAGGCCGTAGTACTTGTTTTTCTTTTTTTTTTCGCCTGGTAGTAATTACACGTCATACATGCACATGGAAAAGAGAGAAAAACAAGAGGAACATCATAAAATAAAAAAAAAAAAGCGCCATGCACATATACAAAACAAAAAAACAATTTGGCGGGAGAAACACGTTATGTCATTAAAGAAACCATGTAGAATGAAAAAGAGTTGCGAGGAAGCGGAAAAAAAAAAAATAGCTCAGCACAAATTAAATTTACATGTGCGCTATCAGAAGAAAAAAGAAGTCTAAAAGAAAGAAAACAAGAAGCGGTTCATTGTAAAAGACATCAAATTTCTTGTTTGGGGGGGGGGAGCAGAAAAGAACACCCCGAAGCCAGAATACCAACATAAAAGAATGGAGAAAAAAAAAAAAACACATGGAGCACACATAGTGTTTTACTTCATACATTCCCATCAATCCACAAAGGAAAAAAAAAAAGACTTCATGAAAGCGACTCTGCGCTGCGAGGCGGGTGTGGCAGCAGGTGCGACGTAGCATTCGCCGACAGCTTGTCCGTCGCCGAGGCAGCAGAGCATGGATGGCTGGCGGACCCGACGTAGGTGACCGTCACTGACGCACCAACAGGGTTGCCAGACGGTGGTGACTGTGTCGCGTCTGCCGACTTGCACACACCGACAGGACGGTGAGGGAAAACCGTGTAGCACCGCAGCGTGGCGGACGGCAGGGGAGCTACCGCAAGCAACGACGGCGACGACCCTGACAGCAGCGGCGATGGCGACGCAGCTGGTATGACGGTGGCGCGTCGAAAAGGCAGCTGCGGGGTAGCCAGCGAGGCGTGCACCTGCCCCGCCTCCTTCACCTCCCCGCCGCGTGCCCAGGTCGGTGACCGGCGCTCCGCCGGCGTCAGCGGAGGCGTTTGCAGCGGATCCAGCGCGCGTCTCTGCAGCGACAGCAACATCGCCGGCCTTCCATCAAATGCAGAGGAGGGTCGCTGCGTGTATTTCAAGGAGTGGGTGAAGGAGCCGGCGCCCCGCGCCAGCGGCGACGCCGGCGTGGTCAGTGGCACGGAGCGCTGGCGGCTGCTGGGACGAGGACTCGGTGGTGGCATTAGCGCGGCCGCGCTGTCCTGCGGGAAGCACCGCGCGACAGCAGGGTGTGTAAATAGGCTGCCGACCACAACAGGGTCGCCCGCAGAGCCCTGCGGCGACGGTTCGCTGCACCGAAACGGCGGTGCAGCCGAGGCTGACGCCTTCCTTAGCTCCGACACACCGGACGCAGTCACCGCTATCGATGGCCGCACTGGCAACCCCGCCTCGTCGTCCTCGGCAACCGCGAGCTTCAGCTGCGAAAAGCGGGCGTCTGTCGTGCGCCGCACCTTCCTCGGATGCGCCTCTATCGCCGAAGCCGCCACCCTCGGCAGCGGAGTGTCCTCGTCTTCGGTCGCGTTCGCCGCCTTCGCAGGGTTGCGGCGCGGCGACGGCGATGTCTGCACGCCGGCCGGACTCATCGGCGCCTGTCGCTGCTCCGTGCAAGGCGTGCCCTTAATACGTTGGGGAGCCGATGCAAGTCGCAGCGCAGAGAGCGGTGATGACAGGGGCTTCGCCGCTGGAAACAGAAGTGCGAAAGCGCTCTTCGTCGTCGCTGCCGTGATGGTGCCAACAGCCAGATCCTTCTCGTCGTTCGACGGCGGCAACGGGTCGAGCGGAGTCCGCACGTATTCCTTCGGCGGCGCCGTTACGTCGTACATAACTCTTCCTTCAAACAGCGCCATCGGTCGCTGGCACATTACCCGTGAGTCCGCCGTCCACGAGTCGTGCGACAGCTTCTGACTCTCCAGCAGCCCCACGCCGACGGCGTACATCAGCTCCACCTGCCGCAGCACCGCCGTAAGGTCTGACAGCCACACACGCTTGCCGTAGAACAGATCACGCACCCACTCCGGAGCGCCAACACGCTGAAGATCAATCTGCAGTCGACCCTTGGCGCGCTGTGTCCGACCAGCCACGCTCGCTGCCACTTCGGCTGCGGCAACCACGGTGCTTTCCTTCGGTGCCTGCGATACGAGGTTCGTCATGCACCAACGCAGTGCCTCGCGCCGCCGTGCCAGATACGTCGTGTACGCGTTCACCGACCACGGCGTGCGCCACAGCTGGAACCGTCGGTGCTGCGTCACCCGCTCCTGCATGAGGAGCAGCGGCCAGGCTCTGTCGATCGCACTGGCGGCAACGTCGACCACGTTCACCACGCGGTGGCAGTAGATGGGCCGCAGGAGGTTCAGCGGGTGAGAGGGTGACACGTAGTCGCCCAGCTGCAGCGTGTTCCAGAACGTCGACTCCGTCGACAGGAGCACCGTTGCGGCAGTGAAAAACACCTGCTCGGGTGACCGCGCAGCAGGAGCAGCAGTCGTAGTAATAGTAGTAGTAGTGTCCATGGCGACTCGCGCCGGCTCGCGTGCAGACGGCGTAGAGCACGGTGATTCCACCTGGTCGCTCGTTGCTCCCGCTGCTGTGGTGGTGAACGACGATACGCCAAGGCAATGCATAAGAAACGACACCAGCACGTGCGTCCCGCCAAGCGACTCCGTTCGCCGTGCCTCCGCGACAGCCTGGACGTGGGCTGGCAAGTCGCGCGTAATCTTGTAAAACTGCGCGACGGAGGTGATTGGGATGTAGCAGGCACCCGCTACCACTGGCCCGGCAGGCGTCCACGCCGACTGAAACGGCATCACCTCATCCGCGGCAGGTGGGGAGAGAAAGCTGTTTGTGCTCACGCCATGGTGAGCCTCACCCTTACCGTTTCCGTTACCATCCACATCGCTATTCCGCAAGTGATCCTTCACACAATCGATCGAAAGGGGCTGTGTAATGGACATGTACAGCACCTGCCGACGGCGCGAGTGAGGAGTGGCGGGGTCGCCGTCGTCGACGCTCTGCAAGGCGGTCTCGACCATCTCCCGCATCGCCAGCCATAGCGGTGACCGCAGCATGCGCGTCACGGCGTCCGTCTCGGCGCCTGACTCTGTCACACTAAAAATGGCAATGTTCTGCCCTTCCAAGAAGCAGCGAAAGGCGGACTTGATCGTTACTGACGCCGCACCGCTGCTGCCAACGCCACCATCGGCTCCCTCCTTCACCCGCGCAGCCAGCTCTGGTGCCGTGGCGGGGTGACCGCTCTTACTGCTGTCGAGGTTGCGCACGCACAGTTCCCCTACTTGGAAGTGCGGCATCCCACCATGTGCCGCGCGTGAAGCGCCGACAGGGTGGTCGTTCACCGTGAACCCGACCACGCCGCCCCGCGCCTTGCCGGATCGCAGCGCGCTGCTCCGTTTCAGGGTGTCTTCGCCGTCGCCTTTCTCCAAGGGGGGCGAGCGCATGCGATCGGGCCCGTGCTCCTCAACATAAACCACTGTCTGCATGGGTGCCGACTGCACCGGTGACTCCGACGCACCCGAAACAGCGGCGGTGTTGGGAACGAAAAAGGCCGCACGCAGCTGCGGATCAGTCGAGCGAAACATCGGTCGAATCCCACGCCAGCCGCACGCGGAGTCGCCGGCAAAGAGGTTCGTCTGTGGCACGTTGCACCTCCAGTCCAGGGCCGCCAGTCCCTCTGCTAACGTGGCAAGTCGCCTGGTACGACTTCTCGGCCCCGCCGCCGCTGCAGCAACGGCAGCAGCACTGGATGGCCAAAAGCAATTTGTGCCGTCGCGACGAGTGGCGCTGTCCTTCACCTGCAACTCTGCCACCGCCGCCCACACGCTGTCGTTGTTGACGGTGTCGCACTCATCCTCGCCAGCCCGCTTCGGCTTTTCTGCATCAGCATCGCTGCGCAGCCGCGAAAACAGCGTTGACGTGTACGGCTGCGTTGCCCGCTCGTGGGCGTTGGGCTGGCTCGACTCGCCTCTGCTGGAGCTGTGGTGATGCGGTGAAGCGTGACCTTGGTGGGGACTGTGGTGGCGCAGCTGTCGCGCGCTTCTACTCGCTGCGCGGGGGCAGAGAAGGTAAAAAGGTGGCAGCTTTGTGACCGGATCGGACAGCACCACCTTGCAGTCGTTGCTCAGGCAGGTTAGCGCGCGCAGCACGTAGCGCAGTTGCGCTCGCTGCGCACGCTCGCGGCGGTACGCGTCGACCTCACAGGTCGAACTCTCCGTCCGCGCCTGCTGTTGCTGCTCCGCCGCCTGCCGCTCCTGTGACGCCTCGAGCACGCTCCGGATGGCTTGCAGCTCGTTACGAATGTGGGTCAGCAGACCCACCGTACTGCCCACCCGCGGCGGCAGCGTGGTGCGGCTGCGCAGAACGCGTTGCACCTCGAGAGCGCGGTGCAACTTCACTGGACTGCGTTGAAGACGGCGGGTGTAGACGGCGACGGCGGCCTGGACGGGACCACGGAAGAGTTGTAGCAGCAGGCCCGCCGTGGCAGGGAGGCGCTCCGCCTGCAGGATGTCCGAGTACACGTCCACGTTGGAGGCGAAGGTAGTGAAGGAGGATAACAGCACATCGCGCAGCTCCCCTGTTGCGACGTCCAGCTTGTGTTGCTTGAAGGCAAGAGTGACAACGAAGCTGCCGTTGGCGTAGTCGTCGCCGGAGAGGCTGTCGTGGGCCTCGGACAACGTCCGCAAACACTCCGCCACGCTGTACACCGGCACGGCCGTCAACCCTTTCAGACGGACTCCCAGGAGCGGCGCGCCGAGCAGCGTCACAGGTGTCAGCCGAACCACGTCACTCAGCAGATCGCGGTAAAGGTCGCATTTCAGTAGCGCCACCGTTAGCTTCGCCGAGTAGCACGACGTCGGCGTGTTCTGCTCCGCAACGCAGCGGAAGAAGGCGGTGAAGAACTCAGGGAGGAGGCTGCCCCACGACGTGAGGTCCGCTGGCTTCGCGCATCGGGCGTGCAACGAGATCAGACTGACATTGAAGCCGTTGGTCACCAGCCTCGCCATCTCGGGCACAGTGCGGCTCGTCGTGCGACGTGCTGCCTCGGAAAAGGTGATCGTTTCTACTGCTTGCCATGCGTCCGCCGCGCTGAGGGAGGCGGTGTCGTGAGTCGCACACGTCAGTGCGCGCTCTGCATTCTTTTCATCACCTATCGCAGTACGCGAGAACAGCTGCTGCTGCTGCTGCTGCTGCCCACATGGGCAGGGCTGCAGCGACAACGGCGCATCTCGCACACTTTCGTCGTCCTTGACCAGTAGAGCTAGCGGGGCAACGCGGTCGGAGGACGTGGTGGCCCGCGCTTGCAGCATCTCTGCGATGGTCGGTGGCAGAGACCGCGTCTGTGGTTGTCGCGTTGACGGCGGCTGAGACTGCCCCTGGCGTGAAGGTGTACCGGCAGGAGTGAAAGCCGCGCCCGGCACATCAGCGGCAGCGTCCGATCCTTGCTGCTGTGGTGATGGTGTCGGTGGTCGTGGCGGCGGACGCAGCTCTGGTGATACGCTGTCCTTTTCGACCGGTACAATCGCCTCCGGCGCCGCGGGCGGTGAAACCGTTTTTTGTGAAGGGACAGCGCGCTTGCGCGGTTGGCGAGAGCCCGATGCGGGGTTCGGCAACGACCAGGTCGGTAGCGGCAACACAGTGTGTGGGGGAGGGGAGGGAGACGCAGCAGTTGCGGTGGCGCAACGGCGCACCAACGCACGCACCTCCGATGAAAGGCGTGGCAGCACCACACAGTCGGTCGTCGAGTCACTGTGGCCGTCGCCTGTGTTTCCGCTCATTTTTTTCTCATCACTGCAACTTATGGCTTGGGAGGATACAGACAGCTGCACTGCTGTGACAGCGGCATACGGTCCAGCATGGCCGCCGCTGCCTTTCCGTTCCTTGTGGTCGTTTGCTGCCACAGCCGGTGTGTTTTGATTTGATTTCGATGTAAGCGCGACACCCTTTAACGGCGCTGACATGATGTTCAGCGTCGCCATCAAGTCTTCCACGTCACGCATTACGGAGGAAGCGGCTCGCTCAGCCGAGGAGGTGGAAGCGTTGTCCGGCTTGCCCGCGTGGTCACCGTTGTCTGGACTGCCTCGATAACTGCTTACGGCCAGCGCATCGGCATCTGCGTCAGCACGCAGGCGCGACGCAGCTTTCCCTTCCGCCTTGACCGCTTGCGCGAGCAGCGCCGACACAATGAACCCATCTTTTGTCCGAATGTGAACCTGCTGCTGCTGCTGCTGCCGGTGTTGTTGTTGTAGATCGTATTCGTCCAGCGCGCCGTACTCGTTCAGTGCGTACGAGTCGTCCATCAGATCGTCGTCTTGACCTCGCGCTGCCATGCCTGCCTCAGCGGTGGAAAGGCCAGGGTCGCCCGTGAGCGGCGCAGGCCGCGACGCCGCTAGTGAGACGCTTATCCTCCTCCCTCTTGTCGCTCCCGCCCGCAATTGCTCCTCCTCATGCCGCCATTGCCCGCGCTGTCTCGTGCGGAGCATCGCATCGCCGTACTGCAGCATCATCGGCAACATGCCGTCGAAGTAGTCGTTGTCAAGCAGGTCATCGACCAGAAGGACACTGCTGCCGACATCAGCAACGCTGCCGTCGCTGTCGCCGCGTCCGCCTCCGCCACCGTTTCCCGCTGCCGCTGCGGTGGCTGTCGATTCCACTCCGCCGCGGTGCCTTTTTTCGCTTTTGGCAGGGGACACGCGCAGGGACGAACTGCGGGAGCTCCGTGCGTACGTGTCTGGTCGGCCGAGCTGATTGACGTCGGAAATAGAACACTCCCACATCTCATCCGGCACTAGCGCGGGCTCGTCGCCAAGCGGCATGAAAGGCAGGTACGAGTGCGACTGGAACGGCGGCTTTGTCAAATGCAGCTGGCTGTCCATTCCCATCACCATAGAGAAGCAGTTGTCGCCCCCGCTGGACGTGCCAGCTGCACCACCGCCCCCAACAGCATCGTGGCAGCACCCCTGGGAGGCGGCCGCGCTAGGGGACATCGGCGTCGGACGGGCCAGCGACATCACCGGCGACGGACTCATCGCCTGTGCCGCAGGCAAACACTCCAGCTCTCGCAGAGGCCACTGCGGACTGGGAGCCAATGTCGGCGTGAACTCCCCCGCGCTACTTTCGCCGACGTCCCCTCGTGCCTCCATCAGCTTCATCGGGCTTAACTCCGCTACACGCGACCGCGAAACACGTGGAGGGGAGTGGATGGACGTCTGGGTGTTCGACTTGGGTTGGTTGTCGATCCAAGCGTCCGGCAACATCACGGCAGCGGAGGAGCGACCGCCAACAGCCAGGGAGGCAACAGGGCTGGTGACAGCCGCGTGCGCGACGGTGCTATCGGCCGCCGGGATGCTGAAGAAATCAGAGCCGGACATGTTGCGTGCACCGACGCCTCTCGAAGAGTTTCTCTCAATTTCGCGCATCCTTTGACAGTCGCCTTTCGACCCCAGTTAGCACACACAAAAAAAAAAAGTCTGAGTGAAAAGAAGAAACACAGGCACAGCAGTGTTGGGGGAGCAATACGGAAGCAACCCAGCAATAATAGCAATAAACTAAATAACTGAAAATGTGCCTTTTTTTTCGTTGTTGTTGTTGTGAGAACCGGAAGCAAATAGAGGGAAAAAAAAAGAAACTGTAATGTGATTGCAAATGGACAAGAAAACGAAGATGAAGAGAATGGAAACAGAAGAGGTCCCAAAAAAATAAAAAATACACAATAAAAGCGAGCAAATACTATCAGAAATGCGAGAGAAAAGGACTAAAAGAAAAGTGCAAAAAACGCTGACATAACGGTCGCGAACGAGATGCAGAAAAGCGAAGAAAGGGAAGAAAAAAAAGCGAAGGAGGAATCAAAAAAAAAAAGGTAAGGGCCAGCTGCCGCTGTATACACACGCAATAGCAAACTTGGCTGCCAGTAGTATCTGAGAATTCAAACAGATAAACACTCAAAAAAAAAAAAAGAAGTACTTTTCCGCTTGTCCGAGGCTAAAAACACCATAATAATTAAAAAAGTCTACAAGCACACGCAGGCAACTTTAACAGAACTGCACCGATAAAAAAAAAAAAACACAGGAGCGCAGTCACACAAAAATAAAAATGATAAAAAGAAGAGAAAAGATATCACAATTTGCTTAAGAAAGTAGGTGGAATTCAAGTGGAGAGAGTTCGACCAAAACTACGACGTGTGTGCATGTGTGTATGTGTGTGTGTGTGTACATGTATGTCAACGCCTGACTGCTGTTACGCATGCAACGGCGTTACCAGATACATAAAAAAAAAAAAGAGAGAGAGACTGGGGATAACGAGCAAAAAGCAAATGCCGCTTTTCAAAGCGTCTTACGCTTTTCACAGCTTCCACCCAGGTCTCTGCGAATCTCTTGTTCCTCTTTTCTTTTCGTTCACCGTGGATTCGATAGAGAGAGGGAAAGAAAAGAGCTAAAAGATGAAAAGCTCCGTGACAAAGAGAAAGATGTGCGATTGCCGGAGAAAAAAAAAAAAGAAAATAGCGCAAGAAAAGGAAACAGAGAGGGAGTTACGAGGAAGGGAAATGAAGAGCAAACACTTGTTTTTATTCTTGCTTTACCTAACATCGAGAAACAAAAGAAAAAGAGCATGCGGCGTTAACACCACCAAGGCGCACCATCAAAGACCCCCAACATGAAAGCCAAAAAAAAAAAAAAAGGTCTTGCCTCTTTGCATTGCAGGTGAAAGAGCGAAAGCAGCAGTACCATTCGCTTGTTGTGTGTCTACGTGTGCGGCTCTGCATGTGCCTCTTTTTTTTTCTTCTGTGTGTGTGTATGTGTGTGCTAAAGCGCTCACGATAAAAAGACACTTCAACCCAAACACGTAATTTAGTTTTTACTGTTGTTGTTTTTGTGTATGTTGTTGATCGTATTACACTGGTTACTCATAGGTGACGCAGCAGCTGAGGAAAACAACGAAAGCACTGGGAAAACAAAAAAAAAAATGTGGCACATAAGTTAAACAAAATGCAGGAAGCACCATAAAAGAGATCATAATTAAAAAAAAAAAACGACCAAACGGAGCAGCACACACACTTGGAGGAGAAGGAACAAAATTGAAAAAAAAAAAAAGAGAACATAGTAAGAAAAAGAACATTTACCTCTACATCATTCGCATACGCGTACATATACGATTTCGACAATTCAAAGCAACGCCAAGAGAAAGGAACAATGGAAAAGACAAAAAAAAGGCGGATGCGCCTGAATCAGACATTACCGCCAAGCGGCACGAAGGCACGCGGCTGCATCAGAGAAAGAGGGTTGCGCTGCAGCGACTCCGCCTCTTCGAGCAGCTTCTCTGCCATCTCCACCCGGCTTTGGATATAGGCCTTCTCGTCCTCGTTAGACGACGTGGTCATGCGCTCCTTCAGCTTCACAATACCACGCTGCAGCTCGCGTATGTGCCGCGACACGCTGTTCACCTGTGGGGCCCGGTTTCGAACCTGAGAAAGGTCATTCAACGCCCGTAGCAGCTTACCTGGATCCTCCTCCTCGTCGCTGATGCCGAGCATGGCGACGGAGAAGCACGGACCGCGCAGGACGTTCTTGAAGAGGTCCAGCGGCTCGCCCGGGTTACCCTCCAGCATACGCTCGTAGTGGTGCACGGCGTCGAAGACGGCGGTGCAGAGCAGCGAGGACACCAGCACGTCCTCCACCGGCTTCGTCACGCGCTGCGTCAACACCAGCGACACGACCATGATACCCGGGTCCGCCGTCTGCAGCGCCGGGTCGGCGTTGTCGATCGCCACGGCGAGGAAGTGGTCGAAGTCCTGCGGGTTCGCGACGAGGTGCGGCGTGACGCCGACCACGCGCGGCCCGTAGAGGGGCGTGTGCTCCATCTCAAAGCGGTGGTAGGTTGCGTCGACATCGATGGGAAGCAGGTCAGCCGTCACATCGTCCTTGATCAGCGCAATCGACACCTGCAGCTCGCCGCTGATGGTCGGCGGCTTGGTGAAGGCAAAGCCGTTGTCCTCCTCTTGCCCATCCGCGCTGCCGCCGAGCACCGCCTCGAGGACGCGGTTCGCGATTTGTCGCAGCATGAGCGGCGTGAAGGCGCTGTAGCTGCTGTCTGCGGCGAGCAGGCCGGTATGGTGGCCGGACAGAAACTTTGCCACCAGCTCGTCCATCAACTTCGAGGAGAGGGAGCGGTGCTTCTCGTCGCAAATGATCACCTCATCGCTGTCGAAGCGGGTGCCGCCCTGGCTCGCACACAGGATGCTATTGCCTTGCACCGCCACCGTGCCCGCCCCCATCATCACCTGCTTGAAGCACACGAGTGACTGAATCCGTTCCCCTTCCGCCTCCGGGTTCACGGCGGTGATGCTCGGCAGCGCGCGTGCAGCGGCGGAGGGGCGCGCCGACGACGACGTGCTCTGCGGCGTGAAAACGGACGCATCGTTGCTCTGCTGCGTCTTGCTGACGTTGTCGTTGCTGCCGCTGTCGCGCGACGCGGCAGTGATCTGGTTCGACGGTGCCGCGGACGAGGGCGTGCGGTGGAGCTGCAGCTGCAACGACGACTGCTGCGGCTGTGCGGGTTTTTTGTCCGCGCCGCTGTCCTGCTGGTTTGCGTCGCCGTGCAAGTAGGCCTTCGGCTGATGGTGGTCGAAGTCGCCCAGCAGCGCGTCGGCGTCCTTCACCATTTCAGCCAGCCGCTCAATCATCTCCTTCGTCGCCGCGCGCTCGGCCGGGTCGCGCGAGTTCTCGTACTTGGCTATCAGGTTCGGCGTCAAGTCGTTGCGGATGCCGGCTACGAACTTGGCTACGCTGCCTGGGTGCGTCGCGCGGTTGCTCATCTCGCCCAGCCGCTTCTGGACCTGCAGCATCTGGTTCGCACGCGTCTCCTCGCTGCCGATGCCGAGCAGCGCAATCGTGTAGCTCGGCCCGCCCAGCGCGTAGTGGAAGAGCGCGCGCGGCACGAGCGGGCTGCAGTCGAGCACGGAGGTGTAGAGGCCGACGTTTTCGCCTGCGAAGGTCGCCACCAGCGAGCACACCTGCACATCGCCCTCCTCCTCCAGACGCAGTTTAAAAAGCAGCGAACAGAATAGGAAGCCGTAGTCGCGGCCGTTGTCGAGCGCTGTGGCGCGGTGGAGGGCGGCGTCGATGACGTCGTTGAAGGCGGCCCCGCTCGTGATGTCAGCGTAGGTGACGCCGTGCACGCAGGATCCAAAGAGGGGCGAGATGGCAATGACGAGTTTCTGTGCCTCGCCGGAGTCCGTCAAGAGGTCCACGACGGACTCCCCCTTCACCTTCACAATCGAAGCGCTGAGGCGACCGCTGCGGTGCGTGCCCTCGCGGTTCATCTCCACAAAGATGGAGTGCACAACGGACTTGAGCACCTGCGCGGAGAAGCCAGTAGGGCGGCTGTCGGCGCCGAGGATGGCCGCATTGCAGCCCCTCAGCAGCGTGTCGCGCAGCTCCTTCAGCAGCTCCGCCTGGATGAGCTCCGTCTGCCCGGGCGTCGCCTCAAGCACCTCGTCCACGTCGTACTCCTCAAAATCGTCCTCGGTGGTCGCAATCACCATCGTGTTGTCGTACGTCACGTTGGAAGTCTCGCGGCAGCGCGAGTCCACCACGACAAGCGTGCGAACCTTCGTCGAGGTCGGGATCGGCCCCTTTTCGCTCTCGTACGTGTTGGAGCTCTGCCGCATAGAGATGGACACGTCGTGCGTGAGGGAGGTGTCGATGGAGGCGACGCTGGGGATGGTGGGGATCTCGAAGGCGGGCGTGCTCGGCCACTGCGGCCCGTTCGAGCCGATTGTCGTCGCGCCAGGCAGCAGCTTCTTGCCAGCCGTGCCCATCGGCGCAACAGGAGGAGCCCCGACGCCGCTGCCACCGTTGGCCGGGCTGGAAGGGCTGACGCGCTGAAAACCGGAACTGGGCCAGCCACTGTCAGCCGACCCGCCCCGCCGACCCGCAGTGGTCCTCACTGCGGACTCCGACGTTGACGCCATCGTCGTCGCCGGCCGCGGCGGTAGCTCTGCGTGCTCAGGCAACTTGGACGGGCTACGGAGCCGCTGCTGTGCACTGCTGCTGGTGATGCTGTTCTGACTCATCGTGCCTTTTCCTATAAAAGGCACGCTCTGGCTGGCTGCGACGTCCTCGAAGTTCATGAAGCCGGTGTTGCCTTGTGCCGCATAGTCGCCGCAGCCGCGTCGCACGTACTCGGCGCTCGCTGACACGCTCTGCTCGTCGCTGATGGAGTGCCTCGCCGAGTGGGCAGCAGCAGCAACACGGTCGCCGTCGCGACTGCCACGCACCTGCGAGACGGAGAGTGCTGCATCTGCCGGCGAGGAGTGGCTGCGGCGCACCGACGACGGCGTGCCCTGTGCCTCATGACTCGCCGCCGCAGCGGCGACGTTGTTGCTCGAGCGCACTGCAGGCGGCAGAGACGATGACAGCTCTGTCGGCGCCAAGCCCGGGTGCTTCAGCGGGACGGCGCTCACCAACGGCGGCGCACGCGCTGGAGCTGTCAAGTCCGCCCGCGCACCCGACTTTCTCCACGGGGCAGCTGCTGCAGCGGTGGCCCCTGAAGCGATGCTGGGCAACACCACACCGCTGCTGCCTGGTGCCGCAGCCTGCTCAGCTTTGTTCGCACCGGCGGAGGCGGCCATCGCAGCAGCAGCAGCAGCCTCGTCGGTGCAACTGGTCGGTGCAGCAGGAGCCGCGGCAGCGACAGCGGTGGCCGGCACGACGTGCGACGCCTTCCGCTTCTGCCCCGCACTCGTCAGACGCATTTCCTTCATTTCATCCTGCTGCTTCTTCGTGAGCTGCGTGCGTGGCGCCGCTGCGGCGGACGGCGGTGCGGTCGACGGCACAGAGTGCATCGTGACCGAAACGCCTTCTAGACTGTCTTCCACCGTGAGCCCGCTCTTCGGCAGGTAGCCCTGTGGATCGTCCAGTATTCGTCTCGCCATCGCCACCTGCTCGACAAGGCGTTTGCGGATCTGCGGCCGCGAGGCGCCGAGCTGCTGCCGGGTTGCGCTCGACAGCTTGCTGGTGCTGCCACTCTTAACCGTGTTGTTGCTCAGTGAGCTGCAGCTGGCGTGACGGCTGCTGTTGTTGTTATTGTTGTTGTTCGAACCGCTCACCGGTGTGTTGACCTTGCTGGGGCGGCCGTCTGACGTGTCCAACTCCTGCTGGGCCAGCTCCATGAAGCGGCGCACGCTGCCCACGTGGCATGGTTTGTTCACCACGGTGGAGAGGCGGTGCTGCACGTTGAGCAGCGGCACCACCGCCGTCACGTCCGCCGCATCGGCCGCCATGAGCGCCGTCGTGAGCGTTGGCCCGCCCAGGGCGGAGTGGAAGAGCGCGAACGGCACGTGCTGCGACTTGCGCAGGATTGCGGTATAGATGCTGCTGTCGGTGCCGGCGTCACTGATGAGGTACGACGACAGAATTACATCCGAGCCTCTGCACTGTTTCAGCAGCAGCGAAATCACGAGCAAGCCAGCCTGCGGCTGCGGCTGCGGCTGGCCCACCTTCACGCGCTTGTACGCGTCAGCGATAGTGCGCAGGAGGTGGCCGACGCCCTTCACGGACACGTACTCGACGCTGTTCAGCGTTGGCCCGTAAAGCGGCGAGGTGTCGAAGGTGGATCGCACCGACCGCGGCGGGTCTACTAGCAAGTCCTCCGTATTTCCGCCCGTCACGTACGCGACGGAGGCGAACAGTTGCGACTGGGCCGGCATATGGGACACGACGCCCTCCACCACCTCGCGGACGGCAAGCACGGCGGCGTCCTGCGCGTTTTCGGTGCTGCCCAGCAGCAACGCAACGTTCACGCCGGCCAGAAACTTCCGGCTCATCTCCGTCAGCGTCAGCGAAATGATGCGGCGGCGTGGCGTACCGGTGGCGTTGTGCGAGCCCGCGACGCCACCGCCCGCCTTGTCGCTCGACTTCGACGACGCGCACGGGTTGGAGTCGTGGATCGGCACATACTCGTCTACGTGGTAGTAGCGCGTGCGCTCCTGCGGCTGCTGCACCTTCAGCGTGTAGTCTGCCTTGTTCAACTCCATGGCCACCGACGTACCCTTGTAGGCGACGGAGGACATGGTTGAGCTGCCGCTGAAGGAGCGACGCTGCTCCTCCGCCGCATCTGCCTCCTTCGCCGCACTGCCCACGGCGCCGTCGTCGCCGGTGCTGCTGCTCATGAAGACGACCACCGCACGAACCCTCGACTTGGAGGCAGCCGCGTAGGTGGTCGTGGAGGAGGGACTGGGGTTGCGCTTCCGTCGCGGTGCGCCTTTCACAGCGCCCGCAGTGGAGAGTTCGTTGTGTGGCGGCAGTGGCGGCGTCATGGGCATCGTGGCGGCATCAGGAATGAAGCCGGACGTAGGAACGGACAGCCGCAGCAGTCGCTCGGGTGTGGGTCTGTGCGTGCGTTGCGAGGCTTTGATGGCGTTGAGACCGCTGCCAGCCACGACGCCCGCCTGCTGCGACTGCGACAGCGGCGGTGACGGTGACGGCGCGGCCACCGCCTCCGGCGCGGTAGCGTTATGGATCCGCTGCCGCTCTTGCTCCTCGCGGTACGCCTCCATCTGTCGGTCGCGCTCTATGAGCTGACCGCGGCGCAGCTCCTCCCTCCGCTTCTCGGCCTTGCGCTTCGCCATGAAGGCCTGAATGCGCTGTCGCCGCTCCTCGTTTGCCTGCTGCGTCTCACGCTCGCGGTCGCGCTGCTTGGCGGCCTCGTTGCGGGCCTCCTCGGCGGTGGTGCCGACCGAAACGCGCGAGCGCGACATTGACGGCGGCAGGCCGGACTCGCCACAGCCGCTGCGGAACTCCGTGAGGCGGCGACGCGGCTGAGTCGCGTTGGACTTGGCGGTGGTGGTAGTGGCGTGCACGGCACTGATATCCGCGTCGTCGCGGCTGTCGCTGCGCGCGGTGACTTGCTGCAGGAAGCCGGGCCGCTCACGATCGGGCAGCACAATCGGCTCCACCGTAGACGGGCTCGTGCTGGCACGCCGCGAGGTTTTGCCGATGCTGTCAGCCATGATGACGCTCGTCCCTCTTCGGACGGAGTCGCGCTGCATCGGCGACGTCGCGTTTGCCGACGCCCCGCGCAGGGAGTCCGCGGCGAAGACGCGGTTAGGCGTGAAGGATGGCAGTGGTAGCAAGTTGGCCTGTAAATTGTAGTCGATGCTCAGCTGAGTGCGACTTGCCGCGAGACTCGGGATGGAGGTGCGACGCTGCGGCGTCGCCTCGGTCGGCTCCGCCCTTGTCGCATCCGAGGACGGCGATGGCGAAGCTTGCTTGGAGAGCTTGCGGAGTGCGCCTTCTGCAGGAAGCGCGCTGGTGCTGGTGGTGGCTGGGACCGGCGTGGCAACGAACTTCTTCACGTCACTTACCTGCTCCGGCGACTTGTCCCCGGCAGTGGAGCTCGTCTCGTTCTTCGTCCACGACGGGTGCCACTTCTGGCGCAGCAGCGAGGCACCAATCTGGCCGTCTACCTGGGAGAAGCGTCGCCCGTGCGAGGACGAGGTCCCTGCCGCGCCACCCTTGCGGTCCTCCTTCGGTGGACTGGACGGCACCAACATGACCGTCTCGTCGTCACGCTTCGAGAGGCTCTGGGCCTCGGAAAGTGACTCGGTGCTGCGTAGCATGGGGGCACTCGTCATGTACCCGCCGGCCAGCAGATCCTGGTCTATGTCCTCATACGTGCCCCCGCTCGAAGCTGGCGGCGCCTTGCTCTTCGCCGGCTCAGCGCGCGGGCTCGATGGTTGACGCGGGGAAGCTTTCCTGCCGTGCGCCGAGTGCTCACTCGCGGCCGCGGCGGCCACCACGACAGCTGCGGGGCGTGGCGCTCGACTCATCGCGACGTGATGCAGACCAGCCCCAGCCCCAGTCCCAGTCCCAGCCGACGGCGCCGGTTGCGCAGCGGCGGACGTCTCACTCACTCGTCGCGACGCGGACTTGGGCGTCTTGGCGGCCGCCTGCGTCTCCGTAAACGGGTCCAATGCGGCTCCTGAGATGCCCTCGCCGCTGCGGCGCGCCGGCGCCGAGTCGTTCCACGCCCGGCGACGACGGCTCTGCGCACTGCTCGCGTCCGGTGTCTGCGCCGGCTGCTGCTGCTGCTGCTGCTGTTGGTCCTGCGACGACAAGGTCGCCTGCGACGTGCGTGTGGTGCCAACCGGGGCGGCGGCGTTCAAAATGGACTTTGGCTCGGTCGCGGTCCCCAGCTGGGGGGGCGGTCGCGCGGCGACGGATGACATTCGCTTCCCTTCCAATGCGAACTCCGGGTTGGGGCCGACGGTGGCGATCGCCGCCTTTGTCGTCTTCACCAACGGCTTTCGTCTCTCCTTACTCGCTTTAGTCATCTCCGCCACTCCGGTGGCCGCGGTCGGCGCCTGTGTGCGCACATCCTTTAGAAAGGCGTCGTACTCGAGCGGCCGCATCGCGTCTTTGCCTCCGCCGCTGCCGCCAGTGGGCAGGCTGCCGCGCTGTCCGCTCGCGGTGCCACCCGCGGTGGAGGACCCCGGCAGCGGCAGCCCAGAGGCAACGCTGTTGTTAGGGGCGAATGCGGAGGTCATACCGCTAGTGAGGTCGTAATCGCCCAGCAGATCCCTCATCATGACGTCCACTTCTCGCTTGAAATCTTCACCGACGGATGGACCAGCCAAGGCAGCATTTTTCACCGCGTTGTTGCTGTTCGCAGCGACGCCGCGCGCCGAGGACGCGGCCGAGTCCGCCTTTGGATCCAACGCCTCAAGCCAGTTGGTGAACGCCTCTGCGTTGCCGTCGGTTGCACCGGTGGTCCGCGTGGATCGGCCAGGCTGGCTAGTCGCCTTCGACAACTCCGAACTGGTATTCGCGGCACCGCCGCCGCCACCGCCTCCCTCGCCTGACACGCCAGGCATAAGGTAGTACGGCTTGCTGGTGTTGCTCGCCGGGTTCGGCGCGCCAGAGGCGATGCGCTTGAACGACGGCTGCCGTCCAAAACCGAATTGGTTGCCATGCAGGAACGTCTCAATGCCAAACCCGAAGCCTTCGCCGTCACCGTTTGGCAAATTTGACGGCTGCAGCACGGGCGGTGCAGGAGGGGCGGAGCGAGTCGACACAGCATTCGCCGACACCGACTTGGGGTTGCGGCTGGTTGTATCTGTGCAGGGCGCTTTCAGCGCGCCGCGGCTCGCGATTCCGTAGGGACCGACCGAGGAACCCGCCAAGACCGATCCGTGCTTCGAGATCAATGCGTGGTCCACGTTCTCCTTTCCATGCTTGACACTGCCGTTTAGATGATGTTGTGGCTGCTGCTGTGGCGGGTTCGCAGAAGGGCTGGAAATGCCGTAGAAATCCAAGTACTTCAACGGCGATGCTGGGTTTCTTACTTCAGGGCTGTCGCCGATGAGGGCCATCGTCAGATTTGGCGCATCTGGGGCCGAGGTGCCGTAGTTGGTGTTTAAGGCATTGTATCGTCGCGTCATGCTCGGCGGTGCTGTCGCTGTGGTGGCGGTCGGTGGCGAGGGAGCATCAATGGGCCGCTTCGCGATGGGTGCAATAGGCAACGTATCGAAGTCGGTGCCGCTGACGGACTGCTGGCTCGCCACGCTCGGCGTCCGTGTCCCCGGCTCGTCGGCGCCAATGTCGAAGACCGAGTTGCTCTCGAAAAGCTCACTTTGCAAGTCGCTGCCGTCGACGCCAACGAAGTCCTCCAGCGCAAGAGCCGCCTGCACATCCTCAATGTCGGTGTTGTCAAAGCCGACGGAGAGGGAGTCGAGGTAGTCGTAATTGGAGTGTGATCCCCCCATTTCCGCAACAACCTGAGCGAGGGGCGAGTGATTCTGCTCGCGACGGTGAGTCGCGGCGTTTTGCATCCCACCCTCATCCAGGTCATTTGTGTAACTGTAACCTCCGCTGAACATCACCGACACTTGAACACAAAGTAAAAAGGTAACAACGGAAAGGACAAAGTACTCTTAAAAAAGAAAAAAAGAAAAAACCGAAGCAAAAACAAAAGACAGATCTAAAAAAAAAGGGGGAAAAAAGACGAGTGAAGCGCAGCAAAAAGGCTGAGAGAGCCGTTCAAGGAGGAAAAAGGACAAATGGTCGAAATTTAAAAAAAAAGCCTGTAGAATGAGAGACAGACTCCTGAGACCTCTCTCCAGAGTGAAAAGGTATAAAGTAAAAAAAAAAAAAAAGTAGGAAGGGAGAAGAGAGAGCGCTTTACACACGAAAAAGCAATTGAAGAGATGTTGCAGCAGCAACAATCACTCCAGTAAAGACAAAAAGGAGAAAAAAAAAAGACGACAAATAGAAAAATATATGTATATACTTACACGTCAGCGAGCCTCAATTAAAAAAAAAAAAAACGTTCCTATTCACAACAGCTGCACACGCAAGCTATCGTTTGCATAGACGCAAACGAACTCAGCGGCTTTTGGCGCCTGCCACAGTTGGACTCCAGCACAGAAGGAAGAAGTGTAATTTGGAACTTCACTTGAGAAAAGGAAAGAGTTTTTTGACAGAGTGTAATGTAGGTAAAAAAAGAAAAGGGAAAGAAAAGATGAAGCAAAGAGATGGATAGTTTTAGAGAGCCATCACTGCCAAAACACTCCCCCCCCCCAAAAAAAAAAAAACGAGAACAAACACAGAAACACGGCGGGCAGAGAACAAACACTACATACACAAAACTAAGTGCTAAAATCACCTCTTCAGTTCTGCGGGTAAAGACACGCTATTAGCATACTATGTAGTTTTTTCGCGGAAGATACACAGCAAAGAAGAACGCTTTGCTGCTCGTTAAGAGGGAACACTGAATCCAATGGCAACACCAAAGGACCAAAAAAGGCTTTGCAGCCTTCGACAAGAGGACACCTCAGCAAGTTTTTTTTTTTTTTTTTTGGAGGGATGTTTCCGATTAGTTGCAAGTCAATTAATGCTATTTCAAAGACACATTCAGAAAAACAAGAAAAAAAAGACACACTGATCACGTTGAGCATTAAAAAAAAAAATGAGAGTTTTAAGCAAAATTGGGATCAGAGAACGGCACCATTCAAAACGCAAGTGAACCAAAAAAAAAAAAAAAGACTCTGTCTGTTGTCTGCAAGACACAACGGGTTGACACCAAGAAAAAAAAGGGGAAAACAGGGACGCAAAAGGGAAAGAAAAATGCTAGCATTCGACACGCGAATCAAAAGAAGAGAGGAGAAACATGTCTTTCAAAAAAAAAAAAGAAGGTTTGTAATACACATGAGAGAGAGAGCACTATAAAAACATGATGCAACACGTAAAAGCAATACAACTTGGAAAAATAAATGTCCACACTTCGAAAAGCTCGGCGTTTCAAAGCGCACACCGGCTTCTTTTTTTTTTTTTTCTCCATCGCTTTTTTCCCTCTTTTTTTGCTTCCCTTTGCTACGCTGAGGAAAACAAAACAAGAATAAAGCCGTTCTGTTGAGAGAAAGCAACGCAACTAATATCCAGAAAAAAAAGTCATGTTTTTTCCCCTTTTTTTTTGTATCGTTACAGACTATGCCTTCAACGACAACAACGGTGACATCGAAATTAAAAAAAAAAAAAAAACTATAACAGACTGTATCGCGCTCCATTAACCGAAGCCAATCTGTAGAAGAAAAAAAGGAACAGGAAAAGAAAACACCTTGAGGGAAACAAAAAAGCTGCAAATGCAATCGCGTTAAGGAGAACTCACCCTCTTTCTTTCTTGACAGCGAAGCTCTATCGTTTGTTAGCTTCTTCTTATTTCCTCTACAATCTACCGTTCTACAAAAATAGCTCAATTTCAAGTCGTGTTTTGTTAAACGCCGACCCACAAGCCAAAAAAAACAACCTTGAAAAAAAAAAAAAGAGACGAGAAGCGTGAAAGCACGCACGCTTGAGAAAGAAAAAACTTTTTTTTTCCCTCTCAAAAATTAACAAAACGTAACATAACCAAAGAAAAAAAAAAAGCAGAAAGCAGAAATCAAACTCTACACACAACTCAAAAAAGAAAAAAAAAAGAGAGAATTCCAACGTTAAGAGAAGAAAGCAAAAAAAAAAAAAAAAGAGCGAAGTTTCAAAGTGATGTGACTCGATGTCGACGCATTGAGCCGCCCTAAAAAGACACCCTCAAACTTATAACACGAAAATAAGGCGAAGAACACGTAGTACTTTAAAAGTAAAAAAAAAAAAAAACGTAGCATATAGCTCATAGTGTGAGGAGTATAATCACATAATATGAAAGAGGAAAACGGAAAAAGCGGTGCTAATGAGGGTTCTCTCTTCGACGCTTGCTGCTGCTCTTTTGCTGGTTACGGTGGGGAGCGGCGGAGAGGAAGAGAGAAAAAGAGGAGGCAGTGGTCATATAAACACGCACACTCGTGCTAGCTAGTGGCTTTTACGTGTAGCTTTTGAGTCCAGCGTTTTCAATAATAATAATAATAATAATAGAGCTAGTTGATTTCTGATTTTCACATCCGGTGTTAGCGACCAAAAACTGGACTATTGCTTTGTCGCGAGCGCATAGAGATCTTTACATTCAGGTCACCCACGAGCACGAAGAAAACAAAAAGAGATTGTCCTTACAATAACAGGTGCTGGCACTACTTGACTGCGTAGCGTGCGCATCAAAGAAGAAAGAACGCTGGAAAAGGGGGAAACCCACGGAACAACAATCGTGCCTGTTTCGCTTGAAAACGCTGAATTACGACGCTGACTGAGAAAAGCAGAAGAAAAAAGCGTTTTGACCGAGCACATCCTCATTTGGACATTGAAAAAAAAAGTGCTTTTTTTTTCGAGACGAACAACTATTAGTGAAAGGAAAAAGAAACCCACATAGTTTTTTGCCCTTTTTTCCTCCTTTTAAAGCAAAACTGTTGCAGTTTATCAATGATCATTACACATGGTGCGGTGCGAGTAATTGGTAACAAAACCTGAGCCACACATTTCGCTACCGTTCTGCGTTGTCTGCCTTTCACATTACTTGTATCACGATAAAGCAGGGCAGAGGTCAAGCAGCAAACGATTTTTCGTAACCTGCAACAGAGAAACAAAGGATGTGAAAAATCGAGGATCCAAGAGGCAAAAAGGCATTGGAAAAAAAAAAGAGAACTTCGCAGCAGCGCTGACTACGTACTTCAGTTTTTTTCTTGCTTCGCACCTCATGTTCAACTCACCTTGAAAGAAGATCTCAACGACGAGCAAAACTACTTAAAAAAGAAAGGAAAATAGCTGGAATATCGATACTTCGGTTAAAAAGAGGGAAAAAAGAATATTAACAGATGTTTCCAAATAGTAGAAAGAGCTCGTTTTTTTTTTTTTACGCTGCTGGTGGGACAGCTAAACGACACGCATAAAGGAAAAGGAAGACAGGCGCACAAGGTACGGAGATGGAAAAAACGAAATTGTGCAAAACAAAAAAAAAAAAACAATTAGACTTAGAAAGAAAGTTAGTTGATTTGAAAAAGGATCAGTCGCTCAGTGGCCCTTGGAACACTCTTGTTCTTACAAGCGTCTCCTTACGTGTTACTGTGGGACGGAAGCCCGTCCCCTCAAACAACTGCAGCTCCCGAAAAAAAAAAAAGGCCTCCACTGGCTCCGCGACGACGGCCAATCATGGAAGACGAAAGGGGGGGGGCCGGCGATAATGGTGCCCGATACGCGCTCGTCTGAGCACGCCGAAGAGCACGCATCTGCTCAAACGGGGTAGCTGGAGACCGCGCTAAGTTCACCGGAGTGGAGGCGCGGCGTCTGATCGGGACAAGTACCTCTTCTTCTTTCGGAGATACCGTCCGTGGCAAGTTCTGCTGCGGTGACTCCTGCGGACCTTGGGTCCACCGTGACGTTGGCGGTGACTCCTCTCCATATGTTGTGCTGGTAGCATAGTTGTGGCCTTGTGACTGCTCCTCTTCGCTCTCTGTGCGTTTTGGTCGCCCCTGGCGCCGTGTCCGCTGCCCATTTCGAGTCCTCGCAGTCGAGGACGAGGAGGCACTCTGTTGATATGCTGGTAAACTTGCTGGGGCTGAATGTCTGCGCGGACGCTGCGCAGTATTGGGCGTGTGAGCTGATGGCGTGATGGGAAGGAGCGGAGACATGTAAGTGTTTTGGGGTACGTCGTACTCAAAACGTCCGGTGTTGTTCCAACAGTTAGCGGAAGAGGCGGTGGAACCGCCGAACTCGTTCTCCTCGGCCGCGGCGTCTAACAGGCCAAAGCCACTGCCATGTTCCTGAATCACCGAGCCAGTAAAGCTGTACGTGTGTTGCAGGTTTCCCGAACTCATCGTTCCGTAAAGATTTGTGCCACTGCCCCTTTCACTACCACCCCCGTACATGTTTTGCCCGCCGTACAGGCTGCCGTAGCTTGAGAGACCTCTACTGAGAGCGCCACCGTTGTTGGCGTCGCTAAAGCTATACATGCGGTACAGTGAGCTGCCACCAGTGCCGCCTCGTTGCATTGTCGCACCTTCGCTGCCGCTGCCACTACTGTTGTTGTTGCCACTGTAAGTCAAGGTTTCGCCTGTGTCATCCATGTTTACTTGGCTGCCGTACGGGTAGAACTCTGGAACACCTCCTAGAGTGCTGAGCTGCCGTTGTAGGACGCCAACTCCACGGAAGCTAGTGTTCGGCCGGCTGTCAAATCCGCTGTCGATGCGCTGCAAAACGCCACCGTCGTAGCCGTTGCTGCTACACCGGAAGCTGCCACGACTTTGTATACTCGATGGAGAGGCGCCCTGGTTCGCTTGTTGCTGCGACCGCGCAGCGTATGCGTTCATCCCGAAGCCGTTGCGCATGTTGAGAGTACGCCGCAGCGGATAGGATTGCGCGCTAATAAACCGCTTTTGAGACTGCGAACTGTATGTCTGCGCTTGCGCCACGTTCGGAACTGCAACGGCGGGTTGCGATGTGTCCACAAAGAAGCTATCGCCGCTGCCCTCAGCGTCGTCAAACTGCTGGTTCGAAAATGCAGCGATTCGCACGGCTGGAGAAGAAAGACGACGAATCTGTGAGCCCGTATTTTCTGGAGGGTACTGCTGCAACAACAACGGCTGTGGCGTCGGCCGCGGCTGAATAGGCTGGAGACATGTGGAACTATAACTGCTACCAGCGTACATCTGGTTAAATGGCTGGCGGTAACCGGAGCTTGGCTGCGGCATGATTATCGAACCATCCCCCAAGGACGCATTGTATCTGTGCACCAGATCGTACGGACCTCCATACATCACGTTGTTCTGCCGCATTTTTCCTAGTTTTGTGTAGTTCTTGTTGTTAGTCTGAAATTGACTAGCAGACAAAGGAAAACGATGAAGCAAGAAAAGCTACACTTTTGGTAACTTTTCTCTAACCTGTTCGCATTCGGCAAAGCTAGAAGGCGAAAACGAAGTCAGATTTGCTTAATGCCTCCAGGCTGAGCGCAGCCAAGTTCCCTCAGTTGATCGTCGGGGAAAAAAAAAAGAGGGTGTTTTTTTTTCCTCTATTTTTGCTTCGCACAGATCACAAAACAGTAGCCCTTTAAAATAAATCAAAGGCAGCGAAAATAGGTATCGCTAGTAAACCAAGTCCAGAAGCGCAGCGAATACAAAGAAGCAAGAGACAAAGAGAAGAAAAGGTGAAATTAAAAGCTTCTCCTTATTAAACTACGAAATAGACAGCCACGTCAATCGACAACAACAAAGGGAAAAATAGAATCGCCAACAGCAACTCATCGATTACAAAACGCTGTTGGATTGCCGAGGCAGCCGTTTTTTTTTCCCCCTTTGTACATCACAGTTTTCTGTTTGTTTACAGTCCGTAATACTGCTTGTAATAGTCCTTGATTCATTTGTTTATTTAGCAAAATGATACAATTTAAGCGTCATTTCCGCTCGCCAGAACTAGTCAAAATGTCTCCCACAAAACAAGGGCTCTGGCAGAACAGAAGGCGTAGAACATGCGCAGATATAAATACGGATGAAGAGAGCTGTGTGTCGTATCGTTGCATTACTAGCTCCATTAATTGATACCTACGTTATTATTTATTTACTTATTTATTTGTATCTCTGTATGTGTAAAAATGCAAGAAGAGGAAAAAGAGTCCGATTAATTTCAGACTTGCTGCCAAACTACGGTGGACGGCAGCAGAAAAGGCAGACAAACACACACATATATATATATATATATATATATATATATGTATATATAAAGAAGCACATTTTTTCCATTGATTTTCCAGGATAACGTTGTCTTGGAGTAGCAGTGAGTTAGCAGCCTATTATATCTCTCTTTTTTCACTTTTTTTTTTTTTTACTGATTCAAGCCGTGTTAAAAAAAAAAAAAAAAGAACTGCGGAAAAAAAAAAAGCGAACAAAAAACGCTATCAACTGTTAACCTAAACAAAGCAGATAAGCAACTGAAGACGCTGCTGATGGTATTATACACACTGATAATCGCAGTATGCATAAAAAAAGTAGTTTCCAATTGAATACAATGGAAGAGAAATGAGTGTAGCGAAAAATAGGTAGCGACGAGAAAAGTAGCTGCAGCGCAGTATATATATATGCAATTAATGCAGTACCAATGTTGCAAAAGCCAACATTAATAATAATAATAATAATTGTAGCGGCAGAAGCAATAATAAAAACAATAGTAATAATAACAATCATATTGAGACAAAAGAACACGACAAAATAAGGCAACTCAGCTTCTCTGTCCTCTGTCCTTAAAGCAGAAAAAAAAAATGAGGCAAATGTGTAAATAAACCGAATTGCAAAAACCTGACCCACATCACACACACACACACACACACACACACACACACACAAAGTAAATCATGATTGCGAGAGAACAACATAACCTACTTACAGATCTGAAAACAGTTGTCAGAACCGAACATTATCCGAAATAATAATAATAATAATATAGGCAAAAAATGTACCAATGCAATGTAAGGAAAAAAAAAAAAAAGAGAGAGAAAAAAGGAAAAAAAAAGAGGTGCAGCTCAGCAAGTCAAATTTTCAAATTGAGCACCGTTCGCCTTCCTTAGTGAACACATGAGACAGCGCTGCTTTTCTTTTACTTCTCTATGAAAATGAGACTGTTTAATTGAAGCAGTACCACGACGTCAGCTGTGGTAAAATCGCACAGAAAAAAAAAAAAAAGAAACTGCGACGGTCAGTGCTCAGTAGAATCCCCAAGAGTAGGAGGGGAAAAAGGAAATAAAACTTGCTAAGACTTTTAAGCTGGTATCGCACCTTGATACCGATGTAAGGGCGAGCTTCACCATTTCGCGCCTTGCAACACACGTTTGACAGCTGAAGAAAAAAAAAGCCGCTTTTCCTGAGATTTCCAAACAATGATAAAAAGAAAAACGGAGTCCACCAGACGCGTCAGTCCTGAAATGTAAAGCCTCTCTATTCAGCACGATGAGTAGCGAATGAAAAGACAGTGTTTTAAAGCGAACTAAAATAGACAACACCTCCGTTTTGAATAAGTCCTCTTTTTCGTGTTGGAGCGCAAATCAAAAAAAAAAAAAACAGATAGAAAAGTAATCTGCATAGACGTGAAGCATGCACATGCACGAACAAGGCGGTCGTAGAGCGCCAATACGCTATCTAACAAATGCTACAATAAGTCCAACTCGGAAACTTGCTTTTATACCGATTGACATCTCTGATTACAGCGACAAAAAAGAAACATGAAATGAGGGATGTTGCTACTGATCGCTGCTGGTTGTACTGATAGGAAAAGACAGTTTTTATTTTATTTTGTTGTGTCGTTAGCAAAACGAAGGGAACGTGTCAGCCGTATAAATGGCTCTGAATAACAGAACGGGAATCGCACACTTTCCGTTAAGTACCTATCAAACAAAGCGCCTGTAGTAGGTGTGATGCAAAAAGGATGGCAACAAAATGAGACGCTGTCCGTTCACTTTTACAGCTGTCTGTGAAACACAAAGCACATGAAAGTACTACGCGCTGCGACTGTAGCTCTTTAGCACCTGCAGCCATGCGAAGCACACAGGAAACGCTTGGCCTGCGGAAAGCGGGGGGGGGGGGCTTCCCGTTGGCTTAGGGCCAGGCTGCTTTCCCGGGGGACTCACCTTTTTTGGTGGTGGGGATAACCCTGGCCGCCCTATCCCCCGAACAAGAGGAGCGGGCGAATGGCCGGCGGAAGGAAAGGGAGGGAAAAGAAGCGGAAAAATGGAGGGAAACGGCGTCGAAAAGCCAAACCGACCTTCGTTTTTCCTGGTCAGGAGAGGGTAAACGGCTAAGGAACCGATGCTATTGCTATTATGTTTTTTTTTTTTTTTTGCTTAGTATTGCCGTGGGCATTGGAAAGTCAAGAGGGGCAAGTTACGTTCGCGCTCGTTGCTAATAGGAAAAAAAAAAAAAAAAACAGCAGAGTTAATGCGAGAGCAATTTCTCTAGTTCGTTGTGGGTAATATGGGCTCGTTGCGTGCGTCCTGCGAATCCGTGCTCCTTGCCAGGTACGCGGTTCCTTCGTTCGTCATGTAGTCGATGCCGCCCGTGTCGTTCAGCGCTGCCCAATCGCGTTCCGTTCGTCCGCCAAACGGGTCGGGCGCGGCTGCGCTGTTCGCCTCGCACGCCTTACGGTCTTCGTTTTGCCAGCGGTCTCGAGCGTGCGGCTCATAAAAGGCGATGTCGACGGCCACAAGATACCGGCCGTAGTCGACGTTCGCGGCCTCGTCGGCCTCCTGGCCGCCTTGCTGAGCTGGCGGGTGTGCGGCGCGCTCCTCCTCTTCCTCGCCCAAGCTCTCGTCTTCGTGTCGGGGGGTCTGAAGGTGGCGGAAAAACGTGACGAGCCGCGCCAGCGGCGTGCCGTCGAGCGGGTGCCGGATGCCGTTGCCACGCATCGGGTACGCCATGCGCATGTCTTCGGCGTTGAGGCGGCGGTTGTGCAGCTCGCGCAGCCTCTGCTCCTCTGCACTGAGGCGGTAAACTGCCGCGGTTGCCTCGAGGTGGCCTATACCGTCGTTGTTAACTGAAGGTATGGCGACGCTGCTGGCATTGGCGTTTTGTGCCGCCGGTGGCGCCAGCTCGATTATTCGCCCCGGCACTACAGCGGCACCGTCTTCGCGCAACACGATGCCGCGCACCGGCTTCCTGAGGCTGCGGTGGTGAAAAAAGCAGGCGACACCGGTGGAAATGGCAAAAAAGGCGACGCAGCATACTACAATGATCGGGATAATTACTGTCATGATGAATGAGAGGAAAAAAAAAAAAAAAAAGCCGCAACGGCCAAAGTTGTTCGCCGCTCTCCACTGCGGCTTTCAACGTGCAGCTGGTGAGACGAACCGTGTGATGTGCTCCTTCGCAGCAAGGAGGAGGCAAACAGCTCGTGCAAAGGCCGTTACTGTTGCCGTGGCTCTGTGTTGGATTGCTGTTTCAGCGTCTTTGCTCTGACCCTCTGCAAAAAAAAAAAAAAGAAAAAGAAACACAGTAATAAACAAAGAAACGATAAAGAGGAGTTACAGAAACAGAGACTAACGAAGAAGGGCGTGGAACGCAAAAGCACCATTGCACATCATTTTTCTTTTAGCACGCGAGAGAATTGTGCGGTGCAGAAAAGTGGACCACACACCGAGGACCAGTAGAACAGGTCAACATGCCGTGTCTCACAAGTAGAGACAACACAATACAAGCACACCATTTCCTTAAGGGCTCTGCTAGATCATATTCTCCCTTTTATTAAGGTACATTTGCTTCTGTAGTTTGTTCAGTTGTCTATCGCGTCTCCCTCGTCCGCGTTGTTCGCACCACTTGCTGTTCCGCGACGCGTGCGGCGGAAGCGACGACGCTGCCCTTGCGTGTGCATCATTTCCGTCTGCACACGCGACGCCTCCGTCATTTGACTCCATGACGACGCTGCTGCCGCGACATCCCGCAGCACTGAGGGGTTGTGTGCGCTGTTCCACTGCGTGGCAATCCACCGCACACGCTTCAGATACGCGAAGACCTTCTGCTGCTGCTCGGCGCTCTCGTCGTTGAGGGAGCCGCGCTCATTGGCTACGGTCGACGTCACCAGCGATAGCATCCGTTCCCCCCAGGCTTCGGGCGCCAGACTCGTCGACACGGCCGCCGCGCCGCGCACCTCGACCGCCGTGCCCGTCACGCCGTCGCCGCCGCTGCCGACGCGGGCGATGCTTAGCATGTCCTTCTCCTCTACAGTGGCGGCGCTGTAATGCATCATGGCACTCTCCACACGCGTGTACACCGCGCCGCGTGCCTCTGCCTCCCGCTCGTACAGCCGCTTTCGCCGCTCACATCGCAACACGTCCGGGCTGATGATGCGCACGTCGCGGGTGACGTCTCCCTCGTCCGTCGACGCGGCTGCTTTTGTCCGCGTGGCGCTATCGCCGTCCTGCGCCTGTGCCTGCGCGTCAAGGGCGAGGCGGTCCTCCAGCACTCCAAACCACGGCTCCAGCACCTGCGCCAGCGTCGGCGGCCCGAGCGCGTCGTCGAGCACCGTGGCAGCCGCGGCACGACGCACCACGACCTCCGTTGCCGTATTTGGTGTTGAGGGCGCCGCGTCTGCCGTCCACGCCACGGCGGCAGAAACCCATTTGCGTTGCGCCGGCACGTGCGCGTAGCCTGCACTGTGAATACCATGGAATGGGGAGCGGCTGATCAAGTCGGCCGGATCCACTGCGAGACTAGACGTCGCTGGCCCCACCGCCTCCTCGTCGCCCTCCACAGCGTTGTAGGCTGCTCGCACAGCGGCGAGGAGTGGGTAGCGGCTGACGCCGTAAGCGAGCGTGTTACACTCGGATTGCGGTTCCTCTGGATCGACCGCGGCGTACTGACGCGCCTGGGCATATAAGGGGACCTTGAGCAGAAGCAGCTCGGAGCCCCATAGCCGCGGTGCTGTTGCTCCTGCTGCTGCTGAAGAGGCGCTGACTTCGGCAGAGGCGGACATGGCTGAATAGGCGCGTTGGCGTGGAAAAACAGTCTCGCTGTAATAGACGCTCGTCGCCACAGCTGTTTTCGAACACGTTGAGTCGGTTGGAGATTTGTGGGTGAGGCAGTAAAAGTGAACTTAGAGAAAAAAAGCTGAAAACGAGAAAAAACAATATCAACGACAACAGTAAAACAAAAGGGAAGAGCTGGGTGAGATGCATAGAGAATCGTGAAGAACGCAGCTGAGAGTGAAACACAACGTAGCCGTCATTGTAAAGAACCAACATCCAGGGGGAGTAGTAGCAGGCTTTTCGTGGCCATGAAGCAAGGCGGAAGTGTAGAGCTCCCGTACATATACATGCTAACACGTTTTTTCTCTCTTTCTAGACAATCACCGAAAAAAAAAAATAGGTTTCCCTCACATGTTTTCCACGTTGGTTGATGTTAGTGCGTGCGTAACATGTCACACAGTGAGACACAGACTTCTCATCCACATAATCCCTCGTCACTCACATTTCTTCTTTCAAAATAATGGGCGGGATGCCAATATCTGTCCACTCATTCACGAGAGGCTCTTGGTATTGCACGGGTGCGCTGCCAACGCGGCCAAAGACGCCCATGCGACGCGTCGTGATGGGCGCCGACGGGGCGGCGCTGCTGCCCGGCAAAACGACGCTGCCACACAACACACAGCTGGGGCGGATGCCGTGCAGCAGAGGGCCGTTGGGCTGAAGGCGGTAATGCGACGGAGGGTCGAAGTCGAAGAGAAGCTTGAGCCGCGCCTGCGAGACGGTCAACGTCGGATCCTCAATGTTCCACAGAGGGTGGCGGTAAATCGTGTCCTGCGACATTTCTATTGGCTAGCAAAAAAAAAAAAAAAGCAACAACAGCAGAAACAGCGAGCAGGAAGGGCAGTCTATCACTGGTCGTTTTCGTGCCCTGCACAGGCGTCACTCAGCGTACAAGAGTTTTGGAATCGCAGTCTCAGAGTTGCCACGGCGATGTCACCAAATGTGCGTGTGTGTGCTTCTTTTTTTTTGTGTGTGTAAACGCGATAAAGAGTGAAATCACGAAATTAAAGGGAGATGATGAGTTGATAACTGTAAGCACGGTGAAAACACATACACACACTCCGGAGACTTTACACTACTCAGTAGATCGGAGATACCTAGAGGAGAGCTGCGCTCGCAGACTGACGGCAGCAAAATAAAACTGTGCACCAATGCACTAAGCTAGAAAGGCGTGACGCACATGCATACACACACAACCACACACAAAATAAGACATCTTTAGCGCGTTACTGAGCCACGTTTTCATGCTCTTTCGAAGAGGGAGTCAAACGCGTTGTAACCCAACAGGACGAACATGATGCCAGACAATGGCAGCGCCAAATCTACGGTAGAGAAACCCCTTTTTTTTTTTTTTGCTTCAGCCCCTCTCTTTATGAGAAGGAATCACACATCTGAGTAACAAATAGAGCAACAACAGGAAAGAGGAGAAAAGAAAAATAGTAATAAAAAAAAAACACACACAGAGAGGGAATATCAAATGGTAGGAGCGCTTCTTTTGAGTGGATGATTGAGTCCATGGCTTTTTTTGCACAGCGAAACGTAATCCGCGCCACACGGCTCTCTTTACCCGCTTATGTCCTCGCTGGGAGCGCGTACCCAGCCGAGTATGGGATTGTTATTCGTGTCTTCTAAAAAGAAGCCGTGCGGCCTCGAGTATTCGTGCAGCAGTAACACACGCGTGTAGCTGGGCTGCCTCGTTGCAGCCTTGCGCCGCGGCTGCTTCGACTGCCGCTTGTGCGTCAAGTTGCCGCCGGCGCCACCGCGCACGTCCTCCACCGACGCCACCGCGGACGTCTTCCAGTACGTGTTGTCCCAGTTTTGCTCTGCTACATAAACCTTGTAGTACAGCAGACTAGCGCCTTCCGCGACGACCTCCCTTCCCTCATCGCTGCCAGCCGCCGCAGCCGCCTTTCGCTTCTCCTCGCTCGCAGCGGTTTCGATGGCGGTGCCGTGATCCTTTGCGAGGAGCTCGCGCGGCAGCGTCGCCTCCGGGCTCAGCGGTTGCCGACCAGCCGTCGAGGCGTTCTTCACGATGTACCAGTGCACATCACTGCCGGCCGCCACGACGCTGCGGTACGGGCCACGCACCGCCACCACCACCGCCACGTGCGCGTCCGGCAGCGTTTTGCGGTTCTTGGCGTAGACGATCAAGTCACGCGGCTCCGGCATGGCGAGCCGCCAGTTCAGCAGCAGCGCCTTCGCTGACACGTTGTTGGCGTCACCCGTCAAGTTTCTCAGCACAACTCCCTCCGTCCCGTCGCCGTCGACGGCTTTGCGCGGGAGGAACATGTTCGTGTAGCGCTCCAGCAACACGAAGGAGCTGCCGCGGCCACCACGGCGGCCGTTGACGACGTTCGCGGTGTCCTGCGTCATGAGGTGGTCCGCCGCGGGCAGCGAGGGGAACGTGATCAGCGAGGACAAAACCCAGTAGCGCCGCGCGTACTCGAGGGCGTGCCACTTCGAACCGGTGTACAGCCGCTGCAGGCCCACCGATACGAAATGGTCCATGCGGTCACCTCCGTAGTCGTTGCGGCAGTTGCTGAAGGCGCCGATGCTGCCGCTCTCGCCCAGCAGCGTTCCAAAAGGCGTGACGCACTGATCCGCACGTATCGGAGCGGTGAGGCCAAATACAAAGTACACGGTGATGCCGAGTAGCAGCAGCGTGAGCACCACAGCCACCCACTGCTGGTGGCAGTGATCGCGGATCTGAACGAGCGGGGAGTGTGGGGAGGAGGCGTAGTTCCAGAGCGGCGCCGTCTCAATGCTGTCGCGAGTGCCGCCGGTGCGACTGCCGCGAAGGCTGCCGCCACCCGTGTAGCCGTTGGCGATATTGATGCCGTCCATCGTGCCGTAGCGCAGGTCGCGTGGGAGCTCCAGCGGCTGCGGACGCGGCTTCGGCGTGCGAGGATTGTCCGCACTCTCCATGGGATCGTGCGGCAAGGGACGCATCTGTACTTCACAAAGGGTAAGCGCACCGCGAATTAAAAAAAAAAAAGAGCTTTTTTTGTTGTTGTCGTCGTTACGAGCCACGCTGACAGGGCTAGAAGAAAGGGAAACGAAAAAACGGGTGTCGAGGTGTCACCGACGAAAAAAAAAAAAAAGCTGCTTAAAGTACAGCTCTAAAGAAAAAAAAGAAAACAATATGAGTCGACTCGACAGCGGAGAGCAAAGAAGAGAAGCTAGTGATGGGACTGTGACAGAGTGGGAGAGGGTCAACACTGTCTAAAATACGCAACTCCGTGATACGTGGGCGAATGAGTTCGAAGGAAGAAACATCTAAGCCACTTTCGTGGCAACGCACCTTTTTCTCTTTTGTGTGTGTGTGTGTGCGTGTGTGTGGGGAGGGGGGAACGTATGTCGATGGGCTGCTACTTTGTAAAGCTGCTACTGTAGAAAGTACACACTCTGTGTATTGTGAAGGATGAACTGTTGCGCGCTTTTTTTCTTTATTTGCTGTTGCTGCTTGCAATTTGTGAGGTGTCCGTGAGAGACAAACACACACGGAAACACACGTGGTTTGACAGAGAAAAAGAAGGAAAAAAGGAAAAGAAAGTGAAACATGCGGTGAAGTACGCCCAGCAACTGGAGGAATAGCCAGGTGGTAATTGTATTTCCTTTCCTCTTTTTTTTTTTTTTTGAAGGGAGGGAGGTGAAAGCAGGGTTTAGGGCGGTCAAGCTGTAGCATCAACGATGTCACAACGGACGATAATGACCCATAGCTGACTGAGAGTGCAGTTTATGCGAAACCATGTTTAGGGCTTCGGCTTTGCATAAGCGAGCTTCGTGTCCACAAAGCTGATTGTTTCTTCGCCAATGAGTTGTCTCTTTTCGAATTCAACGCTTTGCAGAAATTCTGTGCAAACAGCGTCACACTTACGAAAGCGAAAAGAGCAACCATAACAAAAAAAAAAAAAAAGATGAGCTGAGTAGACACCCTGCGATGAAATAACAAACAAACAAATAAAACATGCAAACTGAAGCGCAGTCGTATGCATGCACATGCAGCCGTTTCCGCCCTTCCTCTTCCTTGTCACGGATCGCCGTAGCGCATCCAGCCCTGAATCTGATGATAGTCGTCGTGTATGGTGTAATGCAACGGCGCACCAGGCGAAGCGGTCGACACCCGCAGTGGCAGCCACCGCGAGTAGTTGTGATACGGCCCCGGCCACGGGCTGCTGTGCCAGTTTTGCTCCGCCAAGTAAACCCGCCCCTCCGCCGGTGCTACCTCGTCCGCCGGCGACGCTGGCAGCTCCACACCCACCACCACCGCTACGTGTCCGTAAGGGAACTTGCCTTCGAGGTCACGCGGGTAGATGACGACATCACCGCGGCGGGGAGCGCTGCCGCCGTGGCCGAGGGCCTTGCCGTTTGCGTACTTGAACAGCGGTGCCGTTGTCACGTTGTCAAGCAACGTCACAAACGTCAGCTCGTCCCACATGTCGGCTGCGCCCTCCACGGAGCCGAAGACGGCCGGGACCGGTGTACCACGCAGCATCCAATAGCGTCGCGCGTACTCGACACACTGCCATCGCATGCCGGTCCGCATCAGTCGCGTCGTCGTCTTGGGGTCGTCGAGGGGCGTGTGGGCGCCAGGTGGGAGGGGAATTGGGTAGACAAAGTCGAGAAAAGAAACGCAGCTATGGGCGTAGCAGTTGCTGTAGGCGTAGACGCCGTCGTGAGCACCGAGCACGGCGCCGAACGCCTCCGTGCCGCCCTCCTGAAGGCAGTAGTCACCACGGCACCCTTCTGGCAACACAAACTCGGCGGTAATAGGGGAGGTGGACATGTTGGCAGACGAGACGTTTCCCGCCACGCTGTAGTACACGACGAGGCCAATCACGACCCAGATAAGGAGCCCGATTAAGGCACTGGAGGAGCAACGCATGTGCCAAAAGGACGGACGCCGCCGTTCAAGGTCGTCGGCTTCTCTGCGCAGTCGGATTGCGTATTCATCGCACAGTGCGGTGTCCTTCACGTTGAGCTCCTTGCCGCGTCGCGGTGCTGCGCTTGCCGAAGACGACGACGACGGCTTTACGCCGCTCGCGTCATCGCCGGGGACTTTGCCGTAGGTTTGCGAGCGCCTGTCACGCATGATACCGTTGCAATACTTCTAAGATTTAAAAAAAAAAAAACGGAGATAATGAGTGAAGAAGCGCAGAAGAACAGGGCTTGAAGGTCGACAGAATAAGCAACGTTCGAAAATGGCTGCCTATAGATAAAAGTGTATTCCCTTTTCTTGAACGTTTTTTTTTTCTTTTCAATTGGTTGGTGTTCCTTTTTGTAGTTTAATGTGCAGCTGTTTTCTTTGCTGCAGTGCATTAATGCAGCGGGCATAATGAGCACGTCGTTGTCAAACCAAGAGAGCACAGGAGCGAAGGAGAAAGAGTGCATGCGTATGTATGTGCGTGTGCGTAGCCTTTGAACGGGACGGCAAGCATCATGGAAAAAGGAGCAATTAAAGAGAAAGACAAACGTCTCTTAGCTCCACAGACAAAAAAAAACGAAATCAATGGGAAGTGGAAACAAACGATCAGAAAAAAAGCACAGAGCTAACTTTGCGGCTTTCCATGCAAGATACACGGCGAGAAACACCACAGCTATTCTTCTTCTCGTAACCCCATATGGTGTTTGAACGCAGAGCTTCATGAAGACTCACGGCGACTTGAAGAGTAAGTGACGTCGGATAAACGAGAGAGAGAAAAAAAAAAGGTTGGTGAGCTGTGAAGAAGCTCTTTTTTTCAGAACTAACAAACTCACTTTTCCCCTTTTTGTCAAATTTTTTCTTTCTCTTTCCTTTTTTTTTTTTTTATTCATTGAAGGGAGGGGAGGAGGTAAATATAGCTTCTTCTTCCCCACAGTGTGACAAAAGCACGAGCTAAAAAAAAAAAGATAAAAAAGAAACTACGAGAGAGGAACAACAACAACAAAAACAATTGAGAACTTAAGAATTTTCTTACATATAAAGAAGATGCATATCCGCTGACACAGGCAAGCAGGACTCAGAGATCAGCGTTCTGCAAGCGCATATTACTCTCTTTTTCTCTGCGTGCGCGTACGCTTGTGTGTGTGTGCGCTCTCGCTTGTCTAGCCACGCATAAAGCACACACACACACACACACAAAATGATGAAAAAAAGGCATCTCGCCATGAAAATAGAAAGATCAGAGAGGGTTATGAGGAAAAGCAAACAAAATAAAACAGAGAAAGAAAACATGAAAGGAAGAAAAGCGTTCGTGAATTATGGATTAAAAAACCGAATTATCAAAAAAAAAAAAGAGGGAAAAAACGAAGTAGGCATTAAAGAAGCGATGAGGTGAAAACAACAACAACAACAACAAAAAAGAAGACACCCATATTGAGTTAGGAGAGAGAAACAAAATTGCTGCGGTATTCTATTTAAAGAAGCGCTAAATAGATGTCGACTTGGGAAAAGAACAAACAAACAACGACGAGAAAAAAATATCAGAAGCGATGTAGACAAAGACGGTCGATTAATGCGCACCGTTTGAAGAGTAAAGACGTTTCTTTTCCCGCTTATGCATGCTAACATGTATATGTGTAGAAATGCTCACCTTATTAGGACAACGTCGTCCTTCTCTGCGAGAGAGGCGCGTATGAATCCACGTGTGCGTGTGTCTGTGTGCGTACAAGTCCATGAATAGGGCAGCGCACGGCAAACGAGAGAAGGAGAAAAAGGGGAAACAACTACTAAAAACGGTGGACTTACTGATTCTGACGCGTAGCGTAATAATAACTAATAACACAAAAAGAAGAGATAAGAAAAAAAAAAAAAGCTACTTCACGCGTAAACACACGCACATATATATATAAACAAACAAGTAAGTAAAGAGAATGAAACCAACTAGCGAAAAATAGACTCCAAGGAAGGAAAATAAACAGTGGAGAATCAGCTCCTCCTGTGGTAAAAAAAAAAAAAATGACAACGAATCTCAGAAGATGAAGCCCGTGAGGTGATCTGCAGTCATAAAGCGCGAATTAGATGTGAAGCGGCAGTAGCAGATCTAAAAGAAGCAAAGAGCACCAACGCACACTTAGCAAGTATAAACAAAAAATGAAAAAAAAAAAAAAGCAAAAGGTACTTTAATGATGTCCTATTGCGTACCTCGGCGCATGGCTGAGACATTTCAGAAAGCAGGAGAGCACACGGACATGTATATAGGTGTGTGCGTATAAGCGCAAAAAAAGGCAGTGACGCTGCGAGAAACGGCAGACTTCTGGCTATATGCGCTTATTTGTGTTTAGGTAGGAAAGGTGGAAAAAGAAGAGAAAAAGCCTAGTTTCTCATCTAGCAAGGCTATGTGAGTGCGTGACTGCGAAATGGAAAAACCAAATCCAATATTCACTAGTAACTGCTTTTCTGTGACTCCAGCATCACGTCGCGCAGCTGCTGGATGTTGTCGTCTGTGAGGCCCATGTGAGACTTTGCATATGCCGTCATGCCACCCAGCTTGTTCACTTCGCTCATGCCGGCGTCGATGAACTCGTCAACCGCGCCCCACAGCACCGTCATCACCTCCTTCGACATGCCCTTGCTGAGCAGGTATTCGGCAATTTCTTTTGGGCACTCTAAGTAGCAATTCGACAAGTTGTAGTCCGACCGCTTCTCTTCCTCCACGACGTCAAGCAGCGTCAGAACAACGTAGGCGGCCCAGCCAGTTCGGTCCTTGCCAGCCGTGCAGTGGAAAACAGCCGCGTTGTCGGGCGACGGCTTCGAATTAAGGAAGCCCTTGATGAAGGTGCCGATCGCCTTGCCGTGCCTATTCACAAAGTCGCGGTAAATGTCTTGCATTCCCTTGACAACGGCCGCTGTGTCGTTCAGCCAGTCCCCGCCGTCGCGCAGTGCCTGCGAGAGCTCTCTAGTGTCGATGGAAACAGCATAGCGGTTGATGTGCGGAATGTGGTACGCGTTCTGAGCTACCTCCTTTTTACTGCGCAGGTCGTAGGCATTGTGAATATGCAGCTGATTCACCAAGACGCTCTGTGCCTTGTCAGCAGGCACGTCCACCAAACTATCGCTGCGGTACAGGACGCCCCACTTCGTCGTCTTGGTGCCGTCCTTGGTGTGGTAGCCGCCGAGGTTGCGGAGGTTGGCTGTACCCTCCAGTTCCACATGCCTCTGCAGCTGCAGGTCAGATAGCATGATTCCTACTTTCTCTTTCGTGAGACTATCTGAGAAAAGAAGAAAAAGGAAAGAGATGCGGGAGTTGCCGAGTACGAGAGAGAGGGAGGTAGGGAGAGAGATCGAGAACTATACTGAAAGGCCTTTTCTGATCTCCCTCTCTCTTTTTTTTTTTTTACTGAATTAAGCGGGAAAAAAATTTCAGTTGTGTGGGGAAACACTACACAGATGGGTAAGGTGCACACAAATTAGTCGCGGTGTCGATGTGAAAACCCTCCGAAACAGTCGCAAGGTACGAGGAAAACAAAGAAAAAGAAGGGTTTTCTTTTTATTACAATTTGGCGTTGGTTGTTTAAAAAAAAAAGAAGGATAAATCTTGCGAGGTCAAGACAGGACAACCGGCTTTTGTAAAAAACACAGAATCAAGAAAACAAAAAAAAAAAAGACTGAAGAGATGCGATTAAAGCTGTAAAAGAGAAAGAAAAGAAGGAAAAAAGGGATGAAAGAGATTCGCTTCTTATTTTAGCTATTGCTGGTACGATGATGATGCAAGGTTAGCTTTATAGAGCTGGAAAGGTTATACGCATATATATATATATATATATATATGTATATATGTATGTATATGTGAAGTCCGTGAGTAATAATGTGAGTTTTTTCCACTTGATTTCGATCGAAGGGCGAAGGTCAACGAAGCAAAGAAAAAAAGTATGTTATACAGAGTTGATACGAGAAGGAGCAGCATTGCGGAGTAAGAAAACACGTTTAAAGCTCTTTATTCGACTCTCTTTTTTTTTTTCGTTAGTAAAACCGTTCTTCCGCTTATTTCAAATTGTCAAGATTCAAGTCGGCCGAGTTGATAAACACGCAAAAAGAGCAAAGTCGCTTGCAGGCGACATGCATACACGAAGTTCACAAGCAGAAGTCGAACTGAAAAGTCATTTTTCCAACATGCTACTTTTGTGTTCGGTTCATTTTCTTTTTTTCCCGTTTATTCTCTTTTTGTTTGACTTCTGGATTCAAAAAAAAAAAAAAAGGCGCAGAGTTGTGTGTTCAAATCCAACCGAACTCGAAGGAGAACGTGGCTACGCGGAGTAGCCTTTCCCTTGTTTCTCTTCTCTGTCTACCGAATCTCGTCCTCTCACTCATACACGTACGCTGCTTACAACATGTGGAGACAAAACAGAGAGAGAAAGAGCAGCACAGTGCAGAGAAAACGGACGTGCGGAGGCTAGCAAAGCAAAACAAGCAAACACACAAACAACAACAACAAAAAAAAAGTATGTAAAGACTTTTCTCTTAGAGACATTGAGGACGTTCTAAAAGAAAAAAGAAAACCCACTAATGTCTATTCAAAAAAAAAAACCAAAGACCACTAACGTTAAAAGGAATCTGCAAAAAACATGAGAGCGAAAACAAACGAACAATAAAGTGACACTTTTTAATATGAGAAGATAAAAGCTCGGTAAAGAAAAAAAAAACAGCAATGCAACACAATAGCTTGCGAAGCAACTATAAAAGAGAGAGAGAGAAATAATGCAAATACAATAAAACGTCTCTTTATGTTCGGGGGAAAAAAGAGAGAAATAAAAAGAGATTCGTCTGTCGCCGTTTACCCCCTGGCTTAACTGCTGCGCAAAGTAACGCACTGAGCGAGCACGCAACTACACAGAAAATAGAGAGCAATAAGGAGTGAATGAGAAACATCACCTCACAAAAAAGGAGAAGAAAAACAAAAACAAACATAATAATAATAATAGGGGGGGGGGAAAAAAAAAAGGGAGCCTCTTGAGAAAAAAAAAAGGGTTAATAAAGCGCTAACGAGCAACGCAGGTCATTCGCGGAGAGAACGCAATTACTCACCTCCAATCTGCATCGGCATCTCTTTTGCTGTTGTCGCTGCGCGCGACCAAAAGAAGCACAAGCAGCTTTCTGAGGAAAAGAAAAACACTCTTATACGTATAGAAAGACGAACTCAATCGCTTTCTCTCAACCGCTACTCCAACAACAAAGCGCGCAGCTGCTGGATGTCGTCGTCTGTGAGGCCCATGTGAGACTTTGCATAAGCCTCCACGCTCCCGAACTTGCTAAGCTCCTCAATACCGGCGTCCAGAAATTCATCGAAGACGCTCCACAGGACCTTCATTGCATCTGGTCCCATGCCAAGCCCACCAAGGTAATCGTACGCATCTTTTGGTGTCTTAAAGTACGCATTGGTGAGCAGGTAGTCGGACCGCTTTTCCTCTTCTTTGATGTCCAGCAATGACAGAATCACGTACACAGACCAACCGGTGCGGTCCTTGCCAGCCGTGCAGTGAATCAGAGACGCGTTGTTAGAAGATGGGCTGCTAGCTAAGATACCTTTGATAATGGCGCCCACGGTCGGACCGTAGCTGCGGACGAACTCGCGATAAATCTCCTGCATCACACGAAACGTCACGGGGCCGCTGTGCAGGTCTTCGCCTTCCTTCACCCATCGCGCCATGTGCGTCGTGTCGATGGGCACAACATGGCGGGTGATATGTGGAACTTCGTAGCTCTTCACCGTGACCTCTTTATCCGCGCGCAGGTCGTAGGCATTGTGAATATGCAGCTGATTCACCAAGACGCTCTGTGCCTTGTCAGCAGGCACGTCCGCCAAACTATCGCTGCGGTACAGGACGCCCCACTTCGTCGTCTTGGTGCCGTCCTTGGTGTGGTAGCCGCCGAGGTTGCGGAGGTTGGTTGTACCCTCCAGTTCCACATGCCTCTGCAGCTGCAGGTCAGATAGCATGATTCCTACTTTCTCTTTCGTGAGACTATCTGAGAAAAGAAGAAAAAGGAAAGAGATGCGGGAGTTGCCGAGTACGAGAGAGAGGGAGGTAGGGAGAGAGATCGAGAACTATACTGAAAGGCCTTTTCTGATCTCTCTCTTTTTTTTTTTTTACTGAATTAAGCAGGAAAACAATTTCAGTTGTGTGGGGAAACACTACACAGATGGGTAAGGTGCACACAAATTAGTCGCGGTGTCGATGTGTCGCAACGAGAACAAACATACACGCGCAAAAAAAAAAAAAGAACGAAACAACAACAGCTTCCCTTTTATTGCAAAGCGTGCTTTGGACATCAGCAACACCGAAAACTACTCTGGATATTCTCGGCGGGATGACGGTTCACACAGCATGCACCCTTTGGCATGTGTGTGCATGTGTGTGTGTGTGTATGGTTTATCAGTCAATTCCGTTGCTTCGCGTCTCTCTCTCCTTGCCTTCTTACGGCACGATCGTCAGTCGTACATGTTTATAGTAAAAGTAAAAAAAAAAAAAAAAAACAGACAGAAGAAAAAGCGTTCCTTTTTCGTCCTCCTTTACGGAAACAACAACCAAACAAAAGAAAAAAAAGCAATACGTGTATCGTTGGCCTCTATCTTCTATCAGCTCAAACGTACAGCTGTTGTTTACCATTTACTTATTTACTTGTTTTTCATTTGCTGGCTTTGTTCGCCGTGCGCGTGCTTTCTCTGCTGTGAAGCGAGCGCAGTTTTTTTACGTACAAACGGTAAGAAAGTAAAAGAAGGAAAGAAGAAAAAAGAAGTGTCCGGCTCGTTGGATGTTAGGTGAAGTGAGAGAACACTAAAAAAAAAAAAAAAGAACAGCGTCATTTTTACGTAGCTTTACTTTTCTGGACTACTCCAGAAGCAGATCGCGCAGCTGCTGGATGTCGTCATGCGTGAGACCCATGTGTGACTTCGCGTACTCCTCTACACCACCAAACTTGCTAACCTCGTCGATCGCCGCATCAAGAAACTGATCGAAGACGCTACATAGCGTCTTCTTGGCCTCATCACCCATGCCAAGTCCACCAGTGTAGTCATAGGCGCCATTCGGAGGACGGAAATACGTGTTGGTGAGCAGGTAGTCCGACCGCTTGTCTTCCTCTGTCACGTCCAGCAGGGTGAGAATTACGTACGACGCCCACCCAGTCCGGTCCTTGCCAGCGGTGCAGTGAAACAGCGACGCGTTGTCCGGTGATGCCTTGCTCTTGATGATGCCTTTCACGATGGAGCCGAAAACGGAGCCGTAATCCGTCACGAACTGCCTATACACCGCCTCCATCGCCCGAAACACCGTCTTTCCATTTGACATGTCCTCCCCACGCTTCACAAACTCAACAATGCTGGTAGGCTCTACGCCGACGCTGTGGCGTGTGATGTTTGGAAAATTGTAGTTCTTCGCGACCACCTCCTTGTGTGCCCGCAGGTCGTAGGCATTATGAATATGCAGCTGATCCACCAAGACGCTCTGCGCCTTTTCAGGTGGGATGTCGGTAAGGTGGTCGCAGCGGTACAGGACGCCCCACTTCGTCGTCTTGGTGCCGTCACGCGTACGGTAGCCGCCGAGGTTGCGGAAGTTGGTGGTACCCTCCAGCTCGATGTGGCGCTGCCGCTGGATGTTGCTCGTCATTATACTCCAAGGAACGCAAAAGAAAGACAGGAAAAATGAGAGTGGAAAAACAAAACAAAACAACGACAAGAAAAACTCAGAAAGAAGAACAGATGAAAATAAACAACCAGAAAAAAAAAAGTTCACGAATAACAACAAACAAACGAGTAAAAAAAAAACAGTTTTCCCTCTTTTTTTTTTTTTGCTTCTATGCCACTGTGTATCGGTGTGCGTTTGAGTGGCTTAGCGATAAATACTGAGGTGTGATAAAGGAAAAAAAAACAGGAAAAACGCTGGAGTAAGAGAATTAAGTCGAACACGAAGCTGATGGAAGAATAATTGTCTAACTGTGTGTGTGTGTGTGTGTGTGTGTGCAGTATGGAGCGTAAGCGATAGAATATATGGACCCCTCCCCCTACGTCCTATCGAGGCGTTTCTTCAAGCGGCAAAAAAGCTGTGTGCCAAGATCACGGGGGGGAAAAAAAAAAGGAGAAAAGAAAGGTATCAGTAAAGAGAACAGTTCACCAGCAATAAGGAATTACGAAGGGAGAACGAAGCCTGTTTTTTTTTTTTCATACTGATTGAAAAGGAGCTGATAAAGAAGCACGAGTAAGTCCACAGTGTCACAAACGCAGAACGTCAGCGTAGGACAGCGCCTGCGTTGCGTCAGAAGTTTCAGATCATCTGCTGTTATTGTTTCTCTTTCGAGGCTGATACGAATAACGTCATATGTTCTTCATTGCAGCTACCCTGGGTACTCAGAAGCAGCGTCAAACCAACAACACATCCAGTAAAAAAAAAAAAGTAAAGTAAGAAAGAGGAGGGCGATGGGCAGATAAACCGCTGTGGTACGCATCACACGCTTTACGAGAAAACCAATAACCACCACTGCAAGGACGACAGCAGTAAAAGGGGGAAGAAATCTACTCCAGCAACACGTCGCGCAGTTGCTGAATGTCGTCCTCTGTGAGCCCCATGTGAGACTTCGCATACGCCGTCATGCCACCCAGCTTGTTCACCTCATCCACAGCGGCGTCGAGGTACTCTGGAAAGACACGCCAAAAAGCTTCAAATGCTTCCTTGCTCATCTCCGCTGCTCCCTCATACACATAGGCGTAGTCAGGTATTTGGTAGTAGGTGTTCGACAACGCGTAGTCCTGGCGTTTTTCCGTTTCGGTTACATCTAGCAGCGACAGTATCAGGTACACCGTCCACCCCGTCCGATCTTTGCCGCCAGTGCAGTGAATCAGTGCAGCATCCTCGCACGAGGGACGCGCCTTCAGCACGGCCTTCACCACCGCGCCGATGGTGGGACCTTCACGCAATACAAGGTGGCGGTAGTAGGCCTGCATGAGACGAAACGCAACCGGCCCATCGTTCACGTTTGCGTGCGGTGGCAGTAAATCATCCATGCGACTCATGTCGATCGGGATGGCCTGACGGCGAAGGTGGGCAATGTCGTAGCCGCGCTTTGAAGTCTCCGTCACATCTCGCAGATCGAACGCCGTGTGCAGGTGGAGCTGCTGCACGAGCACCTGCTGCGCCACATCTGCCGGGACGTCGGCTGGCTGATCGCCTCGGTACAGCACGCCCCACTTGGTGATCTTTGCTCCGTCTCCGGTGTGGTAGCCGCCAAGGTCGCGTAGGTTGGTCATGCCATCGAGCTCAACGTGGCGCACGCGCTGTGGGCCGCTCAGCATTTTGATGGTATAGTGAATGCTTGTTGCTTTAAATAGATACTGATATGCAGCACGCATATAAAACAACAACAACAACGATAATAATAATAAAGCCCTTTTATGATTCCTTCCCTTTTTTTTTGTTGTTCTATTTTGGCCAAGTACTTTGCTTTCACGTTCGCATGCTGCCAATCGCAACGAACATCGAGTTTGGGCCGGAGCAGCAACACTTAAATCAGACCGTGCCCCACTAACGTTGAGCTGGAGACACAAAGAAAAAAAAAAAAAAGGGCGAGGGACAGTGCTGGAGAGAGTGACAGAGACGGTGGCCCACCGTTACAATGAAAGCACCGTGAAAGAAGAAGGAAGAAGAGGAGAAAAGCTCCACCATATCGACAACAACGACAGGTTCTGACCAATACAAGAACGTCAAGGCATTTCATCCCTCAAGCAAACACATGCACAGTTGGTTCCCATCTATCAGACCTCAAGAGCGTCGCTTCTACTGCAGAGGGCAAAGCAGAGTTGGGCTCGGCGAGAGCGAAAGACCAAAATAAAGTAGACGATCAGCGGTGTATTAGAAAACACACACACACACACAAATAAAAAAAAAAAAACGTTTGCACAAATGCAGTTTTTCCAAAAGGCGACGAAGATTCTCTTCTTTTCCTAACAAGTTCTAAACATGATGTAAGAGGAAACTACTTGCAGGCAAAAAAAAAAAAAAGCAGGAGGAAAAAAATGGAAACCTAAACGGATCAATTGTGGTCAGCAGACACATACACACACACAAACACGAAACAAACAAACAACAATGTACAAAGAGACTGACACAAACAAACAAAAAAGACGCATGAACACAAGACGTAAAGAGGGAATTTGCGCACACACACACACACAAAAAAAAAGCATCAAACAATGGTTTAGTCGTTGCATGACGAAGTGCAGATTGCCTAGAACGGGTACAGTTGCTGTTTCACGCGCTCCCTGCGTTGGCGCTCCGCAAGGCCAAAAAAGCTGTGGAATACTCCCACGACTTCATCGCTGCACTTTGCACGTTCAGCCCCATCTGTCAACGCGTGGCTGCGCGGTTCTGCGTGTGCCCTCCTGCGACTGTTCTTCTCCACCTCGCTAAAGACGCCGTTGTACAAGAGGAGAAGGTGGTCGCGCATCCACGCTGGTGCAGCGACGGGTGCGCCGTTGGCCGTGGTTTCTGCCTTAACGTAGAGCATGCTAGGCTGCACACGCACGCTGGAGATGAGATGCACCACCGCCTGTCCGTTCTGAACGCCGGCTTCCTTATTGGAAGCCATGCGAGCTTGGCATTTGCGCACCACAGGGAGGGAGTCGCACAGCGGAAATGAACAGCCAGATTCCATCGTGTCGTAAACGCAGAGAAAGAAAAAAAAACTGAAAATAATGTCACGTTGCTTGGGGGAAAAACACATAAATAAAGGAAACGCTTCTTATTTGTAAGCGGTGCGCAACGCTACTTTTTTTAATTATAAGTACGAAAACGTTTCACCACACGAACCACCCTTTCAAAAAAAAAAAAAAAAAAGAGAGAGCAAGAGAGGAGTGCGACAGTTGGCTTAGAGAAAAAGAAGTGAGGAAAGAGTGTTTTTGTCAGCTCAAGAATGCTCTACCCCCTCTCAAAAAAAAAAAAAAGGAATAAGAGTTGGTGCAGCTGCCTTGTGTCCTCACGCAGAATCCTGTGCAACGACATCTACCAAACAGAGACTAGCGCTCACTTCACAAATCGGTGGACAGCAACGTGTATCCTCTACTTCTTTTTTTTTTTTGTGTGTGTGTGTCAGATATAAGCTCAAAAACACTAAGGAATTAAAAAAGAGAATATGTATATTAGATACATATAGGTAACGTCGGTGTAATTGTATTAGAGCACACAGCAGGGTAAAACCATTGTGTGAAGAAAAAAAAAAAAAACACGAAGATACAGAAATAATAGCAATGACAGGTCAATGAAACTTGCTCACTTCTCAAAAAAAAAAAAAGAAAAAACAATGAAAGAAAAAAGTGAGAACAACAACCGCAGTCGGCTCAAGCTTCGACTCAGCGGTAAACAACCATAATGACAAAAAGAAAGAGACAGCTTTGAACGTTGCTGAGCAGTGTGCCCAGGTAAAACACACTCACACACACACACACACACGAAGAGCTCTGGATGAAGCTCATAATATCAGCTTTTATTAGCATTTGGCAGCATAAGGGTTTCAACTGAAGTCCGTTTAATTCCACTGTTTTCAACAGAAGGGAAAAAAAAAGAACATGAAGAGAGGAGTAAAGCAATGTGAGCGTATGTCTTGTGTCAGGACTTCGCCACTGCTGCCTCGTGCCCCTCGTTCTCTCCGACTTTTTTTTTTTTGTCGCATGATAAGTGCCTGTCATTTGTTTAGTTGTTTTCGTCCTCATCTGACCAGCCCCAGTCCTCCTCCTTGTGTGGCGGCTTCGCTGCAGCGTCATGCTCACTGCCCACACCGCCCCTCGCACCGGTGCCGCCACTCGTCGATCCGAAAGGTAGCAGGCTGGTTGCAGGCCCCAGCTTTCCTTTACGCATTGCCTTAAGCGAATTCTTCGATTTCGCAGGGACCAGCGTCGGCGCAGACGACGGCGCCGCGGTGGACGGCTCGCCAAGGAACGCGTCCAACGCGGCGGGGTGATGGTCAACAACACCGGAGGCCTGCACGGCGCTGTCGTGCGGCAGCGGCGGCACTGCTGTGGTGCTGAGGGCGCCGCGTTCGTCCACGACACGACCCGTCACCGCGACCCTTCCCTGCAGTTTCTCTTCCATTTCCATTTCCACGTCACCCTTGCCGTCGTCGTCGGCGTAGCTGCCACGCATCGGTTTGCACGCGTGGAAGCCGACAGCGGCACGACCCAGCTCCATGTTGCGGTAATCTTCCTCGTCGCCGCTGAAGGCACCACCATCGAGGCGGGCGTAGCGCGGCGCGTTGGAACTGGCACGACGTCCGCTGCCGCGAGTGCCAGCGCCGCCGCCACGGTGGGAGAATGGGCACTGGCGGGGGAAGGCGCGACAGCTGTACACGATGGCGATCAGGAGAAAAAGGACAATTGGAATAAAAACAAACATGGAGACGCCGCCGTCACTGAAATCATCACCGTTGTCGTTGTTCTTTGTGGACTTTGGTGCAAGAGTAGAGCTGGTAGTTTTCATAGCTGTGCTACTACTACTACTGATGGTGGCGGCAGGAGTAGAGCTGGTAGTTTTCATAGCTGTGCTACTACCACTACTGACGGTGGCGGCAGGAGTAGAGTTGGTAGTTTTCATAGCTGTGCTACTACTACTACTGATGGTGGCGGCAGGAGTAGAGCTGGTAGTTTTCATAGCTGTGCTACTACTACTACTGATGGTGGCGGCAGGAGTAGAGCTGGTAGTTTTCATAGCTGTGCTACTACCACTACTGACGGTGGCGGCAGGAGTAGAGTTGGTAGTTTTCATAGCTGTGCTGCTACTACTACTGATGGTGGCGGCAGGAGTAGAGTTGGTAGTTTTCGTAGCTGTGCTACTACTACTACTGACGGTGGCGGCAGGAGTAGAGTTGGTAGTTTTCATAGCTGTGCTGCTACTACTACTGATGGTGGCGGCAGGAGTAGAGTTGGTAGTTTTCGTAGCTGTGCTGCTCCTTCCGCTGCCGTGTACTGTTTTTCCATCTTTAGAGCCGGTCGATGATGCATGGAAGCTAGACACGTCCTTAGCCAAATGCGAGCTGGAAGCCGCTACTACACCCTTGCCGCTGGCGTCGACTGCAGTGTCCACCTTCCTGTTATCACTCTGCGCCAACGCACCAGCAGCGAGAAGAAGCGCGAGGGCGATCACCACCGCCACAACAGCGACGCGAGCAGAGGCGAAGAGGCGTGCTCGAACGGTCATGACTGCTAGTGAGAGCAGGAGGTAAAGGAAGCAAAGAAACAGAAACAAAACAAAGAAGATCGGATCGGAAAGATGGTAACACTAATAAAACGTTCTCCTGATGGCGTAGCTCACGAGGCTGAAGAGTTGATGCTTCAAAAAAAAAAAAAAAAGAAGACTTCGGAATGGAGATGATAAGTAGGCATTGACAAAGAGACAAAACATGCAGGGGACGATTGAGGACACGTGATGATAAGCATCAACACGAGATTCACATGTTAAAGCTCACGTCGACTCCGGCAAGTGAAAAAAAAAAAAAAAAGAAACAGTGCCACTCAAGCTTTGAGTAACATAATTTATCGCTGGGTACACAAATCACTCTGCTTAATGGCTTCCGTCCATAGCACTCTGGCTTTTCAACAACAAGAGGAGCTGCATGGACAATAAAGACCCATGCAAAGTCATTCCCTTAAACTACGCTCTTAGAAAAAAAAAAACAAATAGAGCAACACTTCTGGTTTAAGTTGTCAAGGATGGATCGGAATAAACACAACACACGTACATAGATACATATACATATATAGATAGATAGATAAGCACTACAAATAAAAAAAGTAGCATCACTCAGCCCCAATCGCTGTCATGTTAACAAACAAACAAAAAAAAACAGAAAACAAAGTAAGTCCAACATGCCGTTGTGACCCCTTTCACCCGTAGCGCATCCAGCCCATGATCTTGCCTGCCGGATCATTCAACATGACGGCAGTCGTCAAAGGATCGTAATGCAGCGGGATCCTGCGGGAAAAATTATGAAACGGCTCAGGCCACTGCATGCTACCCCAGTTTTGCTCCGCTACGTAGACCGCGCCGTGCTTAGTCATCTCCACCTTGACGATCACCGCGACGTGGCCCGCAGGAAAGCCACCGGGCTGGACCGGGTAGATGAGGATGTCGCCTGACTGCGGGGGCTGCAGGCCCTCCATGACGCGATCACCGTTCTTGTACCGACGCAGCGGAAGCGTTTGCGACGTGTTCTCGAGCAGGTGCACCTCCGTCAAATTCCAGATATCCGCCGCTACGTCGACGGAGCCGAAGTAGGCCGGCTTGGGCCGCCCGTTGATCATCCAGTAGCGTCGCGCGTACTCGACACACTGCCACTTCAGCCCTGTGTAAAACTCGTGCGAGGTCATCGTCAGCGCTCCCGTCGCGGCATCCACCTTCGGCACCGTTAGGTTCATGTAACTGTCAAAGATGGACACATAGTCATCGTTACAGTTGCTATAAGAGAATGTGTTCTCGAAGGTGCCGAGGATCGTGCCGAAGTGAGTGCGGCACGGCCCTGGCATCGCCTCCACTCCCGTCGTATTCGCCGCAGCGGTGCAGTTGTCGCTGTAGTGCACGCCGCTGTAAAGCATGCCGAAGACGATAAAAGTGAGGAAGAGCAGCAATAATGCCGACAACCCCCACTTGAGTACCGCGTAGAGCAGCGGATCGTTGTTCAGCAGGAAGTGCTGCAGCCTGTCGATGCACGTGTCAGGGCACTCGGCGTTGTTGGAGACGACGACGACGCACTCCCCCTCCCTCTCCCTGCGGCGGCCATCGCTTCGGGGCTGCACCGACACCGCCGCGTCGCCACCGTCGTCTCTGGCTCGACTCATCGCGTTCATTTCGTGGCCTTCAGTTCCGCCGTAGCCCACCACCGTCGCGTTGGTTCTTTTTCTGCTGCCACTGTTGTTGTTGGGGGTGCGCTGGCTGCTCACCACAGCGCTGTCCTCCGAGGTGCCACGGTCGGTGCCGCTGCGTTTCGCATGAGCTGCAGAGGCACCGTTGCCGACGGAACTGATGTTGTTGTTGTTGTTGTTCAGCATTACCCCCTTTATATTGCTTACGCTCGCATATAGGTTCAAAGAATGAAATGGGAAACGTTCACGTGCGCAAAGAGTAACGGAGCATACAGAGGTTATGAAACGCTGTCTTTTTTTTTCCCCTCTCTCTACTTGTGTATGTGTGCGTGTGTATGTGATTTAAAGCTAAACCATCCGTTATAAGGGAACCGAAAGGGAGAGAGGAGGTGAGCTAGATGTTTTGAGCGCCTGTAAAACACCACACACGACAAAAAAAAAAAAAAAAAAACAAGAGCACCCACAAAAAAACAAGGAAAAAACACAGAAAACAGCAGAGGAAACTTGAGAACAGAGAAAAACACAAAAAGAAGCACTTTAGCTTTAAGACGTGGCTGTTTTGAAAAACTAGCTCTTTTTTTTTTAGTAAAAGTCAACGGGGGTCTTTATGAAAATAAACAAGGAATTAAACAAAAGAAACTCACATATAAGCGTATAGGAGTTCAACGAAGAAACAAAGGCGTCGTCTTATGACCGAATTAAAAAAAGAGAAGAACAATAACGCGATAACGTTAAAAAAAAAAAAACACTTGGTGTTAGGATACAGCAACAGTGACAGCAGAAAGAAAAAGTGTGGGCTCTTCACTCGAAAAAAAAAAAAAAAGAACATTAAGAGGGTAGAGAATCAGGAAAAGGAAAAAAGAAGCCAGCAAGAAGTGGAAGCCGGTGAGAAACGCTTGCGATAGATCGGTGGTCAAAGGCGGTTGCGCAACCAGTCAAAGTGAGCAAGGGAGGGGGAACCGCATCGCTTGAAGTGTTTTTCATCTATTTCCTTTTTTTTTTTTTACAAATCAGAGCTGGAAAACCTAAAGAGCTGCAGTACAATTGTATCTCCACATGCAGAATGAGCGACCACAAACCACTGTACTTCAATTAGACCTCCGATGCACAGAAAAGCACTCTTTTCTCCAACTTGACAGCTTCCTTTACAAGCAGTGTTCGAGGCCAGAGTTTTTTCTTTTTCCCACCCTCATGTCTTTCGATGTTGCGGACAACATTATATTAAACAACTTTTGCTTTTTGCTTTTTTAGAAGAGAAGAGCTCAGAGTTTCACACATTCCACATGTGTACCACCATCGTCGCACACAGTTAAGTCAACGCATCCAGATAGAAAGGAAATCTCCACCGCTGATCTTCCTCCACTTTTCTGGCACCATAAAAAAAAAAAAAAAAGCACATACACACTCCATTCTATCTCTCTTCGTGCTTACTGATCCGACACATTCCACGTCGAACCACACTTCTTGCAGCGCAAAATATCGGGCATGTTATCGTGTGCCTGCACCGTGTAGCTGCTCTGGTACGCGTCGTTCGCGCCACACTGCGGGCAGGTGTAGAGCGACGTCGTCGCCTGCCCCACGGGCGAGCCGAACGTCGGACTGCCCGTCGCGCCTTCCCCGTTGGGCGAAAATACCTCATTCGGCGACGTGGGCGACCCGCTGCCAGCCCCGATGTTCATCGAGAAATTCGACGTGTGTGTCACAATGCTCGGTGGGCGGCGCTGATTGCTTCGCACGAGCGTGGTAAGATCGTCGGCGTGCTGCACAACGTCATCCGCGTTCACCTTGCCCTCTAGCACGAGCCGCCGCAACGACTTTCCCGTGCTATCCTCGCCGCTAAAGACGGACAGCACGAGCTGCTGCGCGTCTACGCTGCAGTGCTTCAGCAGCGCCTCCTCGATCGACTCGCACAGCTTCATCACCTTCGCATTCGGCGGCGCGTCGTCGATTTCCTCATTGGTGAAGGAGTCATACAGCATGACGCCGATGGAGCCAAGGGTGCCTTCGCCTCCGTCGCCGGTGCTGCCACTGGCGCACGTATCCATCGAGGCACGATCCACCTCCGTCTCGGCCGACAGCTGCTGCTGAGTGTTCTCTGGCAGGGAGTGAAACCAGTAGTTCAGGATTGCCTTCGCCAGCTGCGCGACGGGCAGCGTGAAGACGCGCAACAGCCCGCCGACGGCGACGCCGACGCCCGACTCCTGCAGCTGCGCCACCGTCACGTCGACGCAGGTCAGCGGACGCAGCAGGCGCAGGACTTCCTCTTCGAGCTCCGCCGCGGTCGCCGTGCCGTTGAGGCACCGTCCCATCGCCTCACGCAGCGCCGCCGCACACGTCAGCAGTGCCTTTGTATTGGCGGGGCGGCGGGCGTTGCGCAGCTTGCGGTACAAATAGTCTGGATCGTAGCGTGGGGCGTAGTCGTCTAGCGTGCCGGCACCCAGGTCGTATTCCTCCAAATGACTTTGACGTTCATACCTCTCCCTTTTGGCCGCCTGGCGAGCCGACGTGGTGCCGTTGCGGCGGCGGAAGAGGCTGTCTTCCTTGTCGTCGTCGCCCTCGCTGTCGCCGTTGTCGCTGCTGCTGCTGCTGCCGCTGCCGGCTGCCTCTTCGGACGCCTCGCCGGCTGACGCGTCATCGTGGCGCACGCGGTGACGGCGTCGACTCCGCCTCTCCTTTTTCGACTTCTCCTTCTTGTGTTTCTTTTCCTTCTCCGACTTGTGTTTCTTCTTCTTTGTCTTCTCTGTCTTATCGTCAGACACATGCAGGACCGCCACCTCCGTCTCCGCCAACAGCATCTCCGAGTTCACCGCCGCGTCCGCGTTGTTCTCCGGCGCCGGCGCCACCTGCGCAGCTGCGTTGCTGCTGCTGCTGCTGCTTTCATAGCTGTTTTTGGTCGTACTGTCAGCGGCAGCGATCATTTCGTCAATGGCAGCCCCGCAGCTCTCGTCCTTGCGGCCTTCTTCAACCAACGTGGCGTCGTTGACTGCGCCGCGGAAAGGCTGCACTTGCTCCCCATCCGCGGAGCTGGCAAAAGCGAGCGTGGCAGCCGCGGCTGGACCGCACAGCAGCACCAAGTCGCAGCCCTCTGGAAGCTCCTGGCCGGATTCCGCGGGGTCTAACACCATGGCCGGCCACCATGGATAGTCCGGCTGCTTCACCCACACCCACGAGTTAAAAGGAAACGTCGTGCCGGATGCCATTTTGCAGAAACCGACGAAGAAACAAACAAAAAAAAAGGAGAGGAAAAAAAAAAGCGAAGAAGCAGAGCTTCCACACACGCCCCACAACACCAAAAACAGCAATTAAAAAAAATGGAGAAAAAAAAAAAAGAAGAGCTCTCAAACATAAGTTGGTAAAGCGGCGTAAGTGTGTGCCACCATGGTAAAGCAACGAGAAAAAAGCAGAGGGAAAAAAGGAGCGTGCCTAAAACAGATATATATATATATACGAACACTAGACAACACACACGGGGTTTCGTTCGTGTCCGCTTCTCCATTTGTATCGACTCCTCTTATGGTTCTTTACAGAAAATCTGCGAAAAACACTCACCGGTGTTTTTGCTTTCAACTTCCACAGAGAAAAAAAGCCAATGACAGAGCAGAGTTTCTTCTTTTTTATTTTATATGTGTGTCTTTTCTTTTTCCTTTTTTCTCTCCTTCCTCCCCTTCTTTTAGCGTCTCACGGCGACCTAACAATAGAGGGAGCCAGACGACGTTTGAAGAAATTCTGTGGTGGATACTCTTTATTTATTATTATTATTGTCATTTTGTTATTTGTGGAGTTTGCTCCCCGTACAGTAGCGCAAAAAAGAAAAAAAAAACAGCGAACTTTCTCTTTGCCTTCGCTGTTTGCTTTCAAATGAGTGTTTTTTTTTTTTTTTGGGCGACTTTCTTAAAGAAAAACAAAAACAACAACAACAACAATTAAAAAAGAAATCAGCATCTCATGGAAGGAGAAGATAGAGAGAAAAAAAGAAAAGAGAGAAAAGATAACATGCAGCGTGGTGAACCAAGAGAAGAACAGTGGACTCAAGTAGCCTACTATTCAGATGCCGCTGCTTTGATGATTGGCCTTTGACCATCCTGTTTTCGTCCTTCGGTGCTTTTTTTATTTATCTATTTCTCCTCTCGCTTCTTCTACTCCTTTCCTCTCCCTCTTTACTCTTGCGACCACGCATTCTTGCAGTTGAGGCACTTAATGTACTTCGTCGTCGGCTCATCAGCGCCGCGCACCTGCATCTCAAAGTACGTGCACTTGCGATGCCCACACCGCTCACATTGGAAGAGCTCCGTCTCGTTCAGCCCCGCGTTGGCGGCCGCCTCGACCGCCTTCACCTTCGCCGCCACCCGCTGCGCTTCCTCAGACTTCTGCTTTTCCGTCAAGAAAATCTCCATCGGCTGCTCCAGGTACTTCTTCGGCGTCCACTCCCCCGACAAGAGTTTCATGCGCAGAAAGTCCATGTCCGGCTCACCGAGGCGGATCAGCAACAGCTGACGGTCGTCCAGGTCGGTAATGTCGTCCGCGATGCGACGAGCCACCGCGTCCACGGTGGCGTCGTCGTAGCGGGTGGAGTTGTCCGGGTTGTCGAGGCGCTGCCGCACGTTACGCAGAAAGGTGTTGCTCTTCAGCGGCGGCAGCGACGACGTCTTTGGCTCCGTCGCGGCGGAGGGGGTGTTAGCGACGGTGTCGAAGGCGCTGCCACCCGCTACGGCCTGGGAGCCGAGTCGCTGTCGCAGTGGACTCTGCGTCGTGACCGGGCTGGCGGGCTCGTTGGGCGAAGCCGCGCCGTCCACACCGCCCTTGCCCGCCGCCGTCACGTCCTGCTGCTTCACACTGCGAATGGCGGCGAGGGTCTCGGTGGGCAGGTGGCGGGCCCAGAAGGAAACAATAGCCCGTGCCAGCGGCCAGAGCGGTTTTAGCGCTGGCTGGCTCAACACCGAGCCGACGGCGATGCCGATTTTCGTGTCCTCCAGCTCCGTCAGGTACACGTCCACGCCGTCCAGCTGGCAGAGCGCCGCCCGCACTTTCGTGAGGCTCTGCGCCTCAACGGCCTGCGTGATTTTGTCCGCTAGCCGTTGCAGCTTGTCGCCTGGAAGGTGCACGAGACCGGCCATCGCCGCTGCCGACCTCGCTTCGGCGCTGCCGCTGCTGTGGCTGGTCGGGTTGAAGGTGTCCATCTCGCGCGCCCGCTTCGCCGCTGCCGCCGGCATCGGCGCCGCCGTCATCGCCGTGGCCGACTTGAGCGGGTTCGCGTCGGCGTCCTCCGTGGCATGGCGAATCGCCGCCTCCAGCTCCGGATTGCTCGTCACGGCCTTCTCCGAGGAGGTCTCAAAGAAGCAGATATGGGCTGCCTCGCTGTGACTGTTCAGCTCGTAGAGCGAGGCCGGGGTATCGATGCCGCCGTAGAACTGAACGGCAATGTCTTGGCCAGGTGTGCGGGGACCGAACTCCTCGTCGCTCAGCACGCGCGCAGGCCACCAGTCCTCACCTTCGATGTAGACCCACACGCGGTCACCGGGAACATAGGAGGCCATGATTTTCAAAAGATAAAGAAAACAACAACAACAACAACAAAAAAGAACATATATAGTTATATGTGTGCAACTCAAGCACAAGGATCAAAGTTCACTCTCCCTTGCGAGTAGAAAACGTGTGTGGTCGACGTGTGCTGCGTACAACCACCACAAGCTTAGCTACAAAGATGCAAGATGACCAAGTCCCCCCTTTTTTCTTTTACCTTGTTCTTTCCGTACCTTGAAGAGAGAAGGAAAAAAAAAGCAGCAAATCAATCTGTGACACGTCCACAACACACGTACAACCTTTTTTTTTTTTTTAGTGTGTGTGTGTGTGTGTGTGTGTACTTTCTTCCTTTCAGCTAAGTTCCAGAGAGAAGATCAAGAAGTCAAGGAAGAAGGAAAAGAAAATGACAGAGCTTGCTTTGGCGTACGTTGGTCCCGCTCCACGGGAACAGGGAAGGAACATTCCTCTTTAGGTTGTTATTATTGTTTCCCCTCCCTCCATGCCTCACATAAAAAAAAAAAAAAAGAAGAGAAAGCACCTCATCACAGAGCAAAAACAACTAAAAAGAAAATGCGTGTGTCTGGAGGCAGTGCACACGCAGTGTGGAAGGTGAACAAAGCACGCACTGTTAGCGTGAGACTGACAGCTTATCAGCCATGCGTTAGCGCACAGACGCAAAGCAGATGACCCTACACATGGTGCGATGGTACGCACTTGCTAATTCCCCAACCTTTGAGAGCGCTCAGAAAACACTCGTACTAATAATAACAAAGGGAAATAAGGCGCTTTCTCTGTCCGGGTCTTTTTCGTTTGCCGTTGTTGCTTTGTCAGTATTGTGTGTGTGTGTGCATCATGGAACGTTACTACAAGCACCGGAGTGTGTCCTAGTACCAAAAAGTGAAGATAATAAGAATGATAATAAAGAAACACACCCGTAAAGGAAAAGCGTAATATTGTAGCTGGCGCTATTACATTGTTTTCAAAAAGAAAAAAAAAACACATAAGCCGGTACGCATGTGTTTTGATCCCGCGCGCCAATCACACACATAGTATGCTGCTTTTCCCTTGGTTGTACTTCTGGACCTCAATACTAAGGAAACACTCACCAATGCTCTTTTTCCTCCTACTACCTATATGTTATCAAAAAAATAAAATAAAATAAAACACGGTAAACTCGAGCCCCCCGAAAAAAAAAAAAAAAAGAGCGGCATCAGAGGGCAAAAGTGCGAGTGAGACGATCTTCGCACCACATCACAACTCTCGTGTACACTATTTCCGCGCTTTTTTCTCTCTCTCTCGCGTGCTCTCCTGGTGGATGCCAGTCGGCTCACCCCGCAATGAACGCAGAAACACACACACACACACACAAACAACTACCACGTTGAGCAACTTTTAAAGTTCGTGCATGCGTGTACGTGTGCAGTGTGCCTTAGTAATTCGGGTTCACCTTGTGGTCGAGCGCAATGGCCAGCGGGCTGTCGGGGTAGATTGGCGGGTAGATGGAGCGGCGACCGACCAGCACGGCACAGAGAAAGATGAACATCGCCTGCGTCAGAAAGCGCGCGTCCTGCAGAAAACAGCCGAAGTTGTAGTGCTTGAAGTACTGCCCCGAGGCGATGTAGCGAGACTCCTCGAAGAAACGCACCACCCGGTAGCTCATCAGCTGGTGCTGCTCGTGGAGGAAGCGCTTTGTGCTGAGGGAGGCGGCATCGGTGCCAGTTGCCTCGTTCGCCTTTATCCACGCCGCGACAGCCGGCTCAGCGTTTTGAAGCTTCGTGGCAGAGCGGTGCTCGATTTTGTGTGCCGTGCTCACGCACGGCGCAATGACGTAGCGATGGAAAACGCCACCGGACTTCTTCGCTACAGCGGCCTCAGCAGACGACATGGTTTTGCTTTCGGTGCTTTTTTTTTTTTTTACTATTATACGAAAGGGAGTTTGCGCGCGTGTGCCTTCTTCGTGCTCTGCGACAGCGAAGGAGTGCGGTGGTTTGATCGTGAAAATAAGGGAAGGAAAGGGAAGAGGGTCGAATTGAGAGGAAGCGAGCCAACAACAGTAAGAAAACTGAAACCAAAAAGAAAAAAGAACGAAATATGTGACGTCAAACATGAAGATGCATTTACGTTGTTATTCAACTGTTAAATAAAAAAAAGTTGTGAAAAAAAAACAAACAAACACAAAGTAACAGACAAACTTCCGCTGGTACCGCTCTCTGCGTGTACTTCGGCTGTGCCACAACGAGCGTTGATCTCGCAAGAGGTTCTTTTTCTTTCTCTCAGCCCTTCTATTTCAAACGGAAGGGGATGCATGTCAGCACAAAACAACATGGCACAACTCATCGGTGAATTACAAAAAACCAACAACAACTAAAAGCACACAGATTTGACAAAAAAAAAAAAAGAAGTAAAACCTAAGCGCTGAAGCGCAGAAAGAGCAGACTATCCGTCAAAAAGGAAAAAAAAAAAAACACACAGTAACAACAACAGCAAAAAGACAGAAGATGCAGTTCAGGCTCGTTTTTTTTTTTAAACGCGAAGATTCGTCGCGGCACAGACGTGACAAATGCCGGCAACATGCGAGACTGTCTACTTCGTCATTGCGGGTGCATGCAGCTTTTCCTGTGTCTTCTTCCGCAGCTTGTTCTTTGCCAGGACATGTTCATCGGGCTCACACATCAGCATTGTCACAATGCCGATTCCTTTCGTCCGCCCTTCGCGGAAGATGAGGCGCTGACCTTCTTTCATGTACTCCGGGCGGTACAGGAAGTGGAAGCGCGCGAGGGACTTGTCACCGGTGCGCAGGACCTCCTGCGCCACGTAGGTGATCCGGGCGGACTGGCGCACGGTGTTCGAGTGAATCACCGGCTCGTAGTTCACCGTAATCGTCGTGGAGTGGTAGAGAATCGTAATTTCCGCCTCAAACTGCCAGTACGACTTGGGCGGGTGCGCCACATCAGCCAAGATGTTGCCTTTGCGAATCGCGCTGCGCTTCTCCTTCTTCAGGCAGAACGCCGCGTCACTGCCGGCCTCGGCAGCGGCCGAGTCGACGCCTTTAATATGTATGGATTTGATCGACACCGGTCGAAAGTGGCCAAAGCCGTCGGGCCCAAGCAGCACCGTGTCGTTGACGTGGAAGACGCCCTGCGTGATGATGCCGCCCACAACGGTGCCGACGCCTGTGACGAAGAAGGTGCTGTCGATGATCATCTCCTTCGGCTGCGTCCGCGCCAGCCGCCAGTCTTTGCGGATGGGAAGGAGATTGATGAACTGCAGCACCTCTGGAATACCCACGCCGGTTACGTTGCTCACCTCAAAAATGGGTGCAATGCGGTCGTGACGCAAGTTCTTCGCCGCGAGAATCACCTCGTCGTGACGGCGTACCGGATAGGGCAGCTTCCGCACTGTGGGAATCTTCAACAGCTTGTGGATGTTTGCCAGCGTCTCCTCATGCACGTTGGCCGGCGTGGCGTCGATGCGGGTCACGACGATGAAAAACGGTAGCTTCAGCGCCAGGCAAAGCGCTAGATGCTCCTTCGTCATGCGCTGGATGCCGTTGTTCGCGCTGATCACGATGCACGCGTAGTCGGGCATGTTGCGCGTCATGCCCAGCACCGTCGTCTTGAGGTAACGCTCGTGGCCCGCGAGGTCGTAGAGGGTGACCACCTTCGAGCTGCGCGAGGCGAGCTCCTGCGGCGTGTACTGTCGCATGATGTAACCGCCAGAACTAGGACCGGGGCTTGTCGCGGTGGCGGCGGCGCCCCCTGCAGCTGATGAGGGAGAGCCGGCGGCTGCAGCACCGTGGCGGTCTGCGGCGGCCGAGGTAACGGGTGCCGTCAGCTGTCGCGCCACCTCGGCTGGCGACAGCGGCTGCAGCTCCGCCTCTGTGCGATGCGGCTGCAGCAACGCGTAGTTCACCACGCCGCCCGTCGCCGAGAAACCGAGGTGGTTCTCGCTGATGCTGGACGTGCGACCCGTCAGCGCCTCGTGCTTGTGGTTGAAAACGTAGGCACGCGCCAGACCACGGCCGTCGTCGCGGCAGCCGCGCGTCAGGACGGAGGTCAGCGTGCTCTTGCCGCTGTCGACGTTGCCGCACATGGCGAGCCGCAGCTCCAGGTGCGCACCGGGTGGGCAGTTGCGGCGAAGAAAAAACTCCTGCGCGAAGAGGGTGGTGGACGTAGCTGCGGTGGAGGAGGCTGCTGCCGAGGAAGACGCCACGGCCGTTCCACTGCTGTTGGCCGACAGTTTCGTGCTGCCTCTTCCCGCAGCGGCACCCGCACCACCAACACCACCACTCCCACCGTGTGGGAGATGCACTTCGCGTGGCTCGGCCATCACCGGTGCACATCCCAGCTTTGCCGCTGTACAGCTTGCGTGTAGCGTGTTGACTTTCTCCGCAAGGCCTTCTCTGCTGCAGTCGCTTACGAGGAAGAAGCACTCGCCCTGCCCGTTCTCCACCGCATGGTGCACCGCTTCCTCGGACAGGTCAGTCTCGCCCAGCACCGCCGCCCCGGCGCCGCTCGCATTTGCAGAGGAGACAGCAGGAGACGGCGACGCGCCGGCGGCGCTCGGATCGGCGTGCTGTGCAGTGCCCATGTGCGCCCCATCACCAGCTGAAGCGTTCAAGCGGTTCGCGCTGCCCTCCTTCCACCAGCCTTTGGCGGCCATGGCGGACGTCTGCAGCTTTTTGCGCAGACTCGCCACCAGCGCAGCCTCGTTGTTCATGATACTGGCCTCACCCTTCTTGGCGTTCAGGGCCTGCACGACCACCTCCACCTGCTCCCCCCAGCGAGGGACGTTGGCCGACAACCACTTTTTGTCGTTCAGCTGCTTCAGTTGGGTAAGGCTTGCTTTACTCTTCTCTTCCTGCCCGTCCCAGAAGATAACTACGACGAGACAGAGCAAACGAGAGGACGGCGACGTCTCGGCAGCCGTAGAAGCGGCCACGTCTTGTTGTTGTTGTTGTTGAGAGGCGAGCGCTGATTCTATGTGTGACAGGACGGCTTGAAGGGCAGTGCTGCTGCTGCTGCTGCTGCTGCTGCTATTTCCTGCTGGGTCGGAAATGCAGCTGCTCTGCACGGTGTCAAGGTCGTCTTTGAGACCGCGGCGCACCGCGACGGTCGTCACCCACTCGCCCAGCGGCTTTTCCGCTTGCGGCTCGTACAGTACCAGGGCGAGCGCGTGTAGCATCAGGGAAGTAAAAAGGAAGGAGAAAAAAACAAAACAGCAGCAAACAAAAGAGTTGTAAGACTACCAAAAAAAAAAAGGGGGGGTATGTCAGCTTGGAGGGGCCTGGCTATAGAAGGTGGGAAAGGAAAAAAAAAAAAAAAGTAAAAAAAAAAAAATGACGAGGAAGTGAGCACCGGTGTATGAACAACAACGACGATGAAAAACGAAAGAAAAAAAAAAAACGCAAAGGACGAAGCTTAATCACAGTTATAACCATAAAAAAGAAAGAAGACAACGGGGGCTCTGATTTGTAAAAGAGGAGAATAACATAAAAGCTGTGAGTGTGCGTGTGCCTTTACGTTTGTGTACTCGTAAGAGTCAAAGGAATGAAAAAAAAAAAACCGATACAGAAAGGCGCACAAGAACAATGCGCACAAAAAATGTGGGGGAAAAAAAAAGAAGCAGCCGCTAAGGACGGTGTAGTCACGCGCGAGGTGCGGGGGGGGGGGGTATGTTAGTCTGTGGAACACCGCGGTGCGAGCTTCGCTTCTCGCTTAGAGAGAAGTGTGTAGACTAAGGATGCACTCCGACGGGGGAGTCGCGCAGATTTAAAAGAGAAAAAGGTACCGAGAGAAAGTGCTGTAGAAGTGCGAAATAGGAGTCCATCCTTTTCTTCTTCTTTCTCTTTCTTACAGAGCGTCGTTTGGTCTTCATCAATCTTCATCAGGCACCACCACTGCCTTTCAAATAGCCTTTATTTTCCACGGAGAACAAGAAAAAAAAAGCACTTTTTCACTTTCCGCCCTTTAAAAAGGGAGAATGGAGAAGGGTATCACGAGCGCAGGGCTCACAATTCTTGCTCTGACACGAAGTCATCACTTTTTAATCTGTGTAGATGCTAATAATAGCTAGCATTATTGTTTTTAAGTTGAGGACAAACAGCAAAGCACCATGAACGTAAAATCACAATAACAAGAGCAATGTGCAAACAAACAAACACACACACACAAAAAAAAAAAGACAGAGAAAAAAAAACCGTAGCCATTAACGACGTTGACCTCTGTCGTCTCCAGCACCGCCGTCCCTGCCCCCGCCAGTGCCGCCGCCGCCACCGCTGCCGCCAGACGTCGTCCCCGCCGGGTCATCAAACACGAGTTGTCGAACCGAGCCGTTTTCGTATCCCACCAGGAACACCGGCACATCCACGCGCTCTTGGTGCAGGCACGTGACAGGGCAGTTGGTCGCACCCGTTCCGGTGCCCACACATCCCGCACTGTTGATTGTCGAGGCAACAGCGGCGGTGGACTGCGAGCCGGACAGCCCCGCGAGCGCCGTATTGACGGCCTCCGCGTTCGAGTTAAATGAAACCGTCCCGACGGCAGCGGCGGCAGCAATTGGGTGGCGGCTGAGCGAGGCACTACGTCCGCTAGGCGGAGAAGCCCCCGCTCTGCTGTCCTGGCCACCGCTGCCGGAGCCCGCCGCTGCCCCTGTGGCGGCGCCAGCTGCGTTGCCTCCCACCGCCGCCGCCGTCGCCGCGGCCATCGCCGCCGTCGCTGCGCCAGAGAAGAGGCGGGCGTGGAACTCCACGACAGCGATCTTGCCCGGCTCCACCGTGTCCGGTGGGAGTCGAGTGCAGCGCCACACTGACAGGCTGCCATCCACGTGCCCAGTCACCAGCACCGACATCCCGGCTGCCCACTCGCTCGTTTGGTAGAAGGCTACGGAGGACAGGCTGGGCATCACGACAACGGCGCGGCCCACCACCACACCCACCTCGCCGTTGTCGTCCTCCAGTGTAACGGAGTCGACGGCACGGACGTTGCTCGGCGAGGGCAGCGTGCCGACACCGAAAGGCTCGCCGTTGTTGTCGAAGAGCGCGAGCGAACGGGCGGTGGCGATGACGATGTTGCCGGAGACGGCGTCCACCGCCGCGTCCACCGCGTTGCGCGCGTCCTTTGCGTCTTCGGCGGTCTGGCCAGTGACAGCCAGCTGTGCCGCGGTCGGGAGTGGCAGCAGCCGCTCCATCGACAGGCGGCAGAGGAAGCTGCAGCCGCTGCGCTGCACCCGCCACAGGATGGGCGCATCATCGCTGTGGCCACGCGTGATCGTGACGGCACGATGCCGCTGTGAGTCTAGCACGATCTTCTCCACCGCGTTGCGGTGGTAGCACAGCGTCACGCGGAGGTGTAGTGCTCCGTTCAGCAGCTCGTCCGGAAAGAGGCAGTAGACGGCGCCGGTGCTGATGGCGATGAGCAGGATCGACTCGCGCGTGCCGACGGCCACGGCGCTGATGCGGGCACCGCTCTCGTCCGGCGGGTTGAAGGCGACCATAGACTGGAAGACGGCTTGACCCGCCGTGTAGCGCATCAGCCGTGCCTCGCGCTCGTGCCAGCACAAATAGTAGTCCGTGTCCGGCACCGGGACAAGTTGCGCGTAGCCGCAGGCCAACTTCTTTGACGTGTGCAACGGCGTGAAGTTCAGCACGGCGGGGTGCACGTTGCGGAAGCTGTCTGCCAGCGCCGGCGGCGGTGGATGCTGCAGGACGCTGGCTGGCGGGTCGCGCAGGACGAACCACGTCTGTGTCTCGCCCATGGCGTGGATCAGCATGCGCACCACCTTTGGTGCCTCGCGGCGGAAGGCTTGCGTGTAAGTCTGTCCACTGGCAAAGGTGCCGGAGGAGAATAAGTTGCTGAAGGTGGAGCCCAGCTGCGTTCCACCGCTGCCGCCACCACCAGCCGCAGAGGCAGCAGCTGAGTGGGCGGAAGCGTACAGCCCTCCCAGCGTGATGGCGTTCACGTTGCCTGTGTTGGTCGACCCTCCGCGTCCCGCGGCGCCGCTGCCGGAGTTGCTGCTGCTGCTCGCGTTGTTGCCGCCGCCTGCGCCATCTGCTGCGTAGCCCTGCAGTACGGGCGCGAGTTCCTGGTGTGACGGGTGCCGCTCCTGGAAGAGTTGCTGTGGTGTCTGCCCAAAGTTGTCCACCTCGGCAATAATCACGTCACAGTCGTGCGGCGTCGCTGCGTCCTTGAGGGCCTGTGCGACCTCCTCGCCGTAGGTCATGCGCTGGAACACGTTGTAACGCTCCATCGCGAGCGGGCCGCGGCGACGCACGCCGAAGACGAGGTCGATCCACTGGTGCAGGTGCTCCACCACAAAGCCACTCTCAAGCGCGTACCGCATGACGGCGGTGAAGACCTGGCGCGAGTTCTTCGCCCACGGCGGCAGATGCACGTCATCGACCGCTTCGCCGTCGGATTTGACGCCGAGCGCCAGTCGGTCCGCGTTGGCCAGAAAGCTACTGTTCACATAGAATTCCGGAATCAGCTCCTTGCAGTCGGCCGGCCCTGTCACGCAGGAGTTGTAGGACGCCGCGACAGAGTCGAAGAGCCGCATCGCTAGGTCAAAGTCGCCGCCCTGGAACAGTCGGGCGTATGTCGTGAAGGGCTGCACGCGCAGCAGAAAGTAGAGCACACCCCCGCTGGTGGAGTAGTGGGTGCCGTGGTGGAAGGGGTAGGACTTGCCGGTGTCCGCGTCGCAGACTTCGCGGGTGTTCTCGAAGAGCTGCGACACGATGGCGCGCCGCGCCTCCGTCTGGGCTCCCATCGGGTAGCCGAAGTTGCGGAACGTCGAGGCGGACTCAAGATCAAGGGTGGGACTCGCGTAATCGGCAAGGACCCACGGGAAGACTGGGTACTGGTTCAGATCGCGGTTCGTTCGCCCCGCGACCTCGTTGAGGAAGCGCAGGTACTCGTAATTGGACAGCGCACCCGTGGCCCACCGCACCAGGTTCGACTTCATGCTCGCCGCTCGCTGCGTCTCGTCGATGAAGGTGCACTGCTGTGGCGCCACCACGTCCTTCAGCACCTTAATGAACTCCTTGCGGGCGGACGGGTTCATCGACTGCTTCGCGTCCACGACGGACAGCATCGGGCCCTCGTCGTAGAAGAGCTGCAGCTGCACCGCGGTGTCGAGGTGCATGTAGCGCAGCGAGCGGACCGCGCGAATCGAGCCGACAAGGTAGGTCCAGAACATGTTCTGGTAGTTGCGGCCCATCACCTGCCGCACCGCCTGCGCCACCCGCGTGCCGTCCCGCTGCTGCCGCCGCTTCGTGGCGCTGTCGGTGAAGAACTTCTGAAGCTGCCGGGTCATGGAAGACATGCTGAACAGGTTGCGCCGTGATGCCTTGGCTGGTGTCGCCTTCGCCTCCGCATCGGGACTTGCACCTGCCGTGGAGTTGTTGCTGGTGCTGTTGTTGCGCGCGTGACCGCCGCGGCTCTGCGTCTCGTCGTCGTCATCGTCCTCGTACTCGCAGAGAATGATGTCGCCCGTCTCCGTCACTCGCGAGAACGCGATGATCGTCAGCGCCGTGTTGGTGAGCAGGATCAGACACGGTGTAGCGTGAATGCCGTTGATGCGAAAGCCGTTGCTGAGGAAGCGCAGTGTCTCGTGCGGCGGGAGCAGGTAGCGCAGCAGCGTCATGGCAGACGGGGTGAGCGTAATAGAAAGGTCCTTCAGTGACATGGGCAAGGCCTCGTCGCCGATGTGCGGGCGGCAGCGAGTACTGAAGGGCGGCAGCAGCACGGCGATGTGCAGCACCACCTCCTCGCACTGCGCGGCACGCACCAGGTCGTTCTTGCCCGGCTGCTCCTCCTCCCCATTTTCCACACTCCCATGTTCAGCAGTCGCCGCAGTCCCCGCCGCCGTGTGACTTGCTTCCACCTCATGAACAGCCGCACTGTTCGCGGCGGAAAGACGGCGGGCATGGTCGAGTGGGCTCGGTGCGAAGGACGCGTTGGGGCTGCCGCGCGGCGACGCCGGCGACGACGACGACGACGATGGACGCACCGCACTGCCGCTGCCACGGCCACTGCCTCCATCGGTATTTTTAATGCTCTTGTCGTATTTGTTCGCCATGCTGCTACTGCAGCTGCTACGGCCCGTGCGCTCTCTGCCCCACAGCACGCCTTTCAACTCACCATAGTTCATCTGGGAGTCGAGGAAGTGGTAGAGGGTGACCTCGCCGCTGTTGTGCAGCTGCGCCTCCGTCGTTGTCGTCGTGGGGATCGTGGTGGCGGTGGTGGTCGTGGTGACGTCGAGGTGGCTGACACAGGCAGAGATGCCGTGGTCGTCGCGCAGCGCGCACGTCGAGGACAGCAGCCAGTGCAGCTGCGACGCGTCCAGCAGCGGCGTCGTCGCCACGTACGACGAAAAGCGCGCGGCGTACTGACTCCGCAGCGCCGCCTTCCGGTACCGGTCCGCCACCTCCGTCACGTGCATGTACTGGCTGTTGAAGGCCTTGATGCGCTTGATGTACTCGCTGCGGGTCTTGATGCTGGCCTTGAAGGCGAGGTCGGCCTTCGCCTTGAGGCGGCCGGACATGAGCGTCTCGATAGAAGACGACTGCGCGATGCAGTATTGCTCGAAGGTGGCGACGCACTCGTCCTCGTTCCCCAACGAGAAAACCATGATGAAGTCGTCGTACAAGGAAAGCCGCTGCGTCAACGTGCGCACCGTCAGCGCCTTTTCCAGCTCCTTCGTCCCTGCGTAGGTCTGCACAATGTGACGGAAGATGAGGGTGATGAGCCGCTTGCGGTGCTTCGCGTCCTCATCGGACATCCACGCTGGCGGCAGAGAGCCGTACACGCGGTAGAGCACGCGGAAGAGACACTCCAGCACCCCTTTGCGCTTCCACCCGTGACGCAGCACCAGAGTGGTGAGGGTGTAGATGCTCTCCATGAGACTCACACTCGCGTCCTGTGTAGAGGGGCGATTCAGCACGGCGATGCAGGCCCGGATGACCTGCGAGCTGAGCTGATCAATGTAGCGGCTTGGCCATTCCTGGCACAGAACCAGCAGCGTCAGAAAGTAGTGGGTGGCCATCGGCAGGTCCAGCACGTTGATGGCCAGCATGTCCACGATCAAGTCTGTGAAGTGGTTCACGTTGAAAAGAAAGATGTCTGAGAAGGTGCCGGTGCCGGTGCCGGAGAGGGAGGCGTTGTCGCCACCGTGAAGGTGTGGCGAGTGCGCCAGGTTGCTGCTGACGGTGCGCTGCGACAGTGGCGACTGCGCAAACTGGACACTGTGCCGCGGTGCTGCAGTGGCCGACTGCTGCGTCGCTGCAGGCGGCGGCGTCTCAGCGAGGGACGTGCTTGGCGGCCCTAGTGGATCGCCCGTGTTGCTGCCACTGCCACCCATCGCCGGCAGGGCTGCGTTGTTGTTGTTGTTGTTGTTGTTGTTGAGGGCGTCAGCAAGGCCCGGCGCGCCACGCGACGTAGTCAGCGGTGAGCCAGCAGCCGTTCCACCGTGGCCAAAACTCGTGTTGCCTAGTCCGGAGAGCGTCGGAACTGCCGACGGCGTCGAGGGTGCGCCGATGTGTGGGGAGACGTTGGAGTCCTGCCGCTGCTGCGGCTGCAACTCGCGGTCGCGCTGCTCCTTCACCGCGTTGCCGACCAACAACAAGAAGAATCGCACCAGCGTCGTCGTCGCGTCGTCGGCGACGGCCTTGGCCGAGACAACCAGCAGCAGCTGGAAGAGCAGCCCACCACAGGACCCGTAGGTAGGGCCGCCGATCCAGTGCGGCACGGGCAGCGTGTTGAGGGAGGAGCGGATTAACGCACGCAGGATGCCCACCGCGTCGCGCCGCACGACCTCGCCTGCGCAGGCGACGGCCTTCGCGATATTCAAAGCGTACACGTCGGCCGGGTCGTGCGTCAGCATCTCGCTCGGCGCCTCGGGCAGATTTGAAAACGACGGCGCTGCTGCGTTCACGGCTTTCTTTGTCGACGAGTCCACCAGCCCAGATGACAGCGCCGTGTTCTCTGTAACCGCCGTCGACGCAGACTTGGGCGCGGCAGAGGAGAAGGTGCTTGGCGTGGAGTTTGTGGACGCCACGGAGCTTTGGCTGGAGGCGGGGGAGGACGAAGCAGAGGAAGAGCTGCCGTCGTCGTCGTCGTCATCGTCCTCATCGTCGTCGTCATTGTCGTCCTCATCGTCGTCGATGTCATCGTTTTGGCGATTGCCCGCCTCGTCGTTGGCCTCCTCGCCGCCAGGGTCTGCCGTGCTGGTGAGCGCAGCAGCCGCGGTGGCGACTGCGCCTGTCGTCTCCGGTGCAGGCTGTACAGATGAACTTTCAGAACCGGCAACAGCTGGCAGCGAGGCGTCTTTGGCCACAGCAGGCGCCACAGCAGGCGCCACCGCCGACGAGGGCTGCAGGTCTGTGACTGCCTTCTGCTGTTGCTGGTGCTGTTGCGTGAATCCCCTGTGCGACGGCACCTGTGTGACGTGGAGCTGTAGCGGGCTATTCTGGTCAAACGACATGTTAGGCGTGTCGTCCGCCTGTCGATCGCTTGGCCTTGCCCCTCCCATCGGCCCAGAATTTGCACCGACACCACCATCGCCGCCGACCGAAGCGGGTGCGGCGGCTGCTGCTGCTGCTGCACTGCGCCGCCGTACCCGTGAGGCCGTGGCGACGACGTCCTCAACATCGTCTTCGACGTCGTCCACGAACTGCACACTTCCCTCAGGTGACTCCAGCACCGTCATCTGGTCTATTTGCGCGGACGACGAGTCGGCACTGCGGAAGGTCATGGAGCTCACCTGCGGCACTTGTCGAGTGGCGGACGCCGGCAAACTGGCGGATGGCGTCGCCGTCGCTAGCGATGGTGCTGACGCGCCTGGCGGTGCTGTGAGTGACGCCTTCTGCACTGTCCATGTAGAGAGGGCGGGTGGGGCGGTGGAGACGCTTGCCCGGAGCGCCTCATCCGCGAGGACTGCGGGGCTGAGGCCGTCCATGCCGCCGCCGTTGCTGCCGCTGCTGGAAGAGTTTCTTACGTCATGAGTTGTGGTGTTGGCGGCAGTGGCTTCGATGGTCGTGTGCGGTGCAGACGGCAGCGGCAGCACAAGAGGCAGCGTGGTCGACGCGTCGCTTTCAACGGCCGCCTCGGTTGCCGGCGCTGCCTCGGCCGGTCCCGCGTTTGCGTGTTTCGCGCTGTCCTCCGCATTCAACGTGTCGCCTTTGGACGCGTTTTTGCTCGTCTGCGGCGCTGCTGCACCGCCGCTGGTCGCTGCGTCCAGGTCATGCACTGAAAACGTAGCCAAGGCGTTGTTGGACGGCGTGGGCTGCAGCACCGTGGTCGTGGTCGAGGACTCGTACGTGGTGGGGGTGCTGACCGCCACTGCGTTCGCGAGGTTGTCCGCCGTCACGGCGCCCTTGCGCGTAGGGACGACGATCAGCGTGCGAATCATATGATCCCACATGTCTGTCGCCTCTATCAGCATGTCGCGCGAGATGTACGCGACCAAGGCGCTAAGGGCACCAATCTGCAGCGGCGAGTTGGCGAAGAGGTAAAAGTTGGAGGAGACAGAGGCGAAGTGGCGGAACATGCGGATGCAGAAGAGCGTGCCGGCGTGCCGCGTCGCGTAGTCCTCCTCACAGGGCTGCGTGTACGGGGTGAATATCCAGCGGGAGCGGCGCACTTGCATGGGCAGCCACAGCAGCACGCACACCCGCAGCACCGCAAAGGCGCGCTTGCGCTTGCGTAGGTGCACGTAGAACTGCGAGCTGGCCATGCGCCCCTCGTCGTTGTCCTTGTCACTGTCGTCGCTGCCACTGACGTGTTCACCGGGGGTTTTGATCGCCGCCGCCGCCGCTGCCGCCGCGACGGACGCCGGGTCGGTGGGCAGGTGGTGCGAAAGACTCAACGTCCGCGGCGTGGTCAGCTGCGACGTGACCGGCGCCGACGACGTCGCGGTAGGCCGCGCGGCGGGCACCGTCCATATATCTGGCAGCAGCACTGGCGGCTTCCACTGCGGCGCGGTGTCGACGACGCCCTCCTCTTTGCCAGGGCCCGGGCTGCCCTCTTCCCCACCCAACATAGCAGGCAGGAACGGCTGTGGGAGCTGCCGGCCCTCACTTAAACCGCTAACAACGCTGTGGGTGCCGGGCAAGTCACCGTCGTCGGCGTAGCCGTCACCGCCGGCGCTGCTGCGGCCCACCAGCGATGGCGTCTGCGGAGACAGGGCATGCAGCGGCCCACCGCCATCGCCGCTGTTCACGAGGGCGTCGTGCTGCCCCGGCGAACTTGCGGCAAGGGATGGTATTGGTGGTGGTGGCGCGCTACCACCACCACCAATACCATCACCGCCATCAACGCCACCACCGCCTCCGCTGCCAACGAGCGCATTCGACACAAAGGAGGCGTTGCCCAGCGTCGCGGTCGCCGCCGGGCCGGTTCCGCCGCTTTGCGCAAAGCTCATGTTTGGGCTTGTGCTGCTGAGCAGGCCGGCACTGCGCGTGCGGTCGTGCACGCTGGCCGGCCCAAGCACCGCCGTGCCTGAGGCAGATAGCAGTGGCCGGCGCATGAGCAGCAGCCGGTAGCGCTTCACGCGGATGAGAATCATAAGCCGGCTGCAGACGCGGACCAGACTCAGGTAACGACGCACGCGATAGGACAGCCGCTGCTCGCTCAGCAACTCGGTCGTGGCGTACCCCCCTGGTCGCCGCGGCATTTGCACGGTTCGGTAGAGGTGTACAACGAAGATCTTGACAAAGATCGGCGCCACAAGCGAGTTGGGTTGCGCGTGGAAGGTGTTCATCAAGCCGTCCAACTGCTGCAAAAGGGAGTGCTTCCGCGAGAGGACGTCGACGTGGCGCGCCGCACCGACCGTCTGCGCGAGCAGCAGCAGTACCAAGTCCTCGTGCGCGGCGTGCACGGCCAAGGCCTCGATGATGGCGGCTTGGTGTTGCATTGCCTCCTCCTGCAGCAGAGGGTTGTGCTCTACGGCCTCAAAAAAGATGCGGGTGGCGAAGACGACGCTCGCAGGGTCGGCGAAGCGCGAGAGACACGACGCGTACCACGGCAGGTCTACGGTGCGCGCCAGCGCGGTGATGCAGGGCCCTTGCGACATGCACTCCACCATGCCAGTCAGCAACAGCGTGGTCAGGTTGTTCGCCGTGCGCAAGGGCAGGAAATTCCTGCCATGTGTGATGGCGCTCATCGTCGGCAGCGTCACCTTCACGTACGAGTTGAATCCACTCGTCACGGTCGTCTCTTCGGGCGTCAGCAAGGCTACCAGCGACAGAAAGATCTGCACCAGCCCCTCCTCCATGTCGCAGGCGACGACGACTTGCTGGGCGACCTGTACCACGGCACGGCGCAGCGGCAGAGGGGTCAGTGCCGCGACGTTTAACAAGCTGTGCAGCAGGCGGTCCACGAAACGGTACGGAATGACGAAGCGGGCGTTGTGCTTTGCGTAGCGGCACTGCGAGGCGTGGAAGAGGCGGCGCACACGCTGCAGCAGGTACAGCGCGGCCTCAAGCGGGATGGCGGCGTAGAAGGCGACGTTGCCCAGGATGTGCTCAAAGGCGAGTCGGTTGATGATGATGCGGTGCTCCTCGTCAAAGACGTTGAGATGTGACGAGGCCAGCGTCAGCAGCTGATCACACGCCGCACTCGTGAAGAAGGCTGCGACGTGGTGCGTCAGCATGTAGCCAAACAGCATGTATGTGCGCGGGTCCAGCGTGACCGTGAGGGTGGTGCGCAGCAGGCACTCCGCGATCAGCTGCAGTAGGCCTTCCAGCTGCGCGGAGGAGGTGACGAAGTGCAGCCAGTCGAGCAGCCGCATGACGCCACCGCGCGTTGCCCAGAGAAGCGGGTAGTCAACCCACGTCTTCGGCGGCGTCGCGTAGCGGCCGACCAGTTTCGCCACCACCGGGTAGCTCCCGGAGCTCCCCGAGTTGGAGAGGACGTTGCGCAGCAGGTTGTCGTCGTTCTCGTAGGGCACGAAGCGCGCGATTCGCGTGGAAATGGGCAGCCGCGACGACGCCGTCGCCCACCCGCTGCCACCGTTCCCGGGGCCACCGTCGTCGTCGTTGCCGCCTGCGGCTGCGGCGCTCGACGCCCCGGCGGTGCCCCCACCACCACCGGACGCCGCGGTGGAGAAGGAGAGGCCGAGGACGCTGCGCGCGTCATGGCCGGCACCCATGCTTAAGTTGCTCACTGCACCACCGCCGCCCGCGCCGCCGCTTGTGGATTGCTTCGAGTTGATGAGTGCTGCAAAGCTAGCGAAGCTGCCACTTGTCAAGCCAGGCGAGCCCGTCGCCGTTCCGGCGCTCGGATTGCCCATATTCCGCACTATCGCCAGCTCCTGCGGGATGGCGTCCTCGAGGATCTTCGCCGGGACGACGGGTCGGCCATCACCGGTGGCGCGGCAGTCGTTACTCGCCAGCTCCGCCTCCACCTGCGACCGGTTCAGCGCCTGTGCCCACAACGTGACGTCGCTCAAGGAGTAGAGCGGCGCCGCGTTGACACTCGTGCCGCTGCTGTACTGGTGGTGCGGCTGCTCGTCTGTGCAGCCGACGTTCACGCGGACCTCGGAGCCGGGCGAGTAGGCCGGGAAGGTGGTCGCGCCAACCTTGAAGCCGCTCACGTAAACGTCCAGCACCTGCGTCGTGCGGAGCACTGCGCAGATGTGTATCCACTTGTTCGCCGCAAAGTTCTGCAGCGCCTGACTCTCGTTCACGGTAGTGCGCCGTGCGTCGTTGAGGGCCAGCTGCATGCTGTCGCCGCCGAAGACGAACAACAGCGCCGTCAGATTTGACGACCCACGCTGCGAAGAGCCGCCGCCGCCGCCGCTGCTGCTGCCACTCTCACTCATCACGCCGTGGAACTCAAAGAGAGGAACTGTCGTGTAGAGGCGGTCGAACTTGAACCAGGCGGCGATGGTGAAGCCGGTGTCAGGCCAGGTGCCGATGCTGACCTGCACGCCGCCGTAGGAGGTGAAGCGGAGCTCGCTGCGGCGCGGCGCTCGCAGCAGCACCGGCTGCCAGAAGCGATGCAGCTCCGTGGCACTCCCTGTGAAAGGGAGGCGCTCCTCAATGTACGCGCCGGACAGCTCGAGGTAGGGTAGCATCTGTGAGAGGTCGTGGTCAAGGATGAAGTCCGCGAGTCCGTCGGACCGCACGCTGCCCGTGCACTCCACCACGCGAAACAGCACCTCCACTAGCTCGCGGTAGAGGTGGGCGTTGTGCTTCTCGGCGAAGCGCAACAGCGGGGGCAGCAGCTCCAAAAACACGGGCTTCTCGGCCGCACAGTTGTACTGGGCGATGTGGAAGTTGCCGACGACCTGCATTTCGGCATAGTGCGCGCCAGGCCCGCCGGCGTTCGTGTAACCCACGTCGACACCGCCGTACGTGCCCATGCAAGCGTCGAGGACGGCCTGCGTAACGATGATGAAGTACTCCGTTCCTTCCAGCTTCTCCAGCCGCTCCGTCACGGCGGCCACGAAGTTCGTACTCGACAGTTGCGGCGCCTTGTGGTCGACCGACTCGAAGGCAGACAGCAGCTGAAACAGGTGCGGGATGATCTTCATGAAAGTTGGCGTTGAGTGCGGCGAGTCCAACACGCGCACGAGGACGCGCACGACGGCGTCAACGCAGCCAGAGCGCTGCATCCACACCCGACGCTCGTGCCGCGCGACGGGCGTCAGTGACGGGTTGCTCAGATAGGCGGAAATGACGGAGAGGGTCTGCGTCAGCGTGAAGGTGTCGCTGTCGCGAATGACATCCGCGTAGAGGGCGTACGACGACGGCGTCTCTAGTGAGCGCATCATGCACTCCCGTCCGAGCCGCGACACGTTGCTATCGTGACTCGTAAAGAGCGCCAGCACCGTCGCCAGCCCCGCCTGCGTCAGCAGGTCCGGCGAGCGGCCGAGCAACACCCGAAAGACGGAGCCGAGGGCCTCGACGGTGTTGCCACACTCCGCCGCGGCGCGGTCGACGCCGGCAGCAGCGGCCAGACCAACAAACTCCGCGTTGTCAAAGAGGGAGTTGCTTGCGTGGCTGCGGTACAGCCTGGTCAGATCACCGCTGTCGTTGTCCGCGAGCGGGGCGAGTGGGGTGGCCGCGGCTGCCGTGGCTGCCGGGCCAGCCCGCGCCCCACCGGCGAGTGGCGTCTCCACAAGTCCACTCGGTGGGGCGAAGAGGCCTCCCGCAGCAGCGGCAGCGCCTGCGGCAGCACCGCCACCGCCAATGGCGGACACCGCCTGCGAGGTGAGTGCGCCGGTCGCCGCCTCATCCCCGAGCAGCAGCCGGCGGCTGTCGATCCAGTCACCCGAGGATGTACCCGGTGGCGCCTGCACGGACGTCGGCACGGCGGCGCCGTAGACGGGGCTGATTTGCACGATGGTGGCCGTGCCGGCGGCGTTCAGCATGAGTGTCGTGGCGCTGTCCCTCGGCAGCGAGCCTCGCGTGACGGCGCGGCTCATCAGGTGCAGCAGCACCTCCATCGCATGCTTGTCAATGTCCTCGTCGCACTGCGCGCCGACCAGCCCAATGAGCCAGAGCACGACGACGCGAGTGAAGGAGCGCTCCAGCGCGAGCCCCAGCGGTGTCTTGCCGTCTGCACAGAAGAAGTAGAGTGGCAGCTCCGTGAGTGAGGCAACGTCACTCGTGAGCGGGGTGGCGCCGAGCACCTTGAAGGTCTGCTCGAGGGCCTCGATCACGCGCGGTGCGAAGGCAATCAGCTCGCGTTGCGTCAGGTGCGCGCGCCCGTTCACCACAGTTGTCGCTACTGTCGCTGCTGCCGGCGTGGCCTCCTCACTCGCCTCTCGCGATGGCAGCTCCAGCGGTCCGTGTTCCTGAACGGCAACCTCCTTCGTAGGCGTCGACACCTGGCGCGACTGCAGGGATGGGCTGTCGTCTGCGACGGAGCGCAGCTTGATATTGTGCTGCAGCTCATGCAGGAGTAGACTGAGGTAGTTCCGGATCAGTACGCGGCCCTCGTAGAGCCGGAAAACCTGGCTGTCCCGCAGCACAACGCTCGGCAGCAGCAAGCCCGCGCCGAGGCGGACGTCGATGGACAGCTCCGCATCTGCTAGTACAAGGTTGAGGATGCGCACAAATTCGCCGACGAGGGCCGTGTACGACGGCACGTCCCGCCACGGCGAGTACTGCGGTCTGGCCTTCGTGCGGCTGTGGCGGTGCTTGTGACCACGACACGGGCGCCGCCAACGGGGACTGCAAGAGCTGCGCGGCGTCGGTGGCGATGTGGTGCCACTCATGTTGACGGCGGCGCCTACGAAGTCGTCCCCGTCGTCGCTGCCGCTGTCCCCGTTGCTGTCCCCGCTGAGCGAGGAGGACGCATCGCTTGAGGCGGAGTTGCCGCCACACGACCCGTCGTTGTCGCTGTTGCCCTCGTCGTCGTCGTCGTCCACGTCGTTACTGATGCCGCGGGTGAAAAAGCCGCCGCTGCTTTTCAAACTGCTGCCAAAAAAGGACTTGAAGAAGGATTTGGCGAAGTTCTCGCCACCACCCCCGCTGGCATTGCCGGCCTTCTTGTCGTTGCCCTGACCTCGGTTCAGTCGGCGCTGCTGCTGCAGCTTCTGTGCACTCGCGGAGCGTCGCTGGCTCTGCTGCTGGGCACCCGCGTTGGGAGACACGGCCGACCCACCGAGGCCGCTACCGCGGCTGCCGTGCAGCGAGCCGTGACTACCGCCAAGCTCACCGGACGGCCCGCCGTTTGGCGTCTCGCTGCTACCCACACCCATCTCATTCACCATCTGCCGCAGATCGCCAAAGTTCGCCGTGGTGAAGAAGCTTGCGGCGGCGTTGAAGACAGGGGCACCGCTCTCGGTGTTGTTGCTGCCGTCCAACCCACTCGACCGCTTTACCGCGCGGGGACCAGGGCTGCTAGTGAGGTACGGGACCAGCGTTGCGGCGCTGCCGGAGCAGGGCGAGCCAAACGGCAGCGAGCTCCCCGTCAGCGTACGACTTGTGTTGTTCGTGCCACCACCGGCGCCGGCGGCGTAAGGCGTGGAGGTGGTGTCCGTCACTGTGAGCGCCTGCGAGGCGTTGCCGCGACGTCGGGCACCACCAGGCGATGCAATTCCACTACTCGAGTTGCTGCTCGCATTATCAGGGCCACAAACACGTGGTAGCAGCTTTGGTTGCTCCATCGTGCGGGCGTCAAGCACGCAGAACTGATGCAGCACACGGAAGAGGGTGCGGTCGCATTGGAGGACGCGGGTAGTGGCAGCCACCACCGCATGCACGTCTGTCTGGAGCACAATGTGAACCAACTGCTGAGAGAGGTCCTCGCGGAGCTGCGCGGTGTCGTGCGGCGCCGTCGCGGTGGCCGACCTCTCGGGCGCAGGTGTCGGTGCGGCGAGGTCGCTGCCGAGCCCGCTACGGCTCGTCTTGCCAGACTTAACGGCAGCCGTACGAGCCGCAACATCACCCCCAGAAGCAGCCATGGCTTTTTCCGCGCCGGGCGAGCCGCTGCCGCCGTCTCCGCCTGCCGAGAGGTCGTCGCTAAGTCCCTGCATGAGCGAGAAGAGGAACTCGAACATGACGGTGATGTTCTCGTACATGGCCACCACCTGCGACAGCGACGGCGATGCAGGCGCCGGGGCAGCGGCGGAGGAGCTGGCTGTGGCCGATGCCCCCGTAGCTGCGGGTGCTGAACTCCCATCGATGTTCCTTTTACTCAGCAGCAGCAAGTTGCTCACGGTCGACAGTACCATCCAGTGCCCGTAGTCGCGCGTCACGTGCAGCACCTCTATCACCACGTCCAGGGCAGCAAAAAGCAACGCGTCAAACGAGTTCTCACGGCCACCGAGCAACAGCTGCTTCAGCTGCTCTCGCGTGAGATCGGGCATGTCAAAGGCCCACGAGGTGCTCGTGTTCATTGGCGCTGACGTCGACGACGACGACGATGACAGCGGCCGTACAAGGGAGGCAACTGCGGAACAGTTCACCACAATCGGACCATCACGTTGTTGTTGCTGCTGCTGCTGACCCTGCGAGGGGGACGCGGACGCGGACACGGAGGCGGCGCTGATCATGAGAGAGCCGAAGTAGCGCGTTTTGAGGTACCGGGCGCCAGGGGGACGCAGTGGGATCGGCGAGCAATGCTCCGGTGCAGTAGTCGCAGCAGCCGCTGCCGCAGCAGCAGTGCCGCCAGGTGTGTCCTTTAACGCGTGGTCGTCCTCGTAGGGCCGCAGCACGTCACAGGTGGAAATGCGCAGCTTCAGCCCGTAGAACATGTACGTCACATACGCCACCGGCTCCGAGTAGAGAAAGGCACGCGCGCACGCCTTCTGATCGGTGCAGCAACCAAGAATGCAGCGCAGGGTGTCGTGGGTGGCGTAGACATAGGCGCTCGGGATGGCGCCACACGCGCGGGCAAAGCGGGCCGCCTCGTCACAGAACCACACGTAGATCTGTGACATCCAAAAGAAATGCCGACCTGCCACAACGACGGCGCAGATCGCGTCGAACACGGCGCGGCCGTCCGTTGCGCTACTCGCGCCGCTCGTTTCGCTCAGCATCACCGTGCAGTTCTTCAAGTTGCAGAAGACACGCAGGAGGAAGAGAAGGCGGTCTTGCGCTAAAAGTGCGACTTGCCGCATACGGTCCTGCTTTCCCAGGTCGGCAAACGCCGCGCAGCTTTCCTTCAAGAAATTGAGCAGCGCGCGGGCCAGCTCGACCAGCATTACACCCGGATCGTTCGTGACGAAGGCCATCAACGACAACTTCTGCAGACCGACGACGCGCCACATTAAAAAGGCCAACTCGGCCCACAGCCGCCGCTCCGCCATCGTGCTGCCGGTCGTGCCAGTCGTGACAGTGGTGGTGGGGGCGGTGGAATTGCGACTGCGGTTGTTCTCGGTCCGCTGCTCCTGGTGGGCCAGCAATATCTTCGACGGCGTCACCGTGGACGCCGCCGCAGGCGATGAGTTCGCCGGGACGCCTGCGCTAGCATTCTTGTTTCCTGCAGTCTGCTGCGTAGAGGAGGTAAGCGTATCTCCTGTAGCTGGTGCTGCTGTCCGGGTGGTGGTTGTGGTGGCAGTGCTGCTATGTGAAGATGTAACGGCGTCGTACTTGCGGTGAGCGCGGTCGTAGTCGAGAACGCTGCGAATGGCGTTGAACAGCTTCTCGACGTGACCGAAGTCACGCTCTGACAGCGATGGCATTGCCTATCAACACAAACAGCAAAAAAAAAAAAAGAAGTACTTTTTTTTTTTTTTTTTAAGATCTCAGTTCTTGTAAGCACCGCGAAACTACGATCACACACAGCAAAAAAGGTTAAAACTAAAAAAAAAAAAAAACACACGATATAGATACAAAAAGGAAAAGAGGGTGGCAAAAAAAAAAAAAAAAAGGACCCAACGCTGAGTCCTGAAAAAGAAAAAAAAAGGGAGGAAAAAAAAAAAGCACGAGGGAAAAAACGTCAGCGATTAGCACACAAACACAAACGACAACAACAACAACAACAAAAAAAAAACGAAAAACGATCTTTCGTTCTTTATAAAGAACTCTGCTGCGGCGGTAATACTGTCTTACAATAATAGCAACAAAAAGACATCCACCGCAAAGTGCTCTCTGCGTTGTGAAGGAGAGAGAAAAAAAAAAACACAGGTATCGCAGCGAATCACGCACACACACACACACGCACACACCACATAGGGTGACTATAATAATAACAATGATGATGGCAGTAAAACAAGAACCGCAAAAGAAATAAAAGGAACCGCGCTTGACTTGTGAAGTCAAAGGTGAAGCAGGGGCACACTTCTCTATGGTAGCGTCGAGTTTGTGTGCGTGCGTGTGAATCCTTCTTCTAGCCTTGACAGAAGTACCCAATACTTGTTGACAGGTACACGCAGGTGCTAAGCAACGAAAAAAAAAAAAGGAGTAAAAACCAACGGAGCTTTACGGAGACGATCGCGTTCTCCTAAGGTAAAGTGCAGGTAAAAATGGGCCATGAGTGTTCCACAAAATAAGAGGAGGGGAAAGAGTTGAACGTCATTTAAAAAAAAAAAAAAAAACAGCAGCAGACGAGACGTGCAATGGAGAAGACAGTTAAAAAAAAATCCGAAAATAAAATAACGCACCACAGACAGAGGAATAACGCGAATACGCGCTTTTGCATTCACTCGTGAGAGAAATGCTCTTCTTTTTGTTGTCGTTACTGGCCTTCTCTACTGAAGAGCTGTGTGCTTTATGAGGGGATATGGAAAGAAGAGTTCAAAACACACATATTTTTTTTTTCCCCTTACAATCGGGTTGAAGGTCTTTTTATCATTCCAAATCCGGTTTTCTTTCTTTTTTTTTTTTTATACAAGTGGACTCATTTTACTCAGAGTTGTTAACACAGAGCTCAAAGTGGAGGTGGGACAAACAGGGGGGGGGGAAAAAAAAACACACGCAATAAGAAATGCTGTAGATCTAGGAAAAACGTGAAGAACTCAACAAAGCTGTTTTTTTTTTTTTTTGCATTCGTCCTGAAGAAAAACAAAGAAGTGTTTTTTTTTCCCCCTTTCTTTCTTTCTATAGGGCCTTAAATGAGTCAGAATGAAAAAAAAAAAAAAGGGAAGCTCTCCGGTCTATATTCGACGCAGCGCCTTCTTCTTTTTCTCGGCAGCTTTCTTTGTCTTCTCCGCCTTCTCTGCTGCTGCGGAGCCTGGATGGCAGTTTGCCTCCGTCAGGGTGAGCTTGCCGCCGCTCCTACCTCCCGGCGAACCTTCCCCGCCTTCCTCGCCTTCCTTTCCACCAGCAGCGGAGACAGCGGCGTGCGCGGGCCTGCCTGCCGCTTCCCCAGGCAGTGTAAACCGCGCCACCCCGTCCGGCCGAGCCGCGTTGACGGCGGTGTACATGGTCGCCTTGCGCTCGTAGGCGGCGTAGTCCTCCAGCAGCAGCCGGCCCGCCTCCTCATTCAACGCACTCTCCGGGTTCGGTTCGATGAGAAGACAGCGAATGACGGCGAGGATATGCCGCAGTCCCACGTTGGGGCTCCAATCGCGCTTCAAGGCGTTGACGCAGATATCGCCCCGCTCCGCCACGTTGGGGTGAAAGATCTTTGTGCGAAAGAAGCCCTTCGGGGGCACCTCAGGATACTGCTCGTCAAAGATGAGCACTACGTGGAAGCGTCCGGCCTCAAACGGGGTGCCTTCCGGGCCGTCTAGGTCAAAATGGTATTCGCTCATGGTCTCCGATGGCCGCACCTGGACACCGTCCACCGGGTGCTCCTGCACCTCCTGCATTTGGCGCATCAAAGTGCGCATGCCAGCAGCCGTGAGTGGCATGTTGCACTTCAACTAAATCTTCTTTTTTTTTTTTTAGAGTTCGCAAACACGCTAAAAATCCTATACGGCTACTCACGCTCGACCAACTTTCGTACTCTGCTACGGAATGGCACAGACCTACCAATGTGCGCGTATGGGAGGGGTCACCGTAGAAATGAGGGAAAGCAAAAACTCAGAAGCAAAGGGACAACGAAAAAAAAAAAAAAGGAAAACAACTCTAAGGAAAAAGTGTGTGTGTATATATATGTACCTGTATATATAGGAAAAGAAAAAAAAAAAACAGTAAAACAGATGATAACTAGGTATTCTTGTAGTTCAAGAATCCGATCTGTCATGGAACAAAGATCGAGGCGGTGGAAAGAGAAAAAAAAAAAAGAGAGTTGCAATTACAGAGTTTTCGCTGCACTCCACCCCATCCTCCTCAGAGGAAAAAAGAAAAAAAAAAAAAACAAAGAGAGGGAGACAGCACACGAAACACAGCGCTTTTCTATCGAGACTACCTGTAGCTTATGAAAGTAAAAAAAAAAAGGGAAAAGCACAGTTGAAGCACTTCTCACGCACGCCCGTTTGGCACACCTCACCGTTTGAGAAGTTCCTACACATGTGTCCGCGCCATTGTCATGCACGAAATCAACCATCTAGCACAGCTCGTTCAAAGTAAGGAAGAAGGAAAAAAGACAGAAAAAAGAGCAGAAAGGAAGAAGAAAAAAGAGCTCGACTCGGAAGGAATCAAGTAGGAGAAAAAAAAAAAAGCTGTTCCAACCGTTTAACAACCTATAATTACATCATTTTCTATACATCGCTCAAATACAACGGGGAAAATGAAAAACACCAAAGAAGAAGAAACGTGCCTCGTCTACAACTCCTCCACGCTCGTTCCTTTGCTGCGAAACGCCGTGGCGGCTCTGATTCCCTTCCACTTCTCCGCCCAGCCGTATCGCTCATCAAACTCCTGCAGTTCAATATCACACCTCGTGTAGTGCACCGTCAGCGCATAAATCACCCGCGTCAAATCCAGCCGCTGCTCGGCCTCTGCCTGAAGTAGCTGCGCACGCGCCTGCGGCTCCGTCCACACCTCTGTAAGACGCAGTTCCATGATGGCAGGCAGGCGACGCCACTCCACGTCTTCTTCCCGCATAAACTCCGCGCGTGTGGCTGCTTCGTTCAACACCAGACTGCGAAAGAGCGTCGTCCCCTGCACCCGCCCGCACACCCGCGTCTGCCGCATCGTGCCACCGAACAGCAGCGAGAAGAGCTCCACGTGTTCGCGCAGGCGGAGCAGCACCACACCCGCCCAGGCCGCATCTTGCACGTACAGCAGTTCAAGGCACACACGGTAGTACTGCTCCTCCACCATCAGCGACGCCATCTGACAGGCATGACGGGCAGCGAGGCTGTGGCTGGAAGCAATCAGACCAGCGCGGGCCTCAAACTCGGCCACGCAAAGTCGCTCGCGCTGTCGGGCGTGGACGAGCTTGCGAGCCCGAAAGCGGCCGATCCAGTTCCGCAGGTAGCGTTCCAGCGGCAGCGTGCCAACCGTCATCACGCGGTGCTCGTACACGTACGGGCGGCAGATCTCTTCCGCGTAGGCGCTGTCTTCGGTCTTGGTGATGTGATTTCGGCACACCTCCTCCAGCAGGACAAGGCGCCGCGCCGCGGTGAGGAAGGCGGGATGCAAGGCAGCGGTCTCCGCAGCTGTCTTTTCTTTTGCGAGGGCCTGCCTGTTTTCGAAGTCAGCCAGTGCGCGGTGTAAACCCTCCTTATCCTCACCAACCTCCGACGAAGAAACAGTGTTCATCACGGGTGCATCGCTGTTGTCACCTGAGAGTAAACCTGCGCTGTCGTCTTCGCTGTGATTCAGTACGGGCTTTTTGGCAGGCAACGCCGCCTTTTCCGCATTAGCGGCCCGTGTGAGGATGTAGTAGCCTAATGCGTCGTAGTCGTCGTTGAGGTCCGGGCACAGATAGGACTTCCACACATGACACGACGCGGGCAGCGTGCGAATCGCCTCGTACGACTCCGTCTCCTCCAGCGCTGCCCGCGCCTCACATTCCTCTCTTACCAACTGCACAACCCACCGACCACGGCGGATGTCGCGACGGTTGTACATGCGCGGGCGGAGCTTCACCCGCGTCGAAGGCGTGCCTGGTGCATCAGACGGTACGGCGAAGTGCAGCCCAGGCGTCTGGGCTGCACTGCTGTTGCTGCGCTGGGTGCTGCTGTTCTTATTGCACGCTGATTCAGCCGGAGGTGACGACGTGCCCTGCTGCAGCCGCGAAGTCGAGGAAAAAGAGGAGTTCGTCGAGGTGACGTTGAGGAGCAGCGGAGGCAGGGAGCAGCGGTAGTCGCCGGGGAGCGGCGAGGACGAACCGGTGCGAAAGGCCAGTGAACTGGGCAGCAGCACCGGCGCAATACCGGCAAGGTCCAGTGGGAGATTTGGACATGCTTTTGGCATATTCGGCGAGTTCACTGCGTACGGCTGTTCTTGACCGTGCAGCCCTGGAGAGAATAGTTGTTTTTCTTCGGTTGACTGTGTAGTGGAGAGGAGCTCGAGCAGATTGCTGTGGTTGGTGGAGACGCTCTCGCCCCCGTCGAGTCTACCCCCGCCAGCCCCGCTGGTGTTGTTGTTGCCGCTCGAGTCCTGTCCAGAAGAAAGCGAACGAAAGCAAAAACCTCGCCGCGGGGTCCCATCCGAGGCGACCGCGGCGCCGCTACTCGGCTGACTTGGTCGCCACGGCGACGCCGACACTGACACCGACGCGTTCCATCGTTCCTGAGGCACAGAAAGTGGAAGGAAATTGCTGGCGCTAGTGCTGCTGTTGTTGTTGTTGCTGAGTTTACGCCGAAAACAGCTGACGCTGTTCACGTTGTGGCTGCTGATTTGCCGTCCAATCTTGATCGGGATGTCGTGTTGGAAGAGGGGGTGGACGGCGCGACGCAGCACCCCGTGGACGTTGTAGGCTGGATAGATAGGCTGCGATACAGCCGACTTCACGTCCACTACGCTGCTTGTGGAGAGCTTCTTTTTTGGGGAAATTAGTCTGCCGCTGTTGCTCGAATGGCTGTGGTGTGGTGCCGCAGACGACACGGACGGCAAACGCGATGTACCACGTGATGGATAAACCAGAGCTCCGGTGAGAGGGGAGATGGCTGCCACGTCCGAGATGCGCCGTTGCGGCTGCAGGGCCGTCGCGAACACCGAAGGAGCAGACATGTCGCTTTCGCTAACGGCGTGACCCGCTGCTACCACCGCAGAAGAGGCATGGAAGTTGGCCGTCATGTCGCCGAGTGAGGTGAAGAACGCTGTCGCTGTGGCCGTGTCGTCCTCCCTGCCTTCTTGATGACCCGAATGCACCCTTGTCAAGGCAAAGGAGTCCGAAATGGTAGAGGTGCAACCACCTCGTGGCGAGGCCGGGGAAGACGGCGAAGACGTGAAGGAAGGCCGCGCTGGTGAGTTGTAGCTGTCACCCGAATCGAAGTCAGGGTCCATGGCTGGTGTGGATAAGTGCACGCCCGAAAAAAGGTCAAGGAAAAAAAAAAAAAAGAGCCCGTCAAACTACAGTGTTTCCCCCATGTGTGAAGAGTAAAAAGAGGAAAGAGCACTTCTTTAAAGAAAGAAAAAAAAAAAACACACACACAGGCATTGAAGAAGAGCAGAAGTGCGGGGATGTCATACAAACGCATTCATCTGATTTTTGACAAGAAAAATTGCATCTACTATTTCACCCTAAGCGAGGATCCGCGGCTCGGTCTCGCAACATCAACATCAACATCAGAGACACACACACAAAAAAAAAAAAAAAACACCATTACTGTGCATAAAGAAGCGCCTAGTCGTAAGTTCGAGGAACAACCTCCTGCTGCTTTCCAGAAGTCAACAAAGAGGGTGAAAAATAAGAAAAGAGGTGCAGTTCTAAGCGGTGGATCAAAAAAAAAAAAAAAAGAAATAGAGAACGCGCAAAAAAAAAAAAAACGGGTTCGACTGTTAAAGAGTGCTTCTATGACTGTGTGCTGAGCAACAGAAGAAAAAAAAAAACTGCAAAAAGAAAGTCACATGGGTGGAAACCTCTGCTTACTCTCGCAAGAGCGCTCGTGTCGCCTGTGACAAGGACTCGTTTACCGCCAGTAGATTTCGTAGCCTTTCCTCCCGCTCCATGGCTTCAGTGGACTCCCTCTCGCGCAGTGCCTGCAGTGTGCGGGCTCCGTCGGTGATCCCCCAACAGGGCGAGGATGCCGAAAGTGACGCACCTAGTGGCCTGCCATCCAAGTCCCCATCGCAGAAGACAGTCGTTGCGTCGATGCTGGTCTGTCCGCTGGGTCGGTGGCTGATGGACGTCTCTGCCAGCGATGCCACAGTCGGCGAAACCACTCCCTCCTGCAGCACGTGGGACGTGCAGCTGCCGTTGTCGCCACTGAAGTGTTGTATCGGCGAATCTTCCGCCACTTTTCCTCTTTCTTCTTCCTCGCTGCTCTCTGGCTGCGTTGCGCGGAGGTACACGTAGCGGCGAAATGGAAGCATGTACGCCAAGTAACGAAACAGCGGATGCTCTGAGCGGCACTGCGCGACGTGCGCAGTACACCGCCGCGCATCCCGCAGCACCGCCGTCGCGAGCAGCTGCGCCTCGTCCAGCTCGTTGGCGCCTGGGAGCAACGATACAATAGTGCGATCGTCGAAGTGGCCGCGCATGGTGCCGTTGGTGAGGGCGGTGAAGGTGCCAATGCCCTCCAGGCGACGAGTCAAGTGCACAATGCCGCCACTCTGCGCACGCGCTGCGTAGCTGTGACTGTCCTTACTACTATTCAACGGATGTGGTGGTTTGCTGGGATGCAACGCGTGTAGAGGAGCATTGACGCAACTTTCTTGCAACGGCGGTGGGTTGCAGTAGGCGGCCAGGGTAGCGTGCTGCTCCTGTGCGGAGGACAGGCCTCGACGGGTCACGCATGCCTCCTGCCACGCGCGGGCTACCGCGCAGTTCAGCTGGGAAAGCTGCACACACACGTCGACCACCGCGGAGAGGTAGCGGCCGCACCGCAGATGCGCCGCTTCCTGCGCGGTGCCCGCGTAGAATTGACCTCGCCTCCATGCAACTGCAGCTGCTCTGACAGATCCACCAAATGCCGGCGGTGCGTAGGGGGCAGGTATGACGGTGCCGCTTTGAAGCGCACCCACAGAGCCGCGAGCGGGCGTCAAGTCCGTCAGCAACGCCAACGTGGCGCACGCACTCGTCGCCGAGGCCGACACCACTACTTCCACACCGTCACGTGTCGTTCGTGTGCAGTACAGCGAAAGCGGATGCACCACAGCTACCCCCCTCGCCGCCTGTTCAGAGGCGGCAGTAGCGGACAGACTTCCACGCAGGAGGGCGGGTGCACCGTCCGCCCTGCTGCTCATCTGCCCCGAGACGTGGAAATGTACAAGGCATCGCAGGGGCCGAAGAGTTGGTGGGAGCCGCTGCGCCGCCACGGCCCTGTCTTCTGCGAAAAGCCGATACACCGCCGGCGCGGACACCGCCGGCGTAACGCGCAGGTGCAGCACCGTGTAGCCTTGTCCCTCCAGGCGCACGTGTGCGACACTGCCGTCCTCTGCAGACCACGCCATCACATCCGCACCGGCAGCGTACTCCTCGTTGTTGCCAGGGGTTTCGAGTGGGTTCGCGGGCGCTGCTTCACCCGTGGGCCACGCGTGGGAAGGAGGGGAGAGACACCAGTACACGGCTGGTGGGCTGGTCACCGCCTCGCCCACGTAGCTGCCGTCCGTCGCGCCTCGGCTCGCCTCATACAGCCAGCACAGCCGCGCTCCGTGTTGCGACGTGGGGAAGGCAGTGGAGCTGCTGTGCAGGGCTCGCATCGCATCCAACGCACGCGCCGTCCGTGGTGCGGCGAGGTGAACCGCCTGCGCTGCGGTGATGGCTGAGAAGCGGCATGGGTGAGTGGTGCGGCTGCTGTTCAGCACGCCGCCCCAGTGATGCGGCTCCGGCAGCTCGCCCAACCACCCTGCTCTCCTTTCCTTCACACCGAGAGAAAGCTCGATGTCTTCGTTGTGGAGTTCCTCCGGAGAAAACGGGCGCGTTGCCCGCTGACGCGACTCGACATTGGCAGAATCACATACGTCGTGCACGCGGTCCGTCGCGGGCAGCTCCGTGTCCATTTCCAGTGCCATCTGCAGCATCGCCCGCCACGCCGGCGGCGGGCTGCAAACTGGGAACATTTGCTCGACATAGGTAAACAGCACTGATGAGGCCGCGGAGACCGCCGCAGGCACGGCGCCAACACTACATGAGAGAGCGGAGGAGAAGGGCAGCTGCGTTGGTGGCCGTCGAGAGCCGTCAGGGCGGGTGACCGGGGCAGGCCACCGCACCGTGAAGGTCTCGCGGTGCACCGCAACGGTCAGCCGCACGCGGTGCAGCGCACACCACAACTCTAGAACCGTCCCTACAAAGATGTGGGAAGGAAGTCTCTGTGGCTGACAGCGTGACGTCCCCTCGGCTGATTCGCATGTGGTCGGCATAACATCGCTCAAACCTGCCTTTCCGTCTTTGTCGTTTGCCATGGGCGAGTGCAGTTTGTGAACCGAGAAGGTCGTGTTCTCCGGCGCACACGTGGATAGCGGCCCAGTGTCTTCGTTCGTCCGTGACGATGGCAGCGCGGGCTCCAACAACCAGTCATCCACCGCTCCGTAAACGGCGTAGCGGGTGAAGAGTTCGGGCCGCTTTTCCAGCAATAAGGTGTGCAAAGGAGGGTCTGGCTCTCGCCACACTCCACAGAGGCCGCCCACGGAGGCCGATGACAAGGGGACACACCGAGGCAGTGCGACACCGCCGCCGCCGCTGTAATTTGCTGCACCGGAGCCACTTGACTCTCTCGTCAAGCGAACACCACCACTCTCTGGTGTGAGCAGGGTGGAGAGAAGTCGCGGACGCTCCGAGAGGCTGTTGTACACCGCCAGCGCCGCTCGTACTTTATCCTCATCGGCGCTCAGTGTCCACGCAGTGAAGCACATCTCGCGATCCTCGTCATCGTCGTGGTGGTGGTGGGCTGCCGTGGCCGAATGAGTCGAGGGACGGCTGTGCACTTTCACAAACGTGTTCATGTTGTCCATAAAAGAAAGAACCGTGCCGTCGGCGTACAGGAACTCCGCACCACCGTCGCTCCATGCGGCAGCCCGCACAACGGAATGGGCAAAGGCGTGCATCCGCGTGTATATGTGTGTGTGTGTGTATGGGGTGTGTGTGCGTCGGTGAGATTTGCAAGTAATAAACAAAAAAAAAAAAGGGTTACGGGAAAAAGGCCTAGAGAACTAAACCCTGTCCTTCAAATAAAAGACGCGTTTGGTGAACATAAGAGAAGAGCAGAGAACAGCAGATGATGCGTACGAGTTGACATCGGTGAATTGAGCCGCAGACCACAGATGCTGTAGTGACAACACGGAAGACGAGTGAAGCTTGCAAGAACAGAAAAGAAAGATCAGTAATGCTCTTCTGCGTACCTTTTTTCTCTTTTTTTTTTGTTCCAGCGCTACTGTGGCGTTGCAGCGTCAAACAGAGACATAGCCACGGACACAAAGCTAAAAGAGACGCACACACACACACAAAAAAAAAAAACGTACTAGCTCGTTTTTGAGCATCTATAAGCCAGAGACCTTATTTTAATTAATTATCCGTTATTATTTTTGTATTTTTATGCGTGTGCAAGGAGGAAGAGGGAGGGAGAGGGAAGGTTTGCCCAGCTCTGCAGACGCACACCTTTTCTGCTTTTTCTCATTATTATATACTGTTTGCATTTTTTTTTCCCCTAAATTATGCCATTGTATATTCAATAGTGCAAGATCAGCACGCTTCCATAATATCTTAATAGTTCAATCACATTTCACACACAACGGAGAAATTTAAAAAAAAAAAAAGAAGAAAAAAAAACTGATCGAACAGATTTGGATGCAAAGCGCACAGATCCTCTATTTTGAAAACACGTCAGTATATACCGGAAAGGAGGATGTGAGTGAAAAGACAGCTTGGCCAGCACAGAACAGAAAAAAAAAAAAAAGAAGACGTGACGTAGAGGTACGGAAAATTCGACTCAACAGAAGTAAAACAAGCGAAAAAAAAAAAAGACACCTTGAAAACAAAACACACACACACACAAACAAACAAACAAACAAAGGGGAAGAGAGGTGGATCGATCGCTGCACAACACACACACACAAAACAACAACAACAACAAAAAAAAAAACACCCAGACGCCGACAAATAAACACGAACACACACACACACACAAAAAAAAAAAAGAAGGAGAGCGGTGAAAATGAGGCAGGAGAAGGGAGAGGAAAAAAAGTAGAAAAGAGAGCACCGCTGCGCGCAAGACACACTAACTACGCCCCTAACTCTTTTTGTCCTTGCCTATCCACTGCGCCGTCTCGGTGCTTCGCATGCACGCACAATCACTTTTACAAAAAAAAAAAAAAGATAACAGTTGTGCTTAGTTAGGTGAATCAGACATTTTATAGGACAGTAAAACAAGACAAAAAAAAACGCAGAAAAAAAACAAGAAAGAACGTTTGCTGCATTGGGGCATACACCAGTTGTACCGCCAAAAAATGAAGAAATGAAAAGGAGTGGAGGGAAGTAAGACCGCTAGGTGTTCGAGCCACTTACTTGGGTACATTCAGCAATTTGATCAACGTGGCCAGAAGATTCACGTCGTCTGGATTCAGCTCATCCGCGAACTTTTTCACCGCATCCACGGAGGGACGAGAGATGTGAGAAATGAGTTTGTAGTCCTTGCCACAAAACTGATCCGCCTTCGCACCCGATTCCCCGGAGTTGATTTTCACCGCGACTTCCATGCCCGGCATCGCAATTTCAACCGGATGGTTGTCGCGCTCAATCGACATCACCTTTCCGATCGGGGTGACGGTGCCGTCGTCTTTCAGCGAGCTGATCGGTGTGCCGACGCGCAGCTGCCCGCGCTCGACGTTCACTGGCAGAATAATGGGATCCGTTGCGTGAAAAGCCGCTCCAATGATTTTCAGCTGCACAGGGAAGACCACCACGGAACGCAGGCGCTCCTTTTCCTGCGCCTTGTACTCGTTTATGTACCGTGTGAAGCGGTCGAAGAGGTGGTAGATGATCTTCGCCTCGAAGATGTTGATGCTGTTCTTCTTCGCAATATCGCGTGCCTCCTCGGACACATCGACGTCAAAGGCGAGGATAACGGCGTAGCGCGGCTCACGACGCTTCATGGACAGCGTCTGGAGTACGTGGCGCTTGTAAATCGGGCCAATAGCGGCGCTCGCCACGGGGATTTTCATGTCCCGCAGGAAAGACAGCAGCGCCTCCAGTGCACCAAGGGTGCTGCTCTGCACACTGACGCCGAGACCATCCGGGTTGAGGAACTCGTTAACGCTCAACGAGTCCTTCATCACAGTTTCGGCAATCTTCTCGCGATCGTCGTTCGGCCGTACGACAAGCAGCTGTGTACCAGGGACGACGTACTCGAGATCGTTACCAATGATCTTGACACCCATGGAAGCCTTGACTGTCTTGTGGTGGTCGTACTCGCTGCGCGTGCCCATCTTATTTGTCGACTTCGGCGTCAGCAACGAGCGAATGTGGGTGAAAATCGGCCCGTTCTGTCCACACAGACAGATTTCCTCGCCTTCGTGCAGGGTGCCGTTGATTAGAATCACGTCTATGGTGAAGCCATAGCCCGTGACCGGCTTCACCTCCAGCACTGTGGACTGCAGGTCGTCCTTGTAGGTCACCTTCTTCTCCATGAACTGCTGCACGAGGTGGATTGTAAGCAGAATCAGTTCGGCAACGCCCTCACCGGTCTTGGCGGAGGTCGGCACGACGGACACAAACTTGCGCATGTCCTTGTTGTTATAGTACAGCTCCGAGTTGAGCTCTTCAGCGGCCAGCTCATTCTTCACCTCGCTCCAGCGCGTGTTGAACTCACTGCGCACGTAGGGCTTCTGCAGCTCGATGGACTGCTGGATGTCCATGTTCTCGTGTGCCTGCCAGTCGTACAGGCAGTCTATCTTGTTCAGCGCAACAATGAAGGGGCATCGTTTTTCGCGCAGTAGGCGGATCGACTCACGAGTTTGTTGCTCCAGCCCGTGCATGATGTCCACAACGAGGATGGCGATGTCGCACAGACTGCTGCCGCGGTTGCGGAGATTGGTGAAGGACTCGTGACCAGGCGTATCGATCACCAGCAGGCCAGGCACGTCGAGATTGTAGCTGTACTTCTTGTTCACCTCAGCCGTGTCGGCGACCAGCTTTTCGCGCGGAAGGAAGGTGGCACCGATCTGCTGAGTGATGCCGCCCGCCTCTCCGCCCTGGACGTTTGTCATGCGGATGCGATCGAGCAAGCTGGTCTTGCCGGCATCGACGTGGCCCAGCACACAGCAGATGGGAGAGCGCAGGTTGCTGACTTTCTCCAGCATGTGGTTCTTCGCCTCCTCCGCTGCCTCGGCCTGCCGCTTCGCCTCCTCGCGCTCCTTCTTGCGCTTTGCCCGCGCGGCGCGGATGCGCTCGTTGTTTGCGCGGCGAGCCTCCCGCCGCTCGTCGCGCTCCATGATGGCCTCCCAGTCATCCTCATCCACCTCAGCATCCGACTCGGACGGCTCTGTGTGCTCGGCGTTCTCGTCCTCAGACTCATCTTCCTCGGCTGCCTGCTGCTGCGACTGGCCCGCGTTGACGGTTGGCTTCGGCTTCGGCTTCGGCTTCGACTTAGGCGGGGCGTTCTTCTTCATCTCCTCGCGGATCTCCTCCTCGTGGCGGATCTTATCCACGTCCGGCAGCACCATGCCAGCGGCGCGCATTCGCTCGAGGGCCTCGTTCTTGTTTGACTTCTTCGCCTCCTTGCGTGCCAACAGCTCTTCCTTTTTCCGCAGCTCCTTCTCCCGTTGGCGCTCCTCCTCCTCGAACTTGCGCTGCTCCTCCGCCAGCCGCTCCTCCTCGCGTAGGCGGCGCTCCTCTTCTTCGGCCTCGCGCCGCAGGCGTTCCTCTTCGGCTTTCTGCAGCTCCATCTTCATCTTCAGCTTCGCGAGCATCGCGTTGGGCGGGCCTTTTTTGCCCGCCGCTTTGGGGGCCCCCTTCGGCGCTTTCGGCGGCATTTTTCACTGGATGTTACAATAACAGCAGTAAAAAAAAAAAAAGACAAAAAGGACAAAAAAAGGAGGTCAAGTAAATGAAAAAAAAAAAACCGAGAATCTTCAAAACGCAGTTTTAGCGGTCCTCCGAGAAAGCTGCAGAGCGTGCTGCTTACCAGAGAAACAAACAAACAAACAAACAAACAAAAAAAATACACACACACACAAAGTGGAAAAGGGTAAAAGGGGGAAAAAAAAAGGTGAAGGAGAGGAAAAAAGAAAAAGAAAGACACCGTCGGTAATCTCAGGATGGTACGATCATGCTACTGAAGTTGACTCTCCGTGTGTCTCTCTTTCTGTGTGTGTGTGTGTGTATTTTGTCGTTTTTTTTTTTTGGATGGAGAGTTTGTCTTTTCGAGAATCTCGCGCTACAGCTTTAGGTGGTTATATATCGAACTGGAAAAAAGGTGGCGCTTTATTTAGCAATGGTGTGCATCAGTCACGACTCGGCAGTCCGTCGCGAGCAGTCTTACACACATGTATGGTGCTTTGCTAGAGAAATAAAAACAGTAATAATGATAAAAAAAAAAAGAGGGAGTACTGATATTAGCTTAAGGCGTACAAATAACCAGAAACACAGGAAAGCGTGTATTTAATAGTTAATGATAGTAAAACTAAGAAAACGGCAGCATAAAACAAAAAAAAAAAAAACAGAGAACTGGAATCCTAACGTCAAAAACGACAGTCGTGTGGTATTTAAAGAAAGAAAATAATAAATAAATAAAAATGTGTATGAGAAACAACGAAGGCGACACAATAACACAGCAGTACAAACAAAAGAGAATGAGAGAGAAGAAGAAAAAAAAAAAGAAGAGAAGAAATGCACCATTACAGAAAAAAAAAAAAGAAGGGAGAGAGAGAGAGAGAGCATCAGAAGGCGTAAGTCAAAGCGAAGAGGTTCACGTGGAAAAAAAAAAAAAACAAAAGCACCATCAACAACACCAAAAGAAAATGGTACCCTTGCTTTACAGGTTGAAAAAAGTGTGCCACTGATAAACAGGGCACTGCTTCGTTGCTCTGTTTCACTGTGGCGGCACGCCTATCACACATTCAAGAAACAGCAACGCGAGGCGAATGAGGAGTTCGACATCGAAATCGTAGCAGCGACACTCCTCAACGTGTATGTGTGTTTGTTTGTGCTCTAGAAGTAGACGTCAACGGAAAGGAGACGTTTTGAAGCCTAGCTTATCTTTAGCGCAGCTGCATTGGCTGCACTTCTTCTAGCGCCGTCCTATCTCTTTTTTTTTTTGTTGTTGTTTTCGCTTGCTTGCTTGCTTGTTACTCAGGGTACAAATACGAAATGGCGAACAAGATACACAAACAGACTTACACGCGTCATTCACACACAAACATACACACACACACACACAAATAGAAAGCAAACACCACAATAAAATGAAGCACACACGCAAAAAAAAAAAAAAGAGAATCACGTATCCAAACCTCTCCGTAGAACGGTGAAACCTGATGTCATAAAGAGTGGGGGAAAAAAAAACACAGATGCAGCAGCAAAGCCAGCAGTCAAGACGGCTACCAAAAGCCAAGACTTGATGAGGAACAGCATCTTGTTATTCTTGGAGAGGCCACCAGGAAAGATACAGCGGGGGAAAGAAAAACAAGCACATGCACAAGTGCCGAGAAAAAACAATAAAAGTAGCCGAGAACGGATAATAGACCAAAAAGCGCGGCGGTCAACTCACAACCAAAAAGAGAAAAGACAAGCTAGACCTGAACGGGGAAAAAAAAAAAGGAGCTGAGAACGCACAAAACAGAGAGAGAAAAAGGTCTGTGAGAATCGTACAAAGGAGAAAAAAAAAAAAAACAAGGTCAGCCTATCTGCCAGAATTGGTTCCGCAACAAGAAAAAAAAATTGCTCCGTTAGGTTTCCCTTTTTTTTTTTTTACCTTTTAGAAGGCAGCCACGGAGGTCATGGTGTGCGAGAGGAATTCCTCCATGCCCGCCTCAAGCTCCTTCGCGAGCAGATTGCCGTAGTTCCACAGCTCCGTCGACATCGCCGCAATGTCAACCCGCTCCGCTTTCTGTGGCAACACCACAATCCACTCGTACTCCAGTCGCTCCCCCTCATCACCAGCGCGCGTGATGATCAGTGGGGTGCGGCGTGTCTCGACGAGCTGCAGCGTCACCCCGACCTGCGTCCGCATCGCCCATTTCCGTATCACACGTTCGCAGCAGTAGTTTACGTCTCCCAGCTCAGGCGACAGCACCGACTGCACGGAGTCGCGCGTGCTGCGGAGGATGTCCGTCTCGAGGTACGCGTCTGCAATGCGTTTTTTGATGGGATGACGAGCCCGCACGAGAAAGCGCAGGTCTGGCATCTGAGAGCGGACGTAGTGCGACACGAGAAAGCGATCCCACGGGCGGTTTATCTTCACGCACTGCAGCTGAGCGTTCAGCTCCGCGTCTAGAAATTCGCCGGCGCGGCGGATACTAACCCTGTAGCTGGTGGTGGCATCCTGCACCAGCTTCATACCAAGTCGGGCCACCAGTTTTTCCACGGCCTCCGCATTGGACGCGGAGGCGACGGCGAACCACACGTAGGGGTGGTAGGCGTACAGGTGTCGCTGCAGCGACCACAGCGGGAGCGTGTTACGGTTCTGTTTGGCGATGGTGCGGTGGAAGAGGATGCGGCCGGCCCCGATGTTCAGTTCACCGCTCATATTTGTGTTCCACAGGTTCGCCATACACCACTCCAGGCCACGACGGAAGTGTTGACTGTTCGCCGCGTCCACGTCGACCTTCGACACGACGTAGGCCTGCGTGTTTTTGCTCTGCCCGGGCAACTTCGACGGGTTGATCAGTCTCATGCCGACGTCGGCGGAGAGGTTTGCGTGCAGTAGTTGGTAGGCCCGCGGCACGAGCGGCTCGTAACGCTCGCCCATCAGCTGCGGATTGAACTCCATGTAATCGATGTGGCGGCGCTCCTCGAAGCCGGGCTCGGCGCCCCAGTCACCGTACTCGTCCGCCTCGTCCAGTGTCTCCTCGACGCGGTCGTAGCCGGTCACGACGACGCCCGCCGTCTCCGGCGACACGGTAAGGCTGGCCTGTTCCGCTGACAGCAGCTCCTCGACCTGGCGAACCAGCGTGCTCTTCTTCGCCTGCGGGTCAATGGTCCACGTCGGCACAGTCCCTCCCGCACCGGTTGACGCGCTCAGCTGTTTCTGCTGCAGAAAGAAGATCAGCTCCGGCGCAGAGAGAGAAAAGAGGTTTCCCTCGTTCCACAGACCCCACACCAAATCGTGCGTGATGTGGCTGAAGTCCTTCTGCGTGACAGAGGACTGCCAACGACGGTGGTGTGGCAGGGAGAAGGAGGCAGCAGTGGCCGGCGCCCACCTGCGCAGAGAGACCTGCGGAGCAGAGGAAGATGAGGGCGATGTGGTGGAGAAGCGGGATGACACGCCAGTTGTCCTCGTCGCGGTTGCACGTTTGGCGGTGAGCATGCACGACGACCACGACGTTGCAGCGACGTCGGCCACCACGAGCTTTGTGACGGGCAAGCGCTGCATCGCGGAGGGGCGAGTTGCGAAGGTGTGTGTACGATGTTGGGAGCGGAAGGCCGTGTAACGCCGCTAGTGCTCAATCGGGAAGGTCCCTTTTCTTTAATAAACGCGTGCTTTGCCTTAGATAGACGCTTTTATGTTAACTCAAGCAACAAGAGCTTCTTTCTCCAAAAAAAAAAAAAAAGAACGAGTGTATGTATATATATATATGTTCTTTTCTTTTTGAGTCTATTTTGTCTACGCAGCGAGCCTGCCAGTGAGTCTAAAGCAAACTCTGAGAGAACAAACGGAAACAGGAACAACACACACACACACACACACACACACACACAATAATAAGAGTAGTAATAGAGCTTTTTGTTGTTGTCGAGTCAGAATATAGGGGGAAAAAAAAAGAGAACAGAAATAGTGCGGAAAAGGGTCAAATCTCCAAAAAGGAAAGGAAAACTGTTTAGCGAGCAAACATATAAAAAAAAAAAGAAAAGAAGAGGGAGTTTACTGTTGGTGAGCGTATTAGCGTGCAAAACACAAAAAAACTCCATTATCGACCTGAGAAGGAAAAAAGCGAGCTGTAGTTGACACATGTGGCTCAAGTCTAACGCACCAAAACAACTCCCCATTCGCATGCTCTTCTTTTCTGTTTTTCTTCTCTCGTTGGGTGAGAATGAAGCGAGTCGACACTTCACGCTGAAGCAGTGTTGTGTTCCTTTGAGAGCGACAAGTGCAAAAATCCTTTTTCCTCAAAAGGCTCTTTGTATTTGCATGTGCTTTGCCGCTATCTGCTTTTTTTTTTTTTTAGTTTAGTGTAACACTAAGAAACGGAAGAGATCATTCGACGAGTATATCAAATGTACATTGCAGCATCTTGTAGCTTTGCAGTGGTATAATTCTACGACACACATAAAAAAAAAAAAAACGGACAATAATGGAGATAAAGCACCGATGCCACGTTACGAGAGGCGATAGTGACTTCGGCTTTGCGTGTGTTTGTGTGTATAGACGAAGCTGCATGCCGTTTTCTTAGTCCTTCTTTTTCTGCTCGTTTTTTTTTTTTTTTGATGCTCTCTGCTTTTAATTTTCCCTTTTTGATATTGCGATATTTATATACAGTATAGTAATAATACCGATAACAGTAAAAAAAAAAAAAATAGCTTTGTTGACCGAAAAAAATGTAAGCGGAAGCACGGAACAAAGTAAAATGCACTACAGCACAGAAGCCGCTACTTGTAACACGAAAATCCCATAATAAAAAATACTGATGTAATGACAAAGATACCCATCGAACACACTAAAGAGACATTACAAAAAATACTAGTAGTAATTCACCTAAAAAGAAAGGAGGAGTGAAAAAGAAAAATCAGACAAGAAAACCACTTGTCAAAACGATGGCCATATACAGTGAAAAGAGAAAAAGAGAGGGCAAGCAAACAAAAAAAAAATAAGGAATGTCGAGTGAAACTCTACACCTCCAGTTTTGAAAAATGAGGGATATTAAAAAAAAAAAAAAACGGTTTCCTGCCAGGAATTTTGCCGTGAATTGGTGGTAATGGCAGCCGCCTCCTCGAAACCAGAAATGACGTGTTTTTTTTTTTTCTTCTCTATTTCTTGTCCGTTAAGTATATATATATATATATATCTCTCTCTCTATATATATAGATGTATATATAGATATGTGTGTATAACAACAATAGGCGCGTGTGGATGTGCAAAATACACCCGCTGCAAAAGAAGAGAAACGAGAAGACAAGAAAACAACAACAAAAAAAGAAGGTGAAATCCACTCAAGAAAAAAAGAAAAGAAAAGGCCATCGTAAAGTTAGGAGTGAATCGAGGACGGCACTGTGCGAGCAGAGAGACGAGGAAGAACAAAATAATAATAGTAATAAACAGAGTTTCTGATGAAAGAAAAAAAAAACGGCTCATTTGTACCCTGAAGTAGCTTTAAAGAAGGTGGTTGCTGTGGTCAAGCAACGCCAAAAAAAAAAAAAAAGACATAGGCAGCTTTGAAGGAAAACAAAAAAAAGGTAAAAGGAAAAAACTATGAGCGCTAGACTAGTTTTCGTATTCGTGTTTTGCTCAAATTCTCAGTAAAAAGAAAGAAAAAAACAGGACAAGAGATAAGAAAAAATGTTAACAAAAAAAAAACAAGGAAAAAGGGAGAAAACCCCCAAAAAACAACACGAAATAGATCAAACGGACAGACACGCGGCACACACACACACACACAGAGAAAGAGAGGAGTTTAAAACGAAAACAGCGACGACAACAGCAAACAAGCAAGAAGAAAAAAAAGGAAGATAAAAGAGCTTTGCCGATCGTATCTACCAATCAGCATCTCCTTCGCCTCTCACTTGTTTTACAATCGCTGAGTTGCCTTACAGTTGCACAAGGGGAAGTGAAGCTGGAAGGCTTGTATGTTGTAAACGAGATTAAAAGAAAAAGACGTACGCCATAGGTCAAGAAGAAAAGAGAGGAGTAAGAGGAATAAGCTGCAGCGTCGCTCAGCTGAAGGAACAATGGTTGAAAAAAAAAAAAAAAAGACCAGTTCAAAAACTACCCGGAAGGCTCGATTAGGATTACACACACAAAAAGGGGGAAAAACAAAATTCTTGACGATTATTGTTCAGACGCGTCGCCATATTCAATTGAACGGACAGAACATTAACACTATACAGAACAACAACAACAACAACAACAAAAAAGCTCGATATTGCTGTTTGTGTGTATGTATGTGTGTCTGTGTGCGTACTGAAGAAACGTAGTTTCATATTTTCACATGAACACGCGTTACCGCACGGGAGCGCGAAGTACAAAACAGCAACAACACACACAAAAAAAGATCAAAAACAAACAAAAAAGCGTCCCAGTCCGTAGTTTTCCAATGCGGATGAAAGAATAACGTAAGAACGTTGCTTTTCTTTTTGCAAAAATAAAAACGAAAAAAGAAAGAAAGAAAGAAGAGATACTGGAGAAAAGCTGAAGAGTAACGCCATGACACTACCGTTTTTCGTGGGTCATTTGAACACCATTGATTGCACGGCGGCAAAGAAACGTTAGCTTCTACCTTTCAGGAAGCAAAAAAAAAAAGAAAAGAAACAAAAAAAAAAAAGGGGAGGGTCAACACTCGGACTATTTCTTCCGACAACAAGCTCTCTGGTAGCGCCTTTTGACCAATTGAATGAACCAATTCTGGGCAACGAGGAAAATAGGCACGGAACGAGAGGAAGGAAAAAAAGGAAAGAAAGACACTTGGCGAGTAAGAGGATCGCTAAAAAAAAAAAAAAACTCCATTTACATATATTATAAAAAAAAAAAAGGAAAATAAGAAAACAAAAAAAAAAGAACGAAAGAAAAGTGCCTCAACAAGAAGGCACAGACAGAGTCACGTTCAGCACACGGGACTTAAAAGCAGAGGCAACAACTACCAATAATATAAATGAGAAAAAAAAAAGAGGATGAGTTGAAGCCATACACAAGCCTCATATACTACAGATCAGATGAAAAAGAAAAAAAAAATGACCCATATTAACAACCAAATGGGCGTACAAAAGAAAAACTGAAACTTCATGGCGTACGGTAGTCACAGAAGGCAAGAGGAAACCTGCGAACAAGCATGAGATAAAAAGAAGCACTTTTTTTTAGACGCACATGAATGCGCTCACATTGCTTCCTCTCTCTTCAACACAAACGGAGTTGGAAGGGCGCGGTGACCACTTAATTTCGACGAAAGACTGTAGAGACGTACATGTTGTTGAGTAGATGGCGAAAAAAAAAAAATGGAGAGGCGGTAAATATATATATGTATATATGTATGGAGATAATTAACTATAATGGGAAAAAAAAAAAAACGCCGCACGCTTGATAGCACCTGGAGGAGCAACAACTATAAGAAAGAGAAAAAAAAAAGCCTATAAGAAAAATCAGGAACACATGCAGCCTTTACTGAACACTACTCTTACAGGAAAGGGGGTGTATGCGTCACACCAATGTACGCGACCTCCTCCCAAATGTGTTCGCTCCTTTTCAACGGTACTCAATCGAGATTCACTGGGACCAGTGGACTTTAAGTGTCGGTGATTCAAAAAAAAAAAAAAAAGAAAAACAAAGTTACCGCAAATGGAAAGATAAAGAGAAAAATCGTATGTATAGAGAGAAGTGTGGCGATAACATGAAAAAAAAAAAAGACCCATCCTTCATGGAAGGCTCACGCATTACTGGGAAGAACAACAACGACGAAAAAAAAAAATACGATCGATCTTAAAGAAAAAGCAGACACACCAAAAGAAAAAAAAAGGCTATGAGAGAAATAAAACAGAAAAAAAGGTGCACACTGTATTTCAATGGCAAGTTTTTTTTTTTTTCGCCTCAATGATAGAGTGAGCTCATAAACAAAAACCCAAAAAACTTGTAGTTTCAAACAAGAGAGAAAGAAACAATAGTAAAAAAAAGAAAACAGTATCGCCGAAGTGCGCCAAATAGAATGGAAGGTCAAAGTGTGTAAAAGAGATTAAAAAAAAAAAAAGAAGGTGGTGATAGTGGAGAAAGCGTGAGCAAAAAAAGAAGAATAAGAATGGAACGTGGAGTGCCGCAACCAACTTGATTAAGATTGATAATTGGTGCACGTCTACTCAGCAACGCATATGCGAAGGAAACAAACAAACAAAAAAGCCAAGAGACATACAAAAAGAGGTGAGGAAAAGAAGATACAGCCTATCAGGTTGTTCGAATCAAAGTGCCTAAATAAACAAGATAGAAAAGTAAAAAGGCAAGACAAGCTTGGTGTTGTCGAAACAAGAACATACGCAAACACTCACGCCCACACGCGCAAGCCCCAGAAAAAGAAAAGGAGAAAGAAAAATAATAAAAAAAAAAAACAGCTTTATCTTACTATGGACCTTCAAAATGATGACAGTTAAAAAAAAAAAAAAGGGAGCAGTTAGGATGCGCAGGAAAAAAAAAAAAAAAAGTAAAACACGAAAAAGGGGAAAAGTGCTTATTACTGGAGCCATTGCAACGCAAAAAAAAAAAAAAAAGGAGGAGGAGGAGTTGCCACTACGGGCTTCTTTATGGGAGCTTATACTTACCTGTATGGCCAAATTACTTTTTTTTTTTTTTTGGTTTCTGATAAAGAGGAGCTCCTGGACATATCTTCAAAAAGAGCAAACAAAAAAAAAAAAGAAAAAAAAAAAAGAAAAAGAAGAAACGAACGTTTCAACGCAAGTGTTTATCGACAGGAAAGAGGTGCGTTTCAGTATGCTGAGAAGAAGGAAAGAAAAAATATATATAACCTGTGCTTGCACGCTATATAGAGCGTCCTTTCTGTAATATCCAAATGAGCGCTTGCTGCTCACTCGAAGAACTGTACACACTATATGCCTTTTCCTCCTTTTTCCCACTTTTTTCTTCTTCGCCACAACTCTTTGCGTTTTCCCCTCTTCCGAGAAGTGTATTGTGTTCACGTTTTATGTACGGCAAGCACTTCCCTGCTCCGCTGAAAAAGTGCTTTCTTTGCCCACGCTGTTACTCCGCTTCACCACCATCTGCACGTGCAGTTCTCCTCGAATGCGACCGAAAAAAAAAAAGTAAAGCGTTTTGGAAAGCAAAGAAAGCACAGAGCAGGAGGGAAACGACAACAACAACAGCGACGACACACATAGAGAAAAAAAAAAACGTGCTCCCCACGTACAAAGAAATTTGTCATCGTTGTAACACATACACGTAAAAGGAAAGGAAGAAGGAATGCGGCTAAAGAGCTCATACCCACATCCAGACACACACACGAATTGTCAAGCCCCTCTGCGAATGAAACGTCGTCCCTAACCATCAGTGTGTACAGGAAAAAAAAAAAAAGAGAAAAACGCGAACGAAAAGATAATGAAGGCTTACAAAAAAAAAAAAAAAAAAGATAGCGTGAAAAGCAATAAGCAAAACCCCCAATGAGCAAAAACAACGAAAGAAAGGGAGGAAAAAAAAAAAAAGAAACACGCGTTTTCTCCCCTTTTGAGTGTTAAACTGCACTGAAGTCAAGTTTTTTTTTTTTTAAACGCGCTTTCTCAACCCGCGTCTTTGCCGTTCACACTTTTCCCCTTTTCCTCTCCTAGGTTCTAAGGCCTGCGAGAAGGAAGAGCGTAGTAAGTGGAACCATATGGCATTTGCGGACACACCGGCAGCGTCTGCATCCTCGCGGAGGGGGGCAACATGGACGTGGCCGGCGGCAGAGGTGAGGAATGCATTACAGGCTCGTACGCCATTGAGTACGTTGGCACGGTGCTGGCGAGCGGCACAGTGCTTCGCGGCAGTCGCGGCTCCGCCCCCATCATGGAGAGCACCTCGGCCGGCGAAATCAGCTGTGACGGCGAAGTCACACAGGAATTACTTGGGGTGGTGGTGGCGGTGGTGGGCAGAAGGCCCACAACTTGGGATACGTTTTGCACGAGATAGTATGATGACGCGGCTTGCGGAGCAGGTAGCATCGAAAACGTGGTCGCTGTAACCTGCTGTGGTGAGGACGCCGCCGTCAGCATGCAGTGCGGCTGCAATGAGGGCTGGTGGTAGTCCTGGCTGCTGCAGTGCGCAACGTGCGGTTGCCCCTGGTGTGGCGACGCCGTGCGGTCGTCCGCATAGCGAGTGACGGCGGCAGCAGTGGCCGGGGAAAGGGAGGAGACCACTTTCGTCGCTGGCACACGGATGCGTGGGTAGTGCGGGAGGTGGTTGCGAACCATGCTGCGATCAATGCTCAGCTGCTCCAGGCGGCGATTCGCGTTGGAGAGGATGACTTCCACAAAGCGCGGCTTCGGCCGATCCAGCGGCGGCACCGCCGCGTGAGCTGCGCAGGGGATAAACGTGTTGTGCAAGTTCTCCACCTGCAGCTGTCCGTCCGTGCCGTTCAACTCGACGAAGGCGTTGCCGCTGCACTCGCCACTCTCCAAGACGCCGATGTCCAGTCGCACGTAGCGGATCCCCTTCAGGAAGTTCTCCACATCGGCGCGTTGGGTTTGAAACGGTAGCCCACGCAGCCAGTACACGAGATTCTGCACCACGGGTTGGGCCTGTGCTGCAACGAGTGTGGGCCGCATTGCGTCGTAGTGGTACTGCTGCTTGGCGGCTGCCAGCTCCTCGACGGAAGAAAGCCGCATAGAGAACTGCATGAAAGGCTTCTGCTGCCCCACCATGACCATGCTAGGGAACATGCGCACCGCCTCCTCCGCTTCCTTTGGCGTGTAAAAGCACAGAAACCCCTGACCCTCGCACGGGCCATCGAGAAAGAAGGTGAAGTCTAAACTGCGCTGCGTCGTGCCGTTGGCGGTGTCGGCACTGGTGGAACGGATGCCCTTGAGCGAGTTGAGCAACGGCGAAAGCTCCCGCACACGGCTCGGTGTCACGTAGCCGATCCACACCACGCCAGGCACGGATGGAGAGGCGAGAATGCTCGTGTTTCCCTCTGCGAAGGCGGACGCCGGCATCTCGCACGGGGACGCCACTCTGGACGGTACACACCACAGACTCGTCGCGGAGTTGTCCGCGCTGTCGCTGCCCGAGTACAGTTGACATGGCTGCGGCTGCTGCTCGGTGGGATTCTCCGTGGGCAAGGCGCTATTGAAGATGCTCGCCTGTCCGTTTCGTCCATGTCCGCCTTCCACTGCCGTTATACTGCTCGAGGACGGCGCGGATGGCGAGAAGGACGGTCGCGCATTGCGGGTGCTGGCCGCGTCACCACTTCCACCCTCGCCACCGCAGATGAAGTCATACCCAGTAGTAGAGGTGACGGGTGCGATGCTCTGTGGAGTTTTGAGGAACATCTCTGTGCCACACGCCCTTTGCAACTTGCTCGTCTGCTGTTCTTTCTTTTTTTTTTTTTATTCGAACGGCTGGGACGATTGTGGTGTATTAAAGACAGTTTTGGGCTGGTTAGGGTGACTAGTAAACGAACAGTCGCACACGTAAACAGAAGAAGAAGCAAACAAACAAACAAGCAAACAAATCGATCTTCTTCTTCTTCTTTTTTTTTTTTCGTGTGTGTGTGTGTGCTCACTTTTATTTTCTTCTCTCCCTTTCAGACAGGAGGGAGGAAAATGATTAGAAAGAAAAAGAAAAGAAGGAAAACGAGAAGAGAAAAAAGTAAGGGAGAAGGATGAGATGGGGTTGCGATTTTACTCGCAGAAAATAGCGTAAATGGTTTTGGTGGTATGAGATATGCGTGTGCGAAAAAGATAAGAAGAAAGAATATATAAGTCGTTGATAGATTAAGTCTTGGAGGCAGTCCAGCACAATGAAGGAGAGTGAGAAGCAGAAGAGAAAAATGCGTGTGTGTTTTTTTCCCCCCATTAGAAAATAAGAATAATGTTAGTCGAAATCATAGTGGAAAAATGAAGGAGAGAGAAAAAAGTGGAAGAATGGTAAAACCAAAAATGACAAGGATGTACATTTATCAATGTCCAGAGTCGTTCTTCTTTTTTTTTTTTTTTTGGTGGCCCCAAAAAGTCGACAGCGCGATAGGATAGTGGTTCATAGAGATGCACTTTTACGTGTCACTTTAGCTTCCGTGCTCTTAAACGCGTGAAGTTAAACCACAAGGCCAGCTTAAACTCAGAAAGCGTCTACTTCTCTTCGCTGCATCTTAAGCCCCAGCACGTTTAGCTACACATACTCGTTTATTAGAGGCACGCTCGGACTGAAAAGTGAATGTCAACCGGACTGGTGACTTTCATCAGCTCCGTGGTCGAACTCGGCGTCGCAAAGCTGAATACCGCGAGGCCCAGCGTACCTTAGATTCGGTGGTAACACGCGCAGAAAGAGAAAAGGAAAAAGAGAGTAGAGCTTTTCAAAGAGTTTCTTACTTTTCTCACAAGTTCAATGAACTACAAACTAAAAAAAAAAAAAAGCCTGCCTTTTGACAGCGTTTTAATTTGTCCCAAAATAACTTCCAAGGTAGCGAATTGAAGAGAGAGAGAGAGACTCAACGTAAATAGCAAGGTGAAGCAACGAAGAAGAAGAGGAAAAAAAAAAATAAAGTAACGACTCGAGAGGTAAAAAAAAAAAAATAATAAACAAATAAATCAAAATACAGAAAAGCGTCCTTTTTTTTCTCTCTGTTTTGCTCCTTTGCTTGTCTCAGCATGCACCAACGAACACAAACACATACAAAAAAAAAGTAGAAGAGAGGAAACACTAGAGCCAAGAAACGCAGTAAAAGGCGAGAAATAAACAGCAAGGCTTGAGAGGAAAAAAAAAAAGAAAAACTCGGCTTATCGCCTATGTTCGAGTAAGTCTGCAGAAAAAAAAAAACTGCAAGACGTCGTATTGACAAGATAGACCGCTAACAGAAATGAGCAACGCTGCCGTTTTTTTCTTCTATTTTTCTTCTTCCGAGTTCCTCACTTGCGCATATGTGAAGCTCATCAAGCCTTACTTCGTTTCCCTTCGGTCCAGAAACCGTTTAAAAAAAAAAAGGTTTTCGACATAACAAGTAGAAAAGAGAAACAAGTGACGATACTAACAAAAATAAATAAATAAATAATGTTGCCGTTAATGTTAAGCTCTCACTCTCTCTCCCTGTTCAAAAAAGGAAGCAAATGCATAGGTACAAAAAGGTAGGAGAAAAGTAAAACAGGCGAGGCCTCAAAAAAAAAAAAAAACGCTTATTATTCGCTTTTTTCAAGCAACTGAACTCAGAAGATGAGTCACCATCAATGAAAACAGCGGAGGCGTGCAGCCAAATCGTTTTTCAGCTATAACACAAACATACCAAAAAACAAAAAAAAGAAACAGAACAACAACAGCACGCAGACAAGAACAAAAAAAAAACACACACACAGACGCTATCCTTCCCTCAAAAAGAACAAGAAAAAAAAAAAAGGAGCAGCACGCTGGAATACACTCTGGGGGAAAAAAAAAAAGACGCCGTTCACTGTAAGCACAGTTGCTTGATTCTGGAGGTGATTCAAGAAGAGCTAAAGAAGAGCGTGACAGCATCGTGTAACCAGCGTCGTCCAATTACAAGTATATATATATATATAAAGAGTGTAAAGATGTTCAAGATATCCAGAGTACGCAGAGAAATGACAGAAAATAGTGAGAAGGAGCGCGCACACACAAAGACAATACTAATCATAATAGTAAAAACAGAAATAAAGAAAAGAGTTGAAACTAAAGAATGAGAAAAAAAAAGAACAAAAAAGAAAAAAGAGGATAAATACCCAAAAAAAAAAAAGACGAAGCATATATTCGAGCCATAAAAGATGAGTTAAAACACAAACTCTCAAACACATATAAAAAAAAAGAGTATATATATATATATATATTAGCTCAGTTTGAACCAACAAAGTGAGAACAACACAGCGGCCTTAACTTCGCAACCAGCAATAAGATCGTTGAGAAGAGATTCATCATCCCAGTTGGGCTTTCTCCTAATACTGGAACAACAACGACAACAAAAAAGCGTCGTGCAAAAGCGTCTTTGATCGCAAGTGAAACAGGGAAAAAAAAAAAAAACGCAGAATCACTGATGAAAAACGAGCTGCACGTACTACTTGAAAGGTAAATAACAAAAAAAGAAAAGGTGTGCCTTATCGTTTCGAGTACATATATATATATATATATATATATATATATATATATATAGCCTGACGCCTCAAAGAGGGAAAAGAAACAACGAAAAAAAAAAGCTTAGTGTTTCGCAAAGCACAGGCGTCTTCCGACTTGTGTAGAGCTTCTAACAGTCAGCAGCATCCTACGAAAAAAAAGGGGGGAGGGATTGCCCAGCAGCCACGCGTCACTGAAAACAGGCGAGAAAGAAAGAATGAAAGTAGTTCGCTCATATTGTGAACATTCTTTTCTTTTCTCTATGAGAGTACGCGCGCAAAAAAAAAAGTGTCATTCCCTCTATCTTTCTTTTTTTTTTCGTTTACAGGAGCCAAATGCCCTCGATTAAGAAAACACTACTACTTTCGTCTGGAAAACACATAGGTAAGTGCGATAGGCGGCACGAAGCGTCTTAGAAGTCAACTATCTCCCTCTTCTCTTTCCCTCTCCTTCCCCCCTCGTTGCATATCAAAAAAAAAAAAAAAAAAGAGGTAGGAAAAAAAAAAACAACTCTAATAATAATAAGGGGAAAAACAAAGGACGCTTTGCTGCAGAGGAATCCCAAGAGTTCAGGTAGCAAGTGAAAAAGTGAGAAAAAAAAGTCCAATTACTCCTTTCTCTTGAATAGTGTCAAGCGGCATAAAACGCGTCCCAGTAAAAAAAAAAAAATGAAGGGCTTTTACTATTGCAGAAACAGATAAACAGTAAAAAAAAAAAAAAACTAAGAAGAAAAAAAAAACATAGCGCACGTGAGAACGCGTATTTTGATGGTTGTGGGCACCCAGCCACTAAAAAAAAAAAATGAAACGTAACACATCCATAGGGAAAAGCCTCGTTAAGAAGTGACCAAAACAAACAAAATAGAATCACACACGTACACGGAGAGCACTTACACGAGGGAACAAAATGGAAGGAAAAGAACAAAAATAGCACACTACTGAGAAAAAAAAAAAGAAAAATGAGAACTTAGAAAACCTAAAAAAAAAAAAAGACGAAGGGAAGGTACAGTCTAAATAAGAACAGCAAAACAACAGCGAAAAAAAAAAAAAGAGTGGTGAGAGAAGAAAGAAAAGAAGATAACATCTTCGTATTCAGCTTTGAGTCAGTGAGTGCATGTGTATATGCAGTTGAAAAGTGCAAGAAAGCAGTTTAGCTTCGCTTTCAATGAGAAAATCGGTAAATGAAAATGTAGATCATAATCTACGACAAGTACCGTTTTGTATGACACAGGCAACACATTAGTAAAATAACAATAAAGAGAGTTTCTCATTAATAGGGTGCACACGCAGAGTGTGGAAACAAATCGAAAAAAAAAAAAAAAGGAGGATACACCAGATAGAGTAATTAAAGTTTCAGTACAGCGACTGTCAAGGAAAAAAAAAAAAAACGCTACACTCAGTGCAGCACTATAATTCAAAAAAAAAAAAAACAGTGGGATAGCCAGAAAAAAAAAAAAGAAGTGCAAGCAAGCGACACACATCAAAGCTAGCCGGTCATTACAGTAGCCAAAACAGTCCATAAAGAAAACAAACAAAGAGGAGGAGAAAGCGCTAGGTCATTGTGAGGGGAGGGGGGGGGGGGGGAGTTTTCGACAACACGCTACACGTAAAACGTCGGAGCAAAAAAAAAAAAAAACAGGGAACCCTGAAAAGATAAGAAAAAAGAGACTCGAAATCAAAATGCCTAGAGGTAAGGATGTGAGTTAGCAACGACTTTCAACAAGCGTTTTGTGATTGTCACATTGAAATAGTCTGAAGCATAGCTTGGACGCCATCGAGACGTCCTACTTTAAAACAATAAAAAAAAAAGAAAAAGTGACGATCAAACAATACAAAAATGAATATGTCAGGGAAAAAAACGCACTAGAGTCTTTCTGACGCAAGAGAAGAGTGTATATATATATATATATATATTATATAAGAAATACAGACAAACCGCGTAAAAGTTAAAAAAAAAACGTAAGAACAAGCACACACGAAAGAAAGGAGACTCCATCTTGTTTTTCACTTATTTGGACTGCTTATGTACGCCAGAGTGACACATCGGCAATAGAGTATTTTTAAAAAAAAAAGTGTGAGAACTCATCTTGAAGGTGTCTTTTGTTTATACGTAACTGTATGAGGGGCTTTGTAAACTCGGTTTTTTTTTTTAAATAAATAGTACAAAAAAGATAACGTTGTGAGAAAAAAAAAAAAGAAAGAAAGCTGTTTAGCTCTGCACAATGCACAACGGACAGAGATGAAAAAGATAAGTAAGAAGAGGACAAATTCGCTTGTCTACAGCTGCACACACAAACACAAACACACACACACACACACACACACAAAGGTAAACAGTAGCTTAAAGAGAAAAAAAAAACTATTAACAACAATTTTGCTTTTTTTTTTGTTTTCATTATATACGTATAGAAGTGTAAATATATATATAGTAATACACATATAAATAACACAATAGTGAAAAGTGCTGTGCTTTTGCTTCCTCTCTTTTTTTTTTTTTCTCCCTTCTTAACAATAGAACAAAGCAAAGCTAAAACAACAACAACAACAAAAAAAAAAAAAACATTTATACGAAAAAAAAAAAAAAAGAGAATGAGTAGCCACTTCGAATCAAATCGCAAAAAAAAAAAAATAAAGGAACAGGAAGAGACAGATTAAATCAACAAACTCGGCAAGCCAGTCGAAACGAGAAGAGAGCTGCGAATCTTATTCCTCTTTTTGATCCGTTGAGATATATAACAAGATTCAAAAGGAGAGAAAAATAAAAAAAAAACACAGAAACAGAGAACAGCAGTTACACAGCTGCTGCTTTGTTTTTAAACCTGAGGAGCCGAGAAGAGCTTCGACTTGCTTCTCCTCACATGCCTCGTCGGTTTGTATTCTAGGATATCAAAACTAAAAGACACAAACATGTACATCAGTGTTTTTCTCTCCTCTTGCTTGCTGTGTGCTTTATTAAGTCATTAAAGACGTCGTTTAGCTTCATCCGCTACTGTTAACAACAACAATAAAAAGAGAGAGAGATAGACACGAGTAAACTCTGCATATCTGTTAATTCCATTTCTTTTTTTGGTTTATTGCTGAGGTCGGCGAGGGTAGTGAGAGTGCGAATGAGACGATAGACTTTGCGCGCTATACGACGAGCTTCCCTGTTGTTGCTGCTGCTGCTGCTGCTGCTGCGACGACTGGGATTGGGCCATGGACTCACCGAAGCGCGGGCTGGATTGCGCAGACGGATGGGTGAGGGAGCGTGGCGAGGATAAGAAGGAACTGGTCACCTCTGGGATCGACGACGTGCTTGCCGGTGCATAAAGCCGCTGCAGTAAGGCGTTTGTTGGTATGAGAGAGTAATGTGGGCTGGGCGACTGCTGCTGGTGCTGCTGCTGGGACGTGGGTAGCGAAAAGGACGAGGAGGGATGCTGGGAGTCTTGCAGCGTCGACGGTAGTGCCTGCGGCTGCGGAGCCTGGAAGGTACCGGACAGCGACGATCCGACGCCAACCGCCGCCGCCGCCGTAGCAGCAGCAGCAGCCTCCGCGTGTGCTTTTGCCTGGCGATGTGCCGGGAGCTGCGCTCGGGTAACGCTCGCGTCCTCCCGCAGCTGTTCTGCTCGTTGTGATGCCGTGGTGGGGATGACTTCGACAAAGCGTGGTCGAGGACGGCGGTCAGATGTCATGTGACCGTGCGCCGCGCAGGAAATAGGCCGGTTGTGCAGACCTTCGATTTCAGCTTTGTAGGCGTCGGTGCTGAGCTCGACGAAGGCGTTCCCGCTGCATTCACCGCTCTGCAAAACGCCCAAGTCGATGCGGTGGTAGGCTGGCACACTGACAAGGAAGGCAACGAGGTCCGCCTCGGTGGTTTGAAAAGGCAGGCCGCGCAGCCAGTAAATCAGGTTATCTTTCCGGCTTTCCGCCTGCGCATCGCTTAGAGACGGTTGCTGCGACAGCTGATTGTCAGACGGAGAGGGAGGCGTATTGGATGGGTTGGCGTCAGTGTAGTGGTAGACTTTAACTCCAAGCATTTGCTTCTCCGACATATTCTCTGCTTTGTATGCGTGTGTTTTTTTTTTTTTTTGCCCCGCTTTCTTCTTTCCTCTCGCGCGCGCCGTTGTACGTTGGTTGCTTATGTGGTTTTGGTATGGCTGCTGTGCACGATTCGTGCGACTCTTTCAATTCCGCAGCTCAATTTTCTTCTTTTCCGTTCTTTTGCAAGCAACTACATACACACACAGAAAAAAAAAAAGAAGAGGTGGGTGTATTAAAAAAAAAAAAAGGAGTGAATACAGACACACAAACACACAAACGTTAATATCTCGGAGTAAAATCAGAAAAAAAAAAGAGGGTAAATAAATAAATAAATAAACAAACAAAAAAAAAAAGAGAATGTGATTCTTAATTTGCGTTGTCGATCCGAGGAAAAAGCAAAAAAGAAAAAAAAAAGACCTACTAACTAAGGAACAAACATCACACATACAGACAGACACACACACACACACACGAAAGAAAAAAAGAAAAGTAGTTTTTTTTGTCCTCTGTAATCAGTTTTGTCAAGACAGCCTAGTGCACCACTTCTCGTACAGCTGAAAGGGGTAGGGGGAGAGGAGAATAATCTCCACAGGCAAAGTGTGAGGATTTCGATGGCAAAGCTGAAGAAAAAAAAAAGAAATAGCAATCGAAATGCAAAGCCTATATAAAGGTAAATAATATATATATATATATATATTATATGAATATATAATGCTAAAGGAAAAGGAAAACAAACAAACTAAAGACAAGAGTTATGCAATAACAGAATCGATGGCTTTACACTGATTAGAATACCGTGACAAAAAAAAAAAATGAGTTTTGAGTGTGCGATGAGGCATACACACACACTTAAGGAAAGAAACAAAAGAAAGAGGAGATCTATTCGACGAGTCACGAAAACGTAGAAAGAGAGGAAAGGAAAAAAAAAAAAAAGACAATAGGTTATTGGGGAAGGGAACGAGTGAGTGGGTGAAAACAAGATGAGCAGGTGTGTGCTTAACGTCTTTTTGAAATTTCGATCCTTAGAAACAGGCAGTCTACGAGTTTATAGTTGCAGATGTGTGTGTGTGTGTGTGTGTGTGGCCAACGTTGTTACAGTGCAAGTAAAAGATATCGGCCAACGCCATAAAGATAATAACAGCAGAATAGTAAAAGTGAGGAGGGAAAACAAAGTAGAAATCAGAAGAGTCACAGCAGGCATGATTCTCTGTTTGTAAGTAAGCCAATAGTGTAAAATAGTAACGTCAGGAGCACAGCAGAAAAAAAAAAGAGGCTGAGCACCGTTTCACTTTATGTTTAGCAGAAAAAAAAAAAGAGATAAAAGCACCAACCACAGCAAAAAGAGACTCTTCTTTCACTTGTCATCTTGACTAGAGAGGACAGTTGGAAGTCCCGTTTTTCAAATGCGACGGAAAAGCAGAGACCCCTCCTTGCATACTGCAGATTGGGGGGGGGGGGGGGGGGTGTAGGGCGAAAACTCGCTGCTGTCTTTAGAGCCTCTACGCTACATATAAAAGGGGGAAAAAAAGCAGGCGAATTTCTGCCGTTCGAAAGAACTTCTTTTTTTTCGTTTATACTCGTTGATCCTATTCGAGGTACTACACTGTGCCTAATAATCAATCTCTTTCTCTCTTTTTCCCCGTACCAGTTAGTTGTGGGTTGTTTTGCTGCGTAATGCTATCTGCCCTCAATGGGGGGAAAAAAAAACTGTGAATCACTGAGTTGAATAGCACTCGCTTCAAAGACCGCAAATTAGAGTAGGATGTACAAAACAAAAAGGGGGCGACAAAATTCATAAGTAAGCCGTTTTTAAAAACCATCAACACGAAAAGAAAGAGGGAGAGAAAAAAAAACTGTTTGCCAAATGACGCTAAAGCTGTTTTTCTTTTCAGTGAACATCCGCTTTCAATATCACTGGAGCCTCTCCCCTTTACCAAAAGAAAAAAAAAGACTAAACAACCTCTGCAACAGTAGAAACAAGGAAATGAAAATAATAATAATAATAATAGTAATAATAATAATATATATATATATATATATAAAGAAGTAGTATGAAAGAAAACAAAAGTTGCGTTCGTACGAAAGGCCACGCTCGTACTTAATCGTTTGCAAAAAAGAAAAAGGTCGCATCACGAGCCAGGAGGCAATTCGACCCGACTGAGCGGGGGGAAAAAAAGACGAGGAAGACAAGAAAGCGCTTAAAAAAAAAAAGGATAATCACACTTACAAAAAAAAAAACAAGGGAATAGGGGATAAAACACGGAAAGAAAGCGAGTTCATTGACAGCTTAATGGCAGCAACGACGACGAAGCTGCACCAGTACAAACACATACAGATACACCCCTCCACACACAAAAACGCCAACAACACAAATAACCAATGCAGTCAACGTCTATCTTCCTCAGTTTCTTTTTTTTTTTTTTCCTTGTGCTGTTCACAATATGCGCATCGATTAGAAAAAGCACCATGATCATTGCTTTTTTTCAACTTAAACCCACCGAATACGCATTTGTGTTGTGACAAGGCACAGAGACAACAACGAAAAAAAAAAAAGAAACCTAAAAAAAAAAAGCTGTGAATAGTTTTCAGACAAAGTTATTGTCTTCTATTTCGCAAAAGACTGAGAGAACAAAAAAACACACAAAAAAAACTGAAAAAAGGAAAAGAGAATTCCACAATCACTTAACGGGCGTTTCGAAGTACTGACGTAAAAAAAGAAAACAGAGAGAGAGAGACAATACCAACCCTCTTCTCTGCGTTGCTCGAACGTGGGAGAAAAACGCATATTTGCACCATCGATGAGAAAAGAGTGAACAGCTGAAATAACGAAACAAAACTCAGTAAAAAAAAAAACAAATAGAAAGCCCACCATGACCTCAAACAAACAAAAAGGAAAAAGGTGGTAGCCAAAAAAAAAAAAAAAGAGATGCTACGCGCTTGCAGATTCAGTGTGAACAATCACGATGAAAAAACTCATCCTCACGAATATGTGCATCGGCACCGAAAACTAGCAATAAGAAAAAAGCAACGCAGCAGCGTCCATCTCATGCTCTCCTTCGTGAATAGTAAACGTGAAACATTGAAAATACAGTTAACAAGAAAAAAGGGGAATAGGGGATAGAAAAGAAAAGATTAAGAAACGTGGAAAACTAAAAAAATGTAGAACTCAAACAGCTAGCCACTACAGACGACTTAGCGTGAGACGGCGATACGCACAGCTGTCCTGGTAGCGCCTGTTTTCTTTTTTTTTTTTCATTCTGAAACGAACGAGTAGAAAAGGAAAGGGAAAAAGTGTGAAAAATGAGAAAAGAAAATCACTCAGAGACAGGAAATAAAGATAGCGGAGGAAACAAAAGGAGACGATAAAAACACATATGGCTTTGGCGACTTTTTCTGTGCTGTCAAGCGGACGCTTTCTCTCACTTTTTTTTCTCGTTCTTCTGTCTTTTTAGTCTTATGCGTCAGACTTGTTGCTGAAAAAAAAAATAAAAAACAATACAAAGAAAGAAAAGAAAAAAAAAACACAACATAAATTCAATAACACTTGCTGGTAGCTTAGTTGCTCCTTTTAGTCCCTTTTTTCTCTCTTTTTTTTTTTTACTGTTGAAATTAATAAGTGGCGAGAGAGAGAGAGTCAATCAATTGTCTCGGCTTAAGCACGAAGGCACAACAACAAGAAAGAAAAAAAAAAACCGTTGGAAGGGGTGAAAAAAAAAAAAACAGTACCACTGGCTATAGCGCTCGTGAAGTTCTTTCCATTTGTGGCCGGCTTTGTGCTCTAGAAAGATTGCTCTTTGAGGTTTGCACATTGAAAACCTGTTGTGAAAGAGGGGAAAAAAAAAGACAAGCATATCAGTAAATCGTTCGATGAGGGAAGCAAAGCAATGACAGTGAGAAGGAGTGAAAAAAAAAAAAAAGCAATCGCGTCTAGCGAGAATGGGCAAGGCCTCAGAAAAAAACGGTAAAAAAGCACATAAGTTTAAAAGCAGCGAACGCTGATTAAAAAAAAAAAAAGGGGAAAACGTGAAAGCAGGGGAATAGTAAAGAGGAAATACGTTACGTTAATTCTACATACATCAAAACACACTTTTGTTCTTGTTGTCCTTATTATGTTGCAGTTACATGTCAGCACCCAAAACAGTCCTTTATAAAAGGTACTTTTTTTCTTAACACTTAGTGCTTCCTAAGCAAACAAACAACACAAAAAAAAAAAGTGCTGAAAAGGGCAAAACAAAACAAAACAAAACAATATGGGGTAAAAGAACATTACGCCTTCTCTCTGCTTGTAAAGGTCCCAAGTAGAAAAGAAGAAATAAACGAATAGGAAATGGTTGTGCTTACGTGTGTTTATTCGGCCTTTTCTTTTTTAATCAACACCCTTTTCATTTTAAGAGCAAACGAACGACAAACTCTTCATGCTAAAGATGTAAGTTTGCCTACAAAGCTTGGCTGCATGGCCTTTTTTTTGTGTGTGTGTGAAGGCGCGCTCCTTTACTGGTCCATATTCCCCGTCCAAAACGTAGAATTGAGGCTTGAGCGAGTTCCACCACATTAATAATAATAAGAAAAAAAAAAAGAAGAGGGGAAATGAAAACGTCAAGCAAATCACAAAAAGTAATAAAGAAGGAAGACAGGGTGAGAAGGGAAACAAACATAAAAACAAAAAAGTGATAACATAGAAGAAAACAGAGGAAAAAAAAGGCGCGAATAGACCAAAACGTATATACATGCAATGCAAACTAAGAGAGAGATTCTCTACTGCGGCGTGAAATAAAGCTGTGACGCCTGTGGTACGTTGAACGTCCCGTAGCTGTTTGTGGTGAGGAAGATTCGCTGCGGGTGCGGCACTGCCGGCGCAGACGTTAAAAACGGTAGTTGGGTTGACACGTATGACGGCTGCGACAGCGGCATAGGTGATGGAACACTCTCGCCTTGACTGGTTGCGGCCACGTTAAAGGTGTAGAACGAGACGGATGGCACGCCGTTGGCGGTCAGCACCGCATTCAGCTGCTGGATCGATGAGGAACTCACGTACACATGCTGACCGGCCGTAGTGCCCTGCTGATTCATGATCACGCTATGAAGCCCATAATGTGGCTGCTGCGACTGCGGCACGTACGTGAACTGCGTAGGCCTTGACAGAGGCAGCGAAGGCTGCTGCTGCGGTGGCGGTGGATTTGTAACCAGCACCGAGTATGAGTTTCGAGGATAGGCTGTCAGCCCATTCAACTGCTGTGGTTGCTGACCAGCAGTGTACATTGCCTGAAACAGGTGCGGCTGCGGCAGCGGTGGTGGTGCATGCTGCTGCGGCGGCGGCGGCGGATGAGGACGACGCCGCTGCTGCTGTTGCTGCTGTTGCTGCTTGGCTGCTGCGCCGTTCACCGTGGTAGCGGGCAGAAACGACAGATTTCCGTTCGTCGTTTGCACTGGCACGGCACCCGAGGAAGTAGTCGGAGCAGCAGCACCAGATGGTGCGGCAGCGGCTGCGGCGGCTGCGGTAGTGGTGGCAAACTGCGCCCCGCGTCGCGACCCACGCGCGTGATGTACGGTTGGGTTGCGACGCGTGCGGGCGTCCGTCTCCAGCTGTTCCGCGCGCCGCTGTGCACTGGCGGCAATCACTTCCACAAAACGCGGCTTTGGCCGCTCCTGCGGCGGCAGCGCCGTGTGTGCCGCGATGTCGATGAAGGTGTTGTGCAGGTCCATAATCGCCCTGTGATGTACCGCGGCTGTGAGTTCGACGAAGACGTTGCCGCTACACTCGCCGGTGCTGAGGTAGCCAACGTGGAGCTGCGCTATCTTGCCCTGCAGCGGCGCCAGGAAGCGATCGAGGTCTGCCTGTGTCGTTTCGTAGGGCAGACCACGCAGCCAGTAGACGAGGCTTCGCTCACCCGCGCCGTCCTTTTTGGCGGCGGCAGCGCTGTCGTCGGCGTTCTCGGCTGTTGCGGCAGGCGACGCGGCCGGCGGCTCCGGCGTGGACGGGCACCCCTCCTCGTACTGCAGCTCGTACTGCTCACGAATGCGTTGCAGCGCCGGTAAGGAAGAGAGTCGCGGCTGAATCGGGAAGCGGTTATGCTGGCCCACCATCACAGAGCAGGGAAAGCGACTCACCAACTCCGTCGCTGCCTGTGGAGTGTCGAGGCAGATGTACACCTCACCTTTGTTCGGACCGTCTTTGAAAAAGTTGACGTCCAGCCCTCCGCAGTAGGCCGCCTCATCCTTGCGAACGTTTGCGAGCGAGAGCAAAAAAGGGGTGAGCTCGAAGAAGGCGTCCACCGGCACTCCAGTGAAAAACACCACACCGCACTCCTCATGCGAGGGAAGATTGCTCAAGGAGGCGCCGTTGTTCGACGTTTCCTCTTCATTGGCTGGCATCTTGTGCAACCACTGTTCCAAATCGGAGAGGACGCAGGTCATGCTATCACGTCGTAAGGGCGCCGTAGAACGTAGGGGGGAGGGGAGGGAGTGGGGGAAAAAAAAACCACGCGAATTCTTCAATCGGCGTTACGCAAGAAGAAGAAAGAAGAAGAAACCCCCCCAAAAAAAGACCAGCAGTACAGAGACAGTGGAAAAAAAAAGGCCTTTTTGTGTACTTTTGAAGGCAAGAGGGAACAAGAAACCAACCCGACAACCACAGAAAACAGAATCGCAATGCACAGTACTAGCGTTACAGAACTCCAAGGACAAGTACAATCAGGTGCAACTTACAGGAAAAAAAAAATGAGAGAAAAAGCAGGAAAAAGAAAAAGGGACAATACGTACACGATTGAGATAAAGAGAGCGCCCCTCCCCCCCAAAAAAAAAGAACGTCAATAAGCTAACCAGATGCGAAGCGCAGAGAATAAGTCCCGCAGTGATGAAAGACAGAAGAGTGACAGTGAGCCCGGCTGCTGCTGTTAATAGAAAAATGTACTTGCTTCCTAATAAAGTTCGTTATACATAGATGTATATCGAACAGACGAGTGAAGCAGGTTTTAAAAAAGTGAAAAGCACTCTATTCAAAAAAAAAAAAAAAGAAAAAACAAACGGGAGAAATTTGAGGAAGTAGAAAAACAAACACACTCTCGCGCGCGAGAAGAAAAAAAAAACTTAATGTAAGGACGGGAACACAAGTGATGCGAATAGAACGGATCAGTCAAAAGTACCCAAAAAGGAAAGAGAGAATAGTAGCACTTGGGAAAAGGGAGCAAAACAAAAAAAAAAATGAGGGAAAAAGAGCGTGAGGGAAAAAAGTTACGGAAAAACGAATAAAAAAACTGTGTATATGTATATAAATGTGCTTAATATTATGAAGGTAACACTTGGTAGAGACGAACACACACACACACGCACAAAAAAAAAAAAAGATGTACAGTTAGTCGCAGAGACGCTCTCAGGTGAAAGCGTTGAACCCTATGCCGTTGTCAGTCGCAATGAGCGGAGACGCGGCAGTTGAACGTGTTGGTAGAGGCAGCTGTTTGATAAACAAACTTCAGTTTTCTTTTTTTTTTTTTTCCTTTTGGCTATAGTTTCAGGGCACAACAAGCTCTTCAGTGGAGGATAAAGATAATATATATATATATATATATATATATATTTGTGTATATATGAAGTTTTATATATATATAGAGGAAGCAAGAAAGCAGGAGGAGAAATCAAACTCTCGTAAAGAGAAGTTGCTGTGTTATGATAGGTAGCAAACCGGTTCAAGTCGTGAGGCCAAGCAAGTAAACAAGCAGCAACAGCAGCAAAACAACAACAACAACAAGGCAATTCACACACACACACACACAAAAAAAAAACGGAAGGCAGAAAACCAGAAGAAGAGTGGTTGAGGATAGTGAGGAAAAAAGGAGCGGATGACAGTTAAACGGAAAAAGACGCAAAAAAAAAAAAAAGAGATGGCTATTTTACGCTTTTTCCACTCTTTCCTTCGGGCTTTTTCGCCGTTTTTGTGCTTTTTTTTTTTTGTACTGCCACGCACATCAAGTTTGACAAAAGGTTCGCAACGCAAGCACATTTCATACTCTCTGTGGCGTAGCGCTTTAAAAACCAACCGTGAAAACCACATTTCTTTTTATTCCTAACACTGATTACTTAGCACAGAAGGCAGTACGTAATACATACACACACACACACACACACACGTCACGGCTACAGACTCGTAAAGAGCAATGCGGTGTTGATGCCGCCGAACCCAAAGCTGGTGGAGATGACAGCTTCACAATGCTGGAGTGGCTGCGCCTCACCGCCTTGCACACACACCAAACCCGCCGCTCGCTGCGCGTCCGTCAGACACGATGAAGTGAGATTTGCCGTGGGCGGTGCCCGCTGCGTGTGCAGCGCCATCACCGCCAGCCCCGCCTCCACGCTGCCGGCCGCACCCAGCAGGTGTCCGAGACCGCCCTTCGAGCTGCTGATGTACAGCGGAGTCGCTGCGGAGGGCCGCAGCGATGCGTGAATTGCCGCCAACTCCACCTCGTCACCGATCGTGCCGGTGGCGTGGGCATTGACGTACTGCACGGCGGAGGCGGGGACGTTGCCGCCGTCTGCGAGCGCCAGCGCGATGCAGTGCCGCGCACCAAACCCGCCTGGGTCCGGCGCAGCCACGTGGTACGCATCACAGGAGACGCCGAAGCCTCGCAGCTCGCCGTACAGCTGCGGCGCCAGCCTCGCCACGGCGTGGTCGAGATCTTCCAAAACGAGAATGCCCGCCCCTTCACCCATCACAAACCCCGCGCGGCTCGTGTCGAAGGGCCGGGACGCGGTAGCAGGGGTGTCGTTGAAGGCGGTGCAGAGCGCACGCATGCGTGAAAATCCTGCAACAGAGACGGGGGTAATGCACGCCTCCGTAGCCCCGCAGACCATGACGTCCGCACGCCCGTCCCGAATCCACGCGGCTGCTTCGCCGATGCAGTGTGCGCCGGTCGCGCAGGCCGCCACGCTGCTCCCGATCGGGCCGCGTAGTTTGTGGCGGATGGCGATGTTGCCAGCAGCCATGTTACCCAAGATCTTCGGCACAAAGAGGGGGTGCACTCGGTTGTAGTGCACCCGTCCTGCGGGGTGGGCAATGTCGCCGCCGGTCAGGTAGGCGGAGACGTCGGTGGTGTCAGTCAGAGAGGGGATGCCCATGCCGATGTTCACGCCAACGCGCTCCCGCCGCGCCTCGCTGAGCGCGACGGCGGTGACGACTTTGCCCTGCACGTTGTGGGACGTGAGCAGCCCCGCGTTATGGAGGGCCTCGTCAACGGCACGCGCGCACAACTTAAACGCACGCGTCTCCGCTGCGGATGGCGCAAACGGATCCGGCACAGGCACTGCAGAGGAGGAGGAAGACGGGGAAGTCGAAGTCGGGACAGACGCGGCCACCTGGCAGGGCATCGCCTGTACCAGCTTCTCCAGTGCGTGTTGCTTTTCTTCCGGCTTCAACGTGCGGTCGTTTTGGATAAAACCAGGTAGGTAGTACGGGGCGTCCTTGAGCGCGCGGATACCGGACTGCCCTTTGCACACCGCCGTCCACGTGTCAGCCATGCTGAAGCCGAGGGGAGTGACCATACCGATTCCCGTCACCACTACCCGCCGAGGCGTCCGAACCGGTAACGCGCCAAAGCCCATTGTGCTGTGACAAAGAACGCACTGATTAATAATAGTAGTGCTGATAAAAAAGCGGGCGGTGGGGGTGGGAAATTGACGGCTGAGTTAACGATTAAAAAACACGGCTTCGAAGGACAGCACCAGCAACAACAATAACAAAAAAAAAAAAAAGAGTGGTAGAGGGAAGCAAAAAAGGAAAGCCGGGACGGGGTAAACAGGCAAAAAACACATATATACTATTCAAGCACAGTTTTGTGTGTGTGTGTGTATGGATAGCAAAAGAGGGAGGGAATGAGGTAGAGCAGTCGTCAACCGAGCTAGCGTACCCGAGGATGTTATAATCTTAACAAAAAAAAAAAAGAGATTTAGTTGGCTCCATTTAATACATATCGTATTCAGAGGGTGAACACAACATTAAAAAAAAAAAAAAACTCGAACAGAAAAAGAAAAGGCGATGCGTCAGCACCGCCGCAGTCATCCCAATCCGTACTTTAAACAAAGTCAAGTGCTTCTCAAGCTTATGCCTTTTGTGCTTTTTTTTTTTATAGGTAAACGTCGCTTAGCGAGTGTGGAAGTGTTTCTCCCAACAAGAACAAGTTCAAACAAAAAAGAGGCTTTACTCTGTGAAGAAGCGCAACAAGGTGAGGCACCGAAACCACAGAAATTGTCCTTCAGCGACGACGAGAGTAGACGTTGTTCGTGCTCCCCTGCGTAGAGTAGCCGCCCTTTGAAACCGGCAACGAGCACTCGTAGTTCTGCAGACCTGGCAGGACGTGCCCGGAGACGACCTGCAGCTGTTCCCATAACGCATCGACGCTCTGCGCGCCGCCGTCGCGCGACGTAGCATGGCGCATCTCACGGGACTCCAAGAGTTGACGCTGAAGCGCTAAAATGCCCTCGCCGCGCTTCAGCGCCGCCGATACAACGCGCGGTCCACGCAGGTGGCGTTTGCTCGAAAACTCATTGCGCAAGCGGAATAGCAGGTCTCTCCGCTCCTCCGGGCCGTGATAGCGATAGATGAGCTGAAGAAAGTGACGGTACAGGTAGAGGGTGTCGCGCGCGCGATAGGGAAAGTCGCGAAACGACGGCACCTCCGCTCCGAGGACTTGTGGGCCCTGGGGACCACGTGAAAGATGTGGTCTGGAGAGGCGGAAAAGGCCGGCTGCGTGTGACATCGGGGCGCTAGCCACGCGGCAAACAAGAACTAATAAAGAAGACCACTCGACGATCCACGTGTGAAAGCTCCAAATACGGCCAACCTCGCCTATCAGAGAGGCAGGTCACTGAGCTTACACACTTTTGCTGATGCTGCACTTAGAACTACTGCGGGATTGAAAACTACGGGTAGCGGTTCCTGTGCTCGGCATCCGTTTTTTTTTTTTGTTGTTGTTGTTGTTTTGTGTGTATGTGATCAGCAGCTCGGGGTAAAACAGAAAAAAAAAAAGAAAAACAGTAATAACAAAGAAGAGAGAAGCGGAAGCAAGAATGGCCAGCTGCGACGAAGGACCAGCATCGTTCCTCTTTTTTTTTGTTGTTGTTGTTGTTGATTATCGTTGTTGTTAATGTGGCATTTCGGTTTTTTTTTTTCATGACAAAAATGGCTACATCCGTTATTCCCTTCCATCTTCTTTTTTTTTTTTTTAGTCCTTGCTTCTTTTCCCAGTGTTGCTATTCGGGTTATGTACCGGTGACTCCCGTTACAGCTACACTACATGCCTCCCTCCGTCTCCCACCTATACGCAAAACGAGATACACACTTGAGATACGTTTTCGTGCTTCACACAATAAACGCGCCGCTTTAATATAGCTTTGTCTACTTCATTGTTGTGGTGGTACACACACACAAAAAAAAAAAAGCCGGTGATTCTATGATCTATGAGAGAAAGAAAACAACCAAAGAGAAAACACTCAAAGAGAAAACAAAAGTAGTCTTGTTCATCTGATCATGATTGCAGAAGCGCGAGTGTCTCTTGCGCTCCTCCTCTTTTCATCCTTTCCCGACTGCGTCGACTCGAATCAAAGGTCCTCTTTAAATAAACTGGATGGTGTTTTCGCCACCGTCTTCGGTGCTTTCGAAGATGAAGGCGTCTCCCTGCAACTGCGTAACGGACTGCTTGAGCGTCTCCATCGACGTCGTGGCGCTGCCCAAACGCTCGCGCAGCTCCTCCAGCGACACCACGTCCCGCTGCTCCCGCTGAAGCGCCTTCAGCGCGTCGACTACGCGGCGGTTTAAGTCTACGTCGATAGCCGAAGCAGCACTTCTGCTCGTTGCTCCAGTGGTAGCGGCTTCGCCGCTGCTACGTCCGCTCTCGAGGCCCTCAGCTAGACTGCCTGCCTCCGTGCGTGGGCGGCGCGCCTCCGGCTCCCCATCGCCTTCGACTGGCTGTACAGCAGGTACGACGTGCACGCCGGCTGCTGCCGCTGTACGCGCGTGGTTCGCCTCCTCCATCGAATGCACGTTATCGTCGCGGCGCTGCTGCGTGGCCGTCGTCGCGGCGTTCACGGATGCCCGCAGCAGCACCATCGCCGCCGCCACGTCCAACTCCTCCACCGTCGGCGAGAGCCGCAGCTTTGCGTGCGCGGTGGAGAGGCGCACGATGGCATCCAGCGTACGCGGGGTTATGAAAAAGCCGTCCCGCCCCCCGTCCTGCTGTTCCGCCCGCAGCTGTACGTAGTGCTGGCAGACCAGATCACGCGACGCCTCCGTCAGCAGCGGCGACCCGCGCCTCGCCATCTGCACATAGGCGCGCAGGAAGTCGATGCTGACGATGGACTCGCCGGTACTGTTCGTTGTCATGCGCAGGTCCAGCTGGCCCTCCCCGAAACTGCCGTTCGCGGTGATGGCGGCACCTTGCTGCGCGCCCTCGTCAGTGTCGCCAACGCCGCGACGGGCGTCATCTTGCCGTCCTGCTGCGCTGGCGCTCGTCTCTACACTGTCCACTACCGTTCGCGACTCGACCTCGTCGTAGCGGACCGCCTCCGAAGTCATGTGGTTGCGCAGGATGTGGTAGCCGATCCGTCGGTTATAGTCTGACGAGTGCTGGTCCAAAATGATGAAGGTTAGATCGAAGCGCGAGAGCAGAGACTCGGGCAGCCCTACGTTGAAGGCTAGCCGATGCTGCACGCTGTAGAAACCGTAGATTGGATTGGCCGCTGCCAGCACGCTGCACCGCGCGTTCAGAGAGGCGTGGATGCCGGCCTTTGCGATTGTGACGGTCTGCTGCTCCATCGCCTCGTGCATTGCGACGCGGTCCTGTGCACCCATCTTGTCGAACTCGTCGATACAGAGGATGCCGCGGTCGGCCAGCACCATCGCCCCTGCGCTGAGAGAGCGCTCGCCCGTGTAGCTGTCCGTCGCCACCGCCGCCGTCAGCCCGACACCGGAGGAGCCTTTCCCTGTTGTGCTGAGCGCCAGCGGGGCAACACCGAGCACAAAGCGCAGCAGCTGCGACTTGGCGGTGGAGGGCTCACCCACCAGCAGAACGTTGATGTCGCCACGCACGTGGGAGTGGTGCGATACCCGCTCCACGCCACCGACCATCATCAGCAGAACCGCCTGCTTAGCTGGCATCATGCCGTATATTGTCGGGGCGACCGCTTTGGACAGCGTGTCCAGCACCCCACTCGGGCCCTGCTGCTCCACACACTTGCGTGCAAAGCGGGTCAGACGATCTTCGAGCGCGGGCACCGGCCGCGAAAGAAAGGTGAAGGCCTGCGTCAGCACGACGTGGTTTACGAGGACGATCGACTGGAAGCTCTTGTTGTCCGCTGTGGTGTAGGGCATGTAGACACCAACGAGCAGCACGCGGTCGCCCGGCTTGACGACGTCGACCAGGTCGTCGTCGAAGCGGACCTCGACGTTGCGGGGGAGCTGGCCGGTTGGTGCCCGCTCCGGCGCCTCCTGCAGCACCGCGCACTGCGAGTCTACAAAGGTACACAGTCCAAGCTCAGTGCGAAGGGCGTTGCCCTCCATATCTGTCTTCGGCATCACGTTTACGGTGGGCAGGTGCGAGCTGTCGATCATCGGTGTCAGCTGATCGCGGAACTCCTTTTTCGTAAACTTGTTTGTTTCGGCGCAGTAGTGCACCGTCTCCAACACTCGAGGCCGGTTCGTGGACTGCCGCGTCACGATGCCTTCCAGTGCCACCATTGTGTTGAGGTGCCGCGCGTACAACTCACGCGGGGACAGGACGCGCCCCACCGGGCCCTCGAAACCGGCGTGTACGGCGCGCGAGCGGTAGTCCACCTTCAGATACTCAGGCTGCTGCCGCAACACTACGTCGTGCAGAGCCAGCTCCAAGAGGGGGACGTACTTGCCCGGCTGGCAGATGATGTTCGCTCCGAGCGAGAGGCCTGCCTCGTTGTTCGAGCCGCCGGCGTTGTTGTCGCCCAGGCCGTCCACGCCTGCCGCGCGGATCGGGACGTAGTCTAGCAAGTCGCCAATGTCCAGCAGCAGACGAGCCTGGCCAGCGAGCATCATAGCCTGAATGCGAGCATAGTACTTCTCCTCATAGCGCTCACTCTCGAAGAAATCGGTGAAATGCCGGCGAATCACTGTCTGCTCCTCGGTCAAGGTGCGACTGCTGAGCATGATGTGCCGACACGTCAAGCGAAACGACGGGAATTTCGGAGAAGTTTGTCACCGACGTGGTCTAAGAGAGAGAGAAAGAGAAAGAACAGCAGCAGCAAAAAAAAAAAAAAAACTGCGGAGAAAAAAGGTGTATTGAATCTATGGAGTGTGAGTTGTGAATATAAAAAAAGGAACCGCCTACTAACGACGCTGCGAGCGACTCACTGTTTTTTTTTTCCCTCTTTTTTTTTTTTAACTATTGCGAAAAAAAAAAAAAAAAGAAGCAGCGAAGCACTCAAAAGCAGGGATTAAAAAAAAAAAAATGACAACAATAATAACAGCAAACAGTAGACATTTAAAAGAGAAGGCAAGCGAGAGTTTCACGAGCTCATTAAAAAAAAAAAAAAAAAGAGAGAGAGAGAAAGAAAGGAGTACTAATTCTCAAATTGGCATGCGCTGGACAGTGAGTCATAAGGTCAGGCAAGGATCGAAAGAAACACTGCTTTTATATTTGTCTTTAAAATAATAATAACAGTAATCGCTATTGCTATTGTGAACTCCCTTTTCTTTTTCTTGTTGTTCTTCTTTTTTTTTTTTTTGGTTAATGTTCTGGACCAGCAGAGCTTGAATGACACCGTGCTCCCGAGTATTCCTTTAAATCCAAACTGCCTTTAAAAGCGGTTTTTTTTTTTTTTAGTTCATCTCAGCCGTATCGCGACTGCGCTTGCGTAAGCTGACGCCGTGCCGTTCGACATCCCCATCGCTCCGCCCTGAAGGGGCAAGCTGCTGCAGCAGCCTCGTCACCTCCGCCAACTTCATCTGCATCATTTCATCGTCGACGTCCCAGTCTCGTACAAGTTCCGCCTCCATCTGCTGGAAGGGCGTGTTGAGGCTACTCGTCAGCTCCGACAAGAGTCGCTGTGCCGCCTCCTCGCGCTCCTGCGCCGCCTGTCGCGCCGCAGCCTCTTTTGCAAGTCGCTGCTGTTCTCGCTGGTTCAGCTGATCTGCGGCCCACAGCGCCTCCTCTTGCGCCTGCTGCGTGCGCTGCCTCTGCCGCTGATCCTCGTCGAACGTCACCGCAGCACCAGCGCCGCTGTCATTTTTTTCTGAGATGCGTTGAAGATAGGCGGCTCTCTTGACTGGGTCGATGATGGTCTCCAGAGCACTGTGCACGACTTCGAAGGCGTGTCGCGCTTCTGCCGAGTCGTCCTTGTCGGGGTGAAAGCGAAGGCTGAGGCGACGGTAGATGCGACGCACCGTTGGCATGTCGATGTCCTCCGCTGCTGCCGCTGCCGTTGCTGCGCTGGCGGGCAACGTGAGGTTGAAAAGCTGGAAGTAGTCGAAGCTGTCGATGTTGTGCTTGGTGATGTGCAGGGAGCTGCTCGCGCTGGCGGTGGCTGCCGTGCCGTTCTCCGCAGCACTGGAACTCATGATGAATGCACCGACTAATAAGAAAAAGTACAAGTATAAAAGAACAAGAGCTTCCACAGTGGGGCAGAACAATGTGGTGCTCCAAACGTTGAACGTCAGCACAGTGCACACGGTTGCCTTCTGTCTCTCTCTCTCTCTCTCTCTATATATATATATATATATGTATATATATAGATGTATATATAGATACGTATATATATGTGTATTTTATTTTTATTTCAGCCACACAATCGTACTAGTTTTTACAAAGTAAGATAGAATCGCGAAGAAGAAAACGAAGAAAAGGAAGCAGGAGAAGAATGGAGAAGAGCGGGATAGGCGATAATCAGCATCTAACATGACACAACACGAAAAACAGAGGAAAAAAAAAAAAGAAACAAGGCAGTTAAAGAAAAACAAACAAACAAATAAAAAAAAAAAGAAGATGAGCCATTAAGCACTTGATGCACAAAGTGCCATTAATTAAAGAGAAAAAAAAAAAGGCACACTTTATCTCTCTCCTCTGAAGTTCATTTTTACTGTTTTTGTGAAACCGCATCTAGGCTTTTCCTTTTTATATACCCTTTGGATTAAAATAGTAAGCGCGACGCAGAGTTAGACTCTGCAAGTGCGGTGACTTAACAGAGACAAGAAAGCGGGGGAAAAGAAACTTGACACATACACACACGCACGCAATCACAAAAACACTAAAGGAGAACATTAGGAGAATAATTAGAGGCTTTATCCCCTTTTTTTCCTTTCCAATAAAACGTCTTTTATGTGTTGATGTATCCGCATCCTGCACGCTGCATTTCTCTTACTTTCCAGAACTTTTTCGTTTGTCCTCTTTTACCTTGTCTCCTATAGCAGTGTGAGATCATCGTCGTCTTCCAGCACGGCCGCCATGAGAAACGAATCCAGCATGTCCTCGCACATCTCTTTTTTGCTGCAGGGTAGCAGTTCCAGCGGAGGCGCCATGGATGGCGCCGCGACAGGTCGCAGTGCACGGCTGCCGCCGCACTCCGCGACGACGGATTGGCAGGCTTCGTCCCCCTTCTTCCGTTGCTTCCGCGCACGACGCGTCTGCGACGTGGACAATGCGCGCTCCTCCGCGTTACGCGTGCTGTTCCTAGCGTTTGATGACGTGTTGGTGGTGTGCTTTTCTGAGGATTTGTCCTCTGCGCCGAGCTGCGGTGCCTCGCCTTCGTCGTTGTCGTCGTCGTCGTCGTCCGACCTACCACGGCGGCGGTTTACGCTATCGCTTGCCACGATGCCGCCTCTGCGATTCGTCACTGGTGCAGGCGTGCTGCCACGGCTGCTGCTGCTGGTGGTGCCGCTGCTACCACCACCACCTAAGCCGCCGTGACCGAGAAATTGGATCCGCGTGCCAGCTGCCCACGTCACTGACTCCGCTGCGACCGACTGGTGAATGGGCGAGATGAAAAACGACGACGGCGCTGTGCACCTAGTGTTGCTGTTGCTGCGTCGTGCGGACCTGCCGGCGCGGGTGTCCTCCGCTGGGCCGTACATCGCCTGCATCCCTGCCGTAGTGAAGGCGTTGTCACGCTGACGCAGCGCACTCGCCAGCGAGAAGGGCGGTGAAGTGGGGGACGTCGTCGGCGGGTCTGGCATGGAGACCATCGGCGGTGTCAGCAGCGCCTCCTCGCACCGCGCCATCTCGTTTTGCAGCTGACGCTCCTCACGGGCTTCCATCTTCCGTCGCTCACGACCGGCGCGGTTCGCTAGGGACTGCACTCTGGCGGAGAAGGACGCGTCCGCGCGTAACGCCTCAACGTCGACGTCGTCGTCGCTGCTGGAGAGGTTGCTCAGGCACTCGATGGAGGATACGCTGTCATCATCGTCGCCCTCCACATCCGCATCGCCGTTGTCGAAGGAGGAGGACGAGGAGGAGGAGGAGGAGCACGCATCGCCGCCTGTCCCATAACGGCCGCATCCCTCAGTTTGGCTCGAACCATAGCGCAGGTGGCGGTCGTGCCCGCGCCGTGCTATGGTGGACCGATTTGTAGCTCCACTAGCGTTTCCGTAGCCGTGGCCGCAGCTTTGCTGACGGCTGTTGACGCTGCTCTCGCTGGCCCAGCCACGTGCAGCAGAGACGGAGGACGTGGTGGGAGCGGCAGACGAGGCCTGCCACCCCCGACCGCGCCCGCGCTGTCGCTCCTTGCGCAGCAGCATCTTGTTGTACCGCTGCGCACCCTCGCTTGCGTCTACCGCTTCCAGTTGCTGCGACGGTTGCTGCTGCTGCTGCTGGTGCTGCATCACGGTGAGCGAGGGACTCGACGCTGCTGAGGCGCACACAGCGTTTCTGCGTAGCATCGACAATCCGCTGTTCTCCTCTCTCCACCCGTCAGACGTAAGCGCAAACTCTCTCGGTGCCACACCTGAATCTCCTGGAACGGGACTACCCCTTCCATGCACTGCTTCCTCTTCTTCTTCTTCGAGCGGAATCGGGTGAAGCGGCGGAAAGGCTGGGAAGTCGCAGGTGGTGGTTGCAACGGTGCGCGGACACGTCGCACGTGCCGCCCACACATCCCGCTGCACGTAGCAGCATTGCCGACCCTCATCGTCGATGTAGTCCATCACGGATGCCTCCGACGACTGCTGCAGCGATGGCCGCGCTAGAGACTGAGATGCCTCGTCCGCCTCTTCTTCTGTCGCTTTTCCTCCCACTGCAGGGGATGCTGGGAAGTTCGCCTGTGGGGGATCGTGAGTTGTGGGTGACGGTGCACTCGCGGCCGTGTAGGCCGCCCACGGAGCATTGAACGCTGGTGCGCCTCCCTGAACACCTACGCCACCTACAGCATTGCTGATGCTCCCGTTATTCGCTGTGGCGGTAGTGGTGATATTACAGCTTCCGCTGGTGGTGGTGGTGCCTGCACGGCTCCGCCGAGCTGCGTGGCTGCTGCTCGACGGCTCCTCTTCTTCCACCAGCTCCGCGCCGTAGGCGGACATGAAAAGGGTGCTGAGTGGCGGGGAGCCGCCGCTGCTCGACCCGGTGGGTGCACGTGTGTAGAAGTTCACCGCATTCAAACAAGCGCCGTTCGGACCAAGGCGGGTGGACGGAAAGGCAGGCGCACCGCCGCGCTCGCTAAAGAGGGGGCGATGACAGCGCTGACGGAGCGCCGCGGAGGTGTAGGCGGAGCCCGAGGCGACCATCACGCCACCGCTGCTACTCCCGCTCACACCACCACCATTTCCAGTACTGCCACCGTGGCGGTGGTGTCGGTGACGCCGCGACCGGCTGCCGTTGCTGCTGGGCTTGCTGCTCCCCCCCTCCGACCGCGTAGTCGTGGCGGGGGCGTCTCTGAAGGCAACGAAGCCGCTGCCCGCCGTGTTGCTGCTGGTAACACCGGCTTGTGCCTGTTGGGCCACGGACGTGTTCTGCGCTGAGGCGGAGGTGAAACTGCGAGGACCACGCCCGCCGCGGGGGCGCTGGTGCGAGGCGGCCGAGCCGTTGTAGCGAGACCCGCCGTGGTTGCAGGTGCTGTGGTGGCTGGCGTGGCCCGTCTCGTCCTTTTCATCCTCGTCGGCGAAGTCAAAGACGATGCGCGTGGTCACGCCGTCTGCACTCTCATGTTCAATGACCCACTCGTAGGTGGACATTCTCTCTCCCTCCTTTTTTTTTTTTTAAATTATTGGCTACTGCTCAAGAAGCAAATTGCAGAAGAATATGCAAAAGAGAATGTAAGAAGAAGGAAAAAGAAAGACTGTTGTGTACGCAACTACGTGAAGCGACTCATTCACACACAACAACAACCGAAAAAAAAAAAAAGAAAGGAAAAATAGCAGTAAAAGCTATTAAAGCAACTTAATCTAAGGAAAAGGGGAACAACTTGCTGTCACGGACTCACCGAGGAGTATTTACGACAGTACTTCACCGTTTGCTTTTCTTTTTCTGATTGTGCCTTCTCTCTACCTCTCTTTACTTTTAAAGGTGAGGCGAAAGCACACAAACAAGCAAACAACAACAACAAAAAAAAAAAGGTACCCTATCAAGCCGCTTAGAGAGCAAAATCGGGCGTACTGTCGAAACGCAGTTTACACACGACGATGAATTGGGGAAAGAAAGCGGCGACAAAAACCTCAGAAACACACATACATACACACACAAAGAAAAAAGGCGCGAGGTCAAGAAAGAAAGGATGAAAAGGAGGGCTTTGCTCAGAAAACAACAACAACAACAACAACACATTTCGAGTGTTGAAGCTAACGACGGGCTCACTTATAGCATCCAGATGGCACCACTTGTAACGGTAAAGTGTCTCCGCAGGAAACGGGGGACGAGGGCTGAGTAGTCCTCCAACTTCTTTCCCCTCAATGCTGGCGCTGGCGGCAAGGAAAGTCGAGCCGCTGGCCACGTGATCAACGTGCGAAGAGGGTTTACAGCATTATCACCCATGCGTTAGCAGGAATAAAAACGGATACGTGGGTAAGTTTGTTTTCTTTTTGGTTTGCTTTCATAGGTGTGGTGGTGGTTCTTGTTCGCCCATAAGCACAGTGGGGTGGATGGAAGTCGTCAAAAACGCCTTTTTGACTCGCTGACGCGGATTTCTTGCGGTTGGTCCGCAGTACGTCGTCACTACACGAAGAGCTTGAATACACATACATAAAAAAAAGCACTTTAAGCGACAGGAACATAGAAGCAACTACAAATCTAACACGAAGAGGAGCACAAACGCAACAACAACAACAAAAAAAAAATAGCACCACAGGTGGATGGAGGTTCGCTCGACAAGCAGAAAGGACGGAAACACACACATGAACTCACACACAGGAAAGCAGCAACGTCTCATTGCGTTGATTACTGGGCAGTCGGTGTTGTAGTGGAGGCAGATGGGGCCGCAGTAGCGGGCGCGTCCGTCGACGACGTCTCGGCAGGTGTAGACGGCGTAGCAACAGCAGCGGCAGCGCCGGCCTTTCCACCTTCGCTCTCCTTGAGCAGAAACTCTACCCACATTGAGGCAAGACCGGCTTTATTGTTGTTCTTCGCACCTGTGTCGTCTGCACCACGTACCGCTGCCGCTGCGGGTTTGGCGCGTCGCCAGCCAAACAGCCCGGTGCGCACCCCGCCGCTGCTGCCGCCTCGGCCGTCAGGCCCGCTGCCGGGTGGACGTGGATTGTTCGGCCCAGGCAACAGCCCCGCCAACTCTTGCGTCGCCTCATCCCAATCCAGCAACCCACTCAACACCTTCAACATGTCCTCCGACTCCTTTCGCTGCTCAATAAAGGCGTGAATGTACTTCGACAGGAGCTGCGACACAACTCGCTTGTCCACACTCGTCTCGGAGCTGTCCATGTGCCGCGACGTCGTCCGCTCCAGCACCTTGCGCACCTCCGCTAGTTTGCGGTACAGCGTTGTCACCTCGGCGTCCTTGGCGGCTAGCTGACTCTCGAAGGTTCCCCGCAGCGTCGCTTTTGCCTGCTCGTGCTGTTCCATCACCCGTCGACACTCCTCTACCTCCTTCTTCAGGGCCTCCGCCTCGAGATGCGACTCCAGCGTCAGCGTCTCCACCTCGTGCCGTTTCGTCTCCTGGAAGCGGTCTAGCACCATCTGCAGATTGTCGAGGCTTTGCTGCGATGACTGCAGCTCTTCGTCCTTCGTCTGGAGAGCCGCCTGCAGCGTCTGCGCCTCCGCCTGCAGCGCGGCAAGTGTTTCCGCCTGACCCGCAGCTCCAGCCTCTGCCTGCTGCAGCCGCAGCGTCCACGACTCCCGCTCCTCGCGCAGCTGCTGCACCTCGGCGGAGATACGTGTCAGCTCTTCCTGTGCCTCGATCAGCCGGGCATCACCGCTGCCGACGCGCGACTGCATCTGCCGCGCCGCCGCCTCTTTCACCGAGACGTCCTCGCGTAGCTTCCCGATCGAGGCCCAGGCATCCGACAGCTGGTGGTTCAGCGACTCGTTGACTTGGCGGGCCTGCTCGTAGGTCTGCTCCCACTCCTGCTGCACCCGCTCTGCCCGAAGGACAATCGCATGCTGTTGCATGCACTCCGCAATGAGGAGGGAGAAAAGCTGGAGCAAGGGAAGCTCTTTCTTCGCCTGACGCTGGCGCGCCTCCTCGTGGGCCGCGTTGACAGCGTCTTCGTCATGTCCACTGTCATTGTTTCCGTCATCGTCGCTGGCACTACCATGAACGCAGTGGTCGCCGTCGCTGCCGCGGCTATTACTCTCACTATTATTATTATTCTCCTTGAGAGACGCTGGTGGTGAAGTCCCAGTCGCACCTGCTGCCCGCTTGCGCACCAGATCGCTGCTACCGCCACGCTGCTGGTTCTGCTGCTGTTGCTGCTGCTGCACCGCCTGCGCCACGTCTACCCCCAAACGCACCAGCGTGTCCACCGTCATGTGTCGCACCTGGTCCATCGTCACTTCGAGTCTCTGCACCTTTTCCTCCAGTTCGCGCTTCATGTTGGTGAGGGCGGCCAGGGAGAGACTGGCGCCGCTGTTGGCGTCCTTCTCGGCAAGCCGCTTCAGCTCCTGCTGCTGCCGCGCCAGGTCATCCTTGCATCGCTGCAGCTGCTGTTGTAGGTTGGCGCGCTCGCCTTCCGAAGCGCTGCATTGCTGCACCGCGGAGGCTGCCTTTGCCTCCGCCACGTCGCGTGCCTTATTTGCCGCCTTGACTTCCTCCTCCGACTGCGCGAGGCGTCTTTGAACATGCTGGAGGTCACCGCGCACTTTCTGGAGTTGGTCTTCTAATTTCTGCTTCCCTTCTGCGGCCGTCGCCTTCAACTTGGCCATCTGGGCCAGCTCGTCTTCCAGCGCTGCCCCGGCCTTCGCTTGTTCCTTCTCCAACTTATCCAACGCCTCCTTGTGCGCCTTCGTGTCTGCGTTCAGACGACCGGTGAGCTCGTCGACGGTTTGCTTGTGCTGCTGCACTTCGGCCTTGAGTGAAGTGCACTCGCTAACAGCCTCCTGCAGCTTGGCTGCGAGCTGTCGCGCTTCGTCTGCTGAGGCGCGAGACGAGGCGGCGATGCTGTCGTGAACAGCGAGCTCCTTTGCCTGCTCTGCAGCCAATTGTGCCTTTAAACCCTCCATTTGCTTCTCAGTTGCCGCGAGCTGCTGCTCTAACTCATCCGCGTGCAGCTGCGCTGTTTGCAACTGTTGCGTCCTCTCCTCTAACGCCGCTGCCTGCGCCGTGTCCTGCCGTTGTTTGCCGGAGGTGACGGCGGTCATGAGCTCCGCTTGCGCGTCCTGCAGCTGCGCCTCCAGTGCCCGTCGTGCCGCCTCGGCTGACTGCAGTTGCTGCCTCAGCTGTGCAACCTCCGCTTCACTCGCGGGCGCAGAAGGGAGGGACGAGCTCTGGGGCGCGGCCGCGGTGTTTTTCGCCTTCTCCGCCAGCTGCTGCGTCATCGCACTGTTCTGCTTTTTCTCCTCCGCCAGCTTTTCCTCTAACTGCTGTGAGCGCCGCGTCCAGGCAGTCACCTCGTCCTGCAGCGCTATTAGCTTTGCTTCCTGCTCTTTCAGCACGCGTTGCGGTGTTTCGGTGCTCTGCAGTGGGCTCGCCGTCGTCGCCGCCGCGGTGGTGGAAGCGGCTTTTAGGGAAGTCAGTTGTGCCTGGGCCTCGTGTAGTTGCCTCTCAAGAGATCGACGGTCAGCATCCGCCTGCTTTCGAAGCTGAGTCAATGTGGCATCTTGCTCGGCTGACTGTTGCTGCAGCTTTTTCTGCAGCTCAGCGCACTCGCGTTCCTTCTCAGCCCATTCCGCGTTGGTGTGGGCGGAGGAGGTGGACGGCCGGGGCGACGGCGGCGGCGCCGGTGCGGCTGACTCGGCTTGCAGCTCACATATTCTAATTTTCATGCCACGTGCGTCGTCCTCCAGCCGTGCCACCTGTTCCGCCAACGCGAGCTTTGCGGCCTGCTCCTTCTCCAGCTCCACAGCCGCGGTGTGAAGTGCCATCTTGAAGCTCTCAAGTTGCTCTTCTGCCCCTTCAGGGCTGTACACTGCCGCCGCGCCAGCTGCCTCGCGATGCGCGGCGCGTAGTTGCGCCTCGTAGTAGGCGACGGTCTGCTCATGTGCCACACGCACCTCCTCCTGATAGTTGCGGATGTCCGCCATCATCTGCGCGTTCTCCGCCTCCAAGGAGGCGATGCGCCGCTCCTGCGGTGATGTCGTCTGCTGCGACGTTGCGAGGTGCGCGAGCTTCGTCAAACTCGTGCTTTTCTTGTCCTCGGCCGGGGCACTGATCGAAGGCGTTGGTGTCGCGGCGGTGGCAGCGGGCTGCGCCGCCGTCGATGACGGTGTGCATGCGGGAGAGGCAGAGGATGACCCTAGTGAAGAGGACGGACCCGCACCAGCAGCTGTAGAAGAAACGCGTGGTGGAGTATGTAGACCTCGATTACGCTGCGGCTGCTGCTGTGGTGGAGATGCGGCCATGGCCAAGGGCGGACCTCGACGTGGTGCAACAGCAGTCTTTGCCATCGGCAACACAGACGACGAGGACGGTTGCGACAACAACAACTCCCCGTCCTCTTCCCTCTCCTCCTCCTCTTCCTCATCTTCGTAGGTATGAGCGTGGCTCGTCACTACAGCAGGGGCGGAAGCGGAGGGAGGGACTGCTCGCGCAGCAGCAACAGCAGCAGCAGCAGCAGGAGGAGGAGGAGCGGTGGCGGGATTCATGGCATGCGAGGATGCCGCGGCAAACCCCGTCGCGCCGGCGGGTCGTTCCACAGTGGGCTCGTCATAGTGCTTCTCCAAACGACGCGCCGGAGTTTCCAGCAGCAGCGACGACGACCCATCGACGGGCGTGCGGTGCGCCCCACGATTGCTCTGTGGTGGTCCTGCAGCTATTGGCTTCTGCGGCTGCCCGTTGTTCTCTCGGTGCGCATCGTCGATGCCCTCATCGCCGTCTTCCAAATCCTGCCCACGCCCCTCCTCCTCCTCCTCCTCGTAGGCGGGGGAGGTGATATCCTCGGCGAAGGTTTTGATCTTCTTCGTCCACTCTTTCCACATGATTCTCCTCCTTTTTATTCGTTTCAGTATTTTTGATGTTACGGGAAGAATGCTATAGCTGCTTTGCGCGTTTCAATCACCCCCGCAGAAAAAGCGCGCGTGATAGTGAAAAGCAATAGAGTTCAACACACGAAAACGACCCCGCCGTTTTGATTCCGCTTACGCTGAAGCAGGTATCTGTTTGAAAGAAAGCTGAGGAAAAAAAAAAGGTAAGCGAAAAAACAAAAAAATGAAAAGGAAAGCCGGAAAAGCACCCGGCCCAACAGCAGGAACAGCAGCTAAAGCGGGGCGCTTTCTGGCGTGTGATGCCAGAATTAGTTCTTCTTTGTTTCCCTCAAAAAGAAAAGAGCTTTGAAGAAAGAGAAGTAAAAGAAACACACAGAAAGTACTTAAAAAAAAAAAAGTGATTGAGTTTTATTTTGGCAGGTTGGCGGCAACGCACGTGAGCGATACGAGGAAGTAAACAAGGGGCTCAAAGGAAAGAAGAGAACAAAGATGAGGAACATGAGTGAGTTTCGAAAAAAAAAAAAAATGTGCCACCGAAACAAAAAACAACTCCCATTAACAGCGCGCTTCGTTAATTTCTGGGGAACATACCGTGACGCTGTGCTTACACACTTGAGCACCTTGATTTCATTTATAACACTGTTTTTTTCTTTTTACGCTCTTAGTAAGAAAGTGTGTGTGTGTGTGTGTGTGTGTGTGTGTGTGTGAATGATGAAAACAGAGAAAAAAAGCACAGAGGCGAACTCTGCCATTAAAAAAAAAAAACACCAAAATCTCACAGCCCTAAACCAACCACAAACCATGAACGAATAATGTCGAATCAAACGGCCTACTTCGTGCGAGAAGGAGAGTCTACAAAGCTGTCTGCGATGAGCACCGAACCACGACGACGGCGACGACGTGCGAAGCCACTCGTTGACCCGCCACGTCCAACACCGCTGCTCTCATCATGGCTGCCCTGACGTGGCCGCGCCGCTCCGGCGCCTCTGTTAGCGCTCGAGAGCGACGGCGACGACGTTCCTTCACGGTGTGGAATGCCAGACAACGCGTACCCGGCGGGCACCGGCACGCGCCGTGGGCAGTGCAAGGGATCGTGTGAGCCGCTCTTGCGCGGCTGCCCACAAATTGGGCAGTGCGTCGAGGGGTGCAAGTCTGCTGGGACCTTAGGGCAGTCCGTGTAGACATGTCCCCTCTCACCACATTTGATACACAACAACGGCAGCGTGCTCGAGCACTGCTGCTGCTGGTAGTCGGTGAACGACTCGCTGTTCTGCGCCTGCAGCTTCGGGCAGGCCGTGATGTGGTGATATCCGCCGCAGTAGACACAGCGTACCGTGCGACGGTGCACGGCGGGCTTGCGTGCCTCGTGCCGCAACACGTGCGCAGCCTTGAACCGCTGCGTGGCTGCTACGTTTGGCACTGGCACTACCGCGGACGCCGAGAAACCTGCACGCGAGAACGCGTCAGAGTCGTCGTAGCCTGCCGCGTCGCGCAGTCTCTGCTCACGCAGATGCTCCAGCGCGGTGGCCTGGTCTGCCAACGCAGCAGCCGCATCCCCCACAAAGGAAAGACCCTCATCTTGCATCACAGACGTCGCAGCGGGAGACAAGGCGGCAGTTGAAGCAGACGCGGCACCACCGCCATTGGCGGGCAGCGCCACTACGCCGTCGCGATGTGTGCTGTCGTCACCAAGAGCTGCGGTCAGCGCTGTCGTGTCGAGGTCGGCCAGCGCGTCTCGCGCGCGCACTCCACAGTGCTGCCAGGTGTGACCGAGTGCACCGCAGTGAGCACATGACAGCTCCGCCAGCTCCTCGACTCGCAGGAAAACACGCACCGCGGGCTCGACCATCTCTTCCGAGGCCGCCGCTGTCGCCACATCCGCTTCGCTGTGCTGGTCGAGATGAGACGCTGACGAGCTCTGTCGACTGCGTTTGCTCAACTCTGCCGGGGTCGGCCACAAGGACGTCCTTGCCGTTGCCGACGTGACTCCTGCGGCCGCTGCTGCGGCGTCGACAATGACAACTTCATTTGCTGCCGATGCGAACCTGGTAGACATCCAGCTATTGCAGGCCGCCGCGTAGCTCGGCGGCACCTCCGTCAGCGCCCACGCACCTGTGTTATGCGGCGTCCGCGCCGTCTCAGCTGCGTCCACTGCGGCCCGTGTAGCGGACGTGCTCAGCGAACTCGACGGCGCGCCTTCCCCTGCCGTGGTTTTTAGCGGGACAGTCAGCGCCACAGCATGCGAGAAGCTACACTCGCCTCGAGCGACAGTCCAAGCACCAACGCCGCTGCCACCGTGAAGTACATCTCGCCCAGCTCGCACCAAGTCCTCGACAAGCGGCACCCGCGTCAGCCCGGTGGAATCCTCAAGGACACTGCGTCGCACGTAGCGCAACTCCGCTGCGAGCGGGTGCTGTCGAGCCACCCGCGCCGCCTCCGCAAGCGGCGCGTGGCGCTGACGCTGCTGCTCGTACGTGAGCCACACGTGCTGCAGCGCGTGCACAGTGGCGGGCGTTGCCGGGTCGGGGAAGGTGATGCCTGCGCACTCGATACCGCCGCCCAGCGTGAGGCTCAGCACACGCTCGTAAGCGCGCCTTTCTTCCGCGTTGGCGAGGTGAAGGCTGCTGAGCGCGTGCCAGAGCAGCTGGTGCAGTGGGTGGTGTTGCGCGCCTGTCGCTCCACCCGCAACAGCAGACCGCACAAAGCGCAGCATTCGCGTTCTGTCGTCTTCGGTGATCTGCACGGATGATGCGACGTTGCCCTCGTGGTGGCGCAGCAGCGGCGACGGCGACGAAGCACCAGTGTTGGGACCACTACACATCAAGGCATGGATGCATAGACGATCCGCGTCCTCAAGCGGCATTAGCGTCAGAGGCCGCGCCACCAGCTCCTCGGCGGAGGCGGAACGCAGGTAGTGCTGCAAGCCCATCGGCAGCGACGACACGAGCCCGGGAGGAGCGGCGCGCATGCGCTGAGCCACTTCCTCCAGCATCTGGGCCAGTGACACGTCCTGCACATAGTCGTTCAGCACGGCGAGGCCCTCGGCGTGAAAGACTGCAGCGAGCTCGTCCGCCGTGACGTCGCCGCGGGTGTGGACTTCGTACAACGCCAGCTCGCTCTCCGGAAGGGGGGAGAGGGAAAGGAGGCGGAAGTCGAAGGCGAGGGACTTGCCGCGCGGTGCCCACTGCGGACTGTGAGGTACGCCGTTTTCATCCGTTGGGCTGGAGGGGGAAACGGACTGCATGTTCGGGAGGTCAAGCGAGACGCCTATGCGCCACTCCGGCCTCACCCACGGATGCACCACACACGAAGTCGCGCCATTGTCTTTGGCCGAATAGGAGTTGACGCTGTTACTGGCATTAGTAGTTCCAGTTGCTTGTGCTTGTCGTCTCAACTGCGCTGCTGGTGGCGCGGTGAACAGGTTTTGCAGTCGGGTCACCTGCTCAACTCGCTGCTGCGATGCCGGGTGCAGCGGGGTCTGCGGACGTAAGAAGCAATTCACCGTGCCCTGCACGCGCAGCAGCCCACGCGCGACATCAAAGAAGCCGCCGCGCACAAGCGGGTGTGGCCGCACATCCACCGGCAGCTGCGCCACGTGCGCAGCATCGGTTTGGCCACCCTGCGCAGCGGTGTAGGTCAGGGGAATGCCCTGGGTAAGATCGGCTGCACACTGCGCCGTCTGCTGTCGTTCCGCATGTGCACGGAGGTAGGGGTTCAGAGCGGCTGCTGCGGCCGTCCCACGAGCACCAGGGCCGGTCTTTTGTGAAACACTATCGGATAACACGGTCTGCCTGGTGCGAATGTAGCGGCGTACGGCGGCTGCTGCCCCTGAAGGCAGTCGACACACCACTCGATACGTCTGCTGCACCAAGTCCAGCTGTGCAGCATTGCGGAGAAACAACGCGTCACTCGGTGTGTGGGTGACTAGCACGAGACCCTTGTGTCGACCGGTCCACATATTGAGGGTGGCCGCGGGCGGCGTGTGTGGGCCGCCGTGACGCAGCAGTGAAGAGAGAACAGGCAGGGCCACGTATGGCCGGCAGCCGGGCAATGATGTGTCGATCACTCGAGTCAGCAACGAGTCGCTTGGGTCCTCTGGACGGGGCTGCGCGCTCGCCTCGAAGGACAACGCAGAAGCCGCGGAGTTCGCCGCCCCCGCTGCTGTGTGACGTGTGTGAATCGCGAACAGACGGCGTCCATCGGCGCTGCTGTTATTGTTACTGCTGCTGCCGCCGCCGCCGCTTCCTGACACGGCGCGTACCTGTGAGGCCGCGTAACAGGGGAGTCCACACGGCTTGTAAGGAGTGAGCACCTGTGTGCGAGCAACTACAGCGGCAGCGGCGGTGGAGGAAGTGGCAGTGCCTCTGTCGCACTGCACCAGTCGTAGCGGCAACGCAACGCGAGTGGACATTTTAGCAGGAGACCACGGGAATCTGAGTGCTGCGATGTTAACCGAGAAGAAGAACAACAACAACAAAAATGAAGGGAAGACCTTCACACAAAGAGAGCACTGGGGAAGTTGTGCTGGCGAAGCGAACGGAATTTAGGCACGCAACATCGAAAAACGAAGAGAGTGAAAAAAAAAAAAAGTGTATTTTCCAGGATCACATGAAAAGAGCGTCATCAATAAGAAGACAGGGTGAAGGGAGAGAGAGATTGAGTGAGTGAACGACGACGGGCACACATCAAGTAGGCCGGTTTTGACCTTTATATTAGAGGGGTACAACGAGACCGACAGAAAAAAAAAAAAGAAGGAAGAACAACGACGTTGGCGTTGTAACTCGCCGACAGAAGTACTCCCCGGAGCGCGCTGCGCAGAAACACAGAAGAAAAAAAAAAAACAGTGCATCACTCGAAAAACAAACAACCTTGCTCTCTATTATACTGAACGATGTAGATGCGTGTGTGTGTTTTCTTGACCGCTGAGAAAAAAAAAAAAAAGAAAGGAAAAAGGATCACTGTACAACTAGCGCCCATATAGGAAAGAGAAAAGAAGGTAAAAATGGTAGAAATGATCCAGCCAAGAGCGTTGGCCAAAAAAAAAAAAAAGACGAATAATGATCATGTGATTTCATAAAATGAACAGAAAAATACGTTATTACCAGTATGTGTGTTCTTCTTTTTCTTTTTTTCTTCTTTTTTTACCTCATAGATTAGAGCGTGTAAACTCGGTTCGTGTATCCGTCGTACATAATCGGCTGTCCGCACGGTACACGAATGCGCATAATGAGCTTCGCCGCCTCCTGCGCAGCTAACGCACCGGTCGACGCAGCGACAGAGGGTAGCTGCACTGCGGCACCGGCATCGCCAGCCCACCGCGCCACCTCCTCGCAGGCCTTCGAGAAAAGGTTCCGCGACGCCGCGTCCTTTGTCCACCATGCCGCAGAGCCGTCCTCCGCTGGAGATTCCGCGTCCCTGTCTTGCTCGTCCGATGTATGGACCAGCGCGGCAAGACGCAACGCTTCATCTGCAATGTCTTGACCCGTTATGCGATGCTGTTTTTTTTTGCCTGCCTCGCCGGTTGGGGCGTCTGCGACACATCGCTGCAGCTCCTCCTTGCAGAGATACGCCACAGCAAGGCAAGCGGCACGGCGCGCGTTGGCGTTCCACTCCACATCGTGGGTGATGTTACATGCAATCCAAGCCATCCGCCGTGCAAGGCGCTGCCGCCACTCCGACGCGTGCGCCGCCGCGTAGTCTTCGGAGAAGGACACCCCTCGCAGGTCCCAGATGTTCTCCACCACGGCGGTTGTGCACTTCGTCAAGAGCGGCTGCACAGCACGCGCGAGGTGCTGTTCCAGCCGCGATGTCGCAACGACACTCGCAGCAGTCGCACCCTCCGCTGCGTCGCCATCGCCCTGTGCTTGAGCTGAATTGGCAAAGGCAGCGCGTGCGACCAGTTCCCAGGCCTTTTCCGCGATGCATGCCACGTCCTCCAGGTGTTTGGCGTTATATATGTGCTGCAGCTCGCGGTACCACAGCGTGGTGGTCGTAAAATCGGGCAAGTAGCCTGAATGTGGAAAGTGGTAAGAGGAAAAACGGGAAGGCAGGGGATTTGCCGTCGACGGCGCCGGTGCTTCCTTTTCGCCTCCCGCGTCGCATCCCCCGTCATGCGACCGATGTAGCTCTGTGGTAAGCGTTGCAGCGTCCATAGCGCCACCTCTTTCTGTGCTCGCCTCACGGCCAATCTCGCCCCTCAGGAAGAGTTGCACGGCGTGCAGAATAAACCACACCAGCACCTCCGGACTCGTCCACAGCAACACCGCTGACGGGGACCGCGACGCGGGGCCCAAGCGCCTCTTCAGTTCCTCCACTGCAAGCTGCGGGTCAGCACAGCGGGGGTTGTGCAGGAGGGCCGCCAGCCCCTCTGGCAGCTGCTGCACCACCGGTCGATTCAGCTTCGCTGTGCACTTTTCCATCGCCTCCACAAACGCGTCCTCCGGCGGGGACTGACGGCGGATCATCCCTGCGACCACATTCGCCATCGCGTGATAGTCCTTCGCGGCGAGCGGGAAGATGGTGGTGGAGGCGGACGGGCCCCCCGATGTTGGATGCCGCCGCGCCACCTTTTCCTCCTGTGAAAGCGACGCCCACCAGCGGTGGAAGGCGAAGTGGAGGATGCACGGATACGGCAGGTGGCTGTGGAGCGACATCGCCTCCGCGTCCCCGCTGGAAAACTGCGCATCATCGTCCGGGTTGTGCGCCTTGAACCAGGCCTGTAGAGCTGGGAAAGGCTCGAATATGCGCAAGTCCTCCATCTTTACCTGCGTCGGGTTGTGAGGTCGGAGAATGACGCGGGGTGGGCAGTAAACCTGCAGAAGGCCAAGGAGGCCACTGCTGCGGACCAGCATGACTGGCACGTCAGGGTAGCACTTCGTCAGACACGTGCGCACCAGCGACGACGTGGAATGAAGCTCGGCGTAGCGCTCGCTGACGAGGATCAGCGACGGTGGTGCAGCGGACGTGGTAGCAGCAGCAGCAGCAGCAGCAGCAGGCGGGGCGGTCACGTTCACGCCCGCCACAGCGGGATAGGCCGTCATAAGCCTTTGCACTGCAGAGACGTCCTCCGCAACTTTCTCTTCACCAGCGCGTGGCGTCCCACACGCGGACAGGTTCCCGGTCTCAGTGCCAGAGGTTGCGTTGTGCCGCAGACAGCCTGCTCGCCAGTCCTGGTCCACCGCCGCCACGTACGCATCAGCCCAGCTTTCTGCAGTGGTAACCGCCGCAACACCGACACATGTCTCGTTCAGCGCACACACGTTCTGCAGCACGGCCGTCGCGAGTGACGTGCCAACCGACGTGGCAGAGACGAAGTAATTTGTGGCCGCGTCATCGCTCGTGGCGACTCGTTCGTCCACCAGCGTTACAGTCGACACGCCGGTGAGGACAAGGGACTTGAGTGCCTGTGCGATTACCGGTGTAGCACCGAGTGCGACGACGTGGGCGGCCTCCAGCGCTGCCTGCCCGTCTGAGCCCCACAGACGCAGTTGACGGTCAAATTTCGCCTGCTTTACGTTGCCGCCTATAACGTTTTTGCTGTCCAGCGCCACCGGTGTGGACATGCTTCCGCTTGAGAAACAGGTGATACGCAAGAGAGAAAAACAAAAAAGAAGTTTGGCGCGTGGCGGTGTTTTTCTTTCTTTTATTTTTCGTGTTCCTTTTTCAATGAAGCCGGGGAAAGAGAGGGGAATGGGTGGGGAAAAAAAAAAGATGCAGGGCCCGTGTGCGTGTAACTCGAAAGTTAACATGCGTTTCTCAACCCGTCAAGTACGTCGTTCTCATAGAAAACCGCTGTGCTTGTCTTTTCTTTCTTCGCTAGTTGTAATCGCAACAGTGTAAGCACTTTTCCTCCATGAGAGAGAGAGTTCAAAAAAGGCCATTCGAAAAAAAAAAAAGGGGGCTTTCTTTACTGTCGTTCTACACACGAACAAGCACACACTGATAAATTCAGCCACTTCATCTCGTTCAGGACTCTTCTATTGGCAGAGCAGGGGCGCAGACACTGAAATCAGAGCAAGAGAGAAAGAAAAAAAAAAGCAAGAAAAGAGGTGTAAATAACAATAGGTAAAAAAAAAAATGTAACAGTTGAGTGCAAGGTGACATCGGTTTTGTCCACCACATAAGCGAATATACGAAAAAAAAAAAAGTACAAGGAAGCCCTGCGGCTTCACGCGCTCGTCTACTTTACGTACATGCGTAAAACGCTGAGTATAATAATAATAATAATAATAAAACCACACCATTGAAAAAAAAAAAGTACGTTATCTACATCCAAACGCGACAGAAACGGAAAAGACAAAAGAAAGAAAAGAAAAAAAAAGTAACACGATTGAAAGTTCGAAGGAGTGATTAAAGAGAAAAAAAAGTACATTTCGCAACACCACCAAGAATCGGTGTTTTTCATGTCTAGGATTACTCTTGTCAAAAGACTGCTACATCGGATCAAACATCGGTTTGTGCGGCCGTTATGCGCTGCGCCTCCGGGTACGCCACTGCCCTTTTTACCTTCCCCGCCTTGCTCACCCGCCGCGTCCCGCCGTTGCCCGATTTCGCGTCGCCAGACTCCGGCGCCCGCATGAGTAAGTTGTTGTCGCTCTGCGTGTAGTATTGCTGCCGCTCCATCAAAGCAAAGGAGCGGCGGCCTGTGTTACGCGCGTTGTGAATGGGCTGGATCGTCAGCGAGGGAGGCAGCGCACCAGGCACCGTTGCCCTGTTCAGAGACGCCGCTCCCACCGCCGTTCCTACGGAAGGAGGAGCAGCGGCAGACTTGCGCGAGGGCTGCGATGACCCGGACAGCCGAGGCAGCTCGCCGTCGCGGCGGTCGTGCGCGTCAATCGCCTCATACACGTCACCCTGAATTGCACCGTAGACCATCCCGCGCGACTGAGCCTCTTGCCGTGGCACCCACCGCTCGTATCTGCGGTTTGCGCACTCGCTGCACACCGCTTGGCGGTCCACCTGCGCGAAGAGCCCTGCAGGCCCGTCGCGGCGACCGCAGAGGTAGCACTGGAGGCAGCCGGCGTGGAAGAAGAGAGAGCCAACGGGCACACGCGTCACCGGATCGACGGGACCGCCGCAGGCGTGACAAGGGACGGAGACGTCCTCTACAGTGTACACTGGGCCATGGTAACTTGAGCGGACGCCGTTACGCGCACAGAACTCGGCGTGCTCTTCTGGAATGGTCTTATACTGCGCGTTGAGGGATACAGCAGTGAACATGCCCGTCATCGTGCCCTCAGCAGCGGTGCGATTGGCGGCCTCGTGAATCGGCTCACGCCCGCTTCGGCTTCCTCGCTTGGCGACTACACCGGGCTGCGGCGCCGTTGTTGCTGTCGCTGTTTTAGCCGCTGCTTTCGTTTTTGCTTTGCTTGTTGCAGATGCTGGACTAGAGGTGGAGGTGGCCTCAGGATGGTGGGGCGGGTCATGTGTGGCTTGCGGCGACGCCGCTGCTGGAGCTTTGGTATCTTGCCCTGTTGCACCTCTTGGTGAAGTCACGGTGGAAGAAGAAGGTGAGGTGGCCCCATTGCTCTTGCCTTGTGGCGTCCGACGGTTCAGCTCCGCTGCGGCCGCGTCTGCTTCTCCCGTTCCCAGTGGAGAAGAAGGCTTCAGTGGGCTGTTTGCCGCTCCTTGGTCCATCGTGGTTGCGCTAGTAAAAAGCGGCGAAGGTCCTGTTTGTCGTTTTTTTTTTTTTACTTCTCCTTTTTGCTTGTTTATTTTGTTTCGCGCTGTGAAAGGTGCTCCGTTTCTGGAAAAGAAAAAAAAACGCGTGGACGAAAAAGTAAAAGAAAACAAAGAAAGTAAAAACGAGACACAGATACCAATATATATATATATATATATATATATATACATGTAAAATACCAGCTGAGTTCCTCTCGGGGAAGGGGGGGAGGGGGGGGGGGGGGGGGAGAAGGAGAGAATGAACGATGGAACAAAAAAAGGGCAAGTGGCTGCTACATAAAGAGAGACAGCGCGAAAAACGGAGTGGTGGACCTAAATAACAATGAAGCGTACAACAAGTTTGCTTCGTGCGGTCCAGCTATCGCAAAGAGCCTTCCCGTTTTTCCTTGTTTTAAGAACCTCCTCACTGTGGTGGTTCATTCGCGTGCGTAGCTCATCACCAGCTTCGCCGTCCACCACTAAAAAAAAAAAAAAGAAAGGGGAAAACACATGGCTGCTTGTCGTTGTGCAAAAAAGCAGATGGAACGGCTTCTTCAGCTGCTTGCCTTTTCTTTTTTTTTTTCCCCCCTCTCGCATTGTTGCTACATAATCAAACTAGTGATTGCTTAAGAAGTACATCGGGAACTCAAGGAAATACAGAAACACTCAACACGATTCAATAATAACAATAATAAAGTAACTCCTCCTCAGAACTAGAGAGAAGAGTATCTCATTTTTTTTTTTTTTTTGAACGAGGTCTTTCCCGGCTCCATCCCTCTTCTACTCTATCGAATGCCATATACTACATCAAACAGAGAATCGTGCATTGATAGAAGATAAAGGAACACAAACCGAAATAGACAGAAAAAAAAAAAGAAGAACCCATACGAATAAAAGAAGGATGTCAGTTTTGCAGACATCAAAGAAAGCACCACGTTTGGGTCCGGAACAACCAGACTTCAAGCACACCATACTCCCTTCTATATACATGTACACATCTCTTTATTCACTACGTAAGCTGCTTCCGCACCACCTCCGTCATCCACGCCTCCTGCTCATCATCGGTCAGATCCTGGCGGAGGTAGCACTCCCCCTTCAAACAAAACACTGTTACATCACCCTCTTCGTCACCCACCACCAACACCGGCGTCTCCTGCTCTGCAAAGAGCACCGCGCTGAGGTGGCGGTGGTCCTCAAACTCGATACTCGCACGTGGGCACATGGCATCCATCACCGTCCACACCTCCGCGGTGCCTTGCGCCGTCGCCGTCGCAAAGATGAGCGCGTTCGTCGGCGACCACGCCACGTCCTGCACGGCGTCCTGTCGCGCGCTGTTAAAACGCAGCTGCGCCTTTTTCGTGCCCACCTTGTACAGCCGCGCCGTCCAGTCCGCTGAGCAGGTGAGAAAGTACGCGGCGCTGTAGGGCGACCACCGCACCCGGTACACCAGCTCCGCGTGGGGCTCGTACTCGAAGTCGTAGTTCTCCGTCTGGCTCTTGCTGCACTGCAGCACAGAGCCGTCCTCGGTGCCGACCACGTACACAGCCGTGTCGACCGGGCAGACGTTGAAGCACATTCCGCCACACTGCCGCGACAGCACCGCGTCGTCACCACCGCCACCGCCGTTGTGAGCGTTGTCGCCGCGATTCCTCTTGCCGCCCACCGTGCCGCTGTGAGTGCCACCACCCGCCACGGTGCTGCGCTTCTCAGGCGGTGGCGGGCGGAGCTTACGGCTGCCTTTGCCGCTGGCCGCTGCGGACTCTGCCGCTGCTGCCGCCGCCGCCGCCTCTGCCTCCGCCACGCCGTCCACGAAGACCTGCTCCACCTGCGTACCTGGTTGCCGCTGCAGGTGCATCAGGTCCGGCGCCACGCGTTCGATCGACTTGCCCACCGCCCACTGTACCACCCGCCCATCGGCCGAAATGGATGTGAGGAACTCACCCTGCTCCTTGCCCTTCGGCACCCACTGCAGTTCCCAGATGGCGCCCGTGTGCTGACCCGCGGTCGTGCCGGTGGCAGGCGCGATGGACGGGAAGACGACATCGCGTTGAATGTCGTAGACCACGATCTCGCCCGTGCTACTACCCACCGCAAGCAAGCTCGGCTGCTCGTTTGAGAAGGCCAACGCCGTCACATCCGCCTCATGACGGAGAAACAGAACCAGCTCCGGCGCCAGTGGGTTCTTCAAGGACCAGCAGCAGATCATCCCGTACGCCTCCTGCCCGAGAGACCGCTTCAGCACCATGCCACAATCGTTGACGTCGCTACCGACGAGATCCGCCTGCGCCGCCGGCTGCGGGCTCGCACCACCACCACCACTAACACCGCCATTTGCGTCCTTTGCTTGGGTGGCGGCGACGGTGGCGGTAGTGGTGGTGGCACCGGTGCGGCATGCAGTATAGCCAACCGCCAGCATGTCAAACTCCCGCGTGTTCCACGTCATGCACGCCACGCCGCGATGGCGCGTCAGCTGCGACGAGCCAAAGCGCCAGAGCAGGCGGACGTCGTCGCTCATACGGACCGGCACAGCATTGGTGGCCGTGTTCCTCATCCCCGCCGGCGTCGTTGCCGCCTTGCTTTCTACCACGCCGCCGGCAGACGATATCGTCCCGGCAGTGTCCACCTTACCCTCACGTCCGTTAGGAGATGGCAGTGGCTGTGGCTGTGGCTGCTGAAGCTGCTGCTGGGGTGGCGGTGGCGCCGTCGTCACACGCGCTGTCTTCGTGCTGTTCGGCCCGTCGTCCACGGACGTCGCCGGCAACGGGCTGTCTGCGATAGCCGGGGACGGCGGCAGCGGTGGTGGGGACCCAACAGCAGCAGCAGCAACAGCAGCATTGGCCGCCTTCTTGTTGTTTGCTGTCAGACGTTGACTAGCGGGGTCCATGGCGATGCCGCGGTAAGCCAGCTGAGCCGCCTCCATATAGTTCTGTACAACCGCCCGTTCCATGATCCGCAAGGTTGAGAGGAGGGTGTCGGCCAGCATCCACTGCCGACTCGACTCCACGCCCGCATTCACGTCACCACCGCCACCGCCGGCCGGCTCCTCCGTCGCCGTCGTCGTCGCCTCATCGGACGACAGCATGGTGGACTGCGCCGCGTCGCTGTTCGGTTCCTCCTCTCCATCAAGGTCATTCGCGATGTTGTCGTCACCGACACCGTCTTCATGCAGAGCGTCGTTGACGTCGCCACCGGCCGCGCCGTCCTTCTGCTGCTGCTGCTGCTGCTGTGGGTCGTCGTTCTCGTCCTCCTCGCCATCGTTCATGCCCTCCAGCGCCGCCTCGTACGCGTCCTTCAACATCCACGGCGTAACTTGCAGACCCCCGCTGTCCTTCGTGGCCGGCGGGTGCACCTCCGTCTGAATCGACTTCATCGGAGCGCGCATCGTTGCCACACCGGTGGTGTGAAAGCGCGTACCCTCGTCGACGCGGTAGGCTTCCTCAATTGCCGCGTAGGCCTTGTTGCGCGCCTTCACCGCCGCTGCCTCCTCGACGCACCTCTTCGACACCGCCTCGTCGTGGTGGCTGTAGAGAAAAATGGTCGGCGTTTCGGCGAGCGTGACGGTGGTAATCGCCTTGCGCCACGCCATCTTCTTCTCCTCTGACAGCGGGGCAGGTGGGACGTAGGCGGCCTCCGACAGCAGCGTGTTCTGCTGCACGAGACGCGGGATCGCGTTGGAGCCGTTGCTGCCGCGTTGCACGCCAGAAGAAGAGGAGCCTCCGCCGCCGTTCGCGTTCGAGGAGCGGTATGTGCTGTCCAGCACAGACACCGACTGCTCCGCCAGGTGACGGTCGTTTGCGAACGACAAGGATTGCATGCTGGACTCCAGACTCTTGGAGCTGCTGTCCCCGCCACGGCGACTGCGCGGCCCGCCGCCACCACCACCAGCAAATACGGAGCCGTCGCGCTCGACGCTTATAGCCGATTGCTTCCGTGTGCTACTGCGCATGCTGGAGTTGAGCATAAAAGAGGAATGCAGAAACGAGGTACCCAGCTCGGCATTCATCAGGGCTGTCGTCGCGCTTGAATCCTGCGACGTGTCCAGCCGCATGCTACCGCTGCCTCCGCCGCTGCCGCCGGTCTGCGAGTCATGCGCCAGGCCTCCGACGAGGCTGTGACGGTGCTGCAGAGGAAGCGGAGTGCGGTCAATGCCACCGTCCAGCACGTGTACGGCGTTCTCCACGTCATTCTTCACCTCCTGCAGTCGCCGCTTCGCCTCCTCGCGCGCTGCCGCTGTGGCAGCGCCGCTGACCCGCGACGACGACGTCCCGCTACTCTTGTCACGCAGCGAATAGCGGGAGGAAAACGAAAGGAGGCCACCGCTGTTGCTGCCGGCCGCGGCGGTCCTCGTCGCGTTGGTGCTGCGTGACGGCCGCGCTGCCCTTGAAACGCCGGAAGAAGTGCTCATAATATGTGCGTATGTATGTGAACAATTGTATCGTGCTGCGTGCCGTTGTAGGTATCGGTTCTTTTTTTTTTTTTTAATTATGGCGAAGCACTTGCGGGAGACAAGAAGGAAAAAAAAAAAAAAACTGGAATTGAAAATAGCAAGAGAAGCGAGGAAACACACTAAAAAAAAAAAAGGAGGAAAAGCAATAACAACAATAACAACAACAACCAGCCACCGCATAATACGAGTGACATATTCAGAGAGAAAGAGGCATCAAGAACCTTGGGGAGGGGGGGGGGGAGGGCATTGCAAGAAAACACGTCGGTGCTCCCCTCCCCCCTCCTCTCCCAACTCGCCGAAACAGCAAAGGGTGAATCACCTTTCGCTCTCTTCCTTTTTTTTCCAGATAAATAGACCCTTTTTGAGGGGGTAATACAAGTTAAGGAGTGCACGGGAAGGGAGAAAAAAAGTGACTCAAATGAACCGCTGTTCGTGTACTGTGTGCAGGCAACAGCACCAACCCATTCACAGAGAACAACAATAACAAAAAAAAAAAAAGTCATCTTCTCAAATACCACCAAGAAAAAAAAAAAAGACAAATAAACCGAAGGTTCTTCTGTTATTCAAGAATAAACTCCTCTACCGGCGTCACCGAGTACTTGTGGTCCGTCGGATGGGGGCGGCTGCTGACGTCCACGAAGGCGAACGGAATGCCGAGCTGCTCAAAGGAAAACCTCTTCACGCCCGCTCCAGCGCCGTCTGCGCCGCGCAGGTAATCGCGCGTGGCGTCGGGGCTTCCAGCCAGCCCTACACTCTCACCACCGTCCACAGACAACACGTAACGGCGACCACCACCACCGCTGCTGCCGCCAGACTTGCGGCTCCGGCCGGTGATGACAGTGTTGCTGCTATCCCGCACGCTCTCCACCCGCCCCATGCCATTCTGCCGTGATTCGATTGAGGCCACCATCGCCGTTTCCAGCAGCTTTCGCACTGCTTTCGCGGTGTAGCTCGTCACCTCGTCCCGCTTCGTGCACGCAAACAACAAGCGCCGCACCCCGTAAAACTCTGGCGACTGCAGTACGCCCAGCAGCAGCTCCGCCAGTGCCGCCACTCCCTCTTGCTGACTGTCCTGCACCGTCACGGCGTCGATCACCACCACCACGTTCACCGCCTCGCCCACGGCGCGCAGCATGTGCTCGCGCAGCCGCGGGTGGCCAGGGCAGTCCACAACCGACACCCCTGGTGCCGTCTCCGCCATGCCACGCTCCCGCGCCACGAGCAACGGGCCGACGTTCTCGCGCATGCTCGTCTGCGTCTCGCGCAGCTGCATGTGTCGTACCAACTGCCCAAACAACGCCGTCTTGCCACTGTCAGGCAGGCCGATCAGCACCGTGCGGGTGCGATGACGCCGACCCAGCGCGCCACCGAAGCCCAGCACGCGACCAAAGACAAAGCGCACCATCAGGCATCCGAGCAGCAGCGTCGCCACCATCCATACCCACTGCGGCGAGGTGGAGAAGGCGGCGTCGGACACCGCCCTTGCCTCCTTGTTCGCGTCCGTGCCCATGAAGAGGTTCCCCTGCTGTTCCGCTATAGCAGCCTTCAGCACCTGCGTCACCTCCCGCGCGGCGCCGTCGCCAGGCGTCACCGCGCCAGCATTGCGTGTGCTAGGCGCCCTGCGGTCGCCCAAGTGAGCACGAAGGCGTGTCACGATCTGCTGCACGACGTTGTCCAGCGCGGTGGAGTTGTCGATCAGCTGCGACAGGCTCTTCCGCAGGGACGCCGTGGTTGCCCCCGCATGTGCGGCACGCAGCACCTCCGTCTCCGCCTCCCCTCCCCGTATCATCGAGCCACCGCTAAGGCTGATCTGTGCCTCGCGTAGGTTCTGCAGACTGGTGAGAACGGCGCAGCGGATCACGGCCTCCTCCGCTGGCGTGATAGCGCCTGATAGTGCGCTGGCCTCTACGCTGGTGTTGTGGGAGGTGACGGCAGCGTAGTCGTCCAGCGCCAGCCGCACTGCCTGCAGAACCGTCTCGCTCACGAGCGCCGCGTATAGCTGACTCATCACGCCTTAACTGCTGTAGAGAAAATGGTGTAGCACCAATATTAAGAAAAAAAAAATGACCGTTTCTCGCTGTTGATGTTATACAGCTTTTTTTTTCCCCCTCTTTGAAGTATTCTCAACTCCTATCGCTGCTACGCATATATATACGCGTAAAATGAACAGAAGAGATTCCAGAAAAGCAGGCACAGAAACAATAAATGTGGAGCTGGCAAATGGAAGAGAGAAACGAACAAACAAACAAAGAGGTTCTCACGGAAGTGCTTGGAAGCGAAACTGAAATGAACCCGGAGACGTTTTAAATCGGGAAAAAAGATACTACTGTCACATATATGTATATGTATATATATATATGTATATTCACTTCAAAGGAGACAGCGGTTTGCGTTCGAAGTACCAAAAAAAAAAAAAAACTCCGATACAGGGAGGGTGCCGAGGTTGAGAAGAAAAAGAAAAAACAGGAGAGGTGGTGGCGGTGGGGGCTTTGCGAGAATTGATAGAAGAAGTGAGCCAAAACAGTAACAATAACAAAAAATACATATATATATATATATATATATATATATCTTAGTGTCTTTTATTAGAAGAATAACAAAGAAGATCCTTTTCTTTTTTCTCTTCTTCCACGCTCGTCCTTGCCTTCATTAAGCAACTCTGGCATTCATAGACAAGAGGATGCTTGAAATGAGATGTGTCGTTCCTACTCTCTCGTACTTTCACCCAAAAAAAAAAAAAATGCACGAATAAACAGCTACACAAAACAACAACAGTAGCAGCAGAATCCCTTTTCTCATTTTTTTTTTTTTTGCACTTAAGCCGTTGACTTCATTGACGTGTTTTTTTCCTCATTTCTTAGTCGTTAATATAACACAAAAAAAAAAAAAAGAAGAAAGAGAACATACACAAGCTCCTCATTACAGCACTGCGCTCTTTCCCTCACGCAAGCGACAAAAAGCACGGTGACTGCAGCTGCTTCTTCTACTAGCTTTTCTTTTTTATGTATGTGTAACTGGAATACCCGCCTCCCCCACCCCTCTGTAGTGCAGACAACAGCAAGAGCTAAACTCGGGGGTTGTAAAGACACCATATCGAAGCCAAATAGTAATAACAACAAAAAAAAAAAAAGAGAATACCAACCGTTCTAGGGAAGCAACCAACGACACTGCTTGTATAGTGGAAGAAGAACAGATGGAAGACTTGTTCCACCTCCTGTGAAAGAAAAAAGAAAATAAATAGATCATCAAACATCTGCACGCACGAAACTGAACTTACGCAAAGACGTGAGACCCATCATCATCATGCAGCGAGGCAAACGCAGAGAAGAAACACACGCACACATGTACACAACTCTTACTGCTTGTTGAACGCTGCGTACGACTTCTTGATCGTCTCTGTCAGCTGGCTGTACTCCGGCATCGACTTCGTCTCGCCGTATACGGCAAAAGTCACCGGTCGCTCAACGAGCCGTGCGCACACCTGCTTCAGCCCCTCCATCGTCACCTGCGCGCTCCCGTGAATTGTTTCCTGCGGTGTGATCATGTGGTTGTGCACGAGTAAGTTGAAACCCATGTCGTTCAAGAGTTGCTCACGGCCCTCACCAAGCAGAATCAGCTGAGAGCAGAGCTGGTTCTTCGCCATCTCCAGGTGCTCAGCGGTCACACGCTGGCTGATCGAGGAGGCCTGGTAGATCATGATTCTCAGCAATTTGCCGACATTCTCGTGCGGTGCCGAACCGTAGAGCCCGATGAGGCCGCCGTCACTATACCAGGCGGTGATGCACTCCATGCCGTGCAGATTCGGCTCGCGGTTCAGTACCTCGCGGAAGAGTTTGGTGTGCATGCCCTTGCCCGGGCCACCGGAGCTAAACGACGTGCCACCGCCCAGCAGCGTCTGAATGACAGAAAAGGTGTAGTAATCCGGGTGCGCCATCGGAATACCTTGAAAGAAGAGCGCCATGTGGCTCAAGTTCTTCTCCTGGAATTTGTTCATCGACTCGGGGGCGGTGGTGTTCTGCACGTACTCGCACCCACCCGTGTACGGAGCTGCCACAGACGGCATATCCGCCTTGTTGACGTCAATAGACGACGCGTCAAACTGCAACCGTGCCTCCACCTCCTGCGCAAAGGCCTTGTGATCCGCCACGCCAGTCGCGGCCAGCACGCACCGTTCCGGTCGGGTGTGCTGGCGGTGGAAGGCGTGAAACGACTCGAGGCTCAGCTGCTCCAGCTGCCGCTCCGTCGGGTAGAGTGGGTTGCCTAGACCACGGCCGCTCCAGCCCGCCTTGTGCACCATCTCAAACAGCATGCTCGTCGCGTCACGACTCAGCAGCGATCCTCGCTGCAAGGTCTGCTCCTTCGCTATGGCAAACTCCTCCTTGCTCTGCTTCGGGTGCAGCCACATCCCGTTCAAGAGATCGAGGCCCTCTTTCTGGTGGTAGCGCGGCATCATGAGCATCACCGACATGGCCTCACGGTTATTCGTCACCTTAAAGGCGTTGCCCAAGATGCCGAGGCTTTGACTAATCTCATGGTTGGTCATTTTCGCGTTGCTGCGCAGCGGCAGTGATTCCAGTACGGCGGAAGCACCAAAGTTGCCTTCGCTCTCGAACTTGGGGCCAATGAGAGAGAAGAGGCCCATCCCGGTGATACCGTTGCCGTCATCGCAGGTGATCACCCGAAGCCCGTTGCTAAGCCGCGACACGGTCAAGTTCTCTCGTGTAACGGTGTCCACGATGCCGCGTGCCAGGCGTGATGATCGAAGCATGCCGTTTTTTTTTTTTTTGTTTTAAATGCCACGACGTAGAATTTGATAAGAAAGAGAACAAGACCGGTTCTTTCTTTTTCCTTTTTGTAAAGCCGCAAAAAAAAAAAAAAAAAACAAGGAGGAACAGAGAGAAAGAGAGGGTGGTCAAAAGTAAGGCAAGCTTGCGTTGAGAGGGAGAGGGAATTAAAGGGAGGCGTAAAGCGTTGCTACGCTTGCAATCCCAGACAAAGCAAACGAACAAACAAGCAAAACAAGAAAAAAAAAATAACATGAGCGTTCACTCTGAAGCTACTTCTTCTTCTTTTTTTTTTTTTGTTGTTGTTACTGCTTTTTTTGCGCTATTACCACAAACAGGTTCTGCTACGGCAGTCAGGTGAACTTGTTGAAAATCCTGAAACTACTGCTGCTGCAACGCAAAGCAAGTTGATCAAAAGGGAAAAGACCGTTTTTTTTTTGTTTTTGTTACTCTCTTTGTCGCCAATTGGTGACGCTGCTGTGTTGAACGCTAATGAAAACAACGCCGAACCTTAATCAGTAGTACTTTTTTTTTTTTTTACATAAAAAAAAAAAAGGTCTTGCTTGCACTCTCAAAAACACGTGAAACGTGGGTAAAAGCTCAATAATCTATAGCAGCTTTTTTATCTTCTTCGTCTTTTTTTTTTTTTTTTAAGATCTTTAAGGCAGCTTAGGTCAGAGTACCATACTACAGAGCGAACAGAAAAAAAAAAAAAAGTGTATAAAGCAGCTGCATTCATCCTTTCTCGCCTCTCTTTCCTGCTCCCATCGCAGTCTTCATGCGTGAACAACAACAAAAAAAAAAAAAAGAGAATTGCGCTACTTGGAGATGGACGCAAAGGTCTGACCCTTCGCCAGCATTTCCTGCAGCGCCAAGCACGGGAACGGGAACTCCTCCGAGCCGAGAGCGCGCTGGAACACCTTCATATTGTACACTACCTTTTCAATCCCAGCAACGTTGTCGGCGTAGTAGCACAACCCGCCCTTCCACGCAGGGAAGCCGAAGGCATAGACAGAGATGCAGTCGATGTCGGCCGAGTTTGTGATCACGCCATCCGCCATCATCTTGGCCGCCTCGTTCACCATTGCAAAAACGATCCGATCCACAATTTCGGCGTCGCGGAATGGACGGCGGGTACACTTGTGACGCTTGCTGCAGTCGAGCGTGCGGTACTCCACGGCGTAGTTGTGCTGCGGGACGAGCGCCTCTAAACTGACAAGTGCAAAGCGATCGTGCGCCTTGTGCGCGTGGGAGTAGGAGGAGGACGACGGCGGCGACAAGGGCGAAGAGGGTGCCAGGGCGGACGCAGTTGCTGTGGTGCTGGCCAGCATGCCAAGAGCGGCAGTGTTGTCAGCGGATGCAGCGGCTGCTTTTCCAGTTGGTTCCGGGGAATAGGAAGATAGCGAAGTCTGAGGTAGCCACAGCCACGACTTGATCGGGTGGCGGAGAGCGTAGCCGAGGGTGCACTCCTCCGGAGTGGCGTAGGTGTACCAGCCCTCGCGCGTCTTGCGGCCCAGCGCACCGACTGCTATCATGGAGTTGGGGATGTCGAAGACAGGACGGCTCGGCAGGCACCAGTGGTTGCTTACTTCCACGGCGCTCGGCACGCTCACCGGGATCTTCTTGTTCGGCCCGAGCGCAGTGTGTGCCGGGGTGGGCGAGGCGAGAACGCCGGCCTCCCGCAGCATCGACGCCCGCACCGCCGCCGTGGAGTCGAGGCCCATAATATCCTCTAACTCGAAAATGCCGCGCGTAAAGTGGAACGTCTTGCACAGCGCAAAGTCAATCTGCATGGGAAAGCAGCCATCCTCCAGCATGGCGTAGGCCTGGTACAGTGCGGCGAGCAGCAGCCGTGCGCCGACGTAGCCGTGCCCGCCGCGCGAGACGATGGGAAACTTGTCCAGACGGGCAAAAAGCCGCAGCAATCGCTCCACGACCCACCGCTCCGTCGCAGCGCCGCGGATCAGCTCTACCACGGGGGAGTGGTTCGCCGGCGGAAAGAAGTGGATTCCGAGCACCTGCCCCGGCCTCCGCGTCACCGCCGCGAGCGCGTCGACGTCCTGCGCTGAGGACACCGTTACAAAGATGGCAGAACGCTGGCAGATGTGGTCGATGTGGGCGAAGATATTCTGCTTCAGCGCCGGCACCTCTGGCGCGCACTCCAGCACGAGATCCATTTCCGCCAACACGGGTGGAAAAGGCAGGTTTGGGTTGCCCATCGCGCGCAGTCGGCTGAGCATGTCCTCGCAGCGGTGCGGCGAGAGACGGTAGGCCTTCACACGACTGCGCAGGTGCTCTTCGATGGCCCGCACCGCCCGCTCCTGTCGGTCCACGTCGCTTTCGATCAACACCACCTGCTCCATATCCTGCTCCCACAGCAGCATCAGCGCAATCGACGTGCCCATCGTGCCAGCGCCGAGCACGGCGACCTTGTGCACGCCCAACGCTCCCTCAACGGCACTCTCGTCTCGGTGGGAGCTGAAGTGGAGAGACGGCGCGGCAGGGGTGGTGGTGGCGGTGAACGTCGTCGTCGTCAGCACCAGTGGGGTGGGCTGCGACGACGGCACCACCTCACCTGCGGGCGTGCCGTGCCGTGGCACCCCACTGTTCGAACCCGCGGCGGCTGCGTAGCTGTTCTCCCATGACTGGGACGTCCGCTGCGCTGCCCTCAGCAGATGCTGCGTTGCCTGTGCCTCGGACGAGCTTAGGCACAAAGTAAAGAGCTTTCGCTCCGCCGCAACGTACGCCGCGTCATGCGTCCGCTGCGTCGTCGTGCTTTCGGTTTGCGGGTGCTGCAGACTGTGTGCCACAGCGATGCGAACCGCTTCGATGGCGTGGTACGGCGCCTGGCGTGCTCGTGGAACCGTCTCGCGCAGCTTGTGCTCCGTCCAGGCATACCACCCGCTATTGAAGAAGGGCAGCTGTGCAAAGGCGGGGCAGGAGCGACATCGCTGTCGTGCGACGGCCTTTGCCGCATGTGCGTCTTGTAACGTGTGCAGTCCCGCCTTGGCCGAGGCCGCCACGTGGCTCCGCACAAACTCTGTCAACGCCTCCCATAGCTGCGGGCCGTGGCATGGTGGGGCGTCAATGAGACCCATTCGCTGCGCGTCCCGCGCATACACCGGGCGACCGTAGCAGAGCATCGTGAGTGCGTGAGGGATGCCGACGCGACACACAAGACGACGCGCACCACCACCACACGGGGTGATACCGAAAACCACATCGGGAAAGCGAAACTTCGCGTTGACGGCGCACACGCGGTAGTCCGCCGCCAGCGCAAGCTCGAGGCCCCACGAGGAGCACAAGCCCTGCACGGCTGCAATGCACACCTTCGGACAGGCCTCCACGGCTGCGGTCAGCTCCGCGAGCGACGGCACCGGCGGCTGCTGTGACGCGTCGGACACAAGTCCGTCAGCGAAGTCGGCAGTGTCGATGCCACTGGAGAAGAAGCGATCGCTCGTGGAGGCGAGGATGATGACAAGACAACGCGGATCCGCCTCCAATGCTTGGAGGGCCCGCAGAATCTGCGCTCGCATGGAGGCGCAGAGGACGCAGCCGCCGACCTGTGAGCGGGGAGGGGCGGAGCGGAGGAGGCGGATGAGGCCCGCCTCACCACGCCGCTCAATCCGGACGTAGCAGTTGTCCTGCAGGTGTGAGCTGATAGTGTCCACGCGGTTCATTTTTTTTTTTCTCTTCTGCCTCCGTAAAGGACCTGACGAAGTTAGCAAAGTACAGTACGTTCTTTTTCTCCTTACAAAAAGAAAAAAAAACTGAACAAGGCGAACGCGAAGTGTTTATAAACAAATACAAATACAAAAAATGTATATGTGTAGTTGTGTATTTATTTACAAAGTGTGTTCTTGCAGCAGGTACCTATGTGTAAAGAGCCTTTTGTACGTGAGAAGAAACAACAACAACAACAACAACGATGAAAGCTTGTCAGTATTGCCTTTGAGTGCACACAAGACTCCTTTCAGAAGCGCGAGGAGGAGAAACGAGCAAATGCCAGATGAAGCAAATTGGGAACGCGCCAGTGCAATTTTGGCATTGGTAAGCAGTTGCAAGGAAACACGCATGTGTGCACATTATAAGTAAATACAAAACCGAAGCAAAGAAAAAAAAAAAAAGAAAAAGAAAAACGTTGATGGAACGGGAGAGTGAAAGAAGTAAGAGAAGACAGTACGCGACGTGAATGAAAACCAATCCGTGAAGAAAAAGAAAGGGGGAAAGGGAGAGGGACGGGCAGGCAACACGAAACGCAGCGCTGCTGGATGGCCTTCGCCACATCTACGGATCTTTATGGCACCCAACCAACGCGGAAGCGGCGCATTTTCGCTTTTTTTTTTTAGTTATGTTGTTTAAGAGTTGAGAAAAACAGAAATTACCGAGTGTATTGAGAACGTGACAGAGTAGAGGCTTTAATATCGAGTTAAAGTGAATGCACGAACACGGAAAAGGAGAAAGGAAAATGCAGCTGCTCCTTTTTTTCCTTGCGCGCTCATTGCAGCCATGCCTGCCATGGACAGTTTGCCATCAGCAGTGGCTGCAGAAGACCTTCAAACTCCATCTGACGCAGATCCAACCGACGTCGTGGAGCGGCAGCGTCTGACGCAGCTGCAGCAGCTATTGTGGGTAGTGGCAACGGCAGCGGCTCTGCTTTGAGCTGGTGTGAGCGGTGCTGCCTCGTCATCTTCGTATTCTGCTGCTGCGTTGGAGCAGAGGAAGTGGTGGACGATACGGAAGACTCCGATGAGCTTGCCGGCGCATCGCCACTGTCATTAGCGCTATCCTCGTCATCACTGCCCGTGTTGTTGCTGTGGTGGTGGCTATCGTCTTCGTTGTTGATGGGACGACTAGCGCCCTCCCTCTCCAGTGTCTCCTCTTCCTCGTCGTTCGGCTCCTCGGGCTGCTCGGTTTGCAGTGTGTAGCGCGCGAGGAGGGGCTGCAGCACCGCCGCGATGCTGTCCGATGCATCCCCAGAAACGGGTGTCGCAGTAAAGCGACTGCCCTCCTTCGATGCCGCTGCTGCTTCGCCTTTCACGTGGACAGAGGGTGCCGCGGGCAGGAGTTCGACCTCCATCAGCTCCGATATCGCCGCACACTGCGCAAAAGCTACAAGTGCTAACCGACTCTCCCGTGACGGGGTCTGGCGGCTGCGCACGACCAGCCCAGCACCGCCGCCACTGAAACTCCTGCTCGTCGTGTGAGATGCAGCAGACATCGCAAAGTCGGCCCCACCCAATCGACGCAGCTCCTGCGCCGTCCACTTCAGCAGCCGACGCCGCACCCCCTCCGCACTTGTTGCATCCAATCGACTGTGTAGGAACTGAAACAGCGGAAAAATATGCCGTGCCGCACGCAGCCGTTCCTCCATCGTCACCACGCGACGGCTGCCACCGGTCGGGGGTGCCATGCGCAGCCGCACCGGCTGCACCGTCGGCGCAGCGGCCATGCGACCAAGCGCACCACCACTGGCGCCGGTTGCAGCGGAGGCGGCGGTACGGGGCTGCTCGACTGGCATGCTGCCCTTCGTGACGAGGGTGATAAGCTTGTGCAGCAGGTTGACCGACTCGTCCTCGGTGCCCAACATCGCCAGACTGGGGGCGAGGTAGACCAGGTAAACCGGACGCTCGACTCGTATCACGACGGTGAGGTAAAAGTACAGGATCTCCTCCCACCAGTCCGCGTTGCCGCAGGAGCCGGCCACCTGCTGCCGTCGCAGGTCATCCGCCAGACGGCCGTACACGAGCGTCGTACAGTCGCGTAGAATTCGCAAGTATGGCAGCGACAGCGAATTGAAGAAGGTCTCCAATGGTTGGGGAACCCCAGCACCAAACGGCATGTACAGGTGCGCGTGCGGCGGTGGTGGTGGTGCGTGCGGGTGGGAGAGCGCAAAACGGAAAGACGGTGCCGACGACACGCCGGCTGGGGAAAGCGCCGCTGGGCTGCTATGCGCCGAGGAAGCGGCGGTGGCCGTCGCGTCACGCGTGGGCGACGTTGCAGCGATCGGCACGCACGGAAACAAAACGCTGCCATTGTTGTTGTTGTTGTTGTTCACGGCCACCGTGGCAGACGACACGGGAAACATGCTCGACGGACTCGCCTGTCCAGACGGCGGGGCAGAGCCAAGAGGACTCCCAAGCCTGCTTCCCCCCGCACTGTAAACCGAGCCGTGCGCCATCCAGCTCATCGACGCCGATAGCGCACCGTCCACGCCGCCGCCACCACGGCACACCTGCTCCTCCTCCTCACGCGGCTCCAACGTTTGCTCCATGTCGAGCAAGCGGTTCAGCAGCAAACGGATGATGTTGTTACGGTACGCGAGCAGCTTGTTGTTGTGCTCGACTGAAACATCGACGAGGCTGGCGAGAGCGGCACTCTTAGCTACGCCCATTGCGGCGCCACCGCCAACACCACCGGAAGCCACCGCAGCAGCCGCAGCGTCGCTATCGCCGGGCACCAGATACGTAGCCCTATCGCTCACATTGCCACCGCTACCACCCCCTTTTACGCCGCTCGCACTGCTGCTCAACCGTGCGCGGGCGTGCCGCGTGTTCGCTGTCGAGGAGCTGTCGCTGCTGCCCGCGACAGTGCCACCGCTCACGGCAGGCACAGCCGACCGCAAACGCAACTCGCCGGGTGCTCCGTCACCGCTACAGTTTCGGCTGGCCGCCCCCTCACTCCATTCCGTGTCACTCGCTGTCGTCGTTGTAGTGACTGCTGCGTTGTGTAAGTTGCTGCTGATGCTGCTGCCGTTATTGTTGGCGCTGTCGCGGACGCCGCCAGGACGCGGTAGAGCTGGCTGACGCAAGCCGTAGCCACCGCTGCGTGCATCTTCGAAGAGTGTCGCGCTAACGTAGCCGGCCGGCAACACGCCGCCACCACTCGGCAGCATCGGCCCGCGATGTGGACGGTGGAATTCATCGTGTCGGTGCAGCGAGTGCCCCGACGCGGCGGCAGAGGAAGAGTGGCCTCCGCCGCCCACGTCGGTGCCGCTGTCTTCGGACGTGACGGTGCCAAGCGTCAGCGACGAGGACCGCGTCGCGTGCGGCAGCCGCCACGACAAGACCTCTTTGCCCTTTTCTGTGTAGCGGGCACGCAGGGACTTGAGCAGCTCAATTGCCCGTTGCAGGCCTTGGCTGTTCCCCAGCCGCGGGTGGTAGGCGGGGGTGTGGCCCTCCAGGGCAACGTACAGCAGCACGGCGGTGCAGGCGACATGGTGGCGACGCTCCGCCCAGCGTCGGCGTGGCATGAAATCTGCCATGCAGCTCTCTAGCAGTTCAATCACATGTTTGGCACCATAGAGCGTCGCCACCGCGTTCAGCACGCGGATGAAGCTGTCGCTCGGGATGGATCGGCGGGCACCGTCACGCACGGGCGGTCGCAGCTGGCACGGCTTCAGCAGCACCTCCAGCACACCGCGTACCGTGCGCGGTGATGTTTCAATCAGCACCAAGCAGACCCGCTCAAAGGCTATTTGGAGGCGGACGTGCCACCGCGTGATGGCGTGACGAGCTGCCCAAGCACGATCAGCTGATGCAGCGGCACCACTGCCACTTCCATCGTTGAGCCCTCGCCGTGACGAGCCACCTCGCGGGGCAGCGGCATGCACGCCTCCGCCCCCACCACTGCTGTATCCGCCACCTGCGCCGCTGTTCGCACTCGCCCTCGCCTCGGCGCTCGACTTCACGACCGTCTCCACCACGCGCCACCATGGCATTGTGTGCAGCACGCCAATCACGAGCAGCCGCAGCTCCGAGAGAGCGCTGCTGTAGCCACGCGTGAGGCTGTCGCTGGGAGCCAAGGTAGAAGCAGCCATCGCACCCGCAGCCGCGGCGTCGTCTCCGCCAGCGAGCGCAGTATTAGCCGCACATGGCATCAAGGGCTGATGGAACTCTCGCAACCACCGCTCAGTTCCAAGAAGCCATTCTACCACCTCCCGGTCGCGCATCTCGGCCAAAGACGTCCGACGCAGCACCTCTTGCAGTGTCTGCATGTGCGCCAGGTTGTGCCGCATGAAAAGGGCCCGCCGCTGACGTGCGTCACTGCTGCTGCTGCTGCTGCTGCTGCTGCAGTACTGAATCAGACCCACAAACGTAGAAGGAGAAGGCGGCGTGGAGGCAGTGGTGGTAGTGGAGGTGGTGGGCGGCGGAAGAAAAGAGGAGGAGTTGCCCAACGCCGGTCCAACACCAAAGGAAGAGCGAAGCGGAGGCGACAATGAGCCTGTCCGCTCGCGTTTCCGCCTGCCGGTGTGCATGTGTAGAAATATAGATTTATTTTAAAAAAAGTACGACTTCTAATAGTTCGCGTCCTGCTGGTCAAAGGGGAGAAACACGTAATAAAGGAAAACGAACACAAGTTCTAAAAAAAAAAAGTTGACTGCATCACTGTTGTACGCCTCAAAAACAACAGAAATAGAAGAAAGGAGAAGAGAGAAGAAAAAAAAAAAAGCAACTGAAGGTGTGAATGCAGCAGCGCCATAATCTGAGACTTAACCTACAAAAAAAAAAAAAACAGGTGCTTCTTTTTTTTCATTTTCTCCACCACATTACTTCTACTTTCCTTCAACGCTGTCGCATAATAATCACTTCTTGTTTCGCCAACGCTGCCACATAAAAGACTGCTTTCTAGTTTTTTTTTTTTAGTTCATGTCTACATGAAGCAGTAGTTTTGAGAAGCAGAACTCTAAAAAAAAAAAAGAAGGAAAGTGAAAAACAACAACATACACGCGCACGCATACCTAACAATCACCGTTTTGGCTGTGCAGTCAACCGAAGATGGGTTTCGATGGCGCTGAGCCACCAAAAGAGACACTCGTTGGAGTCCAGAACGAGCCGTGGGTAGCCCTTGAGGCACACAAGCGGGAACAAAGCCGTTGACGGATCCGCGCCACCTTGCCATCCATTGTCACGGTGCACAGGAGGAATGAAACAACTTTTCGTCGTCGAAGCGTCGCTCGCTTGTTCGCTCGTTGCTTCCTTGCAACACGCCGCCGCCTCAGCGGCGCCACCACCATCAGCACCACCACCACCTCCAGCACTGGTCCACTGTTGTGCCTCGCGCTCCGTCAAGTAGCGCGTTTGCAGCGGCAGCGGGCCGACGAGGCCCAGCTCCTCCTTGACCGAATCCAGCCGCAGTGGCACTTCGGTGCCAGGCAGCAGCACGTACGGCGTATCTTCACGCATCGTATCGGCATCCCTTGCTTTCACTGCCTCAGACACGTCCTCGCATTGGCTTGTGGACGCAACAGCAGCAACTGTGGCGGCGCGTAGCTCCGCTGCGTCGTGGCGTAGCATAGAGGCGGCTAGGAGGTCCACATCGGTAAATGCAAGAACACCGGTGCAGACCACATAGTCGTTGAGGAACACAACTTCCTCTTCTTCCTCCTCTGCGCCATCTGCCGCGCCACTGCTATACGCCTCGGCGCTTTCTGCGATGTGCGTTGATGTGCTGGAAAGGCTAGTCAGCCACTGAGCCCTGAGCGGATGCCGAAGCGCAGTTGTGGCGGACGTGCCTGCGATGTCGTGAGTGCCCCGATAACACGCACCCGCGTCAAGAACTGCTCGTGCACCTTCTAACGCCGGCGTCACCTCTGAAACGCCGAAGCCACCCAGAAGCCGTGCAAAAGTCAGGTCGTGCATGCGTTGACTTTGGTTACAGCTGGATCGCGGACGTAACACGCACAGCACACCTGTATTGTCTGTGATCCACAGCACATCATACAGCGGCGGCGGCGCACTCGGACACGCGACGCACGCGTTTGGTCGGCTGCGTTGGCTCAATTGTGTACCAGCAGCCTCAGCAGCCTCACAGCGGACAACTCGGCCGCACACCACCACTGTGTGGCATGCGACACCGTCGAGTAAAATGGTGCTCTCGCCAATGCGAGAGGAGGCCGGCAACGCATCAGCACCTGGCGTGCTCTCTGTGTTCTGACAGCCATCCTTGACACGGGCTACCGATGCTGTTTGTGCAAGCCGTGCCTCAGCAACGCCGCGGATCGGCTTTTCGTCGATGGTGCAGCATGCAGCGGAGGATGCTGCAAGAGGTAGCATGTTGAGAGCGGATGCGTAAAGCTGGCGAATGGTTACGGGACGAGGGGCATGGCTGCTTCGTCGAGCCTTGCCGTGTGACTGGAACGCAAACTCTCTGCCTTGCAAAGGAAGAAAAGCTCCATCACCTCCTTCATTAACCTGTTTCCGCGATGTGAAAAAAAGACCGCTCCCTTGTGCGTAATCGTAATGTGACGTGTACCTTCCACCATCCATAGAGCGTGATGAGGCAGCAGCTGGGGAAAAGGGTGCCGCTGCGGAGCCTCCAATGCCGCCATCACCGCAGCCGGTCGGATTCGTAAGAAACGCAGCGGCAGAGCAGCGCATTACGAGCTGGAAGCGGTCTGGAGAGAAAACACAACCATAATGCACGCCATCAAATCGTCACTTTCTGAGTTTGCGTCTTGTATTAGTGAAAACAAACAAACAAAAAAAAAACCTCCCAGAGAAGCCAGAAACAGCGAGGCTGAAAAGGCCGTCTGTCAGCGTTTTGGTGCCTTTCTGTGTGTTGAGGTGTGTTTGTGTGTCGGTGTGTGTCTGTTTGTTTAGAGAAAAGAAAAGGAAATTTAGAAAAAGAGAATCTGTGGGTTTTTTTTTTCTACAAGGCTGCAGTGTTGAGAGAGACTCTCGAGTCTTTGGATGCTACTATGTGGTGAAGAAGGAGAAAAACACAAAACAGAAAAAGGGACCGCGGTGAAGGAGAACGAATATTTGAACTTAGGAGAACGAAAATCAAGGAGGCGTACAAAAGAAGAAGAGTCCTTTCACGTTTCAGCATTCCGGCTTTGCCGGAGACGTTTGAGCAGGAGCGCTGAAGCGGCATTGTGCCGTTCCAGCCTGCCAAACAGACAAAAAAAAAAATGTACACACCCGCACACCAGCAAAAGAAACCAGTCAAAGTTGCTCTAGACATGCACACGCTTCCTGTGACAAGCAAAAGATCGATCGACTACGGAAAAGAAGGCTCCTTGAACGATGTCGTTCACCTTTCTCCCTCCCTCTCTTAGAGCATTGATGTGGATGTTGGTCTTAGTGTGCTTATGTGCTTGCATGAAAAGTGGCTACGCACTTGCCGGAGGGAAACAAATAAATAATCAAAATAAAAAAGAAAAACATCATCTTTCACTTTTTTATTATCATTTACTCCTCCATCCAATGCACTATTAGCTGTACAACAGTCAGAAAAAAAAAACCTCTGTTTTATTCATTTCACTCGACTTACGAATAAAACAAACAAACAAAAAAGAGTCGATAGATAATGCGCTGACAAAATCCGATTGAAGCAAAAAAAAAAAAAAGAACCTCTAAAAACGTTATAAAAGAGCAGGAAAAAAAAAAAGGGTAACAGCAACGGAAAGAAATAACAATAATAATAACATATAAAGACAGTGGCCGCTATCATCTTTTTTTTTTTTTTGGTTTCATCTCCCCAAATCTGGAGAATTACATCACCATGCACGTGCATAGAGGAAAAGGAAGAAAACAACAACATGTTGACGAAGAGAATAATGGGGGCAAAAAAAAAAAAAGGCAAGCTGAAAGAAGTAAGTGCTTACCGACAGAAAAAAAAAGTGCCTTTTTACTGCTGTCTTGAGAAGCAGCCAAGCAGCAAAAAGAAACTGACTACAAAGATAATAAATCTGGGGGTAATTCTGGGTACCAGCTTAACTGGCTTATAATATATATATATATATCCATATTTATATTTATGTTTATCTTTGTATTTATATGAAGTAGAATATATAAAAAGCAGGAAAAAACTAGGAGCCTAGGTGCTCTCAAAAGCAACCAACGCACACTGTTGAATCTTACTTTAGCGCTGCTTCACCAGAGAACACCATGTCTTCATGGCCTTTTTTCTTCTCTTTTCATTGTTCTTTATTTCGTTTTTTTTTTCCGGTAGTTGGATATATTGCCTTCAACTATCGTAAAAACTAATGTCCTTTTTTTTTATTTGTTGTTGTTGCTGTTTGTTACTGTTTTGGCTTATAGACAATAACAATAACAAAAAAAAAAAAAGCTGCTATTTTAGCTTGTAAAGAACCAGCGAAAACAAGCAGAGAACAAACAAGAGAAAAGAGAAAGAGTGGAAAAAAAAAAAGACCGCTCAAAAAAAAAAAGGGGGAAAAAAAAAGAGTTAGACTGAGGAAATCTGCACTTTCACCTTAAACTGGGACGAAGGAGAAATAAAATAAAAACAAAGAAATTATAAGACCGTGAAAGAAAAAAAAAAGTAGTAATTGAAAAGTGGGGTGGAAATGAAAAGGTTCATGTAGATGAGAAGCAAAAACAGCTATAAAAGAACGAGCACAAGAAACGCTATGAAATTCAGTTTTGACCGTTCTTATATATAAAAAGAAAAAGGAACGCAGGAGCGACTTGCTTGCAAAGCACAGCAAGCTGTCATTTTTTCGTTACCTGCCTCTCTGCGTCTCTGCGCAAGCCCCCACGCAATCAAGCCTTACTAATTTCCTTGATCCAGATTTAAGCAAGCAGTGAAAGAGAAAAAAAGTGCATTGCACAGCTCAAGCTGAAAGGTAGGGCACTAACGCCTTTCTGGACCTTCGATAGCAACAGCTTGCAGAAGTTGCAACCCAACTTAAAAGCAGAGAGAGAGAGAGAGAAAAAAAAAAGTGCGGCATTGATTTGCTTAAGAATGGACGAAAGGAAGAGAAGGCCTGTCTATATGCAAAAAAAAAAAAAAACAGTGACAAGCACATCTTTACCTCGACGGATGTAGGAATCACTGGCAAAAGTGAAAAGAGACACATAATAAACATGGCTTGTACACACGTGAGAAGCTTGTTCATTCCTTATATGTAGCAACAATCGATAAGCCGCGGTGTGCGCGAGAGAAAGAAACAGAGGTCGTGCACATGCACAACATGTTTAGTTTCAGTCGCCCCTCTGTAAAGCAACAACAACAATAAAAAAAAGACTACGCATACAGCACAAAGAAGCTATGCAGATCGAGTCCAGCAAATAGCCGTATGCATATCCAACAATTAAAATAGCAAAAAGAAAGAAAAAAAGAAGTTACAATAATAATAATAATAATGTGTATAGAGAGGGAGGCGCGTGACCTTCTATTTCTTCACAGAAGAAAAGCATAAAAATAAAAATGCAATAGGTTTTATAGAAAGCAAAAGCTAGAAAAAAAAAAGTGATAATGGTATTGATTAAGAAAAAAAAGAAGCTCTTTTCCAAAAGACGGTGACCGTTACGCAGACGACAGACTTGCGTGTCATTATGATTACCGCATCAAGGCAGCAAGACCTGTGCTTTTTTTTTTTTTAATGTCTTTTTTTTTTTTTTTTGGATAGAGCGCACCTCTTCTTGTGTTCTGCTGCCTTTTCTCTTCTAAGAAACGAGCTCGACAAGATCGCTTTTTTTTTTTTTTCGCTTCACCTACTCTTCCGCAATTCCTTTTCACACTGATTAGCGTGTAGTCTTACATTTCCTGTGTATAAAAGGAGAGCAAGTGGATGCGAAGGCTGCTGTGCATCGAGAACGCAGCCTTAAAGACTAGAATGAAGAGAAAAAAAAAAAAGCAGATTGAAAGGCTCGACGTGGTCCATTAGTTAACAGGCTAGCAAACAGAGAAAAAGAGGAGCATTATCTAAAAAAAAAAAAAAGAGGCCTTTTCCCATTCAGTAAGACGGCAAAGAGCCGGGGGAAAAAAGAGAAAGTGGCTATCATAAAACACAGCATGCCATTCGTTTATAGAGGAGCTGAACGGCAAAGGGGCTACACATAACGGTAAAAGAAGGGGGAACACACAAAGCAAAGAGAAAAAAAGGCGTTCTTTTATTTGCTTTGACTGCCTATGCCCTGCACGTTATAAAAAAAAAAAAAGAAGAGTAGGAATAAATACAGAGATAGAAAGGACAAATCGTTTTGAAGCTTTTCTTGTAGAGAAGATAGCAACAATAATAAACAAAGAGCATGGATAGGTGACGCACGCAATAACAAGAAAAAAAGTACTGGGAAATGCTAGAACCTACAAAAATGTGGGAAGTACGTGCTGCTCCTACTATTAGTGGTTGTATTTAAAACAGTCGTTTACCGAGCATAGTCACCTGAGTAACAGAAAAAACAAAAAGAGGTATATATATATATATATAAGAGCTACATAATTAAAAGCGGGAAAAGAGGATCAAGGAACAATGAGGAAAAAAAAAAAAACAGATTTGGAAAGGGAACTTTTTAGTTTTCTTCCCCCTTTTTTTTTGTGTTGTATGATGTTAAGCAAGATCCAACACTGTCTTCCGCGCATCAAGAGAAAGAGGAGAAAGACAAAAAAAAAAAAATGAAGTAGCTCAGGGATTACGGAACAGCAACCACAAAAAAAAAAAAAAAGGAAAATGAGCTGTAGAGCGAGGAAACAAACAAACAAAAAAAAAGTATAAAACGGATTAGAGAAGAGTACTTGGCAACGATTTGCGGAAAAAAAAAAAAGATGGAGAAAATGCCGCTAAGCCCAAGATGCCTTTCGACAGCAGTTCACGTACGACGCTTGCAGCTTAACAAGTTCCGCTCAAACAACCATCCATAACATGGAGGAATAATGTGCTGTATAAACAAGCAAGCAAACAAATATACATATATATATATACGTTATATATGTAAGACTAAAAAAAAAAAAAAGCAAGAAGTACGCGTCAGCTCGCCATTTTCACCCGAACCCTGAAACCGCGAATTCCTTTTTTTTTTTTAATCACTTGCGTCTTCCTTGTCCACTAGCGAGTATGAACAATGATCGCACTTGACCTGTGACCAAGGTGCACGGCGGCCGGTTTTCCACTGCTACAGAGGAGCCTGCAACGGGGAGGCAATCGGAATGCCGAGTGGCAGGCACGTCGGCGAGCGGCCACTGTTCAGGCAATCGATGCGCGGAGAGAGCGGACTGGCGTCTGTGGCGTTGCCTGATAAAATACCCTGACCGATGGCGTCGCTGAAAAACGCCGGTGCCCCGCCTTCCTGCCCGGACAGCACCGCATTCGCGTCGCCGCCCTCCACGTCGTTGCCAGCGCCGGACATGATGTTCGGATCCTTCGTCCGCCCCAGTCGGCCCTCTCCGTTTTGCGTCGCTGCCGTGCCTTTTTCCACGCGCACGCCAGTTTGAAGAAGGTTGCAGTTCGTCGGCACGGGCTGCTGCGGCTGCGGCTGGTGCGACGGACCGTGTTCCGCCGCCTTGGTTGGGGGAGCTGAGATGCACGCCACCCCTGCTGTCGCGCTTCCAAGCGTGCATGCCTCGCGCAGCGAGAAAAGAAGCAGGTGCAGATACTCGTACTGCGGCTCCTCCTCATACTCCATGCAGCGGGCATAGTTCAGGACGTCGCGGAAGGCCTCCGGGCAGCCGGCGCAGATCGAGTCCAGCGGGATGTTTGCCTTCATCTTGGCAACTTGCTTCTCTTTCGCGTCGGGGTCGTCGATGCGCAGTCCTGACCACGGCAGCCGGCCACGAAAAAGGTAGATCATAACGTAGACCAGCTGCTCAATGTCGTCGCGGCGAGACAAGGTGTAGCCCATGTGCGTGCGCAGCGAAGCGTAGCGCGGGGTGCCGACAAAGCTGTGGTTGGTGATGAGCGGCCGATGCTTGCCTTCGCGATCGCGGTAGCGCACACTCAGACCAAAGTCGACCAAGTATAGCTGCTCCGGGTCTTTGCGTCCAAAGAGGATGTTGTCCGGTTTCAGGTCTGCGTGGACGTAGCCGGCATGGTGGACGTGTTCGAGGCTGCTCAGCACCTGGTCCGCAATCATCACGGTTGCGAAGAGGCTGAGGCGACCTTGGCGGCGGTGCACGCTTTCCACAGAGTGGCCGTGCAAGGACATGATCAGCACACGTTGCATGTTGTCCTGCCCATAGTACTTGAGCTTTGTAATGCCCACCGCATCGGGGTTCAATTCCGCCGCGCCATCATGGTCATCCACGGCAACACCTGTCAGCCGCCGAGTCTCGCGGTCTACCTTCAGCTGCGCGCTGCGTGCCTGGATGGACTTGTGAATCTCCTGCAGTACCTTTGCTTCGTGAAAGAGGAAGGACTGCTCGGGGCGGCTGTTGGACTCCGTCACCTGCTCCACCTTCACCGCCAGTGGAGTACCCTGGCCACGCTCCTCCGCGCGGAAGACGTCGCCGAAGCCGCCGCTGCCAAGACGATCGAGCAGCGTGAAGCGGCCACCGAAGAGTGTCGACTGCGGCTGCGGCGTGGGATGCTGCGACAGCGACGCCTGCACGTGCTGCGCTGCTGGTGGCGAGAGTGGCACTCGATGTGGCTGCGCCATCACCGCCATCGGCGGTGGCGGCGGTAGTGACGAAGGGGTCATCGCAACAGTGTCGTGGACTGCATTTGCGGCCGGTGCCGGCCACCGACACGTACCATTGGCGGCGTTTTCCGCGTAGGCGTACGGCGGAGGCGGTGGCGGCGGGGGCGGTGACGTGTGCGGGGCACTAAAATGGTTGCCGAGATCACCTTGGCCCTGGCTTGTACGACGTGTACGCGTAGTCATTCTGTTGTTATGCTCTTTTTCTTGTGTGTAGTTAACTGCCAGTGGAAAAAAAAAAAAAAGAAAGGACGATAGTCGCGCTAACGCGGTTCGAGGATGTACTGACCCGCCTCAGACACACAGAAAGAAGACAGAATCGTAGTACAGGTGCTCCCCCCACCCAGACGATCTGGAAAAATAACGGTGTCTTGTTCAGGCCCGTGTCTTGTCAAACAAACAGGTCCTTGTCGCACTGCAGACAGAAGGTTGACGCACAACTTGAGGAAGGTTCTTTTTCCCTCTTTGGAGGAGAGAAGGAGGAGGGGAGGAGAGGGGGGGGGAAGGGGGGGGGGAAGAGGAATTTACAAAAAAAAAAGAAGAGGAAAACACTCTAAAAACACAATTCCAAAAAGCTGATTTGTCACTTTCAATAAAACAAGAAGAGACCTAATAGCGGGCAAGGGAATACAATTATGTGGAAACCGGTGCCTTTGAACACTCGGTAATAGTGAGAAAAAAAAAAAAGAAGAAACAGGCAAAGAAAAAAAAAACAAGCTGTTTGGCAGACGCGTTTTTCTTTCTCTGTGTAAACAGATACAAAACAGTACCTATCACGGTATAGAGTAGTGAAAAAAAAAAAAGTAGAGCGAAAATTATGCGAGTTAATCGCAGGAGCAGAGGCTCTTTTTCCTTCTATTTTGTGTGTGTGTGTGTTTCTTTTTTTCTTCTTGTGGTGTGAAAAAGAAGAAGGAGCAGTTCTTCTTTTTTTTTTTTTGAGAGGGAAGCAAAAAAAAAAAAAAAAGAACACATAACATATATATATATATATAGCAGTAACGGTAATTAAAATACACACATATATACATATAAGTAAATAAAGTACAATAAGCGAAGAGAGGGGAGAGAAGAGAACAAGAACGACTTACACAGCATAGGGAGTCCCGTGTACAGAAAGACACGCAGCATAGCTGATTTGGCATCCACTAGAGAAGCAACATCACTGCTCCTAAATGGGAGAGAAAGAGAAAGCGGAGAAGCAGACGACAATGACGGCGAGCTGTCGTGCTGAAGAGAGAAATAGGAAACCAGGGAAAAAAAGAAAGCAAAACAGAGTTTTTTTTTTCCTTCCAGAGGTTCTGAAAAGCGAATGCTCATTATTATTATTATTGTTACTTACACATCAAAGAACTTTTTGTGTGTGTTGAGAGATCAAAAGCCTCGTCTGCAACAATGGAAGATGGGAAAAAAAAAAAGGGCCACTCTTTAGAGTCACGTGAACGCCTTGAACATTTTGCCTTGCCTACCGCTTGTTCCGCTGCGCTGACGAAAAAATAAAAATAAAAAAAAAACAGAAAACCGCGCACACCAAGTTTATTCCCCGCTCCAGCAGCAACAAAAACACTTCAATACAAAAAAAAAAGTGGGAAAAAAAAGATGGACCACGTGTCGACCTTGCTGGCGTCCTAAAAGTGAAGCTCAAGTGGCCTCAGACGAAAATCTGAGGGGAAAGCGTACGGCGCACTCGCTGTTGCATGGTCGAGCGGCGACACCGTGTGCGATGAGGTTGACCGCGGAACGGAACTGCGGTCAGAGTAGCCTTGCGTCGGTGCCTTTACGAGTGCGGCGCCTGCGTCGTCGTGCTTCGATGTGTTACGGGCACCGGCGCATTCCTGCTGCTCTTCACGTGACACCCACAACTCCTCTTCTTCCCCCTCTTTTGCTTCTTCTGCCTCTTCCCTCACTTTTTTCTCCGACGTGGACATTCCTACTCGTGTAGCATCGACGTCAACCGGGGAGACGGATCTTTTGCTGCTGGGAAGACAGGATTTCCCCTGCACTGGCAGGGCTGGCTGGGACTGCGGCGGCCTTCGCGGAAACGTGGCCGCCACGCCGTAGGCGTCGCGCTGCACCGCCCGCACCAGCGCCGCCGCCTCCTCGGCAAAAAGCAGGCTTTTCTGTAGACAGTAATTCTGCGCCAGCAGCGTCCAACGACTCACCAGCGACTCCATCCCGGCCAGGTGGCTGCGAAAGGTGATGGAGAGACGGTGCGACAGCAACTTCTCTGCCATGTCGTTCGTCATCTGCTCTAGCGCGGCGATGCGGGTGTGCGCCGCTAGCAGAGCCTCCTCCGCCTCGCAGCGTCTGCGGCGCTCCGCGTCGAGCTGCGCCTGCCACTGCGCGGAGCAGTCCGTCGTCACGAGGTGACCGTTGTCGGGGCGACGGCGATCGTGCTCGCCACCGGTAGGAGGTGCATCAGCGAGGCTGCCCTCCTCTACTGCTGTCGCAGATACCACCTGTCCGCTGTGCCGCAGCGGCGACACGCGGAACATCGGTGCCACGTCGGTGCGACCTGCGAAGTAATTCAGAAGAATGTTCTCTGGATCCTTTCGGTTGTCTGCCTCACCACGCAGATCTGAGCAGCCGCCACCATTACTACTGCTACTGCTATTATTATTATCTGAGTCCTTGTGCGTCGCAGCTGCGTCCGTTCCCGTCGTCGTGTCTTCGTCCTCTCCGTTGTGGCGGGGGGAGCGGTGTCGGTAGGTGGCCCACATCGCCGCACCCACCATCGACTCCATCGTACGACGACCCGGCGCCGAGTGCGCAGACGGGGCATGCTGCCGAGTAACATACTGTTGTTGTTCGTGTTGCCAGGATTGCCGCCGCCGCGGCGTTGTCGTTGTCGTCGTCGTCGTCGCTGGTGCAGCTGTCTCGCGACTGTTTTGGGTTATTTGCCCCTCCTCAAACACTGGACTGCGGCTGCGGCTACGGCAGCGATGCGGTGCCGCAGAAAACGGAAAAGGCGCGGGCTCAACAGGGGGCTGCTGGAGGTGACGCTGCGGTGAAGTCAGCACGGGCGGTGAGCAGTCTCTGCTGTTGCTGTTGTTGCTGCTGCTTCCATCACCTGTGCGCTGTTGTGGTGAGTCACGCGAGCGCGTACCTGCGCGGCGGTGCCTTGCTGAGTTGTCTTGCGCGCTGTGCTGCAGCCCTTTCCTTTGCTGTCTTTCTTCTGCTTTATCACGCTCGGACGCGTTTACTCCCGTGTGCTGACGCTGTATCCGGCGGGGATCGGCCAGCATTGACAGCGGATCTTGCGCCCCATGGCGAGGGCTAACGCGATCTAAAAACGAGCGTGGCGCGGTGGCGGGAGAGAAACCTCCGCTCTGGCCCCGGGAGGGCCGCGGCGAGGTCACCACGTGAGCCGTGTAGCCGCGCACCTCCGCCTCCGCGCCGATGGCGCGCGCTGTTCGTGCAGGTGAGCGGGATTCATGGCGCGACAACGCCCTCTGAGTCGCAGCGGCAGCGGCCTCCTCCGCTTCCTCGGCCTCGGCCTTCATGGCAGCAGACACTGCCATAAGTTGCCGTTCCACGTGCGCCACCTCTTCCAAGAGGAGGTGGCGCTCTCGTGGGGCCATAATTTCAGAGTAAGGCACCTCGTCTCCTTCACGCGCTGACGGACGCATCGCTGCTGCTGCTGCTGCTGCGGCGGCGGTTTTTCGTGGGTGTGTCATGGCTGCCGCCAGCTGCGCTGCCCTGCCGTCGCGTTGCAGCAGCGCCTCCAGCGCGTCCACGAGCTGCTGCAGCACCTTGCGCTGCAAAGGCAAGCTGAACAACGAGAGCGGCGCATTGGCGACGTCGACGGCGGGGTCGAGGCAGGGCTCCGTAGAGTCTTCTGCCCGGGGCGATGTTCGTAGGGCGGGTGTCATAGAACGTGACACATCATCGATGTGCCGCATGCGCTGGCACGCCCGCACTATTTTGTCTGCCGTCAGCTCCAACAACAGCTTGAACTCTCGCAATGCATTGACGTAGGCGGCAGTGCGGTAGCGCAGCGCCGGCGTGCGCCGGCACCGCTGGAGGACTTCGCGAGCAGTCGCCTGCGGGTTGGCGCTCATGGCAGCCGCGCATGTCGCGCAGAGCGTCAGCATGCTCACTGGTAGGGCGCGCGCGCTGGAGGTGGAGAAAAAGAGGGGCGGGGCCTGAGCCCAGGTGGATCCTGGACCGGTCAAGCAACGGCCCTCGCACAGCCAACAGGTAGAGGGCACGGACAGCTGATCTGCCTCGGTGGTGGAGAGCACGCGTGCGCCATTGTTACTTGCGCCGTCCATCCACAACCTTGCTTTCCCGCCGTGGTCCTGCGCCAGCAGTTCTGGAGATGCGTACGGCGCGTATCTGTCGCTCAGCCGATGCGTGGGCGGCGTCGTGGTCGAAGCGGCCGCGGCCGCAGTAAATTGAGTGGTCTCGGTAGGCACCCCGGGATGGCGCAGGTCGGCATGGCCGGCCACGTCCGTGGACGAGTAGCGTGGCGGGGTGCGCGGGACGGGGCTATGTGCGGGAGTGCTGCCGCTGGCCTCTACCGGAACAGAGAGCGGCCGACGTTGTTGCAGCGGCTGCCGCTGCACCTCGTACGGCTGCGCAGGACTGCGGATCGGTGAGATGTAGGTGGCATCACGGCCACCGTCAAAACGGCATTTGGAAAAAATGCTCTCCGAGAAGGGCCTGGCAGCAGTACTCGATGGCGCTAGAGAAGGCTGCTGCGGCAGTTTATGGTCGCGCGGCGTTGCGTTGCCGTTGTTGGCGTGGGCAGCGCTGCGGCGTCTGGTTGATTCGTCAGAGCCCTCGTACGTGTAGGCACGAAGATCAGGCTTCACCGGAGCAGCGGAAGATGAGGGCAAGTGGTGCAGCATTCTCCTTTTTCCCCAGTGTAATACTAAAGAAACGGGCAAAACCCCTGTTTTTTTGTGTGTGTGTGTGTGTTTTTTTTTTTTTTTTTTTAACTCTCCTTTTTGCAAAGGCAGAACGCCGAATAGAGCCATCCAATACGGAGAAAGAAAGGAAAAAGAGAAAAGAGAAGAAGAAGAAGAAGAAGGGGGAAAGTAGGGAAGAAGAAGAAGAAAAAAAAAAAGAACGTTCATGGGACAGCACACACAGCGGCAACAAAACGCTTCTGTGTTTCTCCTGTCGTGGTGCTTCATCATCGAGTCAACAGGAGCCCGCGCTTATGCATATCACGCTTTTTCTATTTGTATGACAATCGTTCAATTAAAAAAAAAAAGAAGGCGGATACAGGTTGTCGCCACATCACCAGCTCACCATCCATTTACTGAAAGCACGCGAGACAATTACTGTTGCAATAACAGATCAACCGTTACGAAGAAAACCCCCCTCCCTTTCCCTCACCTCTACAAAAAAAAAAAAAAAGAACATAAGAGGAGTCAAATCAACATCAACTAAAAAAAAAAAAAACGAAAGGAGGAGGAGCAACCCTACGGAATCGATTCGCCGCATGTTTTTTTCTTTTTTTCTTCTTTTGTATATAGTATAAGACAGTCGTGACACGTACACACACAAACATACATATATATTATAAACGCTCTTTTTTTTACTTGAGCAGTTTTTCATTTTTCCCCGAAAGCATGCCCTTCGAGCACCTGATGAAGTCCCTGTCCGGGCTGAGTCGCTCAAACCAAAAAAAAAAAATTGGACGCAACACCAGTCTAGTGTTTCTGCCCTCCACAGCATCTTTAACACGGGTTGCTGGTCTATGTTCTTTTTCGCCGCTGACACCTCTACACAGTCTAGAAAAGAAAAAAAAAAAAAGCGAAACCCACGGACACATGAACTAAAAATGGTCAGGAGAGCACACAACCACTCATACATGGCATAAAAGATGCAGTCAAAAAAAAAAAAATACACATAGGTGATCCATTAAGAAAATGAAAATGGAAAGAAAAAAAAAAAAAAGAGAACCCACAGGCTAGATTGAAAGAAAAACAACAGAGGTGGTGAGAAGAAAACAATAATAATAATAAAAAAAGTACAAACACGCAAAAGTAACAGCTGATATTGGGAAGTGAATGCGACACCATCAACAACAAAAGAAACGACAAAAAAAAAAACAGAAAAAAAAAAACAGGAGTATTTGAGCTTTCAGAAGTCTCAGCTCAATAGCGCTAGAGTAAAAAAAAAAAAAAGAGCACGTGTCTATCAAAAAAAAAAAAAGAGAGAGAGAGAAAGAAAAAAAGTGCCAACGGCTAGCGCAGCGAATCGCATGCATATACAACACCAGCAGTTTTACACAAATACAATATTGGCTGTCGTAAATTGCAAAAAAAAAGTCAAAAAAAAAAAAGAAAAAAGAAAAACTGTTTCAGAGAAGTAAGCCGGTCCACCAACCACAACTACAAACCACAGCTTCTGCCTGTTCAGAGGGAATAACAATAAAAATAATAATAATAAAAGAATAATAATAATGAAAAAAAAAAACAAAAACACCAGAATGGATGTAAGAGAGAAGTTTGGACAATGATCACTGTACAAAGCTTGAAAAAAACCGCGGAGAAAAAAAAAACAACAACATTCCGTAAGCTCCTAAAAAAAAAAAAAGAAGAAAACAGATGCAGAAGATTCGTGAAGGCAAAAGAGAGAGGCAACGGATCGTAGAAGTCCTCACCAAATATCCAAAGCAACGATAATTTTCTTCCCCTAGCAAACAAATCACCACACACACACACACACACACATATATATATATATACATACACACAAGCGTCGTTTCAATTTGTTGAAGTTGCCGGCGAGGTCGACGAGGCTTCATCATCGCCCAACTCCTGCGGCAACACCATCGACGTCCCCGGCGACTGCGGGGACGGCCGCTGGACAACGATCCGCTTCAGCGTACGTGCGTCACGGCGGTACGTCGGTGCACTCGCTCGGCTCGCTGAGCCCGTCTCCACACTGTTTATGTTCGGCTGCTCCATCGCCGAGTTTTGCCGAGACACGGGCCTGCTGTTGGAGGCGATGGACGCTGTGGCGGAAGCGGAGGTCGACTTGTAGGACACATTCAGCCCATTCGCGACGTGCGGTTTTTTGAAGGACCCCATCAGGTCCGTCACGTAGGAGGCTGCGCTGGTGGTCACAGTGGGACGCAGTGCTGACGTGCGCGTCGGTGCCACCACAGACGCGTTCGAGTAGCGCGAGAGCTGCGCCGAAGAGGAAGGTTTGCTGCTAATCACTGTGATGGTGCGGTGGGGCGGGGTGAGCCGACTGGCACCCTGCGACGCGGCCGCAGAAGTCGGCTTCTGCGACGTCGGCTGCTGTTGCGCGGACTGCGGAGGCGCACTCGGCGAGGCCGGCGCCACGGCTGCGTCAGCGGTGGCGGGCACTTCAGCGACGGAACTTGTCGCGGCGCTCGTCGACTTCACCGACGGCGATGGCGGGGCCCGGCGTGGGGAGACAATCTTGAGCGAGTCCGTCCTCGACGTGGTCCCACGCGGAGAGTTGGTGACCCGACTCGCGCTGCGGAGACTGCGCGCCGACGCGGTACTGGCGGCGTCCACCGACGCCATGAGCATCGTCGCGCCGTTGTTGCTGTTGTGTGCGCCAGGGGCCACCGGCCTCCGTGGTGAGCGCGTCACACCGAGGTGCAGGCTGCTCGTCGAGGCATTCAGCGCGGTCTGCCCGCCGTGGCCGGCAGCGGCGGTGGAGCTGCCCAGTTTCGAGCGGGACCGCGGGGACTTGCTGCCCTCCGCGACAGGTGACAAGGCTGTGCCAGTGCTGCTGCTGCTGATGGACGAGCGCGGCGGGCGCGGATTGCCGTAGTTGCCTGTGTCGCTGGTGGGCAGGTACATCTGCTGCAGGTCCAACGACTTCACACTGGCACGGTCGCTGCCGCGCGGTGTGGCAGGCCGACTGTCCACCGTCGTCACGGGGGTGTTGCGCTCGTGGTAGTGACTGCCGGTGGACTCCCCCTCAGCCGTTATACCAGGCGTGGCGAGCGAGAGGGACGCGCGGTTGCCATGCGAAGGCGGCGGGGGCGAGGGCGGCGCACCAGCGCAACTCGCGTGGGCGTGGCTGCCACCGCTGCTGCCGCCGCCGGGCAGGACTGCGGGAAGGGTGGGGGAACTGCGGCCCGAGACGCTGGCTTGATACTCCTGCAGCAAGCGGGTGCCACGAGGGGTGTACATGCCAAGCTGCGACGCCGACAGTGCCAGACTGCCTTCCAGCCCACCTCCGGCAACACCACTGCCGCTGCTGCTGCTGATGCTGGGGTGGTGGCCCGGGACGAGGTGCGTGCTGCTGCTCCGCTGACGCACGATGCCAGGCGTGGGGTGCGGCGCAGTCGTGCTGGGCAGCGAGACGCTCACCGTGCCAGTCGCGGCGCTGTTCGCCGCAGCGGACGAGGAGGGCCGCGGCGTCTTCGGTATTGTGGCGTCGACGGCGGTGCTAAGGACCGGCGTCGGTGAATTCGTGCTGCCACGATGCGACGTCGACCCCTTTTCCTTCTCCGCCGCGTCCATCACGAGCGGGCGCTCGCGTAGGTGGGTGACACCGCTCTCAGGTGGGTGCGGCAGTTTTCCCGTCGTCCCCTGCGGCGCGGACGACAGCGGTGCCAGCGCGTGTACCACCGGGTGCTCCGGGATGCCGCTGCTGCTGTTACTGCCACTCGTGTTGTTAAATGGGAGGGGGGCTGACTCGGGCTTCACGACGGTGCGGCGCGAGGCACTCACTGGAATGGCGGACGGCCCGCGTACGTCGGCGATGTTGGACGGCGGCACCGACTTGAGGCGGTCGAGAGAGACGGAGACGTTGAAGACAGGCTTCGTGGAGGGCGAGGTGCTGGCGTAGGCCGCACCCGGCGTCGTGGGAGCCGCTGGGGTGTTGGCTGCTCCTGAAGCCCCCACTGCAGTCGAGGAGGTAGCCGCCGGGCTCAAGTTGGACCGCGCTCCGACTGTGGACGTCCGCGGTACCACGCCGCTGTTGCGCGGCGAGCGCTGCACGACTGGTTGCCTGCCCACTGGTGTGGGGTTGCTCTCGTGAGCCTGCCTGGCAGAAGGCATGAAGGTGGCCGCGGCGACTGCGGCGGCGACAGTTGTGGCGGTTGGTGCAGAGCTTGGGCCAACCGTGTGCGCCAGCGCTTCTCGACGTGGACTAGGGACGACGGTGCTGGTCAGCGACCCACTGCGGCTGTTGGCGCGGCTCAGCGGAGCCGCACGTAAGATGGGCATCGTGCTCGCCAGCTCGTGTGCGTCCTCCTCCGTCGTTTTCGTTGAGGTGGCCGCCTCCGGCTGTTGTTGAGGTCGGCGGGCTGTCGTCACGGGTGACCCGGTACGACCGGTAACTGGCGCCGGCGAGACCTCACGAGGGGTGCGATGCCCGTCACTGCGCGGTGAGTTCAGGGCTAGGTTCGGCGCCGGCCGCGTCTGCGGAAACGCGAGCCCGTGAGCCCTCTCGCCGGGTTTAACCGCAGCCGCGGCCTCCATGCTGGCCCACTCTCCGCTGGAGGCGCCGACGCCGAGTACAAAGTGGTGCGCCGCGTCTAGCGACAGTTGCGCAGAGATGTCGTCGGTCGGTGTGGCAGCCGGCGGGCGGCACCGCACTGGGCTGCGGTAGTCGGTGGCCCGCGGGCTTCCGTCTGTGCTTGTCGCTGTGGGGGAAGGCTGGCTGCTTGAGTCTTCTTCTTCTTGTGCTTCTTCTCCTTCTTCCTCCCAGTCCTTCTCTGAGGGAGAGGCGGCAGCTTCAACACCCTTCTCCGCCTCCGCGGGGCTGCTACCGCGATCACGTCTTTTGTGCTCCCCTTCCTCCTCCTCCTCCTCTTTTGCCGCCTTTGCCTTCTCTTCATCCGCACGATGGGGACTGCCCATACCAACAGGGGGCTCGGTGCGGTTGGTGATGCCGACCGCCGTCACGCCACGCTCCAGCGGCGACTGGTGGCCGTGTGGGGTCTCAGACGTCGCCCGCGCAGGCGTTGTGGACGCCTTCGGCGGCGGTGACGTCGTCCTGGGCGTTCGCGGCGGCGGTGCCGGTGGAGAAGGCGCGGTGATGACGGCGACGGAGGGACCGACACGCAGGGCCACCGGTATTGACTGCTTCGCCTCCGTCTCTTCCGCAGTACCGTTGCCGTCCGCAAGTGGTCCAGCTGCGTGTTGGTGCCGCTCCAACGGCGCTGGCGTCGCCGCTGGAGACGTCGGGCTCGTCTCCGCAACGGCGACCGGTGTGACGCCGCGCACGTTGTGTGTCGGACCAGTTGAGGCTCTGCTGCTGCTGCTGTCGGGTATATGGGGCGCGACCACCATGAACGTAGAGAGTGGCTGCTGCTGCTGCTGCTGCTGCTGCTGTTGCTTGACCGCGGCTTCGCCGGTGCCCGCACCACTCTCCTGTCGTGACGCCTGCCCGGCCTTTCGCGGTGTGTGAACGGAGCTGCCTGACTTTGCTTTTGAGATTGACGACGCGGCCGGTGACGCGGTGCGGTGCCCCGGCTTACGATCGGACTGCCCGCCACTGCGCTTCGTGGTTGTGTTGCTGCTGCTGCTGCTGTTGCCACCGCCTGCCGGCGTGCGCACTCCTTTCGAGGTTGGCGTGGCAGTTGCAGCCGCGGTGATGGCCGCGTCACTGTTGGTTACGGCGTCTGTTCCGTTGTTTCCGGCCAGCCGACTGAGCGCCAGCTTCGGCACAACCGTTTTGCTCGCCGCCGACCCGGTGGAGGCACGGTGGTTGTCCACGACCGGGCGGTGGTTCGGCACGTCTTTCGTCACTACGCTCGCTGATGCAGACGTCGACATCGAGGAAGAAAGATCGCTGCTGGCGGCGGTAGGGTTGGCCGTACCTTTGGTCACCGTTGCCGGCGAACTGACAGCGCGAGACCGCGTCTTGCCCGCCTTCGCGTGCGCCAACGGGACGCCGCCGCCGCCGCCGCTGCTGGCCACCGTCGAGTGCCGTGAGGCGCTGCCGGTGTTGCTGCGACTGCTGCGATATTTGCCCACCTGTTTTCCCGGGGATCCGGATGCCGAGGCACGCGACGTCGTAGCCGTCTCTGTGGCGGAGCGGTCGTCGGCCTCCGTCGTCGCCGGCTTGTCAGCCAGCTCACCACCAGCCGCCGTTTCGGGACCGCTTTTAGTGTGGTGTTCTTGGGTGGCGGAGATAGCCACCGGGGCCGTGCCGACGTCAGTGGTGGGCAGCGCCGCGGTGACGAGCTGCTGCGTCTTCTTAAGATCCTCGAAGCTGCCAGCCAGGTTGTCGTCCGTGCGATCGGCCAGCCGCGCGTTAAGTGTACCAGCAAGGCTGTTGATCCTGGACATGAGCGAGTCTGTCCCAGTCGCGTTGGTGCCGCCGCTGTCACCGGCAGTGGCGAGAGCGGCGGACTTGCGCCGCTGTCGCCGCGCCTCAGCCTCCTCGGCCTGCCGCTCCAGCCGCCGCGCTCGCGCCGCGCGGATTTCGTCAAACATCGGCAGCTCGAGCGCCTCCGTCGCGGTCATGCGCTTTGAAGGGTCGTAGGTGAGTAGACCCTCCAGTAGATGCAGGAAGTCGTGATCGTCGCGGAACATCTCGCGCAGCGGGGTGAGACGGCACTTGCCGAAGCGAACCACGTCCGGGGTAGAGAGGAACTCCCCACGTGCGTTGAAGTACTTGGACGAGTACTTGGAGTTCTTCGTAAACGCCTCCGGCAGCTTGCCGACCCGCCGATCCATCATATGCAGGTGCGTCAGGTCATCGCGGATTTCGAAGAGGCGATGGCCGACGGCAACCTCGTAGAGGATGCAGCCGATACTCCACATGTCAGCGGCGTAGTGCCACTTGTTGCCCAGCACCACCTCCGGCGCGCGGTAGGGGCGGGTGGAGATGAGGTCAGAATCCAGTTTGTCCATGCGCCACAGCGACGCACTGCCAAAGTCACAGACCACCCACTCATCGCCCATCGAATTCTCTGCAACGTTGCTATCGGCAATTAAAATGTTCTCTGGCTTCAGATCGGTGTGCACCATGTGGCACTGGAAGTGCACGAAGTCCATGGTTTCTAAAATGTCAAAGGCGAACTCCAGCAGCTTTTCGCGCGTGACAACGCCGCGGTTGATCCCGAGGCGACGGTTGCGGATGCTCGGACCGTGAATCGGCATAATAAACACCGGACATTCCTGGTAGACAAAACACTCGTACATCTTCGAGACGCGCGCTGTGCGATTTTTGTCATTCTTGTGCAGCGTAATCAGCATCTGCTTTTCGTACTTGGCATCGCTGCTGTACTCCTTCTTAATTACCTTCATCGCAAGCGGCTTGCGCTTTTGCTCTTTGGGGGGCAGCTGGAGGTCAATGACGCGGTACACCTTGGAGAAGTTGCCTGAGCCGACCGGTGCGACCACTTCGTAGTGATGCCTCACAACGGAACCCTTCTCCAGTCGTATGTGGTCCCCTCGCGACGTCATTTCCGCGTCTTTTTTTTTTTCTCTCTTTCCTTCCTTTCTTTTTTTTCTTTTTTCAAAGTAAATATGCCTTTAATGTGTTCTTGTTGTGCGCCTCAATTCGTCCTTTTTCCAAGCCCCCCCAAAAAAAAAACTGAAAAGGAGCACAGGATGCGTTCAAAGAAACCAGCAGTTAAAAGAAGAAGAAAAGAAAACTCAGCGTCGCAACAGCACGAGAAGAAAGCACTATAGGCAACACAGAGTATATGTATTTCAGATGAAAAGAAGTAGGACGGCTTTCAAGTTCAGCAAGCAAGCCTTTAAAAAAAAAAAAACAAGAGTTAAAAAAAAAAAGCCCTATTTGAAAAGAAGGCAAAAACACTACTTCAGTTTAAGCTATATCCTCTTTTTTTTTTTTTTTTTTGTAGATGGCCTCAAAACTACGCGAAGTAGGAAAGGTCAAAAGTGGGGAAAAAAAAAAGAAAAAGAAACAAAAAACTGGCCAAATAAGACGGGCCCCACTGTTCAGCCAATGGGCAAAAAAAAAAAAGTCAGCCAGCACTTTGACAATGAAAACGGATGCTTCACAAGAACAGCATCAACACAGTATTCAACTCCGAAGACGCTTTCGCTTTCTCCGGTCTTTTGCCCAATACGAACACCTTCGCTGAGCAGTAAAGCACACACACACACACACGTCTATAAAAAAAAAAAGAGTGAACCGCCAAAAAAAAAAAAAAGCAGAAGCCGAAACCTGGTCGACGCGTCTACAGAGTGAGGACTCCACTCGACAAAAAAACGCAAACAAACAGCCGGCTGTGCCGATAAACTCTGCTACTGGAAGGGTTAATAAGACAAATGTAAAAAAAAAAAAAAAACAAGAACAAAGAAATGGAAAAAAACAACGGTGGTGAAAAAGTAACCACCTCAATTCTATACCTATTCTTAGAGACAATAAGGAAAGTAGAGAACGTGAACGAAGAAAATCAAAAAAAAAAAAAAACGAAGAAAACTGTTATAAGACCAGCAAGATTATACCCCTCGCTTTATCAAATCTTGAAAAGACCTGAAAAAGAGTAAGATGAGAAAAAAAAAAAGACAGTGTTGACACCCCGCAACAAGAACAGTCTTGTTTCCTAGCCGTTTCTTTCAAATGTTCATGCGATGTGAGTCAATAAAAAAAAAAAAAAGAGATCATGAGGGACAGGAACAAATGGACATGAGAAGCAGCATGGGAAACGAAAAGCAGTTCACAACCTTCAGAGCTCTGAAGGAAGAAAGAAGCATAACGCGGTACCAGCCAGGCATATGACGCAAAGCAAAGTCATTAATGAAACAAGAGGCTATGAACAGCGTCGCTTTCCTCAATTGAAAAGCACACAAAAAAAAACAGTAGCAATTATATCGTTGTTTTTTCGAAAGAAAAAACGCTTTCTATGATGCTCTACAAGGCACGTGTGCTTCTAAACCTCCAAGAGCAAAAGCCTAGCTTTGCTTCTTTATGCGTAAGGGTGTGCTTATACCTGAACGCGTCCTCGGCACTGCTCAGCAAGGACAACATCCAATCGCGCTTTTGGATAACATAGGCAAACTCGAGCTTGTTTTTCCCTTTTTCTGAGTTGCTCGAAACAGTAAGATACTCTTTTGCATCTCTGGGGAGAGAAAATATAAAGATGTGTATAGGTTAAATAAAGCTAAAAAAAAAAAAAAGTGCTTAAGCACCTTTGCATCAAGTTAAAGAGCGTTGTCAAGCTATACGCACAGCTCACGAGTTATAAAAAAAAAAAAAAGACCTGAGAGGCGGCATTGAGCTGACGCGCACCAACCGACAAAAAAAAAAAAAAGACCTTTGGCTCGGCTTCGTTTTTTCCCCCTGCAAGGCACTTCATTTACTATAGAATAAGAGACTTTCAAGGGAAACAAACAAAAAAAAAAAAAGAACAGCTCACGATTGTCTTTGTTCCTACTTTGCTTTTTTATAGTGCTTCGTTTTTATAAATATGAAGCTCAGTGAATAGTAGTGTTTTTCAGAGATGTCAAACAAACCACAACAAAAAAAAAACGTGAAAGGAAAAAAAAAGTTGACAAAAACAAGTATATTAAAAAAATGAAACAGGTAAGAGAACAGTCCAAAAAGACCTCTTTCAGAAAACTGGAAAAGACGAAAAAGAGCATCACAGTCAGTATAAGACGCTCTAAGCAAAAAAAAAAAAAAACCGGAAAGAGATACCTGCTAGAAAGTCAATCACCAGTAATCACATTAAAAAAAAAAAACCTATAATAGTTGTCTCTCATACCAAAAAAAAAAAAAAAGCACTGAAGCACAACGAAAAAGAAAAAGAACCAGATAACCACTGTGTATTTCGTGGTCGAGGGCTCTGCAGCGCGCTTACAGGTGCGCCGTCTCCACGTACTTGGGCACCACCTTCTTCAGCGCGTCGCTCGCCTTCGCGGCGAAGCGCTTCTGGAAGCTGCTCTGGAACATCCCCACCAGCTCCTTCGTCGTCTCGTTGAAGGCCTTCACGTCCTTCCACGCCTTGCGGGGGTCCAGCAAGTGCGACGGCACGTTCGTGCACTTCTTCGGGATGTGCAAGCCCCAGCCCGGGTACACGTCGTACTCCTCCTTGTCCAGGCTGCCGTCGTGGATTGCGTCGATGACAGCGCGCGTCACCTTCAGCGGCATGCGCTTCGCACCGCGGTCCGCACGGCCACCAGCGTAGCCGGTGTTCAGCAGCCACGCCTTCGCGTGGTGCTGCTTCATCTTGCGCGCGAGCTGCTCGCCGTAGAACGTGCCGTGGCGCACCAGGAACGCCGCGCCGAAGCACGACGAGAACACGGGCTTCGCCACGGGCTGGCTACCGGCCTCCACGCCGGGCACGTTCGCCGTGTAGCCCATGATGAACCAGAACATCGCCTGCTCCGGCGTCAGGCGCGCCACCGGCGGCATCACACCGAAGGCGTCGTTCGTCAGGAAGATCACGTTGTGCGGGTGGCCGGCAACGGCGTGCGTCAACGCGCCGGGAATGTACTCCAGCGGGTACGCCACGCGCGTGTTCTTGCAGATCGACTCGTCGTAGAAGTCGATCTCGTGTGTCACCTTGTCCAGCTTGCAGTTCTCCGCCACCGCGCCGAACTTCACGGCGTTGTAGATCTCCTCCTCCGTCTTCGGGTTCAGGCCGATGGCCTTCGCGTAGCAGCCGCCCTCGATGTTGAACACGCCGCGGTCCGTCCACACGTTCTCGTCATCGCCGATCAGCATGCGGTGCGGGTCCGCCGACAGCGTCGTCTTGCCGGTGCCGCTCAGCCCGAAGAACACCGTCACGTCGCCCTTCTTGCCCACGTTCGCCGACGCGTGCATGCACAGGTGGTTCTGGCGCGGCATCAGCTCGAACATCACCGTCAGCATGCCCTTCTTCATCTCGCCGGCGTACTCCGTGCCGAGGATCACCTCCTCGCGCGTCTTGAAGTTCAGCGACACGGACGTCTTCGACGTGATGCCGGGCACCGACGGGTCCGCGGGGCACTCGCCAGCGTTGTAGATGGTGTACTCCGGCTCGCCGAAGTTCGCCAGCTCCTCCGGGGTCGGGCGGATCAGCATGCAGCGCATGAACAGCGCGTGGTACGGGCGCGTCGTGATCACGCGCACCTTCAGGCGGTAGCGCTCGTCGTGGCCAGCGTAGCAGTCCACCACGAACAGGTGCTTGCGCGAGTTCAGGAAGTCCATCGCGCGCTTCTTCGCCTTTGCGAACGACTCCTCGCTCAGCTTGATGTTCACACTGCCCCAGTCCACGTTCGCGCGCACGTCCTCCGTGTCCACGATGCGCTTATCAGCCGGTGAGCGGCCAGTCTTCGCGTACGACAGCACGCACAGCGCGCCGCGAGCGCTCAGCTGCGAGTCCTTCTCCAGCTTCAGCGCCCACTCCACCAGCTCGGGTGCCGTCAGGTTGCGGTGCACGATCGGAGCCATCGTTGTTGCTACGACGCAGGTGGGTGAAACGGGTGGCTTTTGATGACAAATGGATGCTTGTACGGGGGTGTATCTTTTGAGTTGGCAAGTGTGCGCTTGTCCGTTTAGTTTTGCTTGAGAGATGTTAGGTGTCCGCGAACGGAATTCTGCGGTGGTGCGCGTACATACAGGAAGGCAAAGAAAGAGAAGAGGGAGGGAGGCGGAGAGGAAAGTGTGGAGGAGAAGGGGAGAGGGACACGCGCAGAGCGGAGGCGGGCCGCAAGACAAAGAAGCTGCGCCCCACCCAGGGAAGGGGGAGGGGGAGGAGTCCACTGCACCGCGGCCACATCGTGCCCAGAAGCAGCCGCGAACGCCAAAAAAAAAAAAAAAAACATACATATACACATACACATACATACACACGCGGACGAGAGAGCGTGGCAGGCAGCACGTCAGCACGCCAGCCGCGCAGTTGTTGTGCTGAGCCAGGCGCCAGTAGCGCGCAGCACTCACCTCGCTGAGCAGCGCCCCAGCAGCTGCTACGGGCAGTGTACCTTTGCAGTCACTGCTTGCCTTTCCGTGTGTTGTTCGTCAGCACTTTTGGTGTCACTTACGCTGGCCATCGCTGCTGCGATCGATAGGAAGAACAGAAGAAAGCGCACGAGACACGCACACGTGCAGGCGTGTCAACACCTCGCGCGGCCTTTTCCACCTCCGCAAATAGTGTTTTTCTGTAGTATTTTTGGCCTCTCTGATACTCGCGCATTGCAGTGGGCGGGTATGGCATTACGTATATGTATATGTGTGGAACGCATTATCGGAGAGAACGAGAAATGCTATCTCACGAAGCCTAGAGGCAACGCGCGTGGGCTGCTGTGTCCCGCAACACGGAACAGTGCGAGGATCACTCAGTGAATCGGCTTCTTCGGAGTCGTGTCCGAACCTTGCGCAGCAAGCACAGCACCGCGAATAAGGAGAAGGAAAGAAAAAGAAAGCCATCGAAGGCAAATAGGAACATTACTACCATCGCACGCGAAAGCCTGTGCCGAGCCTTTGTGGCGCGTCAAGTTCGCGTCATGGTTCTTTTTTTTTTTTTTGATGTTGTTGACGCTCATCGCGCAACCGCACCCGAGCACCAATCACCGGAAAGGAGTGTCGAGGGCCTTTGGTAAGCGCCGCTCGACAGCTACGCCGCGCGCTTACAGGTGCGCCGTCTCCACGTACTTGGGCACCACCTTCTTCAGCGCGTCGCTCGCCTTCGCGGCGAAGCGCTTCTGGAAGCTGCTCTGGAACATCCCCACCAGCTCCTTCGTCGTCTCGTTGAAGGCCTTCACGTCCTTCCACGCCTTGCGGGGGTCCAGCAAGTGCGACGGCACGTTCGTGCACTTCTTCGGGATGTACAGGCCCCAGCCCGGGTACACGTCGTACTCCTCCTTGTCCAGGCTGCCGTCGTGGATTGCGTCGATGACAGCGCGCGTCACCTTCAGCGGCATGCGCTTCGCACCGCGGTCCGCACGGCCACCAGCGTAGCCGGTGTTCAGCAGCCACGCCTTCGCGTTGTGCTGCCTCATCTTGCGCGCGAGCTGCTCGCCGTAGAACGTGCCGTGGCGCACCAGGAACGCCGCGCCGAAGCACGACGAGAACACGGGCTTCGCCACGGGCTGGCTGCCGGCCTCCACGCCAGGCACGTTCGCCGTGTAGCCCATGATGAACCAGAACATCGCCTGCTCCGGCGTCAGGCGCGCCACCGGCGGCATCACACCGAAGGCGTCGTTCGTCAGGAAGATCACGTTGTGCGGGTGGCCGGCAACGGCGTGCGTCAACGCGCCGGGAATGTACTCCAGCGGGTACGCCACGCGCGTGTTCTTGCAGATCGACTCGTCGTAGAAGTCGATCTCGTGTGTCACCTTGTCCAGCTTGCAGTTCTCCGCCACCGCGCCGAACTTCACGGCGTTGTAGATCTCCTCCTCCGTCTTCGGGTTCAGGCCGATGGCCTTCGCGTAGCAGCCGCCCTCGATGTTGAACACGCCGCGGTCCGTCCACACGTGCTCGTCATCGCCGATCAGCATGCGGCGCGGGTCCGCCGACAGCGTCGTCTTGCCGGTGCCGCTCAGCCCGAAGAACACCGTCACGTCGCCCTTCTTGCCCACGTTCGCCGACGCGTGCATGCACAGGTGGTCCTGGCGCGGCATCAGCTCGAACATCACCGTCAGCATGCCCTTCTTCATCTCGCCGGCGTACTCCGTGCCGAGGATCACCTCCTCGCGCGTCTTGAAGTTCAGCGACACGGACGTCTTCGACGTGATGCCGGGCACCGACGGGTCCGCGGGGCACTCGCCAGCGTTGTAGATGGTGTACTCCGGCTCGCCGAAGTTCGCCAGCTCCTCCGGGGTCGGGCGGATCAGCATGCAGCGCATGAACAGCGCGTGGTACGGGCGCGTCGTGATCACGCGCACCTTCAGGCGGTAGCGCTCGTCGTGGCCAGCGTAGCAGTCCACCACGAACAGGTGCTTGCGCGAGTTCAGGAAGTCCATCGCGCGCTTCTTCGCCTTTGCGAACGACTCCTCGCTCAGCTTGATGTTCACACTGCCCCAGTCCACGTTCGCGCGCACGTCCTCCGTGTCCACGATGCGCTTATCAGCCGGTGAGCGGCCAGTCTTCGCGTACGACAGCACGCACAGCGCGCCGCGAGCGCTCAGCTGCGAGTCCTTCTCCAGCTTCAGCGCCCACTGCACCAGCTCGGGTGGCGTCAGGTTGCGGTGCACGATCGGAGCCATCGTTGTTGCTACGACGCAGGTGGGTGAAACGGGTGGCTTTTGATGACAAATGGATGCTTGTACGGGGGTGTATCTTTTGAGTTGGCAAGTGTGCGCTTGTCCGTTTAGTTTTGCTTGAGAGATGTTAGGTGTCCGCGAACGGAATTCTGCGGTGGTGCGCGTACATACAGGAAGGCAAAGAAAGAGAAGAGGGAGGGAGGCGGAGAGGAAAGTGTGGAGGAGAAGGGGAGAGGGACACGCGCAGAGCGGAGGCGGGCCGCAAGACAAAGAAGCTGCGCCCCACCCAGGGAAGGGGGAGGGGGAGGAGTCCACTGCACCGCGGCCACATCGTGCCCAGAAGCAGCCGCGAACGCCAAAAAAAAAAAAAAAACATACATATACACATACACATACATACACACGCGGACGAGAGAGCGTGGCAGGCAGCACGTCAGCACGCCAGCCGCGCAGTTGTTGTGCTGAGCCAGGCGCCAGTAGCGCGCAGCACTCACCTCGCTGAGCAGCGCCCCAGCAGCTGCTACGGGCAGTGTACCTTTGCAGTCACTGCTTGCCTTTCCGTGTGTTGTTCGTCAGCACTTTTGGTGTCACTTACGCTGGCCATCGCTGCTGCGATCGATAGGAAGAACAGAAGAAAGCGCACGAGACACGCACACGTGCAGGCGTGTCAACACCTCGCGCGGCCTTTTCCACCTCCGCAAATAGTGTTTTTCTGTAGTATTTTTGGCCTCTCTGATACTCGCGCATTGCAGTGGGCGGGTATGGCATTACGTATATGTATATGTGTGGAACGCATTATCGGAGAGAACGAGAAATGCTATCTCACGAAGCCTAGAGGCAACGCGCGTGGGCTGCTGTGTCCCGCAACACGGAACAGTGCGAGGATCACTCAGTGAATCGGCTTCTTCGGAGTCGTGTCCGAACCTTGCGCAGCAAGCACAGCACCGCGAATAAGGAGAAGGAAAGAAAAAGAAAGCCATCGAAGGCAAATAGGAACATTACTACCATCGCACGCGAAAGCCTGTGCCGAGCCTTTGTGGCGCGTCAAGTTCGCGTCATGGTTCTTTTTTTTTTTTTTGATGTTGTTGACGCTCATCGCGCAACCGCACCCGAGCACCAATCACCGGAAAGGAGTGTCGAGGGCCTTTGGTGAGCGCCGCTCGACAGCTACGCCGCGCGCTTACAGGTGCGCCGTCTCCACGTACTTGGGCACCACCTTCTTCAGCGCGTCGCTCGCCTTCGCGGCGAAGCGCTTCTGGAAGCTGCTCTGGAACATCCCCACCAGCTCCTTCGTCGTCTCGTTGAAGGCCTTCACGTCCTTCCACGCCTTGCGGGGGTCCAGCAAGTGCGACGGCACGTTCGTGCACTTCTTCGGGATGTACAGGCCCCAGCCCGGGTACACGTCGTACTCCTCCTTGTCCAGGCTGCCGTCGTGGATTGCGTCGATGACAGCGCGCGTCACCTTCAGCGGCATGCGCTTCGCACCGCGGTCCGCACGGCCACCAGCGTAGCCGGTGTTCAGCAGCCACGCCTTCGCGTTGTGCTGCCTCATCTTGCGCGCGAGCTGCTCGCCGTAGAACGTGCCGTGGCGCACCAGGAACGCCGCGCCGAAGCACGACGAGAACACGGGCTTCGCCACGGGCTGGCTGCCGGCCTCCACGCCAGGCACGTTCGCCGTGTAGCCCATGATGAACCAGAACATCGCCTGCTCCGGCGTCAGGCGCGCCACCGGCGGCATCACACCGAAGGCGTCGTTCGTCAGGAAGATCACGTTGTGCGGGTGGCCGGCAACGGCGTGCGTCAACGCGCCGGGAATGTACTCCAGCGGGTACGCCACGCGCGTGTTCTTGCAGATCGACTCGTCGTAGAAGTCGATCTCGTGTGTCACCTTGTCCAGCTTGCAGTTCTCCGCCACCGCGCCGAACTTCACGGCGTTGTAGATCTCCTCCTCCGTCTTCGGGTTCAGGCCGATGGCCTTCGCGTAGCAGCCGCCCTCGATGTTGAACACGCCGCGGTCCGTCCACACGTGCTCGTCATCGCCGATCAGCATGCGGCGCGGGTCCGCCGACAGCGTCGTCTTGCCGGTGCCGCTCAGCCCGAAGAACACCGTCACGTCGCCCTTCTTGCCCACGTTCGCCGACGCGTGCATGCACAGGTGGTCCTGGCGCGGCATCAGCTCGAACATCACCGTCAGCATGCCCTTCTTCATCTCGCCGGCGTACTCCGTGCCGAGGATCACCTCCTCGCGCGTCTTGAAGTTCAGCGACACGGACGTCTTCGACGTGATGCCGGGCACCGACGGGTCCGCGGGGCACTCGCCAGCGTTGTAGATGGTGTACTCCGGCTCGCCGAAGTTCGCCAGCTCCTCCGGGGTCGGGCGGATCAGCATGCAGCGCATGAACAGCGCGTGGTACGGGCGCGTCGTGATCACGCGCACCTTCAGGCGGTAGCGCTCGTCGTGGCCAGCGTAGCAGTCCACCACGAACAGGTGCTTGCGCGAGTTCAGGAAGTCCATCGCGCGCTTCTTCGCCTTTGCGAACGACTCCTCGCTCAGCTTGATGTTCACGCTGCCCCAGTCCACGTTCGCGCGCACGTCCTCCGTGTCCACGATGCGCTTGTCAGCCGGTGAGCGGCCAGTCTTCGCGTACGACAGCACGCACAGCGCGCCGCGAGCGCTCAGCTGCGAGTCCTTCTCCAGCTTCAGCGCCCACTGCACCAGCTCGGGTGGCGTCAGGTTGCGGTGCACGATCGGAGCCATCGTTGTTGCTACGACGCAGGTGGGTGAAACGGGTGGCTTTTGATGACAAATGGATGCTTGTACGGGGGTGTATCTTTTGAGTTGGCAAGTGTGCGCTTGTCCGTTTAGTTTTGCTTGAGAGATGTTAGGTGTCCGCGAACGGAATTCTGCGGTGGTGCGCGTACATACAGGAAGGCAAAGAAAGAGAAGAGGGAGGGAGGCGGAGAGGAAAGTGTGGAGGAGAAGGGGAGAGGGACACGCGCAGAGCGGAGGCGGGCCGCAAGACAAAGAAGCTGCGCCCCACCCAGGGAAGGGGGAGGGGGAGGAGTCCACTGCACCGCGGCCACATCGTGCCCAGAAGCAGCCGCGAACGCCAAAAAAAAAAAAAAAAACATACATATACACATACACATACATACACACGCGGACGAGAGAGCGTGGCAGGCAGCACGTCAGCACGCCAGCCGCGCAGTTGTTGTGCTGAGCCAGGCGCCAGTAGCGCGCAGCACTCACCTCGCTGAGCAGCGCCCCAGCAGCTGCTACGGGCAGTGTACCTTTGCAGTCACTGCTTGCCTTTCCGTGTGTTGTTCGTCAGCACTTTTGGTGTCACTTACGCTGGCCATCGCTGCTGCGATCGATAGGAAGAACAGAAGAAAGCGCACGAGACACGCACACGTGCAGGCGTGTCAACACCTCGCGCGGCCTTTTCCACCTCCGCAAATAGTGTTTTTCTGTAGTATTTTTGGCCTCTCTGATACTCGCGCATTGCAGTGGGCGGGTATGGCATTACGTATATGTATATGTGTGGAACGCATTATCGGAGAGAACGAGAAATGCTATCTCACGAAGCCTAGAGGCAACGCGCGTGGGCTGCTGTGTCCCGCAACACGGAACAGTGCGAGGATCACTCAGTGAATCGGCTTCTTCGGAGTCGTGTCCGAACCTTGCGCAGCAAGCACAGCACCGCGAATAAGGAGAAGGAAAGAAAAAGAAAGCCATCGAAGGCAAATAGGAACATTACTACCATCGCACGCGAAAGCCTGTGCCGAGCCTTTGTGGCGCGTCAAGTTCGCGTCATGGTTCTTTTTTTTTTTTTTTTGATGTTGTTGACGCTCATCGCGCAACCGCACCCGAGCACCAATCACCGGAAAGGAGTGTCGAGGGCCTTTGGTAAGCGCCGCTCGACAGCTACGCCGCGCGCTTACAGGTGCGCCGTCTCCACGTACTTGGGCACCACCTTCTTCAGCGCGTCGCTCGCCTTCGCGGCGAAGCGCTTCTGGAAGCTGCTCTGGAACATCCCCACCAGCTCCTTCGTCGTCTCGTTGAAGGCCTTCACGTCCTTCCACGCCTTGCGGGGGTCCAGCAAGTGCGACGGCACGTTCGTGCACTTCTTCGGGATGTACAGGCCCCAGCCCGGGTACACGTCGTATTCCTCCTTGTCCAGGCTGCCGTCGTGGATTGCGTCGATGACAGCGCGCGTCACCTTCAGCGGCATGCGCTTCGCACCGCGGTCCGCACGGCCACCAGCGTAGCCGGTGTTCAGCAGCCACGCCTTCGCGTTGTGCTGCCTCATCTTGCGCGCGAGCTGCTCGCCGTAGAACGTGCCGTGGCGCACCAGGAACGCCGCGCCGAAGCACGACGAGAACACGGGCTTCGCCACGGGCTGGCTGCCGGCCTCCACGCCAGGCACGTTCGCCGTGTAGCCCATGATGAACCAGAACATCGCCTGCTCCGGCGTCAGGCGCGCCACCGGCGGCATCACACCGAAGGCGTCGTTCGTCAGGAAGATCACGTTGTGCGGGTGGCCGGCAACGGCGTGCGTCAACGCGCCGGGAATGTACTCCAGCGGGTACGCCACGCGCGTGTTCTTGCAGATCGACTCGTCGTAGAAGTCGATCTCGTGTGTCACCTTGTCCAGCTTGCAGTTCTCCGCCACCGCGCCGAACTTCACGGCGTTGTAGATCTCCTCCTCCGTCTTCGGGTTCAGGCCGATGGCCTTCGCGTAGCAGCCGCCCTCGATGTTGAACACGCCGCGGTCCGTCCACACGTGCTCGTCATCGCCGATCAGCATGCGGCGCGGGTCCGCCGACAGCGTCGTCTTGCCGGTGCCGCTCAGCCCGAAGAACACCGTCACGTCGCCCTTCTTGCCCACGTTCGCCGACGCGTGCATGCACAGGTGGTCCTGGCGCGGCATCAGCTCGAACATCACCGTCAGCATGCCCTTCTTCATCTCGCCGGCGTACTCCGTGCCGAGGATCACCTCCTCGCGCGTCTTGAAGTTCAGCGACACGGACGTCTTCGACGTGATGCCGGGCACCGACGGGTCCGCGGGGCACTCGCCAGCGTTGTAGATGGTGTACTCCGGCTCGCCGAAGTTCGCCAGCTCCTCCGGGGTCGGGCGGATCAGCATGCAGCGCATGAACAGCGCGTGGTACGGGCGCGTCGTGATCACGCGCACCTTCAGGCGGTAGCGCTCGTCGTGGCCAGCGTAGCAGTCCACCACGAACAGGTGCTTGCGCGAGTTCAGGAAGTCCATCGCGCGCTTCTTCGCCTTTGCGAACGACTCCTCGCTCAGCTTGATGTTCACGCTGCCCCAGTCCACGTTCGCGCGCACGTCCTCCGTGTCCACGATGCGCTTGTCAGCCGGTGAGCGGCCAGTCTTCGCGTACGACAGCACGCACAGCGCGCCGCGAGCGCTCAGCTGCGAGTCCTTCTCCAGCTTCAGCGCCCACTGCACCAGCTCGGGTGGCGTCAGGTTGCGGTGCACGATCGGAGCCATCGTTGTTGCTACGACGCAGGTGGGTGAAACGGGTGGCTTTTGATGACAAATGGATGCTTGTACGGGGGTGTATCTTTTGAGTTGGCAAGTGTGCGCTTGTCCGTTTAGTTTTGCTTGAGAGATGTTAGGTGTCCGCGAACGGAATTCTGCGGTGGTGCGCGTACATACAGGAAGGCAAAGAAAGAGAAGAGGGAGGGAGGCGGAGAGGAAAGTGTGGAGGAGAAGGGGAGAGGGACACGCGCAGAGCGGAGGCGGGCCGCAAGACAAAGAAGCTGCGCCCCACCCAGGGAAGGGGGAGGGGGAGGAGTCCACTGCACCGCGGCCACATCGTGCCCAGAAGCAGCCGCGAACGCCAAAAAAAAAAAAAAAAACATACATATACACATACACATACATACACACGCGGACGAGAGAGCGTGGCAGGCAGCACGTCAGCACGCCAGCCGCGCAGTTGTTGTGCTGAGCCAGGCGCCAGTAGCGCGCAGCACTCACCTCGCTGAGCAGCGCCCCAGCAGCTGCTACGGGCAGTGTACCTTTGCAGTCACTGCTTGCCTTTCCGTGTGTTGTTCGTCAGCACTTTTGGTGTCACTTACGCTGGCCATCGCTGCTGCGATCGATAGGAAGAACAGAAGAAAGCGCACGAGACACGCACACGTGCAGGCGTGTCAACACCTCGCGCGGCCTTTTCCACCTCCGCAAATAGTGTTTTTCTGTAGTATTTTTGGCCTCTCTGATACTCGCGCATTGCAGTGGGCGGGTATGGCATTACGTATATGTATATGTGTGGAACGCATTATCGGAGAGAACGAGAAATGCTATCTCACGAAGCCTAGAGGCAACGCGCGTGGGCTGCTGTGTCCCGCAACACGGAACAGTGCGAGGATCACTCAGTGAATCGGCTTCTTCGGAGTCGTGTCCGAACCTTGCGCAGCAAGCACAGCACCGCGAATAAGGAGAAGGAAAGAAAAAGAAAGCCATCGAAGGCAAATAGGAACATTACTACCATCGCACGCGAAAGCCTGTGCCGAGCCTTTGTGGCGCGTCAAGTTCGCGTCATGGTTCTTTTTTTTTTTTTTTTGATGTTGTTGACGCTCATCGCGCAACCGCACCCGAGCACCAATCACCGGAAAGGAGTGTCGAGGGCCTTTGGTAAGCGCCGCTCGACAGCTACGCCGCGCGCTTACAGGTGCGCCGTCTCCACGTACTTGGGCACCACCTTCTTCAGCGCGTCGCTCGCCTTCGCGGCGAAGCGCTTCTGGAAGCTGCTCTGGAACATCCCCACCAGCTCCTTCGTCGTCTCGTTGAAGGCCTTCACGTCCTTCCACGCCTTGCGGGGGTCCAGCAAGTGCGACGGCACGTTCGTGCACTTCTTCGGGATGTGCAAGCCCCAGCCCGGGTACACGTCGTATTCCTCCTTGTCCAGGCTGCCGTCGTGGATTGCGTCGATGACAGCGCGCGTCACCTTCAGCGGCATGCGCTTCGCACCGCGGTCCGCACGGCCACCAGCGTAGCCGGTGTTCAGCAGCCACGCCTTCGCGTGGTGCTGCTTCATCTTGCGCGCGAGCTGCTCGCCGTAGAACGTGCCGTGGCGCACCAGGAACGCCGCGCCGAAGCACGACGAGAACACGGGCTTCGCCACGGGCTGGCTGCCGGCCTCCACGCCGGGCACGTTCGCCGTGTAGCCCATGATGAACCAGAACATCGCCTGCTCCGGCGTCAGGCGCGCCACCGGCGGCATCACACCGAAGGCGTCGTTCGTCAGGAAGATCACGTTGTGCGGGTGGCCGGCAACGGCGTGCGTCAACGCGCCGGGAATGTACTCCAGCGGGTACGCCACGCGCGTGTTCTTGCAGATCGACTCGTCGTAGAAGTCGATCTCGTGTGTCACCTTGTCCAGCTTGCAGTTCTCCGCCACCGCGCCGAACTTCACGGCGTTGTAGATCTCCTCCTCCGTCTTCGGGTTCAGGCCGATGGCCTTCGCGTAGCAGCCGCCCTCGATGTTGAACACGCCGCGGTCCGTCCACACGTGCTCGTCATCGCCGATCAGCATGCGGCGCGGGTCCGCCGACAGCGTCGTCTTGCCGGTGCCGCTCAGCCCGAAGAACACCGTCACGTCGCCCTTCTTGCCCACGTTCGCCGACGCGTGCATGCACAGGTGGTCCTGGCGCGGCATCAGCTCGAACATCACCGTCAGCATGCCCTTCTTCATCTCGCCGGCGTACTCCGTGCCGAGGATCACCTCCTCGCGCGTCTTGAAGTTCAGCGACACGGACGTCTTCGACGTGATGCCGGGCACCGACGGGTCCGCGGGGCACTCGCCAGCGTTGTAGATGGTGTACTCCGGCTCGCCGAAGTTCGCCAGCTCCTCCGGGGTCGGGCGGATCAGCATGCAGCGCATGAACAGCGCGTGGTACGGGCGCGTCGTGATCACGCGCACCTTCAGGCGGTAGCGCTCGTCGTGGCCAGCGTAGCAGTCCACCACGAACAGGTGCTTGCGCGAGTTCAGGAAGTCCATCGCGCGCTTCTTCGCCTTTGCGAACGACTCCTCGCTCAGCTTGATGTTCACGCTGCCCCAGTCCACGTTCGCGCGCACGTCCTCCGTGTCCACGATGCGCTTGTCAGCCGGTGAGCGGCCAGTCTTCGCGTACGACAGCACGCACAGCGCGCCGCGAGCGCTCAGCTGCGAGTCCTTCTCCAGCTTCAGCGCCCACTGCACCAGCTCGGGTGGCGTCAGGTTGCGGTGCACGATCGGAGCCATCGTTGTTGCTACGACGCAGGTGGGTGAAACGGGTGGCTTTTGATGACAAATGGATGCTTGTACGGGGGTGTATCTTTTGAGTTGGCAAGTGTGCGCTTGTCCGTTTAGTTTTGCTTGAGAGATGTTAGGTGTCCGCGAACGGAATTCTGCGGTGGTGCGCGTACATACAGGAAGGCAAAGAAAGAGAAGAGGGAGGGAGGCGGAGAGGAAAGTGTGGAGGAGAAGGGGAGAGGGACACGCGCAGAGCGGAGGCGGGCCGCAAGACAAAGAAGCTGCGCCCCACCCAGGGAAGGGGGAGGGGGAGGAGTCCACTGCACCGCGGCCACATCGTGCCCAGAAGCAGCCGCGAACGCCAAAAAAAAAAAAAAACATACATATACACATACACATACATACACACGCGGACGAGAGAGCGTGGCAGGCAGCACGTCAGCACGCCAGCCGCGCAGTTGTTGTGCTGAGCCAGGCGCCAGTAGCGCGCAGCACTCACCTCGCTGAGCAGCGCCCCAGCAGCTGCTACGGGCAGTGTACCTTTGCAGTCACTGCTTGCCTTTCCGTGTGTTGTTCGTCAGCACTTTTGGTGTCACTTACGCTGGCCATCGCTGCTGCGATCGATAGGAAGAACAGAAGAAAGCGCACGAGACACGCACACGTGCAGGCGTGTCAACACCTCGCGCGGCCTTTTCCACCTCCGCAAATAGTGTTTTTCTGTAGTATTTTTGGCCTCTCTGATACTCGCGCATTGCAGTGGGCGGGTATGGCATTACGTATATGTATATGTGTGGAACGCATTATCGGAGAGAACGAGAAATGCTATCTCACGAAGCCTAGAGGCAACGCGCGTGGGCTGCTGTGTCCCGCAACACGGAACAGTGCGAGGATCACTCAGTGAATCGGCTTCTTCGGAGTCGTGTCCGAACCTTGCGCAGCAAGCACAGCACCGCGAATAAGGAGAAGGAAAGAAAAAGAAAGCCATCGAAGGCAAATAGGAACATTACTACCATCGCACGCGAAAGCCTGTGCCGAGCCTTTGTGGCGCGTCAAGTTCGCGTCATGGTTCTTTTTTTTTTTTTTTGATGTTGTTGACGCTCATCGCGCAACCGCACCCGAGCACCAATCACCGGAAAGGAGTGTCGAGGGCCTTTGGTAAGCGCCGCTCGACAGCTACGCCGCGCGCTTACAGGTGCGCCGTCTCCACGTACTTGGGCACCACCTTCTTCAGCGCGTCGCTCGCCTTCGCGGCGAAGCGCTTCTGGAAGCTGCTCTGGAACATCCCCACCAGCTCCTTCGTCGTCTCGTTGAAGGCCTTCACGTCCTTCCACGCCTTGCGGGGGTCCAGCAAGTGCGACGGCACGTTCGTGCACTTCTTCGGGATGTGCAAGCCCCAGCCCGGGTACACGTCGTACTCCTCCTTGTCCAGGCTGCCGTCGTGGATTGCGTCGATGACAGCGCGCGTCACCTTCAGCGGCATGCGCTTCGCACCGCGGTCCGCACGGCCACCAGCGTAGCCGGTGTTCAGCAGCCACGCCTTCGCGTGGTGCTGCTTCATCTTGCGCGCGAGCTGCTCGCCGTAGAACGTGCCGTGGCGCACCAGGAACGCCGCGCCGAAGCACGACGAGAACACGGGCTTCGCCACGGGCTGGCTGCCGGCCTCCACGCCGGGCACGTTCGCCGTGTAGCCCATGATGAACCAGAACATCGCCTGCTCCGGCGTCAGGCGCGCCACCGGCGGCATCACACCGAAGGCGTCGTTCGTCAGGAAGATCACGTTGTGCGGGTGGCCGGCAACGGCGTGCGTCAACGCGCCGGGAATGTACTCCAGCGGGTACGCCACGCGCGTGTTCTTGCAGATCGACTCGTCGTAGAAGTCGATCTCGTGTGTCACCTTGTCCAGCTTGCAGTTCTCCGCCACCGCGCCGAACTTCACGGCGTTGTAGATCTCCTCCTCCGTCTTCGGGTTCAGGCCGATGGCCTTCGCGTAGCAGCCGCCCTCGATGTTGAACACGCCGCGGTCCGTCCACACGTGCTCGTCATCGCCGATCAGCATGCGGCGCGGGTCCGCCGACAGCGTCGTCTTGCCGGTGCCGCTCAGCCCGAAGAACACCGTCACGTCGCCCTTCTTGCCCACGTTCGCCGACGCGTGCATGCACAGGTGGTCCTGGCGCGGCATCAGCTCGAACATCACCGTCAGCATGCCCTTCTTCATCTCGCCGGCGTACTCCGTGCCGAGGATCACCTCCTCGCGCGTCTTGAAGTTCAGCGACACGGACGTCTTCGACGTGATGCCGGGCACCGACGGGTCCGCGGGGCACTCGCCAGCGTTGTAGATGGTGTACTCCGGCTCGCCGAAGTTCGCCAGCTCCTCCGGGGTCGGGCGGATCAGCATGCAGCGCATGAACAGCGCGTGGTACGGGCGCGTCGTGATCACGCGCACCTTCAGGCGGTAGCGCTCGTCGTGGCCAGCGTAGCAGTCCACCACGAACAGGTGCTTGCGCGAGTTCAGGAAGTCCATCGCGCGCTTCTTCGCCTTTGCGAACGACTCCTCGCTCAGCTTGATGTTCACGCTGCCCCAGTCCACGTTCGCGCGCACGTCCTCCGTGTCCACGATGCGCTTGTCAGCCGGTGAGCGGCCAGTCTTCGCGTACGACAGCACGCACAGCGCGCCGCGAGCGCTCAGCTGCGAGTCCTTCTCCAGCTTCAGCGCCCACTGCACCAGCTCGGGTGGCGTCAGGTTGCGGTGCACGATCGGAGCCATCGTTGTTGCTACGACGCAGGTGGGTGAAACGGGTGGCTTTTGATGACAAATGGATGCTTGTACGGGGGTGTATCTTTTGAGTTGGCAAGTGTGCGCTTGTCCGTTTAGTTTTGCTTGAGAGATGTTAGGTGTCCGCGAACGGAATTCTGCGGTGGTGCGCGTACATACAGGAAGGCAAAGAAAGAGAAGAGGGAGGGAGGCGGAGAGGAAAGTGTGGAGGAGAAGGGGAGAGGGACACGCGCAGAGCGGAGGCGGGCCGCAAGACAAAGAAGCTGCGCCCCACCCAGGGAAGGGGGAGGGGGAGGAGTCCACTGCACCGCGGCCACATCGTGCCCAGAAGCAGCCGCGAACGCCAAAAAAAAAAAAAAAAACATACATATACACATACACATACATACACACGCGGACGAGAGAGCGTGGCAGGCAGCACGTCAGCACGCCAGCCGCGCAGTTGTTGTGCTGAGCCAGGCGCCAGTAGCGCGCAGCACTCACCTCGCTGAGCAGCGCCCCAGCAGCTGCTACGGGCAGTGTACCTTTGCAGTCACTGCTTGCCTTTCCGTGTGTTGTTCGTCAGCACTTTTGGTGTCACTTACGCTGGCCATCGCTGCTGCGATCGATAGGAAGAACAGAAGAAAGCGCACGAGACACGCACACGTGCAGGCGTGTCAACACCTCGCGCGGCCTTTTCCACCTCCGCAAATAGTGTTTTTCTGTAGTATTTTTGGCCTCTCTGATACTCGCGCATTGCAGTGGGCGGGTATGGCATTACGTATATGTATATGTGTGGAACGCATTATCGGAGAGAACGAGAAATGCTATCTCACGAAGCCTAGAGGCAACGCGCGTGGGCTGCTGTGTCCCGCAACACGGAACAGTGCGAGGATCACTCAGTGAATCGGCTTCTTCGGAGTCGTGTCCGAACCTTGCGCAGCAAGCACAGCACCGCGAATAAGGAGAAGGAAAGAAAAAGAAAGCCATCGAAGGCAAATAGGAACATTACTACCATCGCACGCGAAAGCCTGTGCCGAGCCTTTGTGGCGCGTCAAGTTCGCGTCATGGTTCTTTTTTTTTTTTTGATGTTGTTGACGTTCATCGCGCAACCGCACCCGAGCACCAATCACCGGAAAGGAGTGTCGAGGGCCTTTGGTGAGCGCCGCTCGACAGCTACGCCGCACGCTTACAGGTGCGCCGTCTCCACGTACTTGGGCACCACCTTCTTCAGCGCGTCGCTCGCCTTCGCGGCGAAGCGCTTCTGGAAGCTGCTCTGGAACATCCCCACCAGCTCCTTCGTCGTCTCGTTGAAGGCCTTCACGTCCTTCCACGCCTTGCGGGGGTCCAGCAAGTGCGACGGCACGTTCGTGCACTTCTTCGGGATGTACAGGCCCCAGCCCGGGTACACGTCGTACTCCTCCTTGTCCAGGCTGCCGTCGTGGATTGCGTCGATGACAGCGCGCGTCACCTTCAGCGGCATGCGCTTCGCACCGCGGTCCGCACGGCCACCAGCGTAGCCGGTGTTCAGCAGCCACGCCTTCGCGTTGTGCTGCCTCATCTTGCGCGCGAGCTGCTCGCCGTAGAACGTGCCGTGGCGCACCAGGAACGCCGCGCCGAAGCACGACGAGAACACGGGCTTCGCCACGGGCTGGCTGCCGGCCTCCACGCCAGGCACGTTCGCCGTGTAGCCCATGATGAACCAGAACATCGCCTGCTCCGGCGTCAGGCGCGCCACCGGCGGCATCACACCGAAGGCGTCGTTCGTCAGGAAGATCACGTTGTGCGGGTGGCCGGCAACGGCGTGCGTCAACGCGCCGGGAATGTACTCCAGCGGGTACGCCACGCGCGTGTTCTTGCAGATCGACTCGTCGTAGAAGTCGATCTCGTGTGTCACCTTGTCCAGCTTGCAGTTCTCCGCCACCGCGCCGAACTTCACGGCGTTGTAGATCTCCTCCTCCGTCTTCGGGTTCAGGCCGATGGCCTTCGCGTAGCAGCCGCCCTCGATGTTGAACACGCCGCGGTCCGTCCACACGTGCTCGTCATCGCCGATCAGCATGCGGCGCGGGTCCGCCGACAGCGTCGTCTTGCCGGTGCCGCTCAGCCCGAAGAACACCGTCACGTCGCCCTTCTTGCCCACGTTCGCCGACGCGTGCATGCACAGGTGGTCCTGGCGCGGCATCAGCTCGAACATCACCGTCAGCATGCCCTTCTTCATCTCGCCGGCGTACTCCGTGCCGAGGATCACCTCCTCGCGCGTCTTGAAGTTCAGCGACACGGACGTCTTCGACGTGATGCCGGGCACCGACGGGTCCGCGGGGCACTCGCCAGCGTTGTAGATGGTGTACTCCGGCTCGCCGAAGTTCGCCAGCTCCTCCGGGGTCGGGCGGATCAGCATGCAGCGCATGAACAGCGCGTGGTACGGGCGCGTCGTGATCACGCGCACCTTCAGGCGGTAGCGCTCGTCGTGGCCAGCGTAGCAGTCCACCACGAACAGGTGCTTGCGCGAGTTCAGGAAGTCCATCGCGCGCTTCTTCGCCTTTGCGAACGACTCCTCGCTCAGCTTGATGTTCACGCTGCCCCAGTCCACGTTCGCGCGCACGTCCTCCGTGTCCACGATGCGCTTGTCAGCCGGTGAGCGGCCAGTCTTCGCGTACGACAGCACGCACAGCGCGCCGCGAGCGCTCAGCTGCGAGTCCTTCTCCAGCTTCAGCGCCCACTGCACCAGCTCGGGTGGCGTCAGGTTGCGGTGCACGATCGGAGCCATCGTTGTTGCTACGACGCAGGTGGGTGAAACGGGTGGCTTTTGATGACAAATGGATGCTTGTACGGGGGTGTATCTTTTGAGTTGGCAAGTGTGCGCTTGTCCGTTTAGTTTTGCTTGAGAGATGTTAGGTGTCCGCGAACGGAATTCTGCGGTGGTGCGCGTACATACAGGAAGGCAAAGAAAGAGAAGAGGGAGGGAGGCGGAGAGGAAAGTGTGGAGGAGAAGGGGAGAGGGACACGCGCAGAGCGGAGGCGGGCCGCAAGACAAAGAAGCTGCGCCCCACCCAGGGAAGGGGGAGGGGGAGGAGTCCACTGCACCGCGGCCACATCGTGCCCAGAAGCAGCCGCGAACGCCAAAAAAAAAAAAAAAACATACATATACACATACACATACATACACACGCGGACGAGAGAGCGTGGCAGGCAGCACGTCAGCACGCCAGCCGCGCAGTTGTTGTGCTGAGCCAGGCGCCAGTAGCGCGCAGCACTCACCTCGCTGAGCAGCGCCCCAGCAGCTGCTACGGGCAGTGTACCTTTGCAGTCACTGCTTGCCTTTCCGTGTGTTGTTCGTCAGCACTTTTGGTGTCACTTACGCTGGCCATCGCTGCTGCGATCGATAGGAAGAACAGAAGAAAGCGCACGAGACACGCACACGTGCAGGCGTGTCAACACCTCGCGCGGCCTTTTCCACCTCCGCAAATAGTGTTTTTCTGTAGTATTTTTGGCCTCTCTGATACTCGCGCATTGCAGTGGGCGGGTATGGCATTACGTATATGTATATGTGTGGAACGCATTATCGGAGAGAACGAGAAATGCTATCTCACGAAGCCTAGAGGCAACGCGCGTGGGCTGCTGTGTCCCGCAACACGGAACAGTGCGAGGATCACTCAGTGAATCGGCTTCTTCGGAGTCGTGTCCGAACCTTGCGCAGCAAGCACAGCACCGCGAATAAGGAGAAGGAAAGAAAAAGAAAGCCATCGAAGGCAAATAGGAACATTACTACCATCGCACGCGAAAGCCTGTGCCGAGCCTTTGTGGCGCGTCAAGTTCGCGTCATGGTTCTTTTTTTTTTTTTTGATGTTGTTGACGTTCATCGCGCAACCGCACCCGAGCACCAATCACCGGAAAGGAGTGTCGAGGGCCTTTGGTGAGCGCCGCTCGACAGCTACGCCGCACGCTTACAGGTGCGCCGTCTCCACGTACTTGGGCACCACCTTCTTCAGCGCGTCGCTCGCCTTCGCGGCGAAGCGCTTCTGGAAGCTGCTCTGGAACATCCCCACCAGCTCCTTCGTCGTCTCGTTGAAGGCCTTCACGTCCTTCCACGCCTTGCGGGGGTCCAGCAAGTGCGACGGCACGTTCGTGCACTTCTTCGGGATGTACAGGCCCCAGCCCGGGTACACGTCGTACTCCTCCTTGTCCAGGCTGCCGTCGTGGATTGCGTCGATGACAGCGCGCGTCACCTTCAGCGGCATGCGCTTCGCACCGCGGTCCGCACGGCCACCAGCGTAGCCGGTGTTCAGCAGCCACGCCTTCGCGTGGTGCTGCTTCATCTTGCGCGCGAGCTGCTCGCCGTAGAACGTGCCGTGGCGCACCAGGAACGCCGCGCCGAAGCACGACGAGAACACGGGCTTCGCCACGGGCTGGCTGCCGGCCTCCACGCCGGGCACGTTCGCCGTGTAGCCCATGATGAACCAGAACATCGCCTGCTCCGGCGTCAGGCGCGCCACCGGCGGCATCACACCGAAGGCGTCGTTCGTCAGGAAGATCACGTTGTGCGGGTGGCCGGCAACGGCGTGCGTCAACGCGCCGGGAATGTACTCCAGCGGGTACGCCACGCGCGTGTTCTTGCAGATCGACTCGTCGTAGAAGTCGATCTCGTGTGTCACCTTGTCCAGCTTGCAGTTCTCCGCCACCGCGCCGAACTTCACGGCGTTGTAGATCTCCTCCTCCGTCTTCGGGTTCAGGCCGATGGCCTTCGCGTAGCAGCCGCCCTCGATGTTGAACACGCCGCGGTCCGTCCACACGTGCTCGTCATCGCCGATCAGCATGCGGCGCGGGTCCGCCGACAGCGTCGTCTTGCCGGTGCCGCTCAGCCCGAAGAACACCGTCACGTCGCCCTTCTTGCCCACGTTCGCCGACGCGTGCATGCACAGGTGGTCCTGGCGCGGCATCAGCTCGAACATCACCGTCAGCATGCCCTTCTTCATCTCGCCGGCGTACTCCGTGCCGAGGATCACCTCCTCGCGCGTCTTGAAGTTCAGCGACACGGACGTCTTCGACGTGATGCCGGGCACCGACGGGTCCGCGGGGCACTCGCCAGCGTTGTAGATGGTGTACTCCGGCTCGCCGAAGTTCGCCAGCTCCTCCGGGGTCGGGCGGATCAGCATGCAGCGCATGAACAGCGCGTGGTACGGGCGCGTCGTGATCACGCGCACCTTCAGGCGGTAGCGCTCGTCGTGGCCAGCGTAGCAGTCCACCACGAACAGGTGCTTGCGCGAGTTCAGGAAGTCCATCGCGCGCTTCTTCGCCTTTGCGAACGACTCCTCGCTCAGCTTGATGTTCACGCTGCCCCAGTCCACGTTCGCGCGCACGTCCTCCGTGTCCACGATGCGCTTGTCAGCCGGTGAGCGGCCAGTCTTCGCGTACGACAGCACGCACAGCGCGCCGCGAGCGCTCAGCTGCGAGTCCTTCTCCAGCTTCAGCGCCCACTGCACCAGCTCGGGTGGCGTCAGGTTGCGGTGCACGATCGGAGCCATCGTTGTTGCTACGACGCAGGTGGGTGAAACGGGTGGCTTTTGATGACAAATGGATGCTTGTACGGGGGTGTATCTTTTGAGTTGGCAAGTGTGCGCTTGTCCGTTTAGTTTTGCTTGAGAGATGTTAGGTGTCCGCGAACGGAATTCTGCGGTGGTGCGCGTACATACAGGAAGGCAAAGAAAGAGAAGAGGGAGGGAGGCGGAGAGGAAAGTGTGGAGGAGAAGGGGAGAGGGACACGCGCAGAGCGGAGGCGGGCCGCAAGACAAAGAAGCTGCGCCCCACCCAGGGAAGGGGGAGGGGGAGGAGTCCACTGCACCGCGGCCACATCGTGCCCAGAAGCAGCCGCGAACGCCAAAAAAAAAAAAAAAACATACATATACACATACACATACATACACACGCGGACGAGAGAGCGTGGCAGGCAGCACGTCAGCACGCCAGCCGCGCAGTTGTTGTGCTGAGCCAGGCGCCAGTAGCGCGCAGCACTCACCTCGCTGAGCAGCGCCCCAGCAGCTGCTACGGGCAGTGTACCTTTGCAGTCACTGCTTGCCTTTCCGTGTGTTGTTCGTCAGCACTTTTGGTGTCACTTACGCTGGCCATCGCTGCTGCGATCGATAGGAAGAACAGAAGAAAGCGCACGAGACACGCACACGTGCAGGCGTGTCAACACCTCGCGCGGCCTTTTCCACCTCCGCAAATAGTGTTTTTCTGTAGTATTTTTGGCCTCTCTGATACTCGCGCATTGCAGTGGGCGGGTATGGCATTACGTATATGTATATGTGTGGAACGCATTATCGGAGAGAACGAGAAATGCTATCTCACGAAGCCTAGAGGCAACGCGCGTGGGCTGCTGTGTCCCGCAACACGGAACAGTGCGAGGATCACTCAGTGAATCGGCTTCTTCGGAGTCGTGTCCGAACCTTGCGCAGCAAGCACAGCACCGCGAATAAGGAGAAGGAAAGAAAAAGAAAGCCATCGAAGGCAAATAGGAACATTACTACCATCGCACGCGAAAGCCTGTGCCGAGCCTTTGTGGCGCGTCAAGTTCGCGTCATGGTTCTTTTTTTTTTTTTTTGATGTTGTTGACGCTCATCGCGCAACCGCACCCGAGCACCAATCACCGGAAAGGAGTGTCGAGGGCCTTTGGTAAGCGCCGCTCGACAGCTACGCCGCGCGCTTACAGGTGCGCCGTCTCCACGTACTTGGGCACCACCTTCTTCAGCGCGTCGCTCGCCTTCGCGGCGAAGCGCTTCTGGAAGCTGCTCTGGAACATCCCCACCAGCTCCTTCGTCGTCTCGTTGAAGGCCTTCACGTCCTTCCACGCCTTGCGGGGGTCCAGCAAGTGCGACGGCACGTTCGTGCACTTCTTCGGGATGTACAGGCCCCAGCCCGGGTACACGTCGTACTCCTCCTTGTCCAGGCTGCCGTCGTGGATTGCGTCGATGACAGCGCGCGTCACCTTCAGCGGCATGCGCTTCGCACCGCGGTCCGCACGGCCACCAGCGTAGCCGGTGTTCAGCAGCCACGCCTTCGCGTTGTGCTGCCTCATCTTGCGCGCGAGCTGCTCGCCGTAGAACGTGCCGTGGCGCACCAGGAACGCCGCGCCGAAGCACGACGAGAACACGGGCTTCGCCACGGGCTGGCTGCCGGCCTCCACGCCGGGCACGTTCGCCGTGTAGCCCATGATGAACCAGAACATCGCCTGCTCCGGCGTCAGGCGCGCCACCGGCGGCATCACACCGAAGGCGTCGTTCGTCAGGAAGATCACGTTGTGCGGGTGGCCGGCAACGGCGTGCGTCAGTGCGCCGGGAATGTACTCCAGCGGGTACGCCACGCGCGTGTTCTTGCAGATCGACTCGTCGTAGAAGTCGATCTCGTGTGTCACCTTGTCCAGCTTGCAGTTCTCCGCCACCGCGCCGAACTTCACGGCGTTGTAGATCTCCTCCTCCGTCTTCGGGTTCAGGCCGATGGCCTTCGCGTAGCAGCCGCCCTCGATGTTGAACACGCCGCGGTCCGTCCACACGTGCTCGTCATCGCCGATCAGCATGCGGCGCGGGTCCGCCGACAGCGTCGTCTTGCCGGTGCCGCTCAGCCCGAAGAACACCGTCACGTCGCCCTTCTTGCCCACGTTCGCCGACGCGTGCATGCACAGGTGGTCCTGGCGCGGCATCAGCTCGAACATCACCGTCAGCATGCCCTTCTTCATCTCGCCGGCGTACTCCGTGCCGAGGATCACCTCCTCGCGCGTCTTGAAGTTCAGCGACACGGACGTCTTCGACGTGATGCCGGGCACCGACGGGTCCGCGGGGCACTCGCCAGCGTTGTAGATGGTGTACTCCGGCTCGCCGAAGTTCGCCAGCTCCTCCGGGGTCGGGCGGATCAGCATGCAGCGCATGAACAGCGCGTGGTACGGGCGCGTCGTGATCACGCGCACCTTCAGGCGGTAGCGCTCGTCGTGGCCAGCGTAGCAGTCCACCACGAACAGGTGCTTGCGCGAGTTCAGGAAGTCCATCGCGCGCTTCTTCGCCTTTGCGAACGACTCCTCGCTCAGCTTGATGTTCACGCTGCCCCAGTCCACGTTCGCGCGCACGTCCTCCGTGTCCACGATGCGCTTGTCAGCCGGTGAGCGGCCAGTCTTCGCGTACGACAGCACGCACAGCGCGCCGCGAGCGCTCAGCTGCGAGTCCTTCTCCAGCTTCAGCGCCCACTGCACCAGCTCGGGTGGCGTCAGGTTGCGGTGCACGATCGGAGCCATCGTTGTTGTAATTTGCTCAGTAGTTGGAAATACGATCTGAAGAGTTTTCCTTTTTTTTTTGTTGTGTGTGTGTGTGTCGAGGTTATGTAGGTTTGGTATAGTTAAAAATAGCTTTTATTTCTGTTGGTGGGAGAGGGACGTTGGCTTTTTTTTTTTTTTGAAGTTGACGACGCATGTTTGTTGCAGTGTTGGAGTATGTTACATGGATGAGAAAACCGACAGGAGAGAGAGTGTATATTGTATTTCTTCCTTTCAGGCAACCTATAACTTTGGAAGATGGGGTGCATCACCAGCAACGTTGCTTTTTCCATCTGATGTTGCTGCTGTCATGGCTGTTTTCTTTGACTGGACGGTGAGGGCTTCTCTTTTTTTGGCGCTTTTCGGTTTGCTTTGTTTGGAGTGTGAGGTGATTTGATCGCGCATTATGACACGAGACAACAATAATCAGAACAAAGAGACTATATTGTGTGTCAACGTGATCAACGGTCCTGATTCGTGCTTTCCAACTTTTACTCATTGAATCTGCTCGTTTTTTTTTTTGTGTTGTTTTTTTTTTCCCCCTCTTTTTTAAGGAACGCAAGTCTGACAACGTTTGGAGATGCTCGGCAGCAAAACACACTATTTAGCATTGTTTTATTAAGGAAGATCTCTTTCTTAGTCAAATTGTTACCTTACATTGCTTCATTGCTACAGCCTTAGCACAAAAAAAAAAAAAGAGAAGATAATCGCAGTTCTTCACTCACATCTTTTTTGTTCATCATACTCCTAGCATTCAATAGAGTTGGAATGGACAGAGGGGGGAAAAAAAAAACCATAAGTTAGTGGTAGTACCTTATGTCGTCCATCAGGAGCGAAATGACAGTTTAAAGCGTCTTCTATTGACAAGTCACAACAACAGCAGAGAGAGGGAGAAAAAAAAAAAAGAAACTTGCAAAGAGCCTTGTAAAGCGAACAGCACCAACTGACGGTGACACAAAAAAAAAAAACACTTTTTTTTTTGAAGCTGCGATCATCACCGTTTTTGGAATACACCAATAGCAACAGGTAAAAAAAAAAAAAAAAACACTCACAACGACGGCGACATGCGTTTTCCCACAGCTGTTGAGATTCCCCCTCCCTCCTCATCCGAAGGCAACTGCAAAACACAAGATGAGTCGTCTTTTGCTTTTTTCTCTCTTCTCTTTCCGTTACGTTGCAAAAAGATGATTGGTTCAACGCTGCTGGAGCGACTGAATAGCGCGTTGTTCGCCTGCCAAGGAAACTCAGAATCCTCTTTTCATTGCAAGCTAACGGGCGCGCTTTCGAGTTGAGACAGTCTTTCCCACCTTCGGGGAAGCACGGGGTGGCATGGTACCAGAGGAGCTGCTGTGCACTTCACGCGTACGCCGGTTGCCACAACTGCTGTTTTCGCCTGTGGCACCGGTGCGGCGCCGTGACGTGGCCGGTGGCGTCGCCGATGCGTCGTCCTCGCTTCCGTTTCCATTGATCTTCCTGACTTCATCTTCTTCATCTTCTTCCCCACTTCCTGCCGCGACGTCGTCTAGATTTGGCATGCGCGGCGCAGGCGAGGGCATCGCCAGCCCCGCCGGTGTCGCTCCTTTTTGACTCGTCGAGGTGCTTCCGTCGGTCACGTTCAGCGAGAGCGGCGTAGGTGGCAGCGCAGAGTCTCGCTTGGCAAGCTCGCGTGAGGATTTGCCGGTGTTCCGCTGCGGTGTGGTGGTGGCTCGCGTGGTGACAGCCGCCGCCAAGCCCGCAGCACGCATGGCGTCGAGCCGTTCCATGTATTGGGCAAGAAGCTCCTCGGCCCCGTTGAGGGCGGCGGTCTTCTCCGCCAGCTTCTCTTCAAGGCCCTCACACTTCACGCGTGACTGCAGATCGGCTGCTTTCATTTTCGATATCACGGCGTCACGCTCCCGCACGAGTGTTTGAAGGTGGTCGATGCGGCTGTTTAGCACGTCCTGTGGCGACGCTGAGAGGCTGTTGCCTCCGTGGTGGCCACCACTGAATTCCGCCTGCTTTGCCGTGAGCTGGGTGGCGATGCCGCTCATACTCTGTCGAAATGCCTCCTCTAGGCGCTGAGTCTCGAAGTCGGGCGCGCCGCGGCTCACAAGAGAGTTCTCCTGCCGAGTCTTGTATTCCTCCAGCTCCGCATCCTTCAGCTTCAACTCCTGTCGAAGGCGCCGATTCTCTTGCGCAGTGCCGTCGCCGACAGCGTCCACCATCAGCCGCAGCCGTTCGTACCGTTCCTCGGAATCGGCATAGTCGGCGCGCAGCGTAGCCATCTCCGCACGCAGGTCCACCACCTCCGCCGCGTCGCTGCGCAGGTCGGAAACCTCTTGTTCCAGTGCCATGTAAGCCTGCCGCAGCGTAGCCTCCTCGCTCTCTAGTTCGCGAATCTGTCGGCGACACCGCACGAGCTCCTGCTGCAGGCCTGCCACCTGCAAGAGATGCGTCTGCTCTACCGCTTCCTCCGTTGAGGAGGACACGGTGTAGCGAGTTGTTCTGCTTCCCGTGGAGACGGCTGCCGTGGGTGGAGTGACGCTGTCGCCGACGCTGCCACGCCGCCGCTGCCGCGCGGTCGAATCGGACTGCTGTGACGAGAGCAAAGAAAGCCGCTCCGTCTGCAGAGCCAGCTTTTGCTTCTCCTCCTGTGTCGTCCGCAAAGCCGCCTGTGTCTCCTTCAACTCCTTCTCCGCCGCCGCGAGCTGTGCCTCGGCGCGGGTGCGGGCGTCGTTGGCTCGCTCCTCCGCCCTGCGCGCCACGATGAGCTCCGCTGCGGTGGCCTGTGATTTGAGCTGCAGCTGCTCCTCCCACTCCCTCTCCGCCTGGAGAATGCGGTGGCGGGCATCTTCAGTGGCGCGAAAAAGCCCGTCGGCGCGCTCCTGCGCGTCAACCGCGCCACCCGCCACGGCCTCGAGAGCTGCCTGTTTATCGACCGCCGCCTGGTCGCGCTCGTGCAGGGCATGGCGTAGCCTGCGTAGGTGCGCCAGCGACGTCGTTTGCTGCTCCACAAAGTCCAGCAAGGCGCTCCGAGCCTGGGACACCTCAGAGAGGTACGACGACGCAGGCGAGTCTTCGCCCGCCTGACTCTTCGCATCCGTGGTGGCAGCGGCGGCTCCGTCTGCTGAGGCCGTAGAAAAGTCCTCGTGACCCGCCCCTGCGTTGGCGCGGCTGCCCTCGAGTTCCTCTATCCTTTGCCGCGTCGCAGCCACCCAGTCTAGTGTTTCAGACCATGGAGTTAACGCAGCCTTGACGGCGGCCACGGCAGCAGAGACGCTGCACGCCGCCCCCGCCTCACGGCCCTCGCAGTCTTCAAACACGTACGAGGAGGCGTCAGCGGCCAACTTCGCAGTCGCCCGCACCGTCGTTGCCGCTGGCGCCATGGCTGCCTCCACCGCACGACGGAAGCCGTCCGACATCCCTACTACCCTCGTCAAGCCCGACTTGAGCTGCTCGGTCTGAGCGGCAAAGGCCTGTGTCACGGCGTCCAGTTCCCCCTGCAAGCGGTCCATGTCAAGGATGCGTTCATTGTACATCGACGCCGTCTGCTCCACACCACGGTTTGCCGCATCCAGTCGCTCTAGCAATTCCCGCTCCTCCGCCAGGGCCGTCTCCAGGGTCTGACGCAGTGTAGCCAACTCCTCCGTCAGCGCTGCGTTGTTCGCAGCCAACTCTCCTGCGTTGTCGTTCAGCTGCTTTTCGAGCTCCTCCTTCTGCGCGAGACGGTCGAGGGTGGTGCTCAGCACTCCTCGAAGCTCCTCCGCACGTCGACGCAACTCCATCAGCTCGGCGTTGTCCTCTTCGTGTTTCGTCCTCAGCAAAGCCACCGCCTCATCCTGCGCCTGCGCAGCCGCCCGCAACGCCGTGTCATCCGCCGCGTGCGTCGCGAGGTCGTCCACCAACTGCGCCACGGCTGCGCGGGCGACCGCTAATTCAGACCTCAGCGCAGACGCAGTCTTCTCTTCTGTTTTCCGCTGCTCCGACGCGCGGTTCAGTTGGGACTGGAGATCGCTGATTTGCGTTTCGGTGTCGGCGCGGTGCTCAGCCATCGTGCTAATGGCAGCACGCGCCGTAGACAGCTCCTTCTTCAGCTGCGACGTCTGCTCCTCAAGGCTTGCGATTTGTGCAAGCTGCGCTGCGGAAAGGTGTTCCATAGCGGCAGTTCTTTCGGAATCTCGGTGCTCCGCGTCCGCAAGACGCACCTCCACCTCCGCGAGAACGACATGCGCGTGTTCTAGTTCGGCCAACAGTTTTAACCTCTCACCTTCGAGGCCGGCCACCTGCGCAGCGAGAGCGTCAGCCCTCTGCTTCGTATCCGAGCATTCAGCGGCGAGATCTTCCAGTGCGGCTTTGACGCTTTGCAGCTCCTCTGCAGCATCGGAGACTCGCTGCCGCAACGTGTCGCGCTCCGAGCAGAGCTGCGCCCTCTCCGCCTCCAGGCTGCCGGTCTGCGCGGTAAGGTCCTCCACGTGTTGGTCAGCAGCTGCAAGCTTGGCCGCCAGCTCCTCCACCGCAGCCTTCAGCGTGCGCTCGTTCTCCCCGGCGGCAGCCACCCGCCGCTGCGCGTCATCGCGCTCCGCCGTCAGCTGCGTCTTCGCCTGCGTCAAGGCTCCATTCTCAGAGGTGAGCGCCTCCGCTCGAGCTTCAGCGTCCGAGAGTTTCTCCGCCATCGCCTCCAGCGCCGCCACCGCCGTTCGGTCATTCTCCTCCGCTGTGCGAAGTCGCTGCTGCATACCTTCACACTCCGTTGCCGCAGCACGCGCGCGTGCCTCCGCCGCCTCCAGCCTTTCATGCGCCGCCCCATCGTCCTCTCTGCGGCTGTCGCGCTCGCTTGCGATGGAAGCGGCGGCGCTGCGAGCAACCGACAGCTCCGTCTTCATGGCGGCGTTCTCCGCTTGTAGGGCTTCGTTGGCTGCCGCAGCGGTGTCAGCGCGCTGCGTGGTGCTCGACAGATCGCCCGCCAGCTCCTCCAATGCGGCCTTGACCGTGCGGACTTCCTCCTCCGCGGCAGCTACGCGTTGCTGCATGGCGTCTCGCTCCGCGGTGAGCTGCGCATTGGCGGCGGTAAGGCAGCTGGCACGCTGTTCAAGGGCTGAAGCATCCTCCACCATGCGCTCCAACGCTGCCTTTGCAGCAGACGTATTGCCCTCTGATACCTCTGCCACGCGCTGCGCCGCATCGCGCTCCGAGCAGAGCTGCGCCCTCTCCGCCTCCAGGCTGCCGGTCTGCGCGGTAAGGTCCTCCACGTGTTGGTCAGCAGCTGCAAGCTTGGCCGCCAGCTCCTCCACCGCAGCCTTCAGCGTGCGCTCGTTCTCCCCGGCGGCAGCCACCCGCCGCTGCGCGTCATCGCGCTCCGCCGTCAGCTGCGTCTTCGCCTGCGTCAAGGCTCCATTCTCAGAGGTGAGCGCCTCCGCTCGAGCTTCAGCGTCCGAGAGTTTCTCCGCCATCGCCTCCAGCGCCGCCACCGCCGTTCGGTCATTCTCCTCCGCTGTGCGAAGTCGCTGCTGCATACCTTCACACTCCGTTGTCGCAGCACGCGCGCGTGCCTCCGCCGCCTCCAGCCTTTCATGCGCCGCCCCATCGTCCTCTCTGCGGCTGTCGCGCTCGCTTGCGATGGAAGCGGCGGCGCTGCGAGCAACCGACAGCTCCGTCTTCATGGCGGCGTTCTCCGCTTGTAGGGCTTCGTTGGCTGCCGCAGCGGTGTCAGCGCGCTGCGTGGTGCTCGACAGATCGCCCGCCAGCTCCTCCAATGCGGCCTTGACCGTGCGGACTTCCTCCTCCGCGGCAGCTACGCGTTGCTGCATGGCGTCTCGCTCCGCGGTGAGCTGCGCATTGGCGGCGGTAAGGCAGCTGGCACGCTGTTCAAGGGCTGAAGCACCCTCCACCATGCGCTCCAACGCTGCCTTTGCAGCAGACGTATTGCCCTCTGATACCTCTGCCACGCGCTGCGCCGCATCGCGCTCCGAGCAGAGCTGCGCCCTCTCCGCCTCCAGGCTGCCGGTCTGCGCGGTAAGGTCCTCCACGTGTTGGTCAGCAGCTGCAAGCTTGGCCGCCAGCTCCTCCACCGCAGCCTTCAGCGTGCGCTCGTTCTCCCCGGCGGCAGCCACCCGCCGCTGCGCGTCATCGCGCTCCGCCGTCAGCTGCGTCTTCGCCTGCGTCAAGGCTCCATTCTCAGAGGTGAGCGCCTCCACTCGAGCTTCAGCGTCTGAGAGTTTCTCCGCCATCGCCTCCAGCGCCGCCACCGCCGTTCGGTCATTCTCCTCCGCTGTGCGAAGTCGCTGCTGCATACCTTCACACTCCGTTGTCGCAGCACGCGCGCGTGCCTCCGCCGCCTCCAGCCTTTCATGCGCCGCCCCATCGTCCTCTCTGCGGCTGTCGCGCTCGCTTGCGATGGAAGCGGCGGCGCTGCGAGCAACCGACAGCTCCGTCTTCATGGCGGCGTTCTCCGCTTGTAGGGCTTCGTTGGCTGCCGCAGCGGTGTCAGCGCGCTGCGTGGTGCTCGACAGATCGCCCGCCAGCTCCTCCAATGCGGCCTTGACCGTGCGGACTTCCTCCTCCGCGGCAGCTACGCGTTGCTGCATGGCGTCTCGCTCCGCGGTGAGCTGCGCATTGGCGGCGGTAAGGCAGCTGGCACGCTGTTCAAGGGCTGAAGCATCCTCCACCATGCGCTCCAATGTTGCCTTTGCAGCAGACGTATTGCCCTCCGATACCTCTGCCACGCGCTGCGCCGCATCGCGCTCCGAGCAGAGCTGCGCCCTCTCCGCCTCCAGGCTGCCGGTCTGCGCGGTAAGGTCCTCCACGTGTTGGTCAGCAGCTGCAAGCTTGGCCGCCAGCTCCTCCACCGCAGCCTTGACCGTGCGGACTTCCTCCTCCGCAGCTGCCGCTCGCTGCCTCAACGCATCACGCTCCGCCGTCACCGCGGCAGCGCGCGTCATTAGCGTCTCGTGCATAGTGTTCAAGTTTGTGAGCCGTTCGACTACCGTGTTTTGTGCAGCGGCCTCGGCGTGAGTTCTCTGCTCCTCTGCCGTGCGGAGGGCCGCGCGCTGTTCCGCGACGGTGCGCTCCAACGCAAGTAGTTGTGCATGCGCATCCGCCTCTGCATGTGCGTGGTCGGCGCGTTCCGTTTCGAGGTCCTGCTGCAGTGCCGCGATACACTGCCGCGCTGCCTGCAACATCACACCATGTTCTTCTGTGTCTTGTTCGTCGTCCAACGGGGACGGCGGGGCAGCTGATACTGGCGCCTCCGCCTCCAGCTGTGCGGCAGTGTTACGAAGCTGAGCAGCCTCGAGTTCTGCTGAACAGCACTGTCGCCGCTCCTCGAGCTCGCGCACTTCGTTCACAAGTGAGTCACGATAGACGACGAGGCTGTCCCGCGCGCCGCGCAGCGTCTCAACTTCCGCCGCTAGCTCCGCCTTCTCTCGCTCGAGGTTGGCCATGTCTGATGCCACCAGATGACTCGCGTGAGTTGCCGTCTGTGAGACGGGGGGCTCCTGCAGCTGCCGGTGTAACTCCTCGTTTTCGCTCTGCAGGCGCTGCATCTCCGCCTCTGACGCGGCGCACCGCTCCTGCAGGGCGCCTATCTCCTCGCTCATGTGCGCTGCATGCATCGCCTCAGCATGCTGCACCTGCTCAGCCAGCTGCTCGCCACCTTGCAGCGCGGTCTCGAGCTGCTGCTGTCGCAGCTGATTTGCCGTGTCTGCCAGCTCCACCTCTCGCTGTAGGTTGTCCACGAGCGACTGCAGCTGACGGTTTTGATCGGTCAACTCTTGGCGCTCAGCCTGCCCGGTGGCGAGGGCCTGCTGCAGCACCTCCACGTAGCCCTCTTGTGCCGCCACGGTGCGTTGCTGCTCCTGCAGCGTCGCCACTGCGGCCTCGGCCTTCGTCAGAGCGGCTTGCGTTTCCGCGAAGGACGTCTGCAGCGCTTCGAAGTTGGCCTTTGAAACAGGTGCCCGCTGCGCGAGCGCCGCGATGAGGGCGTCTTCATTCTCCTGCATCTCGGCCTGCTCTTGCCTCGCACGCTCGATCGTGACCTGTAGCTCGGTGCGCTCCGCCGCGCAGCGGGCGAGCGCCGCCGCGTGCGCCGTCTCCTGCGCCGCCAGTTGCCTCTCCAGCGCCGCCTTGCGCTGCTGCAGGTCATTCAGCTCTGCCTGCAGCTCTGCCGTTGCCGCCGCCACCGTTTGTGCGGTCGCCGCCTTAATTTCCTCTTCCCGCAGCTGTTGTTGCCGCTGGAGGCGATCGTCGTTGCTCTCAGCCGCACCCAAAGCTCGCGACGGACGAGTGTCAGCCTCGCCGTCGCCGTCGCCGCTGCCTTGCCGGGCCTCAGCCACCGACGACTCACACGCCAGGCGCTCCGTCAGTTCCCGCAGCTGCGCGTCCCGCTGCGCCAGCTGTGCCTGGTATGCACGGATAACCACAGACGGGTCCGCGCCGTTCTGCAACGACAGCCGCGCCGCGATGTTGCGCGTCTGCCCTTCCGCCTCGGCCAGCTGTAGACGTAGCTGAGTGTTGTCCTCGCGCAACTTCTGCACGGCGGCGTCGCAGCGCTCGCGGTCGCGGCGCTGAAGGTCCACCTGCAATGTCTTCTGCTGTAGCTCTTGCTTCAGCTGTGCCACTTGCTCGCGGTACATGTTCCGTGCGGTGTACGCCTCGGACAAGTTGTTGCTGTACCGCTTCGCCGTGTCTTGCAGATGCGAGGCGTAGTTGTACAAGTCGTCATGGCTGAAGCGATCGATGTGACGCTCGGCCAAGGAGGCCAGGTCGCTTGCCTCGCCGTAGGTCGACAGTTCCGCTGGCGGCACTGTGACGGCCGTGCGGGCTGTAGGAGCCCAGTTGGGAAGCACGCCGCTCGTCGCCGCGTACACCACGGGCGCCCGCGGGACACCGAAGCCGGCGAAGTCGCCCGACGTACGCGGCGAGGGCGGTAGGTGCGCACCATTTAAGTAAGTCGCTCCGCTGCTGTTGACGGAGGAAAAGGACGAGGTGGAGGCGCGAGGCGGTGGCACGGCTGGCACCCGCGACTGGGCCAATTCCCGCACGCTGATTGGTCGTGCAAGGTCTGCCGAGAGCACTTCCTTTGGTGGAGGCGTGGGTGCGGTGGACGACGACGGGCTTCCGACGCGGTGCGGCCGCGCGGCGTAGAAATCAGAGTTCCACATCAGCAGGAAAATAAAAAAAAGACCCCAAAACAAAAGAAAACGATAGCGCTAACTCTACTTTTTTTTTTTTACCTCCGGTTTTATTTTCCTCTTCTGCTCGTATGTTACCTCAGTGCAGTCAATTACGATGTAAAAAAGAACACGCACGCTCTGCAGATCCAGTTTCCCCTAAAAAAAAAAAAGGAAACACCGCACGTCGGTTTTCTGTTTGCCCCTGTTTCGATGGCTCCCTTACTCTATGTACGTGTAGATGCGCGTGCACCAGCTTCGCTTTCTGGCTGTGTATGTGTGTGTCTGTGAACGAATGTGTGCTTTCAACACTTTTCACTTTTTACCTCTTTTCAATGATATGTTTCCTTTTCGTATTTGTGTGTGATTGTTTTTATTACAAAGACAAAACTACTGTTTCCAATCAGTATGATAAGCAGATCCGGAAGGTTAAGACTCAGCGCCCCGACAATTTAATTCTTCTTTTTTTTTTTTTTGTGTGTGTGTGTACGTGTGTAAATCAGAGGGCCTGTTCTAAACAATAATCTGGTGTTACTTCAGCCTCGCTGAAGTAACAACAACAATAACAAAAGGAGTGTGCACAACTAGCAGAAGAACTCTAGTGAGATTCGAACAAGAAGTACGCGACAGAACAGTTTAAGATGTAGTTTTTTTTTTTTTTTTGAAATGATCGAAAAAAACAAAAGCATAAAAGTGTGTTATTCCTGCTGTTTTACGCCTTGCTATTCACATGTTGGCCGTGTGTGTGAAACGAGAAGTAAAGACTTTTGCCAACAAGGCACTACCCAAGCACGCACATTCCTTGCTACAAAGGCTGAAATTGACGGTGAGCAAGAAGTCGCCTTCGAAAGGCGTGTCGAACGGCAAAATGTAAAAAAAAAAAAAGATCACTTGTTTGGCACAGACCGCGGCCGGTCTGATCTCGTTTTAGCAGATACACGTCATTTTTGTGAACGAACTATGTGAGGAGAACAACAGTAACGACACGGTAAAAAAAAAAAAACGCAACGGAATAGAAGAGAAGAAAGAGAAAGAAAACAGACAGCTCATTCTTCCCCCTCCCTTCCTTTTTTCGTTCCCCTCAATACCCTGTGAAAAAAAAAAATAGAGTACCTAATGACCTTCTCGGCATTCCTTGACTCTGTTTCTACAACGAGATCAGAAGGACAAGCAAGCACACACCCACGCGCAGCTAGCCGCGGGAGGTATTGTGCTCAACGATCATGACGTCGCCATCCGTCATTTCGTACGATTCACTGACCATCTGCATCTGCATCTCAGCCGACTCCAAGTTCGGTTTCTGGATAAACTCGTCCCACGCCATCACCTTGGCTCGCACGAAGTTCTTCTCAAAGTCAGAGTGGATCTCGCCAGCTGCCTGTCGCGCCGTGGATCCTTGCACCACTGTCCAACCATGTGCCATCTTCGGACCCACTGTGAAGAAGGACTGCAACTTCAGCAAATCATACACTTGCTTCATCAGGACCTCGCCGCGAGGAACATCGATGCCGTACTCCTCCAAAAACATCAGACGCTCATCACGTGAGGCGAGCTGGGCGGTTTGCTCCTCAATCGCCGCGGAGATGCGGCACGTGCGCTGAGGCCCGAAAGCGTCCTCGACCTCACGCGAAAAGGCGTTGCCCTCCTTCACCGCACGTTCATCCACGTTCAGCACAAACATCATCGGCTTGTTGGAGAGCAAGTCATAGCTTTGCAGAAACCCTCGTTCTGCAGCGGACAGTTTTGCCTTGGTTGGCATCTCCGCCGCCGCTTTTCCCTCCTCGAGCCATTGCTGCAGACGTTTCAGGAAGTTGTGCTCGGCATCGCTCGACTTCTTCGTCTTGTGGATCTTGTGCATCTTCTTTTCGACCACCTCCAGGTCGGACAGCACGAGCTCGCTCATGATTACATGAATATCGTCGATCGGGTGCGGCGTGTCGAAGCCCTCCTTGGCACTCTCGAAGCACCGTACAGTGTGTAGAATGACGGTGCAGGTGCGGATGTCGTTCAAAAACTTGTTACCCAAGCCCGCACCTTTCGACGCACCAGCGATCAGTCCCGCTACGTCGGTCAGATCCACCTCCACGTCGACGATTTTCTCCGCCCCGGTGAACTTCGCCAGGCGCCGCAGACGCGCGTCGACGACGGGCACCTTCGACGTGTTAGCGTCGATGGTACAAAAAGGAAAGTTACCCGTCTTGGCCAGCTGGCTGCAGGTGAGGGCGTTGAAAAGGGTGGACTTACCAACATTGGGCAGCCCCACGATGCCGGCGGCACGACGCTTCCACAGCCAACAGCTGCGACGAAGCATGACACGCGTAGACCTTCTTTCAGAAAAAAAAAATGGAAAAACCAATAATAACGAAGGAAGAGTGAGAAAAGAAGAAGAAAGCCTAAACACAAGAAAAAAAAAAAGAGCAGCTTTGTTATTTTCCTCTAAGGATCTCCGTTAACGTGCAACATGCAATACTCTACTTTTTTTTTTTTTTGAAGGGGAGAGGGGTGAAGGAGGGGACGCGATGGCAGCTATGCGTCCATGCGAGATGCGTTACCAGACTCGACTGGTTAAAATAACTAAAGAGCATTTCTTTCCTCTACAGATTGTCATTGTCCGAGGTGACTTGCTTTGACACTTTCTTTTTTTTTTTTCGCTCTCTATCTTTTTTTCCCCCCTTTTTTTTCACACTGAAGTAGACCCTCAAACACTTCGCCACACACACACACACAAAAAAAAAAAAAGAAAACAACAGCAACAAAAGCCACCAAAGAGAAATTAAAAAAAAAAAAAAAAAGCAACCCCCCGTCGAGAAAGGAACACTAAAGCAACAAATAAGAAGAAAGAGGCCACTGCATCTATCACTTGCTCCACTTCCACAGCTTTCTCTCCCTCTCTCTCTCTCTCTCTCTCTTGTCATGTAGTGATACCACCAAAAAAAAAAAAAAAATAGTCATACACAAAACGTCCAACAATAACACCGCACACATACATTCTATGTTCCCAGCGACATAGGAGAGAGAGAGAGAGAAAGAAGAAACAAAAAAAAAAGAAAAGAAGGGCAAGAGAGGAAAGAACAGAACGCGAGAGTTACCAAATCATAACAGTATACTGCAACCCGTCGTCTGAGTAGAAGAAGAAGAAAAACGCAAAAGAAAGCAATTAAAAGAGAACTGATAAATGACACATTGTCAAAATAAGAGTTGGAAAAAAAAAAAAAAAAGCACGCGCATACCGTCAAAATGTGGCATGCACACGTATACCGTCACCAACAGCAAAAAAAAAAACTAAAATCGAGTTGCTAGAAGATCAACATGTGTAACCTTCTTCTTCTGTTTCTTTTTCTTTTATTTAGACCCTTTTTCTCGTCGACGTCTTCACAAAAGCGTTACAAACTCCTTCGGCTCTTCGCCTTGCTCGACGAACAAGACGCGCACGTTGCGCAGTACGCGGTTACGCGGCACGCCAGCGTTTCCTCTTCCACCCCCTGCTGCTCCGTCCTCGCTGTCCCCCCCTGGCAGGCGCAGCGTGCACGTCGTCCACGCCTGGCTTTCCACCGACTGCGCAATAGCTTCCACCGCGGCTTGATCACCCGATGTCTTCACCATCTGGTTCACGAAGGCACTCACCACCTCGTGCACCTCCAACGCGCACTCCGCACCACGCCACAGATAGACGGAAACACCACTTGCCTGTTGAAAGCCGACCGCGTAGCACTCATCCGACTCCAGGTCGTCCAGATCCGCCACCATCGCCTTGGACGCTGCGTCGAACGGGTAGGCGAAGGCAAAGTTGTCACCGCCAGACAGCTTCACTGGCGAGGCTGCTGTGTCGCCCTGACTGGCGCCGGCCGTGCGCTGCTGGGGCGCCGTGAGCGACTGCGAGTTAGACAAAGGGAGAACGTGAGACAGTCGCATGGGTGGCTGGTCCGCCTGAGGCACGCTTCCCACATCATTAGAAACGGTCGCCCGATTCCCGGAGTGGATACTTGGGCTGTTAGTGCGAGGATTGGCATGCACCTGCGCCGGCAACGGCGAGGGTGGAGAGTGGGCCAGCACAGACGGCTTCACCGTCTCGCTGGATCGCTGCACGAGGCCGCTGCTGCTGGCGGTGGTCTGCGGCCGCCGCGGCGTGCGCGGGGCGCGCGGGCTGAGACGGCTGGAGTTGAAGAGCTGCGGCGACACAGCCGTGAGGGCACCAGCATCTACCGCTCCTGCTGTGCCCGCGGCGGCCGAGCTTCTAGCCTTGCTCGCGTCCTGGCCGCTGGCCATCTTTGCCAGCTCCGCCTCCCGCACGGTGTGACGTGCAGCCTCGGCAGCCACGGCGCGGTCCTCGTCGCTGACGTAGCGAGTCAGCTTAGCAGCGAGGCCTGGGAGAGAGAGCAGCGTTTCCCACTGCGGCTGTGGCACGTATTCGATCCTGCATCGGCCGTTGACGTGTCGAGCAAAGAGCGCCTGCGCGTCCTTTACGGTGGCCGCGGCAGAGGCGCTGTAAGACGACGGCGGTGTAAAGGGCGTTGTGGTGGTCGAAGTCTTCGTCGAGGCAGCAGCCGCAGCCCAGGCGGGGACCATGCACACCCTCCGCAGCGGAGCAAACGTGACGGTGCGGCCGGCGTTGTCGATGCTGGCATGGGTATCGCCGTGGTAGAAGCCGTATTGCAGCAGATCACCGTACGCGGCAAAGGCCTGCTCGACGCACTCCTTCTGCGTGCATGTTGCGCCGACCAGGAAGCACGCCTCGACCACGCAGTCCCTTGCCTTGTCCGCGGCGCTTGACTTCGCCTTTGCTGTGATGCCATCGGCAGTGGACGACGGCGTCGCACTCGTGCGGCGCGGCGCGCAGAGAAAGACGTAGCACATGCGCGGGTCGAGCACGATGCTGTCAATCGCCGCCCCGCCGCGGTAGTCCTTCACGCGGTGCAGGACATCGCTGCAGAGCTGATAATAGTTGGCCCTCGACGCCTGCGAAACGTCGTCTGTGCCTGCCGTCGACACAGTAGCGCAGTCGTAGCACGACACAAGCTGATACACAAAGGGTGTCGGTGACGTGGAGGTGTAGGGGGCAAACGCGTAAATGCTGTTGAGCTGTGGCGTCGTCAGGTGTGCCTCCCAGAGCCGCAAGTTCAAGACGAAGCCCATGTTGGGGCTGCACACGTTGCGCCGCGCGCGCACCAGCTCGTAGGCGCGATCGTAGCACAGACCCTGCTTCCACATGACGTAGGCGATCACGAAGGTGCACGAGCGCGAGACGCCCTGCTGACAGTGGACGAAGACGCGTCCGTTGTTCCCGTTCGTGCGCCGCGCCTTCTCCACAAACGCGTTGACCACGGCAAACAAAGAAAAAATCGGCTCATCCGCGGCGTCGTTGAGGTTGAGCGTGAGGTAGTGGAAGGCATCTGGGTAAAAGCTGTCGAGGCACCAGTTGACCGTGTTCACCACGTGGGTGATGCCCTTCAGCAGCAGCTGCGCGCGGTCCCGCGCAGCCAACTCGCCACCTACAAAGAGGTACGGCAACACCTCTGTCACCTCCGGCTGGGCCGCCTTCAGCCGCCGTGCCCGCTCCTGCTCCGTAATAACTTCGTTGTAGTCGTCCTCGTCCTCTAAGATGAAATCCACTGCACCGTCTGCAGTATTGGTTGCGGCGCTGCTCGCGGCAGGCGGCTGCTCTTCCGCGTGTGGCTGGCGCGTTTGGAGGGACGCACCACTGCTCTTCGCTTCCGCCCGTTTGCTCGTTGGGTGGTACGACCGCGAGCGTGGGTGCTTGAGCGGAGAAGCCTCACCGTCTGCTACCACCGCTGCCGCTGCGCGGCTCGCCTGTTCCGCGTCCTCGACAAGCGAGGACGACGACCTTGGCGGCTGTGATGGCGGCGGCGGCGGCGTTGCAGTGGACTTCGGCAGTAACGCATCCAGCGGCAGCGTAAAGCGCGGCTTCTCCGTTGGCTGCTGCGGTGTCGTGACCAGAGACGGCGTGGCAGTCTCCGTCACCTTCGGTGGTACGTTGAGCATGGTGGGGCGGTGCGTCTTCGGCTCCAGCGAGCTCAACGCAAGCAGCGGCAGCTGCGGGGGCGTGGCGGTCGCGGCCGTCCCAACCGGCGAATACGGGTGGCCGGCTGCAGCGGACCTCGGCTTTGACTTCAATCCCGGACCAGCACTAGACGAGCGGGGCAGCGGCATCCAATTCGTGCAGCGCAGTGTTGTGGAATTTGGCGACGTGAACGACGGCGGCGGCGGCAGCGAAGCGGGCGGTGAGGTTGTGGTCGTGGTCGTTGCGGTGGTGGCGGCGTGCACGTCCAGCGGCTGCGGCCCTTGCAGCCAGCTTGAGGCGCTCAGAGGAAGCTTGAGGTCCCCCGTGTGCCCTATACCACCCGCGCCGCAGTTCGCCGTGGCCGAAGTACCGTGTGCGTCGGCTGCTGAGGCAGAGAGACCGCGGCGTGGCGGGCGGAAGGGCGGAAGCAGGTCGTGGTGCCAACTACTCATCCCTACCGTAAGATTCGGCGTGCCACTGCCACTCGCGCCGCCGCTCACGGTGTTCGGCACCGTGAAGCGAGCGGAGCTGAGAGGGCTGGTCATATTGCTGCCATGCGACCACCGCGGCGTGCCCACGCGCACCCCGCTCAAGACACGGAAGAGCGCGTTCATGCTGTACAGCTCCGCCGGATTGGAGGAGGCCACCGTCACCATCTCCGTGTTGTACACAGTTGCGTTGCTGGCGGCGTTGCCGCCGCTGCTGCTGCCGCTGCCCTGTGCGGGACCCGGAGAGGCACTCGCGCGCCTGAAGCGCGGTGCCACGACGGGCAAGGGCCGCATCGCCGCGAGCAGCTCCCGCAGCAACTCCTTCGCCGCCTCCTGCGCAGCGGTGATGTAGTACAACGAGTAGCCCTTTGAGACGCCGCTGGTGGTGGAGACGAGGTTGTTCGAGGAAGACGACTGCGACACGCCGGCAGAGCTCTGCGCGACAGACGCGAGCACGCCACCACCGCTGCTGATGCTCCCACTGCCCAATCCACGCTGAATGCCGCCTTTCCCTACAGTGGCGATGGTAGCTGCGGCCCCGCTGCCGCTGTTGTGGAAGGTGCCCGTCACCCCAGCAGCAGCACCACCACCACCAGCGGAAGAAGAGACGCCGGCGTTGGCGGCTCCATCGTTGGCAATCGATGCTCTGGACGCTCCGCGCGAGATGTCCAGTGCCGCACCTTCACCATAGCCAGCGCCACCGCGCTTGCCAATGGCGGCCTTTTCTGGCACTGCAATACACGGGTAGTAAGCACGAACTGCCTCCTCCGCTTTCAGTATATTGAGGTGGTAAAAGAGACGGCGGTCAAAGTCCGGGCAGTCGAGAAAGAGCTTTTCGATTGAGCGGGCTACGAGAAAGCCGGCGGCGGCTGTCAGCGCATCCGCCTGCTTGCCCGTGAGAAGGTGAATGCTGTAGTGGAAGCCGCTCGCGCGCGGCGTAGGCAGCGAAGAGGCGGAGCGCGGCGAGCCTGGCGCAGCGGCACCGCCACCGCTGCGAGGGGTAGGGCGGTTACTCGTGGAGCCGTTCGTCCGCGGCGTGGCGGACGGCGAGGCCCCGACGATGTTTCCCGTGCCACTCAGGAAGGCGCCTGACGAGGGACGGCTGAAGTCGCTGGAAAACAGCGTTGCAAGACCGCGCGGGGTGAAGACCTGCACCATGTCGCGCGGCCACTCTGCTGACGTGCTGTTGCTGTTGCTGCCTGTGCTACCGGTGCTGCCCGTGTTGCCCGCCGTGGACGACGCAGCAGCGACGGCTGACGTGCGAGCTGCGCCGCTACTACGCGCACCCGCGCTGTTAGTAACGCCAGTAGCACCACCACTTGCGTTTGCGTTGTTACTGCTGCTTCTCGTGTTAGCTGCCGTGGTCAGCGACGCGGTGCCGGTCGCACCGACGGAGGTCTGAAAGAGCGATGGAGGGAACACGTTCGCGGCGGGACTGTGGTTCAGCGGAGAGACGTTTGCGGGTGGAGAGAAAGACCCGTTCATGGCCGTCGCACGCTGCACCACCACCACCACATACACCTCCGACGACGCGATGTCCACGGCCTGCGTCAAGTCCAGCGGCTGCACGGCAACGTCGCGAAAGATCCACGACTGCGGTGACTCGACGCCGTCCGCAGCACTCTCACCTCTGTGATTTACAGCAGCGGCGCCGCCGTGTCGCAAGCTGTTGGCCCGACGCTTCGTGGCGCGTGCGCTGCTCGTGCTGTTGCGACGAAGCTTAAGGGGACTGCGGCTGCTGTTGGTACGGTCGTCGGCATCGTTGTTAAGACCGGCGTCGGTGGAGCCGCCTACCGGGTCACTGTGCCGCGATCCACGCCGCTCTAAAGCACCCGAGGCGGCGGTGCTGTGTTTGCTCTTTATACGTGTGTGGCTGACAGACTCTGAAGTGGAGGCAGGCGTGTAGAGGTGCGGCGGCAGCCGCCGCCCACGCGAGAGGTCCGGCACACAGCGCAGGGCATGCAGCGACGTCTCTACATCGGTGAACTGCTGCTCAAGTTCGGCTTTAATGTTCTCTTTGCGAAAGTACGTCGTGCTGGCGGTGGCAGTGGAGGCGTTGCCATTGTCCGCCGAGTGAGGCGTGCCTCCGCTTTTGCGAAGTCCACTGGGTGCAACGGAGCCGTTCAACGCAGAGACAGCCGCCACAAGATCTGCAGTAACGGCATCGAAGAAAAAAGAGGGAGTAGCGTTGGTGGTCGCTGTGTTGGATGCGGCAGCGGCGCTTGGAGGCGGACTACGGGCAATTGCCTCCAGATCCTCGAGGGAGAGAGGAGACGCGCTAGTCGAAATACGGTTGCCCATTCTCTTGCGAAAAGAAAAAGAAAAAGAAAAACTATATTGAAGAAGGGGAAAAGACAGCAAGAAGGGTATCTAGTTGGACCAAAACAACAAAGGGGAGCAGAAAAAGGTGTGGATCTGCCTGATACAGGAAAAAAAAAAAAACACACACAAGATACTCTTTAAAGAAAACAGTAAGTTCGACACTCGTTCGACTAAGCAAAGGCACCAGAAAAGGAAAAAAAGGGCGCCTTTTTTTTTTAAAATGCACCTATGTGTCGTTGCTGTTTTAAACACAACTGCAAAGTTCTCGTTTTGCTTTTCGCTTCGTTTCGATGCCCGTGTACGATAGAAGAGTCCGCGTGGCCTCAAAGTTAGCAACGCAGAAAAGCAGGAGAGAGGGAAAACAAACAAGACAGAAGACAGGACTGTCTTTCACGCGCTCTCAGGCATACTTCGCCCTTTTTTTTTTTTTGTTGTTGTTGTACAGTTACTTCGTAAAGGGCACTTTTATTCGATGACGAGAGAAGAAAAAAAAAAAAAGTACCCACGAACGCGTGTATTTATCTAATGACAAGGTCGCTATTATTCACCAACTTTTCGTAAAATGTGTATACTGCTAAGTATGGTCGATTGAAAAGAGAAGACATTGGAGTGCTCAACAGAGGGAGAAAAAAGAAAAAGAAGAAGAAAAGAGGCGATATAAGTCAGAACGAGCGTAGCTCTCTCCTGTCCTTCCTTTTTCTCTTCTTCTTTTTGAAAGAAAAGGGGGAGGGGGTGGGGGGAGGACTCTACGTTTTTTTTTTTTGTGCAAGTTAGCATTTTTTTTTTTGTAGTTTCGCAGAGTTTTCAGCAGCCGATGTCTGAGATAACGAGAGGAAAGAACAAAAGTGCAACCATCGACTCGCTATTATTACTGTTTTTCTTTTTTTTTTTTTCTTCTAGCAATATTAAAAAGAAGAAGCGCGCATTGTTTCGCTTAAAAAGAAAAAAAAAACAGAATTCGTTTATTATTGTTCCGTTGAGCTACCACCAAAAGCAGTAGAAGCTGCTCTTGGTAACATCAACTGCAAGCAACAACTATAATAATTTGTGTAAAACTATAGTACATATTCCAGGGTCCAGAAAAAAAAAAAAAGAGAGAATACATGAAAACAAGCTGACAAGCTGAACTCTTACTTTATATATGCATATAAAGTACTTGTGTACATTGAAAACGACAACAAGAGAACAACGAAGTAAGGCGCGAAAGATCAAGAATAAAAAAAGAAAAAGAAGTAAAACAACTGCAATACCTCGCAGTAGGTACCTCAAGTCGTGCTTGCCGCCTCGCGCACCGGCTCCACGTAGTTGATGGGAAACAGCCCTGTGCGCTGGTTGCACACACCCTTAAACCACCCCTCCTCAGGTGCGCGACTAATGCAGATGATCTGCTGCCCTGCTTCAAAGGTTAGCTCATCTGGCGCGCGTGCGCGGTAGTTAAAGAGGGCCTGGAAGGTGGCGCCTTCGATGTGCGACGGTGGCGGGGCTGGGCTCATTGACCCACCAGCCGTCAGCGGGCCGTCGTTGTTGTTGTTATTCGCCCGGGTGGAGAGGGATGAAGGGGACAGCAACGAGGCTGTGGGAAGCACCGCCAACGCGCCGCCAGCTGCCGCGGCCGTGGAGGACGGCTTCGGGGCGGCGGCGGTGGACGAGGAGCCGCCTCCCGCGGCACCACCGGCCCGCGGCTCCTCTCCCCGTTGCAGCATTGCATACACCCGCTCCACGAACCGCGATGGTTGCTGCTTTTTCACGGAGGACGCACACGTCAGCGAGCTTGGCGCCGTCGCCGCAGCATCCGGCTTCGAGCTTGCCTTGTTTCCGGTGGCGCCAAGCGGTACGGTGGTGACAATCCGCACCCCAGTCGCGCCTCGCAGCAGATGCTGGCTGTGCGACGTCGCCTTCTGCGCGTCAAGCTCCGCCCGCATCTCCTCGATCGCCGCGGCCTCGCGCTGCAACTCCGCCTCATCCTCGCCAGACTTGTTCAGCATCGTGCGGTAGTCCAGCATGGTGCTCCAGCGACTCAGGTTCATCTTCTCCACGATCTCGCGTGGGTGGACGTAGGCGATGTTGGCGAAGTCAAGCGAGCGCAGCGTCGGCGTGACGGCCCGTTCTGCCCGCTCCAACTTGTGGCGCACGTGCATCACCTCCTGCGACACCTCGTGCCGTTGCAGCGACAGTCGTTGGTTCGCCTCCGCGTATTCCTTTGCCTGCGGGTTCAGCGTGTCGGAGAAAAGCTCGCGCTGCATGTCGTTCGACCGCATCTCCTCGTCAATCTGCTCCAGACGCCGCTCTTTGCGGTAGAGGTAGCGACTGGCTGCGATGTAGTAGTCGGAAAAGCGCTTGAAGTGGTGCTGCTGCACTAGCCGCAGCATCTCCCCCAACGCGTTCTGCTGCTTGTCGTACTTCGCCGCAATGCTGTCGCAGCCGTCGAGCACAAAGTCATTGAGCGCCGTCGCGACGTCGCGCGCGGCAGCCGCGTTGTCGATGGTGTCCTGCAGCTTCTGTGCGTGCTCGGCCGCGGCTTGCAGGAAGCTCTCGTGGCCGCTGCGCCGCCCCGCTTCGCGCTCCTCCATCTGCAGCCGTCGCTCCACTTCCCTCCGTCGCTGCTCCGCCAGCGTCGCCAGCTCACTCGAGCAGCCCTGCAGCTCCTGGAAGAGCGCAAAGACGCGATTCCACACGCTCTGCTGCTTCTCCTTGTTCTGCTGAAGAAACTGGTCCGATTCGGCCTTATCCGCCTCATAGCGCTTGCGCTGCTGTGCGTCGTCGTTGTTGTAGTTTGTCGTCTGCTCCTGGATCTTCAGCATGTCCTCCTCACATGCCTCGATTTGGCGATGCTTCGACTCGATCACGGCTGTGATGTCGCGATCCGCCATGCGGAAGACTGCCCAGCGTCGCCGGCGGTCGCTGTTGCGCGATTCGGAGTAGTAATTAGAAATGATCGGGTACTGATCTGTAATGAGGCGCAGAATGTGCTCGTAGACGTCCAGCTGCCGCTTCGAGATGTCCTCGGCGAGGCCCATCTCGCCATTCGCGATACTCGCCTCCAACAGCTGCTCGCACTGGTCGATATCAGGCGACAGCTCCTCAATCGTGTTCTGGAACGCGGTGAGGTCGCCAAAGACGCCGCGGGTATTGCCGTCGTCAATCAGCTTTGTCTGCAGTGCATTTGTGATGAACGTCAAATCACGTGGCTCGAACACGACCGACTTCAGCTCATCCTCGCATTCCTCGATGAAGCGGCGCTGCTTCGCCGTGATGAAAGAGTGCGACTTGGTCTGCTGCAGCGCCGACACAAGTTGAATCAGGTCCGGTAACAGCACGTGCTGGTCGCCCGTGCCGTCGTCGTCACCGCCAAGCTCCTTTCCTCGCTTCGCGAGACGTCGCTCTGCCATATGCAGGTTGCAGTGCTCAATGATCGCCTTGCTGTTCCAGAAGGAACCCTTCGGGACCGACACATGCTGCTGCAACTCCGACAACTGCTGCTCGCATCGCTCGTACTGGAAATCCAGCTTCGAGATACTCTGGTCTAGCCAATTCTGGAAGGTGCGCAGAAACTGATCGTCACACACGATATCGTGCAGCTTCGACTCCTCGTCCAGGTATATGCGCTTATTGCGCTCAAACAGCGATGCCGCGGTTGTCATGGCTGAGCCTGCGTGGTAGTGAAGTAAGACAAACTTCAGATGTTCAATGGAGATCAAGCCGGTTCTCTTTTTTTTTGTTTGTTGTTGTTTCTTTGTTTGTGTGTGTGTGTGCGTTTGTATGCTATGTGATTCTCCTCTTTGTATATGTGTGTGTACTTGTACCGGGGCACTGCATGCACCGCAGCAATTGGTTAAATAGGTTGGTCAAGAAGAGGTAGTAATGAACCCACAAGTAAAAAAAAAAAAAAAGAGAAGCCAGCAGCTGTTACTGTGCGTCATTCAATAATAACAACAAGAAGGAGGAAAAAAAGAGGAGATACTCTACAGTTTTCTGTTCTATGTGTGTATATGCAAAGCTAAATGGGCAAATCCAGCGCTGTCCTGTCATTACTTCATTCCAACACAAAAAGAAAAACACGCTGATGGTTCATAAACGCACGTTTATTTCACTTCTCAGAAGAAAAAAAAAAAAAGAAAGCACCGTTGATAGTTGTGACGTCCCTTCAAGTTATCCTGTTTTGTCTTGAGGTTTTTTTTTTTTCTCAGAGTGCTTCCTTTTTTTTTTTTTTTTGGGAGGAGGGTGGAGGTGGGCTCTACGATCGTTCCAGCAGTGTTACCTTCTTAAATCAGCGTTCTGACCACCTCTGCCTTATGCTCTAACAAAAAAAAAAAAAGAGCGAAGTGTCTCTGTATATTTGCTCAACCGTCTTCCCTTGACGTCGCCGGTTCCACAAACGCAGACAACTCCACTGTTCTCAATCGGCATCCTCCGTGAAGTTTGACGTGTCCAGCGACTCCCATTCTTCACTGTAGGAGGAATTAACTGCGGCGCCTTGCTGCCCTGCTGAAGCTGCGCGTTGCTCTACTTGGCTGCTCCTGTTCGGTTCACTGCTACGCCGGACGCCGTCCTCACCTCTGAGAGATGCACTCGTCTTCGTAGTGTCTCGCTGCTCAACGTTCGACGTAGTCGTTCGGAGTGGAAAAGAAAAGGAAGGCGCGAGATGAGGCAGCAGTTCCGAGGCCGCGATCGATGCAAGACACATATGCACGTCTTCCTCCTCCTCCTCCAACTCACCTGCTGGGGGATCTATGGACGACATAGCCGGCGCACTCACGAGCGGGGTTGACGCTTTCGACGTCGTAGCTGCACGCTTTGCTGAAGGGACGTATGCAAGTGTTACGCGCTCTGGGTGGCCTTGGTTTACGGTAACTTCATAGTCGGCGCTTTTCACTTGGTCGACTGCAAAAGACGGCGACAACGACGGCGTCGTCGGCCGCGGTGGCTGGTAAGAAAACACACATGGTTCTTCTCGCTGCTGCTGCGATGACATTATCGACCTTGCCTCCGCTGTTCGCGCGGTCTGGCGCGCGTCGCGCAGGCCTACTTGCGTCCCTGACTCTCCCTCTGCGAGTGCCGGCAACAAGGAGTTGCCACTGACCTCTCTGGCATCCGTGGGAACGCTGCCCTTGCGTAAAGCGATCGAGGAGGGAGCGGAGTTGCGGCGACGCAACAGCTGCAGAAGGTCGCTTGCCGCCGCTGCTGCCGCCGCTGATGCCGGCGTCGACGTAGTAGCGGCCGTGGCGGCTGTGGCTGCCTGCGCCTCCGATGTCATCGCAAGCGAAGCACTTGATGTTTGAAACGCGCTCCTTGTTTCTCTCTCCACATCACCGAATGGATCGCCCGACGTCCCTGACGGTACGAAGAAACCGGGCGTGTTGGCATCTTCAGCGGAGGAAAGTACGAATGGCGAAGACGGCTTCTTCAACATAGCGCAGGCTGGTTTTACAGCCGCCGCCGCCGCTGCTGCCGTCGTCGTCCGCAAGGTCACGGACTGCGTGGAGGCGTTGAGGTCTCGACCGTCCTTTCTAGCTTTTCCGTGGTTCACAGCAGGAGGCTCGTTGCCACCGCTTTGCGCAGTGTTTTCGGCAAGAGAGGACAATACTCGAGAAAAGGAAGAAAAAAGCGCATCGCCTTCGGCGGCCAAGTCGGGTGATGCGCCTGGACAAAGCAGCTTTGAGGCCTTGAGCTGTTGGGGTGGGTCAGCTTGGTCGCTGGGCACGGTTTCTGCGGCGTAAGAAGCATGACAGAACACCTTGTGATAGTCTTCTCGAGTCTCACTTTTCTCTGTTCTTTTCGCGAGTTTGCTCGATCCAGAGTCACACTTAGGGAGGTCTCGCCTCACCTTCGCCTCTTCCTCCTCCTCCTCCTCGGGCTTCCTGCGATGCTGTTGGAAGCCTTCCGCAGTGAAGTCCAAATCATGTGTGGTTTCCACAACGCACGCGTGAGGGCTGCTCGCCAAAGCCTCCTCACCCTTTCCGTGTGCATCGTACTGGCTGCTGCTTTCACTGTCACTTTGACTAGGGCTGCTGCTGTTGCTGTTGCCGTGGCACGCCAATTCCAGCGAGCGGCCCAGCGAGCCACGCACGAAGTCACTCACGCCAGACCACGAAAGCAGTCGACGTGATGACGGTGATCCGGCAGCACTGATATTATCAGTCGTCGGCATCCCCATCATCGCAGCCTCGGCCTTTCCTTCCGCACTCGCCACAGGACGCGGCGGCAGCGACGCTGAAAAACTCCCACCGCCACGACTGCGGTGGGTGCTCTCTTCGCGCCCCACGAGGTCCGCGACATGCTCGGCTCCCTCTACGTAGGCCGCCAACAACGCGAGCGCCTGCTTGGCACGGTGCAGCTGACGCGTCAGGTGAGCCTCACGCTGCTCATGTGCCTGTACGGCTGCCGCGAAAGCACGTGCCTGCCGCTCCCACGCCGCGCCGTCCTCGAGTGCCTGCAGAAACAGCGCCTGGTACACCTTCCGTGTGCTGCGGTGTCCGCTGTGCCCCAACAGCGCCTGCGCCGCCTCCGTCTCCAGCTGACGGAAGAGACGCCGTAATTCGGACGAGTTGTGAGATCGCTTTGGTGAGGTGGAGAGAAAAGGTGGATGGGCAGCGTCGTCATGATCGGAGTTTGCGGGCATTGACAGTAATGAATGCAAGTCGTGGTGTCGTCTCCTTTGCTGTTCTTCGAAAGACGGTAAAGAAAAAGAGAGACAGCACCGCTGCTTCTGCGGTTCAACAGCGCATTCCATGGGAGGTTCACTGCTTCGTGACTCATTACCATGGTAAGATGGGGTGTGAACACGGCTGTCATAGTGAAGAGAGCGGGCGGAAGCACTGCGATGCCGTGATCGTCGACTTGTGCAGCGCTGTTTCTGACGGTAGCATCGCGAAGAAAAACTACGACGCACCTCCTCGCATGGCTGCTGGGCAGGGGTGCTTTTTCCCGCTTCGGCGATCCGCTGCGTCAACGTAGTAGTTACTCTTGCTCTGTCAATGTTGTAGGGGTGCGCAGAGCAGTTCGCTGAACTTCTTGTCGGTGAGCTCCGGTGGCAATGCGTCGAGTAACATGGACGGCTCATGAATAATAAAAAGGAAAATAAAAAAGAAGAGTAATTACACCATCTGTTTACTTGGTTTTTTTTTTTTTTTACAAGTAAAAGTGTTTGTTGCAAGGTGTCGCTCTCTCTGTGGACTTTTTACACAGCAGACACCGTCTCACAATTTTACTTTCCTTTTTGTTGTTGTTGTTTTCGCTTTCCAATAAGGACGAAGAAACGTAAGCAAGAGAACAAAAAAAAAAAGGACAAAGACCAGTTTTTTTTTTTCTTCTTTGTTTGCCTAAAGAGTTTGAAGCATTGCTTTTAGCAGTCGAACTTCTGCCGTTCGTGTGCAACAGGCGACATAAGGTGAAAGAGTTGCTCAATACTGGCGCTATGTGCTTCTCACTCTCTCTCTCTCTGACACTGATGCCTTGAGCTTGCATACATATATGTTCTTTTTTTTTTTTTTTCTTTTCCGCTGACGTACCGATCAGCGAGACTCTCTTGATCCTTCTTGTGTAACAACAGCGTGCGTCACGTAGAGCTAAAACCACCTGTTTACGCATGGTCAAATGATAGATTAAAAAAAAAAAAAAAGAGTTCTACTGGAATGGTCTTGCAAGGCTCGCCTTTTAGCCTCATATGTAAAAGAAAACACAATTCAAGAACTGAATAACGATCCTCAGAGAAACAGAATAGTGAAACCCTCTCCCGTCATTCGAAAAGGAGAAAACCAAAGGAGATTAAAAAAAAAAAAAACACCACAGATATACAGATGCAGTGTGGGAGAGAGAGAGAGAGGCACAAACAGCCAAATAGCCAAGAGACCAAAGAAAAGAGAAAAAAGAAAAAGGAGGTGCAACAGCAACGGAACAACAGCGTTAGGTTACACAGAAGGAAGAAAAAAAAAAAAACGGATAACAACACAATCCCAGAAAGCTATTGAGCACATCGCAAGAATAGGAAGGGGGGGGTGGAAGAAAACGAAAAAAAAAAAACGATAGTGCATGCACGCCAAAACAAGAAAAGAAGAACAAAGGAGTTGGTACAAGTCTGCGTTTCTTCCCCAAAAAAAAAACCTCAGTCTTCTACACTTGCCCATTATGACAAGCATGGTTGTCCGCCACTCGTGTGTCCTCCCCCCCCCCCCTTCCTCCTCCTCCTTCTCACCCCAGCTGCACCGACATCTGAACAAAGACACGGTAAAGGGGTGCTACTTTTTGTTTCACGTATGGGACTGTTCGCGTTTCTGCCGCTTTTAGATTTCTTCTCTTCCTTCTTTTATGTGTGTTTGTGCTTTGTTTGTTTGTTTGCTACCTTTATGCGCCTCTTTTTCTGCTTTTTTTTTCCCCTTCTCTCTTCTTCATTTAATCATCTTTTTCCGCCTTTTACTCGTCCTCGGCCATCTTGTCGAGGTCCTTGTGCGTCACCGGGCGAGTAAGTCGGCTCATCTTGATCCGAATCGCCGCAAACGGGCTGTCCACGCCTGTAATAATCGACTTGTCTTCGCGAATACCCGTGCCGCTGAAGGCGTCGCCGATCATCCAGGCTCCGATGATGGCGTAGTAGTCGTCCTGCTTCGTCAGCGGGAAGAGCTCCTGATAGATCATGTCCCGCTCCCCGAAGTTTCCGGCCGTCTTGGCGTGCACTTCGCCCGTGCCGCCGGTGATCGTCACGTTGCGGCCCACGCGGCCGACAATCGGCTTCTTCGCGTAGCCGGTCGAGCGCAGCTCATCCGTCAGCTCGTACTCGGCCTTCAGAATGGCGGGGTGCTCTGGGTGGTTGTGATAGATCATGGGCAGAATTGCCTTGTTGCTCGGGATCAGCTTCCACATGGGCTCAAAGTAGAGGATGTCCCAATCCTTGCCCAGCATCAGGTCGCACAGGCGCACCTTGTCCGCCGGCGTCGCCTTCCAGTTCTCACCGCGCTCGGCTGCTGCGGCGAAGTAGTCGCTGATGGCCGACTCCCACATCCACGTCTTCCAGACGTTGCGTACCCGCACCCCGTCGCTGTCCACCACGTAGCCCTCCTCGTTGAAGCGGAACTCGTCGAACATGACGCACAGCTTCGCCTCCAGCCCCACCGCCTGCGCCGCCTGCATGCAGTAGAGGGCCGTGTACTGCTCCTCCTTGTCTTCGTCGACCAGGAAGTGCACGCGACCGGTGGCGCCGCAGTTCTCCCACGCCATGCGCAGGTTGCGCTCGACCGCCCAGCCGGAGCCGCGGGTGCCGTCCTTGTCCAGCCCGACCGACTCCGCCCACTTCTGCTGGATGCGTCCACACTCCAGCAGCGTCGACGCGCTGTCCGCATTGTACTCGAAGCACTTCATCGTGTGCGTCTCGTTGTTGTAGGCAAAGTCGAAGCGGCCGGAGATGAAGGTCTGCTGGTACTTCCAGGAGTGGCGCATGCGGGGCCACAGCTCCTCTGGGATCTTGAAGGTGCGCAGCTTCTCGTCGTCGTGAATCACCTCGGCGGTGGCCTCCAGGAAAAACGCGTGCAGCTGTGTGCTGTACTCGGCGCAGCGGATGTGGAACTCGTGATCGCACTCGTAGTAGTTCACCGTTGTCTCCTCCAGGCGGGAGCGGTTGACGTCCATGCCGAACTCCTCCACGAAGAGCTTCTCTGCGGGGTCGTTCAGGTCCAGCCAGTTCGCCTTTGTCTCCACCGGCTCGTAGGTTTTGCGCCGCAGATACGGCGGCGGCGGGGGCTGGAAGTACAAGTCAGGGTGAAGCTTGATGGGCGCCGCGTCCTCTGGGCGGTTTTCATAGCCAGGGAACGTCACCCAGCCAAGCGGCACTTCGACGTCGTCGGGATCGATGTCGTCGACGATGGTCCAAATCCCGTCCTTGTGTTGCAGCTTCAGCTTGCAGGAGAAGGGAGCCTCCCACTTGTGGAAGCGGTAGTTTTGGTCGGCGACGCACACGTAATCGTCGCCCACCTCCGTTATCGCGCCGACGTGGCCAACGACGTTTGTTTCAGACGAGGCGTATATGATGAGTGTGTCAGGCTCAGGTTTTGCCTCCGTGCCGTTGCGCACCGCCACCACTGGCACGTCCTCGGCGGTCGTGGCATCCTTCACGGTCTTCAGCTTGAAGATGTGGCACGCCCAGTTCACTTCTGGTAGCACGAGACCCTTCCGCTCCAACAGCCAGCGGCGCGCAAACTCGACGCACTGGTACTTGAAGCCGCAGAACACGTTATCGTCGATGCTGCGCTCACCCGAAAAGAAGTGGTCGTGCTTGTTGCTGTAGGCGGGAATGTGGCCCGGCGCGTAGCCCTGGAGCGCACCAAACGGCATATGCCCGGGCTTCTCAAAGCTCACTGGCACACGCTCAGATGACATTGTCATTACGTTCTCTTCTGCTTGATGAAATAATTACCTCTTTTTTTTTTTCTCTCTCTGTTGTTGTTGTTGTCCTGTGTGTCAAGCTGTTAGGTGGTAAGAAGTGGTAGTGGTAACGTAAAGGGAAAAAAGAAAAATATAAAAACACAGTTTAAAAAAAAAAAAGAGGTATTGCTTTAAAACAAAAAAAAAAAAAGAACGTGTTTGTCTGGCTACTATTTTCTTTTTTTTTTTTTCTCTTCTTTTCTTCTTGCTTTTTTTTTTTGTTGTTGTGTTGTTTATAAAGCGCTAGAATTGAACTTAGAGATCACCGTCGCGGCCACACCAAAAAAAAAAAAAAACAGATTAACACCACAGAAGAGGCACAAGACACACAGACACACACAAAAAAAAAAAGGAAGTAAACAAAACACCAGACGGCGATACAAGCACACGCAAGGTATCGGTCTCAAGTTCGAGTTTCTCTTCTTCTTTTCTCTCTCACTGATCAGCTGGACAGTTTTTTTTTCCCCCTTTGTATAGAGGAAGAAAAAGACGCCGGTAAAACGGGGCCACAGCAGCAGTGGTGCAAAAAAAAAAAAACGCGAAAAGGGGGGGAAAAAAAAAATGAACAAAAAACCGGCAAATAAGAGAAATAAAAAAGGTGTGCTTCAACGAAGCAGCTCGAATTGACTATGCGAGGTAAGCACACACATAAAGCAGCCGATTTTTTTTCTTTTCCAAGGCGGCTGAAAAAGCTTGTATGAAGTAGAGAACAAGAGAAAAAGAGAGCCAGAAAAAAAAAAAGAAACAATAATAATCGTAATAACAATAGCAAGGTTAAGTCCTTGAATGTCACGTTTGGGGGGGCAGTGAAATAGGCAATAAGAAAACAGCGATGTTAAACGAGGTCACACAAAACGGAAACCTACTCGTCGGGCGTGTGAAAAGTGAGAAAGAGGGGGAAAAAAAGATAGAAAGCAAAACGAAAATGAACTGCAACCGAATACTGGTATGCTTTCGTTTTTTTTTTTGTGTGTACGTCCTTCAGAAAGGGTAATATACAGACTCCCTTGGAGAGTTTGCAGTTTCAACGCAGATACTATGCTATAGAGCTCATACACATAAGCCCGAACGAAAGAAAGAGTTTCGTCCCAGCAAAAAAAAAAAGCGCACACGTATGGCTAGTGTTTATTGTTTGTATTTAGTCTCTTGAGAGACGAGGGAAAGGAAGTGCAAGAACAACTTGAGAGTGGCGATAAACTAAAGAAGCATGATGTGCTGTTACGCATTTTCTGCTCAGATTCGCTCAATTCTGTTGGAGACTCTCCATTTTTTCCCCCCCCCTTCTCCACTCCTCTACTATCCTGCAAAAAGCCAACTCGTTACTGCAGACACACAGATACTCACGATACAAAAAAAAAAAAAAAACGAAACACTCCAATCAACAACGGCTGTTGCCGTTTCATCCCACATTATGTAATCACTGCTGCTTTGGCTCGTCAGCTGGATTTGCTGCGTCAGCTTGCAAGCCGGACCGCAGTGGCGCGTACGTCCGCTGCAGCGGTGCTCCCAGCTGCTTTGCGGCCGTGTGCCGCTCTCCCTCCAGCAGTCGCTGCTCCTCCTCTCGTGTGCCAAAGACACGCAGGTGAGCCAGAACCTCCTCCTCCTCAATCAGCTTTCCATCCAGGCCGTACTTCGCACCCGAGAGCAAACTCTTGCCCTGCGTCTCCACCGCCTCGAGCAGCTCCGGACGCTTGCCGGTCCAGCCGTCATACGCCAGCAGCGTGCGGGGCGGCGCCAGGCCTGGGTAAAGCGCGGTGCGGCCGGGATTCAGCGTCGACGTCGGTGCCTCCCACGCTTCCTCGAGAAAGGCCTTCTCAAACTGCTCCAGCAACATCGGCGGCACGAAGATCTCCACTGTGAAGCAGCGGTTCAAAATCAGCGCCTCCTTCGCCTCGTTGCTGAGTCGGTGGAAACCTTTAATGACGGACTGCTGATTGAGCTTCCCCAGCTCGTGTAGGAAGCGATGACCGCAGGAGTAGTGGCACAACGCTGGTACTCGCACCACGTCCGCCACGTACGGCGCCGCGTGCAGCGTGGCCGACGTGCGACGGAGACTGCCACCGCCGTTCGCCCCGTTCACCGGCAGCGCCAGCTCGGCGGCTTCGTAAAGGATGTTGCGATAGGCGGAGATCATCTCGACCTGCGCCTCTTCGCGGTGGAAGCGGTCGTGATGGATATCGGGGTCAACGCAGACGGCGGTGTGAAAGTACTGCCGAATGACGTGCGACGTGGACGGAAGGGGGTGGGCGGCCGTCGAGTCGGGGTGGGGCAGCTGCAGTGTCGCCTGCCGCACGACGGTGTCAGGGAGGAGAGTCGTGTCTCCGTTTTGTTGGAGATGACGGCGGCTGGACGCTCGGTAGAAGTACGCGTCTCTCGTGGGCGGCGGCGGCAGCGTCTTGTCTGCGGCGTATGCACCGGAGGCGATATTCTCTGGTGGACTCTCCGCATTCACCGCAGCTGCTGAGGCGCTGTGCTTCATGACGTATGAAAGGTAAGGGAGGCTCGCATCGCCGTAGGCGGAAACTGCACGTCGCTCCAGCACGCTTTGACTCGTTCGCTGACGCTGCGACGCATCCCCACGAGAGGTGGACCAATCCTGGTAGTACGCCGGGTGCGCACTGGGAAAAGGCACCGGCGCCGTCGCCGCAGCCAATTCGATGGGGTTCACGACCAACACATGCCAATCCCGCTTCTCTCGCAGGCTCGCCTCCTCGCGCTTCTTCTTCTCCACAACACGTCGCATCTGCGCATCGCCCGCCATGAACTTCTTCTGCTCCAGCGGGTTGCCAACACTGCTCGTCGGGTCATCGGCGTTTACGGCGGTGATCAGCGAGACATCGATCGGGCCGTAGAGGTCTGACATCTGCGCCAGCGGAACGATGCGCAGGCGGCTCTCGAAGGCGACGGAAAAGGTGTCGCGGCCGCGTGGACGGTTGAAAGTCATGCCAGAGCGCCGCAAGCGATGCACGCGAGACTCGTCGAGGCCTGCGTAGAAGCCGCGACGAGCGACACAGACGGCGCTGGCGCTTTGCATTGGCCTGCTGGAACGGTCTGCGTTGCATCGCCATAAAAGGCTACTTGACGCAGACCGAGAGCATGCAAGCAAACATGACACCGCTGCCCGAAACGTAGAGGGATGCTGTCGTAGAGTTTGCACGCGGCGGCGCGTTAGAGGTTCAGCGGGCGAAGCAATAAAACAAGGCAGCACAGGAGGCAACGCGGCACGCGTTCCACGAGCGATACGCTGTTTTGCCATTCTCGGCATGACGCCTTGCTTTTCCTCTCTTAAAACTGGCAGAAAAGTGACAGTTAGGGAGCCTCTCTTCATCAAAAAAAAAAAGTGGAGGGACAAGTAAAAAAAAAAAAAAAGAAAAAGAGAAAGGAAGGCAGGGCAAGTGAACCGAAAAAGAGAGGTTGGTATGGAGCATAAAATAAAACACCCAATCATCCCGTGCACTCAGGTGGGGGGAGAAACCCTGTCCCTACGAAGAACATAACGCTGTAGCAAGTGAGCAAACACTTTTTTTTCTTTTCTTCTCTGTTATCATTGACCCCTCACAAGATGGTTAAGGTTGAACACTTCTGCGTTGAATAAAAGCTATAAAAATGTAGAGGAAAAACTGCCAGAACTTGGGGGAAAATGGAGAGGTGAGACGTAAAGGAGAAAAGAAAATGCCCTCCTGAGCACCATCGAGTAAAGTCGATTGCCGCAAAGCAGCGTCACCCACTTCACGTGAGTCACTGTTGCTGCTGCTGCGGCTGCTGCGGCTGCTGTGACGCGCCGTTCCACTTGGAAAGTAAAGCCAGTATCGCCCCGTTCGGCGCTGGGCGCTGTCGGACCTGCGCGTCACTGACGCAGCCACCACTAATGCCATCCGCATTCCGCCCTGAGGCAGCAGAGACACCGCCGCGGTGGGCCAGCAGCGTCAACGTCGGACCTCCGCTTGTCGTGCCAGCGTTGCCAAGATCACTGTTGTTGTTACTCACGGTGTTTCTCGTTGATGCCGCGGCTGCCCGCCTGCCCGTGCCGCCGCCGCCTCCTCTGCCTCTTCGGGCGCCGCTGTTGCTGGCAGTGCGCTGCCGCTTTGCCGGTGTGGCAGATGCAGCAGAGGGACCAGCCGTCTTCTTAGCGCGACCGCGCTCGACACGGATGCCGATCGCGTCGTCGCCATCTTCGACAATCACATCGTCGTCACGGTCCTTTTGATTGCTGTCCTCGTCGGCATCGCCGCCGCTGTCCACACGCGCTGCCACGGCACTGGTGGCGAGAACAGCGTCGCGCCGCGCCGAATCGGCGTCCAGACCGGCAGGGAGTGGAGTGGTGGTCTTGCTGCGAGAACGTTTACTATACCCGTTCTGCTGCTGCTGTTGCTGCTGCAGCACGGCCTGCGCGACAATGTTGTCAAGTGAAACGCGATCAAGCCCGTCATCTGGCAGCTCTTCGCCCTCGTCATCCTCGTCTTCGTCTTCCCCCGTCCGTCTTCGTGGCTTGGCAGAAGAGCTGTGCAGCATGTTCACCACTTCCGCGTCGCGATAAAGCGCCTGCTGAACCAGCGTTGACACGCTCATCTGCCCGTCAAACTCGCCGCGACCGTCCGCCACGCAAGGAAAAGGCCTCGATGCAGCCCCGCTGCTCCCCTGCGCCGCCACCGGTGGCGGCGCCACACGCACCATTTCAAAGGCGTCCAGCTGCTGCCGCCCGAACAGCGGCGCCCCCGCGGTACTAATCACGCCGCCAGTATTGCTGCTTTCCTCCTCCTCCGCGCCCTCACCTTCCTGCAACTGCCGCTGCAGCTGCTGCGCATCCTCCAGCTGCGCGGTGCGTGCGTAGCGCTCGTTGACGTGCCGCTTGTGCATGACCACCTCCTCTACCACGCGGTTCGGGTTCAATACGCTGTCGTTGGCACCGCTGTCAAGGCGTCGCCACACCGACCTCTGCGACGTGTGTAGCAGCTCCATCAGGCGCTCGTCAATCGCGTCGCGCTCACCTTTCTCGGCAAAGGCGTACACCGCGGCGCTCAGCTCCGACTCGGACAGCAGAGTGCAGGCGTTCTTCGCGTTGTGGTTGAACACCTCCGCGACCTTCACACGAATGTCGAGCGTACTGAGCTGGGGAGCCGTGGGGACAACGACGCCGGCGCCAGCTCCGCTTGGCCCCACCACAGAGCCAGGTACACGCCGCTCCGGCTTCGGCTTCACAGGCCGCAGCAGCTCGCCTGGATTGGCCACGACGTCCATGTACTGCTGACCAAAACGGTTGAAGTTTGGCTGCGGGTACGGCGCGGAGGTCACGTCAGAAAAGTCGACGGCGAGGCGGATCAACGGGAACTTGAGGTTCGGGTGGAAGTTCAGAACGTCGTCGGGGATGCGAGCAACCTGCTCCTCGGCCTCGCGGATCATGTCTGCCATCACGCCGTGCAAGAAGGTCTCCACCGCGTCGAGGGTGCGGCCTTCCGGCATGTCCTCGCGCAGCTCCACTGTGCGCCGCACCACCGGCCGCACACTGCGCAGCGTGTACGGCGTCAGCCGGTAGGACGTCCCCCGCACCTCCAAGATGCCGTACTGCTTTGGGTTGCACTCCTGCGCGGAGAGGGAGGTGAGGACGGTGCTGCCGGGCTGCACCACGTCGAAGCCATCCGACGGCTGCGGCACCATGAGCTGCTCATGCTCGTTGCCCCAGATGACGAGGTCCATGCCAAAGCCGGCCAGCATGCTCTCCAAGATGCCGTTCTTGCTCGCCACGCCGCGCATGCCCCGGTTTTGGTGTACCAGCAGGATGTTGAACCACTTTCGCCCTGGCACCGGCTTTGGATAGACGAACTGCACCTTCCTCAGGCGAAAGCAGCGGTGGAGTCGCTCGTCGCGGACGTTGCCCAGGCCGTAGAGGGCGATGAAGGTACTACCCTTCCGCAGCAGCACCGGCTCCAGCACGATGTCCTCCAACGAGGTGACGTGGCCAAAGTAGTTCAGGTAGCCGCTCGTGGCAAGGAGGTCGAGGGAGGAGGTGCCGCCAACTGGGTCGTCGTGGTTGCCGTGGATGGCAAAGACCGGCAGTGCCACGTTGATGTTCGGGTCCTGGAAGTTGGCCATAGGCAGCGCGTGCGTGGGGAAGTTCACCGCCGGGTCGCTGAGCAGTGAGAAGGCGATCTCCTTGTTTCCGTACACATACTTGCGAAAAAGGGAGCAGGTGCGGACAAGGCAGCCAAGACTGGGCTTGTTCTCGTGGAAGAGGTCGCCACCGAGCAGCATTAGATCCACGTCGTGCTCCGTGCGAGCGGCGCGCAGGACTTCTTCAAAGGTGGTGAAGCTGTCATCCCCACGTCGCGGATCGCGCTCGGCGAAGCCGAGGTGGTTGTCCGTCGTGAGTAGTATCTTAAACGTGCTATCGCTCATGCTCAAGACGCTCGCCGCATACCCTTTAGCTTCCTTCCCTCTCTGTCCGTCCGTGTGTATGTGTGTGTGAGTGTTCGTGTTGCTGGCTTTCGGCCTCACGATCACTTGCCACTTGTAAGGAAGAAAAAAAAAGAAAATAGCCAAAAAGGAGAAAGACTGCAGGGAAACGTTTGTCCTCTTTGAGCCCGTCTAATAGCGATAGTGGTTCTGTGTGAGCTTTAAATATCTATGTTTGTTTTACGTGGAGTGACACCCTACGCGGCTTCTTTCTCTCTTTCTTCTTCGGTCTCTTTTCGAGTTTCTGTGTATGTGTGTGTGTGTGTGTATGTGTGCGAACCTCACTTCCTTGGGTAGGCTCGACAAATGGAAGCTGAATGCTGAGAAACAGCAAACAAACAAACAAAAAAACAAACATCAAAGAGACAGAGATAGAAAGAGAGAGGCGGCATACTGAAATCCAAAAAAAAAAAAAAGAGGCAATGAAAGCAACCACGAGCGCACCAAATTGTAGAACGTCAGGCTGCTTAGCTGCTTCTTGTGTTTTGCCGTCAGTTCATCGCCGGGATACAAAGTAATGACATTGTAAAAAAAAAAAAAAAATGCAGGCCTGATATAGTTTTTTTTTTTTTCTTCTTGTTCCGACTTTTCTCGTTACGGAAAAAAAAAAAGCAACGGGAGAACAACAGCGAAGCGCTACACCTCACCTACCCGTTAGGGAATCCTGCTTTGTTCTCCTGCTCGCTGTTTTATTCATGTTGTTTGGGCTTGTCGTTGTTGTTCTTTTTTTTCTCTTTTTACTTTTTTTTTTTTTTTGAATGGAATCTGTGTAAAAAGGGCACCATTGAGGAAAAAAAAAAGCCTCAAACACATCAAAGAAGTCACGGACATCTTTTTCCCTCTCGCCAAACATCCCTTCCCGACTCTTCACCTCACGGTCCAAGCCCACGAGCGTCTCCTTTCACCTCGCAAAGAAGCAAAAGCACATGAGCAACAACAATTAAAACAACAGCGAAGAAAAAAAAAAAAACAGAAACAGCTCATGAGAAATCACCGAAACAAGGAACAATAATGGAAAAAAAGAAGAAGAGAGAATTTGATCCACCACATGTGTGGTCGAAAACCAAAGCATGAGAAAGAAAAAAAAATGCCGAGGAAAAGGGCGGATAAGACAGAGTTTCCCGCGGAGAGAACGCAAGAAACACTAGTAATACTACACACTTCTCCTTCTTTCGTTTCTTTTTTTTAGTTTGTGCCCTACAGCGCCACCCACTTGGGCAGTGGGGTCTTTGTTTGGTAGTCCCGCACAGAGTCCTTCACGCCCTTGACCTTGCCCGTCTTCTTGTCCGTCTCCCACATGTGCGACGGCAGCAAGCCCGCGCTGTTGCGGTGCATCGCCACCTCTGGCCGGTTGAACTGTGGCATCGGGTGGTGCTGCCGCACCTCCCAGTAAGTGCGGATCTTCTGCGCCTGCTTCCACGGCGTCACGCCATCCACAAACTGCAGTAAATCGCGCACCTCGTTCTCGTAGTTGCGCAAGTACCCGTGCGGGCGAGCCTTGTAACGCCACATCCGGTTCAACGAGAAGAAGTAGCTCGCGCCGACGTTGTCCTGCCGCATCGTTTCATGGATGATCGGCTGGTCCGCCTCCTGGATCGCAATCCACTCCCATGGTGTGTAGCGGTGCACGTAGCCCTGGCGGACGTAGTCGCGGCGGTGCGAGATGCTCAGCGGCCGGTAGTTCTCCGGCCGCGTCGTGTCAAACCGGTTCCACTGGTCAATCTCCGTGATCTGCTTCATTGTTCGGTACTTACTGTTCAGTGCGTTATCGGGCAGACGACGCTCGTACTTCTCCAAGAAGTGGTCCTCGCCATCGGCAGCGGTGGTGGCGTGGCTGCTCGCTTTGCTGTGCGCCGCCTTCTCGTTGTTCGGGTCCGCAACGTCGATGTAGCGGCGCAAGCCACTCGGGTTGTAGCGGCGCGACTCGTCGCCGACAGTCCGCTCTGGACCGTGGTAGCGACGCTGCCAGATCAGCACGTCCGACAACGGCACCTGCTGCACCACGCCGTCCGCGTGAAACGCCACCGTCACGAGGCGCGGGTCGGGGTTGAAGAAGGGCTGCCGCAGGTACTCCACGATGCGTCCGCGCTGGAAGTCGCCGGAGACGGCCTTGTGCGCTGTCTCGCTGCGGTTATCCGTGTCAGCGTCACCGCTGCTCGTGGCTGCCGCTCCAGCTGAGAGCTGCCGGCGAGCGCGGACGGGCAAGCCGGGCCGAAGCCCGTCTGCGTGCGTGGCCGGCGACCAGCCCTCCACCTGCGCGGCCGTCGCCTCCTCCCAAATGGTGTCCTGAGTCTCGACGTAGTTGCCGCGGTTGTAACTGTACTCGCCGATGCCGTAGTTGAGGGCGTGGTTGTACGTCGCCCTCGCCGGCACCTCCAGCGGGTACGTCGAGAAGACCTCGTCCGTCATTTCCATCGCCTCCCCCGACTCGAGGCGAATCGACAGCGGCACCACCATCCGCTCGCTGCCCGGGACGAGGGTATAGGACTCGCCGTCGATGCGCACGGCTGCGGCGTGGCCGCCTTCCTTGCCCTCCGCTCGCTCTGTCCGGCCGAGCGCCTTGCCGTACGCGTCCGCCGTCAGCGTCAACACCCCGCCGGTCTCCTCGTGAGCGACGTCTACCACCGACACCTTGTTGCCCTGGCCCACCACCTCGCCATATTGCTGCTTCTCCGCGATGTAGCGCCGGCCACGGGTCATCTTCGCCCACGCGTCCAACTGCGCCTGCGACTCCTCCTTCACATACTGCTGGTACATCGCCTGCTCCTCCGCATCGAAGTACTGCAGCACCTCGGGCGGCTGGGCGTACTTGATGACCGGTTCCGGTGCCTTCCCTGCCACCTCGTGCGTGAAGCCGCGGTTCCACCGATGCTGGAAACCCTCGAAGAGCAGCAGTCGGTTCACGTAGCGGCTGCTCAAGAGATGCTCGCGTTTGTCCAGCGTGTTGAGCTCGTCGGCTGCGTGGTGCAGGAACAGGTTCAGCGCGCTGTCCTTCTCCCGCACAACGGCCTCGACGATGGTCGGCGAGGGCAGCACATACACGCCGAACCAGTTGCGCAGCGTCTCCACGTCGATCTGCAGCTCATCGTCGTGCAGCTGCAGCTTCGACGGGTCGAAAGGCGTCCGCTCGCACAACTCGTCCAATGCGAGCCGCCGCGCCGCACGCTCTGCGGCTGTCTCGTTTGCCACCGGTTCCAACCCGTGCAGCAGCGCCAGCTCGCGCCGCTGCTGGTGGTGCGCGCGGTAGCGGCAGAAAAGCTCCCATTCGTACGCCTCCGGCCGCTGCTTCATCAGCGAGAAGCCCTCCACGTCGCGGTACATGCGATGCAGACGCTGCGCGCGGAAGTCCGGGAAGGGCTTGAAGTAATCCAGCGGCCGTTCTCCACGCGCGTTGCGGTGCGACAAGACGAACTCGTCCACCGACTGCTGCACCGGCACGCCGTAGTGGAACGTGTTCCGCTCAGTCAGGTCCTGCTGCCCATGCGCCACACGATCTTCGCGGCGCTGAATGTCAAAGCGATTTGTGAGGAGGTGGCCCACGCCCTTCTCCGTATTGCGGCGCAGATACGGATCGACGTGCTCGTCGGTGGCGGTGCGGCGGTACGCGTTGGCCGAAAACTGCGCTGCATCGACCAGCCGCTCATCGTTCACGTGCTTGCGAATCGTCCGCTTGTCCGGCCCGCCGTCCTGCACCAGCGCACCTTGCCGACCCAGACCAAAGCGCTGCTTGCGCGCTTGCGCCGCCGCCGACTCTGCGCTCTCGCGCTGCGCGTGCACGTTGTTCACCACATCCCGCGTCAGCGCCTCGCCCAGCTTCGGCTCCTCGGTCGTGGTGTTATTCGCGTACGTCAGCCGCGCCTGCGCCTCAACGTCAGGCAGCGCCGCACCGTCGCCGCCACGAAGGTTCTTCAGCGCCTCCTCCATGGAGGCGACGGGAACGGTGGGCGGCAGCTGCTGCGCTCCCTGTGGTCGCCCTGCGCGCTGTGCGAGGTACCGGTCCATATCGTAGCCCTGAAATGGGATGCGTGCGGAGCGCTGCATCACGCCGAAGTCGAACCGCTCCTTCGCACGCAGGCCGTGCTCGATGCGGAGATGCTCGTCCAGCGCGTCATCGTTGGCTGCCGCGGTATTCCGGTTCAAGGTGTCCAAGAGCTCCCCGCTCGACATGCCAGTGCTGGTCGTATAGGAGACATCTGGCACCGCGCCGGACAGCGACGTCGTCGTGCCCGCTGCCGAGGCGGTGGCACGGTAACGATCGAGCGTGGCCTGCTGTCGCACCTTCTCCTCGCTCAGCGCGCCGCTGGCGTGCAGCTGGTCCATCGTCGCCCTCGACGCATTCGACGGCAGCGCAGACTGGAAGCGGTCGGCCGGAACGTGTCGCTGCGTGAAGGCCTCGCGCTCCGCCCCACTACGGAGCTGCCGCGCCGTCGCCCGTGCGTCCTGCGCGGCGGTCCGCATTGTGTCGACGTCGTGCTCTAGCCAGTCGCGCTGCGCCGCCGCGGCTGCGTAGGCGTACGAGCTACCCGGCTGTACGTGCGGGTGGGCGATGCGGCCGCCATGCAGGAAATCGCGCGGAGCGTACTCCGGCGCGTAGCCGGATGCCGCGTCGCGATAGTAGTCCTTGTGTGCCAGCCCGCCAAGCGGATCTGCGGGGCTCATCAGCTCGCGTTGCAGCTGCGAAGCCCAGTCAGACATGGGGGGCGGCACCGCAGCTGCAGAAGAAAAAGAGCTGCCTCTCTCGCCACCTCCGCCTCCGCCGCCTCTGCGGGAACCGGAGGAGGGAGCACGGGGAAATGCGGAGGAGGGAAATGAAGATGTCGCATCACGGTTGTCCGAGATGAACCTGTGTAGCCGGCTACCGTCGTTGCTGCCGGGGCCGCCGCGGCTGCTCTGCATGCGCGACTGCGCGACAACCACGTAGTCGGTAGCAGGGAAGGAGGTGACGTGGGCGGCGGTAGCAGCGAGCGACACCCGCCCCACACAACGCCGACGCATCATGGTTGGTCTACTTATATGCGTGCGCGTATGTGTGTGTGCGTTTTTCTATGCCTAAAAGCACAACTACAGCTACAAAAAAAAAAAAAGAGTAAACAACAACTACTAGCGAGTAGAAGAAGGAAACAACGGGAAAGAAAACGAGAAAAGAGAGAAAGAAAAAGAAAAGTAGGAACGAAGTTCGAGGAAGAAGTTGAAAAGACAGGTTCTGCGCCTCGCACGCGAAGGCAAACGCTACAATTCAGAGTACTGATCAATTAGTATGTGCTTGTGTTTCCATTACACTGGCAGTTTCTTTTTTTTTTTTTGTATGTAGCAAAATAAAACTGAAAAAGGACTGAAGGAGGAAGTAACGCCTGAACCACATAACTGTTCTTTGGCCATCTGCTCCGCTCCAGCATAACACCTCTGGGTTCCATTGAAAGCCGCCTTTCTTTTTTTTTTTTTCTTCTTGTTTTTCCTCTGATCTTCTTACCGCCGTTGCACAGCATTATTTGATTTCTTCTTTTTTTTTCTTCTAGAATTCGATAGACGCACTTTAATGCGAAAGAACAACAGCAACAGGATAAAGGTGATACGCCTCCAAACAGCAACTCATGGAAGAAACATAACTAATAGGCAGAAAAAGGGTCAATTGAGTTTTCCTTTCAGCAATTTGCTGAAATAGCCACGTTACTCGACGTCAGCTCTCGAAAACACATCCAACCAAGACGAGATTGCTGGCTCTGTTTCTTCGCCTCACGACGCGCGTGCTCTGCCTGCGCAAGCACGAAAAAAAAAAAGAGTAAAGACTACAAGACCGAAAAAAAAAGTAATGCGTGACATTAGCTACAAAGCGCAATGAAGCTACGTTTAACAAAAAAAAAAAAAGAAGCGCATCGATATTCAAAAGCAATAAGACCATACAGCAATGAAACTTCAATAAAAAGCACCCGTCAAACATAAAAGAACATAAAAAGAAACGGCGGTGGGATTTCAAGAACAACAGAATTTAAAGAAAAAGGTCGAGACGCATTTCGAAGATAAAAAGAAAAAAAAAGTAGAACACTCACCCGCAATGCTTCAGCACTGCGTCCTCAGAGAAACCAGAAAAGCTGCGCTTTTTTTCTTCTTCTTAAAGAAGTGCAACAGGGAAAACCCTCCAAAGAAATCTAATGAAGTGCCTTTTTTTTTTTTTCCTCTGTTTGCCGTTTTTCGTGCTTCGTCAGACTACTCCTTTTTTTTTTTTGTCACTCTCATTCCTTTTCTGCTTCTTTTTCCTTTTTCCTTTATTGTGTGTACACTGTGACACCTTTTTTTTTCCCCCCCCCTCTCTTACGCTTGCGCAGCTGGCGCCGGCGCCGCCGCTGCAGGAGCCGCGGCATCGCCTCCGATAAAGAAGGAGGCAACGCGGCCGGCCGTCTGCGGGCGATTCACCGCCTGTGCAAGCATAAAGTTTGTGAGCCGCTGCTGCGCGTCCCGTCTGCATTTGAAGTAGCCTAGAAGGTTTGAACCCGACAGGATGATGGCAGCAATGGTGATAAATAGGTACTTGAAGTTCAACAGGTTGAAAATAAACAGCACCGCCCACACCGCGAAGTTGCCCCCCAGCACCACCCAGAAGAACCAGCTGTCGTACGCGTTCACGCGCTGGTCCGCCTCTGGGCTGCTCTCGAACAGCCACTCCGTCGTGCCGTCATCCTTGACCTCGCTGCGCCACCGCATGGACACAAGAAGGCGCCCCGTAATATTCTTCGTCGTCCAGAAGTCCGCAGCGAGCAGCAGGATGGTGACGACCAGCAGCACTACGTAGCTCATGCCAAACATGCTGCCGAGAAAATAAACCAAGATTGCCGCTGCCTTGAAAATAGCGTGAAAGAAGGCAGCGATCGGGTGCGCGCCCTTGTACCCGCCGTGGTCTACCGTGTCCACCGGCACCGTCTGCCCATCCGCCGCGGCTGCACTGCCAACGTTGGCGCCGGGTGCGCCGCTGCTGAAGGTGGGTGCGGGTGCGCCGCTGCTGAAGGTGGGTGCGGGTGCGCCAACAACCCCTTGCGCTGCCGGCGCGCTGCTAAAGTCAAAGTTCGCTTTAGCATTAGAGTCCAGCATCTTCTTTTTTGTCTGATCTTAGTATCCTTGATAATGGCTTGATGAATCAAAATGGAGTCGTTGTTGTTGTTAGTGATTAATTCTCTTATCGAAGCTTTTCCTATATCTGAGAAAGCAACTTCGAGTAGACCGTAGCAGCGTTGTACGTTTTTTTTTTTTTCTCTCCTTCTTTTTTTCCAGCTGAACAAAAGAACAAAAAGGGAAGAGAAAAAAAAAAAAAGAGAAGCAGGTTCTGATTTTCGAAAAAAAAAAATCAGCTTGGCACAAACTCCTGTTGATATCCATGCAGAAGCGGGAAAAAAAAAAGGGAGGAAAGAAAACGATCGTGGCTGCTGATCAGCTACACATCAGTATATAAGCTCCAGTGTCAAGCAACGTCCTTTTTTTCTTCTCTCTCTCTTTTCCTCTTTTCTTCAGACAGTGTTAAGTACTGGAAAACGAGCCTGGTAGCTCACTTCACAATTTCTAAACGCTGTCTAGAAGCACTACACGTTAGCGCGTACGTTGATGCGCTTGCATTACAGTGCTGCAGATATCCTTCACCACTTATTATTATTGTTGCTGTTGTTTTTACTATTTTAGTTTCTCCGCTCTTAAAAGAAAAAGAAAGAAACTCAGCTGGCGTGGCGACACTATCTTCACCTTTGTCTTCTCACAGTGTTTCTGCGTGCGAAAATTTAAAAAAAAAAAGGCAAGACTGGTCTTTCCTTTCTGTCGCAGCGAAAGGCAGACAACCTTAACACGAACAGTGGAGCTCACAGAGCGGACAACAGTAAAAAGGCGTCTTATGCGTAGTTTAGAATAAGAGTATGTGATTGACAACCAAGCACCTGAGCCTCGACATGAAAAGAACGAAACAACAACAACAAAACTGGAGACAGAAAAAAAAAACGCCAAATAAAAGGAAAGGCTAAAGAGAAAAAAAAACCACGAAACTGCTTTTTCTCTCTGTTCTTTTTTTTTTTTTTTTATCCCGGCAACATTTAAGCATCCATTATATTATTATTCAATTGGTTTCGACGGCGCACCTTGACGCTCCTTCTGCCGCTGCACCAAGTACACCATGCCGCAGTACACAGTCTCTAGCGCCTCCTCCTCGCATTCGCGGCCCTTCTTGCTCTGGCAGCGCTGCAGGGCCCGCTGCTCCTTCTTGCACGTCGGTGCGACGGCCGCAGCACGGAAAATCGCCGTTTGCTTCTTGTCATCCTCCAGGCACTTGCGGGTGATTTCCTGATAGGGTTGACAACGCTTAATGCCTTTGCGCTGCAGGCTCTGATCCACGTAGCTGCCATCGATGTGCTGCGGAACGAAGTTCTGGATGCACGCTTCTAAGTCGCTCGCCTCGTGGGAACAGAAGCGGTCCGTCATGAGCTTTGTGAGGAGGATCTGAAGATTCTCCTGTGTGACTTGCTCGGCCATCGTGTGCGTGTGTGTGTGTGTGTGTGCGTGTGTTTATTTGTGCGCGTATGTGTGTGTGGCTTTCTTTCTCGATGAAAACGATTCGATTCGAGTGAGCCGGAAGACACAAAAAAAAAGGGCTTAAAAAAAAAAAAAGAACAAAAAAAAAAGTGATGGAAAGACAAGGTGTGGAAGAAGAGCAGGAGAAAAGAGGAAGAGAAGGAAAAAAAAAAAAACAACAACAACAGGGTCGGTTTTTGTGTGAAACAGCGTCAACAAAGGTCCGCTAAAGAAAAACAAAAACAAAAGAAAGAAAGTAGGCTGACCAAATCCCGAGTGGCATTGCGTCATGGGTGCAGTCCGTCTCTTACGAGAATCAGAACAACAACAAAAAAAAAAAAAAAAAATGAGGCAAGCTGCTTTTTTTTTTTCTTTCCTTCTTCTTTTTTTTTTCTACAAGACCAATGAGAAACCACTATTCTCAGTTTGCTCCATGCATGCGCTTACAAGTGTCACTTCACATTGCTCTCCTCGTTAGCCCCTCTCAACACAAAAAGACTCTTATTAAAGCAACGGATCTTTTTTTGGAAGGGAAAAAAAAAACTTGAGAGCCAAGCCGGGAAAAACAATAATAATAATAACAATAGCAATGATAAACACAGAGCAAAAGCAAATATATCTAATCAAAAGCCACAGCCCTGTCAACACGGCAAAAAAAACCACCAGGGGGAAAGAAAAAGAGCGTTGGCCTTCTCTACCTGAATAACCCAAAAAAGAAAACTAAGGTGAGAGCGGGTTCGCCCTCGCGCAGGGAAACTCCTCCTGCGAGGAGGCACGAGGGGCTGCATGGGCTGTCAAGAAAGCCCGCCTGTCGGCCTCGTAGCGCAACGCATCGTATTGGTCAACATTCCACGCCAGGAACACCTCACGGGGCGGCGAAGTCGACGATGACGTCTCCAGCCCGGCCGTTTCTCCACTTCCTGCCCCCTCGCGCGGGCCCTGTGCACCACCTCGCGGCCGCTGCTGCTGCTGCGGCGGCGGTGGTGGTACAGCGCGAGAAGAACGCCGACGGCTACCCCGGCGAAGGCGACGTTCTCGTCGCTTCTCCTGCAGAAAGGCGTCAATGGCCGCGTCGTCACGCCCGATAACGCGGCGCCACGCCACGGCGAGGAGCACAACACGCACACCATACGAGAGCACCGTCAGAAGCGTGAGCAGAATCACGGCGTAGGTGCGGTAAGCGTCTTTTAAGCGGCACTGCCCGTAGTTGCCACAACAACCGGCGATGCCACGTACGATGACGCGCTGCATCAGCTCGATCTCTCTGTTATAACAACTCGCGTTACAATAGGGAATCCGAAAATAGTCGTGGTAGGTACCAAAGGTCGGGATGTACGTATCCGTTTCGTTGTTCACGGCGTCGAGTGCGACAGGAGAGCACATCGGTGGGAATTTGGTGTCACGTATGGCATGCTGCTTGCGAAGCGCTGAAGCACCGTTGCTGAAAAAACTCCTCCACATTGCGGTCCAAGCATTTGTCTTTTCTGGTGACCGGGAGAGGGAGACAGGTAGGGCTGCCGACCACGCAGCGAGCGGGGTAAGCGTCGCAGCAAGACGCCTTGCGCCAGCACCGGTGTCAACATCCTTGTCAGCATCCTCGTCGCGGTAGATCTCAACAGGGTAGACGGGCGACAGGTGTCGCAAACACACCGGTAGCTGATCAATGTAGCACGCGCTGTACCATGGCGAGCTAGACTTGGCGCGTAGACGGTAGTCGTTGCGGACGCTGTCCCCAATCCACGCCGCAAAGTAACAAGTTGCGGCGAGCAGCACGCAGCCCCCAATCAGCAACGGCCACAGCTGATGAGTGCGGCGCAGCAGTGGCACCAGCAGCGCATACAGAACCAGCACCATAACCAACACCCCGAGCAGCTCGCACTGGTCGTGCCAGGTATCAAGCAGGAAGACGCTCGCGAGATATGCATTCAAGGTGATGACACGATCCAGTTGTACGCAGGTCTGCAGCGTGGTCAGGCGTCGTCGTACGCGAGCAAGACGGAGACTGACGATGCCTTGCGTGTAGCGCCGCCAGCCAAAGCCGGCATAGACCCATGGGATTGTGATCGAGGCCAAGAAGAAGAACGCGACGCTCGCCACCACGCCGATCCAAGTGACGACGAGCAGCGGCGTCAGCAGCGGCGGCTCGCCTGCCACATCGAGGAGCGCACTTCTGGCCTGCGACGCCGTTGCGGCCGCCTCGCTGAAGTACCGCAGATACCGTTCTGCGACGAAGAGTAAAAAGTAAACGGCTCTGCATAGCTGCAGCAGCATGATGAATACCTGCACGACCAGCAACCCGCTCTTTTCATAGCGCACGGCCCGCACCGCGTAGTAGGTGGCGAGGACGCTGTTTAGCATAAAGCAAATGAGACTAAAGGAAAAGTCAGGGCGGAAACGGTCCTTGTAGGGGAAGCGATTGCACGCCGTTTCGTCCTTTACCTCGGCCACCAAGTCGCGTCGAAACTCAAAGACAGACAGCACGACGACCTCCAGCGTCAGCAGCACAAAGCCAAGGTAGTGAAACAACACAAAGACCTGTCCCGTGCAAGAGACGCTCGACCACCCTTTTCTACGCTTTCTCGAGGGGGGTAAACCGACGGAGGTGTCAGGAGCAGCAGCAGCAGAAGAAGAGCGGGAGATGACGGTTGCGTCGCGATCGATTCTGCCCACCATCCCCGAACTACGAACAGCACCAGCATTCACAGGCATATCGATTGCCTCCTGCGTCGACGCGGCGAAACTCCCGTGCGCAAGCAGACTTTCGGCATCCGCGGCGGCAGCGCATACCACGGTGGGCGAGCCACTGCCACGACCACTACCACGACCACCACCACCACCGCCCGGCGCGTCGTCCGAGATGGCCACCGAGAAAACATTGAGATAGGCAAACGCCTCGGAGAGGGAGTAGCGGGAGAGCCTCTTCGCGAGGCGACGCAGCAGCGGGACTTTGGGCGGGTGATCCGCATCGCTGACAGAATCCGCCAGCGACACACCAGACATCGCCACTCGTCGCTGTAGCAGAGCTAGGGACGAGTTGTGCATCGACGGCGCAGAAAAAGAGGAGGAGGAGGCTGGGGCGGTTCGTTGCGACGGTGATGTTGGCAGCTGACGCTGCATCTCCTTTTGGTCATTTGTATGTCGATATTGCTGTTGTTCGTTGCTGTCATGTGAGCTGTCGTTGTTGCCATCCTTCTCAGAAAACTGCACGGCTCGAGCCGCCTGCGACGGAGCGGCTGTGCAGCCGACAGAAGATGTCGACTTTTGCGCCGACGCAACGGCGGGTTGGGTCGTCCGCCGGCCTGCGGCGGAAAACAGCAAAGTGCGGCGCAGCTGTAACTCCGAGTTAGCGTCGTCGTCGTCGTCGTCACCATCACCTGCGTCTTCGTCGCCGGCGTTCATGCGGGCAGTCAAGCCGTGGATCTCGTTTTGGTGCTGTCGTGACGAGTAACTTGCCCGACAACAACAACAGCAGTAGTAGGAGCGCCACGCGCGCCGCAGCCAGACGCACCGACACGCAAAGCAGCGGAGCACCAAACAGTACATCCACGTGCAGCACGCGACGCAGGCGTCATAGAGGCAGTTGCTGCTGCCGCCATTGTCGTCGAACACGTCTTCACTCTCGCTCTCACTGTCGTCCACGGCGACTGCTGCGTATACATGATGACGGGCATAGCCGTCGTCTGCACCGTCCACATCACCCGTCATATCTCGCCCCTGCGCTTGAGCGCCACGGTTCGTCGGTTGCTGCCATTGCGTCTCCTCACCATACATGTGGTGCGCTTGCGCCCAAATCGTGCCTGCACTTCCACCGCCTCCTCGAGACATGGCCGGCTGCGACACCCCTGTTGAATCTGCTCGTCGACTCGGCATGAAGGGGAACGGTACACGCCACGCAGCAGCGATGCCTGCGCCGGTGTCTCCGGCTAAGGAGGAAGACGCTGACGCCGTCCAGACCACCAGCGCCGACGTGCCCTCCGCCGCCGTAGCGCTCACGCTGGCCGCAGGGGGGGAGCAAGGCGTCTCCACTGCCTGCGGGGGTGATGGGGACAACTCCGCACGTGAGACAGCGTTGGCAGCGCGATGCGAGGTGCCTGTCGACGCGCTCGGCGCCGCTGAAGTTGCGGTAGCCTGCCAACTAGGGAGCGACTGCGCCGCGCACAAGGCCTCAGGGTAACCAAACAACAACGTCGGTGACGCCAACCCTGGCGCGTCTCTCTCGCTTGCCTCGTCGCCGTCGCTGTGCGCCACGACACGTAAAGGAGTGGCACCCTCCGCTGCAACAGAGACAGGCACCCGCGTGCGACTCCGTCCTGCCCCGATCACCGACGTCGACGGAGCGGAGGATGAGCGGCAGGTAGGCCCGGGACTGCTCCCCGACGCCTCCCCCGCGCAGACGAAGGGCTGTGGTAGTGGACAGGGGCCAAAGGGGTGCGAGAGATCGCCGTCGGGCCGCCAGGGCAGCGTTAAAGGCGAGGAGGCAGCCAAGCGCTCCGCCTCCTCTGTTGCAGCGTCGTCGTCGTCCGCCGAGGACAAATCAGGAGAGCGTCCGACAGCCGCCTCATCCGGCAGTGTCTGGCTCGGGTGTAAGAAGTGCTGGAGTGCCTGCGCCTGGCGACGATGAAAGGAATCGTGCGATGCAGGGAGCTCGGGTACAGCAGCGGCAGTAGCGGCAGCTGTGTGTGGCGACGACGACGGCAACACTGCTGCCCCGACAGCTTGTTGTTTGAAGGTAGGCTTTGCCGGATGCATCTGTGTCACCTACTTATGTGTTGCATGGTGCACGTTTAACGTTTGCGTCAGTTAAACATGTAGAAGAAAAAAAAAAAGAAAAGGAAAAGGAAAGAGGCTGAAAAGAAAAAAAAAAAGAAGAAGGGGTATCACAGGAGGGGAGAAGTAAAAGGCTGCAACAACAGTAGCGAGCTGCAAAGTATGCAATTGCTTGTGTGTTTCTGTATGATTGCGATACCTACATATATGGTAGCGAATGAAGCTGTAAAAGCAGGATTGCAAGAAGAGCGAAATGGTGGAAACAACTACTCAACATCGTCGCAGAGAGAGAGAGAGAGACAAAACGACGCCTAGTTCACAGAGAAACACAAGAGGTAGTTTGTTTCAATGAAAAGCCCCATCTTAGCATTTTCTTAGTCTTTTTTCTCTCTTTTATGTGTGCGCTTGTGTTCGCCTCAAGTGCAGTGTGTGTGTGTGTTTTGCTTTATTCCCTCTTAATCCCTCTTTTAACTCAAAAAAAAGCTCTAAAGGTAAATGGTGAAAATCACACAGTTTCTTTGTTTATTTTGTGTGGGACTACCAAGCAAGGCTCGTCGGCGCGGCAGTCACGGGCAGCCTTCTCCTTTATGGTGCTCTCCCAGCTTGCTGGGTGTTCTCGCGGTCGTCGTCGTCGTCGTCAGTGTCCTGGTTCGCCTTCATTTGCGCAAGCCGCACCTCATGCTCTGCCTCATCAGCATCTTGAGTCTGCCTCTGAAGCTGTCCTGGTCCCCGACCGGGGCTGTCCATGTCCTCCACGAAGCCGGCCTTGCTGTTACTTGCAAATGACCTCGCGGACGCCGAAGGCTCCGCTGCGACACTGCCCTCGTGCGTCACATTGCCGATCTCCTTCGGAACCGAGGCAGACACGTTGAGCCCCGCAAGGCTGTCTGCAGCTGATGCACCCTTTCCTATGCGACTCGCCGATGGTGGAGTAGCGGCAGCAGCAGCGACTTTACGCTGCGCTGCCAACACCGCCAGCTCCGTCAGCGTCGTCACGGCGCCGTGACTTGTTTCTTTTTTTGTTTCATGCCCCGATGCGACCGTCTTGGCCCCACTCACTTCCACCGCAGTCGGTGGCAGTGGGTATCGCCCTGTCACGGCAGCAGCAGCAGCAGCAGCAGCAGCAACGGTGGGCGGCTCGGCGTCTGCCCACGGCATCGGCCGCATCAGCTCTGCCGGCGCACAGGGAAGTGGAGCTGTGTGGAAAAACGGGTGGCGCAGCACCTCCTCCGCAGAAGGCCGACGGCGTGGGTTCCATTGGAGAATGGACTGCAGTAGTTCCAGCCCTTCCGCAGGCAGCAGCGTCGCCTCCGCCGCAACCGGTGCCTCGCCGTGGGACGGCGTGAACACCGTGGCGCCTGGCTGGAAGAGCTCGGCCAGCTTCGACACGCGGTTCCAGCGCGGCAGCGACTGCATCATGAGCTTCGTCTGAGGCAGGTGGTACAGTCCGGGGAAAGTCTCCTCCGTTGGAATGCCCAAGGTGTCGCACACGGCGAGCAAATGGTGGCTGTCCGTGGACGCGTGGAAAAGCGGACGGCGGAGGAAGAGCTCGGCCAGGATGCAGCCAAGCGACCACACATCCATCTTGTGGGAGTAGTCTACCACGCCTAAATGCAGCTCCGGTGCGCGATACATAAGTGTCACAACCGTCGGTGTCAGCCCTTGGCCCTCGCGGTACAGCCGCCCAAGGCCGAAATCGCACACCTTCACGTACCCGTTGTCGTCCAGCAGTACGTTCGACGTTTTCAGATCACGATGCAGGACGCGGTTTGCGTGCATAAAGGCTGCGGCGCTGAAAAGCTGGTACGCGATCGACTTCGCACGAGCGATATAGTTCGCAGCTGCATCGGCATGTGCGTTGCGAGCCGTCATGTGAAAGAAAGGGATTTGGTGCGTGGTCGTCGTGTGGTATCGGCGCATGTAGGTGGTCAAGTCGAACGGGCAGTAGTCCATCACCAGAAACACATCTTTCGTCTCATTGAGCGCACCGACGGCGGCGAGCGGCCGCGCAGCAACGACGCCGTCACGACTCGAGTGGTCTGACGTCGCTGTCGTCGATGCCTCGTGTGTTTTCGGCTGTTGTTGCGCTTGCTGCTGCTGCTGCGGTGGTGGATGCTGGGGCGAAGAAGTGTCGAAGCTCTCCTGCTCAGTAGCGCAGTCGTCTTCGCGTGGGCGACGGCGTGACGGTGCGGAGGCAGGAGGAGGAAAAGGAGAGGAATCGACATGGCTAGCCGACGTCGTGGTTGCCTGCAGTGCTGGTTTCGGGAGTGGCACTGGATCGAGCAGGACCAGCTCCCGAGCCCCCATCACGTTTGGGTGCTTCAAGCGCAAAAGCAGATCGATCTCGCGCAGTAGATACGGCGGAAAGCCGATCTGCGACTCCTCCAGCCACATTTTCTTGATGTGCTTCAGTGCATACGACTTACGACGACGAGGTGGTGCTAGCAGCGGCGGTGACGACGGCACAGTGGGACTCGTTGTAACCTCGTTTTTTTCTCGATCTTCGTTGTTCGTGCGCAGGTCATTCGGTTCGTCACTGTTGCCGTCGTCGTCGTTCGCGGCGACGGCGTGGAATACCACACCATAGACGCCCTGCGAGATGCGGCCGACGCGGGAATAGTAATTCACATCGCGGCACACCGGCCGCACGTCGCCTGAGACATCCACGTGGCTCAGCGCGCAAGCGGTGAAATACGCTGCATCCGCGTAGAGTGTTGCTGGCGTCGACGCTGGCGGTGATTCACTGTGTTGGATTTCACCATGTGTGGAGACATCCACGACGGCACTTGAATGGTCAGGGGTCCGTAGTGTCTCGGCTACGTGCGACTGCTGCGCGACAGCGAGAAATGTGCGGAGGTGTCGCACCGTATTCTCTACCACAGCGGAGCTGCCCTGTGCCATCGCCGCACGCGACGGATGAAGGCACGTTAGCTGTGGCGCTACGGATGAAGAAGTGAGCGTGGTTGCGTTCACAGATGCAGCCGACAACAGGCCAACCTTGTTCTTCCCTTCTGCAGAGAGCCTTGCCTGTCTCTCCCGCTCCTGGGGATTGTCAAGAGGAGCACGTAGCAGCTCCTCGAGAACAGTTACTGCCATGTCCGCTGTAAAAGGTACGCAGAGCGGATCGTTCACCGGGTCGCGGTAGTCGAGGCGTGCGGACGAGGGTGAGGCAAAGACAGGGGGTGGGAGCGGCACCGCAGATTCTGCGCGCTGCGACGTCGACGTGGACGACGCGTGGGTGCTGTTGCTGTGATGGTGGTGATGGCCGCCGTTAACGGATGCCGGTGAGCTCGACGGTGGACCACCGCTTTCTTCCTCCGCGTTGCTACTGTTTGGATTGGCTGTATCGTTCGTGGAGCTTTTGACTGCGCCCCCGCCTGTCGCCGCCGCCTTCTCCTGCAGCTTCTTACGCATGCGCTCGAGTAAAGAGCTGACAGGCATTTTTCTCGGATCCACTGTAATTGAGGGTATTTAAAAAAAAAAAATATATATATAAAGAGGCCAGAGTTAAGAAAAAAGAAAACGTGATGCGCAGATGCTGCTTTTTCCACGCTCTCCGCTGCTGTGCTTTGAAAGCAAAGCAAAAAAAAAAAAGGAGGAAAGAAAAGGTGGAAGTTACTTCGAGCGTCAAATCACCGCAAGGAGATGAGGGAAGCGTCGTCCAATTACCGCAGAGAGCAGATCGCTTCAACAGGTCTGTCCAGGTAAAAAAAAAAAAAGAAAACAAGAAAAGATAGCATACATACCAGCACACATTACCAAAAGGAATAAAGTCATCGCGAAGAACAATTAAAAAAAAAAAATAAGGGTGAGCTTCGCGTCAGTTCATGTTGGCGCCTTTACTCACTCTTCTTCTTCTTTTTTTTTTTTTTTAAGCCCCCCTCTTTCCTTCCTTTGTTTCCATATCCTAGAAGCTTCATTTTTTCTCGCTGTTTGCTTGACCTTCGGTGGTGTGTAACAGCACTCGCAAGAAAAAAAAAAAAAGTAGAAACTTACATGGAGAAGCCAACAGAAGAAAAAAACAATGAAAAAAAAAAAACACACAGTAGTTGGCATGTTTCACTTTGCCGAAAACAGTATCATTACATGGAAACACACTCAAAAAAAAAAAAAAAGTGATTTACATCGCAAGTTCCGTGTTTGTTTTGTTTTTTCTTTTTTTTTTTTTTCCCTCTCTCTCTCTCTTCGTTTTCCGGGTACAAACGTGTCAGCGTCGCTGACACGAGCGTGTGTATGTGTGTGTGTGTGTTTTTTTTTTTCTTCCACTGAACAGCAAGCTGGAAAGAGAAGTAAAAGGAAGAAAAAAAAAAAAGAGCGAGCACACAAAACTGAGAGGATTGCCGCTTCGCTGAACTGCTTTGTCTCTTGTTGAGCAGCGGCTACGCGGATTTAAATTTTCGTGCGGCGGTGGTAGTTAAACAGCACATCTGCTAATGCCGTGACTGGGTCGTCTGACCGAGTCCGCACCACCTCCGTCATGGCTGGCGTGAGGCTCGGCAGAACGTACTTCATCAGATACGTTTCCACAGGCATCTGCAGCAGCGCCGCCGCGCCACGGCTGTCTTCCGCGAGCTGCAACTTGCGCAGGACGGTGCGCTCCTTTTGCACCTGCGCAGCTCCTTCCTGTGTCACCATGGCGTTCAGCTGCAGCTCGCTCCTTTCCAGCTCCACCAGCTGTGCATGCTCCCGGGTGATGGTAGAAAGAGAGCCAAGCTCGTCGTGTGCGACAGTGCCGCCACTGCCGCTGTCCCCTGCCGTACGCGGGTGCGACGCCGCGTTGATGGCGGTAACAGAAGAAAACGGCATCGGGGGTGCCGTGAAGAGCAGACGGCTATCTGCGCCTTGAACACCAGCCTTCGTAACAGCAGCAGTAGTAGCAGAGCCGGCGCATGCGGCGAGGCGGCGGCGTGGTACGAGGCTCGCACACAAGCCACGCTGAAGCTCGCACAGCGAAGGCGGAATCGGCAATTCGCTGTCCGTAGCCACCTCGCCAGAAAGTGCGTGCGCCCGCGACGGCGTGCCAACACGATGCAGGGGTGCAGTCCGATGCGACGCGGCTGTCGTCTCACCCGTCCAAAAGCGCGGGGCAAGACGCAGCAGCGCCATTGGCAGCTTCTCATCCAATAATATCGAGCCCTCCCTTCTGTGATTCGCGTCGGCATCGCCGGCGCAGCTCCGCGACGTCTCGTAGGCGACACACCAGCTGGCCTTCAGCTGAGCAGCGGACAGCACCGGCGCCGACATCGACACAACCTCCGCGGTGCGGGTGGTGGGTGGGGCCTCGAGCGTCGTCGTCGTGGTCAGGATGCCGCCAGCTGCACCGTTCGTCTCTCCGCCAGCCGCCTCAGCGTTGTCCAGTCCTTCGCCCGCCAGCGGCACCACAACCGGTGTGGGGCGTACGCCGAGGGCGACGGTGGTAGTCACGGCACGCAGCCACGCCAGCAGCGACTGCGTCGGCGGTGCTGTTGTCGCGTGATGGCGCAAGTAGTCCTCCAGCTGGTCTGCGTAAGGGGTAGAAGAGAGGAGGCGTCGCAGCGCACGCAAAGCCGAGCCGTGAATGCCTGCCTGTGCCGACTGCTGCTGCTGCTGCTGCTGCTGATCAGACGCTTCTGTTTCCTTTAAATCTGTTTGAAGGGCCTCTACCGTCGCACGCAACAGGATGGGATCGACTTGAAGGCTGACGACGTGATCGATGAACAAAGCCTCGTCGACCGGCGCCATAATTTCCTCTGGTTCCGGTGCATCGGCATCAGCATCAGCAGCGTCGTCGTCGCCCCCAGCACTCCCGTTGGCGGCGTCATTTGCTTGAGCAGAGGGCAACAAGTCTGTCCCATTTCTGCCACGCGCGCGCCAGTGCGCCCTCTCCAGCGCACGTAGCTGCGCCTCCTCCATGACTGCAATGTCCGGCAGCGGAAAATCCTCGTCCACGGGCGGGGGCAGCGGCGCGTCGTCGTCGCTGCCCTCCGCATCCACCCCTGCACCACCGCTGTTGTGGCTCTCGTGGTCGTCGAGCCGCGTCAGCAGCGGAGCCAACGCACGCTGCCGCCGCAGCTCCACATCCTCCAACTCCGCCTCGCTCGCCTTGAAGCACAGCACCGCCTGCGACAGCGTTTGCGGGAAGTTGCCTAAGACGTAGCCCTGGCACCGGCAATCCGACTGGCGCAGTCGCCAGCGGAACATGAACGCAAGGGCTTGGTCAAGGTAGGTCGACGACTCATCTTCCGCAATGTTGTCCGCGCCGTCGTCATCGTCTGCCGCCTCTTCTTCCTCCTCCGTCTCCCCTTCTTCGTGTTCATTTTCGGTCGCCGCAGCATTACGGTCGCGGTGCGGCGGAGCACTGCGATCGCCCTCACCAGACTCGTCCTCCTCACCTCCTCCTCTCGCCTCATCTTCCCCAACCGCCGCCGCCGCAGGGGGCGTGCGTGAGTAGCTGCTCTTCACCGGTTTGCTGAGGCGATCGCGCTGCCGCTGCGTGCCATCGTTGCTATCATCGTTTTCATCTTCGCCGTCGCGAGACGCCGGCGGCGGGCGTGGCAGCTGGCCGTCCTGCTCGGACACCTTCAATGTCAGCACCTTCAACCCCAGCAAATACTCCCGCCGCAGTGCCGCGATGCAGCGCAGCTCCTGCCGGTCGACGTCCCGCGCAAAGGCACGACCGCGACGACGCGCCTCAAAGCGCGGCAACGCGAACGGCGGCAATTTTAACTGGTCTTCTCCCGCCGGTGGTGGCAGCAGCTCCTGGTCCCCGAGCAGCTCAGCCTGCTGTTCCGCATCGCGCTCCTCCAAGACGTCAAGCCACTGGCCACCACCCGCGGCATCGTTGGCGTGGTCGCCCTCCTCACCCTCCTCCTGCTCCTCATCGATCATCTCCGCGTCGTCGCCGTCGCCGCCGCCGTACTCGTCGCCACCGCCTGCTGCAGCTCCGGCACTCGCAGCCCCGCCGCGAACGTACGCCTCGTCCACAACCTCCTCCGCCGGCCGCATTGGCGGACGTCGTGAGAGGTGATCGCCGGACGCTGCACCAACAGCATCGCCGCCGCCAGTTTGGTGCGCCCCGCCCTCGTCGTCTCCGTCCGCATCGTCCGCCGCCGCCGCAGTAGCAGCAGCATCGCCATCGTCATCGTCGTCGTCATCTTTGCCTGCCTCAGCAGGAGTCGCTTTTGCAGGCAGTGGCGGAAGGAAGAGGGACAAGGAAGAGTTGAGAGAGGCGTCGTTGTCAGAGAGGGCCTTGTCCTCGTCCCACGCACCCTCACGCTCCTCTGCCGTGGCGCTGCCCGTGTCTTTCCCGTTCTCGTCGTCCTCGTCGCTGTTGTCCCCGCCGTCGCTGCCGTCGCTCGCTCGCCGCTCTCGCCGCCGCTCCGCCTCAGCCGCCTTCTTCGCCCGTCGTTCGTCCAACGCGCGACGGATCAGCCGGGTCTGCACCCGTGCACGGCGTCGCTGCAGACGCCGCACCAGCAGCCGCCGCAGCGCCTCCCGTACATTCGCGACGTGCGCGCGATAGTCGCGCACCAGCGACGGTAGCGTCAGCAGCGGCGTGTGGCACTGCCGCGCGACCAGGGCGGCGAGGCCCTCCACACCAGAAAGCGGCGGCCCGGTGATCATCACTCGCACTGGGCGGAAGGCCTGCTCGTGCGCCTCTCGGAACTGCGCCAGGACAACATCTAGATGGAGCGTGAAACCCTCTAGCGCGGTCCACGCCTCCGCCGGGTGCAGGTTTAACGCCGCGGCAGGCTGGGCCTGGATGTCAGATAGAACCAACGCGGAGAGGAGGGCACCGCCGTCTCCCCAGCACGGCTCATTGCCGAACACATAAAAGAGGTTCTGCGGCGAGGAGGGGAGAGGCAGTTCCAGGCGATCCAGCTTGACCAAGTCGGCGCTCACAGTGGCAGACGTCGCGTTCCCAAGCGACGACGAGGTCGTTGGGTGAAGTGGGTGCGTCGGCAGGGAGGAGCGGACTGTGTTGACGGTGGCCACGCCATCGCCGGACAAGGACGCAAAGGCACGGGTCACTGCCGTTAAGCCCGTTGTCGTGGCCTTCACATCGCCGGTGGAAGCCGCTGCAGCGGCCACGCGTGTGGAGGTGGGGAGCAGGTAGTACTGACTGGACGTCGCCGGCTGCACAGAGCCGCCGAGTCGCGCTTGCACCGCCTGCAGCAGCTGCCGCTGCGTCACTTTCCCCTGATCCACCGCAAAGATGTACCGCTCCTCCAGCGTGTCGTACGAGTTGCCTAGCTTGAAGAGAATCGCCGCGAGGTCCTGCACGTGGATCATTGGGATTGCGTTCGTGCCCGGCCCGTATTGCAGCAAAGTCTGGTGGTACCACGCGCTGCGCAGCAGGCCGTAGAGCATCGCCTCCCCCTCCCCTGCCCCGTAGGGCAGACCTGCAAAGACGACGTACGTGTGCAACGTCTGTGTGTTGGCCCGCTTGACGAGGTGCTCCAGCGCGTACCAGTGTTGGAAGCGAGGGTGCGGCACCCGCTGCGCGTACGCGTCTTCGGTATACACGCGATCCGGCACCAGCTCCAGAATCTCGTCCTCGTCCTCCCCCGGCAACGGCTCACGCAGGGACGGGGGGAGACGCGGCTCAAGCTCGTGACGGCGGGCGGCCCGTGCAGCCGCAGCCGCAGCAGCAGCAGCAGGGCTCCCGTCGTCAGCGTTACCGTCCTCTCCATCGCCCCTGGCCTCGTCTTCCTGATCCAGCAACTCCTCAAAAAAGGTATCGCGCGCTTCCTGCCGCTCCCGCTGCCGCGTCAGGCGCGCTCGCGCACGCTCCGACACGAGTGTGTAGGCCCATGTGACGACTGACGAGACGAGCACGAACGTCTTCTCCACCTCGTAATGCGTGCTCTCTAAAATGCGGATGGCACACGTCGCCTCGTAGACATCGTCCTGCAGCACCGCGACGACGACGTCGTTCGCCAGCACTCGAGTGCGAAAGACCTCCGTATCGTCGTTGTGCTTTGGCACAATGCCGCAAACACAGGAACGGATGTCCGCCGGCAAACTCGCGTGCTCGTCCGCTTCGCGCTGCTGCTGCTGCTGATGTTGGCATAACGGCGTACCAGGGGTGTGTGCAGACGTGCTGCGAGTTATTTCGACGTCGTACTCCCGAGACTGGTGAAAGGCCCTCACCACGTGTCGGCCCACGTAGGAGTCTCCATTAAGCACAAGCACTCGCTTCATCCGTGGCGCTGCTTTTTTTCTTTTCTTCTCTTCTTTACCTACTCGTGATTCCTTGTTTGAGTTGCTAGTTTTCTAGCTGTACATAAAATCGAAACAAGCAAAAAAAAAAAAAAAATGCATGTTACCGTGCTGGCTTAGTGATCCGTTCGTCGTTCCAAAGAAAAAAAAAAAGAAGGAGTGGAGTCGAACAGAAAATAGAAAGAGGAGGAAAGAAATCCCGCATCACCTACAGCGATGCACGAAAAAAAAAAAAAGGATGCAGACACATCCCTTTTGACATGTGCAGCAGCATCACTATTGGCAAGCCACTAAAGATGGAGAGGAGGGGGGGAAAAAAAAAACAGAAAAAGGCGAGCTCGCCGCTCTGACAACGGCGAGGCAGAATGCCAACTTCAGCAGGTAGCACTTCAATGTCATGATGCAAGCTGTGCCTGCATGCAACGCCAGAGCGGAGAAGCGAAAGGGCACCTCTCGTTCGACATTCAAGAGAAGAAAAAAAAAAAGAGAGTATCCCTTTTCCTCCGTCGCTGTTTTCCACGTGAAGGACACTTCTTTTTTGCTGTTGTTTTCGAGGGGGTTCATACATCTATGGTGGCAAACACGATAAACAAAAAAAAAACAGAAAAATGACATAGAAGTATTACAAAAGAACATCAGGAATAACAGCAACTCAGGCAAACATCTAAAAACTGTTACGTACAAAAAGAAAGCGCGAAAAATGCTCACTGGCGACCCCTTCAAACAAAAAAAAAAAGAGAAAGAAACACGCAAGTTTGGTTAATCATGTATCTTCGTTTGACCACAACGAGGCAGATACAACTCTTCTTTCTTGTCTTCCTTTCTTTCTTTGGCAGAAAGAGCCAAGATGGAACAAATGAACCGCCTCCTTAGCTTGCCTTGTTCGGCAACGGCTTCACTCCGCTTTTCTTATTGCTCTGCGGCTTCACCTCTTTCTTCGCTGGAGAGTTTGCCGTCCGTGACGACGCTTTCGATGCCGCGGATGACTTCCGCTTGGATGGTGACCGTCCTGCTGGTGTGTCGTCTGCCACGAATCCGGCGCTTGCCTTCGGACTCGGTGCACTATCCTTATTACTATTAGTAGCAGTAGTAGTATCGCCCGCCGCGTCTCCTGGTGCGGGACCGGATTCGCCCTGCCCCGGCACCGTCTTCTCCCCGCGTTTGCGCACCACCTCGCCGCCCGTCATCTGCCCAATATCGCTCGCGTCCACCGGGACGTACACTTCGTTGTCTTTTTGGAGCTCCGCCGCGTCCATCATGTCCGACGTGAGCTGCACCAGCAGCATCTCCGGGTTCCAGGCCACGTCCTCGTCCAGCTCCCGCGCGAGGCAGTTCGTCAGACACGACATGTCGTATTCATTGCGAATCATGCGCAGAAGCTTATCCCAGCTGTTCGTCACGTCGAGCTCGCTGAGTCGCGGCAGCGTCGGCTGGAAGCCCGTCGGGGGGTCCGAGATGTGTTGGGCGAGCTGCTCCGCCTGCCGCTGGGCCCGCTCCGCCTGCTCACGCCGCGCCAGCTCCTGGTCCGCCACACCGTCGTTCACGGTGGCCACGTTCTGATTCAACTCCGTGTCTGCAGGACGCTTTGTCGGCTCGCTCTCAAACCAGTTCGCGTTCCCTCGTCGGCTGGCGCGACGGCCCTTGCGCTCTTGCACCGCCTCCGGTGCAAGCGTGGCTGCGGCGTTCCCTTTCAAACTTGCGTTCGTGCTGTTCAGTGCGCCGTTCCCCGTCTCATCTGCCGCCGCGGCGGGCGTTGTTGCTTGTCCGGAGCGTCGCTTGGTCGACGAGACGCCGCTGTCCACCACCCCCGCCGTCATGGCAGGGGTGAAGGTGGAGGCGCTGTTCGACTTGGTACGGTGCGACGGTGTTCCACTCAGGCTGCCCCGCTTGCTCGGGTGGGAGGGAGAGCTAAGGGACGTACCTTTGCTGGTGTGGTCGTGTGAGGCGTTAGGGTTAGGGTTATTCGCGGAGGGAGCGTAGCCGTGCTCGACAGATGTCAGCGGGACGGCTGCCTGTGTCTTGGGCTGGGGTGGTGCAGCAGAGCCACTCTCGCTGGCGCTGGCCTGCGCAGGTGTTTGCGATGGGTTCATTTCGGATCGAACGGATAGATGGTCAAGCGAAACGAGCACACGGAAAAAAAAAGTGCTAGGACAATGTACGCTACGGATGTAAGCAACAACAACAACAAAACTCTTGCGGAACGAGTCTTTTGGAATCTAAAGTCGGGACAACTTGGCTGTGGATTCCACTGCACAACACAACAGCAGCCGCAATGAAGCGGAGGCGTTTGAGAACGACGACTCAAAGAAAGAGAGAGAGAGAGACCTCACCCGAATTGGTAGAAAAGCACAGAGTGTTAATCTCAGCTCTAAAGCAGAAGCTCGTCAACATCAACACATATTACTGTGCGAGAAACGAAAGAACATACAGTTTCCTTCTTTTTTCTTTCTTGTGTGTGTGTAGCTACAGAGCGGCGCGTTGAACAGCTAAACTACGGTGGACAACATAGAACGTCAAGCTATACAATTGGATGAAACAAACAAACAAAAAAAACATGTTTTACGAAGCGCATATTTGAGGACAAATACCGCAAAGCCCATTGTCACATAGGCAGAGCTTTGTTACGTTTCTTTTTTTTCTTTCTTTCTTTATGTCTTCTCTTTGCGTTTAGCACACAACCAGTTCGAACAACAGAAATGACTCACGACGGTCGATTATACAACGAAGCGCCCCAGCAGACCGAGCGCAAGCACAGCAAGATCGCAACTGTCTATCCTCACAAAACAGAAAGTTGGAGCAGCATCAGTCAGCGCTGCCGCCCATCGTTAAAGAGGGGACGCACATTTTCGACACACAGAAATGGCACGACGGCGACACTGCTCATCTCGCGCTTTCCCTTCTCTCCCTTTCGCTCTTTCTGAGCATGTGCAGGTCTATATATGTAAGTATATATTACTCCTTGTGCTGTCGCTTGACCGCGCCAGCCTTGGCCGACTTCGGCGCATTACTAAAGTCCGCTGCACCGGCACCGCTGCTCCCGCTCTCCTTCTGCACAGTGACGGACACGACGTGCTCACCGCGAAGGAGAATCAGACCCAACTGGCGTGTCGGTGCGGGTATGCCCTCCTCCGCCGCCTTCTTCGACTGTGGCCGCTCCTCTACGGCGTCACCAAGTACGACATTCATGTGCTTGTCGAAGACGAGAAGTTTGCCTGTGATGCTGCGGCCGTCATCGAGAAGAACGCACAACACCTTGTTGATGTTGTGCAGCATTGTGTATTTGCCCATCGTGCACGAGAGAGCGATCGTCGGCCGTGCGCAGCTATGTGGTAAATCGACTTGTCTCGAGCAGTAGCCAAACTACGTCGCGGCAGACGTTTGGTTTCCAGATAGTAGCAGAAAGGAAAAAAAAAGCGGACTTTTGTACGTATGTTTGCGTTAAAGCAGATGTGCATTTGTAGCCATAGGCACATGCGTGCAGCGTAGCGTAGTGGGAAACGAGGAGAGAAGCAGGAACGGGTCGCAGAAAGGGAAGCAAGCGTAGAGGTGTAGAGTTGCACACACACACGCACACAAAAAAAAAAAAAAACAGAAAAAGAGATCTCTTCATCGTACGTAGCATAACTGAAGGTTATATTTCAGGTTGTGACGAGTACGCCAGCGCACCAGCGCGATTCAGCCTTTTCTCTTCGTACGATTTGCGGTCCACTTGACGCTAATATCAGTTGACACTGCTCGAAAAAGAGAGCGAGGGAATTCTAGCAAGAGCATCTTCACTTTACCAAGCCACTAAAAAAAAAAAGCGCAGAGAAAATGCCCTCCTGGGTCAAGCACAGATCACCAAGATGTCCATATGAGCTACGTTTCCTTGACAGAAACATGCTCTCTTTTCAACAGTACTTTTCGTGCTTATTTGTTTGCTTGATTGTTTGCTTTGTTACTGTGGTTACCTGTTTATTTATTCGAGCAAGAGCTACCTTTACAAAGATCCCGAAAGAAAAAAAGCAAAAATACAGTAGTCGAAAGTAAGAAAAACACAGTTGGCAAGCTGCATAAAAAAAAAAAAACACACAAACATCTTGACTCAAGTCGAGGTAAAAAAAAAAAAAGTCATGTTGTTTTTCGGCAGCTTGAATCTGAATTGCTTTCTGAAGAATAAAAAAAAAAAAGAGCTAGCGGATCACTCCTTAGTAGTGCTTACAAAAAGAACAAAAGAAAAAAAAAGAGGAGGAGAGCTTAACAGTGTCTTAGTCGAATCATAGCTATTAATAAAAACAAAAGTTATCGAGTCACACTTTAAGAAGCATCATCATCATCACCATCAACAACAACAACATCAAGGGCAGGTAAAAAATCAAACTGAAGCGCAATTAAAAGAAAAGAAGAAACAAAGCGGTGTATTTTGCTTCTTCATGGAAGAGATCGCCTGTTGAAAAGCTCCTTTCGTTTTTTTCCGTTTCCGCTGCACTATCTCTTCTTCTTATTACGTTTCAGCTTCTCACGCTCACGACGCATGCGGCCCATCTCCTGACGATCCAGGTACTTGTTCTTTTTCTTGCCCTGACCTTTAATCACCTGCGCACGCATCAGCTTTCGCACGCTAAGGTTGCCGGACTTCTCCCGTGCGCGCGGGTCAGCCTTACCCTTCTCCATCAGGCTCCGCAGCATCCGCTGTGCCTTCCGGCGCTTGCGGCCCATCGCCTCCATCACCTTGCGACTCGGACGCGCGTTCAGCTCCTGGAAGCGGCGACGCTGCTCCTCGATTTCGTCTGCCGTGACAGGCAGCACGACGCGGCAGTTGCGCTGCTCGTCCTTCACGAACCAGTCTGGCAGGTCGTCGTCGTCGTTGAAGACGTAGCGATTGACCGAAGCGTCTATTATGTCGCGACGCGCCTTTGGGTCCAGCATCTTCTGCGCGATCGCTAGCGTGCGAGCGCGGATCTCGGGGTCCGTCATCGCGATCGGAATCTCCTCGAACTCGGTGTCCTCCTTGCCGTTGGCGCTCTTCTTTTTACCGCTATTTGTGTTGTTCTTGTTGCGCTTGTTCTGCTTGCGCACCTCCTTGTTGTCGTGCAAGGTTTGCTTTCGCTGCTGGCGGACGAGTTCCTGGGTGGTGAGCTTGCCAATGTCCGGAATGAGCTTGCGCTTGCGACGGCTGTCCTCACGGCCGCGATTGATCTCGTAGTCGTACAGGTCACCTTCGCTCAGCTCCTCTGACAGATCGCTCACGGCGGCATCGCTATCATCGTCGTCGTCGTCGTCGTCTTCGCTGCGGCGATCCTCAAAGCGCGTACGGACGTGTCTCTTCTTGTCCGGGTCCGCCAGCTCCGCCGGCGCGCTCATCGTGATTCGCTCCTCCTCCAGGGCGCGTTGGCGCTTCTTGTTTTTAACCCGGTCGTGGTCCTTCGGCTTAGGGAACGTGTCGTTCAGCACCTTTTCGATGTTGAGCTGGTGACGCTGCCACTTGCTGCTCTTGCCCGCCTCCTCCAGCTGCGCCGCGTCCTTCTCCGCCTTCGCGCGCTTCTTTCTCGCCTCCGGGCTCTCATCCTCGCCGCCTGCGTGAGCCTCCGACTTCTCCGCTTCATCGTCGTCGTCGTTCTCCAAGCCGGCCTCGTACAGCGTCACGCGAGTTGAGCGTTCCGCCGGGACGTAGTTACCGTAGTTGTCGACATCCATAAAGTACTCCTCGCCCTCCACCAGCTGCTTCGAGCGCGGCTCTGCCTCATCCGCTGCCGCGCCGTCCTCGCCCTCCTCGCCACTGCCGAGGTCCCAGTCATCCTGCGCGGCAAGGTTGACAGACATGACGGGGTTTAGCGGGTCGTTGCCGCGGTCCTCCGGCTCGGTGAAGGTAGTGTCCATGATGTGGGCAACGTCCGCCTCCGGAATGCGACCCAGCTGTTCGACCGTGAAGTTGTCCAGCTCATCCGGCTCCCTGTCCTCGTCGCCGGTGTCGTCCTTCCCGATCCGCTTGTGAGCCTCCTCCCCCCATTTGTCGAAGGCGTCTGTGTTGGTGCCCTTGTAGTCGAACCCGTCCGCCTCCGTCATGTGCTCGGCACTCATATTCGGGTCGTAGTTGATGAGGCCTTTGATTTGCTTCAGCTTGCGGTCCACCACCTTCTTTTGCTTCTTCTTCAGCTCCTTCGCCTTCTTCTTGCGAATCTCCAGCAGCTCCCGCGCGATCTGCGTGACGCCTTCGGGACTGTCGAAGTCGAAGTGGTAGTCGTGACTTCCGTCTGCCGCAGCCGCCGCCTGCCCGTCCTCGCTGGCCCCATCATCCGCGTCCCCCCTGTCGCTGCCGGCGCCGCCGTCCATGCTGTCCACCTCGCCGCCCTCCTCCTCCTCCTCATTCGCGTCTGTCTGCAGCTGACGCGCGCTCTCCTTCAGCAGCTGCTCACGCCAGCGCAGCATGCGGCGCAGGTCGGCCTCGCCGACTTGCTGCAAGTCCCCGCAGAGGTACACGAGCTCCTTCTTCGAGCTCTTCGACTTGAGGTACTGCTTGTCCGCCTCATCACTGAAGCGGAGCTCGTGGTGTGTCTTCAAGAAGCCCTTCGGGTCATCCGCACGCAGGAAGTCGGAGAAGGACGCGACGCGGTGGGGCACTGTAGCGAACTCATCATAGCCTGCAGGCACGTTGTTCTTCGGCGTCACGAGCAGGCCAGAGGCGGAGACGATCTTCTCCTGCCCGACCTCCGCGAAGACCTTCTGTGGGTTGAAGAAGGCCGGATCGATGCTCTTCGGTGCCTTGTAGCCGGCGCACACGACGAAGATTTCGGCCGACTCCATACGCGATGCCTGCGGCTTCGTCGCCTCGACTTTGTCGAACAGCTGCTTCAGCACCCACAACAGGTTGTGGAAGTCAGGGGAGCGGAAGACCTTTGTGACGAACCAGCCCCCAGGCTTCAGCATCGCGCACGCCATTTTTGCGGAGGCCAGCACGAGCGCGTTCTGGTCGTACATATCACGCGACCAGACACCGCCGACGTTCGGCGCACCATCGTGAATGACACAGTCTACCGGCTCCTTTTTGAGGTAGGTAACTATGATCTTGCGGGTCTTGTCGTCTGTGATATCGCCCACAAACGTTTTCACACCGCGGATGGGCGCGATCGGCACGAGATCGACACCGACGATCTTCGAGCCGACGGCCATGTGCTGTGCGGCGACCTGACACCATCCACCAGGGGCGGCGCAGAGGTCCACCAGCACGCGTGACTTGGCAAGGAAGTCGTACTTGCGGTTCAGCTGAATCAGCTTGTAGGCGGAACGCGCGCGGTAGCCCTGATCCTTGGCCAGGCGGTAGTACGCGTCCAACCGCGTCTTGGCCTTCTTCTTGGACTTGACGCCCATGGCTATTGTTGACTTCTGGAGCTTTCTGTTTTTTCCCCCCTTTTTTTAAGTCGGTTCCCACAGAAAAAAAAAAAAAGAAAAAAACGCGTGTGTGTGTGTGTGTGTGTGTAAAGAGGGAGAAAGATAAACAAGCAAAGACACACCGCTGTCTTTACCGAAGTGAGTTTCCTTCTTTTTTTCTTGCTATTATTATTCTGCTCCTTTTTTGGAAAGTGGGGACGGAAAACTGTAGAGAAGATGTGGAAGTCGTGAAGATGAAATGTTAAAGGCGAAGAGGAGAACAACAACAACAACAAAGAGATGCTTGTGGAGTCTAGATTCGACTGACATCAAAAGAAAAATCGCAAACATATCGACTTCAAAGCCACACATGAACCGCTTTCTCTCTCCCTCGCTCGTAGGCTGTCCCACTAGCATCCACCACATAGCTGGGGTGTACCTCTCATAAACGCAAGGAGCACGCATTTGCGCATTGGATGTATGCTGAACATCATTATTATTGTTTTATCCCCTTCTTTTTCCTGCATTCTGCAGATATCAGCCTCCATAGTAACACCAAAAAAACAAATATATATATATATATATGTATATAAAGCGGATTTAGGTTTCGCTATCTTCTACGAGGTCACCGGATGCAGGCGCCAGATACAGTACGCATCCGCAATTAGCAAGTCCAGCCAACGCTCTGCCGCGTCCTCCTCCGCCAGCTCCGCTGCTGCTGGTGGTGGTGGTGCCGATTGCGGGGCAGCGGGCCCGCGAACTGCTGCGCCGCCTGGCCGCTGTTGTTGCTGCGCTGCGTCCCACCGCTGCTGCTTCACAGCAGTCGTCGGGTAATTTGGAAAGAGGGCCTCGAAAGGACGTTTCAAGGATGTCATTACCTCATCGATCGACGGCCTCGCACGTGAGGACGCAGCAGCAGCAGCGTTGCTCTCACCACTGCTGCTCTGTGTGGCGCGGGAGCGAAAGCCGGGCAGTGCCGTCACGAGCGCCGCCGCCCACCCGCCCACCGTCGTCATGGTCGTCGTCTCCGTTGTTGCTGAGGTCGCCGTTGGACCACCCGTCAGATGGGTGTGCACCATACGCAGTAGCGCACAGCAGATGCACACGTGGAAGTACATGATCGCTTCGTCACTGGAGGTGGCGCCAACGCCGCCGCCACCCACGCCCGACGTAGATGGCAGCCCGGCCGTCATGCCAACGTTCAATGGACGGTCCACGTCTATGCCGATGGCCAGGTAGCAGTCCCACAACCGCAGCAGCAGCGAGAGCGGCAACTCGCGCGCCAGCAAGCAGTGCATCCACTGGAAGCAGCCATCCATCACCGTCAGACCGTACTCCTCCATGAAAACGATCACCGCCGGGTCCACCACACGCACGAGCGCCTCAAGTCGCCGCACATTACGCAGAATTCCAGGCTGCCCAGTCATGAAGTTGTCTTGCAGGAAGGAAAGCACGCGTCCAACGCAGAAGAAGGTGTCTGCCTCCACTTGTGTCAGGTAGCTCTCGGGGAGATCAGCCAGCGCGGCATCAAGGGCGGCAGGGTTGCGGAAGTACACGTCCACGTCCGCCTCCGTCAGGAACGGCAATAGCGTCAGCGAAGCATCGACTGGAGTTGCACGGGTGGCTGCGGTTCTTGCTGACGTGGTTGTGGCTACATCGGCTGTCAGCTCGGATGCACCCGGCGCCAGGTTGTTCACCAAGCACGGTGCAACGACGTGAGTCTCCGCAAACGACGACGCCGTCGGTGTGGATGATGCAGATCCAGCAGTGGTGCGATGTGCGTGCAAAGAGGCGAGAAGAAGACGCATGATCTCACGCGTGATGCGCTCACTGCTTTTTTCATCCCACTCAGCGTCCTCCACGCTGTCGTAGCTCGTGTTCTGGTTGCTGTTCCGCTCGCCAGGCACCGCACCGAGGCGCGCCCGCGCTACTGCAGACGGTGAGGAGGATCGGCCTTGACGCATGAGCTGCTCCGACGCGTACTGCCGCAGCGCGTCTGTCAGGAACACTTGATAGAAGATGGCGACGACATCGTCCATGCCCTGCACGTACCCAACCGCTGGGTGTCGCTGCGACCACAGAAAGAGGCACCGTGCCATGCCTGCGACCGAGCGGCGAGCGTGAAAGACGGGTGACTTGTGCCGCGGTAAGTCCAGCAGCATTTGACGGATGATCGCCCGTTCATGCGACGCCAAAGACGCAGCCGCGATGTTCACGTCCGCTCCGCTGTTGTTGTTGCTGCCGCCACCGCCGAGGGAAGTGCGGTTGACGCCGGTGGCGCCGGGCCGCGGTAGAGCCGACAAACGAGAGAGCGACGCTGATTCGCGCTGCGGGGCAGCAGCACCACCGAGCACAGAAGTCGTCAGCGTCTCCGCACCTCCGCCCCTCGTGGGACTTGGCGGCATGAACGACGACGACGACGACGCCCCGGTGGCAGCTGCAGCAGCAACGGCAGGCTCGCTGTCCGCCAGCATCGTTAACGCACTGCAGTACTGACGGGTGTAGCCTTCGTACTGGCGGCGCTTGCGTTCCAGCTCGGCGTGCTGCCGTGACACCTGCACCGGCGCGTAGTCACTCAACAGACGCCACACCACGGCGCGGAGCACCACCGGTTTGCAGCCTCCCCAGACAACGTAGCGCAGCGTATGCGGCTCGTCGCACGAGGCGCCCAGTTTTATGGTGACGTTCAACCCACCGTCGATGAAGATGTCGTTGAGGGCCGCACTTGTGGCGTCGGCAGTGGCAGGTGCAGCCTCCGCGAGTCTCAACTCTTGAGAGGCATTGCCAGACTGCGGGACGGGGGAGGGAGGCGTCGCTGTTGCGGTCGCAAGCAGCTCGGGTTTCACCACAGCTTCCGCGTCCGGCGCGGCTGCAGGTGCCTGCGGAAATTCCCGCTTCGTCGTTTCCTCCTTGCTGAGCAAAATAGCGGCGCTTAAACCGAGCCCGCGTTGATCGCGTATGACGGCGTTTGCCCTGGCTGCGTCGCCGCCGACGCTGCCGCCAACGTAGCCCGCCCCGTACCGCGCCTGTGCGACGCGGAGCGCCGCCGGCGAGACACCTCCTGCCACGGCGCCGTTGCTGCTGCTTCCAATGCTGATGTTGCTGTTTGGGCGATTGGGGCTCGTGATGAAGTGTGACGACGACGGAAATAGTTGAGAAGCGCGATCCATCGCGTACGCGGTGTTTCTGCTCGCGTTGGCATTCACTGGTGGCGACGACTCTTGCGTGTATGCCTGCTGCTTCAGGCTGAGCGGCGGCACCACACGCAGCAGTGGAAGCGCGTGCAGGAGGCCAGCCAAGGTGGACTCCTGCTCTTCCTCGTAGCGCCGCTCCGTCTCGGTCGCCAGCGTGGCAGCCCGCTCTCGGCGCAGCTGACTCCTTGTGTGGACGACACTAGCGTCTTGACTGCTAATATGCGTGGCGTGGCGGGTGTTGATGCCCTCCTCTTGCGCCTCTGACATCAGCCCTACGCTACTGAGACTTGCGGGCCATTTTGCAAAGTTGGAGGACGTGACGACCTTCGCCGGAGGTGTGCCGGTCTTGGTACTGCCGGATGGCCCTGTCGACGACGCCGTCGCTGCGGTTGCCGTAGATGCACCAGCACCCGTGGCGCTTACTGGCGGCAGAGGCGACACGGTGGACGGGCCACTGGTTGATCTCTCTTTTGGCACGCCGAGTCCGTCGGTGCGGAAGACCTGCACCCGCGCCTGCCCGTCTTCACTGTAGAGCAGCACGCGTCGCAGCACGGCTCCGGCAGAGCGATAGGCGGAGCCAGGTGGAAGGCGTCGCGCAAGACCTGGTCCGCGCAGCCGTCGCACGCAGAGCGGGAGGGCGGCGACGACTTCTTCCTCCACCACGAAGCTCCTTACGCGACTCATGTGGCTACTAAGCTAGAATGTGTGTGTGTGTGTGTGCGCGCGCGTCTGTGAGAGTGTCGTACTAGGTAGCCGTTTTTTTCCTCCGTCTTCCTTTTAAACGAAAACTGGGGCCGTTTGGTAGTGGCCAACAAACAAATAATATAAGAGAGCGAGTTGCTGATGCAGGTGTTAAGTAAAAAAAAAAAAAGAAAAAAAGCAAACGACCTTTTAACAGAGAATAAGGATATTATTGATAGTGTACTACCAAAAGCAATAGCCTTGATTCGACGATGATAAAAAAGAAAAAAAAAAGGAAACGATAGCACGTCAATGCACACACTCTTGCTTCTACCGCGAAGAAATAAAGACGAAGAGCGTGGTTTATGCGCGGAAATGACGGTACTACGTATGAATAGAAAAGAAAAAAAAAAGAAGGGGGCACGCTGTTAAAAGAGTGAGAAAACAGAAAGTGCAGAAAGATCACCGGGTCAGAGTCATAAACAACTTGCGGCAACATTGAAGAAAAAAAAAAAAAAGAGAGTGGGACTGAAACTAGTAAAGACCTTTAAAAATAAAGAAGAAGCTGCGCTCACGTTGTTATCTTCAGCTTGCTTCTTACAGCACATTTGAGTGAGGCCAGCTGTTTCTTTTTTTTTTTTTTTGCATTTAAATGCCCACATTCTCGCGCCCTTTTTTTTTCTTCTTCTTTTTTTGCTTCAATCTCATTCAGAAAAAAAAAAAGAGTCGGGCAGGCAAGTAGGCAGGAAACCCTCCCCTGCTTCATATTGAACTTCCCTCGAATTCTACTCACTTCTCCACGTTGGATATCAACACTGCCGATCAGGCCATTCTCACGTATTCTTGCTTCCTCCTCTTCGTACATAAGCGCAGCCCCACTGGTGGGAAATTACACATACTCGCAGCACCACTTCAAAGGACAATTTCACTCCTAAGAACCCAAAAAAAAAAAAGAGAATATATATATATATAATGAACTTCCAACAAAGCACCAGACAACACGCCAGAAAGAAAAAAAAAAAAGAACGCTTTTTTTTTTTTGCTTTTCCGCTTCTCCACCACAAAGAAAAACGAGAGAGAAACGATAAAACTGAAAAAAAAAAAAGAACAAAAAGAAGTCCCTCTCACAAGCAATTTTGACCGGCAGAAGAAACCAGAGAGAGAAACAAAAAAAAAAAAAAGAACAAAAAAAAAAGAGAGACATAATACTTGGCTTGATAAGCATCTAAAGAGAACTCGAGAAAGAGAGTACTCCTCTACCTGCATTAGACCAACACCTTATGTACAACAAACAAGCACCCTGTTAAAGTCACTTCTCTGGCTACACTTTGTCGAGTTTCTTTTTTTTTTTTTTCGTCTGTGTGCATGTGTGGAATGGGACCTCATTTTTCTTTTCTCTCATTTCTTCTTTTTTTTTCTCTCCCTTTTCTCCACTCCCCCCCCCCCCTCCCCTCCTCCTACCTCTGCTGCCGCTTTCTACACCTACCGCTCCGGACCGTTGTAGGCGTAGAAAGCTTTGTTGTGCATGATCAGCTTGTTATCCACAAAGTAAAAGCTGTCGCTCACTGTCTCGTAGGGGTTGGCGATAATCGCCTCCTCCCACTCCGGATTAAGCCGCGGCATGTCGTAGATTGCCTCCCACGTGTTCGTGGAGTGAGGAATGCAGAAACCAAACTCGAAATCAAAGGACTTGATGAGGCAGTTACGGAAGTAGTGTCGCTCAATCATGCGGAACTTCGGCACAGGCTTGTCGCCGTTGATTCCGAAGACTAGCTTGGCCCCCACCGCATGCTTGCGCAGGAAGGAAGGCGCGAATTGGTAGCGGATGGTGCGCATCGCGGCCGCCTCCTCGGGCGTCAGCTGCGCCGCACGCGCCAGAGTTTCCTGCACATCTTCGTCCGGCGCACTGTCCGGCGCCTGGCCGACCTCGAAGAGGACCTTGTTTTGCTCCACATCACGGATGGTGAACTGGTAAAACTCGACGCCGTAAGTGTTTGCCGTCAGCGGGCAAAGGAAATCCTCCGTCGGCGCCGTGAAGGTGAGGACCTTCTCGGGGGTAATGGACAAGGATGACATGTGCCGGGCTTCTTCAATGAGGCGCAGAACACACGTCGGGGTGAAAAGAGAAGGAAGAAGAAAAAAGGAAAGGGAGGAAATGAAGAGAAGCTGTATAAGAAAAACTAAAAGAGCAATAATAATAAAGGAGAGAAAAAAAAATGGTTGGTTTAGCAAATCGAGCTATACTGTTGCTGTTTAGAAGAGCACGTCTTTCTCGAGCAAAATGACTTCACGAAGGGAGGGGGAAAAAAAAAAGGAGGAAGGAGAAACAGAAGCGAGGAGAGTACAAAAAAAAAAAACCGTTTTTCTTTTTAATCGCAGCGACGTCATCAAAGGAGCAAACCAGAAGTCGAGTTCATGGAAACCAACTAGCAACAATAATAATGCACGTCCCACCAGTCTAAAAGGCTCCAAAAATCGGAGCCACAATGCCACAAAACTGAAACAGGATAACTAAGAGCTATTCAATTCTCTTCTTAAGCTAAAAGAAAAAAATGATAATCTAGCTTTAACCATTTCGGAAGAAAGAAAAAAAAAACTATATCCATCTATATATATCTATATATATATATATATATAGATAGATAGATAGATAGAGAGATAAAAAGACAGATGTACAGTGAAACAAGAATGCCACAGGGTCAAATCTACAGAGGAGAAATCGCAAAAAAAAAAAAGTAACAACTAAGGAGCAATAAGTAAAAAGTGGGAAAAAAAAAAAGCACAGACATGGTAAAAGCGGCATTCCCTTCTCTTCATACATCCACATCGATCACTTCCGACATATGATCATCCTCCTCTTCTCCACCGTCCGTGCTCGAAAGACCATGCTGCATATGGCTCTTCTCGTCGAGCCTGCTAAACCTGTTCAGCGAGTCTGTGTGGTGCGACATTGCCTCCTGAAGCTCCGCCAGCTTCCGTCGCTCGCGTTGAAGCTGACTCGACACCACCGCCACGGCCTGGTCGTAGCGTGTCGCCTCAAAGGCCAGCTCACGCTGGTGATTCTGTAAAGCGGTGAGTCGGTTAAGCCTCTCCGTGCGGAAGCGGTACTCCTCCATACGCCAGATATAGTCTTGCTCATCCAGCAGCATTTCGAGGTCGTCTGCGCAGATAGGGACATACCGGGCCTGCGGCGTGCGCGCCGCGGCGACGGCACCGCCGCGCTGAGAAGCCGTGTCATTCGCATCAAAGAAAGAGGATGAATATGTGGGAAGCGGGGGAGAGGAGGAGAAGGACAAGGGCGAGGCACCGCGCACGTGTTCCATGCGTGACTGATTTAGCCCATTGCGAGCACCGCAGCCTTGTTGTTGCTGTTGCAGCTGCTGTTGCCGCTGCTGCTGCCGTTGCTGGTGCTGGTGCGGCAGCGGAACCTCGTAGGAGGGTCTGCGGTGATTTGCGGAGTAGAAAACGCTGGAGTCGTTCGGAGAGGGTTCTGCGTTTAGTGGTTGCGGCTGTGGAGGCGACGGATATGTGGAGTGTGGTGGTGCTTTGTAGTGCGGCGGCGCCTGTGGTCGCGGGCTTTGCCCGTTGTTGTTGTTGTACGCGTCGTAGCGATCACGTCGGCTGCCCGAAAAAGACGAGAGAGTCGTCGCGGAGGTCCACAGAGGCAGCTTACTGTCGTCCTGCATGCTGCCATCGTAATGTTGTTGACGCCCCTGTTGACGCTGTTGTGGCGACGGCCGGGGGGACGGGTGGGGTCTGCGAGATTGCTCTTGCTGCTCCACTAAACGCTCGGGAGAGGGTGCCTTGCGCGTATTGGTAGTCGCGGTCGAGCCCACAGAGGACGTAGGATGCGCTGCAGCAGCCCCCCTTACGTAGGACATTGCCGTTCCGGCTGCTGTGTGAGGATGGGTCCTGCCTCTACGAGGGTACGCATCGTCGTCGTTGTCGTTTGGTGCTTCCGGCGACAGTGTCCCGGCATCGGTGGACGGCCGCAGTGAGGAAGCGGTGGCGGCGATGGAGCGACTACGACGCCCATTCCTACCTGCCGAAAGACCCACTGCAGCAGGAACTGAAATGCTCGAGTTGCTTTTCGGGTCCCTCTCGTTGAGGGGCTCGCCACGCATCAAATCTACGATGTCCTCTTGCTGCAGCCCCACAGCTGCACCGAGCATATCAGCAGTGAACCTCTCACCCCGCACGAAGAGCTGCTGCTCCGCTGGTGGAATGTGACAGATGTGTGCGAGGTGGTGGCGCAGCTGTCGGCCGGAGAGGCGCCGCACGTCGCCCTCAAACACGAGGTGGTAGACGACGCCTTCGGCCATGTTGCGCACGCGCAAGGACATGCGCGGGCGATGCCGGCCTGGGTCCTCACCGCCGCCGTTAGGTGAGTTGCTCGAGGACGATGGAAGAGGCATAGAGTGGCACGGCAATCGACCGCTCGTTATGACGAGGTCAGCGTTTTAGGACGGGAGAAGAGAAAGACAGGGTAGCCCGCCTGTTTTGCCTGAGCCGAGACGCGTCGCAAAAAGAGAGGAGCGAGTGCGCTGCTCAAATCCCGAAGAGAAAGGAAAAGGAGAAGCAAAAAAGAACACGCAGATGAAAAAGAACACAGGGGAAAGGGACTCCAGTAAAGAGAGAGGAAAACAGACAAGTCGGGACATAATAAGGCTTGTCCGTCGAGAGCAGCTACAAGCACGCACAAATACGTATACACCACTCGAAAGACTGCCGCCAAGCACCCAAACCGGTCCACATTATCGACTCGTTGTCGTCGCAAAAGAAGTGTTTGTCAGTGATTGCAGAACCAGCGCTGTGCATCACAACTCAGCAAAACAGAAAAAGAAAAAAAAGAGTGTTCTCTTCGCCGTCACAGTCATGCTAAAACGTCATCTTTTAATAGACTTTGGTTTTTCTTTCACTTATTTTCTTTTTTTTTTCTTTAGTTTATTCCTTCTTTTTTTTTTTTTTTTGATGTCATCCATGCAGATGTGTGTTCCACACGACTTTAAGAACGCGTTTACAACAGGAAAGTGACGCGTGGATGGTTCTTTAGGTTTCCTCTTTTGTTAATCACTAAAAAAAAAAAAAACAAGTTAACCACCACACTGGGGATCTTCGTCACCAGCATGTTCCCTACACTACACACTTTGGAGTTTCATTGCTCTCACAAATGCGCGGGGTGGTACTGCGCCACCTGTGACGGGTAAAAGTTACCGGGGTTCATCACATTATGCTTGTCCAGCGCCTTCTTGATCGACTCCTGTACGTCGATGTGCGCCTGGCCGTGCTCCTGCGCGACATAGCACACCTTGCTACAGCCAAGCCCGTGCTCGCCCGTTATTGTGCCACCCAACTCAATTGCCTTCTTGATCAGCTTGTCCTCGATCGACTGCAGAATCTTCAGCTCCGCGTCGTCGGCGTAGGGGATAATGAGGTGATAGTTGCCGTCGCTGATGTGCGCGCACAGGTAGCAGGCCTTGTTCGCCTCCTGGAACTTCTCCTCGGTGAATTCCACCATCTCCGTCAACTTCGGCACCGGGACGCAGATGTCTGTGCCGAAGCACTTCTCAGCTCTCTTCGCCCCTCGCGCGTGCATCGCAGAGAAGTGGCACTGGCGTCGCGCATTCCACACATCTTCCGTCTCCTTGCCAGGACGCAAATAACGAAGCACCTTCGCATGTCCCGCTTCCAGAAAGATCTTCTCCACGTATTTATAGTCCCGCTTGATGTCGCGCAGCCACCAGTCATTGCCCGTGAATTCAACCAACACCAGCGTCATAGGGGGCAGCGAGAGTTTGTTATAGCCGTTCGCGCCAACCACGATTTCCTTGTTCATCAACTCGCAGCGCAGCAGCGTCGGCGGGAAGCCACGTTGACGCAGCGCCACCACCGCACGCACCGCATCGCCGAGCCTCTCGAACGCCGCGTAGCCGCCCGCAGCGTACTTCGTCAGCGGGAAGAGGCGAAAGCAGATCTCACACACAATGCCCAGCGTGCCCTCCGATCCAACGTACAGCTGCGTCAGCTCCAGCCCTGCAGAGGACTTGCGCACCACCTGCCGCGTCTGCACTATATCGCCACTCGGCGTCACGACCTTCAGTGAAATGACGTTCTCACGCGTCGTGCCGTACCGCAGTGTCGACATGCCGCTGCCGGAGGTGGAGACCATGCCGCCCACCGACGGGTTCGAGGCCGGGTCGGGCCCAAAGAGAAATCCCTTTGCATTCGCCGCACGGTTCAACGCGAGCTTCTTCACCCCCGCGCCGACCCACACGCACGCGTTCTCGACGTCGAAGTCCATGCGCTTCAGGTTTAGCGTGTCGATCACAATGCCGCCTGCATACGGAATCGCGCCCCCCTCCAGCCCCGTACGCGCACCGCTGGGTGTCATGGGCACTCGCAGGCCACTGCAGATCTTCACCACCGCAGCGACCTCCTCGATGGTGGAGGGCAGCACCGCAGCGGTGGGGCAGACCGGATCGAGTGGAGACTCGTCGATCCCAAAGCGCAGTAACTTCTTCGGATCGAGGACGAGCTGCTTGCCTGGGTTCTTCAGCACCTTGCCGATCTCTTCGAGACAGAGGGCGTACTTCTTCTGGCGCGCCTCCACCGGCTCGATTTGGTACCGTGACGGCTCCGTCATTATTCAGCGAGTCAACGTAGGAGGGAAAAAAAAAGAGAAAGAAAATTGGGGGAATTTGTGTGGATGTGAGATTTAACGAACGAAGAAAAAAAAAAAAAGCGAGTGGATTGCTTTAAAAAAAAAAAAAAAAGAAGACAAGATTAGCTACAGAGCGAAGAACGAACGCAAGTAATAACCTCGTTCACTTTTTTGTTTGTGTCTGGGAGGTAAGGAGGGGGTCGCTCTATAAGGGACGATACCAAAAAAAAAAAAAAAAAGAAAAGAGAAAAATCTGGAAGAGATAAATCTAAAAAAAAAGTGTCAACGTTAAAAAGAAAAAAGCAGGAAAAGAGGAAAGAGAAGCCAACGTATGCTCGATAAAAAAAACAACGTTTTTTTTTTTTTTAAGTTGCACTGATAGTCAAGGGGGTTTGATTGTCTGCGATGGAAAAAAAAAAAAAACGTGGACTCCACTAAGTGTAGCACACTGCTGTCCTTCATGTGCGAGAGACAGAAACAGGAAGAGGAAAAAAAAAAGAGAGGAAAAGTGGCTAGTTAAGAGGAGAGAGGAAAGACGGAGTGGAGAGCAGCGCAGCTCCTGCAACAATTTTTGCCTTTTTTTTTTTTTTGCTGACACGGCAGGCAATATACGTAATTGGATACAAAAAAAAAAAAGAAATGTCGAGTGATTGCCAGTTTAAAAAAAAAAAAAGAGCAAAAAAAGAAGGCAGTTTCTTGATTTGGCTAATTCACTGTGGTGGAGTTTTAGACACTTTTCTACTTTCTGCCTCATTCCTTATTGTTTTTCTCTCTTTCTTTTCTTTCTTTCTTTTCTCTGTTCCCAAATAAGCTGATTATCATTACGACGTGTTTCAACCCTGAAATATATAACACGAAAGGAAAAAAAAAAAAAGAGACCAAGGACAAAAAGACAAAGATACAAAAAAGAAAACTTGTGCTGATACGAAGAGTGGATAAGTGCGTCCGTCACCACTCATGCACATGCACAAACACACACGGCGTGCTGAAGTCCAGGCAAAAAAATGTGGCGCCCCAAAGCAGAGGACGAGGCCGAGAAGAAGCGGAATTGCGTGGTCTGAGCCACAAAAAAAAAAAAGAAGGAGCTCCAAAAGAACAAAAAACGCTCTTTAGAAAAAGAGAAACTACAAAAAAAAAAAAAAAAGGAAGGCTCGAATTAAAAAGAAGAAAAAGTAAGGGAAAGAGGTTAACGCATACAACATATCCAGTTTTACTTAAAAACGGAAACAGCAAAAAAAAAAAGCGCATCATGGCCTTTAATAAAAAAAAAAAGTACCTTCTTTTTTTTTCTCCTCACGCTCTCTCCCCTGTCGTCCCACCCTCAACACGAAGCACCGATCAGCCACATATTTTCAATACTGGAAAAAAAAAAGTACTGAGGATCTAGAAAAAAAAAAAAGGCAGTTCCTTTACAAGTGAGCGGTGGGGTACAGCTGCTGCTGGAAAGGATAGAACGCACCGGCGTTCATTACATTATGCTTGTCCAACGCCTTCTTGATCGACTCCTGCACGTCGATGTGCGCCTGGCCGTGCTCGCGTGTGACAAGGTGCACCTTGCCAACGCCCAGCCCGTGCTCACCAGACACTGTGCCCCCCAACGCGATTGCCTTCTTGATCATCTTCGTCTCCAGTACCCGCAGCTCTTTCATCTCTTCCTTGCCAGAAAAGGGAATATTGAGATGGAAATTGCCGTCGCTGATGTGCGCGCAGATGAGGCACTTCTTACTCGCCTTCTTGAACTCGTCCTCTGTGTACTCGACGACCTCGGTGAGCTTCGAGATGGGCACGCAAACATCCGTGCCAAAGACCTTGTCCGTCTTACCGCGGCAGAACATCGTCGCGAAGTAGCACGACCGCCGCGCATTCCACACATCGTCCATCTCTTTTCCCGGTCGCAGGTAACGCATTTCCGTCGGGTGTCCCGCTTCCTGAAAGATCTTCTCCACGTATTTATAGTCTCGCTTGATGTCGCGCAGCCACCAGTCATTGCCCGTGAACTCCAAGAGAATGGTAGCCGTCGTGGGCAGCGACATTTTGCAGTAGGTGTTGGTGGACTCGATGTTGTGGCCATTCATCAACTCGCAGCGCAGCAGCGTCGGCGGGAAGCCACGTTGACGCAGCGCCACCACCGCACGCACCGCATCGCCAGTCGTCTTGAACGCCGCGTAGCCGCCCGCAGCGTACTTCGTCAGCGGGAAGAGGCGGAAGCAGACCTCACACACAATGCCCAGCGTGCCCTCCGATCCAACGTACAGCTGCGTCAGCTCCAGCCCTGCAGAGGACTTGCGCACCACCTGCCGCGTCTGCACTATATCGCCACTCGGCGTCACGACCTTCAGTGAAATGACGTTCTCACGCGTCGTGCCGTACCGCAGTGTCGACATGCCGCTGCCGGAGGTGGAGACCATGCCGCCCACCGACGGGTTCGAGGCCGGGTCGGGCCCAAAGAGAAACCCATGCTTCGCACACTCCTTGTTCAGCGTGAGCTTCTTCACCCCCGCGCCGACCCACACGCACGCGTTCTCGACGTCGAAGTCCATGCGAGTTAAGCCCGCCGTGTCGATCACAATGCCGCCTGCATACGGAATCGCACCACCTTCCACGCCAGTGCCAGCACCACGCGGCGTCATGGGCACTCGCAGGCCACTGCAGATCTTCACCACCGCGGCGACCTCCTCGATGGAAGTAGGGACGACCGCGGCGGCAGGCAGCACATGCAAGTGGTGCGACTGGTCCTTGCTGTACCATCCCAGCTTACTCTTGCGCAATTCCAGCTGCTTGCCTGGGTTCTTCAGCACCTTGCCGATCTCTTCGAGACAGAGGGCGTACTTCTTCTGACGCTCCTCGAAGGTGCCGATGTTGTACTCACCGCTTATAGGGGCGGTCATTTTTTTCTTTTCTTTTGTTGTTGTTGTTGTTGTTGTTGTGTGCTTTCCGTCCTGAGTTTTTGGGGAGGAGTTTAAGGAGTAAATAAACAACAACAACAAAAAAAAAAAAGGAACAGAAAGGAAAGCGGAAACAAATCGAGCAATGTGAGAAGAGAAGTAAGAACAATGATAGAACCACTTAAAAACCGAGCTGCAACGATACGGGCAAAAATGATAATAATAATAATAATAATAATAACACAAGAATGCAAAAGCGCTCTGGAAAAAACGAGGGCAGCAGTAAAAAAAAAAAAAAAGAGAGAGAGAAAAAAAGACCGTACGACACAAATACGGGATGGAGGGTTCATCAGTGTGATGCAAAAAAAAAAAAAAAGGCAAAGGAGATTCACAAGAGAGAGAAAAAAAGAAAACATGAGGAGAAACGAAGTAAAATACTCAAAATCTGGCGAAAGCTCAGCATGTTAAGAGTCGACAACCATCGTCGCATCCACTTCTGGCACTTCAAACTTCCTCACATTCCCTGTATTTTGCACTTTTGAATGTGGGCGTAACATGAAAAAAAAAAAGAACATCAGCGCGAGTGTTCACCCGTAGCCCGCTTTGTTACTTTCCGCTACATTCGTGAAGTACTTGGTTTTGAGGGAACTCTCTTCGACAGAAAGTAGAGGCAACCAATGAAAAAAAAAAAAGAAAGGAAAGATGGCACTCACCTTGAAGGTACAACAAGTTTCATTGCAAGTTTGTAGTTTTCCTGTTGCTTTCTATTGCTGTTACGCTTCAGTGCGCAACCTTTGACAACAGTAAGGAGTTAAGAGTGAGGCAGAACACCACCGCAAAAATAAGTGAGGAAGGTGTATATGCCAGCGAAGTAAGCTCTCAAAGTACGTCTCGTGTTCTTCTGCGGGTGCAAACGGGTTGCTGCTATCTTTCTTTCCCCCCTCCTCTTCATATCGCACTTCATTCTCCACGCAGCTTCTTCACAAAGTACTGCGTCATGGTGTACGAGAACACCAGCCGCGGAGCAGATGTGATGATCTTCGGGGTGATACCTTTGTAGAACGCCGAGAAGCCTTCACAGCGCACCGTGGACGTGAACACCTGCCACCCCGACATCCGCTCCGTCAGCCGCTGACTCTGAATCCGCGTCTTAATGACATCCATCGGCGAGGTGAAGAAAACGCCGACGCAGCCGCCAACGGTGGAGGCGGCGATGTTCTGCGCGAAGGTGGCGTCGCGGTAGTTCTGCAGCCGGAAGGCGTACTCCTTCGTGAAGGCGGTGCCGCCAAAGAGGAGAAACGACCCTGCGGCGTTGCGGGTCGCCGTCGTCAGGGCGCCGGCGTACAGTTTTGCCACGCCCTCCGTGCGGATCACCGAGAAAATATTGCGGCTCTGCACCGCCGCCTTGTTCGTTTGGTTCAGCACCTTCATGCGGTCAAAGGGCAACAGCACGATCTCGCACACGCCCACTAGGCAACCCGCGGTGGCCTCCAGCATCATCGCGCCACGTCCGCCACGCACGAACTCCCCTGTTGCTGGATCTGTCCTGAAGAAGAGGCGGCTGTGGTGCACGTGGAGGTAGTCACGCATGTACGGCTGCCCAGCAAATTTCATAATCCGCTGCAGCACCTTGTAGGCCACGGCGTAGGTGCTGCCCGGGTATACGTGCTTGAGCCGCTCCAGCGCTGGGATGTGCCGCACCACGCCGGTCGTCGGGTCGGTGAAGCGCTCGTTCAACTTGCCAAAGACGACGTGGTCTAAATTCCTGAGCGTCGCCGCGGGTGAGGCGACGTCGATCACGCGGTGTTGGTACGACATGAGACGCTTCGCAACGGTATCGAAGGGGTGGAAGATGACGATCTCACACATGCCTGCGAGGGTGGCCCCACCGCCTGGTCCGAGGAAGAGGTTGTAGAGGAAGCCCTTGTCATTCTGTGGGCGAGTCAACAGTGCAGGGGCGGTGGCAGCGGCATTGGCATGGGGCTTCGACTTCGCGGCTTCCTGCTGGGGGGCGCCAGGCCCGCTTAACGACGAGGGAGTCGACATACTGAGCAGAGGAGGAGAAAGAGAGGGAAGTCAAAGACAACGAGAAAGAAGTACCCCTGAATGTGGATGTATCTACAGTAATAGAAAAGAAAAAAAAGGGGGGCTTTTCTTTTGTCCTTCTCCCTCTGTCTCTCTCGTCTTGCAGCCAGAAATAGAAATGTAGAAAAAAAAAACAGAGTAAGAAGAGTCTGTGAGTAAACTGCAGAAGGGGGAAAAAAAAACAGATTTACCGTTCTTTTTTTTTTTTTTTAAAGCGAGAGGTCACCCTGAAAATAAAACCCGAGCTTATTAAACAGAGAAAAAAAAAAAGAAGATCACAATTATTGTGAGGAGTGCAAGGAAAAAGAAACACACTAAAACAGAGCACGCTAACCAGAAAACAAAGTGCACACTACCTAGGACAAACAACACGCTTTAAAAGAAAAAAAAAAAGTGATTATAATCATCATCGTTGTGGATTAAAGATGAAGGTCGTTCAAGAATAAAAAGCGCAGTTTCGTTTGCAAACTCAGCGTAAGAAGAAAAAAAGAGAAAGGAAGGAACAGGAAGGAGACAAGGAAAAAAAAAGAGGTTCAAAGGAGAGAGCGCCAAGCGATTGGTGACCGCACACATCAGGCTGCAGTCACTCGCCCGACTACAACAAAGCAAAACTCGTAAAACCATGCATTACGCACAGTAAGAAAACCGCCGTTGAGGGGGATGGGAGAGATGGAGGGAGGAGAAACGGGAGAAAAGGGGAAGGCTCTCTTCACCGTATGACTATTGGTTTCTCATTTTTAGACGACAAGGCAGCGAAGAAGTCTCCATCTCACTAACAATTGCAATTCGTGAAGAAGAAAAAAGGGGTAATATATATATATATATATATATTATGTGTTTATTTACTTATATTAACAGAACCAACACACACACACGCTTACCGAAGGGAAAGAAGGAGAAGGAGGGAAGACAAAAACAGTGATGACGCTAAATCACAAAGGCATCTGATTACGCATACACAAAGCAAAAAAAAAAAACGGAAAAGAGGAAAAGGAAATAATAACAACAGGCCAAAAGAGTTTTGTATAGTGAGAAAGGAAAGTCAAAAAAAAAAAAAGAAATCATGTCTTCCCAGATGCAGATCCCGCCAACCTCCTCTGTTTGCTCATCCCTTGGCAACGGTAAATCACCCAGTAAGTCCTTTCCACGAGTATCGTTGCATATGCTCACGAAGCAATTAAAAAAAAAAAAGAAACCAACAGCAACCACAGCACACACATATATACACACCAAACTACACATACGGGTACATTCATGTATATATATCTACTTATTTGTTAGGGTGTTTTCAAAGTAAGAAAGAAAAGCGAATCAACAGAAAGGCCTATGTAAGAAGAAAGAAAAGGAACAGAAACAACAACACAAAAAAAAAAAAGAAACAGAGGCAAAGGGTGTCTCCGTAAAAAAAAAAAAGCTTCGCGGACCAGCACGCATGCAGCTCAAAGACTAGGCAGTCAGCTTCACAGACCACGGGCTCGGCTTCTTGCCGTACTGGATGTCCAGAATCTCGTTCAGGAAGCGGCGAGTGACGCTGTTCTCCGGACACGGCACCGCGTACTCCTTGCCGCGGTAGGCGAGGAGGTCAACAGGGGAAACGATCGCAGCCGTACCGCAGCCGAAGCACTCAATCACGCGGTTCTCCTGCAGCGCCTCCACCAGCTCCTGCACAAAGTAGGGGCGCTCCGACACCTCGAACTCGCCCCACTCACGCGCGAGCTCCAGAATGGAGTCACGCGTCACGCCAGGCAGGATGGTGCCGTCCAGCGGGGCCGTGATCAACTCCGTCTTGCCCTCCTTCGTCTTCCACAGCGTGCAGAAGTTCATGGCCCCGACCTCCTGCACCTCACCCTTCGCCCCCAGCCACAACACCTGGTCGTAGCCGTGATGGTGCGCCTCCTCCTGCACCAGCAACGGACCCGCGTAGTTTGCTCCCAGCTTGCTGCCGCCCGTACCACCGGGCCACGCGCGCTTCCGCTTCTCCTCCACCAGCAGCTTCACCGGATTGATCGCAGTGGCGCCAGACTGGCCTTCCGGCGGGGGGTAGTAGGGCCCCACTGGAGAGGCAATCACGAAGAGGCGCACGGATTTAGACGGTGCAGCGCCGAGATGCGGCGAGAGGCCAATCGCCGCCGGACGCAGATAGAGGGAGTAGCCGAACTCCTTCGGCACGTAGTCCTTCTCCGTGCGCACAAACTCCTCAATCACCTTCAGCAGCTCCGCTGCGTCGAACTTCGGCATGCACAGTGTGTGCATGCTGTCCTGCAGACGGGCCACGTTCTTGTCCGGGCGAAAGAGACGCAGGTGCTGCTCCGACAGCTTCTCCCCTTTTGACGCCTTCTCGATGTCCGCGATGTCCGCGTACGCCTTCATACCCTCGAAGCACTGGGTGGCATAATGCAGGCAGGAGGTTTGCGGCGGCAGGGAGAAATTCGCAAAAGGCGTAATCTGCGGTGCCCCCCACTTACCATTGTCGTAGTCGATGATCACCATGTGCGGCGTGAAGACAGTGCCGAAGGCGACACCCTTCATCGGTGGCAGCGGCGGCGGGTTCGCCGCCAATTTTTTTGTGAGGGACGCGGCAGAAAAGGAGGCTTGGGTTTTGCTCGCCCCATGCGACAGCCAACGACGAGTCAGGAACATACTCGGAACGGCTGTTGCTTCTCTTTTCTTGTTTTTTTTTTTTTTTTTTTTGACAGTGTGTACTTAGCGTCTTTTTTTGATTCGGCAGTGCTGCGTGGTGAGTTAGTGCTGGAGGAAAGTAAGCGTCGTCTTTGGTTGACTGTTGCTTTTTGGGAGAAAAATCAAATGTATATATGTAAGTGTGAAGAAAGGTAAGCAGCAGTGGTGTCAACGTGGAGGTCGATCACGGCATGAAATCTCAGCATGAAGCGTGATGGGTGACAATCACCCGATAAAAAAAAAAACAATAATAATAACAATGACAATAATAAAATAAAGCGTGAGAGTTCAAGAGAAAGGTACAGAGTAAAAAAAAGCGAGTGTATGGGGAAAAAAAACGAACGGTAGAGCTCATCTTCAGCCTCGTTTGTGTATTTATGCCATCCTCGGCAACTTTTATTTTGGGCTTTCTTACAGCAGCTCCAGCAAGACGTAAAGAAGTAGACATTAAACAGTTCCGAAACGAAGCCAATGTGAATACGTACATAAGTCTAAGAAGCTCAAAAGAAGAGAATCAGGGCGACCGTTGGCGGCAACTACCAGAATACAAAATCACGACTTGGAAAAAAAAAAAAGAGAGAAGTACGCGTGTTCAATTCAAAGGAGCTCTGCTTTTGTGTTTTTTTACGAGTTTACGTCGAATCCGACTTAACGTCCCCGTAAATCAAAAAGAGAGAACACGTTCTTCCCTTGTACGTGGAGCCTGATGGTATGAGCAACGGAGCTTTTCGTAACGAATAAAGAAAAGGTGCTACTGTAAAGAAAAAAGGGTGGAGCGCAGTATCGAGAGCTTGTACAACAGACGAAAAGAAAAAAAAAAGAAGGAAGAATGAAAGAAGCTAGAACTGAGAATAAAACAAAAACACAAATATATTTAAAAAAATCCTATTTAACTTTTTTTTTCAAGTCAAATTACCTTTGAAAACACATTCAGAAAAAAAAAAAAAGAGACGATGTGCACAGTGGCGAACAGAAGCTGAACAGAAGTGCAAGTGCGGCAAGACTTGCACATACGGCAGGACCACATCAAGCTGCCATCATCAATTCAGTAACACGCAGGAAAAAAAAAAAAGCCTGCATCGAACAAAAAAAAAAAAAAACAGAATCCGTTTTTCTCGATTTAATCGAAAGAGAAAAAAAAGCCCACGGAGAGGTGAACGTACGAAGGCCGAAAAAACAGAGGAGGAAACTGCTTGAAAGTACTTCAAGTCGCTAGATCACACACACACCCTCCGTGCTCTTCCTCCTTGTTGACATTCTTCTCATTTGGAAGATTAGTGTGAAGAGGAACGGTGTGGTGAACGGGTGCCATCAGTACAACGTGAGCAAAACGCACCTTCACGCAATCCGATCGTTGCGCAGTCCTCACGCGCAGACGCTGACCGCAGACGTTGGTGATGTTAACGTGTAATTGCAAGTAGAGCAATCTGCGGCAAGGAGGAAAGAAGAGAGAGAACAGAAACAAAAAAAAAAGAAAGAGGAAGAAGAAAAAAGAAACAGAGGCAAAGGGTGTCTCCGTAAAAAAAAAAGCTTCGCGGACCAGCACGCATGCAGCTCAAAGACTAGGCAGTCAGCTTCACAGACCACGGGCTCGGCTTCTTGCCGTACTGGATGTCCAGAATCTCGTTCAGGAAGCGGCGAGTGACGCTGTTCTCCGGACACGGCACCGCGTACTCCTTGCCGCGGTAGGCGAGGAGGTCAACAGGGGAAACGATCGCAGCCGTACCGCAGCCAAAGCACTCAATCACGCGGTTCTCCTGCAGCGCCTCCACCAGCTCCTGCACAAAGTAGGGGCGCTCCGACACCTCGAACTCGCCCCACTCACGCGCGAGCTCCAGAATGGAGTCACGCGTCACGCCAGGCAGGATGGTGCCGTCCAGCGGGGCCGTGATCAACTCCGTCTTGCCCTCCTTCGTCTTCCACAGCGTGCAGAAGTTCATGGCCCCGACCTCCTGCACCTCACCCTTCGCCCCCAGCCACAACACCTGGTCGTAGCCGTGATGGTGCGCCTCCTCCTGTGCCAGCATCGGACCCGCGTAGTTTGCTCCCAGCTTGCTGCCACCCACACCACCGGGCCACGCACGCTTCCGCTTCTCCTCCACCAGCAGCTTCACCGGATTGATCGCAGCGGCGCCAGACTGGCCTTCCGGCGGGGGGTAGTAGGGCCCCACTGGAGAGGCAATCACGAAGAGGCGCACGGATTTAGACGGAACAACCGAAAGCGTCTTGGCGGTGCCAATGGCGGTCGGACGCAGATAGAGGGAGTAGCCGAACTCCTTCGGCACGTAGTCCTTCTCCGTGCGCACAAACTCCTCAATCACCTTCAGCAGCTCCGCTGCGTCGAACTTCGGCATGCACAGTGTGTGCATGCTGTCCTGCAGACGGGCCACGTTCTTGTCCGGGCGAAAGAGACGCAGGTGCTGCTCCGACAGCTTCTCCCCTTTTGACGCCTTCTCGATGTCCGCGATGTCCGCGTACGCCTTCATACCCTCGAAGCACTCCATAGCGTAATGCAAGCAGATGGTTTGCGGGGCGAGAGAGAAGTCACCGAACGGGACGATCTGCGGTGCCCCCCATTTACCATTGTCGTAGTCGATGATCACCATGTGCGGCGTGAAGACAGTGCCGAAGGCGACACCCTTCATCGGTGGCAGCGGCGGCGGGTTCGCCGCCAACTTTTTTGTGAGATCAGCAGCCTTGAAAGACATGATTTCGATAAGCGTGAAGAAAAAAAAAAAACAACTTTGAACAAAAAAAAAAAACGAGAAAGAGTCACGTAAGAAGTGCAGTGGGTGATAAGGTTGCTTGTAGGACAGCAAAGCAGTGCTGCAGTCAAGCGCCGGTAAAGCCAAAAACACAGTGAAACGGTTATAAAAAAAAGCAAAAAAAAAAACAGGAAGGAGAAAAAGGACTTGAAATGTCAGAATTAGGTCAAGCAGATGTTCACAAGGGAAAACGCACACACACACACACACAAAAAAAAAAAAAGCAAGGTCGTTGGCAACTCTTGCAGCACCCCACGAAGAGACGGCGGAAGAGGAATCGCACGGAGAGAAGGAACACTTTCATTCGAACTTATAAGCCCTCCTTCCCTCTCCCCTTCGAAAAAAAAAAAAAGGTAATTGCCTCGTTTCTCTCCCGAAGTCAGCCTTTTCACGGGAAAGGAAAAAAAAAAAAGGCATGCAGTTGCTGACTTTTATATAGTTTTACTCATATGATAAGCTCATCATTTTTCTTTCTCCTGTTTCTTCGACGCTCATATGTGAAATGCACTTCGCAGCACAAACGAAAAGGTGCATTCGGAACGGCAGATGAAATGAGATCCCACACTTAAAGGGGGAAAAAAAAAAGTAGAACGAAAAGGAAAACAGAAAAAAAAAAAAAAGAAAGAAGGAAAAAAAAAAAAGCAACGCTTATAAAAACAGTTACATGGCAACACGCCGCAGCGTGCGCAAAAATCCAAAACAGGTTTTCCTCTCTCTCTCTCCTCATTCCCTCTCCCTCTCCCGCACCACCGCGTTCTCCCCTCAGCCCCTCACGTTGCTATAAAAGGCTACAGGGAGAATAAAAGCCCATTCACGTTCAGTCAATTCTACTTTTTCTCCTTTTTTTTAATTATTTTCAACTGGCCGGTGTTTTTGCGTCTTAGGGTTTGCTGATAAGGTCCGCGAGTCGATTCAGGATGGTGCGCTTCTTTCGCCCGCCTGACACGCCCGCACCGCCGATCACCGAGGGCGACCCGCCGCCACTGCCGTACACACTCTCTGCACCCGGCAGCCGGTCCTCTTCTAGCACGCACGACGACAGCAAGCCGACCGGCACGAGCCAGAGCATTAAAAAGAAGCCGATGATGTTGAGTAGAGCGGTGTAGTACATGAGCTTTACCGCGTACCAGTACCACATCGTACTTTCCATGAGGACGGCCGCCACTGTGCACAGCACGAGGGGGCTATTCATCGGGGGCACGAAGGGAAAACTCCGCAGCAGACGCAGGTACAGCGCGTTCACCACGAGGCTCAGCACGGAGCGCCACCAGCTCAGCTGGTCAATCAGCATGATCGATACGTGCACGATCACGTTGAACGTGATCAAGGCGCGCAGGGCCCACTTGGCCCGTGATGGGTACTCCTCGGCGACGTCTGCGACGAACATCACGGCGCAGACCAGACCAAAGGCGACGAGGCCGATGGCCACGGCCACCATCAACGTCGAAACAAGACGGAAAGGGCCAAGGGACTTGTAGGCATGGCGAGGGCGGGCCCACCACTCCCCGTCATCGTCGTCGCCATAATACTCAAACGTGCCTGGCTTATTCGACGGCTCCATTTTTTTTTTCCCCCCCCCTCCTTTGTTATTGTAAACTTCTGGTTCCCTTTTTTTTTTTTTTGGGTGTGAGACAGAATAGCAAAGAAAAAAAAAAAAGAAAGAGTAACCTCCCTTATCTCTCAAATTGTCTTCCTTTTTTTTTTTTTCTCTCTCTCTCTCGTTCCTTAATTTTCAACCATTCTTTTTCTTTCTCTTTTTTTTTTTTTTTTTTGAGCAACCGGTTTCTGTCTGAGGAGTTCAAAAACCACTGACGATGCTAGAAAACAGGGTGTCGTCGATGACGCCCAAATAAGAACTTAGTCACCAGAGATGCGTGAACAACACACTTGCTCTTGACGAGCGATATGGCTTCTCGCGCGAATAGCAAAGGCCGTATTTTCCCGAGGGAGAAAAACGTAGAATGGGAAGAAGACAGCAATCAAAAAAAAAAGAGCGAATAATATAAAATGATCATAGTCTTGCTGATATAATGAAGCACGGTACTAAAAGGTGCTTTTTAGCCTCAATATTCGGAAAACCCCCATGTAAATGTGGCTTAATGAATGCGTTGCTGAGGTTGGCATAGATCTCGAAAAAAAAAAAAGAACACCGAACTTCACAAATACGCATCAGCATCACTGACCTCAACATTATCAAAGCCTGCAAGAGCACTTAAGCTGTGTAGCCTGTTTCACTCTTCCCCAGACTCTGCTTTGTATCCGAGATATGGCGGAGTCTGTTATTCGATGTTCAGACACTGTGGTTTGCTCTTTTTTCTTGTCTTTTCTTTTTTTTTTTTTTTTTAACAGCCTGAAAGACATAAATAAACTATAAAAAAAAAAAGCTATAATAAGCCTGGTTATTGAAAAGGGAGGAGAAAATAAGAAAAGAGCTGTGCGATCTGTGGCGGGAAAAGCCGTGATCGCTCCGTGTCTTTAAACAAAAGAGGATTAATAAGAAAAAAAGAAAAAGACTGAAAATCACAAAAAGAAGGGGAAAAGAAAAACAACAAAAAAAAAAAAGCAACAATATTAATAGCCACAAAGGCAAAAGTCCTCGCATTTGCTTCTGAAGCTCATTTTTTTTTTTTTTGATTATTCAACTGCTTATTGCACTCGCATTGTGCTCTTTTGACCAAAGCAGTCAAGCCCGAAAGATGTGGCATAACGGCCGCAAGAAGAGAAATCCAGTTCAGGCGGAGAATTAAAAAGAAAATACTGGAAATGGGTATACGCCAGCATAATGATAGCAATAAAAACAGCAATTAACAGAAAAAGAGTGGGGAAAATGCTGAGGAACCCGGTATTGCCGCATTTACCAATCTGCCTTTGTTAGCCTCAATTTTTTTTTTTTCATTTTCAATGGCAAGGCGCGGCTTCCCTTTCTTTTTCTTCCCCCTCTTCTTTTTGTTTACTAAACCGTACTCTGTAAATGAACAGGAACAACGAAAAAAGAAAAAACACCGAAGTATATATATATATATATATATATATATTGTATGCCATTGCCGGCAGCTGCAATGAGGCGGGGGATATGTAAACAAAATGAAACGGAAAAGGAAAAAAAAAAGAGTTTGTATATGAGAGAATCTGTGTTATAGGAGGAGACCTGAAACGAAAAAGTGCTAACAGAAAAAAAAAAAGAAAAAAGCGCAGAAGGTCACAGGCCGACTTTGGGAGGGCAAATGCTGCAGCGAGTTCGAAAGAACTCTCAGTGTGTGTGTGTGTGTGTCTTTTTTGTGTGGGTGAGAACTTTGCCCGTGAGATGGAGCTGCATTGACTATACGCAGAAAAAAAAAAAAGCTACTCCCCCCCCCCTCTCTTCCTGCAACGGTGGCGAAAAAAAAAAAAAACGCCCCAGCTTAGAAACAGTTCGGTACATCAAATAAAAAAAAGAGAGACAAGCGATCGCAGCACGATGATTCCGCGTTTAAACAAAACGCGAAAGCCACCGTTTAAAGATAACTTGTTTCTCTACTTTTTTCGTCGACACAAAAGTACCTCTCTGAGTGCGTACTTACTTTTTTTTTCTCTCTTCTCACCATTTTTCTTTTCTTCATCGCGCATTTTTCTGTCTGTATTAACTTTTAACTCTAAAAGAAAATAAAAAGCGCCCTTTTTTTCTTTTTTTTGAGGTCAACCTTCGTTCTCTATGGTTGGGATACGCGCACACAAGTGTGGCTCTATTGCCCATAAAAGCCGCTCGTACACTTTGTCAGTTTCTCAAGCAACGGAGGACAACGAAGAAAAAAAAAAAAAAAGAAGCAGTGCGGGCCTGACAGCAACTTGTTGAGATTCACCTGTGCGCCACGCTCAGCCCCAATTTCTTTATTCGTCTGGCCAGCCCTCTTTTCAAAAGTCCTCCGCAAGCGAGAACTTCTTCGACGTGCCCTCCGTGCTCATCACGCCGGCCTTCTGATACTCGCCCACCTTCTTCTCGAAGAAGTTCGTCTTGCCCTGCAGCGAGATCATCTCCATGAAGTCGAACGGCTGCGTCACGTTGTAGTGCTTCTCCAGCCCCAGCGATACAAGCAGCCGGTCCGCCACGAACTCGATGTATTGCGCCATCAGGTCCGCGTTCATGCCGATCAGTCGCACCGGCAGCGCGTCGCAGATGAACTCGCGCTCGATGTTCACCGCGTCTACGATGATCTCCAGCACGCGCTCGCGCGGCAGCTTGTGCTTGATGTGCGCGTTGTACAGCAGGCACGCAAAGTCCGTGTGCAGGCCCTCGTCGCGCGAGATCAGCTCGTTGCTGAACGTCAGCCCAGGCATCAGCCCGCGCTTCTTCAGCCAGAACAGAGCGCAGAACGACCCCGAGAAGAAGATGCCCTCCACCGCCGCGAAGCCGATCAGCCGCTCCTGGAAGCTCGCTCCGCTGCCGATCCACCGCACCGCCCACTCTGCCTTCTTCTGGATGCACGGGATCGTCTGGATCGCGTGCAGCAGCCGCAGCTTCTCCTCGCTGTCCGTGATGTACGTGTCCAGCAGCACCGAGTACGTCTCTGAGTGGATGTTCTCCATCATCAGCTGGAACCCGTAAAACGCGCGCGCCTCCGGCACCTTCACGTCGCTCATGAAGCGCTGCGCAAGGTTCTCGATCACGATGCCGTCGCTGCCCGCGAAGAAGGCAAGCACGTGCTTGATGAAGTGCTGCTCCCCGTCGTTCAGCTTCACCCAGTCCTTCATGTCGTTGCCCAGGTCGATCTCCTCCAGCGTCCAGATGCAGCTCTCCTGCTCCTTGTACTTGCGCCAGATGTCGTGGTACACGATCGGGAACAGCACGAAGCGGAACGGGTTCTCCTGCTGGAGCGGCTCGTCGTCCGCGTCCGTCCCCTCCACAGCCTTGTCCGCCGGCAGTGTCGCCGCACCAGACGTCAGCGGCTTCATTAGCCGTTCCTCCGACCGCGATTGGTCCGCCGCAGCCTCGCCGGACGTGCGAGCCACGTCCGACTCCACCGCCTCCTCAGAGCGCGGACGCTTCATTGCAACTTTGCTGGTGTTGGTGGCCTCAGACGACGACATCGCGTATTTTCTGCATGGGTTGTTTGAGCTGTGTAAAGTGCAAATGGAAGTTAAAAAAAAAAAACCAGAAGGAGTGTTGGGTCTGAATAATGAGCTGTTTTTTTTTTTTCTCTCTCTCTGCTTCTACTGTTAATTATATATAAAAGGTGTTGAAGGATATTTCAAAAGCAACTAAACAAGAAAAAAAAACAGAGTCACGTCGGAATTATGAAACGTTAGTGGCGTTTGTAGATGTTGCGTGAAGATGAGGAGATGAAGAAAAGAAGCAGTCAAGAGTGGCTTCCATTCTTTTCTAGGCAGTACACAGGATGTAAAAGCAATTCGGCAAATAGACTCTGAGGCTTGTCGAAGACAACTCGTTTCTTTTTTTTTTCTTACAAAAAACGTGCGTACACATCTTGAGTGTCCTTGGACGTCAAAGGAAAAAAAAAAAAGAGCGTCAGCAGACGCACAAGTGTGTATACGTCGCGCGTCGATGCTTGCGAAACACGCACTTTTTAGGAAGTTGGGTATTGTGCAAGGAGGCTTTCCAGCGCTAGGTGTTGGAGATGTAGATTAGAGTGCGCTCCGACCTGAAGAAGGCCAGGCTGTCGGTTACGTTTTAATGAAATAGTTCAGTGCATTTATCTTCACCTTCTCTTCTGAATTAAGCGAGGCACGTCAGCTGTCCATCATTAATTAAAAGAAAGCAAAACCCTAAAAAAAAAAAGTAGAGAGAGATTAAGATTAGCTTCTTGGGCTTTCGCAGTTTCACAACCGCGGCCGCTTGCGTGCGTCATCGCCCTTCCCTGCCGACTCTGGCACATCACACGCGATCACCACCACGCGCCGCCCCTCCACGCTGGATGTAGGCGCCTCCGCCACGCCCTCGCTTCCGTCCTCCACGTTCTTGCGAGAGGTCCGCCGTTTCCTCGCAGCCCCCACAGCCCCAGTCGGACCCACCGTCACGTCTTCTGCGAAAAAGAATGGCCCCGGGGCGTCGCGGGGTGGGCGGATGGCAAGACAGCGCATCGCCGCCGGCTCCGAAACAAGCAGCACCGCCTGCCCAGGCACCACTGGCTCGTCCTCGAAGCACCGCGCCGTCACGCGCAGCTGGAGCGCAGCGGCGGCCTCGTCGGACGGGCTCGGCAGATGTGGATCCGCTTCTTGGCTGTGACCTTCCAGCTTCACGGCTGCCAGGTTCATCGAAACGGCCGTCACAGCCGCGGGGAAAGGCACGGTCGGTAGACGCACCTGCATACACGAGGCAAACGGCGACGCCTCGGCCACGCCGGCGATCAACCCGTGCTGCACGCGTGCCGCGACGAGGGTGGTCATGACATTCACCTGCACATCTCCCTGTGGGTTGATCTGCCGCGCCGTGTCTGCGTGGATTTCCACGTCTTGGATGTGCGCGATGACGTACGCGTCGGCAGGCGGGCAGGACGACGACGACAGCGGCGAGGGTGCTGAGGCGGAAGACAAGGGAGGAGGAGAGGAAGAAGGACGTGTCGCGCTGCCCTGAGGCGATAGTCGAATCTCGTCCGTCTGCTCTCCCTCCACGCTGTGCGGCGTGTCGCCGCCATGCTGCTGCTGTGCCAGGTCCTCCGCAGAGGGTTCGAAGGAGCGGTGCAGCAGCTTCTTTAGCACCATCTCGTGCAGAATGGTCTTGTCGCGCAGGTGCCGCTGCGGCAGCACAACGGAGATGACCTTCGTGACGGAAATCGGATCGCGAAAGTGCGCCGCGCCGAGAGAGAAAAACGGTGCAGGATCGGCCACGTCTTTTAAAAGGGGCGCTGCCGCAGCTGTGGACGGCCTCTTCGCCGTCGCGGACGCCTTTTTTCGCTGCTGCACCATGGTTGATCAATTTAGGAAAAAAGCAAAATCACACGTCCTTTTGTTTTCTTCGTAAAAACAAAAGAAAACGGCGAAGAAGTGTAACGTAAAATGAGAGGGAGCACGAGCGCCTCACATGTTGTCAGAAAAGGCATGGAGAAGGAGAGAAAAGAGGGAAAAGAGAAGGAGCATTAGTCGGCTCAAAACAAAAAAAAAAAAAGGCAAGGATCCAACGCTGCTGTGGCAGCGAAAATGTATGTGTAGCAGTAGCTGCATCCGCAAAACGATCAAACGCTCCAAAAACGAGCCATTCCCGTCCAGCCTTTATTTGTGCTCTCTGTTAAACTCAAAAAGCAAGAATCTCGTCTTCGCTTACTGTTTCGTCTTTTTTTTTTTTTTGCAGGTATGACCAGCTGGCACATGTAGCACTACATGGCTTACTTTCTTTCTTTCTCCGGTTTTGTGGACCATCTCCACATCAACCCACCAGCCAATGTACTTCTCCCTTTTCAGGAGATACTTCTACAGATGTAGTGGCGTAGGGTGCCTTTGAGCACGTTCCATCTACACACGCAAACGTAGCCACAAAAAAAAAAAAGGAAAAACCAAGACTGTACAGAGTTGGGCGGAATTAGCCGCCAAGGGAAAAGAAGGCACAACTTCAGAACGAAGATGAGAGTAACCAAAAAAAAAAACGAAAAAGCTCTATTTTATAAGTAGAGGAAGAGGGAGGAAGTGGCAACCCTAAAAAAAAAAAAAAAAGAGGGAGGGCTGGGTGAATAGAAGGTCATCTCTGTCCACCTCACCAACGAGACTGTTAAGCATGTGTGTGTGTGTGTGTGTGTATGTGTGTGTGTGCCTGTGTTTTTTTTTTTTTTGACAATAACATGGCACACATCACAGTGGGTACCGGCACATCGCAACTCTCACACCTCTACAGTAACATGAGAAACCCAAACAAAGGAAAGCTACTGAAAGAAAAAAAAAGAAAAGAAACCAGCATATCCGATACACGACATGTTCACAAGACGCACATAAGAAAAGCAACTCTACTGCTACGTCTGCTGATCGTAAGAGTTGCCGTGCATGGAATGAAGCGCTTGCGCGCTCCGCTCACAGCTCACCGCCGCTGCTGTTGCCTCCCATGCTCAGTGTCAAAAACTGGCTCATCGTCCGCTGCGGTGCCGCCGCCGCCCTGGCTGGCGTGTCGCGAGCTCGCACTCGGGTCACCATCGCCTGCCTTAACGGTTGTTGTCGCCGCAGTGGTCGGGCTTGTGGCAGTCTCCCCGTGATGCCGCGGCGCCGCCGCACGCAGGCAGCGGCCATCGTTTGCATCCAAGTCCGCCGCATTGCTCGACGGGTGCACAACGCTGTTTTCGTGGTGGTCGTCGTAGTCGTGGTCGTTGCTACTCACCTGCGCTGCGCGATTGCCGCTGCCCTTGTCCTCGGACTCCTCCTCAAAAACGTAATCCAGCATATCGCGCACGTCCACCACCTGATCCGGCGACTCCTGCCAGGTTTTCAGTTCACAGTTATAGTACTCGCATGTCAGCGGGTCCCAGAACATGTTACGATCAAAAGAGTAGTACATGTCACTGCGGTCGTCGTAGACCCAGTCCGAGGCGCCGGCGATGGGCACGCCCAGCTCCGCCGCGGTCAGGTAGGCGGCGTCGTACTCGCGCTGAAAGAAGCGGTCGAAGAGGCGGTTGCGCTTCACCCGTTGCTTGCGGGCATGTCGGTACGCCGGCGTGTCAGCCGACGGCCGCCGCTGCGCCGTTGAGGTGGGCGCCACAGGGCGATGCTGCGGGCGATGACGGGAGCCGACTGGGTAGGCGGCCGAGCCGCCTTGATACTGCCGCTGCTGCGTGGGTGGAGGAAAGGAGAGATAGCTCGTCAACTCCGATCGGTCGGTCCGCTCTGTCGGCGCGGTCAAATGTGTCAGCACCGCGTCATCGCTGCCGCTGCCGCCGCTGCGGGCGCTGTCGTCGGTACCATGAAACGCGCTTTGCTCCATCGAGGAAGACAGCGGATCTCGCGCAGCAGCCGTAGGAGGTGCCATGGCACCGCCATCACCGCTGCTGCCATTACGCGGGTCTCTCGAAGACGGTCCGCGCTTGCCGTGGGTGCTGGGCACACCAGCGAAGGAGACGTGCGTGGCGCTGCGCGCCAGTTGCTCCTGCTGCTGCTCGTAGGTGGGCAAGAATGGTGTCGCTGCGTTGTCGGACATCTCGTCCCCGCGCCTGCCATCACCGCCGCGCTGCGTGGTGGCCAGCCGACGCATCTCATTTGGTGTCGACGGCGGCACGCTGCCGTTCACCGCCGCGTCCGCATCACCGCGGCTGCCTCGCTGCGCCTGTGCCGCTACATCCTCGTCCTTCCGCTCCGCGTTCCCGTCGCCTGCAGCGCTGCCATCCAGCACGTGCACCATGTAGTCCTCCGCCTCCGCGTGGCGGTGCGAGGCGCGGCGCCGCTCTGCTTGCAGCTGCTTGCGCGCCGTCACGCGGATGTTGTGGATGTAGCTGTGCATGCAGAGCGCCAGCAGCAGCGCCACGCCGTGCACCGCCAGCGAGCCTAGGAAGAGCTTGTACCCGTACCGCCACGATACGCTGCACATAGGGCTGGAGAGGTGTTCGCCTTCACAGGTGCGTCGGATGCAAGAGCTGTAGTGGTGGAAGAGCACCACCGCGATGATGCCGCAAATCGTACCGAAGAGAAGGTCGAAGAAAAGGACGAGGAGGGCCTTGCTACGGGTGGGTCGGGCAACGATCCACGCCGTGAGGGCCAGCGCGATCAGCTCGCACAGCAGCTGCAGGATGGCCATGGCCCAAGTCGTGCCAATAAAGCGGTGAACGAAGCTGGCGGAGGCGGTGCAAAGCGTCGCACCCGTCACGGCGTCGGTTACCGTCCACTCCAGTCGCGAGCTCACGCGCGAGCTGCAGGAACGCAGACTGCTATCACGGCATGCTACAAACAAGCCCACGGAGAGGTAACGGTCCGCTTGCTGCAGGCCCACCCACTCCGTGGTGCAGGTGCTAAAGACGAGACAGAAGATGCTGAAGGTCAGAACGACCAGCAGCATCATGCAGAACCGCCAGAGCACGTTCACCGCGTTATACTTCTGTTCCTTGTACAGGACGAAGTTCTCCAAGTCGCAGCGGCTGTACGTCTTGCGCTGGTGGGCGGTCAGGACGACGGTGCTGAAGCCCATGCGGTGTCGCAGCACCACCATGCTCGGAATGCCCCAAGCCTCCCCGCGCGGCGGCTGCTCCTCAAAGGCCGTGAGCGCTGCCCTTCCCACGTCGGCGTCGGACGGGTACATCAGCGCATCTGGCGGGGACATGGAGAGGTGGCTCACGGCGCTGTCATCGTTGGCGTGCGACGGCGTGGGCCGCCGTGCCGCGAAGGCGCTCTCTTGCTCACTGGCGTTCGCACCTGTGCCATTATTACGAGGAATCATAGACTTGGCTTCGGGTTGGTGGTTGTCCCCGCCGATGTATGCGCCACCGTTGCTGTCTATGCAAAACGGCGAGGTGTAGCCGGACTGGTGCGCCGGTGAGTGGCTTCCACCGACGTGTGAGCCGCTGCCGCCGCTGTGGGACGATCCACTGCGGTTGTGGTGGTGGTGATGACGCGTTAAGGCTGGTGGTGACCGCGTCTTCAGCCGCAGCGATGATTTCCGCGTGGCAAGCGCGCGTGGGGACGTCGTCGTGACGGCTGCTGATGCTGATGTTGCCGCGTCGTTTGCGGGTGTGTTCGTCGTAGGGCTTTCGCTACGTGTAATTCGAACGGTGAAGGGCTGCTCATGCGCTGCAGTGTTTTGTGAACCGCCTCGTGAAGGTGTAAGAGGAGAAGGAGCAGCAGCAGCAGCAGCAGCGACACCGGAGGAAGGGGCAGCGCTGCGTACACCCGCGTTGTCGACTGGCATGCACGACGCGCACGGTGCTGCACGATGTACACGCGTGGAAGTGGCGGCAGGAGGAATGGGGCTTGCAGGCACGGTTGCGCAACGACCGTGCGGGGGTTGCCGTGGCTGCCACTGCAACAATGTACGCGTAGACACGTTGCGCGAGGACGACGACTGCGACGGCGAGCGACGATGAGTCGCCTTACGCACAGCGGAGTTCGACGGCGAGTCGACGGGGCTGAGCGCCGGTGACGCGTTGGCAGAAGCACTGTGGAGCTCGGCGTCGTCCAGCTCGACACCGTAGTCGTGCGATAACGGCGGTGGTGGTGTAGACGACGTCTGTGCGAAAGCGCCTCACACGCGTTGCGAATTCTCTTTCTTTTTTTTTTTTTTTAGACAATATACGAACAACACGTGAATAATAGAACTCTGTCGCTGTTGCTGTTATTGACGTACTTTTTTTTTTTTTTCTGTTTGCCTCTCTGTGTGTAGGTGTGTGCGTGTGTGTGGCGAGCAAAAAAAAACAGCTTGACTCCAAAACAGCTTTATGCTATGTATATACGGGCGGACGAAGCGACAAGTTGCTTTTCCCTACTTGTACCTTGAAAAAACAAAGTGCTAGGGGGCAAAACACGAGAGAAAAAAGGAAGAGAAGAGCGACAAACAAAGAACAACATACAAAAAAAAAAAAAAACAAGAAGAGACGAAGCAGTCTACACTCCATCACCTATGTCATCCGCGCAGACAGTCTCATCGCATAAGAGAACGTGAGAAGGGTGAAGAAGGGCCCTGTGGGATTAAACTATACCTTGATGGGCAATGCGTCTATTTGCTGTGAGCCTCTATGCCGTTCTCGTTATAGCCTCCATTGTAATGCTCTTTGTTCGCTTTCAGACTTGGGTATTTCCAGAGACCGTGAGCGTGAGCTCACACTGAAACTCTCTCTTTTGTCATTGCAGCGGAGAAAAAAAAAAGCAGCAAAAACCAGACCGGAAGGAAGGAAAATAAGAAAAGAAAAGAAAAGGTGGCGAGGGTACCTTTATTTAGGTTTGTGAAGCGCAGTGTCGAAAGACGGCGTCAAGGCACGAAGCAGTTGTTGCGGTGTTGGTTGCTCTTGCGGCTCCAGCAGCGCTTCCACCCTACTGGCCAGCTGCCGCACCGCATCCAAGATAGACTCCGCAGACTTTTTGTGTTCGTTGAAAGTCGCCTGGCGTGATATGATGATATCGTACACTCGCGTGAGCTTCTCGCGCATCTCCTCCTCCTGTAAAATGGCGTCGACGTCCACCTGCGCCAGTCCAGCAGACAACGGTGATTCTGACATTCTGATGTTGTTGTTTTTTTTTTTGTGTGTGTGTGCCGGCTTGATGTAAAAGCCAGGGAAAAAAAGGCAAAGCTACCCGTAACGCCGCTTTCGAAACTTGGTCAGCTAAGGCTATCCAGCTTTAGTGAGCCTTTTTTTTTTTTGCTGTTGTTGTTATTGTTGTTGCTATGTGAGAGAAAAAAGAAGACAGAGAGAGAAGAAGACCAGAGCAGAAGCAAAAGAATGAAAGTGGTTTTTCGTTTTCAAGAGGTGCCCTTCATTTGATCCGTTCGCTAAAGCAAAGCCAGCGCAGTTGTGGGGGAAGGGGGGTCCTTCCTCCCCTCCCCTCCTCGCGGAAGCAAAAACCGTCTTTTAATTCTCTATACTTGCTGAAAAGACACCAGTTTTTGGTCGCCACGTACTTCCGATCACTGCTTTCTCTGCTTGCGCTAGGAAGAACCTTTGGCAGAAGGGAAAAAAAAAATGACGCACTATTAAGCTCAAGAAGAAGCTGCTGTTGTTGCAAATCCTCTCAGGTATTTTTAAGTGCTACTCTATATATACATGTGTTTCATTGTTGTTGTTGTTTTTTTTTTTCCTTACTTTTGCTTACATGAAGACACCTAAGTTGATAAATAGATAAAGATCAAAGAAGAAAGATATCATTGCGGGGGGCGTTGTGTGTGACAACTAAGCACGGAAGAAGGAAACACAACAAAAAAAAAAAAACTGATAAATCGTTGAGAAGAAAAAGAAGAATCAGGAACGACATGAAGCGAGGCAGACAAGAGCATACAAAGAAAAAAAAAAAAAAGAGGCGCCACTTTCCTTTTCTGTGTGTATGTGTGTACCAGCGAGAGGCGATTGAAAGACAGGGAATGGAATGGCCACCTAAATTGAGAAAGAAAGAGAAATAACAAAGCCTATAAACCTCTCTCCACCCATCTTACGTTACAAACCAAGACGTTCACACGCGCACGCAATTAAAAAAAAAAAAAGCTTGTCTTTTTAGCCCTCCCTCCCTCACCTCCTCCTTCTGTTCATTTTTTTTTTTTTCTCTCTTTCTTTTTTTCCTCTCTATTTGTTGATTTCTGCGTGTTTCCATATGTTATGTCCTCTCTACCCGTTCATGCTGCCCCAGTCCCCTCTCCCGCGTACGCTGTCATAAGTTCTACCTACTAGCAAATAGTGATTTGTTTGCTTTCCTTTGAAGAAAGAGAAAAAAAAAAAAAGGAAACGTTTGAGAGGAAGAAAAAGAAGTAAGAAAGAAAACTGCGCACGCGCGCACGCCAACATGACCGCAAAAAAAAAAAAAAAAAGACAAAGACACTCCACGAGCCAACAAGTAAAGTGTGGAGGTATCACAAATTGTAAAACAAAAAAAAAAAAGTACATCCTCTTTCTCTTCTTCGATAGGCAGCAAACAGCAAATACGACTTAAGAGAGAGGGAGTGTGTGTGTGTAAGACAACAGACAGAAAGCAGAAAAAAAGAAAAAGGAAGTTGTTCAAACATAAAAGCACTCTTTTTTGGGGAGAGAGAGCAGAAATAGCAACAACCATTTTTCCAATTGTGGTGTGATGGCGTGTTGCGTTCACGTGACTGCTGTTTTGCTTTGTATTCGTTTTTCCTTCCTTTTTCTGCTCTGGTCCTACCGCTATCATAATACCCGCCTCTCCTCGCAGGGGCTCCTCTGCAGGTGCCCCTCGGCTTTGCTTCTCAGTCCCTCATTCGACACTATTGCGGACGGTCCCTCATATCACCACACGTTTGTCTGCGTGAATGACAATGATTATAAAAAAGCGAGAGAAGAGCACAAGAGGAAGAGCCTCGGTCTCATTCGATCTTCTTATACGGGTATACCGCCTTGGGGTATGCGGCGTGCCAGCGCAGCTCGTCCACTTGCGAGTAATCCCAGTGCTTCGCGCACTCCTTCGCCCACCATACTCGCCGCATCATCGACGTTTCCTTGTTGCTCGCGACGTTTTCGAACCAAAGCGGTGCAAGGGACATGCCAATGCAGAAGCCCAGCACAGAGAAACCGGTAAAGGTGGAGAAGAGCACGAAGTACGTGTTTTTGCGGCGCATCACGACATACCACGAGCCTAGCAGCGTCGACGCGGCAGACACGGAGAGGGCGAAGGTCAGCTGACGGCGGCGCTGTCTAAACTGAGAGCCCCACACACCACCCTCCTTCTCAAAGCGGCGGAAGTCGCTGGGCCACATCATGGGCAGATCTGCTATGAGGATCTTGCGGCCGGTGTTTCCTTCGTTCACGTTCATCTTTTCGTAACTGTTGCTTCCTTATATTATAACCTATTCGTAGTCTCTTATCAGGGAGCTAGGTGCGAGTAAAGAAAAGAAAAAGTGAAGCAAACACAGAAAAAAAGAAGTTTTAAAAAATGTGCTGCGCTCCTACACACTCTTGCTAATAATTCTACACGGTGTTTAAAAAACAAAAAGAGGAACCTGAAGTCAGAAGCATTTGTGTGCAGGTTGTCATGAGTGAAACAGATCGCCGAGTTTAACGACAAGAAAGAGGTAAAAAAACGAGGAAGATGAGAAATGTCCCCAGATTTCATTGTTCGGAGACAGTTTGTGAATCGGCTTGGCTGAAAGCAGCGTCAGCGGCGCAGTGGCAGCTCTAAAAAAAAAAAAAAAAGGTGGCCCAATGCACTCTTTGGCTCCTCCACCGAACTGCACACACACACACACAAAAAAAAAAAAGCGGGGACGTTCTTATTCGCATCTATAACAACGCCCGTTCTCTGCTATTTCTTATCGTACGTAGACCTATCACCAAAGCAGGGGCACGCACAGCAGGCTTAGCAACGCATAGATACGCTCCTGCTCTGTGGAGTCTTAACAGAGCGCTCCTTCATAAAGTCTTCTTTAGCATTAATTTAAAAAAAACTATTGTTTCTTTTTTTTTTCTTTTTGAAGTGTCATACCCAAAAAGCAGGGTTTTACCTTTGTCATTTTTTACCTACGGTTGGTTTCAGGTCATCGATGATGGATGACACGCCTTATACTCCAGGTCATTCACAAAATACGACGCGTGTATACTTTTACTTGAAAAAAAAAAAGAGCTTTCAGTACAAAGAAACGACACACAAGCCACAACAGCGAAGCACACGCCAATCAAAAAAAAAAAAAAACAGTCTATCAAGTACACCAGAGAGTGCACCTCCTTTTGTCTTTCTTTTTTTTTTTTTCTTCTTCTCGTCTTCGCGCGCTTACCGGCGACCACGTGGTGGGCTGCGGCTGCGGCTGCGGCTGCGGCTGCGGCTGCGGTTGCGCGAGTGGCGACGGCGCGGCGGGCTACGGCTTCGGGAGTGACGACGGCGGCGGCGCTCGCGATCCGACGAGTCGGAGCGGTGGCGGCGACGACGGCGGTCACGGTCGGACGACGACGACGACGACGACCGGCGACGGCGGCGTTCACCGCTACGGCCACCACGCCGGTGTGGGCACTCGCGTGAGCTGTGGCCGACGGTGCGACACTCCGAGCAGTACGGCTGGCGACACTCCGCACCGCGGTGGCCCTCACGGCCGCAGCGGCGGCAGATAAGCACCTCGCGCCGCTCAATCCGCACCACGTTGCCGCCGTACTCCTGTCCCGACTTGGCAATCGCCTTGTCGGCCTCCGCCTCGCTCCGAAAGGCGACGAAGGCGATGCGAGACTCCGGCTTCACGAAGATGTCGGTCGGGGTGCCGCAGTCCGGCTCAAAAAACGCGCGCAGGCCCTCCTTGTTCACGTTGCTGGGCACATTTCGGACAACGATGCGATTGGGAATCGTCGGCGGTGCGCCGCCGGGCCGCCCACCGTTGCTGCTGCTGCTTGCGTTGTGACTGGGCTTGCGACGCTCCACGCCGATCTTGGCGCCGTTGAGCATCGTGCCGTCCATCTGCAGCGCCTTCTCAAACGCCTCGGCCGTCGTGAAGCCAATGAAGGCGATGTGACGGAACGGGACGAGTGCGAAGTCGTCTATCTCGCCGCAGACAGAGAAGGCGTCCCTTACCTGCCGCCGATCCGTGAACGAAGCCAGGTTGCTGACGACGATCTTGTTGGCCATGTCGTTGCGATCGATGCGCGACCCACGGCGGTTGCCGCGTCCGGCCGCCGAACCGCCGTTCGCAGATGCAGCAGCGGCCTCGGTTTCATGCGGTGCATCGTTCGATCCAGCGTTCGATCCGGCCGTGGCTGGTGTGGCTGCGGCGGCGGGTGCAGCGTGGGCTGCGATGTGAATCGAAACGTCCTCCTGGAAGTCGCTGCCGCTGATAGAGACGGCGCTGGCGGCGTCCTCGGCTTTGTCGAAGACGACGGCCACCGGCGAACCGGAGTTCGGCTCAGGCATGTCCACCGACGTCACATGGCCGATGCGCGTGAAGAAGTCGATGATGTCGTCGCGGGTGGTCGAGCTCGGAAGCCCAGTCACGTAGACAGTGTTGGCGCTCATACTTGACAAGGGAAAAGAAAGCAAAGAACAGCAAAAAAAAAAAGTCTGTTTCTTTCTTCTTTATGCAGATATGCTGAGAGAAAAAAAAAATGAAAGCAGCAACAACAACGACCGAATAACAATCTCAGTTTACTGGTACACAACTGCTGAGAGTTTCCACAGCAAAAAAAAAAAAAAAAAAAAACAGAAAAGCGAGTGAAAAATGGGGGAAAACGAAAAAAAAAAAAAATGGCCAATTAAAAAAAAAAAAATGAGGACTACTGGAGAGATTCTTCCAATGAGGTACTATTTTCTTGGTGTGCGTGTGTGTGTGTGTGTGTGTGTGCGTGAGTGCGTTTTTCTTTTTTTTTTTTTTTTGGCCGACCGCCACATGGTGGTGTTTACGTCCAATAAAAAAAAAAAGAAAAAAAAAAAGATGACGTTGATGATGAAATTGAAATAGAGATGAAAAGCGATAGTAAGAGCGTGTTATGTGTGCGTGTGTGTATGTTGATCTGCTGCCTTGTTGACGGACACGACGGGTGAGACTAACCACCCAAAAGCCACAGAGGGGTACAAAAGAGAAGCGACTCCATCCTGCAGAGCATTTCCACGTATCGCCACTTGCCAGTCCCTGTTCGTTCTCCTCCCTGATCGGGCCTCATCCCCCACCCCCGTTCTCTTGTGCTCGCTCGATCCTCCTTCCTCCTCCCTCCTTTTCCTGCCCAAGACTCGTTTGTAGAAAATGTACACGACGAGATGGCATCTGCCTGACCAATGATGCCTCCACTCTTCTGGTTGTTGTTGTTGTTGCTGTTGTTGTTGTTTTCCTGCTGCCGCTGTACGCTACGATGCTAAGTCGGCACAACTGCCTTCATGTGTTACGTACAGCTTCGGAGTCGAAGGTGGCACTTTTTTGTTGTTGTTCTTGCTGCGAGGCTCCTTGCATTTCTCTAATAAAGCTCAGCCTTTAATGCTCCCTTTCTTTTTCTTTTTTTTTTCCCCCCTTCTGCTGTTTACTTTGCTTCGTTTGTGCGTCAACTGCGTACGAGCGAAATACACCCTAATGGAAGCCTGAAGGTGTGGCCTTTGCATGGCCAAAGATATAACGCCAACCGTGAAAGAAATTTAAAAAAAAAAAAAGAAAAAAAAGGGAGACAACACCCTGCCTTTCGCTCATACTCGTAACCCTGGAGGAGAACGCCCCTGCGTATTCACACGTCCACCGCGTCCATACCTTTCTCTCTCGCTCTGTCCCGTGGTCAGGAGGGACACTGTGACACACACGCACATCCAACCTCCTCATCATCGGTCCCTTGTCGTCAGAGAAAAAAAAAAAAAAGAAGCACCACCTTTCCATCGCTTCTGACGAGAAGAAAAAAAAAAAAGAGGATGCTGTTTACGTGAGTTTTCAAAGTGTCGAGCCCGTGTTTCCAGGATATCGCCTCGCAAAGGCCTCCACATCTCTTCTCCGCACTTCGATGTCGAGCACTGCTGCGTCCTGCTCCGATTGCTTACCATTCCTCGTCACTACCCACAGCCACCACCACTTGTCATGCTCTCCTCCTGTTCCAGTATTGAGAGGAAAAAAAAAAGAGTGGTTCAACTGCTGCTCTCTTACTTTTCCTTCCTCGGCTGGCTGTGCACCACCGTCAACGAACCGCAGTAGGCGTCCACGGTGTGCTGCAGCAGCATGTACTTCATGAGGAAGAGTTCATGCATGACCGGGTGGCCACGCGGCACGTCCACGAGGCGGTTGTGTGCAGTGTCCCAAGGCGACGTCAACAGCAACACCCGACCTGGGTGGTACAGCTCGTGTGACAAGTCGTGCAGGCCTTGGGAGAGGTCAGCGCTCGATGTAGCGGCAACCTTCTTCACATCCGCCAGCGCAGCAGCGACAGGATCTGGTGAGGCTTGGCGGGTCTTGTCGTTCACGACTACATCTTTCTCGTTGATGTCGAAGGCGCCAAGGGCCGCTCGTGCGACGGCCGCCCACGCCGGCTCATCAGTCTCGCACAGACACGGATTCACTCTCTCTACCACTTTCGAATTAGCTGTCACTTCTCCGGAAGCCGCCACACCGCTTTGTTGAGCATTCTCTCTCGATCTGTTGACTGTGCTATCATCCGCGTCCAAGGCAGAAGAAGGGAAAGAAGGCGTTTTAGCAGGGACATGCACCCCCTCCTGATCACGTAGCGACCACGAAGACGCTGGCACCATCACAGATGCTCCATCGCAGCAGCTTTTCGTATTTTCTTCCTCGGACGGCAGGTCTGTCATTTCCACCGCGGCGGCGTCTGCGATCAACCCCTCCCACGCACGGTCCCGGCCCTCCCCCCGGCACCGCTGGCGCAGCAACGCCGCCGCCACCGGAGAAGACCGTGACGCCTGGTCCCCGTCGGCAGTCGACGCCGCTGCGTCAGTTGCGATCTGCGGCCCGACAACGTTTCGCATCAGGCGGTCGATGGTGTTCACCTGCAGACGTGGCACGCAGTCGAAGCCGCTCACGACGTTCCACACCGGGAAACACGCCTGCCGCACCCCGTCCGTCGGCTCCGCCGTCGCAGCAGGAGGAGAAGCAGCGGATGAGGGAGGAGTTGGAGGAGACGTGACAAGGGCGTTGAAGCCGCCATCGCGTGGCACGCAGCTTGCGGCGTCGAAGCAGGACGCCGCCGGCAGCGACAGCGTCGGCATCGGCGCAAACACCACCACGTGAAGGCGGCGCAGCACCGAATCTGGAAAAGTGCGGTCGTGGTGCAGGCGTGTCGCGAGGAGCACCGCTACGCCACCGCCCAGTGAGTGTCCCGTGATGAGAATGGTGTACGTTGGATGCTGTGCCGCCAGCTCCTCCACGCCGTCCAGCAGACCGTCTGGCGTCTCCAGTGTCTGCAAGGCGTAGGGTTCGAGCACCACCTTCGCCTTCCCGGTGCTGTCCTTCTCCATCGTTACCTCCACTCCGGCCTGTGTTGGCGCGGGGCCAGCGGAGGAGCCAGCCGAGAATGCTGCTGCCGATGCCGCTGCCGCTGCCGCCGGCGGCCTTCGTGCGTACTGCGAAGCACGGTTTTCGAAGAGGGCGTTCACGACATGCGCCGCTCCCTGATGGGCGTAGCCCCCACAGAACGGTACACCCACCGCCGCCAGGTCCGTCATTATATCAAACGTGTTCAGAGTGCCGCGGAACGACACCACAATGTAGCCGACGCCGTGGTCCACAAGGAGGACGTAGCTGGGCTCCGTCGTCTTGGCGGCCCAGCGAGAGAGGCGCAGCGCCGACGGCGGCAGCTCCAGCATCGTCGTCACCGCCAAGTCGTTCGCCTCCTTCGCCACATTCACGCTGCTACGGTTCACCGTGAAGAGCAGCGCAGCCGACATGGTCGAAGAGAGGCAGCCGCGGCGGTAGACTTCGCCGTAGACGGCCGTGGCGTAGCGCAGCGCGCGCCAGAGCAGCAGCTGCACGGGAAAAGACGCATCAGGGCCCGCCACCTCCGCCGTGCTCAGCCTGGCAAACTCAGGAAGGAAGTTGTTGATCTTTGCCTTGGCGCTGCTGCTGAGGCTGCTGCTGCCGTCCTTGTTGGTCGTGTTGACGGCGGTGCCGGAGAAACTGGAGGTGAGCTGCGAAAAGAGGGAGGTGTTCATCTTGAGCGGGCGCATCTCGCGCGTGAGAATTGGCACGGAGGAAAGCTGCGGTATCAGCTTCTCAACACCATCCCCTTCATCCTCTCCCCCCACTTTTCCTCCCTCTACCCTTTGCCGTGACTGGTCAGGCCTGCCGGCTGTTCGCTGCTGCTCCTTCTGCTGAATCGCATCCCACGTGATGGATTCTAGCAGCCCCGTGTCGTGCAGGGAGCCGGTGCAGGCAGCGTACAGGGTCTGGTGCGCCTCGCTGAGGTCCTGGATCGCCTGCCGACGCTTTACAAAAGTCAGCGGCGTCAAATTCGGGTAGCGCGACGCCACCGTGTCCAACAGAGCAAACACCCCACTCAGCACGAACTTCACATTGGCGTCTTTACGGCTGTTAGAGCCACCGTTCGGGTCTAGATAGCTGCCCAACAGCGCCTTGACACTGTCCCAGGTGAAAGAGCTAATGCTGCTGCTGCTGCTGCTGCTGCCATCACCTTTGTGTGACGATGCCTCCGCAGCACCGCCTGGTGTGGCCTTCGAGTCTGCCGTGTCCTCCGGCATGTGGTGCGCCGCCGGAGCGAGTACTTCGCAGGCCTGTGATTCGCGCAGCTTCCGCAAACACTGAAGATGCAGCGCCAGGTCGCACACCTCGCAGTGGTAGCCCTCAGAGCCGAAGCCGAGAAAGGGTTGCTGCACCGGCGACGCGACCGCTGCCGCTGGCGGCGTCCCCTGTGTCGCGGACGGGCTTGCTGGGGACCCCATTGGTTGAGTTACTGCGTCGTCCTGCTGCCGTGTAGCAACCTTGGGAGTCTCGACCGCTTTGGTGGTGGGCGAGCGCAGCAACTTGGAAAAGAACGACGGCGTCGACGAGGTTGCCTGGGCGGCAGGTGAGGGAGGAGGCCACACTTTGGTGTCCAGCACCGCTCTGCGACACACCTCACACAGCGTGGGCATGAAGAACTGCGTGGGTCGCAGCCGGTGCACGTGGACGGGCTGCATAGGCGTCGCAGTAACGTTAGCCGCACCAGCATCGCCCTTCCCGCCCTCACCTGCTACCGGCTCGAACTGTTCAGCTTTGATCTCCCCCTCTTTCGCCAATCCCATGTGAACTGCGTGGTGCTCGATGACGGTGTCCGCCTCCATGTACAGGCCAGGTATGGCAAGCCAAGAGAAGAGATCATCCTTTGCAGGCTCACTGCCATGCATCGCAGTGGAACGAGTTGCAAAAACTGCTGCTGTGCTGGTGGGCAGTGTTGCGTCGCTCACTGCAGCGCCGCTCTCGGATGCCACGGGGCACGGCGACGCATGTGCTGACATCTCCTGCTTTGTGCCGGCTGAAGACAACGTGTCTTCTGCGCGCCTCCTGCGGTCAAAAAAGCCCAGCAGCGACTTCTTCTGCTGAGCAGCAAACTTGTAAGAGTCGGAAGACGGAGAGGACACGTCCTGCCGTGCACCGGTCGCGCCAGGCGTCGTCGACAGCGTCTTCTCCCCCTCTTTTTTATGCGCCCCGACAGCGCGGGCAGCTGACGGTGATAAAGAGGCAGCTAGTATGGCTTGTGGGCTGGAGACGCTGTCCTCCTCGTTCATTTCGGCACGCGACGCAGCCACGTCACTTTCGGCGGCTGTAGAAGAAGAGAACGACGGAGAAAAAGCTGGAAGAGCCACACCAGCCACCTTCCACTTCGCCAGCACCGTGTTTTTATCCGTTGTGGTGAGCGCTGGGATTTCGTCCCAGCGTCATTGACAAGTCTCGAAATTACCTGTTTCAATGAGCATCTAAAAAGTAAAGGAAACCACAGGGAACAAAAAAAAAAGTAGGAAACGTAAAAAAAAAGATGTAATGTTGGGGATCTTCTCTGCATCTCCACCGTAGCTGCTCACTTTCACCGCACGCACCAGCAGATAAACAAGGAACGCGGAGGCCTAGGTGTCTGCAGGGATGTGAGAATGTCTGTGTGCCCACGACAAAATACGTCGTAGTGTGTGGTTCGAAAAATCGTTTTTTTTTTTCTTTCTCTTTTTCTTTTTTTTTTCCAATATCACACTTTCTTTTGAAGTCTCCCGATTCTTGTCAACCTCCAGAAAAAAGGTAAAGCAATTCCTATTTAAAGCAGTACACACACATCGACACACATACACACATCCATACGCACGTTCGCGTTTTCCTTTTTTCTTCTTCTTCTTCTTTTTTTTTTTTATAACTCTCATTCCAGGGACCTCCGTTTCGACATCAGCCATGTGAGAAGGTTCCCGTGGTCCAGTAAGCCACAAAGGAGGGTCAGCACGAGCAGTATTGCCACCAGCGCGTAGGGCAGCCTGTAGTTCATCACCGCAGACACAAAACCGTTCTTCTGCTTCGTGGTCTCGTCGGTCGAGCTGGACGAGGGAAGCTTCACAGCCAGTTTCGTTGCCGGTGGCGGGGCTATAGGCGGCATAGACCGCGCCGTCGCAGCAGCCGCAGCTGGAGGAGGAAGAGGAGGAGCAGCAGCAGCAGCAGCCGCGGCGGTGGCGGCGCGTGCTGTGTGGCTAGGCTCAGCCGCCGCCTCACTGTGGCGGTGCGGCGGCGCCTCAGGCGGGGCGGTGTTGCGTGGATCCGTCGTGGATGTCGGTAACGGTCGCGTCTTGGGCACCGCGGCGTTCCTTGTCTCCGCATTTTTCTCCTCCTCCTCCTCCTTCATGCTGATCACAAGGCTGTCCGGCACATTGTTGCGGGTGGCAAAGACACAACGCAGCTTGAAGCGCATCATCGTCGCCGTGTTCTTTGTCACCTGGCCCCGCTGCTTCCAGAAGGCGGACGCGTCCGCCTGCACCTCGCGCGACAGCTTCGCCTCCTTACTGCCAGGAACCCAGTGGGCCAGCGCGGTGCTTGCGGCGGGTGCCTCCACGACTGCGAAGTCGATATGAATGGCGTCTTTCGTCGTCTCCGTCGGCAGCTCCCGCTCTGCCGGGTTCTTCGCCGCCTTCACCTGCTCCGGGTTGAAGGAGAAGATGATGGTAACATGGTCGCCTGCGCCGATGAAGCCGACGGGCGGTCGAACAGAGTAGCGGTAGGGCACCTCGCTGAGGATCTTGAACGACACGGCGTTTGCCTTCGGGTTGCCTTGCACTGTGGGCAGTGGGTTTTGGACCTGCACGACGTTGTCGATCGTGGCATTGGTAAAGGGGAGCGGGAAGAAGAGGCTGTCCTGCGACAGCTTCATCTGAAGCACGTTAGCGGCCATCGTGCCAAATGCTGCTGAAATCAGTTCACAGTTTCGCCTTTTTTTTTTTTTTGCTGCTGTCCGGAAACGTTGAACACGAATTGACGGGTGCGTGCAGCAATAAAACACCAGTGTATAACAATAGAAAGTAAACGAAAAAGAGTCTGCGGTGCTTCGCTTCTGCTCTTTTTTTTTTTTTTTCTCTTTCTTTCTGTATAATTCTGCAGAATACAAGGAAAGTGGTGGAGTAGAGTCGGGGATGTATAAAGGAGAAAAAGAAAGCAGAGGTCGAAACAAGCAAGCCCTCCTCAGAAGAAGAAAAAAAAAAAAAGAGCAAATAATGAGAAAAAAATGGTGTCAATTCGTAGTGAAGTACAAATGGAAGAACCTGCGCGATGGAGCGGAAGTGTAAAAGAGACAGTCAGCAAAACCTGCTGCTAAAATTACATACATAAATTAAAAATGATAATACAAACAGGAAAAAAAAAAGAAGAAGAAATACGAGAAAAAGAGGTGCTGAATGGGAGGGGGGGAGGGGTTTTTTTAAGGGGGAAAAAAAGAAAGTAATATGGCAATAGCGGTACTTACCACCACGAAAACGTATTTCACTGTTTTTTTTTCCCCCCTTTGCTTCGCGTTCCTGAGCCACAGGCGTGTCATGTCTAAGAAAAAGGAGATTGGTTGAAACGTTGCTTCTTTTTTTTTTTTGTTATTGTTGATGTGTGCGTGTGTGTGTATGTCAAAACAACTCATTGAATCTCTCAGAAAATGTGCTGCGTGTTCATACTCAGCGTAAAAGCAGACCTCTCATTCGTCTCCTTTTTTGAGAATGATCTTTGTCTTTTCCTTTTTTCCCTCTTTGTTTATTGTTCAATTCGTTGAGATGCCGTTGCTCATGTTGCTGCTTTTTTTTTTTTCTTTCTTTCTTTCTTTTTCCTGTCTTCTACATACAGAAGAGAACATGCGTACATACCTGTTAGTCCGATACGCAACGCTAAAAAGGAACTTGCATTTTTGTAGAAAGAGAGAGAGATGCCTTTCCGTGATGTGAAACACCTTTTTTTTTTTTTTTTGTTGTTGTTGTTGTGTGTGTGTGTGTGTGTGTGTGTTTGTTTGTTTGTTTGTTTTGGGTTTCACTTTTTGTGTTTTTCCTCTTTCTTGTTTTTTTTTTTTTCTTCTAGGATCACACATGAGACGTAGAATACATGTGTTCGACTGCGGTGTTGCACGCGTTGCCGCTAGCTCCTCCTCAATTACATCTAGTTAAACGGAGACAACCTCAATGATAATAAAAATAATAAAGAACTGTACATTTGTTGTTGTTTTTTTGTGTGTTTGGGGAGCTGCTCACCAAAGAAAACACAAAAAAAAAAAAAGAAGCTATCGGTTCTCTGCTTTACATGGTCAACGCCAGTAACTTGCCCTACAAGGCCCACGTCACGGCCACCTCGTCGTCAATGAGCAGCGTAGCCTGCCCAGAGAACGACGGCGGCACGGCGCAGGACGCAGAATACACAACTGCCGGCACCGCGCCAGACGGTGTCGTCGATGTCCGCGTCGAATCCGGCTGTTGTGGCTGCAGCACGACGGCGTCGTCTGTCACGTGCGCCGCTGCACCGCGCCTGCTTTCCCCGCCTTTCACAAGAGGGACAGCAGCAGCAGCAGCAGAGGGAGAAGGCATTGGTGGGGTAGCCACGACACCGACGTCTCTTTCTTCTTGTGTGTCTGCTGTAAACACGAGCACGTTTGGTGTCCCCTGCACTACAGCATGAGTAGCCGCCGTTGCTGCTGTGATCACTGCGACATTGCGTCCGCTGCCGGCAGCCACGGCCGCTCGGTTGAAGAGCCGCAAAGTTACACGAGGCGCGGCAAGCTCAGTCGTTGTCTCCGATCCAACGATGCTGGCCAGTTCCGCGGTAGCACGGGCCAGTCGTGCACGCCGCAGCACCTGGGCCCGCTCCCGCTTCCGCAGTGCTTCCCAGGTGCAGTCGATGGCCTTCTGAAACATGTCGGAGCGTCGCTGCAGCTCCGCCGTCTCCCTCGCCACGTCGTCGTGATCGTGCTGCAGCCGCTGCAGCTCCTTTCCCTTTCTCTTCGCCGCCTCGCCGGCAATCCGCTCTCGCTCGCGGTCCAGCAGGGGCTGAATGCGGGCGAGGTGCGCCTGCCACGTCACCGCCTCGCCGCGGAGACGTTCGTTGAGGCTGCGCAACGCGGTGAGAGAGATGCACGACACCTGGAGGTGGGCAGGAACACCGATGGCACTGGCAGGTGGAAGCAAGGGCGGCGGCGGGGGCGCACTGCCACTGTGAAGAGCAACAGCACTACTCGCGTTTGCTGTTTTCTGTCCAGTGGACGACGCTTTAAGCAGCGCCGCGTAGTCGCGCAAGGCGGGGCTTTCAGGGACGTCCGGGCTGCGATAAAAGCTGAGCGTGTGTCGTGTGCCGATCGACGGCTGCCCAGAAAACGAAGCTGAGCCCGCGCCGCTCATGGGTGAGGCGATGAGGCAGGAAGGGGTCCCGCCCACGCTGCTGTTACCGCGAGCGCCGTTCTCACCGTCCGTCGCACCTTTATCTCCCAGCCTCCCTTTGCTAGCCACGTGATCACTCGCGGCCTTCTTTGTGGCGTTGGCGAGCGTCGCGGTCGACGGCGGAGATGTGGATGCGCAGGGAGACGTGGTGCCCGTGCTGGTTCCAGCATCTGTCTTCTCTGCCGTTGGTGGTCTAGTCGCCTCCAGGCCTGTCGCACTTCCCTCCGCTGCCATGACTGGCGCGGCCGCGCCCCTTTCTTCTGTGCTGCTCTTCGCGGCGTGAAGCGTTGCATTGGTGTTGCTCGTCATCGTGTCGTCATCCCTCACCATCACCTGTCCCTCCTCCTCCGCGGCATCCTCGGCCGCCAGGGCGGCACACGTGGCGCGCAGGGCGGCCGCCCGTCGTCCCCACCACAGCGTACTGGCGTTCTCGGGGAGCTGAATGGCAACGTGAATGGCATCCCCGCTACTCGTGGCGTCACTGCTGCTGCAATTCGCGACGATGACTGCCCCATTCGCTGCATTAAACCTGTTTCGATCTTCCATGGTGCTCGCTTGCGAGGAGGAGTTCTCTCCTCCACACGCGTCACACCCGTCGGTGGGACAAACGCGGGTGGGCAGAGAACAGCTGCCGCTTCTGCCATCTTCTGTGGCGCGGAAGTTAGCCGAGAGAGGGTGCAGAAGCACACCGTCTCGTCCCAGCAGCGGTTCGTGCAGCACCGCCCACCCACTTTGTTTCACCGCGTCAGATGGCACAAGAGATGAGGAGTATGCTGCACGAGAGTTTGATGCTGGTGTTTCAGCGGCAGTTGTGGCTGGCGTAGCGACGACCGGAGAAGCCACTGTGGACGGCATGCACGACAAGCCGTGCAGCAGGTATCGCCACTCTGGCGCGATTAGCACAGGCGGCGCGCATGTCAAAGCCGCCGCAGCACCTGCATCGCACTCATGCCCCTGCTGCAAGCGAATAAACGCGACGTGCTCGTAGCCAGCCGTGACATCACCCACGTCTTTCGCAAAGAGGTGCAGTGCGAGCGGCACAGCGCCGTGTCGTGCAAAGGCAGCGGCGGCGTTCACCAGGACCAGCCACACGGAGGGATCAGACGGGCTGCGCTGGGCCAGCACCTCCGCCGAGTCCACACATGGGCTTGGCGGTGTCGGGTCGCTCTGCCGCGTCACCTGTGCTGCCATGCGAACAGACGACGGCGCGGGCGGAGGCGGGGGCGGTGGCGACGACGATGCGGCGGTGAGGTTCAACGCACGAGCCACGGACGCGGCTGTGTGCTGTGCGTCCTGCTGCTCCTCTTGCTGCTGCTCAGTCTCGCCTCTATCCTCGTAGGGCACACGCACCGCCACGCACACCACCGCGCCGCTGCTGGCTTGGTTGCCGCGTCCACAAGGAGACGAAGATATTGCAGGTGGGGAGGTGGGGCTTGTGAAGGGAACCATGACGGGGTGCGTTGTAGGCGTCAACAGGGTCAGCTTCAGGCTGCTGTGTACTTCGACCGCGGCACGACGGACATCGGCCGCGGCACCATTGTCCCTGTTGTGACACTGGTTCCCGCCATCCAAATGGAGTTCTTCATCGCCTGGGTCAACGGACAGTTCTTGAATGACACGGCGGGTGGCAGCTGGCGTCATGCCGCTGCAGGCACGTCCTACCTCGTACTCCTCAAAGCCGGAGGCAAGCAGGAGCGTGGAGCAGATCACTGCCGTCGTGTGGTCCATGTGCGCCGCGGTGGACGTCGGCGACTTCTCCTCTCCCGCCGCAATTTGCTGGTAGGCCTCCGCGTAGGTCGGCACGTGCCGCCAGCCGCGTACTTGTTGCCACCCGCACCCGACGGTCGACGCGCTGGACCACAAAAGCGGCCACAGTCGCTGCGCCGCGTCGCTCGCCGCCGCGTTGGCGTATGGCGCAGTCGCCACAAGGCTGCCACTTTTACTCCCTTGAAAGGCGCTGCTGTCGCTCATGGCACCGAAGACACTGGCGTACACGTCCTCGCGTGGTGACTGCGTTGCCTGCGGCGGCGGCGGCGGCGCGTCGTGATTGATAGCGCTGTTGGACAGCATGTCGGGGTGCGCCGCGTAGACCTTACCCTCTATGCGCATACCGGCGTAGCACTGTATGGCCGTTGTCTCATCAGAACCGCTTGACGGGCGCGTCGAGGAAGCAACGAGGCTGGGTTGGTGCGTGATGTCAAGCACAGGGGTGAGACACCCAACAATGAACTGCAGCAGCAGCGTGCGCGGGCTGCCGACGCACTGCAGGTGGATGCCGCGTACCTCGTTCGAAATGTAGCCGTACATTGTGCAGGCTCTCTGTGCGACCTGCGCCAGCAGCAACGCCTCCCCGGACAGCACCGGGAGGACGCCGGAAGGAGAAGTCGTGTCTGCATCCACACCTTCCGGGCCAAGACGCTCGTTCTGGCGCGACAGCTCCTCCAGCGTGCTCGTCGTCGTGCTTGCTGCTACGGTGGCGGCGGCCGCACTCTGCACCGACTGCCCAGCATCAACGATTGTGTCTGCCAGACCGAAGAGGGTGGCACGCGACAAGGCGTGCAGCCCGCCCAGCGCCGCCACGCGGGCTTCGTCGCCGTAGTACACATCGGCGGTGTCTCGTGCCGCCAACGACAGCCCGCGACTGCGCGTGAGCGGGGCGACGGGCTGCGCGGCACGCAGAGCGCGCACCGCGCTGGAAATCAAATTAGCGCCGGCGAGGCAGCGCTGACAGGCGTCGCGGGCACGCTGCAGCTCCACCTCGAGACGGTGCACTCGCAACTCGTAGGCGCGATGAACCTGCGCGGCCTCCTCGCTACGGCGAAGAAAAACGGTCTCGTCCACCGCCGGGCTGCCCCGCTGCACCGGGGAGACGGAGCTCGTCTTCTTCGCGAAGCTGCCCGCGCCGCTGCCGCCTCCGGAGTAGCTCGGGGAGGCGACCGTCGCTATCGTGTTAGAGGTGGAGCGTCGCACTCGCTTCTGCGTTTTTTCGTCCTCGGCGGCCCAGACGGCGAGTTGGGCCGCCTCCGCCTGCCGCTGCGCCACCCGCATCTCCTGCACCGCCGCCTCGAGCGCGGCCCGATAACGCTGCTGGCAGCGGAACTGGTGTCGCAGCTCGGCCAGTGTCAATTCCTGCTGTGCGCCCTCGACGGCAGACGGGGTGGGGCGCGGTGTCACCGCACCAGGCGTCTCTGTGTCGAGTTCAGACTGGTGGGATGGCTGCTGAGACGGCTGCTCCGGCGTTCGACGCCACTCCGGTCTTTTCGACCGCGAAGACGTCTCCTTCAAATCGGTGCCGGCGTTGCTGCCGATGGACGCATCCTTCGACGGCGGTGCGGCAATCGTCGGAGGAGTGTTGCTGTGCGGCTTCTTCGCCTTCTTGCGCTCCGAAGTGAGCGGCGATGTCACCACGGTTGGGGGCGGTGTTGCCGAAACTTGCTTCGGTGGCACGTTGCTCGCGCTCCCTGTGGCTGCCACGGCGCGCGATGTCGTCGTCGTCGACGAGGCTGTGCCATTGGCGGAGGTGGATGAGGTAGCATTGCCTCGAGTTCCACTCGCCGACTGGGCGGCCGCCGCTGCTGCTGCCTCCTGTGCCGCCTCCTGCTCAGCGCGCCGACGCAGCTGCAACGCCGCCTCTTCAGCAGCGGCTTCGCTGCTAAACTGTGTGTCGCCCTCCTGCACGTAGGGTGCACCGACCTTCGCCTCGCGCTCCACAACGGCGGCGTAGTCTGCTGGTGCGCGGCGTAGTGTGTTCAGCTCCGCCACGAGCGCCTCTTCAACCCCGGTGTAGGTGTCCGCGTCGGCGCTGACAGCGCGGCGCAGCTCCGCCGTGTCCGTAAAGCGCATGGCCCACGTGTTACGGAGGGAGGCCTCGCTCACCATCTGTGCCTTTGCCTCCACCGCCGCCGCGGCCCTCGTGTTCGTCGTTGCGACGTACGAAACGCGGGGATGCGGTGGGGAAGCCTTGTCACCGCCGTCGCGGTCGCCGCCGTTGCCGTTGTTTGTGCGAGTTGTCTGGGTCGAGTGTCCGCCATCCTCCTCCGCCACGTGCACCCACGAGACAACAGAAGGGTTGTACCTTGGTCCCCTGACTTTACTGCCCGCATTCACCACATTTGACGTTGGCTGCTGCTGGAAGCGTATGCTGGAGCGACCAGTCCCTGGCACAAGCTTCGGTGCGCCGTGCACCGTGCCTTCGTTCAGTCGCCCGTGCAGGTGCCGTGGCGAGGTCGTCGCGGCTTGCGCCTCGACACTGTCCGTGGCGACCACTGAGGGGACGGCTGAGACGTTCTGATGAATCAACGTGGAAGCGAGACTGGTCTGCGAGAGCGCACTGACGGAGCCGGCGTTCGGTTGCTGCACCTCCGAACGTAGGGAGGCTCTGTAAAAGGCTTTGCTGCTGCTGCTGTGCTGGGTTGTCGACCTCACTGTTTCGAGAGATCCAATGTCGCGGGCACCTACGGCGATGGCAGCTTTAGCGTGCACGGGGGGTGGTTCGTAGAGCGTAATGGAGCGGAATCCCGGCGGACGCAGCTCACCGCCTGCGGCGTCAGCTTGCATCTTCTACTCCTTTTTTTTTTTTTTCAGGGTTGCACGAAGCCACGCTTACTTGTGTGTATTTCTATGTGTGATGCGTGTGTTGAATAAAAGCGTTTTGCCGTTTTTCTCGTCTTGTTTTGTTTTACTCTGCTCTGTTCTTTTTTTTTTTAATGGTTTTAATGGGCAGTTGGAGGTCACATAAAACAAAAGTAGAAAAAAAAAAAGAAGCAAAAAGAAAAAAGGAGGCAGCAGAGTGATTCAAAAGCCGTTTGGCAACGTGGCGCACTGGACAAAAAAAAAAAAAAAAACGATAGCCTCCCTCTCCCTCTAACAGCTCTGGCGTAGATGTGAGGCTTTTAAGTGCGCAGCTTCAGCGACACAAAAAAAAAAAAACAAAAAAAAACAGATCGGCATGAAAGATGACAGATCATGTCCGCTATATTAGATCACCATTCACTTTGCATCTTTTGTTTTCCTTTCTTACATATTGTCGTTGTTTCACGCATGGCAGTGTCGATCTTCATGACAGAAAGAGAAGAAAAAAAAAAAGAAATACAAAAAAAAAATGGAGACGGAAAAAACACGTTATTCGTCGAACCTATGAAAAAAAAAAAATGAAAAAAAAAAAACGAACAAGAAGAAGACAGTCAGTGTGGTAAGAAGGCTCTCCGGGTCTGCACAACGATCGTATTCCTCTGTACAAAAAGCGTCGTTAACCAAACGCAGCTGTGTGTGTGTGTGTGTGTGTTTTTGTCTTCATCCTCTTTTTGCAAAAAAAAAAAAGGAACAGAGCAAACAAGAAAGCAAACTAAACAAACAAAAACTATTATTCGTAAATACACATAAATAAACAGAAAGCCGCTTAGTAGCCGTAAGCACCTTCTTTAACGTCCCATTTTTTTTTTTTTAACATCGTTTCAAAGTAAGGACACACGCATAAAAGTCAGCGGCAAGCTGCTCTTTAGGCAGAGCGCACAATTGAGCAAGAAGAAAGAGAAAAAGGGATGCTGACAATGAAAAATAAAAAAAAGATGACGCAAAAGAGAAACAACAACAAAAAAAAAAAGGGTTGCAGATGTACCCAGAAGCTAAACACAGAAAGAAAAAAAAAAACAAAAAAGGAACAAGCCACAAGAAGATTCAAAAGCAGTGAAACAAACACATACAAAAAAAAAAAAAACAGAAGAAGATTGAATGTGTATAAATTCCTCATTCATCTTGAAAACAATAAAAAAGAAAAAAGAAACGTGTGTATGTATAAGTGAGAAATTCCCATGTACAGGTGGCAACAATGCTACTTCTTTGCCAGTGACGCGAGGCGCTGGCGAACAAGCGAGTCGAACGTCGACGGCGCCACCTCCCACGAGAGCTCATCCCGTGCCTCTTCCATCACCTCCTCCAAAAAGGAGGCCTGCGCGATACGCGGACGGCGACACAGCGAGCCGATCTCATACGCCGTCAGGTGAAACTCCAATGCTGCCACTTGCAGCAGCCGCGTTGTGCACCGCATCACCTCAGCCGCTGCGTTCGCGGCGCCCTTGTCGTACGTGACGACGACCGCCGCCGTCGACCCCTCTGCGTGATTCTCCGCGACGCTGTCGACTTCGCGGCTTGGAAAAAACAGAGAGGAGGGAGTGGCCGAGGCCTGCACTGTTGCCGCGCACCGTGGACAGCTGCAGCGGCCATTTCTCGTCCTGTCGATGTCGTCCCCCTCCCTCTGTTCCTCCTCATCCGCTTCCTTGTCCCTCCTCATTTTCACCGCGTCACCGTTGTTGTTGTCATTGTGGTAGCACGAGTCCAGCAGCTGCGCCGTGGACTCCGCCCAGCGGTCGCATCGCGCAGCCCCGTTCAACTCCGGCGGCACCGTCATCGAGCACTTGCGTGGGGAGTCAAAGTCGTTGTCCGCGGCCTCCGCAGCCTCCGCGTCCGAGTCGCGGTGTGACGGGCCGCTGCTGCGACTGTGCGTCTGCTTGGGTTGATGGACGCTCAACACCGGGGAGAAGATGGTGAGGTTGGTGAAGCTCTCACACGGGCAACCGTGCAGCGACAACGACGCCGAGTCGCAGATGGGGAAATCCAGCGGCACCCCGCACTCCTGTGCCACGGCGCGGGCACGGCGAACATCGTCGTCCAGCTGCCGTGGCGCGTCACGCGTCCGCTCCCCTGCGCACTCGCCGCTGGACGGCAACCCGGCGGCAGCGGCAAAGGCCGGGTGTGTGTGGTTCAACTCGTGATATGCGGTGCAGTCGCTCACTTCGTACACGTCCGCCCCACCGTTGCCGCCGCTGGCCCCGACAGCCGCCGCCATCGAAGAGGTGATGTCGCTGTTGTTGCTACTGCAGACGGTGTTGTGGGCGAGCAAGGCAGAGCGAACCAACTCCGCATCCGCCTCCGCGTCCAGCGCCGCTATGTACTGCAGACTTGACGGCGAAAAAGGCTGCTTCGCCTGCGGCCACGACAGCCACTCGTAGTCGGGGTCTGCGTACCCGCTCGGGCAGATGTAGCTGTGGTCGATCGGAATCAGATGCGGTGCCTCCTCACTGTTCGGCTGCGCCTCGTTGCTGCCGCGCTGACTGCGGTAGTAGTGCTGCACAAGCACATTGCCACCATGTCGATCGCCGTTGAGGGTGCGGATGTCAAAGATGGCGAGGCCGTGCACCTCCTCCGTGCTGAAGCGCCCGGGCAGCACGTCAGCCGCCTCCTGGCAGCCAGGGACAAAAAGCTGCAGACTACCAATCTGCGGCATAGTGGAGGCAACTTGGCCCTTATCCGCGTTGTTGTTTGAATTCCACGGCATGGCGTCCGCCTCCACACCACCACCCTGACGCACGCCGACGCCGACGCCCGTCGTACCCAACGTCCGCGTGGACAGGTCAGACAACCCGGCTGGGGAGCCGACGAAGTTGGCCACGGCGTCGTCGTCGTGTAAACCCGACGACGACGCTTCTGTCGTCTTCGGCACCGTGCCCGCCCCCAAACTCGGGATGTTGCACGCAGTTGCTGTCCCGACGTACCCAGATGCGACCTCGATCGTCGGCGGCACCCCGGCGTTGTGGCGGTGGTCCAGTCGATAGGCCAGCACCTCGCGACGGCTGCCACTGCCCGGTGCGAAGGCCTCCACTCGATCACTTTCACGATTGCCATGCGGGTTCGTCTCCTGCCCAATCTCCTCATCGCGAGGCTTGAACACGCAGAGCACCGCACGCGGCGAGGACAACGCGTCGGCCGCGGTCGCCGCGACAGCCAGGCGCACCATGTAGGTGCCACCGGCGCTGTTATCGTGCAGGTCAAGATGAACCGCCGTATTCCACACGTGCAGTGCGTCAAGCGCCTCGCGGAACAGCTGGGCGTGGTGCGTTGAGAGCAGTACTTCGTTCACGCCACGCAGACGGGGAGCCAAAGTCCAGTAGCCGGTGACGGTGCTGCCACTGCTCACATGATTCACGCTGGCGTTGTCGTGGGTGCCACCGAGCAGCTGCGCGGCCGCATTTCCGCACGCACCTTCGTGAACGCCGGAGTGCATGGCACTCTCAACCTGCTGTACCGGACCCGAGGAGGAAGAGAGAAAGCCGGCAAAGGTCGCCAACGTCGAGGGAGGCAGGTGCTGATGATCCGACGAGTGAGCAGACCGATTCAAACGGCGCCGCATATCCCCTTCGGCCATATCGCCCGTGTTGTTACGTGCACCTCTGGGATTGTTCTGGGCACTCTCCAGCCGCAGCTTGCGCATCGCACCCCACGACATAGACGACATGGCGAGAGATGAAAAAGGTTGGGGACGACTAGCCGTGGAAGCGGCGTGCGCCTGCCTCTGCTTTGAAGCCGCGGCAGACGCGGATGGTGATGAAGGGGAAGAAGAGATAAAAGTAGCGACGCAGGTGCAGGCCACTTCTTTCACATCGTCCTTTGCGTCGCCGGCAGTCACCTTCGCCTCGTGAGCAGCGCAGCTGCCAACGCTGCCGTCGTCGTCGTCATCCGCGACATCGTCCGTGAAGGCGGTCGAGTCCAATCCACGCGAGCTGTTCGAGAGAGGGAGATAGGTGTTGTTCAGCGGCCCACCACTTGTGCTGCTGCTGCTGCCTCCGCCGGCTCGTTGACTTCCGCACTGCCGAGTCAGCGACATCAGCTCGAGAGGGCTGCCATGGCTGCCGCTGCTGCAGTAACGAGAAAGCTCGAGAGCCTCATGTGGAGCTGCCTCACTGAGAGAGGTAATCGCGACGTTGTCATGTTTGCGCTGCGCGGTGGTGCCCGTGAGGCTGTCCTCGTCTAGGCACAGCGTGATCGTGCGGGTGTCCGGCTCTGCCGCAGAGGGCGCAATCGTAGAACTCATCTGCTGTATCCTATTTTTTTTCTTCTTGTGCAACAAGCAGAAGAGTACACGAGGAAAGAGGTAAAGAAAGAAGCACACAACCCAACAAGCAACCAAAATAAAAGGGGAAAGAAGAAAAACAGCCCCTCACTTCATAAACCTAAAAAAAATAATAATAATAAATAAATAAATGAGATCAGATGAGGGTAAGCTTGAAATGCAGCGAAGTGCTGAGCAAAGACGAGGTGGCGAGAGTAACAATACACGCCTCAATCTCACAACGCTGAACAAAGGAACAAAAAAAAAAAACTGTTTTCGCTCAAAGACTAAACCTATGGTCAACGAAACAAGCTACTAAAAAAAAAAAAGAGCTTAGCTTTGGGCTCAAGACGTGAAGCACAAGGAAGACTCAAGACGAACAGTAGCCGTTGTGCAAAGTCAGTGAAACAGCACACCATCCGCACAAGCTTCTTCAACGCCGTACTCGTATTCTCTTGTTGTTTCTCTTTTTCGCTCTAAAGTGTGTTGCTTTAGATCGTGGAAACACCACAGGCAGTCCTAACAGAAATCATGAAAACAAACTATCGTGTAGAAAGAACACAGTTTTTCTTTTTTTGAGAGCAACAAAGCTATGAGAGCATGCAGGTGTGTCTTTCCACCACCTTGTTGATGTCGACACTGATCGCTCAATGACAGGAAAGCTCCGCTCCGCTGGCGAAAACGTAGTGTGCAGAGAAAAACAGAAGAAAATAGTAGCCCACACACATACACACAGAGAGAGACAGACGTACAGACAGTGGTCAATACTGCTTTGTTGAAGCGTTGATGTCTTTGAGGAAAAGAAAAAAAGGGTGTTTAGAAAAACAATAATCGTGCTTGTTAACGAAAATAAGTCCTTCTTATCAACCTCTACTCGTCCGACGCCGAAAAGGTGAAGAAAGAAAAGAAACAAAAAAGGTGCACGCTCAGCGTCGACGCTTCACAACGCTTTAAGAAGAAAAAAAAAAAACGTTTGTTTAAATACAAAAAGAAAAGGAGTCCGGAGCGTGTTTTTAAGCCTTGAAAAAGCGTCAGTGGACCTCTGCCTTAGTGCAAGCCTTCGAGAGATCACGGGGAAAAAAAAAACGAAGGGAGGGACTTGACGAGAATACACGGGAGAAAAAATGAATGTATGTTGCTGTTTTGTTTTTTGTTGTTGCTAGTGGTCCTGTTGCAGCGAGAACAGGAAGGTTCTGAAACGTTCCTGCGTATAAATGTGTGTTGCCTCCTTTGCAAACGTGCGCTTAGCCAAGCAGCTCCTTTTTCGCCTCTCCAACAAAATTATGAAAGGACCAAGGTTTCAAAAAAAAAAAAGTAAAACTTGGGTTTTTTTTCGTTTCAAGAAACGGCTTTGATTTCAACCAAATGAACAAAAAAAAAAAGAAAAGCACCGTTGCTTTTTTGATGACGGTGTCTGCGCTGCACCTCTTTCTCTTACGTAATTTGTGCCAGTTTCTTTGCTATGCACACCCTCCTGTGGATGCCGCGTTGAAGACTGAATGGATGTCTTCTGTCCGGCTCGGTTTTGGGGAGTTTTGGATTCCAGAGAGTGATAAAAAAAAAAAAAAACGAAGAAAAATGTCAAGAGAGAAAAAAAGGTTGAAGATATGGACAAAAAAAAAAGAAGTACTTCTTTTTTGAATGCCAAAAGATCTAATAATAATAATCAAAAAAAAAAAAAAAGAAAGCAGGTGAGGAAGGTTGATAGCTTCGAGACGGATATGGGGCGTTCACCTTTCTTAAGCACTGTACCACGAAAGGAAAGTTGTAGTTTGTTTTAAAAATCGAAAAAGAAGAAGAAGAGAGAGAGACGAATGCGGCACAGGTAATAGTAGCAGTAGTGGGGGCGCGTTGGCAAAAAAAGAGCAGCTGACGTTATCACGAGAGAGCAAGGTTAAAAAAAAAAAAAAAAGAAGAAGAAGAAAAGGAAAGAAAAAACACAAGTCACACAGCGATGCACACGCACACACACGCACACACAAAAAAAAAAAGCGTCGATCTGCTTTAAGAGCTGAAAAGACGCATTCACAGCTGTTTTTTTTTTTTTTTTAATTGCGTGTGTGTGGATCTGGGCACTGTTGAGTAGAAACCAACGGGCCAACATCTCCCATCGCTTCACTGGAGGCTTCGCATTTCGCGGATGCCCTCTGAGTATCTTTGACCCACCAGCAAACTCCTGTTTTGTTTATTGTTGCTGTTTTTTCTCCTTGTTGCTTGCTTCTCTTTTGCGAGAGTGGCTCTGAGTTTTGACGGAAGAGATGTTGCCGAGTTTTACATTTTTTTTTTCTTCTTTGTTATCTGTGTGCATTATCAGAATGTAAGATCGAAACGTTCAGCGAATAGGAAATCAAAACTCTCACAGTTAAAAAAAAAAAAGGAAAACCCAAGTAAAAAAAAAAAATGTGTTTAATAAGAGTACCTGCAACGAGCAAGAACCGCTGCTTTCGCGCACAAGCAGTCATACGGTAAGAATGGCTTCTTTTTTTCTTTCTTTCTTCTTGTCAACTGGGTTGTTGCAGGACCGCGAAGGGCACTGTGGGAGATTCATGGATCACGAATGCACCCGACAAGTGCTCTGTTCTGTCCTGTTCTGGCAGTGAGAACGTCACTGGATCCTCTTCTTCTCCTGCTCGCGAAGTTCGCGCTGTTGGTTCATCCATTCCCACGATGCCTTGCTACCGCCGCCATCGTTCATCAAGGCGAGCACGGCCGCGGCACACATGAACAGCAGCCCGTACTTGTACATGTTTGATTGATAGTTGACCCACTTCATTTTTTCGAAAAAAAAAGGGAGAGCAATGTTCTTTGTATGTGTGTGTGTGTGTTTGTGTGTACTTTTTCGTTTGTTGTTGGCGTTGCTGCACCCCCAGAAAAAAAAAAAAGGAGAGAAAAAAAAAAGAAAGAGGGTGTTTGTGTGGCCGGCCTCGCAGTTTCAGAGATCTCTCTGTTGATCCGTCAAGTTTTGGCGCATCACCGTCCCATCACAGAGCAACTCTGCCCGCTGCGCCCAGCGTGTTTGCCAGTTTGGGGTAAATGTGTGAAATACAAGCAAGGTTGGTCACTCTACGTTTCGGTAACTTAGTCGAGACTCAGCTAGTAGGCGAGTACTTAACGGTCCTATCTCTTTTCTTTCCCCTTCATCCATCCAACTTCGCAAAAACGTCGTTATTGGTAAACCAAAAGTCGTATAAAAACATCAACACATGCGGGCACCGTCACGGCGTGTGTTGTATGTAGTAGTAGTAGTGGTGCGTCTAACGCAGCTCAACTCTGACTAAAACAGAACAACCACACGCAGTGGATTCCATCAACAAGACAGTCCTAGCGCGATAATAAAAAAAAAAAAAAAAGAAGATGTGGGTAAAAAAAAAAAAAACGTAGCTCAGCGGAAGGCAAAGTCTCTTCAATTCTCCCGACTCAGCAGTCGGTTGGCGTCCATCACCTGTGCGTTAATCATGCGCTCGTTGGCGCGCACTGACACGTCCGGGAATCGCCGCAGGTACAACGTGTCGCCCTCCTCCAGCGGCCGCAGCGCGCGCAGGGCAACAAATCCCCCTCCTTCCAGCAGCGCCGGGTCCATCAATTCGTGCTCCACGTTGATCTTCTGCACGACGCCCTGGCCCGACGCGACCTCCTCCGACACGATCGGCGCCTCCTTCCCTTTTTCAAAGAAGCGGATGCCGAGTTCATCGCACTGCGACCGCAGTGTTTCGACGTCCTTGTACGGAAAGAACTGAAGCACGGTGTTGTGCGTGTCATCCTCCAGCTGCGGCACCGCGTCGACGAGCGGCACGAGCGTCGGGACATACATCTCGTTCGCCTTTACTTTAAAAAAGTTCGTTCCCGGCATAAAAAACGACACTGCCTCCGGCTCGATGGGCTGCGAGCGCAGGTGCAGGCAGGCTAGACCGCGAAAGAAGTGCTCCAGGAAGACCTCAGGGTCTTCGCAGGCGTCAGTCGCCATCTCCGACAAATAGTGGTCCAGCATCCCACTTTCCTCCTCCCGCTCCTTCGACATGCCGTTTGAGATGCCCTCGCGACCTCGCGTGTCCTCCATCAAGTAGCGGATGTACGGCGCAAAGGGCGACTCCTCGAGTGAGACAATGCGCGTCATCCAGCCTGCCTGGGCAAACTCGTACATGCACGCACTCTTCATGAAGCTCAGTCGCTCGTTGTAGTTCATCCAGTTCAGCTGTAGCGGGAAGGCAGTGTTGGCGCAGTCGTACATCTCCTTCGCCACGACGAGGAAGTTGAAGCATGCCGAGAGCGGGGCCGTGATAATCGCCTGCCCAGGTGCGATGTCCTTCGTCAAGCGCAGGCACCTCGCAAAGTGGATCGTGGAGGTCATCTTCACGTTGCCGTAGGCCCGCACCTGACGTGCGCGACACCACCGGTTAAACTCCTGCATCGTCTCCTTCTTGTAGAGCCAGTTGCCCACCTCCGTTGTCATTGTAGGCTTGCGCTCTGTGTCGCGGTGGATCGGGATGGCGTTGGCCATCGCCTTGTTGAGCGATCGCGACGATCGTCGAAGCATCTTCTTTTTTTTTTTTTTTCCTTTCTTCTTCTTCCCGTTTGCGTTGTCCGGCTTAAGAAACTGTGAAAGTGAGTTCAGCAGTCTTCACCAGGATGGAGCAAGCTTCGGAAAAAAAAAAAAAAACTGCGCATTTCACAGGGCAGCGTGAACAAAAACAATAAGAAAAAAAAAAAAAGAGAAGAAGAGATGTGATGTGAGTGGTGAGGCAGAATATGAATGAGGTGCTTTTTCTTTTTTTTTCCCCCTTTTTTTTTCTTCTTCTCTTGCATTCCGGTGCACTGCGTGCCCACAAAGTACGTGTCAAATCCGCAACGCTCGTTGTGCATTATTACCTAAAGAAAAACAACGACAGAAGAAACTCTCTCCGTGGCTTCCTGCCAGCAGGTTAGGAAGAAAAGGCTCATTGTACGTGAAGTAAGAGGCCAGGAACACCCAAGGAGTGGTGTCAGTCCTTTCCCTAGGAATAAAACAAGCTGTTTAAAGCCCAGCCTTCAACTCACCGTCGCTGCGGCGATATGTTGAACCTATTCACGCCGTTTTGCACTGAGTGAGGTCGTTCTGGTGTGATAGCCCTTTTTTTTTTTCTTCTTTTTTTATGTGTGTTGTATAATTTACATACACGGTGAAACGCTCGGCCGAGTGTTTGCTCGTGTGTTGAACTGCAGCTAAAGCACAAAGAAAGAAGCAATAAAAAAAAAAAACTCGTTTCATTAATCGGGAAGAGACAAGAGTGTCGAAAACGCTGTCTTACTTACATGACAGATTTCAATGCATGTGGTATTAAGCACACCGTTCTGATCACCCAGGTAGTTTTTTTTTTTCTGTCTTTTTGCAAGGGACTTCCCTTAAAAACAAGTAAAATACATCTGTACATGGTGAACTGAAAGAACAGGAAAAAAAAAAAAGACAGCAACGATGCTGTTTGTTCACAGCCACATGGATTCAGAATAGAAAAAAAAAAAAGAAACAGAGAAATACAAGAATCAGCAGCTGGTTTTCTTTTTTTTTTTTTTAGGACTGGCCGAAGGGATCTACTGGAGGAAGGTGTACCGACGCCGTGGGGGCGGTTGCAGAGGCGGCGTGCTCCCCCAGCGTGCGCTCCAGGGCGTCGATGTACGCACGCAGCGCACGCAGCTCGTTGCTGTTTGCCCCAATCTCCGCCGGCGGCGTGGGCGGACGCTGCACGGAGGCCGAAGTGGGTCCACCACCATCGCCAGCCCGTCGCCGGGCCGTCCCCGTCGCGTTGCTCTCCGCCTCGCTGTGGGGATAGCCCAGCACGCGGCTGCTACCACCAGCGTCACCACCGCCGGCGGTGGTATTGATCGTCGCCGTCTCCGCCACCTGCGAGGCGTCGGCCGCTGCGGTGCTGCGTACCGCACTGGCGCGACGGGTGGCGCTCCCGCTGCTACGGTCGCTGCGTGCACCTGAAAGGCGGCGTTGCTGCTTCTTCTGCTTCAGAGCCGTGTCGGCCGCGACGCGGGCACGCAGGTGGTCCATCTCCGCACGCAGGGCATGGATTTCGCGGATGAGCGACAAGTTCTCCGACATCATCGCAGAGACTTCCTTCTTGTGCCGCTGCTGGTCCGCCTTGAGCTTACGGCGCAGTGCCTCGACAGAGGTGGACAGATACTCCAACTGTGACTGCAGCTCGTGCTTCACTTGCGGGTCGGCCGGCGCAATTTGTTCCACGTCTTGCGGGGCGACGTGGGTTTCGTAGAGCTGCGTGATGGCTGCCGCGAGGGCTTCCGGGTCTTGCAGCTGGTGGGCCAGCTCCCCGATGTCGCGCTCCGCACGGGAGCGATACGTCTCGAGCCGCTTCAGTTCCCGCAGCCGCGCCTGCAACGTCCGTTGCTGCTCCGCGATGTCCTTCTTCAGCTCCTCCGTGTTCTCGCGCAGCGTCATATTGCTCGTGTGCTGCTCCTCGAGATTGGCGTTCTGGTTTTTCGTCTCCTGGTTCAGCTCCGCAATCTCGCGCTGCTTCGGCTCGATCTGCCCTTTCAACTCGCGGATTTGGTGGTCGAGCACGTACTTGTGCTTTTCCAGCTCCTGGTTCTGCTTCTTAAGGCTGTAGATGACCTTCTCCTTCTTCTCCGTCACACTGTCGCGCTCGTCGATGTCCTGGTGCAGCTGCGCGACGTGGTGCGTCAGTGCCACCAGCTGTGCTTGCAAGGCCACCTTTGCCCCGTCCAGCAGCTGCAACTCGCTCGTGCGCACCTCGATCTCGCGCTCCAGTCGTGTCGCGTTCTTCCGCATGACAGCCCCCTCGCCCTTCAGGTGCAGGTACCGCTCCCGCACCCCTTGCAGAGCCTGCTGCTGCTTCTGCTGGACCGTCTGCGACTCCGCATCCGTGTCCAGCTCCAGCTGCCGCAGTGCGACGCGGTTGGATTCCTGACTCTGCTCCAGCTGCCGGCTCAACTTGCGGATCGCCTCCGTGCGCTGCGCCAGCACGTCTTGGTAGTGTGCCTCGTCTTCCTTGCGAGCTCGCACCAGCTGCGCCTGCAGCTCCCGCAGCGCCCCGGCGTGGCTGGCCTTCGTCGTCTCAAGCGTTTGCTGCAAGGTGGCGCACTCCTCCTCCAGCTCGTCCACCTCGTGCTGGCGCCGTACCTCCACGTCCTCCAGCTGCTCCGCGGCCTCGCGCTCCTTCTCCGTCTTGACATCAAGAAACGTCTTCTCCTGATCTGCCTTGGCACGCTGCAGCGCGTCGTACTCCGCAGCGAGAGTCACCGCGACCTGCTGCAGCGCCTCCGCCTTCTCGCGCGCCCGGGTGCCCTGCTCGTGCGCCAGGCGCTTCTCCTCGCTCTCCATGTCTGTCTTCAGCTTCTCAATGTAGTGCTGCAGGCTTTCGATCTCGATGCTGCGCTCCTCCATCTCCTGTCGAGTGACGAGCACCTCGTCGCCGCCGTTCATGACGGGACGCGAGGCGGGGTCCTGGTGCTGCGACGACGCCGTCGTCGTCGTCGGAGCGGCGACGTCGGTAGACGTCGCCAATGCCTTTGTCTTCTCGCGCTCGGGGAAAATCTCCCACATCATGACGGTGCCGTCCGCGGCGGCTGTAAAGAGCGTGGTTTCGTCAAACGACAGCGCCATCCGCGTCACGGGCAACGCGTGGGCCGCGAACGGCGCCTCCTGAATGCCGGCCTGCAGCGGGAACGTGATTGCCTTCACCGAGCCGTCCTCGGCGCCAGCCATGAGCACGCGCTGGTGCGGCGCCACGGTGAGGCACGTCAGCACCGTCTCCGTGAACTCGTAGTCGCCGACGCTGTTGCTCTGAATGCCGCCGCTAGAAAAGGCGGTGGCACCAGTCCTGCCGCTGCCCGCACCACCAACACCCGCCGAAGCTGGTGTGGCACCACCAGCGCCGCCACTGGCACCACCGCTGGTGGTGCCGAGGTTCTGTCGATCGATCTCACGCAGCAGCACCTTCCACGAGACGTCCATCGCGGTGGCCGACGTTGGCGCCGCCACCGCCCATACGCTGCGGTCGTCCGACGCCACAGCGACGTACTGGAAGCGCTTGTCCGTGTGCTCCGTCTGCTTGCGCATCTCGGCAATGCTCCAATCCACGATCATGCCGTCTGCCGAGCATGTCACCGCCCTGTTGTCCGTCGGGTACGGTGTCGTGGAGCACCACTGGAAGTCCTTGATGCGCTGCGGGTGACCTCGCAGCTGCCCGTGCAGCTCCCACGTGTTCGTGTTCAGCACGTCGACAAGATTGTTGTGCACCACGGCGAGGAGCTGGCCGCCGAGGGCGAACTGAGCGTCGGACGCGTTGCGCAGGTTGATGATGCGGCGCTCACGCAGCGAGTTGCTCAGCACACTCATGACGCGCACCTTGTCTGTGAAGCACACGACAGCGACAAGACCGTCCGGGTGAATCGCCACCGCGCCGGGCTCGAGAGGGAAAAACTGACACATGAGCAACTGGCCGGACTGCGTGTTCCACACCCGCACGCTGTGATCGCTGCCGGAAGTGATGAGCAGCGGCTTGCGTACACTGCAGTCCATCCCATTAACGCGTCCGCAGTGAGAGAAAGGGTAAAGAGGCTCGAAGAGGGAGGCGCGCGGCTGCTGCTGCTGCTGTTGCTGCTGCTGAAGACGCAGCGTCGACGGTATCCCACCTCCGACGCTGCCGCCCGTTTCGACGGAAAAGTCCGGCGTGCGCAGCGCCACCGCGGCGTTCACAGCGTCGCTGCTGCTGCCGCAGTCGCCACCACCACCACCACCACCACTGACCAGCGCGGTCGCCGTCGTCGTTGTCGCCGCGGCAAACATCTCTTCCTGCTTCTGCCAGCTCTGTTGGAAATTCAGCCCGTAAAGCTTGCCTGCTGCGGTCAAGACGGCGAGACGCTCCTCGGCTTGGTCGAGCGCGACGGCAGAGACGCGACAACGGCGGCGCTGCTCCTCCGCTTTGGCCGAGTTGCCGTCTCCGCCGCTCAAGCCGCTGCCAGCGTTGTCGCCGTTCCCGGCGAAGAGGCCGCCCTCCACGTTGTAGGCAGCGGTCAACCCGCCACTACCTGCACCACCACCTCCAATCAACCTGTCGCCGTGCAGCGAAGGGCCTTTCAAGTGCGGGCCCTCCACCTTCTCACCAGCGTTGCCAGTCGCGGTACCCGTGACTGACAACAGGTCTTTCTTGTCCTGTGCCTCGTGGCGCAGCTCGAACAGCTTGCCCGCGCGTCCCTTGCCTGACCTGCCGCCTGTGACATCAGCAGCAGCAGCAGCAGCGGGTGCATCTTGGCCACTCGTATTGCGTTTCCCATCCCCACCGCTCCTGAACCTTACGGCCTTCGCTGCGCCGTCGCCTCGCCCGTTCACGGAGCCACGCGGGTCGCTGGCGCGGCCTTGGTCGGCTGCGCCTGCGCCTCCGCTGCCGGCCTCCGCCATCGTCTGCGAATGCAACCGCAAAGTCGATGACGGTTGCGGCGGCTCCCCTGCCTCGTACAGCGGAACCTCGAGGCGGCACACAAAGCGGTAGCTCAGCGCATCCCTGCCTTCGCCGGTGTCGTTGTCGTCGTCGCCCACAGCCGCGACGCCGCGCTGGCCGTCCGCCGACTGTTCCTCCTCCTCAAAAATAAAAACATGGCCGAGAGTCGTGGCCGCCACAAACCCCCCGCGACGGGCGCCCTGCGCGTGTGTCGGTGCAATGCACGTGACGACGTCAGCGGAGGCGGCACTCGGCAGCTGCACCTCACTCGGCGACGCGATCGGGCCAACAGTGGGGTACGCCCCGGTCGCGGGCAGCTCCATCGACAAGACGAAGCGACCGTCCTGGATCAGGTGCAGCAGGCCGTTCCTCGTCGCCGCGACGACGTTGTGCGGAGAGACCCAAAGGTGCGTCGAGAAGACCTCATAAGGCTCGTGTGGGATGCCGGTGCTCGGCTGCGGCTGCAGCAGACCGTCCGTGTAGCGGTAAAAGCGGAAAAAGCCGTTGCCGCCCACGCTGACAAGCAGCGGGTCGTGCGGACAGACGCCGATGCTCGTGACCACCGCCGACGCGCGGGTGCGGGCGGCTGCCGCGGCGTCGCCTGGCATTGCCAGCGTCTTCGGATCGGCCCCTCCTATCGCACCGCCTTGTCCTAGCGCCTCCAGCTGTGCCTGCTGGGTGGCGTGGTAGAGTTGAGCAACGGAGACGGAGCCGAGCGGCTGCGAGCGCTCCCAGTTCCAGTAGTACAGGTTCCAGCCTGGTGCACCGCCTTGCGTCACCAGATGCCGGCCGTCGCTGCTGAAGCTGAGGGCCACATAGTGGTCGCTGTCGAGCTCCGGTACGCTGAGAATCTTGCGGCGTTTGCGGGTAACGGTGTCGATGATCTGAATCTGCGGGTGCTCGCCGCTCTCGGCGATGGCGACGAACTTTTTATTTCCGCTCATTGCAATGGCCGTTATGGCGGTGCTTTGGTAGGCCGCCTCGAGGAAGCGCTGGTGGCAGGAGTGGGGCTGCTGCAAGACGACCGTCTTACCGACCGGGTACAGCAGCGAGCCGTCGTCCATCCAGTGGAGGCAGTTCGCGCCGTCATGGTTAGTGCCAAAGACGTACCGCTTCACCAGCGTATGCTTCGTTTCCATCCTTTTTTTTTCCTCTCTCTCTTTCTTGTTGTTGTTTCCTTCTCCTCTCTACGCAGGCAAACTGCTCTTTACCTTTACTTCCTTCCTGGTGTCTTTGCTTCTAGAAATAATGATAATAAAGAAAAAAAAAAAGAAACAGAGAAAACTGGCAGAGACAATGGACGAGATATGCAGAATGTCAAAAACGGTGTGAAATCAAAGAGCGAGAAAGCGAGAGAACAAGAGATGCTGTGAAGTTGGGGACAGTGATAAAGAAAAAAAAAAAACAGCGGCATTAGGAACGCCTAGGCTAACTTCCGACGACACGCAAAGCGCCATGGTTGCGCGACTCGTTAAACATAAACGCGTCTGCTGTTTCCGCATTTTTTTTTCTTCTTTCTCGCTAGTAAAACAGTGATGTATCTTCAGGCCAGAAAAAAATGCAAACTGCCTGCTCCTATGTATTTGTGTAGCTCACCTTAGCATACCTTGTTGCACCTTTTACGCTTTTTTTTATTGACTTCAATGTGAAACAACGCATACGGCTCCGAATACGACCCTGTACAGCAACAGCAACAACCGATTTGGTAAAAGTGCTTCGAAGCCCATGAAAGCTCTTGGACCTGCGAGTCCCAGTAAGAAAAAAAAAGAAGAAACAAAGCCCAACATGGTCAAGCATACGCCACCAAGAAACGTAACCAACCCCACACGACTACTCAGCCCATCCACACAAAGCAACGAGCGCCACCAACCCATTGCCATCAGTATCACAATTGGTAAAAAAAAAAAAAAAACAGTTGCGACAAGAAGGAGAAGGACACGAACAAAGGAAGAAGAATAAATAAATAAATAAGTAAGCGTATGTGTATGTATATATATATATATATATACATATATATAAAGCTCATTTATTTGATGGTAGCCGGGCTTGCCTTGAACTTGTCGCCTACAAAGTAGAACACGCCACGTGCGATCTCGTCCGGTAACTGACGAATAGCCAGGTGACACGGAATCTCCTTGATCTCAGGATTGCGCACCTTTGCGTTGGCCAGGTACTCGGGCACCGCCATCCCAGACGTTTCCAAGTCCTCGATGATGTTCTTGATGGTCCGCAACGCGTGATCGTTGGCGGGGTGGTCTTGTCCGGTGTCCATGTATTCCCCACGAATAAAGTCGTCGACGAGGATGGCGTTCGCATTACAGTTGCGTACACTCAGTGGGCGGTTCTCGATGATGAGGACGTTCTCAAGCGGTCGCTTCAGCCACAGCACGTTCTTCTCGTAGTAGTTGTCCTTCGAGAACCACTCCTTGTCCCGGGTGATGTACTGCGACACTCGCACGCCACTCGGGTCGATGACGCCGAGGACCTGGCGCATGTACCGCTCGCTGCACGCCGCCCATAGCACCACCTCCGCGTCGATCGACGTCAAGTAGTCCAGCAGCTCCGCAAGGTAGGGACGAGCGACCAGACCCGCCTTAAGTCGGAAGGCCTTATCGCCATACGACAGCAACGTCTCGTCCACGTCCAGTACGACAGTGAGGCGGCTGCGGTAGTTCTTCTTCCGCGGTCCCAGCAGGCCGTTCTGCGACCGCTGCTCGTTCTGCATCTGCCACAGCTTCGCCCCAGCAGCCATCATCAGCACCACCACGGCGAAGATGTAGTAGCGCACGCCGCGGTCAGCCAGCATGCGACGCCAGTACTCGCGAAACCGCTTTGCCCCGTAGAAGCGGTCGTCCGTGTAGCCGTCCCACGCGTTCTCCTTGTTCGCGTACATGTGGATGCCCTGCTGCCGCCCCGCGCTGCTTGCCGTGCCGAGCGGGCCAGCCGCCGCCTCCGCGTAGGATTTTTTGCGTCCACCACCAGGGGAGGAGGAGGAGTTGGGCGAGGCGGAAGACGAGGAGACGCCAGCAGCGTCGGTCTCGGCAGCGCCGCGACCGCCGGCCGACACGGCGTAATGCGACTGTCGGTGCCGCGTCGTGCGCTGAAACAGCTCGCGTGGGGCGGAGCCGCCGTGACCAACGCCGGGTTTCAGCCCTGTTACGTCCCCCGCCCTGTCAGACTTGCCGTAGGGCGACCACCATAGCCGCGACGACGGAGCCGCCAAAAAAATGAAGGTCCGTCGATACATCCACCTATGGAGGCTAAGAAGAGAAGGAAAAAAAAAAACACGACTATGACTCAGCTCGTGGCGTTCAGATGCGCCCACCAAAATAGTGCACTGACATTGAAAGCGAGACACGCAGAGAGCGGGAGGGAACAGGAATGAAGAGAATTAGTAACACATGAAGAGGAAAGGGGGAAGGAGGAAAAAGGACTGCAGAGGCTAAACAGTGATACTCAAAAAGGCAGTCTGGATTACTCAGCTGAATCGCTTAAGCTTGAAAAGAAAAAAAGAAACGTGTTTCTTTCTTCCTTTCTTTTTTAGGTTTTTTCTCTCACTCACAGTTACGCAAAGCACGCAACTCACCTGTTCTCTGCAACACCATAAGACTCACAGCTGTTAAATCGTTTTTCATTCGATAAAGGCTGAACATGCGCACACTCGTTTGTGCACAGACGCAGCGGAAACACGAAGCGAGACAAAAATGCGTTTTGGTAGAAATTCCTTCACTTTTCTTTCTGCACCAAGCCTGCGCCGTTTGCCTTGTTGCGAATTTTGTGCTTCGTCTGCGACCGCTTCCACCAGCGATAGGACAGGTACACCGTCGTGATGTTGACCACGTAGATGGAGCAGCACACCACACACACGTCGTGCAAGACAGCGATAAGAATGAAGGCCAGACAAGCAGTGACGAAGATGCTGGGCGCACTCATGAGAAGTATCAAAGTTGGGTTCCAGCAGCACAACATCTCAGCCAAGTAGTACATCATGCCTACAAACGCGTTGGATGTCTTTGGGAGGCCAAAGAACTGCGTGGCGGAGCCAAATTCGGAGGAGAAGACCTTGGTGCACGAGAACGGGCCAACGTCGCAGTACGCATGGTACGAGAGGCCGAGCTTCTTGGCGCGGTCGGCGTGCACCTCCACCGAGTACGCGTAACTCGAGAGGAGAAAGCCGACCAGGCAGACACTCACCAGCACGAGATTGAACTTCATGCTCACGATAGTGGTTGGTGCACGAGTTCTAGTAGGAATTACTGGAAAAAAGTAAAGCGTGCCAGCTACGCACGTATAGAAAGAAACAGATGAGATGTTACTTGTGGATGGTGTTGAAGACTTTACGCACAGTAGAAAAAAAACGGCTCACCAGTTTAGAAAAGGAAGTAAAAAAAAAAAAGGCTTAAGATGGGAAAGAGAATCGGTGAAAGCGCTTCAACAGATGAGCCAAAAAAAAAAAAAAACTGAGTTATTTGTTGTCAATTACGCTGTTTATCCAGAAAGTGATGCTATGCAGTAGGTATGCTATTCTTGCAAGAGCTCGTTGCTACATAAAAAAAAAAAAAGAAGGAGCCAATTTTAAGGGGAAGAGGGAGAGAAAAGGATAGCTTTTTAGACTGTATGCGCCTAAAAAAAAAAAAAAGAGCATCTGCATGTTGCGGTCATTACTGCTCGCCGTACAAATGAAGTAAAGCGTTTCTTTTCTCTTTTTCGTTACTATAGTCGACGTGCGGCACGCGCGACGTCCATTAGTTAAGTAAAGACTGATTTGAGGATAAATAAAACAAGGAAAAAAGAACCCTCAGGCATGACTTCCAAAAACAAAAACAAAAGAGAAAAAAAGCAGCACCTGACGTGCTGCAGCAACTTCAAAAAGTCAAACGAAAAACAACGTTCATTAACCGGCCAAAGCGTCTGCATCGCCTCACCCACTGGCAATGCTACTTTTTTTCAGCTCATCAGCTTTGCCGCCTCTTTTATCTATGTTATGCACTTCATCGCTTGGAAGCAATGAGCTTGCCTGCAATTTGCACAACGCGCTTCGCAAAAGCTGTCTTCACTTGCCGTTGTTCTTTAAAAAAAAAAAAGGCTTCAGTGATCGGCCTCCAACTGCAGGGTATGTGTCAGTCGCTCGCGCAGCAGCTCCGGATCCAGAGTGCCGTCTTCCGATGTGCAGCCGTCAAAGCCGAGAATGCGGTCCACGCAGATATCGTTCAAGAAGAGCAGGCAGCACGGCAGCGTCGAGACATGCAGACGCTCCACCAGAAAAGGCGAGCGCTCCGCATCGATCTTGACGAACTTCACCGCCAGCATCGACTGCGCGAGCTCCGACAAGTGGCGATCCATCACCTTGCAGGTCTCAAAGTCTTTATGGTAGAAGTGCACGCACACGCGATCACTCCCGCCTTTCTCGCGCACGACAACGTTAAAAAAGTCGTCTTGCGAGATCTCGCGGTATTCGCCGTGCTGCTTGCTACGGTACTCTGCGTTCTTCTCCTGCATCGCCTTCAGACGCTGCATCCGCATCCGCCGCAGCTCCATCAGTTCATCGTCGTCGTCGTCCTCCTCCAGCTCTGCAGCGTTGCCGCGCTCCACCTTCTCCATCGTTTTTTCTGCGGAAGGGTCGTAGACCGGGACGCCGTTGTCGCGCACGGCCTGCGCGATGGTGCGGCGGTGTGTCGGAATGACGTCGTTCATGTCACGGCTTTGCCGGTAGGCCTTCGTATTCATTTGCTCGATGGTGGCGGTAAGGTTCTCGTTGGCCTTGAGGTTGCTGGCCTCGTTCACCACACCGCTCGACTTGCCAGAGCCTAACATGTTCACCCTCTTTTTTCTTTTTCTTTTTATGACTAGTTGTCTTTCGTGTTGTATATGTGTAGTGTTTTTCTTTGTTTTTTTGTCCTTCTCAACAGAGAAATTAGGCTGAATGTGCTTTGTTGAGAAAGAAGCAGAAAGAAAAAGCAGGCAGAGGCTTGAGCGTACGTGTGTGTATGTGTGTTTAGTCAGACGCCAACAACAAAAAAAAAATGACAAAAAAAAAAAGATGAAAGAGATTTATGAATCTGCATGAAGAATACAGCATGATGAAGAAGCAGCAACAGTTATATCAGAAGCGTTGCGAGTCCAACGTACGTGAAGTGAAGACAGCAAGACAGAAGGTAATAAAATAACAATAAAAGAAAAAGAGTATGTACTTCTCTTTAATACACTTTTTAAAGTGCTCCTCTCTCTTTGGCTCTCGTTCTTGCTGCTAGACGCTCTTGCAAGTAACGCTCATCTCTTCCCTTTCCCCCCCCCTTCCGCCTCCTCCCCTTTCGGCAGCCTAAAACACATATACATATGGATTAATAATAATAACAGCAAATGCACGTTATGCAACCTTTCATTTTGATGAAATATGCACATGTATACCTACGAACGCAGAAAAAAAAAAAAATAATAATAATAATAAGGTATCACAGCACTTTCTTCGAGTCTTGATGAGGCGCATAAACAGGAAAAAAAAAAAAGCTACATTACATAAGTGAATCGGCTTTGATCAGAGAAAGGGGGAAAAAAAAAAAGAAAAATGGGAGAGGAAGCCCGTGTTTAGAGACTCGCCGCGTACAACTCATTTGTTTTTTTTTTCTTTCTTTCTTTTTCTTCTCTCTCTCTCTCTCTTTCTTTTCCCCTAATGACGCACGCGATAGAGCTTCTTTGCAGCTCAGCATCACCGTCTTTCTATGCCTAGTTGCTGCATGCCGGCTTGCGGCTTGGAAGCGGACACAGCATACTTCATTCCCGCGTTCGCCGCCTGTGCACGCTCAAGTTTAGGCGGCTCGTTTATCTCCAGCTTCGCAGCGTACTCATGCAGCTGCTGGCGAAAGCCGGCATTGGGGGATGCCTGAAAGCGGTGGTGCTGAACCAGCTGCAATGCCAATGTGGAACTGATCCGCAGTTTTCGCATAAGGTACGAGGCAACAATGGTTGGTGCGCGGCTGATGCCGGCACCACAGTGAACCAACACGTTGCCGTGGGTCTTGACCAGTCCATTCTCAATAAACTCAAAAGCTCGGTCAAAGTACTGGGTGATGTTGTACTCCGGCGCGTCCTGCGAGGCGAAGCAGTAGTACATGAAGTCAGCCGGGTATGGCGGCTCCGTCCCGATGCAGCAGCAGATGTGCGTGATGCCGTAGTGCTTCAGCAACGCCTTGCTTCTCGACGGACGCCAAGACCCGCACCACAGGCCTGGTACGATCTCCTGCATCTCGTCTATGTTAGTCATCTTCTCTCTTTTTTCGTTTTTCTTTGGCCCCTTCTCAGAGACCTGGGTTCCCCCTGGCTCTTTGTATTCACTTGACAGTGGCGGTACTAGTTCGCCCTTCACAAATTCAGTGCTGTCGCTTTCCACCAACACATCCTCTGACTGGCACAAGACGTCGCTCTTGAGCGCCTGCAGGAGGGCCGGGCCCCCCTCTGTGGCGCTACAGAGCGTCTCCAACACCCTCTGCATCTGCATCCGCGCTTCCGCGAGGCCGCTGCGATCGACCGGCACCGTCACCGCCATCCGCCGGAATCGCTCCAGCGGATCCTTCAGCGTGAAAGGAAGGCTGATTCGGTTGCCCACAGCCCGGCTCACACCCATCACATCGGGCTTAACGGCTGGCGTCGCTTTAGCTCCTTCGGTGGCTTCGCTCGCAGTAGCTGTGCTAGCAGGCGACTGTGCCGATGGGGGTGAGGGTGTGGAGAGAGGGGATGCGGTCAAAAAAAGCTGATCAGCGTGCGCGGCGACGAAGCGCAGAACACGGAAGAACGTATTGACATCCTCCACCGCAACATCAGCAGCGGGGCGTTGGTTGCACACAAGCGTAGGTATGTAAGACGTGGTATTGCCAGAGATTGGCATTTTTTTTTTTTAATGGAAGGGAGCAGGAGTCTTATGGAGACGTTTGTGTCAGTCGCGGCGATATACCTCGATCACTACCTTTGCAGAAGTCCTCAAAGAGTTACAAAAAACACCCTACGATGTGGAGAAAAAAAAAAAGTGTTTGTTACCGAGAAAGAAGAGGTACATGGATTTGCAGCGAGTCAAGTCATATCGGCATTATTAAGATGAAAACGATCACATATACACACACACATATATATCTACATATATATGTTAGATTGGTGGCAAGATTAGAGACCAGGTACGTGCACGTTTGCAGCGTTTCTTTCTTTCTTTTTTTTTTTTATATTTATTATGTGTGTGACAGCACCGGGAACACGCAGTTTGAGATTGAATGGTATGCAGCTGCGAAGAACAGAGGTGAGGCTAATGAGTACGCTCTTTTCTGTGAAAGGGAGAAGGAAAAAAACAACGTCACGTGCTGCTGCCTCGTGTTGTCTTCAGCTTATGTCGGCTGTCTCCTTTTTTCCCCTGTGAATCGAGTTTTTTTTTTTTTTGAACTTGGCATTTGCTTTTGTAAAGAGAAGGCAAAAAAAAAAAAACGCTCGTGCTTGTGTGTGTGTGTGTGTCTGTGTGTAAAGAGACAACTATTGGTTACGGCACGACCATCAACGACAAAAAAAAGGTCACATAAACAACAACAAAAAACCGCAACACGCACAGGCGTTGAAAGTACGCACGGCAGCTGTCCACCTCAAAAGCAAGCTGCACCCGCAGTGCATCTCATCCAAATCAATCTCCTCAAAAACTCTCTCCAGTGAACCCTCACTCTCTCTGTCTTCACACTTTTTTTTATATCTACTGATGGGGTGCATCGCGTGACCAGTACGCCTGTGACTGCACCTCCGCGTCAGACCGGTTCAACTCGCGCTGGCGGTCTTGCTCTGGCAGGCGGTAGTTCAAAAACACGACACGCATTTCGTCTGGCGTCATGTCCTTGAACCAGCCACGCGCGTTCACGTAGCGGCGGGCCATCTCCCGGTTGCGGATGTCCTGCGTGTAGAGACTCTTCGGGTGCGACGCCTTCCACAGCGCGTTCAGCAGGTTCGCATCCTTCAGACCCTCCTCTAATTGCGCGTTGCTCAGTGGCGCCATGTTGGGCCGGTGCAGCCGCTCAATCAGCGGGGCCGCCTCCAACTCTTTCGACTTCAGCGCCTCGTACTGCGCCATGTGCACCTTGCGATACTTCTCACTCTCCTCCAGGTACTGCTTCTCCGTCATGCCCTTCACCGGGGAGCTGTGGGCGGTGTCGATACCGATGATGGCGATGCCCATCCGACGCGCCTGCCCAACGATGCGGCGGACGCGCACCTCGATGGGCGGGTATTCGACCTTGCCCCACGACATCTGCTTCATCTTGGCAATCTCGTAACACATCTCCAGCGTGAGGTACGCCACGTAGTGGCCGCGCAGCACAACCGGGCCGGTCTCGCCCCGCTTCTTGCGCACCGCCCGCAATAGGAACCATGCCGTCGGCGGCGGCTCAATTCGGAAGATGTAGGACTTGTCAAAGTACACCTGTATGCGCACCACCAAGTCGATGTCATCCTTGAAGTGCGGCTTGGTACGGTCGTTGAAGGCCTTGGAGAAGTCCATCGCCTTGAGACCGAGCTTCGAGAACTCCTGCCCCACCGGCGGCCCCGTCGCCGCCTTGCCCGCCTTGATGAAAAAGCGCCAGTTGTGCAGCACCGCCTTGTTCGGGAAGGGCGGCACGGCAAAGATATCCCTCGCCTTTGCTTCGATTTTGGGGTCGAGGAAGCGGTTGCTGCCGGGTTCGATATTCACCGTCTTGGGCCGGGCCTTGAGGCACCACAGAGCGCTCCGTCGCAGCATCGTGAACCGTGCTTGTGTGTTTCCTATTCGCACGTGCCTTCTGCCTGGCAGATTGGCTTTTTTTTCTTTTCTTTCTTCTCCTTCTCTTTTTCTCTTTTATTTCTCTGTATCCATGTATATGCGCGCGTCGTCGTCCAGCAGCGAAAGATACGTCGCTCGAACCTCAAGCGTACTGCGGGAGATGTAAACTCAACACGGAGAGGGCAAAGATCACGAAACAGCAATAAAAGAAAAAAAAAAAAGTCAAAGAGGAGGAGGCGGGAAAGAGACAGACTCATAGATGAGTGAAAACACACACACACACACACACACACAAAAAAAAAAAAAAGAAGAAGAGAACATAACTGGAGTACTGTGCTTAGCAAAACACCCACAAAGAAATAAGAAAAAAGTGAACCCCTTTTTTTTTTCTTTCTTTTCGTTTTCTTTTCATTTTTTTTTTTTTTCCTTCTGCATGCAGGCAAACTGTGACTTCCTTCGCTCTAGCAAAAGAGGAATACACAGAAGAATGAAAGAAAAAAAAAAAGGAAGGCAGTTTAATAATTAAGCAAACTCTATTGGACTGAAAAAAAAAAAACTGCTATTCAAGCTGTGTCGATAAAAGACGCTGATGCAGAACCTCTCATTAAGTTAAAAAAAAAAAAAAAAGAGGGGGCTTTTCTTTCTCTTCTTGGCTCTGGCACCTAAACGACACTCAGCTTCGTCATGGCGTTAAAATGACTGGATGTGAGATGAACAAAGAAAACAAAAAAAAAAAACAGCGTTTCAACCAGCAGGAGATGGCAAGAGAAAAATGTCCGAGCTTTTTTTCTCTCTTCTTCTTCAGAGACGACAACGAAGCGTTCCGTGCAGATCACGCGCGCACACACACGCACGGACACGCTCACGGCCACCACCACTGCTACAGCGCGGCGCATGGCTGGTCCGGCGCGTGGTTCGTCAGACACCACTGACACTGCACGCAGTCATGTAGAATGGCAGGACGCCGCAGCTTCATCTCTTGCAGATACCGCCATTTCGTCTCCGTGTCGATGTCGGCCAACTCGTGTGGACGGAGGAGAAGGCACAGGCGGCGCAGCGAAGTAAACCCAATCTCGTCACACACAGTGCTGCGATTCACCACGTCGATCAGCTCCAGCGCAGCAAGCACGAGACGACGCGCCCACGCATCCTGCAAACACGGCGGCGGTGAAACGGCCATCGATGCCTTCGCATCTTGTGCCGGCGACCTGCGTGACCGCCTCGGCCGAGAAGAAGAATAAGTGGAGGAAGACGATGGCACGGCGTGCATTCGCAGCTCCACAAGGCGGCAGAGGTTCTCCAGCACTTCGCGCACGTCAAGCAAGGCAGAGTGCACCGTGCCGACGCCGTCCGACAGCACCGCCACCCGCGGCTCCGCGGAGCATAGCTGCTGCACGGAGGCAACGTCGCAGCCACGCCACGGCAGCAACGCGTCTCGCAGAGATTGCTGCACCTCCGCACGTTGCATGGGTGTGTCCTCTAATGCGACAGCGCCACCCGTCTCGGTGGAACGCCTCGCCGGGTAGATGGAAACGCGGTCACCGGACAAGAGCTGAACGGCCGACAAGACATGGCGCGAAAACCAAGCCCAATCCAGAGCCAACGGCGTAGCCGGCAGATCGGGGGAAGACTCGCACGCCTTGTCTTTCGACTGCGCCGCCGCCGCCGCCGTCGCGGCCTCAGTTGCCTGTCCGTCCTTTCCTTCTTTTGCTTGCCTCTGCGCTTCCTCTGCAATAATCAGGGCCTGCTGCACGCATTGCGCGAGCGATCGGAGTAGCATTCGCAGTGCCAACGCCTCCTCGCCCGGCAGGAGAGACGAATAGACCGAGGAAGACAGTGATGATGATGATGATGGCTTGATCATGGGCTCATAGGCAGCACAGGACCGTCCCCACGAGCAGGCGCCGCAGCTCTCACACACCGTCACAAGGAACGACGACCGCATACGTAAAGACCTGGATGCAGAAGCTTGAAAGCTGCGTGGCAATGACGCGGCTGGGGATGCGTCGCCGTTACCTTCCGCAGCAGCAGCAGCAACAGCAGCATTATCGCCTCCGCAGCAGGCACACGCGGGAACAGCACTAACTGCAGCGGGAGTCACTCGTGCCCGGCGTAGCACGCACACAGGACATGCCGCCCTGTCATTCCTTTCAGACACGATCGGCTCGACAACTAAGGCCTCACCTGGCCGCGGTGCATTGCGTGGAAGAAGAAACGCCTCGACAACGGTACACGAATTCAAGTCATCAGCTACCACGTTTGAGCACCTTTCGTCTTTTTTTTCTTCCGATTCGCCTGCCCTTCGCCAGCATAGGCGGTCGTGAAATGGATTGAAGACTTCGGCATGGCGGCGCGAGGCGTGGCACGCCGCACAGTAGACTGGCGTGTTGTGCGAAAGAAAAGCTGTGTCGTCCGTGTCATGGGCCGCGTTCGTGCAGTTCAGATGCAGGCAGCCCTCCTTTAGACACACCCAGCGCTGCGTGCGTGGAAGCAGAAGGGTCACAGCTGCGCTTAGGTTTTTAACCGGCGCACCCTGTGAACGAGTGTGACTGCTTATGACGAAGTCGATTGAACCTCCCTCTCCCTCCGTTGCTTCTTCGACTCCCTTGCTTTCCAGCAAGCGCCTCCCTCTTGAATTCGACAGAACGACGGCGTGGGTGACCTGTGTCAGCCAATGTTGCCAACTGGTGGCGATGGAGTACTTCACGGTTGCCGGCAGCGTCTGCTCGCTCCCGCATCTCCAGCAATGATGCGCGCCTACACGATTGGGTGCCGCGCATCTCGCACAAGGCTGCATCGACCACGGCACAGCAATGTAAGGCGCCGCAGCGTTGACCTGCCACTGCGAGGCCGCATCATCAGCCAGCGATGTAATGAAAGAAGGAGCAGTGATCGGGCAGTCTTGGCCAGCGCTCGAGGACGCAGCGCCTGACACACCGGGCAGCCCGCTTGAGCGAGCGGCGGCAGGTCGCCCTGCCCCGCACAGACCGCAGCGCATGCGCGTCCACGGGTTGAGCGACGCGGCGCACTCCGCACACCACCAAAGCGTCGGCGACCGCAACTCAGCAGCAGCACCACCACCTCCACCTCGTGACGCAGCCGGCGCAGACGCGGCATTACTATTGAGAAGGAGGTGCTGTAAGCGCTCATGCAGGGACCCGCAGCGCTCACACCACGGCGACAGCAGGCCCTCCATCGTCTTGGCAAGGTAGCCACAACATCCGCACGGCGCGGACTCGGTGGTGATGTCTTTGGCCATGTCCGTCATCGCCGGCGGCGGTCGGCCACAGCTGCGACAATAAAAAGCGTGCTGCGCCTCGTTATCGGTGCGGCAGTGCGTACATGTCCACGGCCGCAGCGGCACGACACGCAGCACGTTGACAGAGTCACGGAAAAGGCTGGCGGGCCGCCCGCTGCCGGTCACCGTGGCCGCATCTACGGGTGGTGTTGGTGTGTCGTCTTCCCGTGGCAGGGTCGTCGGCCCGTCCCGCACTGCCGTTTTCTGCTGTGCAGAGCATTCGTTCAGCAAGCTGTATGGTGTTTGCTCAGGTGATGCGTCAGCAGAGGAGGCGACTCGATGCCCATCCTGCGAGCTGCTCGCATATCTGTTCACCTGCACAGCGTCTCCTGCAGGGCAGACGAGCGCTGTGCCGCACACCTCGCAACTCAGCCCACGCGATGCCCGGTAGCCCGCAGAAGAAGTAAAAAGCCCGCACGTGCGACATTGCAGCAGCGACGTCGCGAGCGTGCGGCAGCGCTTGCATTCGCTGGTGTAGCGACTATTCCACAAATAACACGTGGTGCACTGCCACGGCTGCTGCTGGGTGGCGTCGTCCACCACGCGGCGGCGCAGCGCCACCTGCACCCGCTCTAAAACATGCTGCAGCCCCTTCATCGCCGTCTTCGTGCCAGTGTTACAGCAGTCACGCAAAAAGCAAGTGAGGTGCTCGAGAGCGATGCGTGGCATCAGCTCCAGCGTGTCTTGCGTGTAGCGCTCCGTGAAGTTTGCATTCCACCAGGGCACGGCTTCCTGCGTGGTCTCTGCAGCCGCCACGGTCGCGGCCACGCCTGGTGTGCACACCGGGTAGGCTTTAAGCCGCACGTCACCCGTATGCTGCGTGTCTTCGGCGAAGCGAAAGAGGACCCGCAGCAACCACTGCACCGTCGCTGCAGCCCGGTCCTCTTGTTGACTTTTCACTTCACTGCTGGTGCTGCTCGCGTTGTGGCTCTGTCTTGGAGGAAAGGTACCCGCGTCGGGTGCAGGTGTCGCCGACGAAGAAGCAGTGGTGGCTGCGCATTGCTGCTGCTGCAGCAGCCGTGTCAAGAGCAGCCGTGCGACAGGCAGGTGCGGGTAGCCGTACAGGAGTCGCACCGCTACTTCGCGCACGTAGCGGTCCGTCGTCGACAGCCGCAGGGAGCCGCAGACGGATGCAGACGACGACGACGATGATGTCGACGACGTGCTCCTCTCGCTTTCCCCGCGGCGGCATAGATACCGCGCCACCAATGAGGCCCAAAACTCCACCGTTTTGCTCAGCAGCCCGCACGACGGCTGCTCCACGAGGTGGCAGCGCAGAACGTAGGTGCACAGCACAGCGGTGCGGCGGAGCTCTTCGTCCGGCGACGCAGCAGAGGTCTCATTGACAACCTGCTGTCGCTGTCGCTGCGGCGGGGGAGTCTGCGAGAGCGTTGTACCCACCACGTCCCACGGTAAGCCTGCAGGGATGCTTGACGAGACGTGCGCCGATGTCCCCGCTGCCACAAGCCCCAGCATCACCGCATGCAGACACAGCGGCAGCGGCACTGGGAAAGACGTTGAGTGTGTGTAGAGAGAGTGAAGCCGCGCGCGCAGCTCTGCCGGCAGCGGCGCCTCGACCTCGCCCTCTGCGCCTCGCGCGCTGTCTTCGACTCTGTCCTCCACTGCAACAACGCAGGTCTTGGATTGTGTGCCCAGCGACGATACTGGTGAGCTGGCTAATAAGGAGAGGCCAGAGGACGCGCGCGTTGACTGCTGTGGCGGCTGCGGATCGTGCTGCTGTGCGACAAGTGCGGACGCGGCACCCTGCACCGCCTCCAACAACAGCTGACGCACCGCCACTGCGCTGGATGAGAACAGCGAAGAAGCCGTGGAAGCCGATGAAGATGCCGATGACGACGACCCCAGCAGCATCTGCAGCACCGTCACAGCAGCATCGTAGTGTCCACACTGCAGCAACGCCCGCCCAATCTCCCAGCTCGCACCCATGCCTGGATACAACTGATACAGTTGACAGATCTGCTTCGCCTCCCCCAGCCGCGCGAGCACTTTAGCGCTCAGCCGCAGCCCTTCCCGCAGCTTCTCCATAAGGGTGTCACGGGTACGCGGGGTGAGGCTGCTCAACAGCACTCGCGTGCGCCGATGCGAGAGTCTGTACGAGCCTTGATTGGCATTGATGGCATCGCTGCCGGTTTCACTGCTCGCTATTTGAGCTGGCTGCGTTGGCGAAGTTTCACTCCCAGGCAAACTTCGCTTCGTTGCTGGACTCTCCTCCAGCGTACGCAGGTGTTGGATACACTCCTGCTGAATCCAGGCCAGCTGTTGCAGCACCGACGACTTTTCCAGCGCCGTCACATCCACCGCGTGCTCGCTGACGTGGCCCAATGTGATGAGAGTGTAAGCGTCTAGAAGGGCCACCTCGCGCCACAGCATGACACCGGCCTGGCGCACCTGTTGATGGTAGGTGGTGCTCAGGTGGCTGTCTCGCTGCTGCAGCTGCTGTTGCTCCGCGCCCACGCCCATCAGCTCGCCTGTCAGCACGCTACGCCGCCGCTGCGCTGCTGCCTGAAATGTGCCGCTTCGGAGTGTAGTCGGAGCACTCGATTCTGACGACAAGTTTACCAGTGCAGAACTGCTCTTCTTGCCGTCTCTCGCGTGAAAAGAGCTGCCATCAGAGCTACGCGGTTGTGCAGCTGCTGTTGCGTCAGTCGGCTGATATCCGCTCACCAGGGCATGGACCTGCAAAAGAGGGGCGAGACGCCGATGTCGCTGCAGCGAGCTTGTGATGCGGCGCAGCGAGACGTACGACCCCACCGCGTGAAACTGCAGATCCTTCAGCAGCGCTGCCGTGGTCGGGTGCGAAGCCATCCGTGGTTTTATTCGATGCGCGTTTGCCTTCGTACGCCTCTCCGCCCCATGGTGTTTCGCGGTGGCGTGGACCGACGCGATACTGAACAGAAGAGCGCTCATTGCCTCTGCGCCGCTGCTGTGCATCTCGCGGACCACGGCAAGCCAGTAGGGCTGCAGGCTGCCTTCATTCATCGTTTCCTTCGCCCCTCGCCGCTCAGTAGCCTCTCCGACAAGCCACGCCTGCAGCTCCGCATCGCCGGTGAAAAAAGCTGCATTGGTGCGTGAAGAGGACAGTGATGCTGCTTTGCCATCGGCAGACGCAACAACCATGCTCTCAGGCTCCATTTCCTTATTCAGGACGCGCTGCCAAGACCCGAACATCGTCGCGGACGCGCGCTGCGGCGCCGTCGATGGACATGCAAGACCACCGTTGTTAGCTGACGGGAGGTTAAGCAGCTCATTAGCCTGCGTAGCGCACACGCGATCTGCCGCAGTAGTCATCCACGCACTGGCAGCGGACCAGTCCACTTGATCCTGCCCATGCAATGTTGTCTGCTGCGCCACGGCGTAGCGATGCAGAAGCCAGGGAACACAGCTGCACCACGGAAACGGCAGGGCAGACGGAGACTCAGCGTCCAATCGATCCTGATCACTCTTTGTGGCCTGCGGCGGCATGTCGCGCCGACACACGTCTGTCACAGCGTCGATGAGCGTTGACGGGGTCACCGGCGCACCGGCAGCGGCCGAAGCGCGCAGTACGTTGACGAGACACGCCAGCGGCTGCGCGCCGCCCTCGTACGGGCTGCAAAGTACGGCAACAATCGCCACCACGGGCACGCATGCCTGAAAAAAGAGAGCGTTCTCTGTCTGTGCGTCGATCGTGTGCGGGCGGACACCACCACTGTCACTGCAGCAGTCAGTGGTTTTTGAGCTACGCGGCCGTGAAAGTGGCGCCTGCACCCGCGCCACGCCTTCGCCCTCCTCTTTCAAGGCTGCTGCATAAAGGCGTTCGATCAGCGCCAGTCGCCGCATCACGTTTTGCACGATGTCTAGTTGAAGGGGCTGCAGCCACGTCTGCTCGGCATCAGAGGGAATGGGTATCAGCTGAACCGGAGCTCGGCTGTCTCTTGTACTGCGGCGACCACCACTGCTGCTGTCGCTACTACTGCTACTGCGTTGATGGACGGTGCCTTGCGTCTTCGCAGCGTACAAGTTCGCTGCCTTACGCTGGCGTTGACTGTCGTAGTGTGACAGCAAGAGATCGTCCAGTGCGTGAACTTCATCGCGAAGCCGCTGTAAAGCAGACATCGACGCAGTGCCACTGGAAAGCTGACTACTCCTGGTCATCTGTGCAGATGATGATGACGATGATGACAATTTGGCGCGAGGAAGCGGGGAAACCACCGCTTGACCCACGATGCTGGTTTGTAATAGGGACGTGCGAAGCTGTAACTGAAGAAGGTTGAAGAGGCGCGGAGCCAGCGCGTCCTCACCACTCTCTGCGCGAGCAACTTGCGGAAATGCTGAGGAGGCGGGTGAAGGCCCTTTCAGAGTAGGAGAACGAGCCGGCAATGCGGAGAGAGAGGCGCGATTGCTGCTGCGGCTCCACAGTTGAGGCAGCGACGGTGGCAACTGCGCCAGACGACTCGAGTGCGCGATGGATGCCGTGAGTGCATGCGGCTTTCGCATTTTGAATGCAAGAAATACTAAAAAAAAAAAAAGAGAGAAAAGGCTCCAATAACGACTCAGAATATACGAAAGAGCTTTGGAACAAAAAAAAAAAACTAGGGCGAAGTGAGAACAGAGTGTAGTGGAGCAGTAGGCTGAAGCGCAACATAAAAAAAAGGGGGCCGAGACAGAAAAGAAGCCGTATTCACTCGACAAATGCACCCATCTCTGGAGTTAAGCACGACTTGATTAGTCATGCCGTCAATGCTACACAATGTGCTTCGACACGCCATACCACGTTGACTTTTTGTGTGTGTGTGTGTGTGCTTGTTTGTGTTTTAAGTACTCTCTTTTTCCTTTGGATGTCTATGTGTGTGCCTGAAACGCATCGAACCTGCAAGCAGCTTAAAAAAAGAAAAGGCTGTACAGTATTGAAGCTCGGCTGCTATTTCCCCAACGCAATTAGCTGACTTCAATAATGTACGTTGATGAAGCGTTAAAGAACATATGCATGTACATGATCCGTCACGCCACGCTCACTCTTTTCGTTGAACGACGCCGAGACTCTCCCTCTCAATCGCCTCTACGACGTCCTGCACGCGAATAGCTCTATTGTTCACCACGCGTAGCCGCTCCACCGGCTCATAAAAAGGAAAGAGGACGTCGCGGTACAGCAACGCCAAGGTGCGCTGCAACTCCTCCACTCGAGCTGCCGAGGCGGAGGAAAAAACGGCCGCCCCGCTGCCGGTTGCGGACGAGGTGCCCACCGTGGCATCCGCCTCACTTGGCCGCTGTAGTTCAGCAAACATGTATGAAAAGAACTCCTCTCCGTAACAGATAGCTTAGGAAGCAAAGAGATTTTTTTTTTTTTAAGGAGAGAGAAGGAAAAAGAAAGAACGCGAAGGTGGAGCTTTAGAAGATAACGTGTCCGGATCAACTAAAACCGACGAAACATCGCGCCGGCTGAAAGCCGAAGACGCCAAGTTTATAGCTACTCTCTTTGATAATCCTCTATGTTCCACAGTTTCCATTTAAAAAAAAAAAGACAAGAAGAAGCTATGAGGCCATAACGGCTTCTTTCTACCTTCTCATTCTTCTGTTTCTTTCTGGTTTTGCAGTACATATCGTAGAAAGGTACTATTTTCTAACCCAAATGAAGCAAAGCAGCAGGCCCATCGTTGACGACACTCTCCTTCTTTTTTTTTTCTCTTCTGTCTCTTTTTTTTTTTTTTGCCTACGCACCTCACTCCATGTCGCTCAGGAGCAGATAGAGCAGTGCACCCAGGCGATTCGCACACGCAGCGATGCGCCGCTCCGGCTTCCCCATTGTATCGGCCAGTACCATGCCATTTCGCAACAGCAGGTGCGCGCCCGCCATCATCAGCGGCCGCTCCGCTGCTCTGCGGCAGCTGAGAGGGTATTTGCAGGCGTCGGTCAACGTGTACGGCGCTGCGAGTGCCTGTGCGGCGTCGATGCTCGGCGACGTCAAGACATGGCTCTGCCCGCCACCCAGCAAGATCGGATAGGGTAGCGTGCAGCTGTACAATACGGAGAGGACGAGCAGCACGTGGCAGGCGTGTCCGAGAGCAACAGCCTCCTCGTGCATATCCTCCTCACTGCTGGCGACGAGGTGCCACGCGATGTTGACGTCGGCGCCACCAGCAAACACAATCGGCAACCCGGCGTTGTTGATGTAGTCCTTTGCGTCCGCCGCGACGGCGCAGGCGTAACTGGCGTACTGCGACGAGAGCGTCACGGCGTACATAAGGCCAAGTTCCCGCACGCGCTGCTGTCGACCACGCGCGAGCTGCGCCCGCAGCTGTGCCCGCTGCGCCTCTTCCTCCCGCACCCGTTCGCGCTGCCCCTGCCCGGTCTCGAGCGTGTCGACCGCCTTCTCGTAGTTTTGTACCGCCGCAAAGGCCTCCTCCTCACGCTGCAGATGTCGCTGGCGCCGCTCGACACCATCACGCAAACTCTCCAGCTCCAGCGTGGAGAGCGTCAGTGCCTCGCGTGCGGCGGAGAGCTGCACGCGCAGCGCCGCACACTGCGCCATCACAGCGCGGGCCGTCGGGTGCGCTACCGCCGCCGTGTCCAGCTGCGAAGCCAGCACGCGCTTCCGCTGCTCCGTGGCGTGTGCAAGTCGCTCCCACGCGAGGGTGGCGTGGGCCGCGGCCTTCACGTCGCCCAGCGTGACACGCAGCTGACCAGCACGGGGGACGGCAAAGGCGGGGTAGCGCCACCCAACGGCAGACGGGGCGCGGCTCCACGGCAGCTCGCTGCACGCGGCGGCTGCCTGCGCTGCTGCCACCGCGGCGAGAGAATTGCGACCCGCGATGGCGTTTAGCGAAGATGGCGAGGGAGAAGGAACGTGGAAATCACTGGCGGTCGGTGCGGGGCAGAAGGTGCGCGTGCGTGCCGCCTGCCACTCGGCAACCGTGTCCGCCACAGGAGCCCGCCAATCAGCAAAGCACGCCTGTGGTGCGAAGATACCGTCGCTGCAGTGGAGGTAGACAAGTGGTCGGGGCAGGCACCGCGGGCCCTGCGTGCGCTGCTCCTCCAGACGCAGTAGCCGACTAAGCGCGACATCGGCCTCCTCAACGGTGGCACCAAGATAGAAGGTGTGGCGAACATCAGCCCGACAGCGGTGCACGCACACGTCGGAGGGCGACGGTGACGATGGGACGTGCGCCGCAGCACCGTCGTTGTCCTCAGAAGACGTGCTGCCCGACAGTGGGGCAGCTGCATCGTTCATGGCTGCGTGTGGCAAGCCACGCTCGCGGGCTTCATTCTGCAGGGAGCACGCCTTTGAGATGAACGTGCCTGTGTAAAAGACGGAGAGCTCGATGCACGTGCCGTGGGCACAGGCTTGTAACGCAGACGCGGGAATAGCGGACCAGCTTGGGTGGCTGCTCCCACGCACCACCTCACTCGTGTATACAAGAACATGAGAGTCCGCGTCGCACGTATTAATGGTGGTGTTCGCCATGAAGTTCGTGCTGTCGCTTTTGTGCAAAGGACTCTTCGCTGCACCCATAGACGCTGCTTCACACTCTTCGCCCTTCTGCCCGCCTATCCACTGAAGCGTGAAAAACGCCTCTACGCAGAGAGTGGGGTGGTGAAAGCTGACGACGCGCCCTGCACCCGGCATCGTATGTGCTGTGGGTGGCACCGGTGGGGCAATAGCCTCCACCGCGTGTCGTAGCACCGGGCTGTGGCTCGGAGAACATGGCGCTGGTAATCGGTCCGTCTCTGGAGACAGCGGCGGCGGGGAGAGGGGAGGCGTGGCTCGTGAGGAGACAAGCGTGCTGCTTACCTGCTCAAGTTCATCCATGTGCACCCTCATCACACCTGCGTTCTCCGTGCAAGTCGGTAATTGCGGTACGTCACCGTTTGCTGCTGCTACTGGTGTTGCCGCTGGTGGTGCCGCTGAGTTGGGTGTTAGACGTGTTTTTTCACGGAGCTTCGTGTCCGTCCCCGTTGACGATGTCTGAATGGACGGCCATGTGGGCGGCAGGCGGATGTACAGAGGCGCACAACGAAGAGAAACGCCCGTGAGCTGACCGATGCAGCGAAAATCGAACGGCACGAGGGATGTCATGCCCGTTCTAATTCTCAAAAAAAAAAAAGGCAGCAAAAAAAAAAAAGAAAAGAAAAGTAAAAAGCACGAAGCTCCCTTTTTTTTTTTTTTGTGTGTGTGTGTGTGTTTATGTTTGCGTTTTTTTTTTTTTTGTGTGTGTGTGTAGAGGAAAAAAGAAATAACAGCGGATGCACGCAACGAGTAGTGAATGCGGGATGTGTACGTTAGTATGTGTGTGTGTAAGTGTCGCTATGCTCCAGCGGCGGTGAATTTTCAAAAGCTAAGAGTTGCGAAGTATGTCACGAAGGGGAGAACGAGTGCGTTGTGCACAGATTAAGGTAATCAGTAGTTTGCGATGAAAAAAAAAAAGAAAAATAAAAAAGAAAGAGTTGCACTTCTGCAGAAAGAGATTTATAAAGACGCTTGTTTATGGACGAGAGTTGCAGCTGCTGCCTTCGTCGAAAGCAGTGCACATCATAAGCGGGAACAGCAGCACGACAACAACGCCATAAAAAAGCCGAAAAGAGAAAAAAAAATGCAACCTCTCCCTTCCACGGTAACTTACACCAGCGCAAAAAAAAAAAAAAAAAAACAAGAGAAAAAGAGGCAGGATGAGGGAGAGATGAAAAAGAAAAGAGGTTCGATTCACAACAGCCTTGGTCTTAACGAGGTCCGCTGTGCGCTTAAGTGAGGACTGTCCATTTAGGAGGCAACTGGCAACCCAACTCTCGCTCTCTCTCTCAAGCCCTTAGAACTTAAGCTGAAGGATCGTGCACCTCCTTCGTTTAGTCGCGACAGGAGAAGAAAAAAGCGGCGTTTTTATACAAAGTACACACACACGCGTTATCGTTTTCTGGCAAACTTGACACCTGTATGCTAACTCAACCGGCAGACAGTTTTTTTTTTTTCTTCTCTTCTCCTCTTCGCTTAGCAGAAAAGGAGCACTCTGCATCATCGGGTCTGTTAACTAACTGATGTTCTTCACTTTTTTTTTTCTTTTAATTAAGCGACTTACAATTACACGTCCTCATCTAGAAGAAAAAAAAAAGTTCACGTTTTCCTCGCCTCGCTAGCTGTTCACGCCTAGTCGTCTCCCTGATCTACAGGAAACACTTCCCCCGCACGAGACTTCTGCTGTTGTGGCTGCGGAGGGGAACGTCGATTGCCCTCTTCCTTGCCATTCGATTGGTCCTCCGTCTCCTTCGCCCTTGCAGCCGCGTGCACATCCGGCTCCACACGCGTGTGGCCTTCGCAGATGCGCGCACTCTGCACGTGTGCCGTCATCGGGTACGCAGACAAGCACACCGACCTGGTAATGTAGTCAATCCCGTCCAAGTTGCAGTCATCCGTGCAGGAGATGCAGTAGAAGGCCGTCACGTGCTTGATGCCGCCTTGCAAGGCATCGTCCACCGGGGCTGCGGCGGCCTGTTGGGCCAGCTGGGTCGCCGTCACGACCGGTGCGTTGAGGGCGTTTGTCAACCCTGTCACTTCCGCGCCGTGCGGGATGATCGGGGCGATCGAGCCAGGCATCAGCCGCATCAGCACCCGCCCATCTGTGGAGCAGACTCGCCCATCCCGCAGCAGCGCCGCCATGAGGCCGCGGAAACGCGTGTACGTGCGCGGCGGACGCAGCGCCGGCGACACTTCAATCACTTTGCCCTGTCGCGAGAAGAGGCTGATGTACACCCGCAGGCGATGCTGGTAGGCCAGGTCGGAGTCGAAGAGGGCCAGCAAGCACTGGTGAACAATGTCAGGCCGCACATCCTTCAGCGACGCGTTCGCGATCTCGGTCGTCGCCGCACGGTCGTAGGCATCCACCAGACCCATGTTGCCCATCAAGATGCCCGCCTTCTCCAGAATCACCACCACATCACGCGGCTTCACCTCGCCGCTGCGACTACCGTGGGAATTGTTTTGATTGTTACCGCTGCTGCTGCCTTGGGCTCGAGGGGCGGCATGCGACGTCGGCGGACGGCCACCGCGGTGGTGAAAGCCGTCACGAGCGCCGCCGTACGGCGTCGAGGTGCTGCCACCGCGTCCGCGGCCACGTGAGCGTTCGCCGGGCAGGTGCGGCCGCGGCACGGACTCATCCGCAACCTGCGGACGGTAGCTGCCAGACCACTGGCGGCTGCTGGACATGCCGGCGGCGCTGCGGTCGCGGTCACGGAAGCGATCACCGTTGCTGCCACCGCCTCGTTCACGTCCACCGCCGCTGCCCTCCGTGCGAGCGAAGCCGCGACTGCCACCACGACCTCCACCACGGCCCTCAAAGCCGCTGCTGCGAGAGCGTTTGAAGCTAGACTCCATCAATGCACACGGATAAAAAAAAATGCGCACACGCACCTTAGAAAGGCAATGAGTGTGGCGATATAAGCACTAGACTCAAGTGAGGAGTGTGCATGGAAGGTGCAAAGATGCAATGCAGAAAAACAGAGAGAGAAAAGTACAACGAGGAGGAGAAGTGGAAATCCGCAGAGGAACGACACGAAAAAGTACGCTGCCGTTGAGCATGTGTGTCCCACTACCCCATATCACGCGTCTTTGGATAGCAAAGGAAGAGAAAAAAACGAGATTCATGATCAGAATAACATGCTCGTGGGGAAAAAACAGCAACTGCAGTTCGCCACCAACTTAATTTTCTTTTCTCTCTTCTTATTTCTTTGTCAGATAAATGGAGACAATTTTTATGCTGCACGTGCCTTCTTCATGAAGCTGTAGAGCAATAAAAAAAAAAAAGCTCTACCACTTAAAAACCGAGAGAGAAAGAAACGAGGAGTAGTGTGCTGTGATGTAATATGCGTGTGCAAAGCAGATATGCAGATCCACTTCTCACATGTACGTGTATATTGCTGTCTCCGCGATCTCGTTATTTTGCTGTTCCGCTCTATTCAATGTCGATCACCTCCGCGCTGGAGGGTTTGCGGTGGCTGCCCACCGACTCCGCGTCGGATAGCGTGAACACCTGCGTCTCCCTCCGCAGCTCTGCAGTCGGGTGAGCAGTGAGAAGCTGATCCTTGATCGCTACGCTCCTCGATAGCGGTGAGAAAGCTGGCGGGGCAATACAGTCTGCGGCTGTGTTGCCCTCCAGCTGCATCAAAGTCGAATGACAGAGCTGCTGAATCTGAACCAGCGAGCGCACAACGCATGCGTGTTCCTCCTCGTTCACCTGCAGCGCCTCTTGCTCTCGCAGACCTGCATCGCCGCAGCGCGGTTCCACGCGACGACGCTTGTGTGCCTTGACGTTGTCACTCATTTCAAAGGCGCCAGGCGTTATGCTCTCGTACAGCCGCCGCAGCACCGTCTCGCAGAGTTGCAAACAGCGAACGTATTCCACGGCAGTTGTGGGGAAGTCGTTGGCCGCGGTAAAAGACAAATCCGTCGCGCTGCTTTCCGGCACAACTCGACTAGCAGATCGCTCGCCTTGCACCCCTTCAAGCAGAGCGGCCTCGGCCTGTCTCTTGAACCACGCCTGCGTGACGGTCTCCTGACGTGCTTCCTCCTCCTGCAACGCGCACCATCGTGCGGCGCTATCGTTACTGCTGCTGCTGCTGCTGCTGCCGCCGTGGTCCCCCTCCTTGTCACCTTCAATTAATGTCATGAGAGCTGTGGTGGCGGCTTCCGACAAGTTGAGCGACTCTAAGCCCAGCGTGGTGCACTCCTCGGCTACGCGCAGCAGCGAGGCGGCCGCGTCGGCGTGTACGACGGTGTCGCCGCAGCGCTGAGCCATCTTCACATTTTCTACCGTCTGTGCTGTTGCTGTTGTCGTGGCAGACATTGCGTGCGGGGAACACGACAACGTGGATGGCGGGGAGGTGGCGGAGAAGGCGATATCGGTCCAGCGCCGCACGCAGGCCAAGAGCACTGCGTCGTCTGCGCCGTCCGTGACGGGCACCACGGCGATCTCATAAAGAAGCCGCGACGCCACCCAACGCGCGACACGTGCACTACACCACCACCACCACCGTTGCTGGTGCTGCCGCACCGCCGCCGTCGCCGTGTTGTTGTTGCTGCTGCTGCTGTAGTGGTCGTGACGCTCCTTCGCCTCGGTGCTGTCCTCGACACTTCCCTCATCATCCGCGACGTCAGCTGGCGCCTCCGCCATGCTTTGCAAGGTTTGCGTGAGCGAGGCGAGGAGAGAGACGCAGGCGACCACCGATCGCTTCAGCTGTGCATACGTCTCCGCCCGCCGCTCGTCAGCGACGGCAGCGTGCGGCAGCAGCGATAACGGTGGCGACGATGACGATAACGCAGGGGCTGCGTACGCGTCAATGAGGTCGTGCAGTTTGCACGGCACCTTGATCAGCAGTTGACACAGTGCGCACAGCTGCCCTGCGGAGGGTGTACTCTGCCGCCATGTCTGTCTGGATGTCTGCTGCAGGGAGGTGAGCGCGGCGCGCAGTTCGGCGGCTGCGCGGCTCGGCCCCAGTTCACCCCAACCGCCCTGGCTCTTCAGCCCCGCTGCGTCCCCTTCGCTGTACTCTCGCCTCATTGGAGAAAACGAGGTGGTGGAGTGGCTGCGCATGATACCCGCAATTTGACAAACTAACGCGTCAGCCGCAGACTTTTCATGCTCCTCCTCCTCCTCGGCGCCGTCGTGGTCGTCGTCGCTCCTCGCGGCGCCATCCGTCAAGGGACACAGCAACGGGACGTCGAGCGCCGTCTCGCCGTAGCTGCACAGCGCCACCACGGCACAAATCCACTCCACCAAAAGGGCAGCAACATTCGCAAGGCATTCACCGCAGCCCGCACCGTGCTCGCTGCTGCATCGTTCGACTTGACGCAGGCGCAGGAGGTGTCGCGCGAGATGGGCTGCTGCGCAGCGCAGGTTCGCCAGCACGCGTAGAAGTACACGTACGGTGGCAGCCTGTGTTGACTGGGAGGAGGGAGGGCTCGGCCCAGCTGCGGCTGCGCTGTTTACGCGGCGGAACAGCTTCGCCCACGCTTCGAGTGCCATCAGCGCTACAGCGGACGTGTGTCGAGTGCAGGTGACGGCGGACAGCACGACAGAAGAGAAATGCGCGCTTAAGCTCGCAGAGGTTGAAGTCTGCCGCGGCACACCGCTGCTCTGGGAGTCCACCTTAACGTGTGGTTTGGTGTGATCTTGAGAAGACGTGCATGCGTCTTCTCCATCGCCGCGGCCGCTGCTCTCCACCTCGTCAGCGCTGGCGCAGAGCGCAACCCACTGCTGCCACACAGACGCAAGTGCGCCGACCCACATTCCGCGAAGCGACACGGGCGCCGCGACGGCAGAAGGAAACGGCCCGTCGGCCCTCACACGTGGGTTTTCGGTAAACGGCGGAGGTGCAAAGATATCTGGCGGGAGTGCCGCTGCTAGCGTCTGCACGCCTTTCTTGATAGCAGCCTCTGCAGCAGTGTAACTGCCTCGCGCTTCGCCTGCAGCTGGCGTCTCCTCCACACCATCGTTAGTGCCTTCATGCTGAATGCTGCGATGCCGAGTCCAGAGCAGCAAGCTGTCCGTCAATACGCTGAGTGTCTTCGTGCTCATTGCTGGAGTCGTACTGCAACTTCCCGCGGCCGCCGCACCCGCGCCGTCCTCACTTCCCGTGTCTTCGCCCTCTGTGTTTTCTGTCGCAAGATCACCACTTGCTGCCTTCACTGACGTCGCTGCCGCCGGTGGCGCCTCCTCCTCTTCCTTGGCTGCTGCTGCTGCTGGTGTTGCTGCTTCTCCGCCCTCTGACAGTTTCTTCAGCAGCCCCTGTAGCACGTGCAAGTACGCACTGAGTCCAGCAGTCGCCGTAGCCTGCAGTACTCTTTCCCCTCCCCCGGCCGCCTCCTGAACTTCCGCCGCGGCAGCGACAGAGACGCAGTGCAGCAGCAACTCCTCCACCGCTGCCGGAGACTCGCGTAAGTCCTCCTCGCCCGCCTCTCTCTCCTTCTCGTCGTGCCCACCACCCGCCACTGCCGCGGCCTCCTCTGCTCTGCCCTCCTCGACTGCGGTGGCACTAGCGGTGACAACAGCCGGCGGGGTCACCGCGGCAGCGCCGCCTAAGCAGTCGAAGATGCCGTGAAGCCGTACCACGATGTTGCTGTACAGCGTCGCCAGCATTTCGTCATCGCGGGTGCTCGTCGCCACCGTAACGCAGACAGCGAAGTGTAGACGCACCAGATGCGCCAGAAACACCTGCGCCGCTTCCGTTCCACTCAGCAGCAGCTGCGGGTGGGCACGTACGGCCAACACGAGGTGCGACGCAAAGAACGTGGCGAGTCGGACGCGCTTCTTGTCGCTCCAGTCGTGCGTCAAAACGCCCCAACGCAGCTGCTCGATCATGTGCAGCAACACCGCCTCGTAGTCCTGCGGCGCCACCGCCTTGTACGAAGCCACAGCAAGGAGTAGCTTCCAGGCGGCATTGAGCATCGTCAGTTTCTTTGGCGCACCGGCCACCGGTGTCGTAGCGTCGCAGGCGCTGAGGAGGCTCGACAGTAGCGCCGGCGTGCAGTGCGAGGCTAAAAAGCCGGCGGACGGGAGAAGATCTGCAACGCCGTCAGAATGGCTATGGCACGCGGTGCGCAGGATGTGCGCTGCCGTCTCCACTTCAACATGCCTCGCGGCTGACTGAGTCATTGAAAAAGTGAAGAGCAAACGCCTCTATTATCTTTTTCTCTGTTTAATTACCCTATGTGGTTTAATATACGTGTGCGATCCTTGTATTCTGGTTGAAGAATAGAGGGCGTTGAATCTTCAAGATATACGTCTTTTTTGTTGTTGTTGTTGTCTATCCTCAGTAGGTGGAAACCGCACAACACACAACACAAGGTTGATTGTTTTTCTTTCTCTTCCGGTAAATGTGTGTCTTTTCTCTATAGTTCTCTGCTGCCGCTTTTAAAGCGACATAAACGAAAAAAAAAAAAGAAAGGAAAAGAGGCACCTGTGATAATCCTTGTATTCTCGATACTGCACCTACCCTTGTGCTTCAGCTGCGCGATGAGAAAAACGGAGGCGAAAGATAAAAGAAAAAGAAGAGGGAAATAGCATAGCACTCACAAAGTACGAAAACAGAACGACTTGAGAAAAGCAATTGAAAAAAAAAAAAAACAGGGCGCCTCTCCAATACTCTTCCGTCACACGCATGTTCGTCAGGAAGCTCTCTCTGACTCATGCCCCTCCTCTTTCGCCTTCTCGATTAGGTCCGCCTGTACTTAGGAGTTTCTCTCCCCCTCCTCCCCCCCGCCGTTGTGAAACAGGCTTTTTACAAATTAGTAAGCAAACAAGAAAAATACAGAGGACACCGTTTCCCTTGAGAGGTTTACGACTGCGTCTTCTTCGTCTTCGGAAAAAAAAAAAAACGTTCTACAAGGCTGCGAAAATCCTTATCAGTTCAGTTTTCCCCATTTCTTATCTCTCGGTGATTCTTGATTGCTGCGTCGTCACTGTATACACAAACGGTACACACATACAAAATAAAAAAAAGTGAAAAGCACGAGCTTAATCGCAAGCAACGACGTACACAACAAAGCGGTTATGAAAAAGGCGTCAGACCTCACACCCCCCCCGCACGCCTCCTTTGGCCATCGGTCTAAAGTCTAACGGATATCTATAAAAACCAAAACATCAAAAAGAGACCCAAAAGAACCTCTTCATATTCTATTTTTGCTGAAGTAAAAAAAAAAAAAACAGCAAACACCGCCGCAGCGCCTTTTCTGACATGCGTAAATATATGTATGCGTAAACAATGTAATACGTGCATTGCATGAACAAAAAAAAAAAGAAGCGCAAAAACTAATGAGTGTAATGCAAAGAGAAAAAAAAAAAGAAAAAAGAAAAAAGTGACATGGCGGGCGTTAATGCAGCGCGTGCAGGCGCAGAACTATCGGCGGCGACGGTGGCACACGCACCGGACACGCGGACGTCCCCCGGCTGTCACTCCCTGCGTGATCACAACGCGCCGGGGTCGGTGTCGCGCCTGGAGCACCTGGAAGAGGGCTGACATCAGCGCTGCGTCCGGCGTCGCTGCCGCCGTGGTGTGAGCTGGTTTCCGCCTCCATCTCCTCCTCCTGTCCCTCCCACACGGCAGCTTTCCCGTCCATCGCGCGGGCCAGCAACAACGGCTTCGTCGGCTCTGCGACATGCGTCGTGCTGGCAGAGGAGTCCGGTGCAGGGGCTTCCTCCGCAGCCTGCGGTGTCGCTGGTGATGAAGAAGAGGCTTGTGCCTCAGCCACGGACAGGTTTGCCTCCGCATCCACACTACTGATCCACTGTGTCACCTTGCTCAACTGCTGCTCCAGCGCTGCAAGCCGCGCCTGCCACTCCGCCTTCTCGGCGACGTGCTCCACGAGAAGCTGCTCCATAGCCAGCGTCAGAACACCACACTGCCGTTCCGCCCGCGTTGCTCGCTCCACGGCAGCGTCGCACGTCTGCTGCAGTGACTGCACATTCAGCGACAAGCTGCTGTTTGCGCATTGTCGTAGTTGTCGTGGTTGTTGTTCATGTTGCTGCTGCTGCTGCTGCTGATGTTGTCGCTGCGTGGTGGTCGACGCGGTGGACTGCGGCGTTGTCCGCGTCCCGCTGTCTACCTCGATGCTCTGAAAAAGCGCACGGGCCGACGGCGGCGACAGCGGCGAAGTCGTGGTCGCGGCATCGATGGGAGACTGCGCCGTCACGACCAGGCCCTCCTCCAACGTAGGCTTGTGCGTGGACACTGCAGCAACGGTGGGTCGTGGAGCGGTGACACTGAAGGACCTTTGAGGTGGTGTCTGTCGTGCTGGCGGTGTGCCGGACAGCGAAGCACTGCGGCGGAAGGCGTGCTCCGCACTGTGAGCCGAGCCTGCGGCAGACAGCGACACCTTGCGCGTCGATGCACGCTCGGGACTGCGAGAAAGGCTGTGTCGCGACGAGCGTGGCGGGATGGAGCCGGGTGCGCTCACGATGGGCCGCTGCTTCTTCGGCGGCTGCCGCTGGTTCCACGCCGGGCGTGCCTGCGGAACAGGGTGGGGCACCCACTGCGGGTGTTGCGCCGTGTTCACACCTGCGCGCTCGCTGCTGAGGCTGCTTGCACGCTGCCAAAACGCGTCCTCCCCCTGCTGCATCTCAAGGCCGTCGTCACCGACCGCATCCGCCACCTCCGCACGCTCGGCACTGAGAGAGCGGCGACTTCGCGACACGCCGGAGCAGCGGCTGTGCTGCAGGCTGCTCCGCATCGCCCCACCCGCGGCAAAGAGGTCGGTAGACGGCGCACGCGGGTCCGGCGACGTCGCTCGGGAGCGGAGAGCCGCCGGACTTGTTGGCGGGCTGACAGGCGCCGCGACGTCGTCTTGTGAGTGCCGACTTTTCCCCGCGGCGTCTAAATCTTGGTGCGGCAACGCGGGAGAAGACAGCGGTGATGGGCTTTGGGAACGCGAGCGAGACGGTGCTCGGCCTCGCTGCACGACGTCGTTCCCAATACGCTGCTCCCATTCCTGCCCCGCGCCGTCTGCGTCGTCGTAGTCCCTCCACTGTGTGGATGCGGCAGCTGCAGCGGTGACCGACGTTGGCGAGGAACGCCGCGGCGGCGGTGAGCGGCGGAACTCCACCCTTTCCTCCCTCCTCCTCTCCGGCGGCTCCTCTGCCGCCCCGCCCTTGTCTTGCATCACGTCGGCACAGCTCGCCCGCACGCGACGCACCAGCCGTTCGAGAAACTCGTCTTTCTGCAGTAAAAACTCCGTCTGCGGGGCGCCGTCCGCGCTGCCGCTGCGGGAAGACGCGGCCAGCACCGTGACGTCCTCGACCTGGTCGCGCTCGTTGGAAGACTTCATGTCCAGCGGTTCCATCGCGTCGTCCTCCTGCGAAGACGGTGGCGACTCCACCGTGCCGGACGGGACGCCGCACTCGTGCACGCACAGCTCCGCCATAGGCCCGTGCTGCTTCTTTGCAGTGACCTCGTGGACTTCAGCTGGCTGAAGCGCTGGTCCGAAGCGACGCCGCAGGCTCAGCGAGGGGGTGTAGGTGCTGCCCACGGCAGCTCCTCCGCCGGAGGAGCTCAGCGTTGGGATTTTGACCGACGGTGCTGCCGGCAGGTGGTTTTGGTCGTGTGGCGTAAACATCCTGGCGCTTCTCAAGCCGAACAATTCTGCCTCGTTCTACAAGCGTTGTCAGCAGTCGTTGTCGTTTCTTTCTTTCTTTCTTTTTTTTTTTTCCTCTCTCTTTAATCCTCTTTTTTAGTGGTGGCTCGTATCCCGGTAGGGAAAGAGCGTTGCGCCACAGAGAGGAGAAAGAGGTGTTTATAAAATAAGAGCGCTAGGCGTATATGCGCGAGAGAATACAAAAAAAAAAAAAAACAGCTATATATGTATATATATATATATATAATAACTCGGCTGTAAAGCACGGGCAGCAAAGGCGAACAACTGTTGCGAGTTGTGTCTGAAATCGTTCCTACAGCTCAGCACGGAGCCTCACGCAGAGAAACCAAATGGAAGGTGGCAAGGACTATAAAAATGTACAGTTGTTGTTATTGTTGTTCTTGTTTTTTTTTTTTTTCTTCTTCTATCTATTAGCTGCGGCTTATACATACGTGTATGTATGTGTCGTGTGGCCACGTCGAACACAAAAACACCAAAACAGTGTACTGAGCGAGACTGAGGGTAAGGACACAAAACAGTGAGACAGAAAAAAAAAAAAAAAGCGCGAGAACAAATGCCTCTATGGACCGAAGAGCTTTGTTTTCTGGTGCCAAACAGAGAAGGGTTTTTCTTTTCTCTCTCCCTCAACAGCAACAGCAACGCGTATTCAAGCGCTGTGCTGAGTGACGCATTGAAAAAAAAAAAAAGCGGAGCAGAACGACGGAAGAGACACCGCTATTTATCACACATGAGAACCCGCAGAAGAATGGGGGCTTTTTTTTTTTCAAGCTTCACATAATGTTAATTAAGTACATAACGTCAATTCCTGTATTTTCTTTTACATACAAAAAGGTGCACATTGGACAGACAGATTATACAATAACACTGTTTTCCTTCCCTCTCTTTTTTTTTTTTTTAAAGCACCCAGCACCACAAAAAAAAAAAAGAGTATCGATGCGAGAAAGGCAAATGTAATGATACAGAAGATAGAAGTACAAGCTGGCCGCGTCGTGAAGAGCCTGTGAAGAACTTACGCGATACAAAAAAAAAAAAGAAAAACTGCACAAAGCGACCAACGAAAGTCGCTCGCAAGAGCGCGCAAAATGCAGAGAACACGCTAGAAGAAGAAGAAGAAGGAAAAAAAGAAAATCCTAGCCAACAACAGGGAAAGAAAGAAAACAACAACACAAAAAAAAAAAAAAAGAAGAGAGAAAGACAAAAAAAAAAAAGAAACTCTAATCAATCAGGCATCAAGGCGCCTTTCGCGATGTCGTTGCGGTGAATAAAACCCATTACGTTGTTCATCGCTTCGAACCACGCATCACACTTATCCTTCAGTTCCGTCGCGAGCTGTAACACACGCTTCGTCGTCTCGATGAGCAGCACGTAATAGGTCTTCGGAAATCCGTCCTCATCGACGCTCGTCAAGTCGCGCGAGGTGACTTGGCAGATTTGATCGAGGCGGATGTCGCCGCAGAAGTGGGGATTGCGCGTCTCGCGGTTGCTCCAGACGAGCAGGTAGCTCTTTGTATCCACCCAGACCCACCGCCGGTGCACCGCGTCGCCGTTGGCACTCCACTTGTAGAACCAGTCCCCCGCGCGCAGCGTTTCAATGCTGGTGCGCAGGTCCATGGTGGAGCGGGCGTCGGGCAGGCCCAACGTCGACTTCCGCTGCCCCTCGACGGGGCGGGGGGTGGGTGGATTGCGGCTGCGCCGCTGCTGCGAGCCGGGCGACGGCGACCGACGCCGCCGCGACGCGCCCTCCGTTGACGACGACGGCGATATCGCACGCATCGCCTCAGTATTCTCCATGTACACCACCGGCGGTGCGTAGCCATGTCCCCATCGCGAGTCGCCGTCGCGCCGCCGCGGAGAGGAAAGGGAGCGATTGCGGCCACCGCCGCGAGAGTGGCGGCGACGCGGTGGAAGGTCGACCTCTCTGTCGTTCAACTCGTCGCCGTCGACGTCGTCACTTTCGTGGCTGCGTTTGTGGTGACGGCAGCGGTGGACGTGGTGCGTGCGGTGGCGCGACGGTCGCCGCCGCCGCCGCCGGCTGCTACCACCGCCCCGCGCGGATGGCCACGGCATGACGAGGTCAACGGCACTGTTGCCGTTCTCGCGGTGTATCGTCAGAGGAGAAAAACGAAATCCGCCGCTGCTGCTTCGAAAATCGTCAGTATAGCGCCGGCTGCGCCACGTCGTCGTGAAGGGCGCGACGTTGTCGTTCCATGCCCATCGCGTAGGGGACGAGGAAGCAGCGGCAGCCCGGCGATTCGCATGCGGTGCGAAGGACGGCGAGGAGAACAAGGGCTCCCGCACGGGTGACCGGGCCCGTCGGATGAACAATGGCGGCGGCAGCGGCTCCACCGAGCGTCTGGCGCTCTCCGCGGCCAGGGGTGACGCCCACGCACTGGGAAAGGGAGGTGGGGCAGAAAGCGGGGGCGGCCATGGACTGGAGCGGCGCCGCGGCGATGTTGCGGGGGTGCTGTACGCCAGCGACGGCACACGCCCGGGAGACTCGAAACGCACCGCGCCGTCCTGTGTCGCATTTGGATTGGGCGACGTCAGCGATGGTGGTGGCACAGCAGCAGCAGCCGTTACGCCACCACCGCCATGTGGAACGCTGCGACGCCAGTCTGACGCCGCCGCCCGTGCTGGCGACGGCCCGCTGGCCCCACTCGTGAACGGCGGAGGCGCGACGGTGGCGCTGTCCCACGCCGAGCCTGTTTGCGCCGCCTCGGATCGTTTTTGCTCCTCTATCGTCTGCGTAGCCGCGGTGAAGGAGTGACGCCGAGGTGGTGCGGCTGGGGGAGGCGGAGGGGGCGGAGGGGGCGGAAGGGGGACCGGGCTGCTGTACTCACCCAAGACGCCGCGTCGACGGCGCCCCTCTAAGATGCGAGACAAGTGCGCCTCGTGAATGCTGTCCATTGGAGAGATGCAAACTGAGACACACACCTCGACCTAACAAGATGAGAAAAAGAAGAGAGAGAAAAAAAAAAAGAGCGCTGCAAGGAGCTTGCAAGTTGCGCACGCAATATGCATGGCAACGTAAATCGATATCTATGTGCGTCAGCGTACTTCGGCGGATGCAAAAAGGTTCAAACAACTTCACAGAAAAGTGCCGCGTATCCCTCGTCGATTATGTTATTATTGACAAGCGACCAAGGCACCGAAGAGCCGCTGCGTTGCGTCGTCTGCTGAATCACAGCTGGTTCCGTCACGTGCGAGGCTGCGACTCAGCTTGCCTCCCTCTACTGCGTCAACGCAACTGTGTGAATTACTGAGCGCGTGTGTGTGCGCGCGGAACAAAAAAAAAAGGAAATGTAAAACAAATGGAGTGATGAAAAAGTTGGAAGGAACTGCGTTATATACGTGAGCTAACCAGAACACACCAGACTCATCTCGCTGCCCAACATTGTCTCGAAAACAGATGAATAAAGAAAATACCGAGAAAAAAGCGCGACAGGGAACTTGAAGCATAGACGGTCTTAATTCTCTTCTTTCCCCCCCCCCCCTTTTTTTGATCTTTTGAAAGACTAAAAAGGAAAAGAGCGGTTTGCGCCCACCCCGTAGGCAGCCCATGTGCATGCACCTGCAACGGTTAAAAAAAAAAAAACGAAGAAGAACTGAATTTACTCTTTTTTTTTGTTGTTAAGTGTGAAGATGACACACGCAACTCCTTTACAGACAACAGCACATGCTCACTACAACGCGATAGCAACAATCACTACCCTACAAAAAAAAAAAACTCTTTCTCCATTCAACTGCAACGCACACCGTGCATCACACTTTGCGACGCGCGTACGACGGCGTGTCGGCAAGACCGTGAAACAAATCAAACTCCTCCGGCGACTCACGCATGGCTTCCTGCTCTGCCTTCTCGCGGCCCGCATCGGCACGCCCTTTTGAAGATGACGTCTTGGCAGCATCATACAGCGTTAGACGATCTCCGCGCTCGATGTGCGTATTGGTCCCAGGGATCGTCCAGTACGCCTCCATGTGATCGCCTGCCGCGCATGGCGCAAGGAACTGCCGCGGCACCTGCATCGCCTCCACCAGATGCACGCACTGTGGCGCCAGCACCGTCACCAAGTTGTCGAGGTGCCCAGAAAGGACCTCCGCCTTGCCGCAACTGATCATCTTGGTGGTGAGAAGAAAGTCGAGTCGGTCCATCTGCCGCGACAAGGCGTAAATCCAGCCAATGTCGCGCAGTATCTTGCGCCCACGAGGGTCGCTGCACTTCTCCGTCTCCTTCATCATCACATCTAAATAGTACATCTCCATGAAGGCCTCGCCGCAGTGCACGACGGTGCGGTGGCGGAACATGACCCAGTCGTACCACTGATGCTCACTGCCGCCCTTGCGTCGCTCCAGCTCGCGCGACTGCCGCAGCCGCTTCTTCAGCGCGTAGTGTTTGTGGCTGAAGAAGAGAAGGTGCCGCCCCAGATCAGCGATGCGGGGCGAGTACAAGGGGTTCTTCACAAAGCGGTCCAGAGCCGGGAAGACGGGCTGTAGCAGGCTCGTCAGCCACCAGCCCCAGTGCGTCGTGCCGATGTTCTTCGTGATGGACTTGAAGGCCACCTCGCGAATCAACGCCGACGCGTCGAGGCCCTCCTGGCGGAGATGCACCAGCGCTGCCACAGCGTTGCTGCCACTGCTCGCAAAGGATCCGTGAAGGCCCATCGTCTCGTCCGCGAACTTGTGCAGCTCCAGCAAGTTCTCCTGCATGAAGTGAACGGTCCCCGCCAGTCGCATGTGGTCCTCATAAGACGGACCCTTTCCAGCTGGATCGGTAAACACAGGCAGCAGCTGCTGCCACGCCGCAAGGTACACATACGACTTCGCCACCATACTCACCAGCGGCGACTGGATGTGCTGCAGGCCAAAAAAGGGGTAGTTACGACGATCGTCGGGTCCCACCACGTACTTGTTCGCCGTGTACTGCACCACATCCGTCAAGATCTTCTTCGTCGCACCCATGTAGATGGCACCGGTGGCGACGCGGCGCCGCGTGCGCAGCACCTCGGTGGCCGGCGCATTCCCCTCCTGTCGGTCGACGTAGCCGACTTTCAGCTCCGGCGTGATGCAGTAAGGATCGAGGATGTGGTCCGCCGGGACACGAACGTTGTCGAAGTGGAGCACTGCCGCCCCGCACCCGGCCACGACATCGCTCTCGCCTGCGATGGCGCGAAGGGAGATGCCGCGGCACAGCTCCCCGGTCACGGCAGCAAACGCGCTGTCTCGCCGGTTGCCGGGTGATGCAGCAGCGTCACGGTTGCTGCTGCTGCTGCTGTCGCGCAGTCGGACCAGAAAGAGGTGCGTGCCGTTGTTCTCCTTCGCCTTGAGCGTCAGCGTGGCCGTCACCACCGCCCACTCCGCGCAGGCCGCCGCCACCACGCCAAACTTGCCCGTGCCACGCAGCACAAAGCAGTTTTCGTGGGCATCGTAGCGCGCCTCCGTGTTGAAGGGAGGGCCCTCCGCGATCAGCTCATGTTCGGCGATGCAGCCAATCGACATCCCGCTATCCGCGTTGGCCAGCACGGTGTCGCGCACGCGTCGCTTTGCGTGCGTGGCCACCAGCCCCGCAAAGGTGTAGTGCTCCGCCGCCAGAAGAGCCAGCGCGGGGTGGGCGGTGGCGAGCGTTTCGTAAAAGGAAGCGAGGCGGCGTGGCGTGGAGCGCACCTGGGCGTAGGAGACAAGCTGCTGACGGCACAGCTGTCGAAACGCCTGCATCAGCTGCGGGAGCTTCAGCGTCGTTTCCGCGTTGCGCTGCGTAAAGTTGGACGGGGGAGGAGGGAGGGCCTTCAGAAGCGCCGCGCGGACTTCCTCCTTGAAGTCGATATCTACACCTTCGCAGATGAAGCGAAACGTTGGCTCCTCAAACGCAGACTCCATCATGTAGCTCTGCTTCGACGGGTCAATCTCAAAACGCCGCGGGCTCGTGCGCCTCATGTAGAATCGGCGAGACGTCGCGACAGGGGACAGGGAAGCTGACGTGACGAGTACGCTGGCAGAAGGTTGGGCAAAGGTGCCAGTCGGAACGCCGCGAGAGGCCCACCGGGGAGACGAGAGCCGCAGCGGCGCCGACCCGGTGAACGCCGTCGCCTCACGCAACGGCACGCGTCGACTCCAGTGCAGCATGGATAACACGTCAAGTTTCAGGTGTTTAAGAAAACGGCGAACAAGAAAAGACCAAGAGCGATGAGAGAACGACGCTTTCCTCTCTGCTTTTCTCATTCCACGGTGCACGAATGAGAACAAAAAAGAAAAGACTGAGAGCGAAGAACGCGAGAGCCGAGGCAGGGGAAAAAAAAAAGAGAATTGAATCTTCAACGCCACACAGCATTCCCGGGGCGGTGTAGAAAGTAGTGGAAAACCGCGTTGCACAGAGAACCCGATGACTCGCACAAGGACACACTCATGCGCCTGTCACACTTCATTCCTTTGAGGAGCTAAAAAAAAAAAACACTTATGTGTATTTTTCTTTTCTCTCTCTCAAGACGGGGGCAGCATCACAATTGACATCTTTTGTCCTGTTGTACGCCGAGCTGCTCACGCTAAAGCGAGGAGAGAGAGAAACAGATGTCGCACTCTCAAGCAAAGCAAGTCTACACGCTACGTGCTTTTTTCCGAAAAAAAAAAAGTGAAAAAGAAAAGCGCTTTTCCCACATTTTCGCTTCATTTACTGTTGTGTGCTGCTTTTTATAGAGTAAAGATGAGGTTTAGAACATACACGCACTCTGCACCGACAGCGCAGATGGTGGCTTAAGCCATCACAGCAAATGGGGAAAAAAAAAAAGAAAAAAAAAATAAAGAACACGGAAGCCAACAAGTCTAAAGAAGCAGGAGCTCTTCCGATCTACCCAAGCATGAAGACAGAGCACACACACACACAAAAAAAAAAGAAAAAAAGATATATATATATATATATATATATATATATATATATCATCGCCTAGAGAGACGCAGCCAGCACAGAACCTTTATTTTGACAGGAAAGCACGGTGGCGCAGAGAGTTGTATGCCGCCCAGATGACTGAACACGCTTGTCTGAGCCTAGCCGTCCCTTTTTGTTGTCGTTCTCTGCTGCCTGTGTGTGTGTGTGTGGTGTGTATGTGAGTCGAGGGGAACCGTCGTAGATCACCAAGTGGTCCAACGCGCGTCGTGCGTGCCACGTGCTTGGCCCTGCTCTCTTCCTCTCCATTTCCCGCCCTCCCACCCCCCCCCCTCGCCCCTCGCTGCCCACACTCCTACACGGGAGAAAAGTTGACGTCCGCCACGGAGCTTTCGTCCCACATCTCGGAGTCGCCGTTGACGCCGGCGGAGTGCCGGGCCGCCAATGCGGCTCCGTGGAGGTCGGCGTTTATCGCAGGCAGCGAATTCTGCGACGCTGGAATACGGCGATTTGTCTTCCGACCGCCAAGGAGAAGCACGCAATCGGCGTCGAGCGCCACCATGTTTGCGTGCCGCGGCGACGCACGGCAGCGCACAAAAAGAGTGCGGTGGAAGATGTGCTCGATGCGGCCCGTCTGACCTTCCAGACCAACGGGAGTCATGGGGTGCTTCTCGATGTGCACCTCCACCCCACGCGCGAGGATGTTCTTGCGGCAATCTGTCGTCTGCCGCGTATCGCGGGAAATCGCTTTCACCTGCGCGTAGGACAGCGTGCGGACGTCGTTGCTCTCGGTTAGCACGTCAACGTCGTTGCGGTTCAGGCGCACAATACAGCCAATGCAGTTCGCCTCCGTGCTGGACACGAGGTCGAACAGCTGCCACACGCCGTTCGTGTGTGTCGAGACGCCGCCCAGCTTGCTCTGGTGGCAGTCGTTGGCCTCCACCTTCAGCTCCGCACCGGCCGCCGCGCGATCGGGGAAAAGCAGCACGATGCTGCCCCACGACTTCACCACCGTCCCCGACTCGCCGGCGTGGTCGCCGTGCTCGACGACCACATGAGCGCCCTCGGCGAAGTGCTTCGTGCACGCGACCAGCTCCACCTGCACCTTGATCGGCTGCGGACGCCCAGGAACGGCGCACGCGAGAACAGCAGTGTTCGTGTTGGCGAAGATGTCCTCCACCACGCCGAGGGTGTTGCGGAGCTGGCCGGACGTCACGCGCACCGAATCGCCGATGCTGATGGGCGGCACCTGCGCGGCCGCCTCGGCTGCCTTGATGGCCCGCTCCACCTTATCGCGGTTGTTGTTGTAGAAACGGGCGAGCTCCTCCGTGCTGGGCTGCTCCATCTGGGTGGTGGACAGCACCATGCGCATCGAGACGGACTTCAGCAGGTAGCCCTCTCGGTCGAAGCGCAGGTCGCCCCAGACGTACGAGTTTTCCATCTCGCGCACGCCAATGGCCAGGCGCGGTGCGAATAAGCGCGGCGGCAGCCGCTTGGTTGCCTTGTTGTATGCCTTCTGCACAAAGTCCTCGCGCGGGACCACCTTGCAGGTGATGTGGGCGCCGTCTGGGTGCAACGCCGTCACCTGCGCCAGGTCGCCCCGGTAGAAGCGCTGCCGCAGGCGCACGAAGTCTCCTACTCGGATCTTCTGCGTGGACGGCCGCGTCTCCATCGTCTGCAGCAGCTCCTTCGGGTCCACCACGGCAATATTGAATCGGAAGACGCCGTCGAGGCCGTTCAGCACGTTCTCCACGAAGCGCTTGCGGCTTGCCTCGACGTAGATGTACTCCTTCACGTGGTCGAGCGCGAAGACGGAGATGATGCCCAAGTCCACCTTTTTCTTCTGGTAGTTGTGGCCTACGCGGTAGGCGTAGCACTTGTTCACAATCCGCGTCACCAGCACGCGCGCCATCCGAGGTCGGCACTTCACCGCGAACACCTTCGGGTCGCCCTCACGCGGCAGAAACTGCGAGGCTAGCCGGCGCGAGGACAGGTCGCCCGGCGTGAGCAGCGCCTCGTCGATGTCCCCGTGCCTGCGGTAGTGCCGATCCGCCTCTTCGTAGTAGCGCGCCAGTTCGTCGACGCTTTGCTTATCGTCGCCTTCGTGGAAAAGGTAGGGCGTGGGTCGTTCACCGTAGTCCACGTCCTCGACCTCCTCGTCATCGGCGACAAAGTCATCATCGGGCAGCTCGGCCTCGTCGTCCGAGCTGCCACTTTCCGCCGCGTCCAGCACGTACTTCGACCTCACCTGCTCGTCGTCGGAGGAGCCCTCGCCATCCTCCTCGCGAGCCCGCTTTCGCTTGTCGTGTTTGCTCTTTTTGTGCTTCTTCTCCTCCTTGTGCGGCTTTCCAGAGTCCTCGGCGTCACCCACCCCATGCTGCTCATCTCCGACAGCATTCGAGGCGAGCAAGTCGGCCAGCTCATCGTAGTTGACCTCTTCCTCCGCCATGACACTGAGCTGTTTATCGGAGGCTAAGAGGTGACTTTAAAAGAGAAAAGCGCAATTCGTCAAAGCAAACCTCCTTGAACAATGTTGGTTGCTTTAAGTTCCTCTGTTTTTGCTTCGCTTTATGAGTGCAAGTACTTCTGTGTGGTGTGTGTGTGTGTGTCTCCTGTTGTGAAAATGCACTTACATGAAAAACTAGACGGTTGCTCGTCTGCTCCCCTTAGTGTTTCAGAAAATGAACAAAAGGCGTTGCTCGCGAAAATAGAAAAAAAAAGCGGGCTATTGACACGGTACGGGTGGTCGCGAGTTATGGAAAAAAAAAAAAGGAGATGTGGGTAAATGCAGAAGAAATGAAAGCAAAGGTAGAGAAAAAAAAAAAAAAGGAAGAGGATTTTTATCTAGCGAAGCAACAAAGTTCTAAAGAAAATACGTCGGTGCAATAAGTACTTCTGTAAACCTCCACTCTTTTCCCTCTTCTCTTTGTTTTTTTTTTTTCTTTTTTTTCGCTGAGATTTACAAACCGACTGTTAGCGGATGAAAAGAAAAAGGGTGCGGTGGGAAGACCAAATTATCTGCTGTGCACTGAGGAAACAAAAAAAAAAAAACTTGGCTTTTGCTCTTATCGCCAGGACCATCACAAACAGGTGTAAAGGGTGCTTCCAACTCTTCTGAGACTTGAAAAACTGGATTGGAAGGAGCCTCCGCCCTTGAGTGTACATTAGACATATACATAGAACAATGGAGAAAACGAAGCAAAAAAAAAAAAAAGAAGGGGCTGAAAGCGGCGATAGAGGAATATTACTATCACAGCACGACTTTGGCAACGAGCCTTGAGGCGTTGCCGTTGGTGAAGATCCCGTGCCAGCGCTTCCCCGTGCAATCCACATAAACACCAGCGCCGTGCATTTGGTTCCGCTGCCACTCGCCTTCGTAATACGACCCATCGGCCCACGTGTACCGCCCCATGCCGTGAAACGTGTGATGCGAGAACTCTCCCGTGTAGCTGCCCCCGCTGGGCATCTGTAAAGTCCCCATGCCATCCATCTCTCCGTTATGCCACTCTCCCTCATATCGAGCGCCAGACGCGTCTTCTAGGCAGCCGTACCCTTGCATGGTTGCATCGGGCGTGGTGGAGCCGGAAGTGGAAGCTATCGCGCCGACTGCCAAGGCAGGGGAGGCGGCTGCCGCGTGTTTCTTCGCGCTGGACTGGGAAGCGGAAGAGCCCGGCGCAGACCCTTGAGCATCCACGCCGGTATCCTGCTTGACGGTGTACCTCCCGCGATAGAAGCTGCCGTCAGCGAAGCAAAACGCGTCTGACGGCAGCTCCGTCGGGTCTTCCCTTCTCCTTGACGGCATCGAGACTGCGTCAAGCTTTGAAAATGGAAAAAAAGGGGGAAAAAAAAAAGAAACGTGAAGGCAGGGAAATGAAGGAGAAGTAGAAAGAGCTATTTCTTTTTTTTACCTTCACAATGGTGATGCGCAGGTAAGTTCCCACAGCAAAAAAAAAAAAGAAAATTGCTCCAACAACGCAGCTGGACGGCTCGCCGCTGACATGAGCGACTCCTCATAAAATGTGAGCACCAAGAGACCAAACGCTGCCAAACAGAGCAGCGAGAGCATGGCCGTCGGTCACGAAAATGCAGTCGGAACAGTAAGAAAACAGAAAAAAAAAAAAGGTGTTCCTTGCTGTATGTTGATAAGGCAGTGGTGGCTGCTGGGAGCCATATCTGGTCCTTCTGTCCGCCTGCTCGCCTGCCTTCTTTTCATTTTCCTTTTTCCTTCTTTTTTCCCTTTTCTTTTTCAATGAGTGTTCTTCTTTCAGCAGAGCTATCGCAGCGTCAAAAACGTCGTAAAGGTGCTTGCACGAACGCGGAGGCAGTACAACACCATGACTACGGTCAGCAGGAAATGTATCATGAAGAGCATTGAAACAAAAGGCTGGATGAAGAGAAGGACAACGTTGGGCCACAACAAGAGATGCACGGCGATCGTGGTGGAGTAGATGCCACGCTTCAGTAGCAGAATGAGCGCACCAAGGTCGGGTATCAGCACCAGCACGCAGCATGCAGCAATCAGCCCTTTGCTGGGCACGTACGTGGCGAGGCTGCCAGCGAGCAGCGCAATGTCAGCGAGAAAGATCACAAGAGGAAGCAGAAAGGCGAGTTGCACCGGGGCGGGGAGCACCGTTCCCACCACGAAAGGGTACTTCTGTTGCACACCGTCCCTGCGGCGGGAAAGGGCGGTGACCGTCTCCACGCAGTCAACGTTCGGTAAATCCTCGCCCAGCGCTACGCCATCGGTGGGACGGGGAGGTGCAAGAGACACCACCTTCAGCTTTTGCTGTGACGGCGAGGGAATGGCAACTTTGCGAGCCACGTAACGTGGCACGCGCGACTGCCGCTGATTCTCATTCGTTTTCGCATCGTAGAGCAGCACCGGTATGTCGCCGCTGTGGTGGACAGAGGCGTGTTTACTGAGATCCGACGTAAAGTCAATTATCGGGCCTTGCGGGACAGGCCGTTTCCGGAACGTTCCCACGACACTCCATTCCGACACAGAAGTCTGGTCCATTGGAAAAAAAAAGGTATGGCGGCGCTGAGAAGAAAAGAAGAAAAGAAAAAACACTCTCTACTAGAGTCGGAGACGTATGTCAAAAGACGCTGTTGCGCATCTGGCTTTGCGTGAAACGTCACCGAAAAAAAAAAAGTAAAGATACGCGCACGGGGACGTAACGCCGCTTGCTACTAATGTGTGTAGCAAGAGGACGCCGTACGCGCATAGCAGAAGAAAAAAAAAAAAAAGAAAGAAAGAAAGAAAAAGGTGAAGGACAAAAAATGGAAAAACAATCAGAGAGAAAGCACCTGAAAAGTGAGAAGCAAACAGCTATTCCTCTTTCATTGACAAACCGAAGACCCTCCCTTTAGCGCCTATTTAGCAACGGGGCGAATGAGCGCCTGCCTTCGCAAAAGGTAAAAAAGAACTGGAGCGTGAGCACAGCCCTTTTTTTCCTTTTTGAACGAACGAGTCAGGCGGATATGCAACAGCGCATCAGCGTGGCACCTCCGTGTTCAGCACGCTCTCAACACCCACCCACGCAGCCGCGCTGAGGGTGCTGCGTCGATACTTGACGAAGCAACACGTGCGCGAAGAGGCGGCGTAGTGGAGAAGTATCGCAACGCAAGCAGTGAGAGGAAGCAAACAAAAAAGATGTTGTTTGTGCTGCTATACGGGTTTTTTTTTTGTCAATCAAAAGGAGTGAAATGAAATGGAAGACCATTAGCTTTTCGGTCTTCGTCACCGAAGTATACAGAGCGTTACGCACCGGATTACAAAATAAGTAAGCACGAGCTAAAGCTCACTGGAGCTTTTTCTTCCTCTGCGCTTCTCAGCTAGCCTGCGAGTTCATCCAGGCCTGTTGACTTTTCAGAGAGGAACTTGCTTTCCACCTTCTTCAAGAACGAGCTCTTAAACTGGAGAATTATAATAGTCATGTTGTCCGTTCCGTAGGCAGTGGGAGTCGACGCAAGGCAGGCGTTCATCAAGCGCTCGCAGGCCAGTGATATATCGCCATGGTCCGCTACCTCGTTGCGCACAAACTCTACGGCCTTGTCGTTCGTCATCATGTCCCAGACACCGTCGCAAGCAATGATAACGAACTCGTCGTGAGGAGTCAGCTCTGTGTGGAATATATCTGGCATCACCGTAATGGCCATATCCTGGGGCTTCAGGTTCATGTCCTTGAACGCGTAGTCGCCAAAAGCGCGGCTGAGAGACAAGACACCGTTCACTCGGCCCGCCTGCACAAATCCGCCGGCTTTCATGATTCGCTCCCGCTCAGTCGGATTGGTTGGCTTGTGGTCCTCGCTAAGCGCTATCGCCTCACCGTTGCGGCACAGCACCGCACGTGAATCGCCGGTGTTGGCGCAGTAGAGATGGTTCTGAACAATTAGGACGCAGTTTCCCGTGCATCCGCTAAGTTCTGTTGGCATGGCCTTATGCAGCGCAGCGTCGCCAGAGCAGTACGCGTCTTTGAGAGCCTTTTCAAAGTTCCCTTTCCTATATGCATCGGTTCCCGTGACCCAGTCCCGGATTTTCGCAGCGCACGACTGAGCGAACTTGCTGCCACAATGGCCGTCGAAGACGGCGGCGATGGCCGCATCCTCGTCACGAATGCCTCCTGGCATGTTAGGCATGGAAAGATAAACGGCGTGTGCATCCTCCATCGTGCTACGCCAACCCTGCATACTGCTTGCGCCGGCACGAATTTTGTCATCCTCCATCAAGATGGAGTACTTGTCACGAACAGGGGACAGTAGAATAGTCTGAGTATTCCCCTTGAGAGCATTTAGGCCTTTCATTGTCATGTTTTTCTCTTCCTTAGGGTTGCAACAGCTTTCTGTGTGTATATGTAGCTAAGAGCAATAGCAAAATATGGAACAAATGAGTAAAAGGGCAAATATAACGGAGCTTCGATCGCTGCCCCTGGCTTTAGCAGGATTTAAAAAAAAAAAAAATATATATATATATATATTAAGAGGGGATCTGTGTGACACTCTTTTGTTTCGCTCGTTTCTGCAGTCGCCGAGAGAGACAGATGTTGGTGGAGGTAAAGAGAGACAAAGCAACTACTGAGCAACGGTTTTCCACGGGATGCTAGCGAATTACAAAAAAAAAAAAAGAGAGAGAAAGGGTGCGCGACGAGGTTGAGCAACGCAATTTGAGCAGTTCAAACGTCGAAAACGGAGCTATCACAGCATCCGTTGGAAAACAAGAGGAATTCCATTTACCTCCTTGTTCCCTCCCTTTTCTTTGCATAAAGCCAGCGTGGCGCATACGTCCGACAGAAAAACAGCGTGTTACTCTACTTTCTAGTGCTTGCTTTTTTGAGTCAAAAGTCCACCCTCTTCTACAAAAGCTGTCTAGCGGCTAGCGCAACGTACTCCTTTACCAGCCAATGTGATGTCACACCACTCTTCGGCTCTCAAAACAAAACAAAAACGCAGTTTTCCTGGTTTTTCGTTCTTTCTTTTTCTTTCTTTCTTTCTTTTCCAAATGGAACTTTATCACACACACTTTTACAAGAGACGATAGTGAGAACGTTTGAGCTTCAAATCGGTCTACTACCGCTTACTTTAAAAAGGGGGAAAAACAGCTTAAAAGAACAAAAAAGAAAAGAAAAGAAAGCTCCATGAGTCTGCTAACAAATCACTTCTTGCCGCCCTTCCCCGCGTTGAACTTGAAGAAGATGATGTCGCCATCCTGAACCTCGTAGTTGCGGCCTTGCTGGTGCTGCTTGCCCTCTTCGCGGCAGGCAGCCTCGCTCTCCAGGCGGTCAAAGTCAGCCCACTCAATCACTTCAGCGCAGATGAAACCTTTCTCCATATCCGTGTGAATCTTGCCAGCAGCCTGCGGCGCCTTGGTGCCGCGTTGGATGGTCCAGCACTTCACCTCATCCGGGCCGGCCGTGAAGAAGTGAATCAGGTTGATGCAATTGTACGCGGTGTTGATGATCTTGTGGATCTGCGACTTGGTCTTGTTTTCCTCGCAGAACTTGTCAACATCTTCCTGCGACATGTTGGCAAAGGTGGTCTCCAGCTCCGCCGAGAACGGGATCATCGGCTCACCAGTCTGCTCGTCGATCCAGTCCTTGAGCTTCTTGAGCCACTTATTACGCTGGCGCAGGAAGTCGCTCTCTGACATATTCACCAGGAACATCGCCGGCTTCGCTGTCAGAAGCTGGAGCGTGTTCAAGAAGTCGACTTCCTTGCCGTTCCACTGGCAGCAGCGGACCTGCTTGCCGTTCTCCAGAACTTCCTTCACCTTGGCCAGGACCTCCAAATCGGCCTTCTTCGACTTGTCGAGGCCGCGGTTGACGATGGGCGTGTACTTGTCTATAAGACCATTCACAACCTGCAGGTCCTTCAGGACCAGCTCGGAAAAGATGATCTCAAGGTCGCGAATCGGGTCCAGGTCACCCTCGACGTGGGTGATCTCCATCTCCTCGAAGACACGCACCATGTGAATAATGCCGTCGCACGCGCTGATGTGAGACAGGAAGTTGTTGCCCAGTCCCTCACCATTGCTGGCGCCACGTACCAGACCAGCAATGTCGCAAATGTGGACCTGAGCCGGAACGATAGATGCCGGCTTATGTATGCGGACCAGTTTGTCGAAACGCTCGTCCGGGATGTTGATGTCGGCAGTGTTCGGGTCGATCGTGCAGAACGGGCGGTTCTCGGCGGGGACACCCTTCTTTGACAGCACGTTGAAAAACGTTGACTTGCCAACGTTGGGCAGACCAACAATGCCAACCTTGAGGTTGCTACCGGGGCGGCCCAGCAGCACCGTCTTGTGCTCCTCCTTATCCTGCTTCTTTGGCGGCATCGTAACAGATCGCAAGCGTAAACGTGGATTGTTGTTGCTGTTATTTTTAGACTGTTCACTACTTTTAAAGGGCGAAAGTAAAGCTCAGGAAGAACAGAGGGGAAAAAAGAACGATGATGCAGGAAGTTAGATAATAGAAGAGGAAAAAAAAAAAGAGATCAACACTTGTTCTTCGCGGTCCCAAAGATCGTTAAAGAAAAAACGGTAGTATGCTATGCAACAACAACAAAAAAAAAAAAGGACATCATTTCTCTTTTTCGACTTTCGTGATTTGTGTTGTTGCTTTGTTTGTTTTCATGTTATAGCACTCTTCATGAAGCTCAACTGCAAGGACCTGAGCTTGCCGCGTAGGTGCATACTCATTTTTGGCGTTGACATTAATGGTTGTATTGAGGTTTCACCTTTTTTTTTTTTTCTCTCTCTCTTTCTCTCTCTCTCTCTCTCTCTCTCTCTTTATTATTATTATTATTATTTTTTAAACAGCAAATTGAGGGTAGATAATAAAAAGCTCCTTTACGTCTTTCCATAACGTCGGCAGAGATCATAACGTAATTCCTGTCGGGCTTGGAGCAGCCTGGTCGGGTTCGGCACCATGTTGATGGCTGTGTGCGCCACCGCAGCCACAACGCTGCCCCTTAATCAGCTCTCTGAGCTGCTCCAGTTCTCGCTCCTTGTTTGTAATAACCAGTACGTTTTCCTCCAGAGCCTCCAGGAAAACGGCGTCGTCGTCCTCTTCCTCTGTCGCACCACTCGACAGCGCCACCGTAGTGGACATTCCGCCTCCCTCCTCGTCCTCCTCGCCGTTTTCCCGCTTTTCCTTCAGGTAAGCAGCTATTTCCACGTTGCTTTTGCGCAGCAGCTCAATGTGCCTCTGCAGCTCATCGATTTCAAGGTGCAGCAGCTCCAAGTTGAGAGTGCCATCAGGTTGTACAATAGTGCTGAGGGTGTTCGCTTTTGGCGTTCTTTGTATCATATACACACCTGGTATGATCATGTCGCCCCAACCACCGTCAGATCCGCTCATGGCTGTCTGTTAGACAAAGATACAGCTACAATATCGTTGGCAAAGATAGTAATAGTAACTCCAGAAACAGTGAGAGAAAAGAGGAATGTTGAGGAAAACGGGCAGAGGCTTCAGCGCAAAATGCGTGTTATATCACCTGCTGAAGCTCTCTGTTTTCCTATTAAATGACAGTCTGTTGAAAGGGAAAAAAAGGTTACACCACTTAAAAAGCGTAATGCTCTTTTCTTTCTTATGTGCTTTTGAGAACGGTAAGAGGGAAAAGCAGCTTTGAAGAAGGGAAGCATCAAGTTGCAGGTGAGATCAGAAAAAGCAGACGCACTTTCGTGATAGCATTACCCGGCTCAAGCGCAAATACTGTTCAACTTACTTCGTTGCAAAGCGTCGAGACGTTTTACAGAGGAAAAAGCACTTCATCTCTGAAAAAGGCGAGAAAGAGGAAAACGGTCTTCTCAAGTAATACTTGTTGATTCTGAAATTGGAGTGATTAATATACGTCCTACAACTGGCATCGACAGAGAAGACATAAGGCGTCGAAGACCATTTCTAGAGTACTGTGCTTTGCGATCTGTGCAACAAAAGTCCTAAGGTCTGTGGTGCGTCTTTTTTTACTGAAGATAAGCACAGCGCCTATGTGGAGTCGCCAGAGAAAGCTCTTCTGCCATAAGTCGAGCAGCTCCGCGCCTACCAGCGCACTTGTACAGCCGCAATTTGTACTAGCCGCGAACTTACTACCATGGACGACGGAGTGACCCGCTGCTGAAGCTCTTTTTGCCTTACTTTGACTCTTGGGACTCCCCTTCGCGTGAAGCAAGAGCAGCGTTCCTGCTCTCGACGGCCTCGTGTCCATCCAGCACTTCCATTCGCACCGCCCATCTAGCGCTTGTAAGGAAAAGAGCCACTCATTGCAGCTTTCATAAACTACCCAGCCCAGCTTCCAGCAGAATTGATCAATCTTCTCCTGGCCAAGTCGATCAACGCAGAGAACGTTTTGGCGGTAAAGAAGCTCTCTCAGCTTTTTGTCTACGCGTCGCTGCACAAACAGCACTTCTGCAGATGACTGCTTGACTGCGGCTTGCAGCTGCCCGTAATCCCTGTAGTCATCAAGCTGCCGCAGGCAGAAGACTCGAATGTACTTGCGACTCTCTGCCATACGTGCGCTGAGAAGTAGCAGCTTCGCCGCTTCCCGCGATTCTTCAAGCAAAAGTGACACGGACTTTGACACAGCTTGTCTTTTCGGGAAGCGCATTCTTGGATGTCGCGCCACCTCACCGTCATCACCGAAAGAGCAACGCAGGTGTGGTTCATCTCTGGTGGCTTTGACAGTTGGGGTACAACTCGCAGAAGCTCCAATTTTCGCCGAAGACGTGTCGATTGTCTCAGGAGCATCTGGAACTATGGGACCTAAGACAGCCTCGCCCAACCAAGAGGACAGGAGTGCCGGCTGAATAGCACCTTTTAGCACTCTGCTTTCGCGGAACAGGTTTGACAACTCGTCTTTTCTGGTGGCGAAGATGTCACACACCATCCAGCACACGAGAAGCTGCTCGTCTGTGGAAGATGTTTCAGCAATAATTCTCTCCACTACAAAAAAAAGCACTGAGAGGAAGCACCTGTCACGGTGTTGCTTCGTGATGTCTCTCAAGAGTTTACAAAAAGCGGATAGATCACAGATAAGTGAGCTTTGTGGTAGAAAAAAAACCTCTCTATTTTGCAAACGCAGTTGACAAAAGCTGCTCAGCGTCTTCAAGAGGCACTCCGAAGTATCCGCTTCCATTTAGCTGACTTGAGCATAGGTGCACTTTTGAGACGAAGAAAAAAGGCAAAAGAACAAAAAAGAAAGAAAAGACACTTAGTTGCTGGAGAAAAAAGAAGACTAAACGCAAGCGCATTACCAGAAGAAAAAAAAAAAAAGACACTCGAAAGCAAAGAAAAGGCTGTGCGAACCTCTCTAAAGACTGCACCACTGAATGAAGTTGGTGACGACAACAAGGCTTCGAGCAACTCGTCGCATCGAACAACAACACCTTCCTCCTCAGCCAGCATGCGCAAGGGAAACCTCTCTGGGACTGCGTTTTAAGAAAGAAATCGGACGCTTGCCGAAGCACACGCTGCTTTGTCTTGCACCTCCATGAACAAATGAACTGTGTGTGCTTTCCTACAGACGCGTAGACAGCTTCACGCTTTGCTCGACCGGCGAGAAGGGCAGTAGGGCTACGGAAGAGGGGCGCTCAGCATGTTCCGTGCCGAACCCATGCGGAAGCGGGGGCGAAGGAGTAGGAAGGAGGGGGGGGGGAACGGAACGATGAAAAGCGTCAGCGAGACGCAGCACAGGGGGATGCACCCTCGCTTTTTAACGACTAGTGATGAGGCTACCATACTTATGGTTGCCTTGTATCAATGGCATTTTACGGAGTGAGCAACAGTAGCTGCCATGTGTTTCTTTAGGTGTGTGTGCCTGCGTTGTGGTCACGCAGTAGTAGTCACAGTGTGCCGCAACATTTCTTGAATGTAGCGGGGTCGTAGACTTCATATCTTTGTTTACAATGCGAGCGCTTTTTCGATCGTCACCTGTATTGAGTGTTTGAGGCACGTTCTGTTCTTTGCTCCATTTGCACTTTCTTTCGAGTAACAACAACGAAGACCTCCGCAACAGCATTCAAGCTGCTGCACCGTGAGTAGCTGGTGGTCGCGTGCGCATGACCAAAAAAAAAAAAAAAAAGAACATCAAACCAACTGCACTGCAGTTGCAACCGCTTTTGGACTGACGCTTTGTCGTCTTTCGTCAACTTCTGCGCGCCGGAATTCCTCGTCTCTTCTTTCGCAACTCGCCTTTTTTTTTTTCCATCTACTCTTCATTATCGCTCTTTTCCTCTTTTCTTTTCCTTTTAGTCGCGTAAGAAGGTTGCAGGTGTGCAATAAGAAGCCGAAAAATGTCACACGAGCAGCAGATCGAGGCGGCAAACAGCGCCGTTCTCGCAATTAGAAAAACGATGGATAAGGAGTATTACCCACTATATCACATCGCGCCATATGCTGGGTCGATGAACGCGCCGAGTGGCTTGATCTACTTCAAAGGACTATACCATCTGTTTTATCAGCACCATCCATTCTCCGCCGACTGGGGATTGATGCACTGGGGACACTCGACAAGCGAGGACATGGTCCACTGGCGTCACCACCCTATCGCCCTCGCGCCAGGCGACGACTGGGATCGAGACGGGTGCTTTTCCGGCTCGTCTGTAGTCTACGACGACAAACTCTACGTCTTCTACTCCGGTCACCATTGGCTGACCGACGTTGTGGACGATGCTCAGATCTACCAGGTGCAGTGCCTCGCTGTTAGCGAGAACGGATTCAACTTCGAAAAGCGCGGCATTGTGGTGAAGCCGCCTGCCGGCTTCTCGCATTTCCGAGATCCGTACGTGTGGTTTCAAGACGGACGGTGGTGGATGGTGTGTGGCGCGCGCGACTCGAAGGATCAGGGTCAGCTGCTCCTCTACAGCACGGACGACCTGGAAGACTGGGACGACAGTACATACATGATTCTGGCAAAGTCAGAAGACCGCAACGTATACATGTGGGAGTGTCCCAGTTTCTTCCCTCTCCAACACCACCAGCTGCTCATGTTCTCTCCACAAGGAGTGCAGCCAGAGGAGCATGCATTCCGCAACCGCTACCAGACAGGGTTGCTAATTGGAGCCTGGAAGCCCAACGAGATTTTCAACGTTACATCGAAATTCAAGGAGTTGGATCTGGGCCACGACTTCTACGGCGCCCAAGTATTTCTTGCGCGAGACGGGCGGCGCATCTTCATAGCGTGGCTCGACATGTGGGACACAAATATGCCAACGAAGCGCCACCACTGGGCCGGAATGCAGAGCCTCCCTCGCGTTCTCCTAGTGGATGAGGCAACCGGCAAAATTCGAACCCCGCCAATAAAGGAGCTGGAAAGCATCCGTAGCAACTACCAATACCTCCCGCCGCAGGTGGTGCGCGAGAATTCCCAGCTGAGGCTTCTCTCGGACTGCACGGCGTACGAAGTGCGCATTTTATTCGACGTTGAGAAGAGCACCGCTGAGAAGTACGGCCTCTGGCTTGGCAGAGGGCTGGAGATCTACATCGATGAGCAGTGCAAGCGCCTTGTGGTCAACCGCCATTACCCCGACTACGTTATTAGTGGCTACCGCAGCTACGCGTTGCCTTCGCAGGCATCTCTGCTGCTGCATATGTTCTTCGACCGCTCAAGCGTCGAGGTCTTTGTGAACGACGGTGAAGCGGTGCTGAGCACGCGAATCTACCCCGCACGCAAGGACCGCGTTTTGTCTCTTTTTGCCATCAACGGCAGCGCGCATGTTTGCCGCGGTGACGTCTGGACGTTGAATCAAGCCATCATGCAGTAGGTGTGACCCCGCTGCATACGGCTCTCTTTGCATCATGGCACCGCAGCTCCCACCTGACCACCAGCAATATTCAAAAAAGGTAAAAGACAGTTATCAAACGGAGCAAAACAAGCTACCGCTGAAAGCAGAGCGCTTTTTTAAATACACTTCAGTGTTGAACACTTCTCTTCTTTTTTTGTCAGTACTGCCTTTCTACTTGCTTTGTTTCGCCCTCATATACTGATCAGCTTGCATTTCTTTTCGCACAAAACACTAAGCAAAATAAAATTCAAAGGCTTCTACGTTTTTTCTCGGCTTATATGTAGGTTATCAGAATCAGACACTGTAAGGCTGCTTCACTGCCTCCGTTTTTTTTTTTTTTCTCCTTGGATGCTATCTACATATTTGCATTGGAAAGCCTGTATCTCTCAAGTGCTTTTTTCTCTTTTGCTGTGACAAGACTATACTGTTTATTGCTTGCCTCACGTTTGAACGCCAACGAATCTAAAGAAAGCAACTAGAAAAGCTCAGAGTTGCGCAAAACCTATGATGAAAACGAGGAACTAGCCGCAATGGTGGCGCTTCCGATTCTCATTTCGTGGCACAGTTCTGGTTGCGGGTTGTTAATCGTGAGGCAACGCATTCCCGCCAAGGTTTCTGTCGAGAGTGACTTTTTTCCCTGTTTCATGCCTTTTTTCTTTTTTATCTCATGGTTTGGCGGAGTTTCATTTTTGTTTATCCGCAACTTGCTCTCTCTCTCTCTCGCTAATTTTCCTGTTCTCTCCTCTCTCGGTGCGCTGCGTAGTACAAAACAAGCAAAAAAGAAAACTAAAGTAGAGAAAAAAGCTCTGCTTGCTTTTGTGTTCTCTCCATTACTTTTCACTTTAGAAAGAAATTGAAAATGCCGATTAATAGCTCATTTGTTGCTTTCGAGAGGAACATCATCTCGGAGGACAACGTGTCTCAGTCGGTGCGTCCAGCTCTACAAAAGATGCTTCAGCTTCTTCCACGCCATGACGCTAAAGTAAGCTACCAGTACGAGCAAGAAGTTTTTCATTTTCTGATAGAGAACGAGATCGTCTACGCGTGCACGACGTCAGGCCAGTATGAGAATCGTATTGTTTTTGGATTTCTCATCCAGGTCAAGGACGCGTTCAAGACGGCATTCGCCGGCAGTGCGGATCGGTACCCAAGACACGCTGACTTGACATCGGCGAAGTGCCAGCCATTTTCTTCCACGCTAGCTTCTTCGCGCAAGGTGTTCAACGAAAACCCGCAGGCCGACAAGCTTGGTCGTATCAAGGATCAGCTGAACACTACACGCGAGGTGATGCTGCAGAACCTCGACAGTATTTTGGAGAGAGGAGAGCGTATTGATAGCCTCTGCGATAGAACGGAGCTGCTACAGGAAGAAGCTCAGGGCTTTCACTCCAATGCACGCTCGCTAAAGCGTGCTATTCTTATCCATAATATCAAGATCATTATCGGCGTTGTCATCTTTCTCGGTGTTCTTGCACTTATCATTGCTTTTTGCGTTTGCGGTATTGACTTCAAGAAGTGCTAGTAAAGCTGCAGTCAGATCGGCGTTCATGTACACCAACTATATCTTTCGGGTGAGCATTTTCGTTTTTTTTTCCTTGTGCTTCCACACTCTTCTTGTTTTGCGTCTTCTGTCAAGCAGACAAAAATCCCATAAAACTTGCTTTTTCTTTCTGCACCAAATGAAACACTAACGCACTGTTCTTGAGCATTTCCTCCTTTCTTTTATTTTTTTTTCTTGCCGCTGCTATGTGCGTGGATATTCGAAGAATGCTGCGCTAGTAGAGGAAGCTGATCTAGAAAATCGCAAACCGGTTAAACGATCACTGCCGAAGGAAACCCTGCTTTTATCTTCTAGGCTTCGCAGCGAAAACGGTGGTCTTCGTCTCTCCCAATCTCTCTCTTTCTCTCTTTCGATCGCGGCACTGTTGATTTCTGCACTTCCTCTCTTTTCTTCTGCTTTTCTCGTTTTGCTTCCGTCTTTGTGCACTTTTTCTTTTACCGTTTTTGTGAATCTGCGTTGTGGGCTCCAGCCACACGTGAGAGCTGCTCGATCTTTTTTTTTTTCCTCGCCTCTGTAAGTCAAGGAAGATCTAAAAAAAGGGGGGAAAAGTCATGCCTGCCACTGCTACGCTTTCTATTGATGCACGCAAGTGGGTGGAAACGATCGAGGCAACCGGTGTTGAGTGCCTCTGCTCTCCGGTCTCCGTCAAGAATGTCGTACACGTGCTTTCCACCGCCACCATCCGCGGCCCGCAGAAGCAACTCTGTGCGGCTGTAGGCAGCTTTGTGCCTTCAATGTTGGATAACGGTCATGGTATCTCAATTTTGACAGCGTTGGTGCGGTACGGCACTCCCGCCACTGTCGAGCAGGTTGCCCAGAAGGTCACAGCGGCAAACAAGGATTTGTGGTCGTTCGCCGTGGCGCCAAAGAAGGACTTGGTGAAGCCGCTGTCTCAGCTGCTTGAACGCTTTGTTTACCGCGAGGACTGCACTGGAGAAGCATACAAGGCTCTCGTAGACAAGCTGCGTTCGACCAAGAAGCAGAACCTGTTTGCGTCGCTTTTCACTCTTCCTGCTGCCGCCCGGCTCATGTCTGTCGATCCTGCGTTTGCGCATGCGGTCGCGGCGTCGTCAGAGTCGCAGAAGGCTCTGGGAGAGTCCTGTCACGACGCCCTGCGTGCGAACGGAGCAGAGGAGCTGTGTCGAATCCTCTTTGAAAAGCCGTCAGACGTTGCGAGCGACTTTGTGTGGAAGTCGCTTGCGCCAAGTCTCAAAGCTTCGTGCAAAGCGCATCCACGTGAGGGCGTGATTGCTGTGCTCGCCGCACGCGCGCCCACGACGGTTGTGAATAAGCTCGGTGAGGCACTGGCCCAATGGCCTAACCTGCGAGAGCTATGCGAACGGGACGTTTACATGCAGGCAGTGGCGCAGCTGCTGGAGCGTGCAGACGACGAGAAGGCGGGTAACAAGCTGATAGCCGCCGTATTTGTGCAAAAGTCGGACGTTACTGACCGTGTGCAGTCCCGCAAAGCCGCACCGCAACACCTCCTTGCAGCGCTTACGTCTAAGCCCAGTTATGCAAAGACACTGGAAAAACAGCTTGGGGAGCCTCAGTCGAAACTGCTGACGGCAGCGAAGTTGCGCTTTGCCAACGCGACGCAGCCCAAGGCAGCATCGACTCAGCAAGCGATTCTGGAGAAGCTGAAGAAGCTTGACACTCCTCGCGCTGGAACAAAGCGCCCGCGAGACTGAAGTACATTTCCGCATGTCTGGCAAAGTTTTTTTTTTTTTTAGCCCTTTATAATGTCGGCCTTGACGTTTAATTGGTGATGCACCCGTAATAAGTGATTAACGCGGAATGACCACGAAAAAGAAAAGAAGAGAGAGACAGACAAATAGAGAGGGGTAAATCGTCTAAAGCGACTGGCGCACCTGATTCTGCGCCATCTTTTTTCTTCCGCCTTTCCTGTGTGTCCTCTTCCTTTTTAGAAAACACGCACCTCTGTTCGTGCGTGCTTATGCATGGCAAACCGTGCAAGCAGCGAAGAAAACGCTGACGCTGCGTTGTTCTTTCTTTCTTTCTTCACAGGAGCAGCTGCGCGCATTCCAGTGCTCTTTCTCTGCCTTCCACATCTCATCACTTCATTATGCCTTTCGTCCCTTTTCTTTCATCTGGGAAGCATCGTTGGTGTGTGTAGCTGGCTAAAGCTTTGCGGAGGAGTCGGTGCAAGTAAGAGAAAAAAAAGTGCTTGCCTTCTTTTCCGCGGCGCTAATTGGTTTTTCTATCTGAAGCTGTTTTTTTTTTTTTCCCCCTCTTCGGTGCATTGCTGCGCTTGTTATTCACGTAGCACAAGCATGAAGCGCCTGCAAACGAGCTGCGCCGTGGCCTCTTCCACGGCGCCGTTTTGCGGAGCCACGCTGCAGTGCAGTCGCCGCTGGAACATGCTGCAGCACTGCACGAAGGGTTCGCCCTATATGAAGCATCTCGACCTCTACGCTCGCCGCGACCCGCAACTGGCACCTTATCTGCTGCGGGAGGTCGATATTGAGTACAAGCGCAAGTGTCGTAAGGTGTCTTTCGTTGTCTGGGTCGCCATTTTTACGGTGGCGGTGGCGTGGCAAACGCGCATGCAAGGCGAGGCATTGCATTACATGCGTCTTTACGCGTCATACGTCCGCGCGGAACAGGACGCCAAAGACGAAGACAACATCCAGCGCCGAAAAGCGTTTGTTGGCGTGATGAACGTCGTAAAAGCTGCATTTGACCGCGACCAGCGGTGGACACCTGCAGACGAGGCAAAAGCAATCAAAGAACTGCGGTGACGCCCAACTGCGCCTGAAAGTCACTGTTTTCCGTTCTTTTTTTTTTTCATGGGGCACATGCGGCAAGTGACTGTGCCGCATCCACTTTCATCGAATATTCACTTCGCCACAAGAAAAGCAAGCAAAACAGCAGAGAGTAAGGTGCTCAACAGAGCAGCAACCTTAGCGACGTACGCGAATAAAGAAACGCATAGCTTTCTGATAGGCGCAAATGATGGGCCGCTTTCTTCTTTTTCTTTGACTGGCCTTTACTATTTAAAGAAAATGATAATTGTTTCTTTGTTCTCTCTTTTTTTTTTTTTTAGTGTGTGTGTGTGTTGTACAGCGCCTACATTTAGCTCTCGCTTGCCAACAACGTCGCGGCTTTTGATTACTTTTCGCCTTTTTTCCCTTTTCCCTTTTCTTCCGTGTGCTTCACACGTCAACAATGACAAACTCGCTTCTCAGCTATGGAAAAGTCGGCACACTGCATAGAATAGATGCTGTACTTTTTAGGCATTGTGCTGCTGACGTTTGCGTCCACCTTCATGGTGGCCGACACCGTGGCACATATTTGGAAAGCACTTAGCACAGGTCGCGTAGCTTTCATTTCGTATGGCGTGTGGATGGCCGCCTTTGCGCTTTCGGTGGTGGATGCGGACTGGCTGACCACTCTCGGATTTGTACACGCGCTCTTCTTCCTTGGATGCTGGTTATTCGCACTGCAGCAGGATCCTCAGCTGGCATCACATCACGACGACTACATTCACATTCCTCTCGTCGTCTATGTTCCGGCGTATTTCGTACTTTACCTGTTGCAGAGCTGGCTCTGGTAAAGTGTTGGAAAGAGAACAGCAAGGTGCTTGTCGGTGTAGTGGAGGAGACAACTTGTTTTTTTTTTTTTGTCTTTCCCCCACCCACTTTGTTTTTTCTCTTCCTTCCTAATAGACAGCTTCGGGGAAACCTGGGAGCTAGCAGTCACAAATGAGCATGCAACGTTGCACGGGTATGCTCTGCAGTTTTCACGACAGCCGTCGTGGGAAAAAGCCATGCAGAGCGTTGACGGTTTCGGAAGCCGGAAAGTAAGCTCTTTTTTTTTTCTTGCTTGTTTTCGACTCTCTTTTGACGGCACCTTAATGCCAGCGAAAGGGCCAACGCAAGCAGAAAGACAACGACAGCAACCAAAAAAAAAAAAAAACTCTTTTTTTTTTAACGGAAAAAGGTCGGCAGATAGCTGGGACATCGTAAGCAATGCCGTTTGGTAATAGGCTTCTGCACGTCTCCTGGTCTTCGCTCCGCTTGTATTTACACTGGCTTCTTGGTATTTACTGATACTTCAGAGATGCTGCTCTGTGCCACTCTTCCCCACACTTCACCGTTCCACTTCCTATTTGAGCAACTTATCAACGGTGCAAATCAACGAACAAACACGTACACACACGTGCACACACCTTTCTTTTTTTTGTCTGGAAACTCTGCACGCATGTAGTCTAATTAAAAACACGTACGAACAGTGACGCACACAACCTTCACTTATTTACTTTCTTTTAGAAGCTACGCTTCACGCGTGTAACTACTGGAACTCTAATGGATCGAAATGTTGCTGAGGCCATTCGGCAGCAGTCCGAGGACCTGCGTGAAGAGCTGAAGGAGCTCGAGCAGTGGGAGGACGCGGTGAAGGCGAAGGAGGCTGCCAAGGCTCAGCGGAAGGCGACACAGGTGGCGCCGTCAACAGCCATCGTGCCACCGATTCGCGGGACAGTGCCGTCTCTCAAAGAAGCCGTCCGTCAGCAGCAGGCCGCAAACAGCTCCTCTACCGCTGCTGCGAAGACGGTGGCGGATCCGATTCATGAAGCGAAGGAAAAAGGCAACGCGTTTTTCCAAAAAGGTCGCCTGCAGGAGGCGGTGGCTGCGTACACCGTCGGCATCGATCTCGACCCTGCCAGCGCCACCACGCACGTCCTCTATGCAAACCGCGCCATGTGCTACCTGAAGCTGGGTCAGTGGTCCGCGGCGGAGAAGGATGCGACGACTTGCTTGCAAATGAACACCGGTTACGCAAAGGCGTATTACCGTCGCGCCATCGCTCGCAAGAATCTCCGCAAGTTGAAAGAGGCACGCACCGATTTGGAGGCGGTGCTGGCGCTGGTGCCAAAGGACGTCAGCGCACAGCAGGAGATGGCGGAGGTGATGAAAGCCCTCAAGGCTGAGCGGGCTGCCGCGGCGGTGGCGACGGCAGCACCGGCTGCGGGCAGTGCGAAGAAGCGCATCGTTATCGAGGAGGTGGACAGCGAGGATGAGGAGGGCGGGGACATGGACGAGGTTGATTGCGAGGCGGCGGCGTCGGCTGCTTCCGCCGCTGCGACGACGACGGGCATGTCCGCCGAAGAGCAGCAACTGCGCCAGACCCGCATCGACGAGGACATGAAGAAGCTGGAGGCGGCCCGGGCTCAGCACGTGACGCAGTCGCTGTTGGAGTCACAGAGGGAGGCGCAGGCGCAGGCGCAGCGGCAGCAACGCAGCCAGCGCGTCGAGATTGTGGAAGAGGAGGGCGAGGAGGAGATGGCCGCAGCGGAGGCCCCGCCAGCACCAGCAGCTCCTGCCGAGGCTGCACCCGCACCTCCCGCTCCGTCGTCTTCCCCTGCTGCTGCGGTTGCCTCACCCATCGCGCCTCGTTCTCGACCGTCGGTGACGAAGGAGAGTCTCACTGCACCGAAGTCCTTCACAGAGTTTGAGCGGCGCTTCCACGAGGTGGAGAAGGTGCCGGAGTTGCGCAACTACTACGTAGGTTTGCTCCAACCGGCAGCGCTGCGTAAGCTGTTCGGCAGCAATATGACACCGGAGATCTTGCTGGGAATCCTGGAGTCTGTTAAAACGTTCAGCGGGGCCACTGCGCTTCAGTTTGTAAAGGGGCTGTGCCAGGTGAGCCGCGTAGAGGACGTGGCGCTCTTTTTCAGCGCAAAAGAGAAGGCGGTGGTGCAGGAAGTCCTGGATTTGCTGAAGACCAGTGGAGGTGCCGTGGAGGACATCCAGCTCATCCAACGCAAGTTAAAGCCCTTCTGAGGAGCGAAATCTGTGCTTTCTCTTTCCAAAAGAGCGGATGTGAGCACGCCGTCCACGCGGTGCGGTGCCCTGCGCCTTTTGGTTGAGAAACTCACAGCCGTGTGTGTCTTCTTCGCCGAGAAGCACACGCACACACACACACACACACGATGTAATAGTAAGAAGAAAAAAGTGAAAGCAGGATCAGCGAGAAGAGGCAGCAAGAACATCAGAACGAAGAGAGAATGAACAGCCAACCCTTTCACTCTTTCGAATTGCAAGGGTGAAAGCGAGAGTATGAGAGGTGGAAAAAAGGGATAGAGGTGGCAGCGCGATGCGCGTCGGTTTTTGTGTGCGTCGAGTTTTGCCACGCTACCTAGATTCTCTTTTTTTTTTTTGTTCATCTCCTTTTCTTCGACATCCCTTCGGCTTCGCAGTGTACTTTGGCTCCGCGTGCGCGCTTGTGTTTTGCGGTTGCTTGTCGCTTCAACTCCTTCGTAACAATGAAGCTGCGTTTGCTCGCTTGCGTGTTTTGTTACTGTGAACGGCAGGCTTGCATTATTCGAGCAAGCAAAAAAGCCCCTCACCTCGACAGGAAAGCTACTACTGGGTCTCCCACGTGTGCACACGAATTATCTTATGTGGTGAACCTAAAGAGCACGATAGATAATTATGCCTAAAAGACACAGAAAAGACATACAAAAAAGACACGCTTCAGCATTGTCCACTGTTGTTTTACTTGTTTTTCTTTCTTTTTTTTCTCTCTCTTTCGACACATTTTTTGTCTTTCTCCATCATTTTTTAATTATTTTTCATAAGAGAGTCCTATAAGCACAGGTGCATAGTTATTCGCATACCCCCCTCTGTCATTATTTCCTTTCTTTTTTTTTATTGATCATAAGTGTACTGGTGACACTGTCATTGAACTTTTCAGCGGCCTCACTTCAGCTTCAATTTTTCTTTTCGTGTTATTTATAGACAAGCGAAGGAAGAATCGGAAACGATGGTCAAAGAGACTCGGTATTATGACGCGCTTGGCGTGAGCCCCGACGCCGGCGAGGATGAGATCAAGCGCGCCTACCGCAAGCTTGCGCTTAAGTACCATCCCGACAAGAACACCGACCCGGGCGCGCAGGACAAGTTCAAAGAGGTGTCGGTCGCCTACGAGGTGCTTTCTGACCCGGAGAAGCGCCAGCGCTACGATCAGTTCGGCAAGGACGCGGCGGAGGCGGAGGGCGGCGGCATGGACCCGAGCGACATCTTCGCTGCCTTCTTCGGCGGCGGTAGTCGCCCGCGCGGAGAGCCGAAGCCGAAAGACATCGTGCACGAGCTGCCGGTGCCGCTGGAGGCCTTCTACTGCGGCAAGACGATCAAGCTGGCCATCACGCGCGATCGGCTGTGCGCGCAATGCAACGGCTCGGGCTCGAAGGTGGCGGGCGTGAGTGCGACTTGCAAGGACTGCAACGGTCGCGGTGTCCGCATGGTAATGCGCCAGCTGCAGCCGGGTTTTGTTCAGCAGATGCAAGTGTCGTGCCCCACCTGCAAGGGCAAGGGCACGAACCTCAAGGAGGAGGACAAGTGCATGGGCTGCCGTGGACAGCAGATTTTGAAGGATAAGAAGATCTTTGAGGTGGTGGTGGAGAAAGGCATGCATCGCGGCGATAGCGTCACGTTCAGCGGCGAGGGCGACCAGATCCCCGGTGTGAAGCTGTCGGGCGACATTATCATCATTCTGGATCAAAAGCCGCACCCGCAGTTCACGCGCAAGGGCGACCACCTCCTGATGGAGCACACCATCTCGCTGGCGGAGTCCCTCACGGGGTTCTCCATGAATGTCACCCAGCTGGACGGCCGCAAGTTGCGCATATCCACCACCCCTGGAGTTGTGGTGGACCCGTCAAACATGTACAGCGTCAGCCGCGAAGGCATGCCAGTCGCCAAGACCGGTGGCATGGAGCGCGGTGACTTAATCATCCGCTTTCGCGTTGTGTTCCCCAAGACGCTGGAGGAGGGCTCATTCGCGGAGCTGCGCAAGGTGCTCGGCTACCCGCCGCAGCCGACCGCGGAGGTAAGGTCGGAGTTGCACACGCTGCAGGAGTCCCACATCGACTTCGAGAAGGAGGCGCGTCGTAACGCGTATGACGACGACGGTGATCAGCAGCCGCGCGTGCAGACCGCCGGTTGCACGCAGCAGTAGTGGTGACCCTCGCTGGTAACTTGTCATTGATGGGGGCCGCCGAAAAAGCTCTTTGAGCAAGTGCTTTTTTCTTTTCCCTATTGTATTTTATGCCTTTCAAAAGCCTTCGAAACATATGCACGCAGCTGGAGGACGACAGTCCTGGCGCGGAAGAGCGAATGCAATATGTACGGCTGCTTTTCCTGCTTCTCTCTCTCTTCAAGTTTTTTCTTTTCCTCTCTCGCGTTGCTCTGGCGAGGCTTGGTGGAGCAACGACCAGATGACGGCGAAGGAGAGGGAGAGAGCGGGAGCGATGGAAAGCAAGTGGTCAGCAAAGCACTTTTCGACGGCAAGGTATGTGCTGTGTCGAGAGAGAGAGAGAAAGAGATGCTGCGCTCACAAGCAGGGATAATAAGAGGGTAGCGAGCAGGTGGACACATCGTGGTTGAAGCTTTCTTTTCTCCTCCGCAGCGTGCCGGCGGCTGCGCGTTTGCCAGTAAAGCTGCTCGTATGAAAGAATGGATCACACCACAGCTCCGCTATCTTTGTCTTTTTCGTTCCTTATCATTTTTGCTCATAGGCGCGCCTCGTCGTTCTTCGTACTTTCGTCGTTAAAAAACTGAGTGTTCTTTTTATTTTATTTTTGTTATTACCCTAATAATGAGGCTGTTTTATAAGCACACTTGTGTTCTCTTCGATGCTTGAGTTTTTACCTTCTTCCCGCCCCCCTGCCCTTTCCATTCGGCAATTATCATAGCTCGCCCATCTTTTTTTTTTTTTTCCCCTCTTCCTCTTTCTCTCTTTCTTCGTTTGCGTGAGCTGCATGCCACAAAGAAGGGAGTCTGTGCTTTGTGTTTTTTTTTTCTTTACCCGCACGCAAAGGAAGATGACAAACGACGCTATTTTGGGGGAGGCAAGATGCGGAGGTGCAAGTGGAAAGGAGTTTTGTGTTTAAGTTTGTCTGCGCACACGCGCATATATATATATATGTGTGTGTTTTTTTTTTGTAAGCTACTCTAGGTGTCCAAGAAAGAAAGAGAAAGAAAAAAAAAAAAAGAAAAAGTTGGGAACCGTAAAAAGAGGAAGCCGCATGCAAACGTGACATCAAGAAGAATGGGAAGGGAGGAGTCTCCTTATCACCTTTTGGCAAGAGTGTCCGTAAAGTGTCAACGCACACTTCGAAGCAGCGCTACATTATGCTGTTTTCTCTCTTTTTTTTTTTTTGTTTTTAAAGCGCATCTCGAACAATAGGTAAGTGGTCGTTTTTGGCGTTTATCTCAGCAAGTGCGTCAAGGGCCACGCGTCTTAGCGCTTATCGTCTCACCTTTCTGCTTTTGTTATCGTAGCTTAGTTTTGCTTGCGAAAAAAAAAAAAAAAGAAACTATGCCTGCCCTTTTCCCCTTTTTTTCTATGTGCGTGTTTTTGTGTGTTACGCCTCTCTCTTCCACTGCTGTTTGCTCTTTTTCATGCCACACAATCCACACCGTCATCAAAACTGCGATATCAGCAAGAAACTGCGCATATTCAACGAAGAAGCAGTACCCTCAAATTAGCTACAGACGGCGGAGACGCAGGCGAAACGATGTCGAGCCTCCACTTGTTGAATTTCCGCCCAATGGGGGGCTCTGTGGCAGCCGTCTCCAATCGCCTCTCCTTCCACAACGGCCTCACAATTCCCCAGCTGGGCTTCGGCACCTATCGAATGTCCGCCGCGGAGGCTTCTGCGGCGGTCCCGTTCGCCCTCTCGTGCGGCTACCGTCACATTGACTGTGCAAAGGCGTACAACAACGAGGCAGCCGTTGGTGCAGCCCTCTCCCAAGCGATGCGCAGCCGTCGCCTACCCCGAGAGGAGCTCTTCCTCACGTCAAAGCTGTGGCCGACGGATCAGCACCCCGATTATGTGGAGGCTGCCTGCCGCGCCAGTCTGGAGGCGCTCCAGGTCGACTACCTGGACCTGTACCTCGTTCATTGGCCGGTGTGCATGCGTCACACCGCGGCGTGGAGCACCGAAGAAGACAAATACCCGTGCGATGCGGAGGGCCATCCGGCGATCGACACGTCTGTCACCCTTCTGGACACGTGGCGTGCGATGAACAACCTCGTGGAAAAGGGCCTTGTCAAGTCCATCGGCCTCGCCAACTGCACCGCGGCGCAGATCAAAGCGCTGACAGCGGACGCAAACGCCGCCGGGCTGCCACACTTGCCTGTGCTGAATCAAGTGGAGCTGCACCCCGCCCTCGTGGACGGCGAGCTTTTGGCGTGCCACGGCGCCCATCGGATGCTGACCGGTGCCTACTGCCCTCTCGGCATGCCGACGAGGTTTACCCCGCCCGACTTCACGCCCCTCCTTGCGGACGACACGGTGAAAATGCTGAGTGAGTTCACCGGCTTTTCACCGGCGCGGGTTCTGCTGAACTGGAGTGTGGACCGCAGCAACGTGGTTATTGTCAAGTCCACTAACAAGGAGCACATCAAGTCCAACGCCAAGGCTGCCCGCTTTGCCTTGGAGGACCGCGCACGAGCCGTACTAGAGAGCTACCAGTATGTGTCGCGCAACTTTCGCGTGATGAATCCGACCCATTTCACCGTAGACCGATCGCCTTTTTTCGCTGCGGAGGACGCACGGCTGCAGAAGGTGATTGCCGCTCGCGATGTTCGCCAGAACGGCGCGTAAGGCCTTTTCTTTTTTTTTTTCCCCCCTTTGCCGCGTTGTGCTTTGCTGTCTTTTGTTTTACTTCATTGACAGCGAAGCGTCACCGATAAAAGAAAAGGACCCACAGGAAGGGTATTTTCTTTTTTAAAGTATATCCCTTTATGTGTGTGTGTGTGTGTGTGTGTGTGTGTGCAAGATAGGACGTCATGCTGATTCACAGAGGTTTGCTTGTCACGTGCACTGAAGCCCCGCACAATATACATATACATATAGTAACGCTGTTTTTCAATCTGGAGGAGTTGAGAACTGACTTTTTTTTGTTTTGATCACAAAGATATTAAAGTGTGACTTCTCGCGTAGCTGCACTTTTCACTTTTTGTGTACGCTTTTATTCATACAATGAGCAGCTGCGCCAACGGCACGGCGTGATTTTGCACGTCGACCTGATGGATGCGGTTTTTCTTCCGAAAGCGTGGATCTTTTCTGTTGTTGTTGTTGCTGCCACTGGACTTCACGAATCGTGCTTCTGCCGTTGTGTCGCATCTTTTTTTTTTTTTTGTCTTGGTGTCTACAACTCTTATCAAATCCACGCAAAATGGGCACGACCCACCACCTTCTCTCGTCCATGCTACTTTTCTTTGTCGCCTTCTTGTGGCACAGCGAAGTCAACGCACAAATATGAGCGGGTGTAAAACGGCGATCAAGAAGGTGAAAGACGTATCGGAGGCGACTGCGTTGGTGCTTGACTGGTTCGAGCGTGAGAACAAGCCGGTCACCCCACAGTCGCTGACCGATGCGCTGGGCAGTCGCGTTGCGAAGATGCTGCTGCAGAAAATACTTGACCAGCTCTTCACAGACAAAAAGCTCTGCGTAAAGGATCTGAAGAAGGTCCGCTTTTACTACCTGCGCATCGCTGAGGAAACAGTAGAAAACGTAGACGACGGAGGCGAGCCTATACTTCCCTCAGATCTTACAGCTGTACAGGCGGAGGAAGATGAGGTGCCAGAAGAGGCGAAGGCGAGTGCCGCCGCTGACGAGCGTGATATGAATGCTGTCGCCGACATTGGGTTGGCAGCTGCCTCTCTTGCTGAAAAACACCGCCGCCTGGCGCGTTGGCGTGCGTGGCCCTCGCGGGTGGAGCTGCTAGCGCAGCAGGGCGCGCTCGAAGGCGAGGTGAAGCAGCTTGAGGTGGAGGTTGCGGCACTGAAGTGTCGGTGCTCGACTGATGCGGACACCGTTCAGAACGCAGAGTTACGTGCGCTGCGAGCGCGTCGTGCCGTGCGCCGTTACCGCCGCGCTCGCCACCTGTGGGCAGAGCGACGAGGGTGGGCGATGCGCTTGCTGGAGGCCACGGGTGGTGACGCACACTCGCCTCAGGACATGGCGGGCTTGCTGGGCTGCACCACGGATGCAGATGCCGGTGTGTCCTTTGCGTCCACCGCTGTCGCGCTTCCCATGCAGACCCTTCGCGAGATCGGGTTAAGCTGATCATAGCAGAGGAGCTTGGTGAGCTACAGTCAACGATGCCCTCAGTGTCAACAGAAGGTTATGTTGTCTGCACAGGGGTTCTCTTTTTTTTTTTTTTCGCGTGTGTGTGTATGTGTGTGTTGTTCAAGATTCTCTTTCCGCTGCTGTTTTCCCGCTTTTATCTCTCTTTCTGTTTGAAAAACAAAGTCGCCCGCTTTTTCTCTTTTTTTTTTTTGTGTTGGCTTAAATGGCGACCAATTGAGTTGCGTTCTCGTGTTTTAATGTGATTTCTTCCTGTGTTGTGTTATGATGTAGCGAGACTCAAGTGGAGAAGGGAGAGGTCTCAGCAATCTGGCTTGGCTTTCTTTCACCAAAAGAACCTGTGTCACCGTTCGCTCTCTCAATGACATTTTCTGCTTTTTTTTTTTGAATTTTTGAAGCTCCAATGATACACACACAACAAAAAAAAAAAGTGAATGAGTTTAATTGCTTTGTTTTTACTCTCTAATTTGCTTATCTAGCACATTATCGTTTTTTTTTTTTTTACTTCTCTCTGAAGTGCACAGCCAACCATCCCCCCCCCTTTGATATTCACGCAGGATCAAACACGGTTGTGGACGGAGAATCACATCGTAAGCAAGTTCAGTCATGTCTTTGTCAGAAAGCGGCCATGACGGCGATGTGGCGCTGAGTGAGCGCGTGGAGCAACTGCGGGTCAACGTCAAGGGACACTGGAACACAAAAGCAGAGGCGACGCTTCTGGCTACGCTGGAGCAGCTGCACACGCGCCTCATGACACGCAGCGCGGAAACGTACCAGAGGGTTGAAGATCTCAGCCTTCGCACGAGCGCTGCACACGTGACGCTGACGAACACCTTCAACACACTCAAGCTGCTCTCCCAGCAGCAGTTTATGCAGCACCGCATCGCCACCGAAGACCTGCAGCTGCGCCAGGAACGTGAGAGGCAGATGGAGGAAGGATCGGACGCCAGTGTGAGCGACAATGAAGAGGAAGAGGAAGAGGGGGAGGGCGCGGGGGGTGCGGGGATGGCCTCGAATCCCGCGCGTCTCGCCGGCTTTCAGCGACGTGCCAACAAGCAAGCCATAGTGCGCCGCATGCACGCCTACGTCGAGGCCTACAGAGAAGCCCTTGAGGAGGAAGGTGTGCGAATTCCGCTGTGCCCCGAAGATGTGGAGGAGCTGGCGGAGGAGAATCCCTATCACCGCCGCAGACTCTGCGCGCTCATCGGGACAGACCCTTTCCTGCGTGATGCGGCGATCGGCTGCGCTGGAAACGACAGTGGGGCGGCAGACAAGCAAGCCCGTCCTGCAGCGGCGTTTACAAACACTGTTGCTGCAGCGGTACCCGCGTTGCCGTCCCCCGCAGCTCCGCCGTCGTCGTCGACTTTGCCTGCCGCAGACAAAGCCGCTGTGTCGGCTGTCCCCTCACTAGCGCCACAAACGTCAACTGCTGTCGACCTACCACCGGCTGCGGTGACCGCCACAGCAAAACTGGTGGTGCCGCCTCCGGTGAAGTCCGTCGTTCCGCCTCCGAGGACTGCCGTCCCACTACCTACCAAGGCGACGGCTGCACAGCGTGCTGCGGCCAAAGAGAGGCAGCGGCAGGCCCTCTTCAGCTCCTCCTCCTCCTCAGCCTCTTCCTCAGCCTCCTCCTCAGCCTCCGCTGTAGGCACGCCCGCTGCGTCGCCGTCGCCACTGCCGCGCACGGCAACAGAAGCAACGGTGGAGAAGATGGCGAAGCCCAAGAAGGCACCGGCGAAAAAGGCCGGCGAGAACCTCTTCAACTCCAGCAGCAGCTCTGAAGAGGAGACGGAGACGTCGCTTTCTTCCGACGCCTCGAACGACGCCGCCCCACCCGTTGTGGCAAAGTTTTCTGCAGCAGCAGACTCAAAGACTGAAGCTCCTTCGTCTACTCCGCCCCCACCACCGCCACCGGCCAAGCGTCCTCCTGCGTCGCCACCGCCGCCGTCGCCTCCGTCGTCCTCTTCATCCAGCGCACCGGCGGCGGCAGCGGCGCCTCCCATTTCTCTTCCGCCTCCCCCACCGCCACTACCAGCTTCGGTAGCAGCAGCAGCGTCATCCCCTCCCCCTACATCTACTGCGTTGCCTCCCCCTCCTCCTCCCCCTCCTCCCTCACAGCCCCCCGCCGCGCCCGCGCTGCCCCCTCCGCCGCTCGTCTTTTCCTTCGACGACGAACCCGCGACAACGCCGCCTGTGCCGCCTGCGCCTGCTTCACCCCTGCGTGCGTCCGTGGGCGGCGCCGCCTCACCGATGCCTGCTCGTGGCGGCAAGCTGCTAAGCACTTCCTCGGACGAGGACGAGTGACTCAGCTAGGGATTGATTATTAAAAAAAAAAAAAGGCAGTGGAGAAGGGGAGGGGAGCGTTCCTGTAGGGGCAGTGTGTTGTTGCTGTCGGTTCATCTTGGTGCGTTTCCTTCTTTTTGTTTATTATTATTACTAATATATATATATGTATTGCTTCCTTGTGCTTTGACGGCTTGTCTACTATCGTGTGTGTGTCTCTTGTTTCGCTGTTCGTGTGATGACCTTGAAGTCTCATGTCTTGAGTTGTCTTGGATAAAAAAAGAAAGAAAAAAGCCACAGACTTGAACAGAGCTGTTCTTCTTCTGCTGCGATGAACGAATGAGAAAAGCGCAGATGGCTCGTCTATGGTTGCCCTTGTGGTCTGATGAGCTATTATTATTGTTTTTTTTTTTTTGTCTCTCTCTCATTCTCCGCGTCTGTGTTGCCTTTGTCATGACGACTATATTATTAAACTAGGTGATCTCATGTAGCTTTTATTTCATTAATTTTGTGGTAAGGTATTGCTGTTTTTTTTTTTTATGAGAAAAAAAAAAACAAACTGCTTGCCTTTTTAGAGATGCCCACACATGGAGGTGCAGTTTTTGGTATCCTCTGACTGATACGCTTGTAGTTTTTTTTTTTTCTCTTATTATTGGCTCTATATCTCTCTTCTTTGGCTTTACTTCTCAGGTTGATTGACGGTTTCTCTCGGCTATCTTGACAGATAATAAAAGGAAAGAAGTTATGCTTGATTACTGTCCTGCCACACTCGCACTAGAGAGAAAAACCACCTCACGAAATGGTCTGGAATGTGGAGGGTAAGGTGGGCGTGATCACGGGGGCATCCTGCGCGCTGGGCCGAGAAATCACTCAGCGGCTCGCCGCGCAACATCGTATGAAAATCGCCTGTGTTTCTCGGAAGACGTGGACGACGCCTCTCCCAACCGGCTGCACCGCCTTCCAGGCAGACATTAGCCACAGCGACGACTGCGACGCGTTGTTGCGCCGCGTCAAGGCAGAACTTGGCCCCGTGTCTCTTCTCATCAACTGCGCAGGCGTCACCCTGAGCAGGATGCACATGCGCTGCACCGACGCCGACTACGACGCGGTCATGAACACAAACCTGCGTGGTGCACTGCAAGTCACGCGTGCAGCCCTGCGGCACGGTGGTCTTCTCCAGACACAGGATGGCTCAGTGCTACACATTGGCTCCGTTGCCGGCGTGATGGGGAACGAGGGCCAGGTGCTCTACAGCGCCTCCAAGGCGGCCCTGACGGGGGCGACCAAGTCGTGGGCAAGGGAGTACGGTGCGCGCAATCTGCGCTTTAACGTCGTAGCACCGGGCTTGATTCAAGGAGAGGGTATGGCGACGTCGCTGAGTGAGGCGCAGCAGCAGCGTTGGCGGGAGGCGTGCCCGCTGAAGCGTCTGGCGACGGTGACGGAGGTGGCGGATATCGCCGTTGCGGTGGCGCTGTGCCCTTACGTCAACGGCCAGACAATTGCCGTAGATGGTGGTCTGTCCTAGCGTTTTTTTTTTTCCTCTCCAATTCATGAAGTGGTGCGTTCGACTTGATAAACCGTGGGCAACAGCGCCTGGCTCTTCTGCGGTCACAAAAAGCCAGGCTGTTTTCGGAGAGCGTATGTTCTTTTTTCCCCTCCCCCCTTTTTCTTGTCTGATGTCGCCTCGAAGCTGCCGTGAGACTTCAGTCAGAAGCGTGAAGATGATCAGAATAGTGACAGTGACATAAATAGGGTGGGGGGGGAGGGGAAGTGTATGACACATATATACGTGTATATACGCAAGTTCAATCTGTGGACTCTAACTGTTGCTGCGGCTGCGACACGTCCTCCTTGCATTTTACCCACGCTCTTTTTTTTTTTTTACCCTGGTCCTCGCGTTGCCTCATGTGACGTTGTCGAAGATAGGCGCTCATCATCCTGTGCAGCTGCGGACTACCAAAAAAAAAAAAGAAAGGAAAAAAGAAAGAGTGTCTACAACACCGTAGCCATTGGAACAAAGCTAAAAAAGCAGGTTGCTTCTCAATCTTAATGCAGGTTCTGCCGAACATTCTCTCTGACAGGCGACAGCGTCTGCAGGTGCACGAGACGACGGTCGTGCAGGATGCAACTCGGCGAATGAGCGTCGCGGTGCAGCAGCTCATCGCTTGCGTTGCTCAGCTCCAGCAGAGCAGTAGCATGATCGAGGGCTCCGTGCTGGTGCTTGGTGTGCCCACCACACACACGCTTCTGACCCAGCTCAACTCCTCCACAGCAGCAATCCAGTCCGTCGCCGATGCATGGCGCACGACCGCCGCGGCGCAGCAGGAGCACATCTCCCAGTCCCGCCGCCTCATCAACTCGATGGATCAGGCGTATAACGCGATGCGGGAGCGGCGTGATGCGGCGGAGCGGGAACTGCGGACGCTGCGCTGCGATCGCGATCGCAAAGACGCTGCCTTCGACAAGGCGGTCGACTACGTCCAGCGGGTGGTGATCGAGCACACGAAATGGCAGGAGGCCTACGGCTACAACACACAGCAGTGGCCGGTTGTCGAGGCTTGCGAAGAGGCCATGCGGGCCCTGCACCACGCCCGCATCTCCCCCGCTGGGGAGACGAGCGTGAAGCCGCGGAGCACCGAGGCCGAGCTGGACGGTGGTGGCCTTCGCGTACCTATCACCGCGCGTGCAGCCTTCGGCGTCTCGCGCATGTTCCCGTTGCTGCCGCTGCGGGAGTGGGCGGCGGTGTCGACGGACTCGAGCGAGGACAAGAGTGACGTGGCACAGCGCTGGAGCGCCACGGTGGCCAGTTGGCAGACATCCACAAAGCCGTCCGTGTGTTTTGCCTACGTCCCACCCGCGGAGGAGGTGCGGCTACTGCGTGACGTGCTCGCGATGGGCACGGGCAGCACGACCCTGATGCGTGACATACAAGACGAGCAAGCGCGTCTCGTGGCGGGGCGGGCGGCGGTGCGGGCGGAGTGCGCAAAGAGCATCGCCACCCTGCACTCGATGCGCTCAGAGTTAGCAAGAATGAAGCAGTACGTGATGGACCTAGTTGAAGGCCGTGGCTCTTTCATGCCCATGTCCGCCGACCTCCTTCACCGTCTTCAGACCTGCATCGAGGCCGAAGTGGCGAAGCGACTCGTGAGCGCGCCGGAGTCGCTCTACCACACCGCGCGTGCCACCCCGACAGACCTTTCTCCTCAGTGACACCAAGGTGGGAAAAGTCGATGCCGAGCCGTGTAGACAGGCAAGGAAGCGACAGGGGTGTGCTGCAGAAGTTAAGCGAAACGACCGCACACTCTGAGGGCAGTGTGGAACAGGAGAGAAAAGGAAGAAGAAGAAGAGAAAAAAAAAAAAAACAGGAGTATCGAAAGAGGAGAATAGCTTTCACGTGTAAACAGCGGACTGTGCCGCAAGCCTTTTTTTCTTCTCTCTTTTTTTTTTCGAGGTAGGAGCATGAGCGAGCTCCTCCTCTTCTTCCCCCCCTTTTTTTTTTAAAGATCTGGAATACTACGCATTCTATAGCTATACGGTCGTGCCGCAGTTCAGATATTTGAAGGTCTGGAAAAAAAAAAAGCACCAAAGTGACACAACAAAAAAAAAGAAAAGAAAAATAAAGGGTAGAAAGGAACAGCAAAACAGAACTTCTCGCTTGATCTTATTTTTGCCCTTCTGCTGATATACAAAGCACTACCGGTGTTTTTAGCGTTTCATGGAGAAGGAAAAAAAAAAGTTGTGATGAGTGCAGCCGCTGCTGTTGCAAAAGCAAGGGGGCCTTTCTTTTATCGGTACCGCTGTCTCTTCCTCACCAGCTTTTTTTTTTTTTTGATTGGCTCAAAATAAAAAAAAAGAAAAGATGATTCTCTTTTTGTTCAGTCAGAACTCAGAAAGAACGTTGACTCAAAGACGCGCAGCGTGAGAAACGCACAGCACAGTAGAATGTCGTTGGATGCAGACTACGAAGTGGAGCGAAGCTCGCTTGCAAAGGGCTGCCAGGTGGAGGTGTGCCGCTGCACCCGCCGCAGCTCCGGCGTGCGACGGGCCGTGAAGATCTACAACACCGACACCCTCGACTCTCGCCGCATTGCGATGGCGGTGGAAGAAGGCCAACTAGCCAAAAGTCTCCCACAAGCCCCCCAGCTGGTGCGTGCTTTCGATGTGTACCAGGAGGAAAAGCGTGTGGCCATCGTGATGGAGCTGATGGAGCATGGGTCTCTTTTTCAGCATCTCAGCACGCACGGCAGCATCGTGGAGGCACGGGCTCGCTTGCTGGCGCGACACTTGTTCACCGGCCTCGCCCTGCTGCACGGCAACGGCGTCATGCATCGCGACATCAAACCGGAGAACCTGTTTCTGCGTGGCACACAGGGCGCACCGGAGGACGTGGTCGCCATCGGCGACTTCGGCTTCGCGACGCGGCGCATTCCCAACGAGGCCTTTGTCGGCTCGCCGCAGTACTCGGCGCCAGAGCTGGCGCTTGTCGGGCTGCAGCGCAGCTCGCCTGCCCTAGCACGTGGGCGGGCGATAGCTGCGCTATACAACGAGAAATGCGACATCTGGTCCGCTGGCGTGGTGGTGTTCGTCATGCTAAGCGGCCTCCTCCCGTTTGACGGCTCTACCCCAACCGACGTCTTCACAGCGGTGGTGCGCAGCGACGTGCCGTACAGCAAGGTAGCACCAGGGAAGATCAGCGCGCAGGCCAGGTGCTTTCTTCAATCCGTGATGTCTCCTAACCCGTCGAAGAGGCCATCCGCGAAGGAGGCGCTGCGCCATCCGTGGCTTGTAAACTAGTGCCCGGCGCCGTCAAAAAAAAAAAAAAAAACGCAGTGATTCACTTTTTACATACATAGACGAAACAGAAAAAAGGGTACAGTATTATTGTCTTTTTTTTCTTCCCATGGTGAATAAACGCCGTCCATGTATACAATCTACACACCTAGCTGCTCCTTCTTTTTATCGTAAACAAGCCATGCACACAGCGGGGGAAAAGAGAAAGAAAAGAGCATTAACAAGAGGCAAGACACACATGCAATGAGAGAGTCACAGCCGTCAGTACTTCGGAGCCAACTGATGTTGAAGCTCTTACTCCATGGGTGTGCAATAGTGGGACATATTCCTACGTTGTTTACAAAAATGCAACTTTTGCGTTTGAAGCGACAACTATCTGGTGGGAAAAAAAAAACCGTATATATATATATATATATATATATATATATATATCTTTCTCTCCTGCTTTAAAATAATAATAAAAAAAACGGTTTCTTTTTTCTTTCTTCTCCTTGCTCTTGCTTTTTTCCACAATGCTCTCCGCACACTCGCTTGTGGTTGATTGTTTTTCTTTCGTGTGTTTGCGCAAAAGGGAGTTCACGTGTGCGTCCCGACTCATCCTTTCCACTTTTTTTTTTGTTTATTTATTTTCTAGGAAAGCTATTTCTTTTTTTTTTTTTTCCACTGCATTTCATCTGAGTGTTTGCTGATTCGTTCGCCACGTTTCGCATTGTAAATCACTGCTTCGGTCCCTCTCTCTCTACAAAGAGCCTCAATCAATTTCGCCACCCCCGAGATCTGGCCAGGAGAGAGCGTCGCCTGGAGAGTAAAAAGACTCATTTCCACAGCTTTTCTTGTACCTTGACCGCTTACGAGTGCTAACCTCCGCTCGTCTTATTTGACTCGCCTTCTAATTTTTGCGTTTTTGTCTTTACGTGTGTGTGTGTGTGCGTGTGTCTGCGTGTTTGTTTGTGCAAACGCAGCTTTGTCTGCTACGTGTTGTGCTCCAGTTTTCTTTTTCTTTCGTCGCTTCATTGCTCACTTTTTTTTTGTTATTTGTGGTAGTCTGTACACCCTTTTTTTGTCACTGGAGAACTCCTCTCCCACTTCAATTTTTTTTTTTTACTCCTTACTTCGTTTTTACTTGCTCCGCTGCGTTCCTCCCTTTTGCCAGCATCATGGACACTGACTCGATTCCTGCGTCTCCTGGTCATTTCAAGGACTTCTACTCGCTCGGCGAGCAGTTGGGCAAGGGTGCGTACGCGGTTGTGTTCCAGTGCACCCACCGCGAAACCGGCAACGTGTACGCCGTGAAGGTGGTAGACAAGACCAAGGCAGGCCCGAAGGACATCGACGACATCACACATGAGATTAACGTGATGGGACGCATCGGCTACCACCCGAACGTGGTTCAGATGATCGAGTACTTCTCGACGGCGCGGCATTTGTACATCATTCTAGACTTGTTGACGGGCGGCATGCTGTTTGATCGCATCGTGCAGCTGAAGCACTACAGCGAGAGCGACGCCTCCTTGCTGGTGCGCAACGTGCTCTCCGGCCTCGCCCACATCCACTCCAAAGGCATCATTCACCGAGACCTGAAGCCAGAGAATCTGCTGCTGCGCAACAAGGCCTCTGAGTCTAGCTCGCCTACCTCGCACCTCACCGACGTCTGCCTAGCGGACTTTGGCCTGGCAGGGTACGTGCCGAGCACCACCTGCTGCGGGTCGCCGTCTTACATCGCCCCGGAGGTGATCAATGTGGGCTACTACCGCACTCGCAAGGAGCCCTACGACACGAAGTGCGACATCTGGTCCATCGGCGTCATCACCTACATTCTGCTGAGCGGCAAGATGCCCTTCCACGGTCGCAGCTTCAAGGAGACGTTCGAGTCTATCGTCAACAACCGCTGGTCCTTCATCGGCGACACGTGGAACAATGTCTCGCCTGGATCGAAGACGTTCATCGAGGCCTGCCTGACGCAGGACCCGGCCATTCGTCCGTCCGCCCAGGTCCTACTGAGCCACCCGTGGTTGGCTGAAAGCCAGTCGGACGCGCACCTCGAGGGCAGCCTCGAGTCACTGCGGAAGTTCAACGCCCAGCAGAAAGTCCGCGCGGCCGTCCGCGTCTTCTGTTGGACGCAGAGCCTGCTGGGCCCGCTGGACTGGACGCCGCCGTTCATGCGCTTTCTGCGCCACACCGACAAGTACTCCACCGTGCTAACCCACCAGTCGCAGACGGACCCGAAGAAGGTGCACACCATCGACTTTGGCAAGGCCCTCGACCATAACAAGCCTGGCTGGCGTCTGCAGGACTGCTGCACCTGCCCGTCCGAGAAGGTGTGCCGCCACATCCAGAACGTGCACGAGTACCTTTTTGTCGGCAAACGGTCGATGGAGGTGTACCCGTTCATTGACGAGCTGCGGATGATGCGCGAAGAGGCTGAGGACGACCTTGAGGAGAACCCGAATGACGTGGACGCCAAGACACGCCTGGACAAGGTCAACCACTCCATCGAGGCCGCCTGCGTCTTCTCAGACGAGCTGGCCAAGGTGCCGGAGGCGGACCTGAAGCCCAACCTCATGCTCGACGGGTCCAGCAACTCCCTCTTCCGCAAATCTGGCGGGTCCAGCAACGTCATCGAGTCGTGGAACGACAACGAGCGTAAGGTGGCGCAATATGCAGTCCGCAAGATGGCCAACAACTTCCGTGCGGGCAAGGCGGGCAGTTCCGCCCCTCCAGGAGCACCACCGGCAAAGGCGAACCCCAGCGCCACCCGACCTCAGCTGCCCCCGGCTTCCAGCGCCAAAGCTTCCTCACACGATTCAGCCAAGTCTCCTTCGAAAAAGGTGGCGAGCACGAGGCGTTGCTAGCTTTGTCGCAACTGGCGCACTGCGAGGGCAGGGATACAAAATACCGTGCAAACAAAACTCCCCTTTTTTTTTTTTCAAGTGGGTAGCATTTAAACACTGCTCTCGATCTTCAATAGGAAAAAAAAAAAAGAAGAAGACTGATGTAGATTCTCTCTTTTTTTTTTTTTTCTTCTTCCTTCTGAGCGACTTAGGTTCGGTTTTAGAAACAGGCAGGCAAACAAACAAACAAAAAAAAAACTCAGTGATTTCGTAAAATCACCTCTTCTTCTTCTTCTTTTTTCCCTAGCTCTCTCTCTTTCTTTTTTTTTTTTTTCTAAGAACTTCTAAAGTGAAACCACAGTTGGACCAGGAAGACTGGCTCGATTCAATATCGTTTTTGTCGCTGTTGCATTGGGCACTCTGCGTTTCCTCTGGCTCCTATTGGGAATACGGAGCCTGAATGCTCTTCTTCTTCTTTTTTTTTTTCCATTCTCGCTCACATTGACATGCAGCTCAAGGCCGATCACTCTTTGGAACTGTTGGGACTAGGTAAGAGAGAGGGAAAGTGATCAAGCGAAGCTGCGGATGCATACTTGCTGTTTTTTTTTTTTTCGTGTTGTCTCTTGCGCTTTTTTTTTTTTTTTCTTATTTTCCCCCTTTTCCCTCTTGCATTGAGTGGCAAGCTTCGAGTCACCTGCGTCTTCCTTTTCCTCTGGTTGCTGTTGTTGTTTCATTGTCCTTTTTTTCTTTTTTCTTTTTAATCGTTTTCTGTCTGTTTATTGCTATTATTTGGATGGCAATCTAGCTGTAAGCCTCAGGCGTGATGGTGTGCGGACGCTTCTTTTATTTGACTTCGAAACCTTTAGCGAAGGTGAGCAAGAGCATTCGTTTTTTTTTTTTCTCTTTGGCCAACTCAAGAATATACCAAGCGTATTGCTTGAATATCTTATCGTAACCCTTCGTTTTCGCTGCGACAACATAGTCGCTTCTTTTTTTTTTTTTCTAACTATCTTTCTGTTTCTTTTCGTTGATGACACGGTACGATAACGTGACACGTGCGAGCACACGCGTCCTTCCCGCACATGCCCACACACACATACACACACACACACACACTGAGTAAGCTGTGTAGGGCTGAGCGTATGCGTTGAAATGTGCGCGGGACACTTGTTGTGATGAACGAACGCATTTTACAAATCTTAAGATCTTTTATTTATCTAGCTATGCTGTTGAAGTTGTCGAGTGGACTGCGGTCTTCCATGTTGTTGCTATCTTTTTTTTTTTTTCATTTTTTCGCCCTTTTTTGAAATATATAATTATCAGGTTTCCTTTCTGTTGAAATTCTGTGTCAGTGAGATAGAAGCAAACAAAAACAAAAAGCAGTAACAACAACAACACACACACACAAAAAAAAAAAAGAAGATACAGATGCCCCCACCGAAAAACAGAAAGAACTAGCGACATACTATTTGCGAAGAAGGTTAGTGAACTGGTTTTGCAGGTTGGCAGAATAAGGTCGTCGTAGGCGTTTTCCTTGACAGCTATTTCAAGCCTGCAGATTCCTTTCTGTGGCCCAGTGTCGCACCTTGTGTTTTTGACTATTTGCTCATGCGAAGTAGCACTGAACTCCCATGACTCACAAGGATTGACTTTTTAGTGAACGCTGCAGAGTGACCTGCGTTTTTCCCTTTTCGCTTGCTTTGTGTGTAATCGTTAACTCAAAACACGGGTTTCACAGGACAGCTTGCAGGGCAAATACAACAAAAAAAAAAAGGAGGAAGAATGAAAAAACACCCGCTTCCTTCGTCTGTTTTTTATTTCTCCAGTTTTCTCTTCTTTCCTCTATTTTTTTTTTTTTTGTGTGTGTGTTAAAAAAAAAAAAACACACACACACACAAATACACATTTGGTGGGTGTTGCCTCTCTGGGCTTGTTCCCATCGTCAACTATTTGTTGGTTCCTGGCACAGTGAGAAACGCCTCTTTTCTCTCGCGTGCACGTGCACATTCAGTTCACAACGCTGCATTTACGTACGGGTGCTTCGCGGCATTCCTTAAGTGGGCTTTTTACTTCACGTAGGTCTGGTGTTCCTCGGTATCGACACGGAACCACACATTACACACAGGCTCTGCTCCTTCCACCTGTACGCCATGCTGCGCTGTAATATCTGTCAGCGGATTCCGCAACATCCCGTCGTGTCTGCGAAGTCGGGCCACATCTTCGAGCGCAGTCTCATTGAGAAGTACATCGATGAGCACGGTCGCTGCCCCATCACGGGGGAGCCGCTGCGGCGGGAGGATCTCGTATCAGTGCAGAGCGCCGACCCGGACACATCCATAGCCACCAGCGGCAGCCTTGGCGCCGCCTCCGTGCCCACGTTGCTGGAACGACTTCAGGCGGAGTGGGAGGGCGTCGCTCTGGAGCAGTTTACGTTGCGCCAGCAGGTGACGCAGCTGCAGCAGGAGCTTGCCCACGCCTTGCAACAGTACGACGCCGCCTGCCGCATCATCGCGAAACTCAGCAAGGAGGTGACAACGCTGCGCGGGGAGGATGGCGGCGCAGCCTCAGCCGCCGCCGCTGCTGATGCGGCCGTGGTGGTTCCGACGGCGGTGCTGCACGCGATGGACGACGTCGAGGCGGCGGAGCGCAAAAGTCGCAAGCAGCGCAAGTCCGCTGCTGCCACCGCCGTCTCGCGGACGCTCACAGAGGCGGCTCAGTGGAGCGCTGACGCATCGACTCCGTCCGCCATTCACGTCGCCGCCTCCGCGGACGGGTCGAGTGTCTTCGTCAGCCAAATCACGGGCGATCACGCTGTAGTGCGCTACGGCCTTGACAGCCGCGCAGAGGAGGGCCGCGGTATCGGTCACACGGCGGCGGTACACACGATCACGACGGCCGGCGATGCCGCGCTGTCCGCTGCAGAGGATGGGACGGTGCGTGTGTGGCGCGCGAAAGGGGCGGAGCTGCACTGCGCCACTACGCTGCGGTACGCCGCTGGCGTGGCGGCGATGAGTCAACGCACGGTGGGCGGCGCATATGTGCTCTGCGGCACTCCCGATGGCAGTCTTCTCCTGTCGGACATCGAGCACGGTGCACATGTTGTGACGACCGCACCTCTTGTGCAGTCGTCGGAGGGGCTGTCGTGCGTGGAGCTGCACCCGTACGCCTCGCTTGCCGTGGTGGCCCCGCAGCAGGCGGACTTGCAGCTCTGGGATATGCGGGCAATGGCACCCAACACCGTCATCTCGCTTCCCCGCAGCGGGGCAGCGCGGCGCATGCACGTCGTCTCCGCGGCGTTCAGCGCGGACTGCGTTTCAATGGCTGTTGGTCTCTCCGACGGCTCCGCTTACATCTGGGATATGCGGCAGATCGCCGCGCCGGTGGTGGCTCTGCCAACCAACGCGCCGGCCATTCCGGCGACGGTGCGCTATGCCGCGGACGGTCGCACCCTTGCTGTGGCTGGTGCCGGTCTTTCGCTCTACAGTACTGGCGACGTGTCCGCCATGACCGCCGAGCCGATCGCAGCCGCCGGGGCGGCGAACGCTGCGATGTGCGATGTGTGCTGGGCGCCAGACAGTGCGGGTCTCGTGAGCGGCTCCGTCGACGGCGTAGTTCGGCTGTTCTCCACCACCGCGTGAGGTGGCCCCTCTCGGTCACCACGTTTCACTATATATATCCCTTTTAGCTTGCCTGCTCGCTTACCTCAGCATCTGTGGCAAAAAAAAAAAAAGGGCCCACTGCAAGGACTCAGTTTGACCTGCAGCGGCTTCTGGTGCGGCCACCCTTCCATGCACGTGGGAGCGAGCAGGCGTGTGTAACCCTGGTGGGGAAGTGTGCGGACTCACGGTCGCACGTTAGTGGTGGCCTAGCCTCAAAGGTTAGCCGCGTCTCGTGATTCCTCCATCTTTTTCTTGTTGGCTTATAGATCGTTTTTTTTTTTCTGCGTGTGTGGTTTCTGTGTAGCGGTGGTTTACATAATGTGAGCACGCTGTATGTGTGCGTGGGCGGGTTGGTTTTTCTGACAAAAAACGCATATATTGCTGTCGGTTCCTTTTTTTTCTTTTTCTTCCTGTAATGTAAATCATTAATGCGTCACTTTAAACTGTTCTTTTTTTTTTTTTTTTCACCACCCTCTATCGCGACTCGCTTGGACTCGTTTTTGCTTTCCTTCTTGACGCAACGAGAGAGGAAGGCTACAATCGAAGAGCTCCCCTGCACATCAATTGGCATCATCTTCGTTCTCGTATGGCAGCCGCTGACATAGCTTTCTGTTCCTGCAGTGCTTCTTTGTAAGTCGTGTGGTGCGTGAGAAAGACTGCTGTGCCACGGTCGCAGCTGTTTTTTTTTTTTTTTACTATAAAAGAAACAGCCGATGTTCTTTTTTTTTTTTTTTGTTTTGTTTTGTTTGTTTGTTTGTTGTTGTTGCTGTTCTTTTCTTGCCTTATGTGGCCTATTGCTTCTTCTCACGAGCACATACTTTCTCTTTCCTTTTCTTTTACTACTCCTGTTGCTACTGCGAAACACAGGCCATTCACAGCACGCTCCCTCATTTTTCTTTCAACTCTATCTCTACACGCGTGTTTCCAAAAGCACAGACATACCTCACTCGTACCAGAATAGCAGCAACAGCACACACTCAAAAGGAGGAAAAAAAAAAGAAGAAAAAAAGAAAAAAAAAAAAAAGACTGAACCGAAGTGGCTATTAAAAGTGCACACTCGCCGTAATGCGCACTCCCGCATCCCCCACTTCTCCCACGTCTCCCAGCAGGCGGGGATCCTACTTTCTCGGCACGTCTACGTTTTCAGTGTACGAGGAGATGGCGCGGCAGCTGCGCCAGGGCGGGTGGCGGCGCAAGACAGAACAGACAATGGCCACGGCAGACCTCATCTTGGGTGATCGCTTTCAGATTCCCTACTCCCTTCTGCGCGGCGAGCGGATGGCGATCTCCTCCTTCTTCCACGGCACGCGGTGGATCAACTACTTCGAGGGCTCGCACCGACTGACGCTGAAGGCCTCGATGGTGAGGCTTATTAAGGAAACGGACACACAGTGGGCGAACTGGCTGCCCGAGTCGTACGCGATCGGTGGCGATCAGCTGAAGCGCGAGGACGAGCGGCAGCCGCTGCTGGAGGCGGTCACGGCACAGCCCGACGCTGTGTGGATTGTGAAGCCGAGCAGCGGGGCAAAAGGTCGCCACATCGTCTTGTTCCACGCCGCAGACGTGCCGAGGTGGCTGGCGGCGCTGTCGCCGTCGAGCAAGGCGATGTACGTGGTGCAGCGGTACGTCGACCGCCCTTTGCTGCTCAGCCACGGCCGCAAGTTTGACATTCGTGTCTGGGTGCTGCTGATGAGTCCGTACAGCATCTACGCTTACGCGCAGGCCAGTTGCCGAACGGCGAGTGCGCCGTACGACATGGCAGACATCAGCAACGTACACGCCCACCTGACCAACCACTGCCTCCAACTTGACGCCGAACACTTTGGCGAGTATGAGGCAGGCAACGAGATGTGGCTGCCGCAGCTGCAGGAGTACCTTACCTCCATCGGCAAGCCCGCTGATGTTCTTGTGACGACGATTCTACCGAAGGTGTCGCAGCTCGTGACGCGGACACTGGTGGCGATGATGCCGGAGACGGTGGTACCTGCAACGGAGGCCTACCGCTGCTTTCAGTTATTTGGTTACGACATCATCCTAACGGACGAGTTGGAGGTAAAGTTGCTGGAGATCAACGGCTCGCCTGGCGTTGCGGACCACTTTTTACAGCCGCTGGTGCACAGCATGCTCGGACTCCTTGGGGCTGATTTTAAGAGCAGTGCTACCTTCACGTCGGTGGAGAGTGGCGGCAGTGAAAACAAAAGCCACAACAGCAGCAGCAGTAACGGCAACAGCAACAGCGACAGCAGCAACGTCGCGCCGCCGAAAGTGGTCACACGTGAGTGGCGCTTGGAGGACGACGGCTTTGTGCTTCTCTGGAAAAAAGGCGACGCTGTGCCGCCTGGACTGTTAAGCGTGCAGTGACGTTTTACGTGGCCACCTGCAGGAGCAAAGCTTGCGCTTCACTCTGCTTTGCTTGCTTTTTTGTCCTCACCCTACACTTGCGCCTCATGCTCGTGCACATCCTTACACATACAATAAGAAGAAAAAAAAAAAAGATCTTATTCCCGTTTCTCTAGGACGTACCGGAAGCGCTTTGCTCTGCTCTCTTTTCACTGTCGTTCAGCTTTTGGGTGTTTCATGGTGCAAAAAAAAAAACACACACATGCATGTATATATATATATATATAAAAGAGATGAGCAGCAGAGCACTTGAGCGTTTTTTTTTTTTCACTCTTATGCTTGCCAAGAGCCGAGGTGACGCTGATGTCAACCCTGAAAACTGCCTCTCCGTGCCATGAAGGAAAGCAACGTCAACGGCAGAGAGAATCATTGTTGCATGGGTATCACCGTTTATGCTAATCTCTTTCTCCGAGTCTGGCAAGGTGATGCTTCTTTTTTTTTTTTTTGTCTTCATGCTTTTTTTTTTTCCCCTCGTTTTCAAGTATCCGTTCAGTTTTTCTCCTCTTTCCTTCTTTCTTGCGCACGCTTTATTGTAGCTTGCGTTTGTTGACGGGCTTACCCAGCTGTTGCCGACACCGCCACGCTCACATTTACACACAGACACGAAACTGAAGGCCTTTTTTTGAATCCCTGTTTTCCAGTCTCTTTGCTCCCTTTTTTTTTTTTTTTTAGTTTCTCTATGCCTGCGAAGCACATCGTCTCGAAGCGGGCGGCTGAGCCGACTCAGCCAGAGAAGGAGTCCCCTGCACAGCCCGCCGCGCCAACGCCGTCGGCCGTCGCCCCGGAGCCTGAGACGGAGCCAAAGGTGATCATGCCCCGTGCCCAGCGCCGCAGGCTGAAGAAGCCGCCAGTGGTGGTGACGGCGGAAATGAAGGAGAAGGCCCGTGAGGAGACACGGAAGCTGCGCAAGTACCTGCGCATGCTCAAGTCCAATGGTGCACGTCGGAAGGTCGCGAAGCTCAACAAGAAGCGCGCGCGCGAGATGGACGACAACGAGGAGGCCGTGAACGCCTTCGACACCGACTCCCGTCCACGGAAGAAAGGACGTCGTATTGAGTAGATGGAGGTGCGCCGCAGGGCAAAGACGGCTTCACGGCTGCGTCCATCAGCGGTGTGCCGTTGAGCACGTGCACGCACACGTGTGCAGGAGAGTCAAAAACAGCGTGGAGGGCGGCTTTCAGGTCTTTGTTGTTGTTGTTTCAGCTGTGTGTGTGGATGGGTGAAAGAGAAAGAAAGATAAACACCAGCTAGGCCTTTTAACTAAGATAAAAAGGCACAATCAGAATAGAGAAAGAAAAAAAGAAGAAGCGGGCCAATGACAGTCCATCAGATTATTGTAAACGATCTCTCTACCAAATACTATTAACCTACTGGCTACTCTTTCTCTCTCTTTTTTTTTTTTTTTTTCACAGCAACTCTGATAGGAGTTTCTTTAAAAAGAAAAAGCATTTTTCTATGAAATCGTGTCGACGTGTCACAGAGCTCAACGCGAGTGGATGCTTAGTTTTGCCCCCTCATGCTCTTTTTTTTTTTATATATAGGAAGTTCTTACCCTGTATTATCCCCTATTTGAATTTTCTTTCTTTCTCCTTCTCTCAACTTCTTTCCTGAATTGCTGAACTTTTTGTGTAGCTTAGTGTAATGTTTTACGTTGTAGCTTAGCGCAGAGCGTTTTTCTTGTTTTTTCTCTCTCTTTCACACACACGCACATACACACGAGAAAGAGTCTTTTTCCTCTTTTTTTTTATTTTGCGTTTTCATAGCTTCATCACTTCTTGAGAGCGTGCTGCTGACTATAGTGTGGTACTTGCGCTGTAACGCAAAACACCCGCTTTAAGCACTCCACACTACATCCAAAATTGGCTTAACTGCTTTTGGATTTTCTTTTTTTTTTTCTAGATTTTTCTTTCTACTTCTTTCTTTTGTGGTTGCGACCACGCACACACGGGTAAAGCGCCAGCCCTCCGCACAGCTCCAAGTCCGCCTGTAGCTGCTGCGTGGTTCTTCCGTATAGCGTTTAGCTGCAACTCTGTATATAGATCGTCTGGTGTTCTTTTTTTTTTTTTTTGTTACTGAAAGCTGTTTGATTGTGAGTTCAGCTGAGATTGTCTTTTTTTTTTTTTTGTGTAGAGCCTGTGGCGTCTTTCCGAGACCTTCTTTTTCTTTTTTTTTTCTGTTGTTGTTGCTGACTTTTCTAGTTCTGCGACAGCCTTCCTATGAGCACTTCCTCAAAGTCGAAGCAACGCGCTGACGGTCGCGACGACGACCTGACGGATGCCCAGCGTGGACTCGCAACAAGTCAGCGTATGCGCGAGATGGAGACGACGCCGATGAAACGCCTCGCACGGCAGCGGTACGCCTACACGACGCCCTCCAAGCCGCAGCAGAGCACGCGGCAGGCGACACCGCTCGCAACAACAGCAGCAGCGGCCGGACGTCGTCGGCGTAACGCAGACCCGTGTGCACCAGTCCGCACAGTGCGGGTGCCGCGCACCATCGCGCAAATGTTAAGTTGTGTCAACACGCACTCGGCCACGTCGAGTGGGAAGGACACCAGGGTAAACAATGATGGCAGGGCAGCTGTTGCTGCAGCCACCACCACTGGCACGACGCCTGCCTTCGTCACCGGCTGTGTCGCGCACGAGCTCATCGGCCTCCTGTACCACCCGCTGGCGGTTGTGCGCACCACCTTTGGCGAGTCCGAGCTGGAGGCGCACAGGCGACTGGTGGTGGAGGCCTGCGCTGCAGGCACGACGGCGTCCGTCTCGCCCGCACCACCCACTGCTGCGGTGGCAAAAACGTACTTCGATCTAGCCGACTTCGACGCCGCCGAGGACGACGTCTGCAGCCCGGCGGAATGGATCGAGAGCGGAGGGGCGGCAGGGGTGCCGGCCACGTCGCGCTTCTTCGACGCAGCGCACGGCGGGGCGGTGGTGTGGCGTGCCTGCCGTGTCACGCATTACGACGAGACGAAGCGCCTCTTCTACGTGACGTGGGCTGACGGTACGGGGCGGTGGACGCGGCGGCTCAATCTGCGCTTCGATGGCGAGGACGTGACCGCGTGGGAGACCCGCGTGCGCCGCGCCGACGCCTACCGCGCGGCCACCGAGGCGGCAATGCGACAGGAGTTGTACCTGCAGTCCATTCCCGATGCCTGCATCACACCGCTGGACGAGGCGCAGATGGAGCGGGTGCTGCGCGCTGTCGCCACGCGCTTCCCAGTTGCGCAGCTGCACGTGATCCAGAAAAAGACGGAGGAGGCGGAAGCGACGTACTATCGCGCCATGAAGCTGGCCGTCCACGCGTACAACATGCGCAGCGCTGCCGAGCAGCAGCGGCTGCAGGGGGCGGACCTGCCTGTGCCCCCTCTGCCGGCTCAGCCCTCGCTGCGCGGCCTGCGGGGTCCCATCGACACGCCGGTGCCCAACTTCCAAGCCGCTCGTGCCTACCTCGCAGAAAACTGCTTCCAGGTGCACGTCCTCATCCAAGACACGCTGCACAGCGTCCATACCCTGTGGGGCAGTTACAGCGATCACCTCCTGTGCGCCGTACATTACGCTCCCTCCGCGCTGCCGCTGCAGCTGACCGTATTCGTGGCAGGGCAGGAGGAGCACGCCACGGCAGTGGGCGAGCGGCTGCGCGGGGAGTGGTCGTCGACGGTGCAGTCTACCGTGCAGAACAACCTCGACGCTTGCTTCAACTTCTATGAGGACAAGATGGAGCGCTACAAGGCCAGCCGCATGTTCCGCTTTGTGCAGCTGGTGAACGCCATGATGGGCACCCAGCTGCGTGCGCTCGTCGTGCAGTCGCTGGAGTCATACGCCGACTACGTGGAGGGCTTCCGCGTTAAAGCAGATGACGCGACCGCGAACGCAGTAGTGGCAGCAGCATGGGAGAGGGAGGAAAAGGAGCAGGCGGGTACGATCGCGGAGCTGCCAGAGGACGTGGCGGAGCGGACGTACTGGACAGAGCGTGTCGCGATACTGGAGTCGCACCAAGCCACCAAAGACGGTGCGGAGAAAGCTGCGACGGTCTCCACAAAGAAAGCGAAGGACCACGCGGCGGACGAGACGGTGACAGCCGCGGCAGCAACAGCGAAGGTGGAGCACCTCATCTGGTGCGTTGGCACCTACCACCCCACAGTGCCGTACACGCCACGGGTGATACGCCTCATTCAACATGTGAACGGCCTCCGCCCTCTCTTTTTCACGAAGCTAACGGCGTCGGCGCAGGGCGGGATCGTCTTCGCGCCGGACATCTCCGCCATTGAAGACAGCGTGCTGGACGTACTAGACCGCTGCCTCACCCACAGCGACAAGGTGGCTGCCATGGGTGACCAGCTCTTCCCGTTGCTCGAGCTGACGCCGCAGTACGTGCGCACCATCGCCCCGGACGAGGCCGAGGTCGTCGCGGTGCGCGAGCGGATTACGGCGGTGCTGCAGGGTAACCGCGCCGCCCCCCAGCAGCTACTGCAGATGTATAAAGAGTTCGAGTACGCCGCGACAGTGGATGTGGCTGCTGTGGTGCAGGACACCCTCGCCCGTGTCGACGCGCTGGAGGAGGTCGAGCTGCTGCTGGAGCGGCTGCTGCGCGACCGCCGCCGGCTGAGCGAGCGAACACCCGACACGGTGAAGTTTGAACTTTACGGCGTCGACTGCCGTGGATTGAAGGAGGAGTTGAGCGCGAAGGTGTCGCAGCTGCAGAACGCCCTGCTGGAGGCGGTGGCGGCGAAGCTGGCCGACGAGTGTGCCGGTGTAGTCGCGGCGTATAACGCCATCTACGCCCCGCTGGCGGTCGACCCGACCACGCCGGAGGAGCTGCAGACGATGCGCGACAACCTCGACAGGGTGGCCGCGCGCGAGGCGGAGATACAGCGCGTGTTCCGCCACGTGACGGCGGGCAACGAGCTGCTGCTGCGCTTCAGTTTTTTGGTGCCGCAGGAGGACTTTGTGCAGTACTGGGAGGCCTACGAGTGGCCGAGGAAGCTGGCGCAGTTTGTTGAGGACCGCAACTTCCGCGCAAAGGAGTACCGGGCTGTGTTCATCCAGCAGCTGCACGACAACTCGGAGCAGCTGTCGTACACCATCATGCAGCTGGCCGCCAACGTGGAGGACTTCACCCACCTCGGAGACGACACGCGTGCAGAGGAGTACTACGAGCGGGCGCGCGGTATCGACGCGTCCATCCAAGCCAGCAAGACCTCTGTCAACCTTTACTCGAGTCACGAAGAGCTCTTCGGCATGACAGCCACGCAGTATCCGCAACTGAAAGAGATCCAGCAGCAGTTCGAGCCGTACTTGTCGCTGTGGGAGATTGTCTGCCACTTCAACGCCGAGACGGAGCGCTGGATGAGCTCAAAGATCGCCTCCCTCACCCCTGCCGACGTGGATCAGAAGATGACGGACTGGTCGAAGCGGGTGGCGGCGCTGTCGAAGAAAATCAAGGAGCCGGAGCCAAGCGAGGTGGCGCGGCAGCTGCGAGCCAACATGGAGCATTTCAAGCCGCTTGTGCCGCTGCTTTACGCCCTGCGCAGCCACCTGCAGGCGGGTCACTGGCGTGCCATCTACCAGCAGTGCGGCGTGCCACGAGAGCAGCAGGGCTTCGGCCCAGGCGGCATCGACAACAATGACCAGCGCGCCCTCTCTGAGTTTGTGCAGCTGGGCATGATGGAGCATCTGGCGCAGGTGGAGAGCATTGCCGCCGCTGCGCAGAAGTCGTACGAACTGGAGACGGAGCTGATGAACATGGAGACGGAGTGGAAGCGGCTGGTCTTCGACATGGAGCCGTACCAAGACACCTTCAAGCTGAAGGCAAACGACGCCATGCAGCTCACGCTGGACGAGCATATCCTCAGGACACAGTCGATGCTGGGTAAGCCGACGGTGCGGCAGTCGCCCGCTCTGCAGGCCCGCGTGTCGCAGTGGGAGAGGCAGCTGGACAACATCCAGTGCACGATGGACGAGTGGTTCCGCTGCCAGGGTACCTGGGCCTACCTGGAGCCCATCTTCGTCTCTTCCGACATCTCGCGCAGCCTGCCGACAGAAAAGAAGCTCTTTGTGGACATTGACACAACGTGGCACACCGTGATGGAGCGGACGCGGTCGACGCCGCAGATCTTGACGCGCTGCCAGGACGAGACGCTCTTCAAGGCGCTAAGCAGCGCGAACGCGACGCTGGAGGTGATCCTTCGCAAGCTGCAGCAGTTCCTTGAGACAAAGCGGATGGCCTTCCCACGCTTCTACTTCATCTCCAACGAGGAGCTGCTGCAGATCCTGTCCGACAGCCGCGACCCGTACCTCGTGCAGCCCTACCTGTGCAAGTGCTTCGAGGGGATCAAGTCCCTCACCTTCGCGGACCACCACGACATGGTCGGCATGGAGTCGGCCGAGGGGGAGCTGGTACCGTTCGTGCGCAAGGTGAACCCGAGCGACCACCACAACCAGGTGGAGCTGTGGTTGCAGGCGGTGGAGACGGTGATGAAGGACTCCGTGCGGGATCAGCTGCGGCAGGCTATTCACGACTACGCCACGCGGAAACGCACGGATTTCATTCGCGCGTGGCCTGGCCAGGTTGTGATTGCGGTGTGCTCGCTCTTCTGGACGATGGAGGCGACGCAGGCGATGACCGAGAATGGCACGGTGGGCCTTTTCACCTACCACGAGAAGTGCGCGGCACAGTTGGACGACCTCATCGTGCTAGTGCGCGACAGCGGGCTCGGCGCCGTAGAGCGCTGCACGCTCGAGGCGCTCGTGGTGATTGAGGTCCACTCGAAGGACATAATTCGCATGCTGGGTGAGAAGGGCGTCGACTCGCCAGCGAGCTTTGACTGGCTTGCGCAGCTGCGTTACTACTGGGACGAGGAGCACCTCACGGTGCAGCAGATCAACGCCTCACTGCGGTACGGCTACGAGTACCTCGGCAACACCGGCCGCCTCGTCATCACGCCCTTGACAGATCGCTGCTACCGCACCCTCCTCGGCGCGCTACACCTGAACTACGGCGGTGCCCCGGAAGGCCCCGCCGGCACCGGCAAGACGGAGACGACGAAGGACCTCGCGAAGGCGCTGGGCAAGTACTGTGTTGTCTACAACTGCTCCGACCAGATCTCGGCGAAGGACATGGCGAAGCTGTTCAAGGGGCTCACCCAGTCTGGTGCGTGGGGCTGCTTCGACGAGTTCAATCGTATTGAGATCCAGGTGCTGTCCGTCATTGCACAGCAAATTGCCACCATTCAGGACGCCATCATCCAGAAGCGGCCGGAGTTTCTCTTTGAAGGCGCGCAGATCCGCATGGACGCAGGCTGTGCCATCTTCATCACGATGAATCCGGGCTACGCCGGACGTGCGGAGCTGCCGGACAACTTGAAGGCGCTCTTTCGCCCTGTTGCGATGATGGTGCCAAACTATGCCATGATTGGCGAGATTCAGCTCTACTCCTACGGCTTCCTGCACGGAAAGGTGCTCTCGGAAAAGATCGTGGCGACCTACCGTCTCTGCTCCGAGCAGCTGTCCTCGCAGGACCACTACGATTACGGCATGCGCGCGGTGAAGGCGGTGCTGACAGCGGCGGGGCGGCTGAAGCGGGCGTACCCGACAGAAGACGAGATGGTGCTGATGCTGCGCTCCATTCAAGACGTCAACCTCCCCAAGTTTCTCTCGCAGGACGTGGAGCTGTTCAGAGGCATCATCTCTGACCTCTTCCCAGGCGTGCAGCTTCCTGCGCCGGATTACGTCGACTTGCACAAGGCGCTCGTGAGCGTGACAACGCAGGACAACCTCCAGCTCACACCGTATTTTGAAGAGAAGGTGTGCCAGACGTACGAGATGATCTGCGTGCGGCACGGCATGATGCTGGTGGGTTTCTCCTATGGCGGCAAGACGAAGGGGCTACAGTCGTTGGCGGCGGCGCTCGGTGTCATGGAGCAGGCGAACAAGTCGGAGCACCGTGCCCGGATGATCACCATCAACCCGAAGGCCGTCACAATGGGTCAACTCTACGGCAAGGTAGAGACGTCCGGCGAGTGGACAGACGGCATCTTGTCCAGCCGCTTCCGCCAGCTCGCGCAGGACACCTCCGAGGACCGCGTGTGGCTCGTGCTGGACGGCCCGGTCGACGCGGTGTGGATTGAAAACATGAACACCGTGCTGGATGACAACAAGAAGCTGTGCCTGCAGAACGGCGACATCATTCCTATGTCAAAGCGTATGAATCTCGTCTTCGAGGTGCAGGACCTCGCCCACGCCTCGCCGGCTACGGTGTCGCGCTGCGGCATGGTCTACGTAGAACCGCAGTCGTTGGGCTGGATGTGCCTAGTCGACTCCTACATGCACACTTTACCTCCTTACATGACGACGGAGGCGGCCGCCGCGGGCGGTGGCGGCGACTTCGGCGAGACGCTGCTGCGGTCGCTGGTGCATGCCGTGATGGCCGGCGCGCTCGAAGTCGCGCGGAAGCAAACGTCGTCGATGATTCCGCAGAGCGACAGTACCCTCGTGGCAAGCTGCATCAAGCTGCTGACCAGCTTCATCGACGGCTTCGACGCGGAGAAGGCGCGGGAGAGGGCCGGCGGCGACGCGAAGGTGCACGCGCGCAACATGGTCATGCGTGTCGAGGGGTGGTTCCTCTTCGCGCTTGTCTGGTCCGTTGGCGGCTGTCTGGACCACAAGGACCGCGAGGTCTTCAGCGCCGCGCTGCACGAGCTGCTGGCCGCGCAGGCCGGCGCCCACAAGTTCACGCTGCCACTGCCCGACAAGGCGACGTCGTTCTTCGAGGTCCGTCTGGAGGACGAGACGGAGGTGCGCTTCGTGAGTTGGCAGGACCTCGTGCCGGAGCTGAGCATTCCCGACGAGAGCGAGTACCAGGATATCATTGTGCCGACGACGGAGACAGCCAAGTACTCGTTTCTGGTACACCTGATGGTGCGGCACATGCACCCGGCCATGCTCGTCGGCGACACCGGCACCGGCAAGACGATCATGATGAAGGCGCTGCTGCAAGGCCTGCCAAAAGACGGCTACACGCTGAACGCGATTCAGTTTTCCGCGCAGACCTCGGCGAACCACCTCCAGCGCCTCATCGACGGCAACTGTGAGAAGCGGCACAAGGGTTTCTACGGGCCGCCCATCAACAAGAAGATGGTGATCTTCATCGACGATACGAACCTGCCACAGTTGGAGGAGTACGGCGCCCAGCCGCCGGTGGAGCTGCTCCGGCAGTACCTCGACCACGGCGGGTGGTACCAGCACGGCAAGGATGGCATCGAGTTTCGCCACCTGGTGGACGCGCTGCTGCTGTGCGCGATGGGGCCGCCCGGTGGTGGCCGCAACGTCATCACGCAGCGCTTCAGCCGGCACTTCAACGTCTTCAGCGTGCCATCTTTCAACGAGGCCACGCTGACCGCGATCTTCGGTCGCCTGTCGGAGTGGATTCTCTCGCGTGGCTTCCCGGCTGGCCTGCGGGCGATGAGCAGCCCCCTTGTGGCGGCCACCGTCGAGCTCTACACGACGCTGGTGGACAATCTCAAGCCGTCGCCGGAGAAGTCGCACTACACCTTCAACCTGCGGGATGTGAGCAAAGTGTTCCAGGGCCTGGACATGGCTTACGCGCCGCGCATCAAGGACGAGGCGTGCCTCGCGCAGCTCTGGATGCACGAGGTGTCGCGAGCCTTCGCCGACCGCTTCATCGACGACGCCGACACGGCGTGGTTTTACACGCAGGCCAGCGCGACCTGCATGCGTCACTTCAAGATAAACGTGCAGCCTACCAACGAGGACGGCAGCCCGCTGCTCTTCTCCACCCTGTCAAACGAGGATGGGCAGTACGAGCGCCTCACCGACGTCGCGGCAGCGCGTACGACGCTCGAGCAGAAGCAAGACCTCTACAACGCCGAGTCGTGCAGCGGTGAGCTAAACCTGGTCGTGTTCAACTACGTGTTAGAGCACGTCGCCCGCATCAGCCGCGTGCTGCGCCAGCCCGGCGGGCACCTGATGCTTGTCGGCGTCGGCGGCAGTGGGCGGCGCAGCTGTACCCGCCTCGCCGCCTACATCCAGGAGTGCGACTACCGCACCACCACACCCGCGAAGGATTACAGCCACAGCGACTTCCTGGACGACGTGCGGCGGCTTCTCCTGCAAACGGGGCAGAAAGGTTACTCCACCGCCTTCGTGCTGGCCGACTCGCAGATCGTGTCCGAGACGTTTCTTGAGGACGTGTGCAGCTTGCTGAACACCGGCGAGATTCCGGGGCTGTGGGACACGAAACAGGACCGCGACGCATACGAGACGGCCCTCGCGGCCCTGCGCGACATTGGCCGCGGTCTCGGCCGGCCCGACACAAACGAGGCGCTGCAGGCGCTCTTTGTGGAGCGCTGCCGCAAGCACCTCCACCTGGTCCTGTGTTTCTCGCCGCTCGGGTCAGTGCTGCGAGAGCGACTGCGCAAGTTCCCTTCTCTCGTGAACTGCACGACGATTGACTGGTTTCGTGAGTGGCCAGAGGATGGCCTGCGCTCCGTCGCGGCCCGCTTTCTCGCCGACGTCGACCTCACCGAGGGCGAGCGGGTATCGATTCGCGAGATGTTCGTGCTGTATCAGCAGGAGGTGCGCCAGTTGAGCAAGGTCTACCTCGCCGAGGCTCGCCAGCAGACCTACGTCACGCCGACGTCCTACCTCGACCTCCTCTCTACATTTAGCCGAATGCTGGCAGAGCGGCGCTCGGCCCTGACGGCGCAGCGCGACCGCTACGTGAACGGTCTGCGCCAACTGCGCAAGACAGAGGACCAGGTCGAAGTGATGCAGCAGGAGCTGGCGCGTCTGCAGCCGGAGCTGGTGAGGAAGCAGGCGGAGACAGACAAGCTCATCCAGCAGGTGGAGGAGGAGAGCAAAGTTGCCGAGGAACAGAAGGCGGTGGTCGCGGTGGACGAAGCGGCGGCAAACACGCAGGCGGCGGCTGCGAAGAAGATCAAGGACGCATCACAGGAGAAGGTGGATGCGGCGCAGCCGCTTGTGGAGCAGGCGCAGCGCGCGGTGCAAGATCTGGACCCAAAGGCGCTGCAGGAGGTTAAGGCGCTCAAGACGCCACCGCAGGGTGTGAAGTTCGTGATTGAGGTGCTCTGCACGCTGCTGGGCGGAAACTATAAGCCGAAGCCGGTGCGCGACCCAAAGACGGGTAAGATGAGCACCCCGTACTGGGAGCACGCAAAGGTGACGCTGCTAACCGGTGACTTCAAGAACATTCTGCTCAGCGCGTACCCCGACATCGTCGACAACGCACCCGACACGCAGATCGAGGAGGTGAAGAAAAAGATGGAGAATGACATGTTCAAGATGGAGAACATCCGCAAAACCTCCATCGCGCTCGTCGGCGTCGCCACGTACATCCAGGCCGTAGTGGAGTACTACAAGCAGAACAAGGTGATCAAGCCGTTGCTCGCGCAGGCGGCCGCCGCACAAGCCGAATTCGATGAGGCGATGGTGGACCTCAAGGCCAAAAAGGAGGAGCTTCGCATCATCACCGAGAAGCTGCAGTTGCTGACAGATCAGCTGGACAAGGTGAACAAGGACAAGCGGGAGGTGGAGGACCGTGTGCGGGACACAGACACGAAGCTGACACGCGCCAAGAAGCTGATCGAAGGCCTTGGCGGCGAGAAGGCCCGCTTTGAGCACGAGGCTGCGCGCTACGAGGAGGAGCTGCAGTACGTTGTCGGCAACGTCGTCGTCAGCGCGGGTGTGGTGGCGTACATGGGGCCCTTCTTGCACAAGTACCGCCTGCAGATCACGCAGCGCTGGCGCGATATGTGCGCTGCGCAGCAGCTACGGGTGTCGGCTGACTACGCCTTCGCAAAGTTCTGTGGCAGCCCCATCGACATCCAGGAGTGGAAGCTGCAGCAGCTGCCCTCCGACCCCTTCTCCGTCGACAACGCCATCATCCTAAGCAACTCGAGCCGCTGGCCGTTGCTCGTCGACCCGCAGCAGCAAGCCAACACGTGGATTCGCAACCGCGAGCGTGACAACCAGCTCGTGGTGGTGCGCCTCTCCGAGGTGGACTACTTGCGCACGATCCGGCAGGCCATCACGGACGGCCGACCTGTTCTGCTTGAGAACGTCGAGGAGACGCTCGACCCGATGCTGGATAACCTTCTGTTGAAGCAGCTGACGAAGGAGGGTGGTGTGTGGGTCGTGCACCTTGGTGAGTCGGTTGAGTGGAACGATGCCTTCCGCTTCTACATGACGACGAAGCTGCCGCGGCCGCACTACCTACCGGAGGTGAGCGCGAAGGTGACGCTCATCAACTTCCGCATCACCGAGCAGGGCCTGCAGGACCAGCTGCTGCAGCGCGTCATGCTGACGGAGCGGCGCGAGGTGGAGGAGAAGAAGCAGGCGCTGACGCTGGAGGCGGCGACGAATCAGGCCGGCCTGAAGGCGACGGAGGACCGCATTCTCGCCATTCTCTCGACCCAAGACAACATCCTCGACAGTGAGGCAGCCGTTGAGGAGCTGGACAGCTCCAAGGAGCAGAGCGACCGCATCGCGAAGCGGCAGGAGGAGATTGAGGCAATGGAGCGTATCAGCGACCGCACACGCAACATGTTCGTCCCGGTGGCCCACCTCGGCTCCATCCTCTTCTTCTGCGTCACGGAGCTGGCGAACATCGACCCCATGTACCAGAACTCACTTCAGTCGTACATGTCCATCTTCCAGGAGGCTCTCATGAACAGCGCCAAGTCGAGCGAGGTGGAGGAGCGCACGGAGGCGATCAACACGACCTTCAAGCGCAGCCTGTACCAGCGGATCTGCCGTTCCCTCTTCGCACGCGACCAGCTGCTCTTCTCTTTCATCATGTCGCTCAAGATTTTCGAGGTGGACCCAACACTGCTGCGGTGGGTGCTGATGGGCGGCTTCGAGGCCGACGACCACGCCGCGATGCCGAATCCTTTCACCTGGCTGCCTGATCTGAGCTGGAAGCTGCTGCGCCGCGCCGCCACGCAGCTAGAGGGATTCGCCCACCTGACGGAGCTGGTGCAGCAGCACGAGATGTTCTTCATGGACTTCTACGAGTCCTCCAGCCCGCTGGAGGTGGAGCTGCCCGGTGCCCTGCACGGCCTGTCAGGCATGGAGAAAATGGTGGTGGTACGCTGCCTCCGCATGGACAAGGTCGTGCCCGCCATCCGTCGCTACGTCAGCGACACGCTCGGCGAGTATTTCGTGGAGCCACCGCTCTACGCCCTGGAGACGGTGGTGGATGAGCTCGCCTACGACCCTTCTATCCCACTCATCCTCGTCCTCTCGCCTGGTGCGGACCCGAACGCGGAGCTGGACCGCGTGGCGGAGCTGCGAGGCATGGCGCAGAACAAGTTGTTCAAACTGTCGCTCGGCCAGGGCCAGGACGTGCAGGCCTGTAAGCTGATAGAGGTGGGCACGAAGGAGGGGCACTGGATTTTTTTGCAGAACTGCCACCTCTACGCCGACTTCATGCCGCGGCTGTCGCGCATGATTGAGGACTACAGCGACGTGACGGCCAAGTCGCGGCTGCACCGCGACTACCGGCTGTGGCTGACGTCGCTGCCGAGTGACGTCTTCCCGATTGCCATCCTGCAGAACGGCGTGAAGCTGGTGCAGGAGCCACCGAAGGGGCTGAAGAGCAATCTGCTGCAGTCCTACCTCTCCGACCCGGTGGCAGACGCCGAATTCTTCAACGGCGCCAACACGCCGGAGGTATGGCAGAAGCTGCTGTTCGGTCTCTGCTTCTTCCACGCGGTGGTGCAGGAGCGACGGCACTACGGCCCGCTGGGCTGGAACCGCCCGTACGAGTTCAATGACACGGATCGCCGCATCAGCGTGCGCCAGCTGCAGATGCTGCTGAACGAAAACGACGTCGTGCCGTACGAGGCGCTGCTCTACCTGATCGGCGAGTGCAACTACGGTGGCCGTGTGACGGACGACTGGGACCGCCGCTGTCTGATGGCCACGCTGGCCGTCTACCTGACGCCGCTGATACTGGGCGACGACTACGTCTTCTGCGACGACGCATTGGAGTACTTCGCTCCACCGTACGGTGCGTACGACAGCTACGTGACGTACATCCAATCGCTGCCTGCGCAGCAGCAGCCGACTATATTTGGGCTGCACGAAAACGCCGACATCACGAAGGACGAGCGCGACGCGCGGTTTCTGCTGGACGCCGCGCTGACGACGCAGCCACGCGATGCACCGGCGGCGCCGACGTCTGCGGCAGTCAAGGACAGCGCGCCAACGGACCCCAAGACGACAGTGAAGGCGCTCGCGGCAGATGTCCTGCAGCGCCTGCCGCCCCTTTTCGATGTGGAGGCGATCCAGACGCGATATCCGATCGATTACGCGCAGTCCATGAACACGGTGCTGCTGCAGGAGGCGATACGGTACAACCGCCTCCTGGCCGTGGTGCGCAAGTCCCTCGCAGACGTGCAGGACGCCATCTGTGGCACTGTTGTCATGAGCAGCGAGCTGGAGCAGGTCTTCTTCAGCATGTACGATGGCAAGGTGCCGGAGCTGTGGAAAAAGCGCTCCTACCCGTCACTGAAGCCGTTTGGCGCGTACGTGAACGACCTGATCGCGCGTCTGCACTTTTTGCAGACGTGGTATGCCACGGGGCCGCCGGCAATGTTCTGGCTGAGCGGCTTTTTCTTCACGCAGTCATTCCTGACGGGTGTGATGCAGAACTTCGCACGCAAGAACCACATCGAGATCGACAAGCTCGTGTGGGACTTCACGGTGGAGACGGCGGCAGCGGACACCTTCACTCACGGCCCACAGGACGGCTGCTACATCAATGGGCTGTACCTCGAAGGCGCAGGCTGGGCCAACGGCACGCTCGCGGAGAGCAAGCCAAAGGAGCTTTTCGTCGCGTTCCCAGTGATTAAGTTGGTACCCGTGCTGCCGGAGACTGTAGCACCACGTCCAGTGTACGCATGCCCGTGCTATAAGACGACAGACCGCCGAGGCGTTCTCTCCACCACTGGGCACTCCACCAACTTCATCCTCTCAGTCAATCTTCCACGCGACCCACAGCAAACGGAAAGCCACTGGGTGCTGCGCGGCACCGCCTTGTTTACCCAGCTGGAATACTAAATGCTCTTTTACTTACTTATTTATCTTGCTTCTTTTTAACGACTTTGATAAATCTACCCCAATGTACAAAGCACAGATTCGATGTATAAACTCGTTTTTTTTTTATTTGCTGTCGTACAAAATCCTCTCAAAAAAAAAAAAAAACACCGAATACAACTATCAGCACACTCGCCAATCACCTACGCCTCATTGCCCTAGGGGGAAAAAACAAAAACACAAAAAGCACCTCCGCCTTTGGGAAACACGCTGCCGCGCCCCTCCTCGGGCCCACTTTCTCTTTTTCCCGGCGTCGGGGTTCTGGAAACGCCTGCGATTCCCGAACCCCCAAAACAACCCGTCATTTTCTATCCCCCAAAAAACAACCACCAACCCAACCCTAACCCTCCAGTCAACAACCAGAGAAACACCCAACCCCTACCCTCAACGCCACCCTGAAAACCCGCCCCCGACCGTCACCACGAGGCACGTTACCAAACGCAAACCTCTCCTTGCCCCGCCCCCGGTTCCACCCGCCGCGCCCCGCTACCTGGCCTCCGGGCGGGACCGCCGGGTACTCTGCCGGCCCTCGGGGTAGGGCGCCCGGCCAGACACTCTTTGCTGCGCGCCTGCGTGCGCGTGCGCCTTCCCGCCGCCACGCGCCGCGCCGCCCGCTTCCGCCGGCCCCGCGCGTGTGTGGCGCTGCCTGTGCTGCGCGGCTCCCCGCCCGCGCGCTGCCCGCGGCACACCCGCCACACCACCCACCCGCTGCGCTCCCCCGAGCAACGGGCGAGGTTGTCTAGGACGGGGTGTGTTGCCGCGCATTTCGACACCCCCCTTATTTTGCGTGCCCCGGCTTCCCTCGTGGAAAATGAGGTCAACTAACGCTATATAAGCATCAGTTTCTGTACCATATTGTCTGAATGCTGGTTCAAATCTCGCTATATAATGGAACTCTAACGCCGTCCTTTTACTTCCCCGCAGCGGGCCTGACGTGCTTAGAGCAAAGCTATATAATCGGACACGAACTAGTGTGCTACTATTTAAACAGTTTTCTAGTCTATAGGTTCTATAACGTAACTTCTAGTATGTTCTCTAAGCTATATAAAACCGGCAAGTCCTTCCCCTAGGGGGAAGGCTAGCGGAGCTGGTTACCCTATATAATCCGGCTGCCTCTGGTGGTAGTCTCCCTATATAAGTATCAGTTTCTGTACTTTATTGGTTTTTTTCGTTTTTTTGTGTTCTTTTACCACCACTTAAGTAAAAATAGTAGTTATCGCTTGTTTTGTCTTCTTTGTTTTGTCTTCCTGTGCTGGCAGGTCTTTTCCATTGAATTTATAGGAGCTTTTTTGGTTAGTATTCAAGAGAGCAAATTAGTTTTCCTTTGTTTTGCTTTCCTTGTTTTGCCTTCTTTCCTGGCAGGTCTTTTTGCGTTTTGCTGAACCAAAAGACCCATTAAGCTAAACCCCCCCCCCCCCCTCAATAAAGAGAAACAAGACGAGAAACCGCACATTTTTTGTTTCTACGTCGCTTGCTGATCCCCTGTACTGGCAGCGCGTTTACCGGTTTCCGCTGGTTAAAAATAAAGGAGAACGAAAGGCCAAAAGAAGAGAAAATAACAAAAACAAAATAAATACGAAATAAATAAAGGAAAAAGAAAAAACCGTAAATTAATAACGGGGCAAAAGGAGCAAAAAGCAACAAAATAAGAACGTTCACACGGAGAAATTAACTATAACGGGCCCACATATAGTTTTTCGGTCTCCGGTGCTACCGTGTATTGCTCCATTTTGCCCTATTCATCGCTTTTTGACCCGACTCCCAAACATTGACCTGGCTGGGTCACATTTGTACAGACCGACCTTCCTCTAACGTGTGTAGACTCGGTCTTTTCAGCCTTAACCTGTGCGAACTGGTCCTGCATCGGCCACTAACGTGCACAGGCTGGGACTGCTTTACTATAACGTGTGCGGAATTGCACCAGCTGGAGCAACTTTGCTCCACTTTAATCAGAAGGGTGCGGTTTTGCTCCGCTTCCGTCCCACGTACACATACTGTCCGGTTGCGCTAGCGTACAAATATATATATATATATATTGGTGTCTAACGTGTACTTATTTGTTTCATTAGTGTCTAACGTGTACATATTTGTTCCATTGGTGTCTGACGTGTACGTATTTATTTCATTGGTGTCTAACGTGTACGTATTTATTTCATTGGTGTCTAACGTGTACTTATTTGTTCCATTGGTGTCTAACGTGTACTTATTTGTTTCGTTGGTGTCTAACGTATACATATCTGTTTCATTGGTGTCTAACGTGTACTTATTTGTTCCATTGGTGTCTGACGTGTACGTATTTATTTCATTGGTGTCTAACGTGTACTTATTTGTTCCATTGGTGTCTAACGTGTACTTATTTGTTCCATTGGTGTCTAACGTGTACTTATTTGTTCCATTGGTGTCTAACGTGTACTTATTTGTTTCATTGGTGTCTAACGTGTACGTATTTATTTCATTGGTGTCTAACGTGTACTTATTTGTTCCATTGGTGTCTAACGTGTACTTATTTGTTTCATTAGTGTCTAACGTGTACATATTTGTTCCATTGGTGTCTAACGTGTACTTATTTGTTTCATTGGTGTCTAACGTGTACGTATTTATTTCATTGGTGTCTAACGTGTACTTATTTGTTCCATTGGTGTCTAACGTGTACTTATTTGTTTCGTTGGTGTCTAACGTATACATATCTGTTTCATTGGTGTCTAACGTGTACTTATTTGTTCCATTGGTGTCTGACGTGTACGTATTTATTTCATTGGTGTCTAACGTGTACTTATTTGTTCCATTGGTGTCTAACGTGTACTTATTTGTTCCATTGGTGTCTAACGTGTACTTATTTGTTTCGTTGGTGTCTAACGTACGCATACGTGTCGTGTTGTACACTGTCTGTATTTGTATATACATATATATAATTGGATTTTCTGTTTTTGTTTTTCTGTCTCTCTCTTCTCTCCGTACAGCCCTGCTCTATCAATCCCAGGGCGGATCGGAGAAAAATGCCACTGCCACCGCACGTGCGAACGACAAGGGCGACGGCGTTACCAGCGATGACCGGTAGGCCACCCTTGGCACCCGTACATGGAAGAGAGAATGGCCACAGTCGGGCAGTAGAAGTGCAGGACCGCGAAGATGACGGCTTCATCTTCGGATCGGGCAGCGTCCCGACACCAGCAGACGGGCTGATCTCTCAGACCCAGTTCCGGCTCCTGTTGGAGGAGGTCCTCCGACTACGAAACGCAGTCGAGGAGAGGACCGCGGCACCACCACCACCACAAACGCAGCAGCTGCAAGCAACGCCACCGTCACGCACAACACCACGTCCAGCACCCGCAACGACCGCCAGCAACCAAACACAGCCGCAATACGGTGGCACAAAACGGCCACAAGCACAACTGGGGGTACCAGCAAACCGCACACCAACGCCACCAGGGTCCCGGTCCGTACCATACCGGGTGGAACCCCTGAACCGCAGCCGCATGGAAACCAGGTGGGCAACGCCACCACCATATCCGACACTACCGCAGCCGCGAAGCAAAACGGCAACCCGGACACCAGGACCACCAGCACAGCGCAACGCCACCAACAACGGCACGACCAACCGGGACGACGTACGCACAGGCAGCGCGGAGCAGAGCAATAGCGCCAACAACAACACCGCTACGACCCCGAATGCCCAGCAACGCGGCCGAGCAGCGGAAGGTAACACCGACAAGCAGGACGGTGTCCGCGCACGTACGGCTGCCAACGCGCACGGTGCCGCCCACGCTTCTTACCGAGGAGCAGCGTACAGCAGACCCAGGCTTTACCGAGGTGAGGCCCAACACGCCAAACCACGCGAGGATGCTCAAGTCGCTGGAAAGCACGTACGACGACGCCAAAGAAATTGTGCAGGGCCTCAACATCGAGAGGCATGTCGCAGACAGCATGGCCAAGCACGCCGCCTTCTGCGCGGAGCAGCTGTGCTACCACTGCGCCCTCCTCGCCGACACGTACGTGAAGGCGCACCCATGGAACAGACCATTCTGGTACTGCCAGGGAAAAGCGCCGGAAGGCGGCGCGTGCACGTACGCGACGGACTGGGAGGAGAAGATGGCGAACCACATCGCCACACGCCACGCAGGGCAGAAGGTCTCCAAGACGAGACTGGCACTGTCCACCTTCGACGGCGGCGCGGCGAACAACGAGGTCTCGTGCGCGCTGACGGTGGCAGTCGCGATGTGGCAGACGCGCCCCGAAGCACGCCGTGACACGCCGGCCTATAACGCTTTCAGAAACCAGACCGTAGAGGCGACCAAGAACCTCATCGCCAGCCTCCCGATCAGGCTCCCAACAACGGCGCTCCGTGCGCTACACGCAATCGTGAGTAGCGAAGTGGACACGGAGAGCCGCGATGACAACACGGAGCAGAGCCTCGTCACGATCGGCGGCGAGGTGAATACCGGCTGCGGCGCGGAACCAACCGCGAAACAGCTCGCGAACATGGCACGGGAAAAGGAAAACCATGCGCCGATCCAGACGGCAACGGAGGTGCTGTTCAACATCCTGCCTCCGAGGTGGTCCGACAGAACACAGGGAGTGCGTGACATCCCACTGACCATCGGACTGCGGAGCGACAACCACGCCGGCCCGACAACCTTCGTGCTGCACGCGGTTGGGTGCGCAGTATCCCGCAGACACCTGGTGGCGTACGTACGGGAGCTGTGCAGGGAGGACGCGTGCACAACGGAAACGTGGCACAGGTACGACGGCGCAGAGCACACGAGCGGCGTAACACCGCCGTCGCCTAACGAAGTCGTTCTGCTGCTGTACCGCCGTGCAGACCCACTCCCACAGACGCCACCGACACCACCGAATACGGAGGCGGGCGAGATTGAGGCACAAGGCCAAGAGGTGGAAGAAGTGGAAGCGGAAGACGACGACAGATGCAGCTTCCAAAGCGACGTCTCTGTCAGCGCAGAAGACGAACGGGAAGACCAGCGGGACAGAGACAAGCTCGGCTGCTTCATCTTTGCCGGCCGCTCCCCTCCGATGTCGCTGCTGGGCGGGTCACCGTCGGAGAGTTCGCTGGACGAAGGAAGGCGTGCGCACCCTCTCCCGGAAGAGGACACGGCACCACCAGCGGTGGGATCCGAAGGCGAGAACCACCTCTTCCACAGCCCGCTAGCAACACCGCGCGAACAGCGCATCCCGGTGCAGGTACCGGAGGGCACGGCAACGACAACGAAGCGACACCGTGCAACGCCGTCGGAGCGAACAACGGACAGCTCCACCGACGGCGGGGAGGCCACCACACGACCGAAGCAGCGACACGAGCTGGAGGACACGCTACACACAATGCTGGCGAAGATAGCGGGTCAGAACGTCGGCGGGAAGTGGAGCAACGGCCCGGGTGCCGCGCTCGAGGATGTCGTCTACAAAAAGAAAACGTGGACCAACATCTTCACGCGCAGCACGCGCATCATCGAAACGTGCGCGGCATGTGGGTTCGTGCCACCCACAAACAGAACAATCGTGCGCATGATGCTGCTGAACGCGATGGGAGCCGACTGCGACAAAACAGCGGAGGCGGCTATCCGTGAAGCGTTGGACGCGGCAGACCCGCCAGACACCACAACGCAGTGTCCGGGGTGTGGCGCACACCGACAGCGCATCCTCGATCACACGACACCCCAGGCGGTCGCGTTCTTCGTCACCGACCGGAGAGGCGTGAGCACCGAGACGCCGATGGCAAACATCCCGCGCATCATCAACGCACCGCACGCCACATCCGGCACCGTGAGCCTCGGACTGGCAGCGGTCATCAGCACGTGCACCGCCCAACGACCGACAGTGTACCGCACCAAGTGGGACGCAAAGAAGCGTACCCTATCGTGGATCCGGATTGGGGAGCGCCAGCGGCACATCCCCGTCGCGAAGAACGAGGTCGCGGGCAACATCCTGGTCTATCTCCCGGCCGCGACGGCACACCAGGACGCCGCAACAACAGCAGACACAGAGACGGACAGCTGGGACGCGGACTCGCTATGGCGAGAAATAGCGCCACGGAAAGGCCAGCACGGCCTGGCAGCACGGCTCTTCGAACCAGCAGGCTGCACAACGGAAGGCGGCACGACAGCAGCGAGGCCGCCGCCTACGACTGCACTGGAAGAAAGGCCGTGGAACTGCGCAAAGGAGCAGCCCGAACCACGCGCAACACCCGACAAGCGTGAGTCGATGCGGGCCTTCCTGCAGCACCTCTGCGCGGGAGCCTCCACCGTGTCAGGCAGAGACGCAGTCGAGAGCACACTGCACGGCGCCATCGCAGAACACGAGACATGGGAGGCGCTGTTCTCCTGCGGTGTCGAGACGGAACGTCGATGCCAGAAGTGTGGCCAGCAGGACGACACCGACATCCTCGAGGACACGGCAGTCATCGGCATCCAACTGCCGAACGGGGTAGCACACGCAACCGCACAGGAAGCAATGGGGAGAGCGCTTGGTACACATACCGCGTTCAGCCAACTGCAGTGCGCAGCGTGTGGGGCAAAGAGCGTCATCACCAACAGGCGCCTGCTACGCGACGCCGCGTTCATCGTCATCAAGGACGCAAACAGCAACACCACCACGACGACAGCTGCAGACATACCAAGATCGGTTTGCGTGACTGGCCGGGGCGGGCTGCCACAACCGATGTTGCTGGCAGCCGCGGCATGCTTTGAGAGCGCAGGCGATGCGCAGACGCGCGGTACAGGGACACGGGTGTACCTGGCGCCGCCACGCGACACAGAGCCGTGGAACGTGGTCGGGGGAGATGGGAGTCAGGGCGGGAGGAAGCACGCTGCAGACATCGTGGCGCAGGCCTTCCTCTACACAACGGTGGCCGCAGCACCGGCAGCGAACGCCACGCAGGAACACTGGCAAACGGAGGAGGAAGAGGAGGAGCAATGGCGGCAGCACCAGCAGACACAAGACGACAGATTAGAGGAAACCACGCCGCAACAGGAGAATGAGGAGGAAACGGCACCGCCACCACCACCACCACCACCACCACCACCACCACACACCACAACGCACGACAGGCCCACGCGGGAAGAGGTCATCGTGGAGGACGTCACAGCCACGAGCGACAACGATGACTTAACGATCGACGTGGACACCACGACGGTTGGGACGGAGACGCCGGTGGTCGCCACGAGCACACCGCTACACGACACAACCGCCGAACAGATGAGCGAGGAAGTGTTTGTGCCAGCCACACCGCCACCAGCACACAGCCACAACGGCAGCAGCAAGGAGAACGAAGAGCCCGCCTCCGACCCCTTCCTCGCAGAGACACCGCGCTCCGCCGACATGACGATGACGGAAGAAGCAGCGGACACAACGGGCAGAACACACGACGAGCAGCAGCAGTTCGCGCACGGCACAAACATGGCAGCAGCACAGGGTGGTGAGAGCATCCTCTGCCCGTTTTGCGTGCACCAACGCAAGTGGGAGCCGAAGGAGCACGGCCAGCACAAGGAGCGCACTCTCTTCGTGCAACACCTCAACAACAAGCACCGCCAGGCACAGCCGGACATCGACCTCCTGAAGGCATACAAGATCGATCGGTGCCTGGTGTGTGGGATGTTTGTCGTGGCGACTGAGCGCGCAAGAGCAGCGCACCGGTGCCGGCGACAGGCGACGCCAGCAGCACCACAGAACAGCACCACCGAGCCGCCAGAAGCACAGAGCACCATCAACGCGGTGCGCGACTTCCGCGGAGACACCGCGAGCACGGAGGACGAGGAGTGGATGTCGACAACTCCCTCAGCATCACGCTGGCTGCACAAGAAGGAGTGGGAGCAGTGGCGCTGCACGGTCGGCCGCGTCCTCACCGGGTACACCGCGTCCGCCGCACCGGAGCGATGGAGACGGCAGCTGGAGATGACAACAGTGGTACGCAACAACCTCGGCAAGCAACGGCGCAAGAACGGGAACACCGCCAACGCACCGCCAGCCGACACCACACCGACAACGGACCAGCAGGGCGGCGCGCCGCAGCAGCGTACGAGAGCAGCGCGGCGGGAGGTGACGGAGGAGGACTGGGGAGCGCCACAAGCTGAAGTGACCACCAACAACGGGACGGCAGGCGCAAAGACGGCAGCCGAGCAACAACAGCCACCACACGAGGACGACGAGGCCGACAACGAGGACGAGGAGGACCGCACGGCGGAGGAGGAGGCACAGCAGCAACAGAAAAAGCGCATCCTCAACCAGCTGGCACTGGGCGCCCTCGCAAAGGCGGCGCGGACACTGTTCAACACACAGCTGCCGCGTGCCACCGTGGAGCAGTCGCTCCCGCAGCTGCACGACCTGCACCCACAGGAGGACGTGCAGCAGCTCCCGCTGCCGAACGAGACGCCGTTCGTGCACGACGTGAAGCCGGAGCGCGTCAAGGCCGTCATAGTGAAGAAGCTCGGACGCGCAGCGGCACCAGGGCTGGACGGATGGACGCGCGAGCTACTCATCCCGATCACGGAAGACAACGGACTGCTGGCGGAACTGACGACGCTCGTGCAGGACATCCTGGTGGGGAACGTGTCGTCGTCCTTCGCAACGCGCATCCGAGCATGCGTGCTAAGCCCGTTTCGGAAGGCGATGGCAACGCTGAAGGTGCGGCCGATCACACCGGAGTCTGTCCTGGCAAAGCTCGCCTCGCACATCGCCCTCGACAGCGTCGACAAGTCGTTCCGTGCCACGTTCAAAGGGTGGCAGTACGGCGTGTGGGGTGACTCCACGGAGGCCGTGAAAGAGATCCGCGCAGCGTACAAGGACGATGGTGCCGACACGCTGGTCGCACTGGACGCGACAAACGCGTACAACAGGATGTCGCGCAAGCACATCCTAGAAGCGGCGTACGCGCAACCGGCGCTGCGACTGGCCTTTGGAGCGATCAACCTGACGCTCGGAGCGGCTGGGACGTTGGCGCTGTACGAGAACGGCGCGCGAGTGTGCGAGCTCAGATCGACAAGGGGAGTGCGGCAAGGCATGGTACTGAGCCCGCTCCTCTTTGCGAACGGCATGGCGAGCGTGCTTGCACCGATCATGCGGAAGCACCCGCATGTGAGGGTGGTTGCGTACCTGGACGACATCACTGTCGTTGGCAAAAACGCTGCAGTGCAGAACTTCCTGGAGGAGGCGGGTGACGAGCTGTCAAAGATCGGCTTCGACATCAACCCGGCGAAAAGCCACCACCTCTCCAAGCAAAGCGCGCCACCAGCGCTCAACATCGCAGGGACAACGATCCCACTGTCGCGCAAAGTGGTGCGCATCCTCGGTGCGGGCTTCCGCGGTGACGGGCTCCCGGTCGAAGAGTGGGTGTGGGAGAAAACAAGGGAATACGACCACTACTTCGAGAAGCTTGGCTCGGAGTGGCTGCCGCGGCTGTCGCGACTGCAGCTCCTGCGCGGAGCCACCGTCCCACGCATGAATCACCTTCTCCGCACACACAGGCCAGAGGAGCTGAACCGCGCAACGACGTGGTTCGACAAGGAGGTTCTGCGCACGGCGAAGAGCATCGCCAACGTGAGCGGCCACACTGGGCCGACACAGTGCGAGGAACAGCAGCGAGAGAACAACATCATCGGGTCTGCTGTACGCTGCTCCTCGGTAAGAAGCGCGGGCGGCACCGTGCGCGTTGGCAGCCGTACGTGCGCGGACACCGTCCTGCTTGTCGGTGTTACCTTCCGCTGCTCGGCCGCGTTGCTGGGCATTCGGGGTCGTAGCGGTGTTGTTGTTGGCGCTATTGCTCTGCTCCGCGCTGCCTGTGCGTACGTCGTCCCGGTTGGTCGTGCCGTTGTTGGTGGCGTTGCGGGGCGTGGTGGTCCTGGTGTCCGGGTTGCCGTTTTGCTTCGCGGCTGCGGTAGTGTCGGATATGGTGGTGGCGTTGCCCACCTGGTTTCCATGCGGCTGCGGTTCAGGGGTTCCACCCGGTATGGTACGAACCGGAACCCTGGTGGCGTTGGTGTGCGGTTTGCTGGTACCCCCAGTTGTGCTTGTGGCCGTTTTGTGCCACCGTACTGCGGCTGTGTTTGGTTGCTGGCGGTCGTTGCGGGTGCTGGACGTGGTGTTGTGCGTGACGGTGGCGTTGCTTGCAGCTGCTGCGTTTGTGGTGGTGGTGGTGCCGCGGTCCTCTCCTCGACTGCGTTTCGTAGTCGGAGGACCTCCTCCAACAGGAGCCGGAACTGGGTCTGAGAGATCAGCCCGTCTGCTGGTGTCCGGACGCTGCCCGATCCGAAGATGAAGCCGTCATCTTCGCGGTCCTGCGCTTCTACTGCCCGACTGTGGCCATTCTCTCTTCCATGTACGGGTGCCAAGGGTGGCCTACCGGTCATCGCTGGTAATGCCGTCGCCCTTGCCGTTCGCACTTGCGGTGGCAGTGGCATTTTTCTCCGGTCCGCCCTGGGATTGATAGAGCAGGGCTGCATGGGGAGAAGAGAAAGAAATAAAAATGAAAACAGAAAATCCAATATATATATATATATATATATATATAATTGCAGATAGCGTACAACACGACAAATATGTGTACGTTAGACACCAACAAAGCAAATATGTGCACGTTAGACACCAATATATATATATATATTTGTACGTTAGCGCAACCGGACAGTATGTGCACGTGGGACGGAAGCGGAACAAAACCGCACACTTCTGATTAAAGTGGAACGAAGTTGCACCAGCTGGTGCAATTCCGCACACGTTATAGCAAAGCAGGCCCAGCCTGTGCACGTCAGTGGCCGATGCAGGAGCAGTTCGCACAGGTTAAGGCTGAAAAGACCGAGTCTACACCGTTAGAGGAAGGTCGGTCTGTACAAATGTGACCCAGCCAGGTCAATTTTTGGGAATCGGGTCGAAAAGGGATGAATAGGGCAAAATGGAGCAATACACGGTAGCACCGGAGACCGAAAAACTATATGTGGGCCCGTTATAGTTAATTTCTCCGTGTGAACGTTCTTATTTTGTTGCTTTTTGCTCCTTTTGCCCCGTTATTAATTTACGGTTTTTTCTTTTTCCTTTATTTATTTCGTATTTATTTTGTTTTTGTTATTTTCTCTTCTTTTGGCCTTTCGTTCTCCTTTATTTTTAACCAGCGGAAACCGGTGAACGCGCTGCCAGTACAGGGGATCAGCAAGCGACGTAGAAACAAAAAATGTGCGGTTTCTCGTCTTGTTTCTCTTTATTGAGGGGGGGGGGTTTAGCTTAATGGGTCTTTTGGTTCAGCAAAACGCAAAAAGACCTGCCAGGAAAGAAGGCAAAACAAGGAAAGCAAAGCAAAGGAAAACTAATTTGCTCTCTTGAATACTAACCAAAAAAGCTCCTATAAATTCAATGGAAAAGACCTGCCAGCACAGGAAGACAAAACAAAGAAGACAAAACAAGCGATAACTACTATTTTTACTTAAGTGGTGGTAAAAGAACACAAAAAAAGCGTAAAAACCAATAAAGCACAGAAACTGGTACTCATGTAGGGAGACCACCACCTCGGGCAGCCGGGGTAGGCGTAGGTGTAAGTGGTTCATTCCCGACAAGATCTGCCCTACACACTAACAGTAAAGCAAAAGAAGAAAAGAGATCACACAAATAAAAACAAAGAAAACAAAACCTGAAAAACGGGGATAAGGAAACGAAAAACTAAAGGGGTGGTACTAAAGTAAAAGCTGAAGGAGAAATTGGAAGAGAACAAGGAAAAACGAGAAAAAAAAAAGACAAGCAGAAATTATCCATTGCTTGCTTCTATTTAGCTTTTCGTTTTCCCGAGCTGGCATGTCTTGCTCGGTTTTGCCAAATTTGCTCATATTTGTTCAGATTCGTCCAGATTTGTTCTGGTTTTGTCACACTTCTGCCGAATTGGCCTTTTTCGTCTAATGGTTGCAGACTTGGTCTTTTCTGTTCTAACTAATATGTTTTTGTTCTCTTTTCGCACTCACGTGTACACATTTGGTCCCCTTTGCTATAACGTGTGGGGAATCGTGCTGTTTCGATTCTAACTTGTGCAGTTTGTCCTGTATCTTTGTTATGTGCACATATTTGTCGTGTTGTACGCTATCTGCAATTATATATATATATATTGGATTTTCTGTTTTCATTTTTCTTTCTTTCTCTTCTCCCCATGCAGCCCTGCTCTATCAATCCCAGGGCGGACCGGAGAAAAATGCCACTGCCACCGCACGTGCGAACGGCAAGGGCGACGGCATTACCAGCGATGACCGGTAGGCCACCCTTGGCACCCGTACATGGAAGAGAGAATGGCCACAGTCGGGCAGTAGAAGCGCAGGACCGCGAAGATGACGGCTTCATCTTCGGATCGGGCAGCGTCCGGACACCAGCAGACGGGCTGATCTCTCAGACCCAGTTCCGGCTCCTGTTGGAGGAGGTCCTCCGACTACGAAACGCAGTCGAGGAGAGGACCGCGGCACCACCACCACCACAAACGCAGCAGCTGCAAGCAACGCCACCGTCACGCACAACACCACGTCCAGCACCCGCAACGACCGCCAGCAACCAAACACAGCCGCAGTACGGTGGCACAAAACGGCCACAAGCACAACTGGGGGTACCAGCAAACCGCACACCAACGCCACCAGGGTTCCGGTTCGTACCATACCGGGTGGAACCCCTGAACCGCAGCCGCATGGAAACCAGGTGGGCAACGCCACCACCATATCCGACACTACCGCAGCCGCGAAGCAAAACGGCAACTCGGACACCAGGACCACCACGCCCCGCAACGCCACCAACAACGGCACGACCAACCGGGACGACGTACGCACAGGCAGCGCGGAGCAGAGCAATAGCGCCAACAACAACACCGCTACGACCCCGAATGCCCAGCAACGCGGCCGAGCAGCGGAAGGTAACACCGACAAGCAGGACGGTGTCCGCGCACGTACGGCCACCAACGCGCACGGTGCCGCCCACGCTTCTTACCGAGGAGCAGCGTACAGCAGACCCGGGCTTTACGGAGGTGAGGTCCAACACGCCAAACCATGTGAGGATGTTCAAGTCGCTGGAAAGCACGTACGACGACGCCAAAGAAATTGTGCAGGGCCTCAACATCGAGAGGCATGTCGCAGACAGCATGGCCAAGCACGCCGCCTTCTGCGCGGAGCAGCTGCGCTACCACTGCGCCCTCCTCGCCGACACGTACGTGAAGGCGCACCCATGGAACAGACCATTCTGGTACTGCCAGGGAAAAGCGCTGGAAGGCGGCGCGTGTACGTACGCGACGGACTGGGAGGAGAAGATGGCGAACCACATCGCCACACGCCACGCAGGGCAGAAGGTCTCCAAGACGAGACTGGCACTGTCCACCTTCGACGGCGGCGCGGCGAACAACGAGGTCTCGTGCGCGCTGACGGTGGCAGTCGCGATGTGGCAGACGCGCCCCGAAGCACGCCGCGACACGCCGGCCTATAACGCTTTCAGAGGCCAGACCGTCGAGGCGACCGAGAACCTCATCGCCAGCCTCCCGATCAGGCTCCCAACAACGGCGCTCCGTGCGCTACACGCAATCGTGAGTAGCGAAGTGGACACGGAGAGCCGCGATGACAACACGGAGCAAAGCCTCGTCACGATCGGCGGTGAGGTGAATACCGGCTGCGGCGCGGAACCAACCGCGAAACAGCTCGCGAACATGGCACGGGAAAAGGAAAACCATGCGCCGATCCAGACGGCAACGGAGGTGCTGTTCAACATCCTGCCTCCGAGGTGGTCCGACAGAACACAGGGAGTGCGTGACATCCCACTGACCATCGGACTGCGGAGCGACAACCACGCCGGCCCGACAACCTTCGTGCTGCACGCGGTTGGGTGCGCAGTATCCCGCAGACACCTGGTGGCGTACGTACGGGAGCTGTGCAGGGAGGACGCGTGCACAACGGAAACGTGGCACAGGTACGACGGCGCAGAGCACACGAGCGGCGTAACACCGCCGTCGCCTAACGAAGTCGTTCTGCTGCTGTACCGCCGTGCAGACCCACTCCCACAGACGCCACCGACACCACCGAATACGGAGGCGGGCGAGATTGAGGCACAAGGCCAAGAGGTGGAAGAAGTGGAAGCGGAAGACGACGACAGATGCAGCTCCCAAAGCGACGTCTCTGTCAGCGCAGAAGACGAACGGGAAGACCAGCGGGACAGAGACAAGCTCGGCTGCTTCATCTTTGCCGGCCGCTCCCCTCCGATGTCGCTGCTGGGCGGGTCACCGTCGGAGAGTTCGCTGGACGAAGGAAGGCGTGCGCACCCTCTCCCGGAAGAGGACACGGCACCACCAGCGGTGGGATCCGAAGGCGAGAACCGCCTCTTCCACAGCCCGCTAGCAACACCGCGCGAACAGCGCATCCCGGTGCAGGTACCGGAGGGCACGGCAACGACAACGAAGCGACACCGTGCAACGCCGTCGGAGCGAACAACGGACAGCTCCACCGACGGCGGGGAGGCCACCACACGACCGAAGCAGCGACACGAGCTGGAGGACACGCTACACACAATGCTGGCGAAGATAGCGGGTCAGAACGTCGGCGGGAAGTGGAGCAACGGCCCGGGTGCCGCGCTCGAGGATGTCGTCTACAAAAAGGAAACGTGGACCAACGTCTTCACGCGCAGCACGCGCATCATCGAAACGTGCGCGGCATGTGGGTTCGTGCCACCCACAAACAGAACAATCGTGCGCATGATGCTGCTGAACGCGATGGGAGCCGACTGCGACAAAACAGCGGAGGCGGCTATCCGTGAAGCGTTGGACGCGGCAGACCCGCCAGACACCACAACGCAGTGTCCGGGGTGTGGCGCACACCGACAGCGCATCCTCGATCACACGACACCCCAGGCGGTCGCGTTCTTCGTCACCGACCGGAGAGGCGTGAGCACCGAGACGCCGATGGCAAACATCCCGCGCATCATCAACGCACCGCACGCCACATCCGGCACCGTGAGCCTCGGACTGGCAGCGGTCATCAGCACGTGCACCGCCCAACGACCGACAGTGTACCGCACCAAGTGGGACGCAAAGAAGCGTACCCTATCGTGGATCCGGATTGGGGAGCGCCAGCGGCACATCCCCGTCGCGAAGAACGAGGTCGCGGGCAACATCCTGGTCTATCTCCCGGCCGCGACGGCACACCAGGACGCCGCAACAACAGCAGACACAGAGACGGACAGCTGGGACGCGGACTCGCTATGGCGAGAAATAGCGCCACGGAAAGGCCAGCACGGCCTGGCAGCACGGCTCTTCGAACCAGCAGGCTGCACAACGGAAGGCGGCACGACAGCAGCGAGGCCGCCGCCTACGACTGCACTGGAAGAAAGGCCGTGGAACTGCGCAAAGGAGCAGCCCGAACCACGCGCAACACCCGACAAGCGTGAGTCGATGCGGGCCTTCCTGCAGCACCTCTGCGCGGGAGCCTCCACCGTGTCAGGCAGAGACGCAGTCGAGAGCACACTGCACGGCGCCATCGCAGAACACGAGACATGGGAGGCGCTGTTCTCCTGCGGTGTCGAGACAGAACGCCGATGCCAGAAGTGTGGCCAGCAGGACGACACCGACATCCTCGAGGACACGGCGGTCATCGGCATCCAACTGCCGAACGGGGTAGCACACGCAACCGCACAGGAAGCAATGGGGAGAGCGCTTGGTACACATACCGCGTTCAGCCAACTGCAGTGCGCAGCGTGTGGGGCAAAGAGCGTCATCACCAACAGGCGCCTGTTACGCGACGCCGCGTTCATCGTCATCAAGGACGCAAACAGCAACACCACCACGACGACAGCTGCAGACATACCAAGATCGGTTTGCGTGACTGGCCGGGGCGGGCTGCCACAACCGATGTTGCTGGCAGCCGCGGCGTGCTTTGAGAGCGCAGGCGATGCGCAGACGCGCGGTACAGGGACACGGGTGTACCTGGCGCCGCCACGCGACACAGAGCCGTGGAACGTGGTCGGGGGAGATGGGAGTCAGGGCGGGAGGAAGCACGCTGCAGACATCGTGGCGCAGGCCTTCCTCTACACAACGGTGGCCGCAGCACCGGCAGCGACCGCCACGCAGGAACACTGGCAAACGGAGGAGGAAGAGGAGGAGCAATGGCGGCAGCACCAGCAGACACAAGACGACAGATTAGAGGAAACCACGCCGCAGCAGGAGAATGAGGAGGAAACGGCACCGCCACCACCACCACCACCACCACCACCACCACACACCACAACGCACGACAGGCCCACGCGGGAAGAGGTCATCGTGGAGGACGTCACAGCCACGAGCGACAACGATGACTGAACGCTCGACGTGGACACCACGACGGTTGGGACGGAGACGCCGGTGGTCGCCACGAGCACACCGCTACACGACACAACCGCCGAACAGATGAGCGAGGAAGTGTTTGTGCCAGCCACACCGCCACCAGCACACAGCCACAACGGCAGCAGCAAGGAGAACGAAGAGCCCGCCTCCGACCCCTTCCTCGCAGAGACACCGCGCTCCGCCGACATGACGATGACGGAAGAAGCAGCGGACACAACGGGCAGAACACACGACGAGCAGCAGCAGTTCGCGCACGGCACAAACATGGCAGCAGCACAGGGTGGTGAGAGCATCCTCTGCCCGTTTTGCGTGCACCAACGCAAGTGGGAGCCGAAGGAGCACGGCCAGCACAAGGAGCGCACTCTCTTCGTGCAACACCTCAACAACAAGCACCGCCAGGCACAGCCGGACATCGACCTCCTGAAGGCATACAAGATCGATCGGTGCCTGGTGTGTGGGATGTTTGTCGTGGCGACTGAGCGCGCAAGAGCAGCGCACCGGTGCCGGCGACAGGCGACGCCAGCAGCACCACAGAACAGCACCACCGAGCCGCCAGAAGCACAGAGCACCATCAACGCGGTGCGCGACTTCCGCGGAGACACCGCGAGCACGGAGGACGAGGAGTGGATGTCGACAACTCCCTCAGCGTCACGCTGGCTGCACAAGAAGGAGTGGGAGCAGTGGCGCTGCACGGTCGGCCGCGTCCTCACCGGGTACACCGCGTCCGCCGCACCGGAGCGATGGAGACGGCAGCTGGAGATGACAACAGTGGTACGCAACAACCTCGGCAAGCAACGGCGCAAGAACGGGAACACCGCCAACGCACCGCCAGCCGACACCACACCGACAACGGACCAGCAGGGCGGCGCGCCGCAGCAGCGTACGAGAGCAGCGCGGCGGGAGGTGACGGAGGAGGACTGGGGAGCGCCACAAGCTGAAGTGACCACCAACAACGGGACGGCAGGCGCAAAGACGGCAGCCGAGCAACAACAGCCACCACACGAGGACGACGAGGCCGACAACGAGGACGAGGAGGACCGCACGGCGGAGGAGGAGGCACAGCAGCAACAGAAAAAGCGCATCCTCAACCAGCTGGCACTGGGCGCCCTCGCAAAGGCGGCGCGGACACTGTTCAACACACAGCTGCCGCGTGCCACCGTGGAGCAGTCGCTCCCGCAGCTGCACGACCTGCACCCACAGGAGGACGTGCAGCAGCTCCCGCTGCCGAACGAGACGCCGTTCGTGCACGACGTGAAGCCGGAGCGCGTCAAGGCCGTCATAGTGAAGAAGCTCGGACGCGCAGCGGCACCAGGGCTGGACGGATGGACGCGCGAGCTACTCATCCCGATCACGGAAGACAACGGACTGCTGGCGGAACTGACGACGCTCGTGCAGGACATCCTGGTGGGGAACGTGTCGTCGTCCTTCGCAACGCGCATCCGAGCATGCGTGCTAAGCCCGTTTCGGAAGGCGATGGCAACGCTGAAGGTGCGGCCGATCACACCGGAGTCTGTCCTGGCAAAGCTCGCCTCGCACATCGCCCTCGACAGCGTCGACAAGTCGTTCCGTGCCACGTTCAAAGGGTGGCAGTACGGCGTGTGGGGTGACTCCACGGAGGCCGTGAAAGAGATCCGCGCAGCGTACAAGGACGATGGTGCCGACACGCTGGTCGCACTGGACGCGACAAACGCGTACAACAGGATGTCGCGCAAGCACATCCTAGAAGCGGCGTACGCGCAACCGGCGCTGCGACTGGCCTTTGGAGCGATCAACCTGACGCTCGGAGCGGCTGGGACGTTGGCGCTGTACGAGAACGGCGCGCGAGTGTGCGAGCTCAGATCGACAAGGGGAGTGCGGCAAGGCATGGTACTGAGCCCGCTCCTCTTTGCGAACGGCATGGCGAGCGTGCTTGCACCGATCATGCGGAAGCACCCGCATGTGAGGGTGGTTGCGTACCTGGACGACATCACTGTCGTTGGCAAAAACGCTGCAGTGCAGAACTTCCTGGAGGAGGCGGGTGACGAGCTGTCAAAGATCGGCTTCGACATCAACCCGGCGAAAAGCCACCACCTCTCCAAGCAAAGCGCGCCACCAGCGCTCAACATCGCAGGGACAACGATCCCACTGTCGCGCAAAGTGGTGCGCATCCTCGGTGCGGGCTTCCGCGGTGACGGGCTCCCGGTCGAAGAGTGGGTGTGGGAGAAAACAAGGGAATACGACCACTACTTCGAGAAGCTTGGCTCGGAGTGGCTGCCGCGGCTGTCGCGACTGCAGCTCCTGCGCGGAGCCACCGTCCCACGCATGAATCACCTTCTCCGCACACACAGGCCAGAGGAGCTGAACCGCGCAACGACGTGGTTCGACGAGGAGGTTCTGCGCACGGCGAAGAGCATCGCCAACGTGAGCGGCCACACTGGGCCGACACAGTGCGAGGAACAGCAGCGAGAGAGCAGCATCACCGAGCTGCTGGTGCGGCTGCCGCTCTCCAAGGGAGGGCTCGGACTGCGCTCTCAGAACGCGATTGCACAGTTCGCGGCGGAGGTTGTCGGCGTCAAGGACGGGCAGCGCGCGCAGACGGCGGTGGTTGACGCCACGAACCAGACGATCCTCTTCTCTCTCCTCACGGAGCCTGATCGTCTTCTCGTGGAGGCAAACACGGCTGCGGGCGCGACGCGTGCGTTGGTGGACCCGGCGGTGGTGATGCCTGACTACGCAGCGGAGATCATGTTGAAGCAGCGGCTGCTGCAGCGAGTGCTCCCGAGGGGGTGCACGTGCGTGTGCGGGAAGGACGCGGATAACCACCACGTCAACACGTGCAGCCGCATCGACCAAGGTGCACGCATCGAACGTCACAACATGGTGCGAGACGCCATCGTGGTCTGGGCCCGCGAAATCGGCTTCGAGGCCCGAGCGGAACCACCGAACCGCTACGAGACAACGGACGGGATCGCCAACAGCAGGGGTGTTTCCACGACGATCCGGAACAGCCAGCACAAACGGCTGGACGTCGAGATCGCCACGCCGACGGGGAACATGACGACGGACGTCACCATCACGTACCCCGGACGAACGGAGACTGGAGCACTCCCAGTGCAGGAGGCCTTCGCCAACAAGAAGCGCAAGCACAGAGAGATACAGGAGGCGCTGCACAAGAACTTCGTACCGCTGGCCATGGAGTCGACAGGCGGCATCCACCGCGACGGCTTCAAGTGGCTGCGCGAGGTCGCCGGCACGCGCCAACACCCGTACACCACCAACACGGCACTCAGCATGGTGCTGACGAGGATCGCGCAGAACGTGCACATCGGCAACGCACACATCTTCCACGTGGTGGACAAGGCCTTTCTTGAGCTACAGAGGGCCCGCTCCACCGGAAACGTGGTTGGCTGAGCGCGGCAACAGCAGACACACAGAGACGGCAGGAAAGACAAAAGGGAAGGGTGCGAAAAGGAAAAGGAGAGCATGAGGGCCACACCTTATTGTCGACTCCGCCAGGAACGTGTTTGCTATCACGTTTCTGAGGCCCACAGCGTCCGTGATGGGGAGCGCGTGCGCCTCTGACAGCGGCAAAGGTACGACGTATCCCCTTTCTGCACCCGCGTAGGAACTAAAAGAAGCTTGCAGCATTCATTCCGTGTGACCGCACTCGTCAGTTGCGTGGGATGATGGAAAACGAAGCCGTGGAACAGGGAGACCAAGGAGATAGGGAACCATTGCTCGTAAGCAGAAGCCGTCCCTCACACACACACTCACAAGCATGTGACATTCTTTCCCTACTGTCATGTGCCTCAGGCCCGACTACCTCTCTGTCACGGTCCCTTTTCCCCGTAGACTCGCAGACGCACAAACACATAAACGTACTTTTTCCGGTGGTTTCCGTTTCTTGTTTTCTTACTCCATTTCAATTTTTCTTTCATTTTCATTTTAGTATCAACCCACCAGTTTAATGGGTTTTGTTTTTCTTTTCTTCTTTTGTTTCCTGTTAGTGTGTAGGGCAGATCTTGTCGGGAATGAACCACATACACCTATGCCTACCCCGGCTGCCCGAGGTGGTGGTCTCCCTATATAAGTATCAGTTTCTGTACTTTATTGGTTTTTTTCGTTTTTTTGTGTTCTTTTACCACCACTTAAGTAAAAATAGTAGTTATCGCTTGTTTTGTCTTCTTTGTTTTGTCTTCCTGTGCTGGCAGGTCTTTTCCATTGAATTTATAGGAGCTTTTTTGGTTAGTATTCAAGAGAGCAAATTAGTTTTCCTTTGTTTTGCTTTCCTTGTTTTGCCTTCTTTCCTGGCAGGTCTTTTTGCGTTTTGCTGAACCAAAAGACCCATTAAGCTAAACCCCCCTCTCAATAAAGAGAAACAAGACGAGAAACCGCACATTTTTTGTTTCTACGTCGCTTGCTGATCCCCTGTACTGGCAGCGCGTTCACCGGTTTCCGCTGGTTAAAAATAAAGGAGAACGAAAGGCCAAAAGAAGAGAAAATAACAAAAACAAAATAAATACTAAATAAATAAAGAAAAAAAGAAAAAACCGTAAATTAATAACGGGGCAAAAGGAGCAAAAAGCAACAAAATAAGAACGTTCACACGGAGAAATTAACTATAACGGGCCCACATATAGTTTTTCGGTCTCCGGTGCTACCGTGTATTGCTCCATTTTGCCCTATTCATCGCTTTTTGACCCGACTCCCAAACATTGACCTGGCTGGGTCACATTTGTACAGACCGACCTTCCTCTAACGTGTGTAGACTCGGTCTTTTTAGCCTTAACCTGTGCAAACTGGTCCTGCATCGGCCACTAACGTGCACAGGCTGGGACTGCTTTACCATAACGTGTGCGGAATTGCACCAGCTGGAGCAACTTTGCTCCACTTTAATCAGAAGTGCGCGGTTTTGCTCCGCTTCCGTCCCACGTACACATACTGTCCGGTTGCGCTAGCGTACAAATATATATATATATATATTGGTGTCTAACGTGTACTTATTTGTTCCATTGGTGTCTAACGTGTACATATTTATCTCATTGGTGTCTGACGTGTACTTATTTGTTCCATTGGTGTCTGACGTGTACGTGTTTATTTCATTGGTGTCTGACGTGTACTTATTTGTTCCATTGGTGTCTGACGTGTACATATTTGTTTCATCGGTATCTAACGTACACATATTTGCTTTATTGGCGTCTATCGGGTACTTAATTGTTTCATTGGTGTCTAACGTACGCATACGTGTCGTGTTGTACACTGTCTGTATTTGTATATACATATATATAATTGGGTTTCTGTTTTTGTTTTTCTGTCTTTCTCTTCTCTCCGTACAGCCCTGCTCTATCAATCCCAGGGCGGATCGGAGAAAAATGCCACTGCCACCGCACGTGCGAACGACAAAGGCGACGGCGTTACCAGCGATGACCGGTAGGCCACCCTTGGCACCCGTACATGGAAGAGAGAATGGCCACAGTCGGGCAGTAGAAGTGCAGGACCGCGAAGATGAAGGCTTCATCTTTGGGTCGAGCAGCGTCCCGACACCAGCAGACGGGCCGATCTCTCAGACCCAGTTCCGGCTCCTGTTGGAGGAGGTCCTCCGACTACGAAACGCAGTCGAGGAGAGGACCGCGGCACCACCACCACCACAAACGCAGCAGCTGCAAGCAACGCCACCGTCACGCACAACACCACGTCCAGCACCCGCAACGACCGCCAGCAACCAAACACAGCCGCAATACGGTGGCACAAAACGGCTACAAGCACAACCGGCGGTACCAACAAACCGCACACCAACGCCACCAGGGTCCCGGTCCGTACCATACCGGGTGGAACCCTTGAACCGCAGCCGCAAGGAAACCAGGTGGGCAACGCCACCACCATATCCGACACTACCGCAGCCGCGAAGCAAAACGGCAACTCGGACACCAGGACCACCACGCCCCGCAACGCCACCAACAACGGCACGACCAACCGGGACGACGTACGCACAGGCAGCGCGGAGCAGAGCAATAACGCCAACAACAACACCGCTACGACCCCGAATGCCCAGCAACGCGGCCGAGCAGCGGAAGGTAACACCGACAAGCAGGACGGTGTCCGCGCACGTACGGCTGCCAACGCGCACGGTGCCGCCCACGCTTCTTACCGAGGAGCAGCGTACAGCAGACCCAGGCTTTACCGAGGTGAGGCCCAACACGCCAAACCACGCGAGGATGCTCAAGTCGCTGGAAAGCACGTACGACGACGCCAAAGAAATTGTGCAGGGCCTCAACATCGAGAGGCATGTCGCAGACAGCATGGCCAAGCACGCCGCCTTCTGCGCGGAGCAGCTACGCTACCACTGCGCCCTCCTCGCCGACACGTACGTGAAGGCGCACCCATGGAACAGACCATTCTGGTACTGCCAGGGAAAAGCGCCGGAAGGCGGCGCGTGCACGTACGCGACGGACTGGGAGGAGAAGATGGCGAACCACATCGCCACACGCCACGCAGGACAGAAGGTCTCCAAGACGAGACTGGCACTGTCCACCTTCGACGGCGGCGCGGCGAACAACGAGGTCTCGTGCGCGCTGACGGTGGCAGTCGCGATGTGGCAGACGCGCCCCGAAGCACGCCGCGACACGCCGGCCTATAACGCTTTCAGAAGCCAGACCGTCGAGGCGACCGAGAACCTCATCGCCAGCCTCCCGATCAGGCTCCCAACAACGGCGCTCCGTGCGCTACACGCAATCGTGAGTAGCGAAGTGGACACGGAGAGCCGCGATGACAACACGGAGCAGAGCCTCGTCACGATCGGCGGCGAGGTGAATACCGGCTGCGGCGCGGAACCAACCGCGAAACAGCTCGCGAACATGGCACGGGAAAAGGAAAACCATGCGCCGATCCAGACGGCAACGGAGGTGCTGTTCAACATCCTGCCTCCGAGGTGGTCCGACAGAACACAGGGAGTGCGTGACATCCCACTGACCATCGGATTGCGGAGCGACAACCACGCCGGCCCGACAACCTTCGTGCTGCACGCGGTTGGGTGCGCAGTATCCCGCAGACACCTGGTGGCGTACGTACGGGAGCTGTGCAGGGAGAATGCGTGCACAACGGAAACGTGGCACAGGTACGACGGCGCAGAGCACACGAGCGGCGCAGCACCGCCGTCGCCTAACGAAGTCGTCCTGCTGCTGTACCGCCGTGCAGACCCACTCCCACAGACGCCACCGACACCACCGAATACGGAGGCGGGCGAGATCGAGACGCAAGGCCAAGAGGTGGAAGCGGAAGACGACGACAGGTACAGCTTCCAAAGCGACGTCTCTGTCAGCGCAGAAGACGAACGGGAAGACCAGCGGGACAGAGACGAGCTCGGCTGCTTCATCTTTGCCGGCCGCTCCCCTCCGATGTCGCTGCTGGGCGGGTCACCGTCGGAGAGTTCGCTGGACGAAGAAAGGCGTGCGCACCCTCTCCCGGAAGAGGACACGGCACCACCAGCGGTGGGATCCGAAGGCGAGAACCACCTCTTCCACAGCCCGCTAGCAACACCGCGCGAACAGCGCATCCCGGTGCAGGTACCGGAGGGCACGGCAACGACAACGAAGCGACACCGTGCAACGCCGTCGGAGCGAACAACGGACAGCTCCACCGACGGCGGGGAGGCCACCACACGACCGAAGCAGCGACACGAGCTGGAGGACACGCTACACGCAATGCTGGCGAAGATAGCGGGTCAGAACGTCGGCGGGAAGTGGAGCAACGGCCCGGGTGCCGCGCTCGAGGATGTCGTCTACAAAAAGGAAACGTGGACCAACATCTTCACGCGCAGCACGCGCATCATCGAAACGTGCGCGGCATGTGGGTTCGTGCCACCCACAAACAGAACAATCGTGCGCATGATGCTGCTGAACGCGATGGGAGCCGACTGCGACAAAACAGCGGAGGCGGCTATCCGTGAAGCGTTGGACGCGGCAGACCCGCCAGACACCACAACGCAGTGTCCGGGGTGTGGCGCACACCGACAGCGCATCCTCGATCACACGACACCCCAGGCGGTCGCGTTCTTCGTCACCGACCGGAGAGGCGTGAGCACCGAGACGCCGATGGCAAACATCCCGCGCATCATCAACGCACCGCACGCCACATCCGGCACCGTGAGCCTCGGACTGGCAGCGGTCATCAGCACGTGCACCGCCCAACGACCGACAGTGTACCGCACCAAGTGGGACGCAAAGAAGCGTACCCTATCGTGGATCCGGATTGGGGAGCGCCAGCGGCACATCCCCGTCGCGAAGAACGAGGTCGCGGGCAACATCCTGGTCTATCTCCCGGCCGCGACGGCACACCAGGACGCCGCAACAACAGCAGACACAGAGACGGACAGCTGGGACGCGGACTCGCTATGGCGAGAAATAGCGCCACGGAAAGGCCAGCACGGCCTGGCAGCACGGCTCTTCGAACCAGCAGGCTGCACAACGGAAGGTGGCACGACAGCAGCGAGGCCGCCGCCTACGACTGCACTGGAAGAAAGGCCGTGGAACTGCGCAAAGGAGCAGCCCGAACCACGCGCAACACCCGACAAGCGTGAGTCGATGCGGGCCTTCCTGCAGCACCTCTGCGCGGGAGCCTCCACCGTGTCAGGCAGAGACGCAGTCGAGAGCACACTGCACGGCGCCATCGCAGAACACGAGACATGGGAGGCGCTGTTCTCCTGCGGTGTCGAGACAGAACGCCGATGCCAGAAGTGTGGCCAGCAGGACGACACCGACATCCTCGAGGACACGGCGGTCATCGGCATCCAACTGCCGAACGGGGTAGCACACGCAACCGCACAGGAAGCAATGGGGAGAGCGCTTGGTACACATACCGCGTTCAGCCAACTGCAGTGCGCAGCGTGTGGGGCAAAGAGCGTCATCACCAACAGGCGCCTGTTACGCGACGCCGCGTTCATCGTCATCAAGGACGCAAACAGCAACACCACCACGACGACAGCTGCAGACATACCAAGATCGGTTTGCGTGACTGGCCGGGGCGGGCTGCCACAACCGATGTTGCTGGCAGCCGCGGCGTGCTTTGAGAGCGCAGGCGATGCGCAGACGCGCGGTACAGGGACACGGGTGTACCTGGCGCCGCCACGCGACACAGAGCCGTGGAACGTGGTCGGGGGAGATGGGAGTCAGGGCGGGAGGAAGCACGCTGCAGACATCGTGGCGCAGGCCTTCCTCTACACAACGGTGGCCGCAGCACCGGCAGCGACCGCCACGCAGGAACACTGGCAAACGGAGGAGGAAGAGGAGGAGCAATGGCGGCAGCACCAGCAGACACAAGACGACAGATTAGAGGAAACCACGCCGCAGCAGGAGAATGAGGAGGAAACGGCACCGCCACCACCACCACCACCACCACCACCACCACCACCACACACCACAACGCACGACAGGCCCACGCGGGAAGAGGTCATCGTGGAGGACGTCACAGCCACGAGCGACAACGATGACTGAACGCTCGACGTGGACACCACGACGGTTGGGACGGAGACGCCGGTGGTCGCCACGAGCACACCGCTACACGACACAACCGCCGAACAGATGAGCGAGGAAGTGTTTGTGCCAGCCACACCGCCACCAGCACACAGCCACAACGGCAGCAGCAAGGAGAACGAAGAGCCCGCCTCCGACCCCTTCCTCGCAGAGACACCGCGCTCCGCCGACATGACGATGACGGAAGAAGCAGCGGACACAACGGGCAGAACACACGACGAGCAGCAGCAGTTCGCGCACGGCACAAACATGGCAGCAGCACAGGGTGGTGAGAGCATCCTCTGCCCGTTTTGCGTGCACCAACGCAAGTGGGAGCCGAAGGAGCACGGCCAGCACAAGGAGCGCACTCTCTTCGTGCAACACCTCAACAACAAGCACCGCCAGGCACAGCCGGACATCGACCTCCTGAAGGCATACAAGATCGATCGGTGCCTGGTGTGTGGGATGTTTGTCGTGGCGACTGAGCGCGCAAGAGCAGCGCACCGGTGCCGGCGACAGGCGACGCCAGCAGCACCACAGAACAGCACCACCGAGCCGCCAGAAGCACAGAGCACCATCAACGCGGTGCGCGACTTCCGCGGAGACACCGCGAGCACGGAGGACGAGGAGTGGATGTCGACAACTCCCTCAGCGTCACGCTGGCTGCACAAGAAGGAGTGGGAGCAGTGGCGCTGCACGGTCGGCCGCGTCCTCACCGGGTACACCGCGTCCGCCGCACCGGAGCGATGGAGACGGCAGCTGGAGATGACAACAGTGGTACGCAACAACCTCGGCAAGCAACGGCGCAAGAACGGGAACACCGCCAACGCACCGCCAGCCGACACCACACCGACAACGGACCAGCAGGGCGGCGCGCCGCAGCAGCGTACGAGAGCAGCGCGGCGGGAGGTGACGGAGGAGGACTGGGGAGCGCCACAAGCTGAAGTGACCACCAACAACGGGACGGCAGGCGCAAAGACGGCAGCCGAGCAACAACAGCCACCACACGAGGACGACGAGGCCGACAACGAGGACGAGGAGGACCGCACGGCGGAGGAGGAGGCACAGCAGCAACAGAAAAAGCGCATCCTCAACCAGCTGGCACTGGGCGCCCTCGCAAAGGCGGCGCGGACACTGTTCAACACACAGCTGCCGCGTGCCACCGTGGAGCAGTCGCTCCCGCAGCTGCACGACCTGCACCCACAGGAGGACGTGCAGCAGCTCCCGCTGCCGAACGAGACGCCGTTCGTGCACGACGTGAAGCCGGAGCGCGTCAAGGCCGTCATAGTGAAGAAGCTCGGACGCGCAGCGGCACCAGGGCTGGACGGATGGACGCGCGAGCTACTCATCCCGATCACGGAAGACAACGGACTGCTGGCGGAACTGACGACGCTCGTGCAGGACATCCTGGTGGGGAACGTGTCGTCGTCCTTCGCAACGCGCATCCGAGCATGCGTGCTAAGCCCGTTTCGGAAGGCGATGGCAACGCTGAAGGTGCGGCCGATCACACCGGAGTCTGTCCTGGCAAAGCTCGCCTCGCACATCGCCCTCGACAGCGTCGACAAGTCGTTCCGTGCCACGTTCAAAGGGTGGCAGTACGGCGTGTGGGGTGACTCCACGGAGGCCGTGAAAGAGATCCGCGCAGCGTACAAGGACGATGGTGCCGACACGCTGGTCGCACTGGACGCGACAAACGCGTACAACAGGATGTCGCGCAAGCACATCCTAGAAGCGGCGTACGCGCAACCGGCGCTGCGACTGGCCTTTGGAGCGATCAACCTGACGCTCGGAGCGGCTGGGACGTTGGCGCTGTACGAGAACGGCGCGCGAGTGTGCGAGCTCAGATCGACAAGGGGAGTGCGGCAAGGCATGGTACTGAGCCCGCTCCTCTTTGCGAACGGCATGGCGAGCGTGCTTGCACCGATCATGCGGAAGCACCCGCATGTGAGGGTGGTCGCGTACCTGGACGACATCACTGTCGTTGGCAAAAACGCTGCAGTGCAGAACTTCCTGGAGGAGGCGGGTGACGAGCTGTCAAAGATCGGCTTCGACATCAACCCGGCGAAAAGCCACCACCTCTCCAAGCAAAGCGCGCCACCAGCGCTCAACATCGCAGGGACAACGATCCCACTGTCGCGCAAAGTGGTGCGCATCCTCGGTGCGGGCTTCCGCGGTGACGGGCTCCCGGTCGAAGAGTGGGTGTGGGAGAAAACAAGGGAATACGACCACTACTTCGAGAAGCTTGGCTCGGAGTGGCTGCCGCGGCTGTCGCGACTGCAGCTCCTGCGCGGAGCCACCGTCCCACGCATGAATCACCTTCTCCGCACACACAGGCCAGAGGAGCTGAACCGCGCAACGACGTGGTTCGACGAGGAGGTTCTGCGCACGGCGAAGAGCATCGCCAACGTGAGCGGCCACACTGGGCCGACACAGTGCGAGGAACAGCAGCGAGAGAGCAGCATCACCGAGCTGCTGGTGCGGCTGCCGCTCTCCAAGGGAGGGCTCGGACTGCGCTCTCAGAACGCGATTGCACAGTTCGCGGCGGAGGTTGTCGGCGTCAAGGACGGGCAGCGCGCGCAGACGGCGGTGGTTGACGCCACGAACCAGACGATCCTCTTCTCTCTCCTCACGGAGCCTGATCGTCTTCTCGTGGAGGCAAACACGGCTGCGGGCGCGACGCGTGCGTTGGTGGACCCGGCGGTGGTGATGCCTGACTACGCAGCGGAGATCATGTTGAAGCAGCGGCTGCTGCAGCGAGTGCTCCCGAGGGGGTGCACGTGCGTGTGCGGGAAGGACGCGGATAACCACCACGTCAACACGTGCAGCCGCATCGACCAAGGTGCACGCATCGAACGTCACAACATGGTGCGAGACGCCATCGTGGTCTGGGCCCGCGAAATCGGCTTCGAGGCCCGAGCGGAACCACCGAACCGCTACGAGACAACGGACGGGATCGCCAACAGCAGGGGTGTTTCCACGACGATCCGGAACAGCCAGCACAAACGGCTGGACGTCGAGATCGCCACGCCGACGGGGAACATGACGACGGACGTCACCATCACGTACCCCGGACGAACGGAGACTGGAGCACTCCCAGTGCAGGAGGCCTTCGCCAACAAGAAGCGCAAGCACAGAGAGATACAGGAGGCGCTGCACAAGAACTTCGTACCGCTGGCCATGGAGTCGACAGGCGGCATCCACCGCGACGGCTTCAAGTGGCTGCGCGAGGTCGCCGGCACGCGCCAACACCCGTACACCACCAACACGGCACTCAGCATGGTGCTGACGAGGATCGCGCAGAACGTGCATATCGGCAACGCACACATCTTCCACGTGGTGGACAAGGCCTTTCTTGAGCTACAGAGGGCCCGCTCCACCGGAAACGTGGTTGGCTGAGCGCGGCAACAGCAGACACACAGAGACGGCAGGGAAGACAAAAGAGAAGAGTGCGAAAAGGAAAAGGAGAGCATGAGGGCCACACCTTATTGTCGACTCCGCCAGGAACGTGTTTGCTATCACGTTTCTGAGGCCCACAGCGTCCGTGATGGGGAGCGCGTGCGCCTCTGACAGCGGCAAAGGTACGACGTATCCCCTTTCTGCACCCGCGTAGGAACTAAAAGAAGCTTGCAGCATTCATTCCGTGTGACCGCACTCGTCAGTTGCGTGGGATGATGGAAAACGAAGCCGTGGAACAGGGAGACCAAGGAGATAGGGAACCATTGCTCGTAAGCAGAAGCCGTCCCTCACACACACACTCACAAGCATGTGACACTCTTTCCCTACTGTCATGTGCCTCAGGCCCGACTACCTCTCTGTCACGGTCCCTTTTCCCCGTAGACTCGCAGACGCACAAACACATAAACGTACTTTTTCCGGTGGTTTCCGCTTCTTGTTTTCTTACTCCATTTCAATTTTCCTTTCATTTTCATTTTAGTATCAACCCACCAGTTTAAGGGGTTTTGTTTTCTTTTCTTCTTTTGTTTCCTGTTAGTGTGTAGGGCACATCTTGTCGGGAATGAACCACATACACCTATGCCTACCCCGGCTGCCCGAGGTGGTGGTCTCCCTATATAAGTATCAGTTTCTGTACTTTATTGGTATGAGAAGCTTCCGGAACAACCCGGCAGAACTTTTGGGGGGCGGAGCCCTGCTTTTTTTTTTTGCCGCGTTTTTTCCGCCACACCCCTCCCCCCTCCTCCCGGCCCCACCCCCGGTTCCACCCGCCGCCTGGCCGCCGGGTGCTCCGCCGACCCCCGGGGCGAGACGCTCCCTGCTGCGTGCCTGCGTGCCTGCGCGCCCTCCCGCCGCCCATCCCACGCCTGTGCGGCGAGACGCTCCCTGCTGCGCGGCTCCCCGCCCGCGCGCTGCCCGCGGCACACCCGCCACACCACCCACCCGCTGCGCTCCCCCGAGCAACGGGCGAGGTTGTCTAGGACGGGGTGTGTTGCCGCGCATTTCGACACCCCCCTTATTTTGCGTGCCCGGGCTTCCCCTGTGGAAAATGAGGTCAACTAACGCTATATAAGTATCAGTTTCTGTACTTTATTGGTATGAGAAGCTTCCGGAACAACCCGGCAGAACTTTTGGGGGGCGGAGCCCTGCTTTTTTTTTTGCCGCGTTTTTTCCGCCACACCCCTCCCCCCTCCTCCCGGCCCCACCCCCGGTTCCACCCGCCGCCTGGCCGCCGGGTGCTCCGCCGACCCCCGGGGCGGGACGCCCGGCGAGACGCTCCCTGCTGCGTGCCTGCGTGCCTGCGCGCCCTCCCGCCGCCCATCCCACGCCTGTGCGGCGAGACGCTCCCTGCTGCGCGGCTCCCCGCCCGCGCGCTGCCCGCGGCACACCCGCCACACCACCCACCCGCTGCGCTCCCCCGAGCAACGGGCGAGGTTGTCTAGGACGGGGTGTGTTGCCGCGCATTTCGACACCCCCATTATTTTGCGTGCCCCGGCTTCCCCTGTGGAAAATGAGGTCAACTAACGCTATATAAGTATCAGTTTCTGTACCATATTGTCTGAATGCTGGTTCAAATCTCGCTATATAATGGAACTCTAACGCCGTCCTTTTACTTCCCCGCAGCGGGCCTGACGTGCTTAGAGCAAAGCTATATAATCGGACACGAACTAGTGTGCTACTATTTAAACAGTTTTCTAGTCTATAGGTTCTATAACGTAACTTCTAGTATGTTCTCTAAGCTATATAAAACCGGCAAGTCCTTCCCCTAGGGGGAAGGCTAGCGGAGCTGGTTACCCTATATAATCCGGCTGCCTCTGGTGGTAGTCTCGCTATATAAGTATCAGTTTCTGTACCATATTGTCTGAATGCTGGTTCAAATCTCGCTATATAATGGAACTCTAACGCCGTCCTTTTACTTCCCCGCAGCGGGCCTGACGTGCTTAGAGCAAAGCTATATAATCGGACACGAACTAGTGTGCTACTATTTAAACAGTTTTCTAGTCTATAGGTTCTATAACGTAACTTCTAGTATGTTCTCTAAGCTATATAAAACCGGCAAGTCCTTCCCCTAGGGGGAAGGCTAGCGGAGCTGGTTACCCTATATAATCCGGCTGCCTCTGGTGGTAGTCTCGCTATATAAGTATCAGTTTCTGTACTTTATTGGTATGAGAAGCTTCCGGAACAACCCGGCAGAACTTTTGGGGGGCGGAGCCCTGCTTTTTTTTTTGCCGCGTTTTTTCCGCCACACCCCTCCCCCCTCCTCCCGGCCCCACCCCCGGTTCCACCCGCCGCCTGGCCGCCGGGTGCTCCGCCGACCCCCGGGGCGGGACGCCCGGCGAGACGCTCCCTGCTGCGTGCCTGCGTGCCTGCGCGCCCTCCCGCCGCCCATCCCACGCCTGTGCGGCGAGACGCTCCCTGCTGCGCGGCTCCCCGCCCGCGCGCTGCCCGCGGCACACCCGCCACACCACCCACCCGCTGCGCTCCCCCGAGCAACGGGCGAGGTTGTCTAGGACGGGGTGTGTTGCCGCGCATTTCGACACCCCCCTTATTTTGCGTGCCCCGGCTTCCCCTGTGGAAAATGAGGTCAACTAACGCTATATAAGTATCAGTTTCTGTACTTTATTGGTATGAGAAGCTTCCGGAACAACCCGGCAGAACTTTTGGGGGGCGGAGCCCTGCTTTTTTTTTTGCCGCGTTTTTTCCGCCACACCCCTCCCCCCTCCTCCCGGCCCCACCCCCGGTTCCACCCGCCGCCTGGCCGCCGGGTGCTCCGCCGACCCCCGGGGCGAGACGCTCCCTGCTGCGTGCCTGCGTGCCTGCGCGCCCTCCCGCCGCCCATCCCACGCCTGTGCGGCGAGACGCTCCCTGCTGCGCGGCTCCCCGCCCGCGCGCTGCCCGCGGCACACCCGCCACACCACCCACCCGCTGCGCTCCCCCGAGCAACGGGCGAGGTTGTCTAGGACGGGGTGTGTTGCCGCGCATTTCGACACCCCCCTTATTTTGCGTGCCCCGGCTTCCCCTGTGGAAAATGAGGTCAACTAACGCTATATAAGTATCAGTTTCTGTACCATATTGTCTGAATGCTGGTTCAAATCTCGCTATATAATGGAACTCTAACGCCGTCCTTTTACTTCCCCGCAGCGGGCCTGACGTGCTTAGAGCAAAGCTATATAATCGGACACGAACTAGTGTGCTACTATTTAAACAGTTTTCTAGTCTATAGGTTCTATAACGTAACTTCTAGTATGTTCTCTAAGCTATATAAAACCGGCAAGTCCTTCCCCTAGGGGGAAGGCTAGCGGAGCTGGTTACCCTATATAATCCGGCTGCCTCTGGTGGTAGTCTCGCTATATAAGTATCAGTTTCTGTACCATATTGTCTGAATGCTGGTTCAAATCTCGCTATATAATGGAACTCTAACGCCGTCCTTTTACTTCCCCGCAGCGGGCCTGACGTGCTTAGAGCAAAGCTATATAATCGGACACGAACTAGTGTGCTACTATTTAAACAGTTTTCTAGTCTATAGGTTCTATAACGTAACTTCTAGTATGTTCTCTAAGCTATATAAAACCGGCAAGTCCTTCCCCTAAGGGGAAGGCTAGCGGAGCTGGTTACCCTATATATTCCGGCTGCCTCTGGTGGTAGTCTCGCTGTATAAGTATCAGTTTCTGTACTTTATTGGTATGAGAAGCTTCCGGAACAACCCGGCAGAACTTTTGGGGGGCGGAGCCCTGCTTTTTTTTTTGCCGCGTTTTTTCCGCCACACCCCTCCCCCCTCCTCCCGGCCCCACCCCCGGTTCCACCCGCCGCCTGGCCGCCGGGTGCTCCGCCGACCCCCGGGGCGGGACGCCCGGCGAGACGCTCCCTGCTGCGTGCCTGCGTGCCTGCGCGCCCTCCCGCCGCCCATCCCACGCCTGTGCGGCGAGACGCTCCCTGCTACGCGGCTCCCCGCCCGCGCGCTGCCCGCGGCACACCCGCCACACCACCCACCCGCTGCGCTCCCCCGAGCAACGGGCGAGGTTGTCTAGGACGGGGTGTGTTGCCGCGCATTTCGACACCCCCCTTATTTTGCGTGCCCCGGCTTCCCCTGTGGAAAATGAGGTCAACTAACGCTATATAAGTATCAGTTTCTGTACTTTATTGGTATGAGAAGCTTCCGGAACAACCCGGCAGAACTTTTGGGGGGCGGAGCCCTGCTTTTTTTTTTGCCGCGTTTTTTCCGCCACACCCCTCCCCCCTCCTCCCGGCCCCACCCCCGGTTCCACCCGCCGCCTGGCCGCCGGGTGCTCCGCCGACCCCCGGGGCGGGACGCCCGGCGAGACGCTCCCTGCTGCGTGCCTGCGTGCCTGCGCGCCCTCCCGCCGCCCATCCCACGCCTGTGCGGCGAGACGCTCCCTGCTACGCGGCTCCCCGCCCGCGCGCTGCCCGCGGCACACCCGCCACACCACCCACCCGCTGCGCTCCCCCGAGCAACGGGCGAGGTTGTCTAGGACGGGGTGTGTTGCCGCGCATTTCGACACCCCCCTTATTTTGCGTGCCCCGGCTTCCCCTGTGGAAAATGAGGTCAACTAACGCTATATAAGTATCAGTTTCTGTACTTTATTGGTATGAGAAGCTTCCGGAACAACCCGGCAGAACTTTTGGGGGGCGGAGCCCTGCTTTTTTTTTTGCCGCGTTTTTTCCGCCACACCCCTCCCCCCTCCTCCCGGCCCCACCCCCGGTTCCACCCGCCGCCTGGCCGCCGGGTGCTCCGCCGACCCCCGGGGCGGGACGCCCGGCGAGACGCTCCCTGCTGCGTGCCTGCGTGCCTGCGCGCCCTCCCGCCGCCCATCCCACGCCTGTGCGGCGAGACGCTCCCTGCTACGCGGCTCCCCGCCCGCGCGCTGCCCGCGGCACACCCGCCACACCACCCACCCGCTGCGCTCCCCCGAGCAACGGGCGAGGTTGTCTAGGACGGGGTGTGTTGCCGCGCATTTCGACACCCCCCTTATTTTGCGTGCCCCGGCTTCCCCTGTGGAAAATGAGGTCAACTAACGCTATATAAGTATCAGTTTCTGTACTTTATTGGTATGAGAAGCTTCCGGAACAACCCGGCAGAACTTTTGGGGGGCGGAGCCCTGCTTTTTTTTTTGCCGCGTTTTTTCCGCCACACCCCTCCCCCCTCCTCCCGGCCCCACCCCCGGTTCCACCCGCCGCCTGGCCGCCGGGTGCTCCGCCGACCCCCGGGGCGGGACGCCCGGCGAGACGCTCCCTGCTGCGTGCCTGCGTGCCTGCGCGCCCTCCCGCCGCCCATCCCACGCCTGTGCGGCGAGACGCTCCCTGCTACGCGGCTCCCCGCCCGCGCGCTGCCCGCGGCACACCCGCCACACCACCCACCCGCTGCGCTCCCCCGAGCAACGGGCGAGGTTGTCTAGGACGGGGTGTGTTGCCGCGCATTTCGACACCCCCCTTATTTTGCGTGCCCCGGCTTCCCCTGTGGAAAATGAGGTCAACTAACGCTATATAAGTATCAGTTTCTGTACTTTATTGGTATGAGAAGCTTCCGGAACAACCCGGCAGAACTTTTGGGGGGCGGAGCCCTGCTTTTTTTTTTGCCGCGTTTTTTCCGCCACACCCCTCCCCCCTCCTCCCGGCCCCACCCCCGGTTCCACCCGCCGCCTGGCCGCCGGGTGCTCCGCCGACCCCCGGGGCGGGACGCCCGGCGAGACGCTCCCTGCTGCGTGCCTGCGTGCCTGCGCGCCCTCCCGCCGCCCATCCCACGCCTGTGCGGCGAGACGCTCCCTGCTGCGCGGCTCCCCGCCCGCGCGCTGCCCGCGGCACACCCGCCACACCACCCACCCGCTGCGCTCCCCCGAGCAACGGGCGAGGTTGTCTAGGACGGGGTGTGTTGCCGCGCATTTCGACACCCCCCTTATTTTGCGTGCCCCGGCTTCCCCTGTGGAAAATGAGGTCAACTAACGCTATATAAGTATCAGTTTCTGTACTTTATTGGTATGAGAAGCTTCCGGAACAACCCGGCAGAACTTTTGGGGGGCGGAGCCCTGCTTTTTTTTTTGCCGCGTTTTTTCCGCCACACCCCTCCCCCCTCCTCCCGGCCCCACCCCCGGTTCCACCCGCCGCCTGGCCGCCGGGTGCTCCGCCGACCCCCGGGGCGGGACGCCCGGCGAGACGCTCCCTGCTGCGTGCCTGCGTGCCTGCGCGCCCTCCCGCCGCCCATCCCACGCCTGTGCGGCGAGACGCTCCCTGCTACGCGGCTCCCCGCCCGCGCGCTGCCCGCGGCACACCCGCCACACCACCCACCCGCTGCGCTCCCCCGAGCAACGGGCGAGGTTGTCTAGGACGGGGTGTGTTGCCGCGCATTTCGACACCCCCCTTATTTTGCGTGCCCCGGCTTCCCCTGTGGAAAATGAGGTCAACTAACGCTATATAAGTATCAGTTTCTGTACTTTATTGGTATGAGAAGCTTCCGGAACAACCCGGCAGAACTTTTGGGGGGCGGAGCCCTGCTTTTTTTTTTGCCGCGTTTTTTCCGCCACACCCCTCCCCCCTCCTCCCGGCCCCACCCCCGGTTCCACCCGCCGCCTGGCCGCCGGGTGCTCCGCCGACCCCCGGGGCGGGACGCCCGGCGAGACGCTCCCTGCTGCGTGCCTGCGTGCCTGCGCGCCCTCCCGCCGCCCATCCCACGCCTGTGCGGCGAGACGCTCCCTGCTACGCGGCTCCCCGCCCGCGCGCTGCCCGCGGCACACCCGCCACACCACCCACCCGCTGCGCTCCCCCGAGCAACGGGCGAGGTTGTCTAGGACGGGGTGTGTTGCCGCGCATTTCGACACCCCCCTTATTTTGCGTGCCCCGGCTTCCCCTGTGGAAAATGAGGTCAACTAACGCTATATAAGTATCAGTTTCTGTACTTTATTGGTATGAGAAGCTTCCGGAACAACCCGGCAGAACTTTTGGGGGGCGGAGCCCTGCTTTTTTTTTTGCCGCGTTTTTTCCGCCACACCCCTCCCCCCTCCTCCCGGCCCCACCCCCGGTTCCACCCGCCGCCTGGCCGCCGGGTGCTCCGCCGACCCCCGGGGCGAGACGCTCCCTGCTGCGTGCCTGCGTGCCTGCGCGCCCTCCCGCCGCCCATCCCACGCCTGTGCGGCGAGACGCTCCCTGCTACGCGGCTCCCCGCCCGCGCGCTGCCCGCGGCACACCCGCCACACCACCCACCCGCTGCGCTCCCCCGAGCAACGGGCGAGGTTGTCTAGGACGGGGTGTGTTGCCGCGCATTTCGACACCCCCCTTATTTTGCGTGCCCCGGCTTCCCCTGTGGAAAATGAGGTCAACTAACGCTATATAAGTATCAGTTTCTGTACTTTATTGGTATGAGAAGCTTCCGGAACAACCCGGCAGAACTTTTGGGGGGCGGAGCCCTGCTTTTTTTTTTGCCGCGTTTTTTCCGCCACACCCCTCCCCCCTCCTCCCGGCCCCACCCCCGGTTCCACCCGCCGCCTGGCCGCCGGGTGCTCCGCCGACCCCCGGGGCGGGACGCCCGGCGAGACGCTCCCTGCTGCGTGCCTGCGTGCCTGCGCGCCCTCCCGCCGCCCATCCCACGCCTGTGCGGCGAGACGCTCCCTGCTACGCGGCTCCCCGCCCGCGCGCTGCCCGCGGCACACCCGCCACACCACCCACCCGCTGCGCTCCCCCGAGCAACGGGCGAGGTTGTCTAGGACGGGGTGTGTTGCCGCGCATTTCGACACCCCCCTTATTTTGCGTGCCCCGGCTTCCCCTGTGGAAAATGAGGTCAACTAACGCTATATAAGTATCAGTTTCTGTACTTTATTGGTATGAGAAGCTTCCGGAACAACCCGGCAGAACTTTTGGGGGGCGGAGCCCTGCTTTTTTTTTTGCCGCGTTTTTTCCGCCACACCCCTCCCCCCTCCTCCCGGCCCCACCCCCGGTTCCACCCGCCGCCTGGCCGCCGGGTGCTCCGCCGACCCCCGGGGCGGGACGCCCGGCGAGACGCTCCCTGCTGCGTGCCTGCGTGCCTGCGCGCCCTCCCGCCGCCCATCCCACGCCTGTGCGGCGAGACGCTCCCTGCTGCGCGGCTCCCCGCCCGCGCGCTGCCCGCGGCACACCCGCCACACCACCCACCCGCTGCGCTCCCCTGAGCAACGGGCGAGGTTGTCTAGGACGGGGTGTGTTGCCGCGCATTTCGACACCCCCCTTATTTTGCGTGCCCCGGCTTCCCCTGTGGAAAATGAGGTCAACTAACGCTATATAAGTATCAGTTTCTGTACTTTATTGGTATGAGAAGCTTCCGGAACAACCCGGCAGAACTTTTGGGGGGCGGAGCCCTGCTTTTTTTTTTGCCGCGTTTTTTCCGCCACACCCCTCCCCCCTCCTCCCGGCCCCACCCCCGGTTCCACCCGCCGCCTGGCCGCCGGGTGCTCCGCCGACCCCCGGGGCGGGACGCCCGGCGAGACGCTCCCTGCTGCGTGCCTGCGTGCCTGCGCGCCCTCCCGCCGCCCATCCCACGCCTGTGCGGCGAGACGCTCCCTGCTGCGCGGCTCCCCGCCCGCGCGCTGCCCGCGGCACACCCGCCACACCACCCACCCGCTGCGCTCCCCCGAGCAACGGGCGAGGTTGTCTAGGACGGGGTGTGTTGCCGCGCATTTCGACACCCCCCTTATTTTGCGTGCCCCGGCTTCCCCTGTGGAAAATGAGGTCAACTAACGCTATATAAGTATCAGTTTCTGTACTTTATTGGTATTTTTAGCTTTTTTGTGTTCTTTTACCACCACCTAAGTAAAAATAGTAGTTATCGCTTGTTTTGTCTTCTTTGTTTTGGTTTCCTGTGCTGGCAGGTCTTTTGCATTGAATTTATAGGAGCTTTTTTGGTTAGTATTCAAGAAAGCAAATTAGTTATCGCTTGTTTTTTCTTTTTTGTTTTGGTTTCCTGTGCTGGCAGGTCTTTTGCATTGAATTTATAGGAGCTTTTTTGGTTAGTATTCAAGAAAGCAAATTAGTTTTCCTTTGTTTTGCTTTCCTTGTTTTGCCTTCTTTCCTGGCAGGTCTTTTTGCGTTTGGCTGAACCAAAAGGCCCATTAAGCTAAACCCCCCCCTCAATAAAGAGAAACAAGACGAGAAACCGCACATTTTTTGTTTCTACGTCGCTTACTGATCCCCTGTACTGGCAGCGCGTTCACCGGTTTCCGTTGGTTAAAAATAAAGGAGAACGAAAGGCCAAAAGAAGGGAAAATAACAAAAACAAAATAAATACTAAATAAATAAAGAAAAAAGAAAAAACCGTAAATTAATAACGGGGCAAAAGGAGCAAAAAGCAACCAAGTAAGAACGTTCACACGGAGAAACTAACTATAACGGGCCCACATATAGTTTTTCGGTCTCCGGTGCTACCGTGTATTGCTCCATTTTGCCCTATTCATCGCTTTTTGACCCGACTCCCAAACATTGACCTGGCTGGGTCACATTTGTACAGACCGACCTTCCTCTTACGTGTGCAGACTCGGTCTTTTCAGCCTTAACCTGTGCGACCTGGTCCTGCATCGGCCACAAACGTGCACAGGCTGGGACTGCTTTACTATAACGTGTGCGGAATTGCACCAGCTGGAGCAACTTTGCTCCACTTTAATCAGAAGGGTGCGTTTTTTCCCGCTTCCGTCCCACGTACACATACTGTCCGGTTGCGCTAGCGTACAAATATATATATATATATATATTGGTGTCTAAAGTGTACATACTCGTACCATTGGTGTCTAAGGTGTACATATTTGTTCCATTGGTGTCTAACGTATACATATCTGTTTCATTGGTGTCTAACGTGTACTTATTTGTTCCATTGGTGCCTAACGTGTACTTATTTGTTTCGTTGGTGTCTAACGTGTACTTATTTGTTCCATTGGTGTCTAACGTGTACGTATTTGTTTCATTGGTGTCTAACGTGTACTTATTTGTTCCATTGGTGCCTAACGTGTACTTATTTGTTTCGTTGGTGTCTAACGTGTACTTATTTGTTCCATTGGTGTCTAACGTGTACTTATTTGTTCCATTGGTGTCTAACGTGTACTTATTTGTTCCATTGGTGTCTAACGTGTACATATTTGTTCCATTGGTGTCTAACGTATACATATCTGTTTCATTGGTGTCTAACGTGTACTTATTTGTTTCATTGGTGTCTAACGTGTACTTATTTGTTCCATTGGTGTCTAACGTGTACTTATTTGTTTCATTGGTGTCTACCGTGTACATATCTGTCTCATTGGTGTCTACCGTGTACATATTTGTTTCGTTGGTGTCTAACGTATACATATCTGTTCCATTGGTGTCTAACGTGTACTTATTTGTTCCATTGGTGTCTAACGTGTACTTATTTGTTCCATTGGTGTCTAACGTATACATATCTGTTCCATTGGTGTCTAACGTGTACATATTTGTTTCATTGGTGTCTGACGTGTACTTATTTGTTTCATTGGTGTCTGACGTGTACTTATTTGTTTCATTGGTGTCTAACGTGTACGTATTTGTTTCATTGGTGTCTGACGTGTACGTATTTATTTCATTGGTGTCTAACGTGTACTTATTTGTTTCATTGGTGTCTAACGTGTACATATTTGTTTCATTGGTGTCTGACGTGTACTTATTTGTTTCATTGGTGTCTGACGTGTACTTATTTGTTTCATTGGTGTCTAACGTGTACATATCTGTTCCATTGGTGTCTAACGTGTACATATTTGTTTCATTGGTGTCTGACGTGTACATATTTGCTTCATTGGTGTCTAACGTGTACTTATTTGTTTCATTGGTGTCTGACGTGTACTTATTTGTTTCATTGGTGTCTAACGTGTACATATCTGTTCCATTGGTGTCTAACGTGTACATATTTGTTTCATTGGTGTCTGACGTGTACTTATTTGTTTCATTGGTGTCTGACGTGTACTTATTTGTTCCATTGGTGTCTAACGTGTACTTATTTGTTTCATTGGTGTCTGACGTGTACTTATTTGTTTCGTTGGTGTCTAACGTGTACTTATTTGTTTCATCGGTGTCCAACGTACACATATCTGTTTCATTGACACCTAACGTACACATATTTGCTTTATTGGCGTCTAACGTGTACTTAATTGTTTCATTGGTGTCTAACGTACGCATACGTGTCGTGTTGTACACTGTCTGTATTTGTATATACATATATATAATTGGATATCTGTTTTTGTTTTTCTGTCTCTCTCTTCTCTCCGTACAGCCCTGCTCTATCAATCCCAGGGCGGATCGGAGAAAAATGCCACTGCCACCGCACGTGCGAACGACAAGGGCGACGGCGTTACCAGCGATGACCGGTAGGCCACCCTTGGCACCTGTACATGGAAGAGAGAATGGCCACAATCGAGCAGTAGAAATGCAGGACCGCGAAGATGAAGGCTTCATCTTTGGGTCGAGCAGCGTCCCGACACCAGCAGACGGGCCGATCTCTCAGACCCAGTTCCGGCTCCTGTTGGAGGAGGTCCTCCGACTACGAAACGCAGTCGAGGAGAGGACCGCGGCAAATCCACCACCACAAACGCAGCAGCTGCAAGCAACACCACGTCCAGCACCCGCAACGACCGCCAGCAACCAAACACAGCCGCAATACGGTGGCACAAAACGGCTACAAGCACAACCGGCGGTACCAACAAACCGCACACCAACGCCACCAGGGTCCCGGTCCGTACCATACCGGGTGGAACCCTTGAACCGCAGCCGCAAGGAAACCAGGTGGGCAACGCCACCACCATATCCGACACTACCGCAGCCGCGAAGCAAAACGGCAACTCGGACACCAGGACCACCACGCCCCGCAACGCCACCAACAACGGCACGACCAAGCGGGACGACGTACGCACAGGCAGCGCGGAGCAGAGCAATAGCGCCAACAACAACACCGCTACGACCCCGAATGCCCAGCAACGCGGCCGAGCAGCGGAAGGTAACACCGATAAGCAGGACGGTGTCCGCGCACGTACGGCTGCCAACGCGCACGGTGCCGCCCGCGCTTCTTACCGAGGAGCAGCGTACAGCAGACCCAGGCTTTACCGAGGTGAGGCCCAACACGCCAAACCACGCGAGGATGCTCAAGTCGCTGGAAAGCACGTACGACGACGCCAAAGAAATTGTGCAGGGCCTCAACATCGAGAGGCATGTCGCAGACAGCATGGCCAAGCACGCCGCCTTCTGCGCGGAGCAGCTACGCTACCACTGCGCCCTCCTCGCCGACACGTACGTGAAGGCGCACCCATGGAACAGACCATTCTGGTACTGCCAGGGAAAAGCGCCGGAAGGCGGTGCGTGCACGTACGCGACGGACTCGGAGGAGAAGATGGCGAACCACATCGCCACACGCCACGCAGGGCAGAAGGTCTCCAAGACGAGACTGGCACTGTCCACCTTCGACGGCGGCGCGGCGAACAACGAGGTCTCGTGCGCGCTGACGGTGGCAGTCGCGATGTGGCAGACGCGCCCCGAAGCACGCCGTGACACGCCGGCCTATAACGCCTTCCGAAGCCAGACCGTCGAGGCGACCGAGAACCTCATCGCCAGCCTCCCGATCAGGCTCCCAACAACGGCGCTCCGTGCGCTACACGCAATCGTGAGTAGCGAAGTGGACACGGAGAGCCGCGATGACAACACGGAGCAGAGCCTCGTCACGATCGGCGGCGAGGTGAATACCGGCTGCGGCGCGGAACCAACCGCGAAACAGCTCGCGAACATGGCACGGGAAAAGGAAAACCATGCGCCGATCCAGACGGCAACGGAGGTGCTGTTCAACATCCTGCCTCCGAGGTGGTCCGACAGAACACAAGGAGTGCGTGACATACCACTGACCATCGGACTGCGGAGCGACAACCACGCCGGCCCGACAACCTTCGTGCTGCACGCGGTTGGGTGCGCAGTATCCCGCAGACACCTGGTGGCGTACGTACGGGAGCTGTGCAGGGAGAATGCGTGCACAACGGAAACGTGGCACAGGTACGACGGCGCAGAGCACACGAGCGGCGCAGCACCGCCGTCGCCTAACGAAGTCGTCCTGCTGCTGTACCGCCGTGCAGACCCACTCCCACAGACGCCACCGACACCGCCGAATACGGAGGCGGGCGAGATCGAGACGCAAGGCCAAGAGGTGGAAGAGGTGGAAGCGGAAGACGACGACAGGTACAGCTTCCAAAGCGACGTCTCTGTCAGCGCAGAAGACGAACGGGAAGACCAGCGGGACAGAGACGAGCTCGGCTGCTTCATCTTTGCCGGCCGCTCCCCTCCGATGTCGCTGCTGGGCGGGTCACCGTCGGAGAGTTCGCTGGACGAAGAAAGGTGTGCACACCGTCTCCCGGAAGAGGACACGGCACCACCAGCGGTGGGATCCGAAGGCGAGAACCGCCTCTTCCACAGCCCGCTAGCAACACCGCGCGAACAGCGCATCCCGGTGCAGGTACCGGAGGGCACGGCAACGACAACGAAGCGACACCGTGCAACGCCGTCGGAGCGAACAACGGACAGCTCCACTGACGGCGGGGAGGCCACCACACGACCGAAGCAGCGACACGAGCTGGAGGACACGCTACACGCAATGCTGGCGAAGATAGCGGGTCAGAACGTCGGCGGGAAGTGGAGAAACGGCCCGGGTGCCGCGCTCGAGGATGTCGTCTACAAAAAGGAAACGTGGACCAACATCTTCACGCGCAGCACGCGCATCATCGAAACGTGCGCGGCATGTGGGTTCGTGCCACCCACAAACAGAACAATCGTGCGCATGATGCTGCTGAACGCGATGGGAGCCGACTGCGACAAAACAGCGGAGGCGGCTATCCGTGAAGCGTTGGACGCGGCAGACCCACCAGACACCACAACGCAGTGCCCGGAGTGTGGCGCACACCGACAGCGCATCCTCGATCACACGACACCCCAGGCGGTCGCGTTCTTCGTCACCGACCGGAGAGGCGTGAGCACCGAGACGCCGATGGCAAACATCCCGCGCATCATCAACGCACCGCACGCCACATCCAGCACCGTGAGCCTCGGACTGGCAGCGGTCATCAGCACGTGCACCGCCCAACGACCGACAGTGTACCGCACCAAGTGGGACGCAAAGAAGCGTACCCTATCGTGGATCCGGATTGGGGAGCGCCAGCGGCACATCCCCGTCGCGAAGAACGAGGTCGCGGGCAACATCCTGGTCTATCTCCCGGCCGCGACGGCACACCAGGACGCCGCAACAACAGCAGACACAGAGACGGACAGCTGGGACGCGGACTCGCTATGGCGAGAAATAGCGCCACGGAAAGGCCAGCACGGCCTGGCAGCACGGCTCTTCGCACCAGCAGGCTGCACAACGGAAGGCGGCACGACAGCAGCAAGGCCGCCGCCTACGACTGCACTGGAAGAAAGGCCGTGGAACTGCGTAAAGGAGCAGCCCGAACCACGCGCAACACCAGACAAGCGGGAGTCGATGCGGACCTTCCTGCAGCACCTCTGCGCGGGAGCCTCCACCGTGTCAGGCAGAGACGCAGTCGAGAGCACACTGCACGGCGCCATCGCAGAACACGAGACATGGGAGGCGCTGTTCTCCTGCGGTGTCGAGACGGAACGTCGATGCCAGAAGTGTGGCCAGCAGGACGACACCGACATCCTCGAGGACACGGCAGTCATCGGCATCCAACTGCCGAACGGGGTAGCACACGCAACCGCACAGGAAGCAATGGGGAGAGCGCTTGGTACACATACCGCGTTCAGCCAACTGCAGTGCGCAGCGTGTGGGGCAAAGAGCGTCATCACCAACAGGCGCCTGCTACGCGACGCCGCGTTCATCGTCATCAAGGACGCAAACAGCAACACCACCACGACGACAGCGGCAGACATACCAAGATCGGTTTGCGTGACTGGCCGGGGCGGGCTGCCACAACCAATGTTGCTGGCAGCCGCGGCATGCTTTGAGAGCGCAGGCGATGCGCAGACGCGCGATACAGGGACACGGGTGTACCTGGCGCCGCCACGCGACACAGAGCCGTGGGACGTGGTCGGGGGAGATGGGAGTCAGGGCGGGAGGAAGCACGCTGCAGACATCGTGGCGCAGGCCTTCCTCTACACAACGGTGGCCGCAGCACCGGCAGCGAACGCCACGCAGGAACACTGGCAAACGGAGGAGGAAGAGGAGGAGCAATGGTGGCAGCACCAGCAGACACAAGACGACAGATTAGAGGAAACCACGCCGCAACAGGAGAATGAAGAGGAAACGGCACCGCCATCACCGCCACCGCCACCACCACCACCACACACCACAACGCACGACAGGCCCACGCGGGAAGAGATCATCGTGGAGGACGTCACAGCCACGAGCGACAACGATGACTTAACGATCGACGTGGACACCACGACGGTTGGGACGGAGACGCCGGTGGTCGCCACGAGCACACCGCTACACGACACAACCGCCGAGCAGATGAGCGAGGAAGTGTTTGTGCCAGCCACACCGCCACCAGCACACAGCCACAACGACAGCAGCAAGGAGAACGAAGAGCCCGCCTCCGACCCCTTCCTCGCACAGACACCGCGCTCCGCCGACATGACGAGGACGGAAGAAGCAGCGGACACGACGGGCAGAACACACGACGAGCAGCAGCAGTTCGCGCACGGCACAAACATGGCAGCAGCACAGGGTGGTGAGAGCATCCTCTGCCCGTTTTGCGTGCACCAACGCAAGTGGGAGCCGAAGGAGCACGGCCAGCACAAGGAGCGCACTCTCTTCGTGCAACACCTCAACAACAAGCACCGCCAGGCACAGCCGGACATCGACCTCCTGAAGGCATACAAGATCGATCGGTGCCTGGTGTGTGGGATGTTTGTCGTGGCGACTGAGCGCGCAAGAGCAGCGCACCGGTGCCGGCGACAGGCGACGACAGCAGCACCACAGAACAGCACCACCGAGCCGCCAGAAGCACAGAGCACCATCAACGCGGTGCGCGACTTCCGCGGAGACACCGCGAGCACGGAGGACGAGGAGTGGATGTCGACAACTCCCTCAGCGTCACGCTGGCTGCACAAGAAGGAGTGGGAGCAATGGCGCTGCACGGTCGGCCGCGTCCTCACCGGGTACACCGCGTCCGCCGCACCGGAGCGATGGAGACGGCAGCTGGAGATGACAACAGTGGTACGCAACAACCTCGGCAAGCAACGGCGCAAGAACGGGAACACCGCCAACGCACCGCCAGCCGACACCACACCGAGAACGGACCAGCAGGGCGGCGCGCCGCAGCAGCGTACGAGAGCAGCGCGGCGGGAGGTGACGGAGGAGGACCGGGGAGCGCCACAAGCTGAAGTGACCACCAACAACGGGACGGCAGGGGCAAAGACGGCAGCCGAGCAACAACAGCCACCACACGAGGACGACGAGGCCGACAACGAGGACGAGGAGGACCGCACGGCGGAGGAGGAGGCACAGCAGCAACAGAAAAAGCGCATCCTCAACCAGCTGGCACTGGGCGCCCTCGCAAAGGCGGCGCGGACACTGTTCAACACACAGCTGCCGCGTGCCACCGTGGAGCAGTCGCTCCCGCAGCTGCACGACCTGCACCCACAGGAGGACGTGCAGCAGCTCCCGCTGCCGAACGAGACGCCGTTCGTGCACGACGTGAAGCCGGAGCGCGTCAAGGCCGTCATAGTGAAGAAGCTCGGACGCGCAGCGGCACCAGGGCTGGACGGATGGACGCGCGAGCTACTCATCCCGATCACGGAAGACAACGGACTGCTGGCGGAACTGACGACGCTCGTGCAGGACATCCTGGTGGGGAACGTGTCGTCGTCCTTCGCAACGCGCATCCGAGCATGCGTGCTAAGCCCGTTTCGGAAGGAGATGGCAACGCTGAAGGTGCGGCCGATCACACCGGAGTCTGTCCTGGCAAAGCTCGCCTCGCACATCGCCCTCGACAGCGTCGACAAGTCGTTCCGTGCCACGTTCAAAGGGTGGCAGTACGGCGTGTGGGGTGACTCCACGGAGGCCGTGAAAGAGATCCGCGCAGCGTACAAGGACGATGGTGCCGACACGCTGGTCGCACTGGACGCGACAAACGCGTACAACAGGATGTCGCGCAAGCACATCCTAGAAGCGGCGTACGCGCAACCGGCGCTGCGACTGGCCTTTGGAGCGATCAACCTGACGCTCGGAGCGGCTGGGACGTTGGCGCTGTACGAGAACGGCGCGCGAGTGTGCGAGCTCAGATCGACAAGGGGAGTGCGGCAAGGCATGGTACTGAGCCCGCTCCTCTTTGCGAACGGCATGGCGAGCGTGCTTGCACCGATCATGCGGAAGCACCCGCATGTGAGGGTGGTCGCGTACCTGGACGACATCACTGTCGTTGGCAAAAACGCTGCAGTGCAGAACTTCCTGGAGGAGGCGGGTGACGAGCTGTCAAAGATCGGCTTCGACATCAACCCGGCGAAAAGCCACCACCTCTCCAAGCAAAGCGCGCCACCAGCGCTCAACATCGCAGGGACAACGATCCCACTGTCGCGCAAAGTGGTGCGCATCCTCGGTGCGGGCTTCCGCGGTGACGGGCTCCCGGTCGAAGAGTGGGTGTGGGAGAAAACAAGGGAATACGACCACTACTTCGAGAAGCTTGGCTCCGAGTGGCTGCCGCGGCTGTCGCGGCTGCAGCTCCTGCGCGGAGCCACCGTCCCACGCATGAATCACCTTCTCCGCACACACAGGCCAGAGGAGCTGAACCGCGCAACGACGTGGTTCGACGAGGAGGTTCTGCGCACGGCGAAGAGCATCGCCAACGTGAGCGGCCACACCGGGCCGACACAGTGCGAGGAACAGCAGCGAGAGAGCAGCATCACCGAGCTGCTGGTGCGGCTGCCGCTCTCCAAGGGAGGGCTCGGACTGCGCTCTCAGAACGCGATTGCGCAGTTCGCGGCGGAGGCTGTCGGCGTCAAGGACGGGCAGCGCGCGCAGACGGCGGTGGTTGACGCCACGAACCAGACGATCCTCTTCTCTCTCCTCACGGAGCCTGATCGTCTTCTCGTGGAGGCAAACACGGCTGCGGGCGCGACGCGTGCGTTGGTGGACCCGGCGGTGGTGATGCCTGACTACGCAGCGGAGATCATGTTGAAGCAGCGGCTGCTGCAGCGAGTGCTCCCGAGGGGGTGCACGTGCGTGTGCGGGAAGGACGCGGATAACCACCACGTCAACACGTGCAGCCGCATCGACCAAGGTGCACGCATCGAACGTCACAACATGGTGCGAGACGCCATCGTAGTCTGGGCCCGCGAAATCGGCTTCGAGGCCCGAGCGGAACCACCGAACCGCTACGAGACAACGGACGGGATCGCCAACAGCAGGGGTGTTTCCACGACGATCCGGAACAGCCAGCACAAACGGCTGGACGTCGAGATCGCCACGCCAACGGGGAACATGACGACGGACGTCACCATCACGTACCCCGGACGAACGGAGACTGGAGCACTCCCAGTGCAGGAGGCCTTCGCCAACAAGAAGCGCAAGCACGGAGAGATCCAGGAGGCGCTGCACAAGAACTTCGTACCGCTGGCCATGGAGTCGACAGGCGGCATCCACCGCGACGGCTTCAAGTGGCTGCGCGAGGTCGCCGGCACGCGCCAACACCCGTACACCACCAACACGGCACTCAGCATGGTGCTGACACGGATCGCGCAGAACGTGCACATCGGCAACGCACACATCTTCCACGTGGTGGACAAGGCCTTTCTTGAGCTACAGAGGGCCCGCTCCACCGGAAACGTGGTTGGCTGAGCGCGGCAACAGCAGACACACAGAGACGGCAGGAAAGACAAAAGAGCAGGGTGCGAAAAAGAAAAGGAGAGCATGAGGGCCACACCTTATGGTCGACTCCGCCAGGAACGTGTTTGCTATCACGTTTCTGAGGCCCACAGCGTCCGTGATGGGGAGCGCGTGCGCATCTGACAGCGGCAAAGGTACGACGTATCCCCTTTCTGCCCCCGCGTAGGAACTAAAAGAAGCTTGCAGCGTTCATTCCGTGTGACCGCACTTGTCTGTTGCGTGGGAAGATGGAAAACGAAGGCGTGGAACAGGGAGGCCAAGGAGATAGGGAATCATGGCTCGTAAGCAGAAGCCGTCCCTCACACACACGCTCACAAGCATGTGACACTCGTTCCCTACTGTCATGTGCCTCAGGCCCGACTACCTCTCTGTCACGGTCCCTTTTCCCCGTAGACTCGCAGGCGCACAAACACATAAACGTGCTTTGTCCGGTAGTTTCCGTTTCTTGTTTTCCTGTTCCATTTCAATTTTCCTTTCATTTTCATTTTAGTATCAACCCACCAGTTTAATGGGTTTTGTTTTCTTTTCTTCTTTTGTTTCCTGTTAGTGTGTAGGGCAGATCTTGTCGGGAATGAACCACATACACCTATGCCTACCCCGGCTGCCCGAGGTGGTGGTCTCCCTATATAAGTATCAGTTTCTGTACTTTATTGGTATGAGAAGCTTCCGGAACAACCCGGCAGAACTTTTGGGGGGCGGAGCCCTGCTTTTTTTTTTGCCGCGTTTTTTCCGCCACACCCCTCCCCCCTCCTCCCGGCCCCACCCCCGGTTCCACCCGCCGCCTGGCCGCCGGGTGCTCCGCCGACCCCCGGGGCGGGACGCCCGGCGAGACGCTCCCTGCTGCGTGCCTGCGTGCCTGCGCGCCCTCCCGCCGCCCATCCCACGCCTGTGCGGCGAGACGCTCCCTGCTACGCGGCTCCCCGCCCGCGCGCTGCCCGCGGCACACCCGCCACACCACCCACCCGCTGCGCTCCCCTGAGCAACGGGCGAGGTTGTCTAGGACGGGGTGTGTTGCCGCGCATTTCGACACCCCCCTTATTTTGCGTGCCCCGGCTTCCCCTGTGGAAAATGAGGTCAACTAACGCTATATAAGTATCAGTTTCTGTACTTTATTGGTATGAGAAGCTTCCGGAACAACCCGGCAGAACTTTTGGGGGGCGGAGCCCTGCTTTTTTTTTTGCCGCGTTTTTTCCGCCACACCCCTCCCCCCTCCTCCCGGCCCCACCCCCGGTTCCACCCGCCGCCTGGCCGCCGGGTGCTCCGCCGACCCCCGGGGCGGGACGCCCGGCGAGACGCTCCCTGCTGCGTGCCTGCGTGCCTGCGCGCCCTCCCGCCGCCCATCCCACGCCTGTGCGGCGAGACGCTCCCTGCTGCGCGGCTCCCCGCCCGCGCGCTGCCCGCGGCACACCCGCCACACCACCCACCCGCTGCGCTCCCCCGAGCAACGGGCGAGGTTGTCTAGGACGGGGTGTGTTGCCGCGCATTTCGACACCCCCCTTATTTTGCGTGCCCCGGCTTCCCCTGTGGAAAATGAGGTCAACTAACGCTATATAAGTATCAGTTTCTGTACTTTATTGGTATGAGAAGCTTCCGGAACAACCCGGCAGAACTTTTGGGGGGCGGAGCCCTGCTTTTTTTTTTGCCGCGTTTTTTCCGCCACACCCCTCCCCCCTCCTCCCGGCCCCACCCCCGGTTCCACCCGCCGCCTGGCCGCCGGGTGCTCCGCCGACCCCCGGGGCGAGACGCTCCCTGCTGCGTGCCTGCGTGCCTGCGCGCCCTCCCGCCGCCCATCCCACGCCTGTGCGGCGAGACGCTCCCTGCTGCGCGGCTCCCCGCCCGCGCGCTGCCCGCGGCACACCCGCCACACCACCCACCCGCTGCGCTCCCCCGAGCAACGGGCGAGGTTGTCTAGGACGGGGTGTGTTGCCGCGCATTTCGACACCCCCCTTATTTTGCGTGCCCCGGCTTCCCCTGTGGAAAATGAGGTCAACTAACGCTATATAAGTATCAGTTTCTGTACTTTATTGGTATGAGAAGCTTCCGGAACAACCCGGCAGAACTTTTGGGGGGCGGAGCCCTGCTTTTTTTTTTGCCGCGTTTTTTCCGCCACACCCCTCCCCCCTCCTCCCGGCCCCACCCCCGGTTCCACCCGCCGCCTGGCCGCCGGGTGCTCCGCCGACCCCCGGGGCGAGACGCTCCCTGCTGCGTGCCTGCGTGCCTGCGCGCCCTCCCGCCGCCCATCCCACGCCTGTGCGGCGAGACGCTCCCTGCTGCGCGGCTCCCCGCCCGCGCGCTGCCCGCGGCACACCCGCCACACCACCCACCCGCTGCGCTCCCCCGAGCAACGGGCGAGGTTGTCTAGGACGGGGTGTGTTGCCGCGCATTTCGACACCCCCCTTATTTTGCGTGCCCCGGCTTCCCCTGTGGAAAATGAGGTCAACTAACGCTATATAAGTATCAGTTTCTGTACTTTATTGGTATGAGAAGCTTCCGGAACAACCCGGCAGAACTTTTGGGGGGCGGAGCCCTGCTTTTTTTTTTGCCGCGTTTTTTCCGCCACACCCCTCCCCCCTCCTCCCGGCCCCACCCCCGGTTCCACCCGCCGCCTGGCCGCCGGGTGCTCCGCCGACCCCCGGGGCGAGACGCTCCCTGCTGCGTGCCTGCGTGCCTGCGCGCCCTCCCGCCGCCCATCCCACGCCTGTGCGGCGAGACGCTCCCTGCTGCGCGGCTCCCCGCCCGCGCGCTGCCCGCGGCACACCCGCCACACCACCCACCCGCTGCGCTCCCCCGAGCAACGGGCGAGGTTGTCTAGGACGGGGTGTGTTGCCGCGCATTTCGACACCCCCCTTATTTTGCGTGCCCCGGCTTCCCCTGTGGAAAATGAGGTCAACTAACGCTATATAAGTATCAGTTTCTGTACCATATTGTCTGAATGCTGGTTCAAATCTCGCTATATAATGGAACTCTAACGCCGTCCTTTTACTTCCCCGCAGCGGGCCTGACGTGCTTAGAGCAAAGCTATATAATCGGACACGAACTAGTGTGCTACTATTTAAACAGTTTTCTAGTCTATAGGTTCTATAACGTAACTTCTAGTATGTTCTCTAAGCTATATAAAACCGGCAAGTCCTTCCCCTAGGGGGAAGGCTAGCGGAGCTGGTTACCCTATATAATCCGGCTGCCTCTGGTGGTAGTCTCGCTATATAAGTATCAGTTTCTGTACTTTATTGGTATGAGAAGCTTCCGGAACAACCCGGCAGAACTTTTGGGGGGCGGAGCCCTGCTTTTTTTTTTGCCGCGTTTTTTCCGCCACACCCCTCCCCCCTCCTCCCGGCCCCACCCCCGGTTCCACCCGCCGCCTGGCCGCCGGGTGCTCCGCCGACCCCCGGGGCGAGACGCTCCCTGCTGCGTGCCTGCGTGCCTGCGCGCCCTCCCGCCGCCCATCCCACGCCTGTGCGGCGAGACGCTCCCTGCTGCGCGGCTCCCCGCCCGCGCGCTGCCCGCGGCACACCCGCCACACCACCCACCCGCTGCGCTCCCCCGAGCAACGGGCGAGGTTGTCTAGGACGGGGTGTGTTGCCGCGCATTTCGACACCCCCCTTATTTTGCGTGCCCCGGCTTCCCCTGTGGAAAATGAGGTCAACTAACGCTATATAAGTATCAGTTTCTGTACTTTATTGGTATGAGAAGCTTCCGGAACAACCCGGCAGAACTTTTGGGGGGCGGAGCCCTGCTTTTTTTTTTGCCGCGTTTTTTCCGCCACACCCCTCCCCCCTCCTCCCGGCCCCACCCCCGGTTCCACCCGCCGCCTGGCCGCCGGGTGCTCCGCCGACCCCCGGGGCGAGACGCTCCCTGCTGCGTGCCTGCGTGCCTGCGCGCCCTCCCGCCGCCCATCCCACGCCTGTGCGGCGAGACGCTCCCTGCTGCGCGGCTCCCCGCCCGCGCGCTGCCCGCGGCACACCCGCCACACCACCCACCCGCTGCGCTCCCCCGAGCAACGGGCGAGGTTGTCTAGGACGGGGTGTGTTGCCGCGCATTTCGACACCCCCCTTATTTTGCGTGCCCCGGCTTCCCCTGTGGAAAATGAGGTCAACTAACGCTATATAAGTATCAGTTTCTGTACCATATTGTCTGAATGCTGGTTCAAATCTCGCTATATAATGGAACTCTAACGCCGTCCTTTTACTTCCCCGCAGCGGGCCTGACGTGCTTAGAGCAAAGCTATATAATCGGACACGAACTAGTGTGCTACTATTTAAACAGTTTTCTAGTCTATAGGTTCTATAACGTAACTTCTAGTATGTTCTCTAAGCTATATAAAACCGGCAAGTCCTTCCCCTAGGGGGAAGGCTAGCGGAGCTGGTTACCCTATATAATCCGGCTGCCTCTGGTGGTAGTCTCGCTATATAAGTATCAGTTTCTGTACTTTATTGGTATGAGAAGCTTCCGGAACAACCCGGCAGAACTTTTGGGGGGCGGAGCCCTGCTTTTTTTTTTGCCGCGTTTTTTCCGCCACACCCCTCCCCCCTCCTCCCGGCCCCACCCCCGGTTCCACCCGCCGCCTGGCCGCCGGGTGCTCCGCCGACCCCCGGGGCGAGACGCTCCCTGCTGCGTGCCTGCGTGCCTGCGCGCCCTCCCGCCGCCCATCCCACGCCTGTGCGGCGAGACGCTCCCTGCTGCGCGGCTCCCCGCCCGCGCGCTGCCCGCGGCACACCCGCCACACCACCCACCCGCTGCGCTCCCCCGAGCAACGGGCGAGGTTGTCTAGGACGGGGTGTGTTGCCGCGCATTTCGACACCCCCCTTATTTTGCGTGCCCCGGCTTCCCCTGTGGAAAATGAGGTCAACTAACGCTATATAAGTATCAGTTTCTGTACTTTATTGGTATGAGAAGCTTCCGGAACAACCCGGCAGAACTTTTGGGGGGCGGAGCCCTGCTTTTTTTTTTGCCGCGTTTTTTCCGCCACACCCCTCCCCCCTCCTCCCGGCCCCACCCCCGGTTCCACCCGCCGCCTGGCCGCCGGGTGCTCCGCCGACCCCCGGGGCGAGACGCTCCCTGCTGCGTGCCTGCGTGCCTGCGCGCCCTCCCGCCGCCCATCCCACGCCTGTGCGGCGAGACGCTCCCTGCTGCGCGGCTCCCCGCCCGCGCGCTGCCCGCGGCACACCCGCCACACCACCCACCCGCTGCGCTCCCCCGAGCAACGGGCGAGGTTGTCTAGGACGGGGTGTGTTGCCGCGCATTTCGACACCCCCCTTATTTTGCGTGCCCCGGCTTCCCCTGTGGAAAATGAGGTCAACTAACGCTATATAAGTATCAGTTTCTGTACCATATTGTCTGAATGCTGGTTCAAATCTCGCTATATAATGGAACTCTAACGCCGTCCTTTTACTTCCCCGCAGCGGGCCTGACGTGCTTAGAGCAAAGCTATATAATCGGACACGAACTAGTGTGCTACTATTTAAACAGTTTTCTAGTCTATAGGTTCTATAACGTAACTTCTAGTATGTTCTCTAAGCTATATAAAACCGGCAAGTCCTTCCCCTAGGGGGAAGGCTAGCGGAGCTGGTTACCCTATATAATCCGGCTGCCTCTGGTGGTAGTCTCGCTATATAAGTATCAGTTTCTGTACTTTATTGGTATGAGAAGCTTCCGGAACAACCCGGCAGAACTTTTGGGGGGCGGAGCCCTGCTTTTTTTTTTGCCGCGTTTTTTCCGCCACACCCCTCCCCCCTCCTCCCGGCCCCACCCCCGGTTCCACCCGCCGCCTGGCCGCCGGGTGCTCCGCCGACCCCCGGGGCGAGACGCTCCCTGCTGCGTGCCTGCGTGCCTGCGCGCCCTCCCGCCGCCCATCCCACGCCTGTGCGGCGAGACGCTCCCTGCTACGCGGCTCCCCGCCCGCGCGCTGCCCGCGGCACACCCGCCACACCACCCACCCGCTGCGCTCCCCCGAGCAACGGGCGAGGTTGTCTAGGACGGGGTGTGTTGCCGCGCATTTCGACACCCCCCTTATTTTGCGTGCCCCGGCTTCCCCTGTGGAAAATGAGGTCAACTAACGCTATATAAGTATCAGTTTCTGTACTTTATTGGTATGAGAAGCTTCCGGAACAACCCGGCAGAACTTTTGGGGGGCGGAGCCCTGCTTTTTTTTTTGCCGCGTTTTTTCCGCCACACCCCTCCCCCCTCCTCCCGGCCCCACCCCCGGTTCCACCCGCCGCCTGGCCGCCGGGTGCTCCGCCGACCCCCGGGGCGGGACGCCCGGCGAGACGCTCCCTGCTGCGTGCCTGCGTGCCTGCGCGCCCTCCCGCCGCCCATCCCACGCCTGTGCGGCGAGACGCTCCCTGCTACGCGGCTCCCCGCCCGCGCGCTGCCCGCGGCACACCCGCCACACCACCCACCCGCTGCGCTCCCCCGAGCAACGGGCGAGGTTGTCTAGGACGGGGTGTGTTGCCGCGCATTTCGACACCCCCCTTATTTTGCGTGCCCCGGCTTCCCCTGTGGAAAATGAGGTCAACTAACGCTATATAAGTATCAGTTTCTGTACTTTATTGGTATGAGAAGCTTCCGGAACAACCCGGCAGAACTTTTGGGGGGCGGAGCCCTGCTTTTTTTTTTGCCGCGTTTTTTCCGCCACACCCCTCCCCCCTCCTCCCGGCCCCACCCCCGGTTCCACCCGCCGCCTGGCCGCCGGGTGCTCCGCCGACCCCCGGGGCGAGACGCTCCCTGCTGCGTGCCTGCGTGCCTGCGCGCCCTCCCGCCGCCCATCCCACGCCTGTGCGGCGAGACGCTCCCTGCTGCGCGGCTCCCCGCCCGCGCGCTGCCCGCGGCACACCCGCCACACCACCCACCCGCTGCGCTCCCCCGAGCAACGGGCGAGGTTGTCTAGGACGGGGTGTGTTGCCGCGCATTTCGACACCCCCCTTATTTTGCGTGCCCCGGCTTCCCCTGTGGAAAATGAGGTCAACTAACGCTATATAAGTATCAGTTTCTGTACTTTATTGGTATGAGAAGCTTCCGGAACAACCCGGCAGAACTTTTGGGGGGCGGAGCCCTGCTTTTTTTTTTTGCCGCGTTTTTTCCGCCACACCCCTCCCCCCTCCTCCCGGCCCCACCCCCGGTTCCACCCGCCGCCTGGCCGCCGGGTGCTCCGCCGACCCCCGGGGCGAGACGCTCCCTGCTGCGTGCCTGCGTGCCTGCGCGCCCTCCCGCCGCCCATCCCACGCCTGTGCGGCGAGACGCTCCCTGCTACGCGGCTCCCCGCCCGCGCGCTGCCCGCGGCACACCCGCCACACCACCCACCCGCTGCGCTCCCCCGAGCAACGGGCGAGGTTGTCTAGGACGGGGTGTGTTGCCGCGCATTTCGACACCCCCCTTATTTTGCGTGCCCCGGCTTCCCCTGTGGAAAATGAGGTCAACTAACGCTATATAAGTATCAGTTTCTGTACTTTATTGGTATGAGAAGCTTCCGGAACAACCCGGCAGAACTTTTGGGGGGCGGAGCCCTGCTTTTTTTTTTGCCGCGTTTTTTCCGCCACACCCCTCCCCCCTCCTCCCGGCCCCACCCCCGGTTCCACCCGCCGCCTGGCCGCCGGGTGCTCCGCCGACCCCCGGGGCGAGACGCTCCCTGCTGCGTGCCTGCGTGCCTGCGCGCCCTCCCGCCGCCCATCCCACGCCTGTGCGGCGAGACGCTCCCTGCTGCGCGGCTCCCCGCCCGCGCGCTGCCCGCGGCACACCCGCCACACCACCCACCCGCTGCGCTCCCCCGAGCAACGGGCGAGGTTGTCTAGGACGGGGTGTGTTGCCGCGCATTTCGACACCCCCCTTATTTTGCGTGCCCCGGCTTCCCCTGTGGAAAATGAGGTCAACTAACGCTATATAAGTATCAGTTTCTGTACTTTATTGGTATGAGAAGCTTCCGGAACAACCCGGCAGAACTTTTGGGGGGCGGAGCCCTGCTTTTTTTTTTGCCGCGTTTTTTCCGCCACACCCCTCCCCCCTCCTCCCGGCCCCACCCCCGGTTCCACCCGCCGCCTGGCCGCCGGGTGCTCCGCCGACCCCCGGGGCGGGACGCCCGGCGAGACGCTCCCTGCTGCGTGCCTGCGTGCCTGCGCGCCCTCCCGCCGCCCATCCCACGCCTGTGCGGCGAGACGCTCCCTGCTGCGCGGCTCCCCGCCCGCGCGCTGCCCACGGCACACCCGCCACACCACCCACCCGCTGCGCTCCCCCGAGCAACGGGCGAGGTTGTCTAGGACGGGGTGTGTTGCCGCGCATTTCGACACCCCCCTTATTTTGCGTGCCCCGGCTTCCCCTGTGGAAAATGAGGTCAACTAACGCTATATAAGTATCAGTTTCTGTACTTTATTGGTATGAGAAGCTTCCGGAACAACCCGGCAGAACTTTTGGGGGGCGGAGCCCTGCTTTTTTTTTTGCCGCGTTTTTTCCGCCACACCCCTCCCCCCTCCTCCCGGCCCCACCCCCGGTTCCACCCGCCGCCTGGCCGCCGGGTGCTCCGCCGACCCCCGGGGCGAGACGCTCCCTGCTGCGTGCCTGCGTGCCTGCGCGCCCTCCCGCCGCCCATCCCACGCCTGTGCGGCGAGACGCTCCCTGCTGCGCGGCTCCCCGCCCGCGCGCTGCCCACGGCACACCCGCCACACCACCCACCCGCTGCGCTCCCCCGAGCAACGGGCGAGGTTGTCTAGGACGGGGTGTGTTGCCGCGCATTTCGACACCCCCCTTATTTTGCGTGCCCCGGCTTCCCCTGTGGAAAATGAGGTCAACTAACGCTATATAAGTATCAGTTTCTGTACTTTATTGGTATGAGAAGCTTCCGGAACAACCCGGCAGAACTTTTGGGGGGCGGAGCCCTGCTTTTTTTTTTGCCGCGTTTTTTCCGCCACACCCCTCCCCCCTCCTCCCGGCCCCACCCCCGGTTCCACCCGCCGCCTGGCCGCCGGGTGCTCCGCCGACCCCCGGGGCGAGACGCTCCCTGCTGCGTGCCTGCGTGCCTGCGCGCCCTCCCGCCGCCCATCCCACGCCTGTGCGGCGAGACGCTCCCTGCTACGCGGCTCCCCGCCCGCGCGCTGCCCGCGGCACACCCGCCACACCACCCACCCGCTGCGCTCCCCCGAGCAACGGGCGAGGTTGTCTAGGACGGGGTGTGTTGCCGCGCATTTCGACACCCCGCTTATTTTGCGTGCCCCGGCTTCCCCTGTGGAAAATGAGGTCAACTAACGCTATATAAGTATCAGTTTCTGTACTTTATTGGTATGAGAAGCTTCCGGAACAACCCGGCAGAACTTTTGGGGGGCGGAGCCCTGCTTTTTTTTTTGCCGCGTTTTTTCCGCCACACCCCTCCCCCCTCCTCCCGGCCCCACCCCCGGTTCCACCCGCCGCCTGGCCGCCGGGTGCTCCGCCGACCCCCGGGGCGAGACGCTCCCTGCTGCGTGCCTGCGTGCCTGCGCGCCCTCCCGCCGCCCATCCCACGCCTGTGCGGCGAGACGCTCCCTGCTGCGCGGCTCCCCGCCCGCGCGCTGCCCGCGGCACACCCGCCACACCACCCACCCGCTGCGCTCCCCCGAGCAACGGGCGAGGTTGTCTAGGACGGGGTGTGTTGCCGCGCATTTCGACACCCCCCTTATTTTGCGTGCCCCGGCTTCCCCTGTGGAAAATGAGGTCAACTAACGCTATATAAGTATCAGTTTCTGTACTTTATTGGTATGAGAAGCTTCCGGAACAACCCGGCAGAACTTTTGGGGGGCGGAGCCCTGCTTTTTTTTTTGCCGCGTTTTTTCCGCCACACCCCTCCCCCCTCCTCCCGGCCCCACCCCCGGTTCCACCCGCCGCCTGGCCGCCGGGTGCTCCGCCGACCCCCGGGGCGGGACGCCCGGCGAGACGCTCCCTGCTGCGTGCCTGCGTGCCTGCGCGCCCTCCCGCCGCCCATCCCACGCCTGTGCGGCGAGACGCTCCCTGCTACGCGGCTCCCCGCCCGCGCGCTGCCCGCGGCACACCCGCCACACCACCCACCCGCTGCGCTCCCCCGAGCAACGGGCGAGGTTGTCTAGGACGGGGTGTGTTGCCGCGCATTTCGACACCCCCCTTATTTTGCGTGCCCCGGCTTCCCCTGTGGAAAATGAGGTCAACTAACGCTATATAAGTATCAGTTTCTGTACTTTATTGGTATGAGAAGCTTCCGGAACAACCCGGCAGAACTTTTGGGGGGCGGAGCCCTGCTTTTTTTTTTTGCCGCGTTTTTTCCGCCACACCCCCCCCCCTCCTCCCGGCCCCACCCCCGGTTCCACCCGCCGCCTGGCCGCCGGGTGCTCCGCCGACCCCCGGGGCGGGACGCCCGGCGAGACGCTCCCTGCTGCGTGCCTGCGTGCCTGCGCGCCCTCCCGCCGCCCATCCCACGCCTGTGCGGCGAGACGCTCCCTGCTGCGCGGCTCCCCGCCCGCGCGCTGCCCGCGGCACACCCGCCACACCACCCACCCGCTGCGCTCCCCCGAGCAACGGGCGAGGTTGTCTAGGACGGGGTGTGTTGCCGCGCATTTCGACACCCCCCTTATTTTGCGTGCCCCGGCTTCCCCTGTGGAAAATGAGGTCAACTAACGCTATATAAGTATCAGTTTCTGTACTTTATTGGTATGAGAAGCTTCCGGAACAACCCGGCAGAACTTTTGGGGGGCGGAGCCCTGCTTTTTTTTTTGCCGCGTTTTTTCCGCCACACCCCTCCCCCCTCCTCCCGGCCCCACCCCCGGTTCCACCCGCCGCCTGGCCGCCGGGTGCTCCGCCGACCCCCGGGGCGAGACGCTCCCTGCTGCGTGCCTGCGTGCCTGCGCGCCCTCCCGCCGCCCATCCCACGCCTGTGCGGCGAGACGCTCCCTGCTGCGCGGCTCCCCGCCCGCGCGCTGCCCACGGCACACCCGCCACACCACCCACCCGCTGCGCTCCCCCGAGCAACGGGCGAGGTTGTCTAGGACGGGGTGTGTTGCCGCGCATTTCGACACCCCCCTTATTTTGCGTGCCCCGGCTTCCCCTGTGGAAAATGAGGTCAACTAACGCTATATAAGTATCAGTTTCTGTACTTTATTGGTATGAGAAGCTTCCGGAACAACCCGGCAGAACTTTTGGGGGGCGGAGCCCTGCTTTTTTTTTTGCCGCGTTTTTTCCGCCACACCCCTCCCCCCTCCTCCCGGCCCCACCCCCGGTTCCACCCGCCGCCTGGCCGCCGGGTGCTCCGCCGACCCCCGGGGCGAGACGCTCCCTGCTGCGTGCCTGCGTGCCTGCGCGCCCTCCCGCCGCCCATCCCACGCCTGTGCGGCGAGACGCTCCCTGCTGCGCGGCTCCCCGCCCGCGCGCTGCCCGCGGCACACCCGCCACACCACCCACCCGCTGCGCTCCCCCGAGCAACGGGCGAGGTTGTCTAGGACGGGGTGTGTTGCCGCGCATTTCGACACCCCCCTTATTTTGCGTGCCCCGGCTTCCCCTGTGGAAAATGAGGTCAACTAACGCTATATAAGTATCAGTTTCTGTACCATATTGTCTGAATGCTGGTTCAAATCTCGCTATATAATGGAACTCTAACGCCGTCCTTTTACTTCCCCGCAGCGGGCCTGACGTGCTTAGAGCAAAGCTATATAATCGGACACGAACTAGTGTGCTACTATTTAAACAGTTTTCTAGTCTATAGGTTCTATAACGTAACTTCTAGTATGTTCTCTAAGCTATATAAAACCGGCAAGTCCTTCCCCTAGGGGGAAGGCTAGCGGAGCTGGTTACCCTATATAATCCGGCTGCCTCTGGTGGTAGTCTCGCTATATAAGTATCAGTTTCTGTACTTTATTGGTATGAGAAGCTTCCGGAACAACCCGGCAGAACTTTTGGGGGGCGGAGCCCTGCTTTTTTTTTTGCCGCGTTTTTTCCGCCACACCCCTCCCCCCTCCTCCCGGCCCCACCCCCGGTTCCACCCGCCGCCTGGCCGCCGGGTGCTCCGCCGACCCCCGGGGCGGGACGCCCGGCGAGACGCTCCCTGCTGCGTGCCTGCGTGCCTGCGCGCCCTCCCGCCGCCCATCCCACGCCTGTGCGGCGAGACGCTCCCTGCTACGCGGCTCCCCGCCCGCGCGCTGCCCGCGGCACACCCGCCACACCACCCACCCGCTGCGCTCCCCCGAGCAACGGGCGAGGTTGTCTAGGACGGGGTGTGTTGCCGCGCATTTCGACACCCCCCTTATTTTGCGTGCCCCGGCTTCCCCTGTGGAAAATGAGGTCAACTAACGCTATATAAGTATCAGTTTCTGTACTTTATTGGTATGAGAAGCTTCCGGAACAACCCGGCAGAACTTTTGGGGGGCGGAGCCCTGCTTTTTTTTTTGCCGCGTTTTTTCCGCCACACCCCTCCCCCCTCCTCCCGGCCCCACCCCCGGTTCCACCCGCCGCCTGGCCGCCGGGTGCTCCGCCGACCCCCGGGGCGGGACGCCCGGCGAGACGCTCCCTGCTGCGTGCCTGCGTGCCTGCGCGCCCTCCCGCCGCCCATCCCACGCCTGTGCGGCGAGACGCTCCCTGCTACGCGGCTCCCCGCCCGCGCGCTGCCCGCGGCACACCCGCCACACCACCCACCCGCTGCGCTCCCCCGAGCAACGGGCGAGGTTGTCTAGGACGGGGTGTGTTGCCGCGCATTTCGACACCCCCCTTATTTTGCGTGCCCCGGCTTCCCCTGTGGAAAATGAGGTCAACTAACGCTATATAAGTATCAGTTTCTGTACTTTATTGGTATTTTTAGCTTTTTTGTGTTCTTTTACCACCACCTAAGTAAAAATAGTAGTTATCGCTTGTTTTGTCTTCTTTGTTTTGGTTTCCTGTGCTGGCAGGTCTTTTGCATTGAATTTATAGGAGCTTTTTTGGTTAGTATTCAAGAAAGCAAATTAGTTATCGCTTGTTTTTTCTTTTTTGTTTTGGTTTCCTGTGCTGGCAGGTCTTTTGCATTGAATTTATAGGAGCTTTTTTGGTTAGTATTCAAGAAAGCAAATTAGTTTTCCTTTGTTTTGCTTTCCTTGTTTTGCCTTCTTTCCTGGCAGGTCTTTTTGCGTTTGGCTGAACCAAAAGGCCCATTAAGCTAAACCCCCCCCTCAATAAAGAGAAACAAGACGAGAAACCGCACATTTTTTGTTTCTACGTCGCTTACTGATCCCCTGTACTGGCAGCGCGTTCACCGGTTTCCGTTGGTTAAAAATAAAGGAGAACGAAAGGCCAAAAGAAGGGAAAATAACAAAAACAAAATAAATACTAAATAAATAAAGAAAAAAGAAAAAACCGTAAATTAATAACGGGGCAAAAGGAGCAAAAAGCAACCAAGTAAGAACGTTCACACGGAGAAACTAACTATAACGGGCCCACATATAGTTTTTCGGTCTCCGGTGCTACCGTGTATTGCTCCATTTTGCCCTATTCATCGCTTTTTGACCCGACTCCCAAACATTGACCTGGCTGGGTCACATTTGTACAGACCGACCTTCCTCTTACGTGTGCAGACTCGGTCTTTTCAGCCTTAACCTGTGCGACCTGGTCCTGCATCGGCCACAAACGTGCACAGGCTGGGACTGCTTTACTATAACGTGTGCGGAATTGCACCAGCTGGAGCAACTTTGCTCCACTTTAATCAGAAGGGTGCGTTTTTTCCCGCTTCCGTCCCACGTACACATACTGTCCGGTTGCGCTAGCGTACAAATATATATATATATATATATTGGTGTCTAAAGTGTACATACTCGTACCATTGGTGTCTAAGGTGTACATATTTGTTTCATTGGTGTCTAACGTGTACTTATTTGTTTCATTGGTGTCTAACGTGTACATATTTGTTTCATTGGTGTCTAACGTGTACTTATTTGTTCCATTGGTGTCTAACGTGTACGTATTTGTTTCATTGGTGTCTAACGTGTACTTATTTGTTCCATTGGTGTCTAACGTGTACGTATTTGTTTCATTGGTGTCTAACGTGTACTTATTTGTTCCATTGGTGTCTAACGTGTACATATTTGTTTCATTGGTGTCTAACGTGTACTTATTTGTTCCATTGGTGCCTAACGTGTACTTATTTGTTTCGTTGGTGTCTAACGTGTACTTATTTGTTCCATTGGTGTCTAACGTGTACTTATTTGTTCCATTGGTGTCTAACGTGTACTTATTTGTTCCATTGGTGTCTAACGTGTACATATTTGTTCCATTGGTGTCTAACGTATACATATCTGTTTCATTGGTGTCTAACGTGTACTTATTTGTTCCATTGGTGCCTAACGTGTACTTATTTGTTTCGTTGGTGTCTAACGTGTACTTATTTGTTCCATTGGTGTCTAACGTGTACGTATTTGTTTCATTGGTGTCTAACGTGTACTTATTTGTTCCATTGGTGCCTAACGTGTACTTATTTGTTTCGTTGGTGTCTAACGTGTACTTATTTGTTCCATTGGTGTCTAACGTGTACTTATTTGTTCCATTGGTGTCTAACGTGTACTTATTTGTTCCATTGGTGTCTAACGTGTACATATTTGTTCCATTGGTGTCTAACGTATACATATCTGTTTCATTGGTGTCTAACGTGTACTTATTTGTTTCATTGGTGTCTAACGTGTACTTATTTGTTCCATTGGTGTCTAACGTGTACTTATTTGTTTCATTGGTGTCTACCGTGTACATATCTGTCTCATTGGTGTCTACCGTGTACATATTTGTTTCGTTGGTGTCTAACGTATACATATCTGTTCCATTGGTGTCTAACGTGTACTTATTTGTTCCATTGGTGTCTAACGTGTACTTATTTGTTCCATTGGTGTCTAACGTATACATATCTGTTCCATTGGTGTCTAACGTGTACATATTTGTTTCATTGGTGTCTGACGTGTACTTATTTGTTTCATTGGTGTCTGACGTGTACTTATTTGTTTCATTGGTGTCTAACGTGTACGTATTTGTTTCATTGGTGTCTGACGTGTACGTATTTATTTCATTGGTGTCTAACGTGTACTTATTTGTTCCATTGGTGTCTGACGTGTACATATTTGCTTCATTGGTGTCTAACGTGTACTTATTTGTTTCATTGGTGTCTGACGTGTACTTATTTGTTTCATTGGTGTCTAACGTGTACATATCTGTTCCATTGGTGTCTAACGTGTACATATTTGTTTCATTGGTGTCTGACGTGTACATATTTGCTTCATTGGTGTCTAACGTGTACTTATTTGTTTCATTGGTGTCTGACGTGTACTTATTTGTTTCATTGGTGTCTAACGTGTACATATCTGTTCCATTGGTGTCTAACGTGTACATATTTGTTTCATTGGTGTCTGACGTGTACTTATTTGTTTCATTGGTGTCTGACGTGTACTTATTTGTTCCATTGGTGTCTAACGTGTACTTATTTGTTTCATTGGTGTCTGACGTGTACTTATTTGTTTCGTTGGTGTCTAACGTGTACTTATTTGTTTCATCGGTGTCCAACGTGTACTTATTTGTTCCATTGGTGCCTAACGTGTACTTATTTGTTTCGTTGGTGTCTAACGTGTACTTATTTGTTCCATTGGTGTCTAACGTGTACTTATTTGTTCCATTGGTGTCTAACGTGTACTTATTTGTTCCATTGGTGTCTAACGTGTACTTATTTGTTCCATTGGTGTCTAACGTGTACGTATTTGTTTCATTGGTGTCTAACGTGTACTTATTTGTTCCATTGGTGTCTAACGTGTACGTATTTGTTTCATTGGTGTCTAACGTGTACTTATTTGTTCCATTGGTGTCTAACGTGTACATATTTGTTTCATTGGTGTCTAACGTGTACTTATTTGTTCCATTGGTGCCTAACGTGTACTTATTTGTTTCGTTGGTGTCTAACGTGTACTTATTTGTTCCATTGGTGTCTAACGTGTACTTATTTGTTCCATTGGTGTCTAACGTGTACTTATTTGTTCCATTGGTGTCTAACGTGTACATATTTGTTCCATTGGTGTCTAACGTATACATATCTGTTTCATTGGTGTCTAACGTGTACTTATTTGTTCCATTGGTGTCTAACGTGTACATATTTGTTTCATTGGTGTCTAACGTGTACTTATTTGTTCCATTGGTGCCTAACGTGTACTTATTTGTTTCGTTGGTGTCTAACGTGTACTTATTTGTTCCATTGGTGTCTAACGTGTACTTATTTGTTCCATTGGTGTCTAACGTGTACTTATTTGTTCCATTGGTGTCTAACGTGTACATATTTGTTCCATTGGTGTCTAACGTATACATATCTGTTTCATTGGTGTCTAACGTGTACTTATTTGTTCCATTGGTGCCTAACGTGTACTTATTTGTTTCGTTGGTGTCTAACGTGTACTTATTTGTTCCATTGGTGTCTAACGTGTACGTATTTGTTTCATTGGTGTCTAACGTGTACTTATTTGTTCCATTGGTGCCTAACGTGTACTTATTTGTTTCGTTGGTGTCTAACGTGTACTTATTTGTTCCATTGGTGTCTAACGTGTACTTATTTGTTCCATTGGTGTCTAACGTGTACTTATTTGTTCCATTGGTGTCTAACGTGTACATATTTGTTCCATTGGTGTCTAACGTATACATATCTGTTTCATTGGTGTCTAACGTGTACTTATTTGTTTCATTGGTGTCTAACGTGTACATATCTGTTCCATTGGTGTCTAACGTGTACATATTTGTTTCATTGGTGTCTGACGTGTACATATTTGCTTCATTGGTGTCTAACGTGTACTTATTTGTTTCATTGGTGTCTGACGTGTACTTATTTGTTTCATTGGTGTCTAACGTGTACTTATTTGTTCCATTGGTGTCTAACGTGTACTTATTTGTTCCATTGGTGTCTAACGTGTACTTATTTGTTCCATTGGTGTCTAACGTGTACTTATTTGTTCCATTGGTGTCTAACGTGTACGTATTTGTTTCATTGGTGTCTAACGTGTACATATTTGTTTCATTGGTGTCTGACGTGTACTTATTTGTTTCATTGGTGTCTAACGTGTACATATCTGTTCCATTGGTGTCTAACGTGTACATATTTGTTTCATTGGTGTCTGACGTGTACTTATTTGTTTCGTTGGTGTCTAACGTGTACTTATTTGTTCCATTGGTGTCTAACGTGTACTTATTTGTTCCATTGGTGTCTAACGTGTACTTATTTGTTCCATTGGTGTCTAACGTGTACTTATTTGTTCCATTGGTGTCTAACGTGTACGTATTTGTTTCATTGGTGTCTAACGTGTACATATTTGTTTCATTGGTGTCTGACGTGTACTTATTTGTTTCATTGGTGTCTAACGTGTACATATCTGTTCCATTGGTGTCTAACGTGTACATATTTGTTTCATTGGTGTCTGACGTGTACTTATTTGTTTCATTGGTGTCTGACGTGTACTTATTTGTTCCATTGGTGTCTAACGTGTACTTATTTGTTCCATTGGTGTCTAACGTGTACTTATTTGTTCCATTGGTGTCTAACGTGTACGTATTTGTTTCATTGGTGTCTAACGTGTACTTATTTGTTCCATTGGTGTCTAACGTGTACGTATTTGTTTCATTGGTGTCTAACGTGTACTTATTTGTTCCATTGGTGTCTAACGTGTACATATTTGTTTCATTGGTGTCTAACGTGTACTTATTTGTTCCATTGGTGCCTAACGTGTACTTATTTGTTTCGTTGGTGTCTAACGTGTACTTATTTGTTCCATTGGTGTCTAACGTGTACTTATTTGTTCCATTGGTGTCTAACGTGTACTTATTTGTTCCATTGGTGTCTAACGTGTACATATTTGTTCCATTGGTGTCTAACGTATACATATCTGTTTCATTGGTGTCTAACGTGTACTTATTTGTTCCATTGGTGCCTAACGTGTACTTATTTGTTTCGTTGGTGTCTAACGTGTACTTATTTGTTCCATTGGTGTCTAACGTGTACGTATTTGTTTCATTGGTGTCTAACGTGTACTTATTTGTTCCATTGGTGCCTAACGTGTACTTATTTGTTTCGTTGGTGTCTAACGTGTACTTATTTGTTCCATTGGTGTCTAACGTGTACTTATTTGTTCCATTGGTGTCTAACGTGTACTTATTTGTTCCATTGGTGTCTAACGTGTACATATTTGTTCCATTGGTGTCTAACGTATACATATCTGTTTCATTGGTGTCTAACGTGTACTTATTTGTTCCATTGGTGCCTAACGTGTACTTATTTGTTTCGTTGGTGTCTAACGTGTACTTATTTGTTCCATTGGTGTCTAACGTGTACGTATTTGTTTCATTGGTGTCTAACGTGTACTTATTTGTTCCATTGGTGCCTAACGTGTACTTATTTGTTTCGTTGGTGTCTAACGTGTACTTATTTGTTCCATTGGTGTCTAACGTGTACTTATTTGTTCCATTGGTGTCTAACGTGTACTTATTTGTTCCATTGGTGTCTAACGTGTACTTATTTGTTCCATTGGTGTCTAACGTGTACTTATTTGTTCCATTGGTGTCTAACGTGTACTTATTTGTTCCATTGGTGTCTAACGTATACATATCTGTTCCATTGGTGTCTAACGTGTACATATTTGTTTCATTGGTGTCTGACGTGTACTTATTTGTTTCATTGGTGTCTGACGTGTACTTATTTGTTTCATTGGTGTCTAACGTGTACGTATTTGTTTCATTGGTGTCTGACGTGTACGTATTTATTTCATTGGTGTCTAACGTGTACTTATTTGTTCCATTGGTGTCTGACGTGTACATATTTGCTTCATTGGTGTCTAACGTGTACTTATTTGTTTCATTGGTGTCTGACGTGTACTTATTTGTTTCATTGGTGTCTAACGTGTACATATCTGTTCCATTGGTGTCTAACGTGTACATATTTGTTTCATTGGTGTCTGACGTGTACATATTTGCTTCATTGGTGTCTAACGTGTACTTATTTGTTTCATTGGTGTCTGACGTGTACTTATTTGTTTCATTGGTGTCTAACGTGTACATATCTGTTCCATTGGTGTCTAACGTGTACATATTTGTTTCATTGGTGTCTGACGTGTACTTATTTGTTTCATTGGTGTCTGACGTGTACTTATTTGTTCCATTGGTGTCTAACGTGTACTTATTTGTTTCATTGGTGTCTGACGTGTACTTATTTGTTTCGTTGGTGTCTAACGTGTACTTATTTGTTTCATCGGTGTCCAACGTACACATATCTGTTTCATTGACACCTAACGTACACATATTTGCTTTATTGGCGTCTAACGTGTACTTAATTGTTTCATTGGTGTCTAACGTACGCATACGTGTCGTGTTGTACACTGTCTGTATTTGTATATACATATATATAATTGGATATCTGTTTTTGTTTTTCTGTCTCTCTCTTCTCTCCGTACAGCCCTGCTCTATCAATCCCAGGGCGGATCGGAGAAAAATGCCACTGCCACCGCACGTGCGAACGACAAGGGCGACGGCGTTACCAGCGATGACCGGTAGGCCACCCTTGGCACCTGTACATGGAAGAGAGAATGGCCACAATCGAGCAGTAGAAATGCAGGACCGCGAAGATGAAGGCTTCATCTTTGGGTCGAGCAGCGTCCCGACACCAGCAGACGGGCCGATCTCTCAGACCCAGTTCCGGCTCCTGTTGGAGGAGGTCCTCCGACTACGAAACGCAGTCGAGGAGAGGACCGCGGCAAATCCACCACCACAAACGCAGCAGCTGCAAGCAACACCACGTCCAGCACCCGCAACGACCGCCAGCAACCAAACACAGCCGCAATACGGTGGCACAAAACGGCTACAAGCACAACCGGCGGTACCAACAAACCGCACACCAACGCCACCAGGGTCCCGGTCCGTACCATACCGGGTGGAACCCTTGAACCGCAGCCGCAAGGAAACCAGGTGGGCAACGCCACCACCATATCCGACACTACCGCAGCCGCGAAGCAAAACGGCAACTCGGACACCAGGACCACCACGCCCCGCAACGCCACCAACAACGGCACGACCAAGCGGGACGACGTACGCACAGGCAGCGCGGAGCAGAGCAATAGCGCCAACAACAACACCGCTACGACCCCGAATGCCCAGCAACGCGGCCGAGCAGCGGAAGGTAACACCGATAAGCAGGACGGTGTCCGCGCACGTACGGCTGCCAACGCGCACGGTGCCGCCCGCGCTTCTTACCGAGGAGCAGCGTACAGCAGACCCAGGCTTTACCGAGGTGAGGCCCAACACGCCAAACCACGCGAGGATGCTCAAGTCGCTGGAAAGCACGTACGACGACGCCAAAGAAATTGTGCAGGGCCTCAACATCGAGAGGCATGTCGCAGACAGCATGGCCAAGCACGCCGCCTTCTGCGCGGAGCAGCTACGCTACCACTGCGCCCTCCTCGCCGACACGTACGTGAAGGCGCACCCATGGAACAGACCATTCTGGTACTGCCAGGGAAAAGCGCCGGAAGGCGGTGCGTGCACGTACGCGACGGACTCGGAGGAGAAGATGGCGAACCACATCGCCACACGCCACGCAGGGCAGAAGGTCTCCAAGACGAGACTGGCACTGTCCACCTTCGACGGCGGCGCGGCGAACAACGAGGTCTCGTGCGCGCTGACGGTGGCAGTCGCGATGTGGCAGACGCGCCCCGAAGCACGCCGTGACACGCCGGCCTATAACGCCTTCCGAAGCCAGACCGTCGAGGCGACCGAGAACCTCATCGCCAGCCTCCCGATCAGGCTCCCAACAACGGCGCTCCGTGCGCTACACGCAATCGTGAGTAGCGAAGTGGACACGGAGAGCCGCGATGACAACACGGAGCAGAGCCTCGTCACGATCGGCGGCGAGGTGAATACCGGCTGCGGCGCGGAACCAACCGCGAAACAGCTCGCGAACATGGCACGGGAAAAGGAAAACCATGCGCCGATCCAGACGGCAACGGAGGTGCTGTTCAACATCCTGCCTCCGAGGTGGTCCGACAGAACACAAGGAGTGCGTGACATACCACTGACCATCGGACTGCGGAGCGACAACCACGCCGGCCCGACAACCTTCGTGCTGCACGCGGTTGGGTGCGCAGTATCCCGCAGACACCTGGTGGCGTACGTACGGGAGCTGTGCAGGGAGGACGCGTGCACAACGGAAACGTGGCACAGGTACGACGGCGCAGAGCACACGAGCGGCGCAGCACCGCCGTCGCCTAACGAAGTCGTCCTGCTGCTGTACCGCCGTGCAGACCCACTCCCACAGACGCCACCGACACCGCCGAATACGGAGGCGGGCGAGATCGAGACGCAAGGCCAAGAGGTGGAAGAGGTGGAAGCGGAAGACGACGACAGGTACAGCTTCCAAAGCGACGTCTCTGTCAGCGCAGAAGACGAACGGGAAGACCAGCGGGACAGAGACGAGCTCGGCTGCTTCATCTTTGCCGGCCGCTCCCCTCCGATGTCGCTGCTGGGCGGGTCACCGTCGGAGAGTTCGCTGGACGAAGAAAGGTGTGCACACCGTCTCCCGGAAGAGGACACGGCACCACCAGCGGTGGGATCCGAAGGCGAGAACCGCCTCTTCCACAGCCCGCTAGCAACACCGCGCGAACAGCGCATCCCGGTGCAGGTACCGGAGGGCACGGCAACGACAACGAAGCGACACCGTGCAACGCCGTCGGAGCGAACAACGGACAGCTCCACTGACGGCGGGGAGGCCACCACACGACCGAAGCAGCGACACGAGCTGGAGGACACGCTACACGCAATGCTGGCGAAGATAGCGGGTCAGAACGTCGGCGGGAAGTGGAGAAACGGCCCGGGTGCCGCGCTCGAGGATGTCGTCTACAAAAAGGAAACGTGGACCAACATCTTCACGCGCAGCACGCGCATCATCGAAACGTGCGCGGCATGTGGGTTCGTGCCACCCACAAACAGAACAATCGTGCGCATGATGCTGCTGAACGCGATGGGAGCCGACTGCGACAAAACAGCGGAGGCGGCTATCCGTGAAGCGTTGGACGCGGCAGACCCACCAGACACCACAACGCAGTGCCCGGAGTGTGGCGCACACCGACAGCGCATCCTCGATCACACGACACCCCAGGCGGTCGCGTTCTTCGTCACCGACCGGAGAGGCGTGAGCACCGAGACGCCGATGGCAAACATCCCGCGCATCATCAACGCACCGCACGCCACATCCAGCACCGTGAGCCTCGGACTGGCAGCGGTCATCAGCACGTGCACCGCCCAACGACCGACAGTGTACCGCACCAAGTGGGACGCAAAGAAGCGTACCCTATCGTGGATCCGGATTGGGGAGCGCCAGCGGCACATCCCCGTCGCGAAGAACGAGGTCGCGGGCAACATCCTGGTCTATCTCCCGGCCGCGACGGCACACCAGGACGCCGCAACAACAGCAGACACAGAGACGGACAGCTGGGACGCGGACTCGCTATGGCGAGAAATAGCGCCACGGAAAGGCCAGCACGGCCTGGCAGCACGGCTCTTCGCACCAGCAGGCTGCACAACGGAAGGCGGCACGACAGCAGCAAGGCCGCCGCCTACGACTGCACTGGAAGAAAGGCCGTGGAACTGCGTAAAGGAGCAGCCCGAACCACGCGCAACACCAGACAAGCGGGAGTCGATGCGGACCTTCCTGCAGCACCTCTGCGCGGGAGCCTCCACCGTGTCAGGCAGAGACGCAGTCGAGAGCACACTGCACGGCGCCATCGCAGAACACGAGACATGGGAGGCGCTGTTCTCCTGCGGTGTCGAGACGGAACGTCGATGCCAGAAGTGTGGCCAGCAGGACGACACCGACATCCTCGAGGACACGGCAGTCATCGGCATCCAACTGCCGAACGGGGTAGCACACGCAACCGCACAGGAAGCAATGGGGAGAGCGCTTGGTACACATACCGCGTTCAGCCAACTGCAGTGCGCAGCGTGTGGGGCAAAGAGCGTCATCACCAACAGGCGCCTGCTACGCGACGCCGCGTTCATCGTCATCAAGGACGCAAACAGCAACACCACCACGACGACAGCGGCAGACATACCAAGATCGGTTTGCGTGACTGGCCGGGGCGGGCTGCCACAACCAATGTTGCTGGCAGCCGCGGCATGCTTTGAGAGCGCAGGCGATGCGCAGACGCGCGATACAGGGACACGGGTGTACCTGGCGCCGCCACGCGACACAGAGCCGTGGGACGTGGTCGGGGGAGATGGGAGTCAGGGCGGGAGGAAGCACGCTGCAGACATCGTGGCGCAGGCCTTCCTCTACACAACGGTGGCCGCAGCACCGGCAGCGAACGCCACGCAGGAACACTGGCAAACGGAGGAGGAAGAGGAGGAGCAATGGTGGCAGCACCAGCAGACACAAGACGACAGATTAGAGGAAACCACGCCGCAACAGGAGAATGAAGAGGAAACGGCACCGCCATCACCGCCACCGCCACCACCACCACCACACACCACAACGCACGACAGGCCCACGCGGGAAGAGATCATCGTGGAGGACGTCACAGCCACGAGCGACAACGATGACTTAACGATCGACGTGGACACCACGACGGTTGGGACGGAGACGCCGGTGGTCGCCACGAGCACACCGCTACACGACACAACCGCCGAGCAGATGAGCGAGGAAGTGTTTGTGCCAGCCACACCGCCACCAGCACACAGCCACAACGACAGCAGCAAGGAGAACGAAGAGCCCGCCTCCGACCCCTTCCTCGCACAGACACCGCGCTCCGCCGACATGACGAGGACGGAAGAAGCAGCGGACACGACGGGCAGAACACACGACGAGCAGCAGCAGTTCGCGCACGGCACAAACATGGCAGCAGCACAGGGTGGTGAGAGCATCCTCTGCCCGTTTTGCGTGCACCAACGCAAGTGGGAGCCGAAGGAGCACGGCCAGCACAAGGAGCGCACTCTCTTCGTGCAACACCTCAACAACAAGCACCGCCAGGCACAGCCGGACATCGACCTCCTGAAGGCATACAAGATCGATCGGTGCCTGGTGTGTGGGATGTTTGTCGTGGCGACTGAGCGCGCAAGAGCAGCGCACCGGTGCCGGCGACAGGCGACGACAGCAGCACCACAGAACAGCACCACCGAGCCGCCAGAAGCACAGAGCACCATCAACGCGGTGCGCGACTTCCGCGGAGACACCGCGAGCACGGAGGACGAGGAGTGGATGTCGACAACTCCCTCAGCGTCACGCTGGCTGCACAAGAAGGAGTGGGAGCAATGGCGCTGCACGGTCGGCCGCGTCCTCACCGGGTACACCGCGTCCGCCGCACCGGAGCGATGGAGACGGCAGCTGGAGATGACAACAGTGGTACGCAACAACCTCGGCAAGCAACGGCGCAAGAACGGGAACACCGCCAACGCACCGCCAGCCGACACCACACCGAGAACGGACCAGCAGGGCGGCGCGCCGCAGCAGCGTACGAGAGCAGCGCGGCGGGAGGTGACGGAGGAGGACTGGGGAGCGCCACAAGCTGAAGTGACCACCAACAACGGGACGGCAGGGGCAAAGACGGCAGCCGAGCAACAACAGCCACCACACGAGGACGACGAGGCCGACAACGAGGACGAGGAGGACCGCACGGCGGAGGAGGAGGCACAGCAGCAACAGAAAAAGCGCATCCTCAACCAGCTGGCACTGGGCGCCCTCGCAAAGGCGGCGCGGACACTGTTCAACACACAGCTGCCGCGTGCCACCGTGGAGCAGTCGCTCCCGCAGCTGCACGACCTGCACCCACAGGAGGACGTGCAGCAGCTCCCGCTGCCGAACGAGACGCCGTTCGTGCACGACGTGAAGCCGGAGCGCGTCAAGGCCGTCATAGTGAAGAAGCTCGGACGCGCAGCGGCACCAGGGCTGGACGGATGGACGCGCGAGCTACTCATCCCGATCACGGAAGACAACGGACTGCTGGCGGAACTGACGACGCTCGTGCAGGACATCCTGGTGGGGAACGTGTCGTCGTCCTTCGCAACGCGCATCCGAGCATGCGTGCTAAGCCCGTTTCGGAAGGAGATGGCAACGCTGAAGGTGCGGCCGATCACACCGGAGTCTGTCCTGGCAAAGCTCGCCTCGCACATCGCCCTCGACAGCGTCGACAAGTCGTTCCGTGCCACGTTCAAAGGGTGGCAGTACGGCGTGTGGGGTGACTCCACGGAGGCCGTGAAAGAGATCCGCGCAGCGTACAAGGACGATGGTGCCGACACGCTGGTCGCACTGGACGCGACAAACGCGTACAACAGGATGTCGCGCAAGCACATCCTAGAAGCGGCGTACGCGCAACCGGCGCTGCGACTGGCCTTTGGAGCGATCAACCTGACGCTCGGAGCGGCTGGGACGTTGGCGCTGTACGAGAACGGCGCGCGAGTGTGCGAGCTCAGATCGACAAGGGGAGTGCGGCAAGGCATGGTACTGAGCCCGCTCCTCTTTGCGAACGGCATGGCGAGCGTGCTTGCACCGATCATGCGGAAGCACCCGCATGTGAGGGTGGTCGCGTACCTGGACGACATCACTGTCGTTGGCAAAAACGCTGCAGTGCAGAACTTCCTGGAGGAGGCGGGTGACGAGCTGTCAAAGATCGGCTTCGACATCAACCCGGCGAAAAGCCACCACCTCTCCAAGCAAAGCGCGCCACCAGCGCTCAACATCGCAGGGACAACGATCCCACTGTCGCGCAAAGTGGTGCGCATCCTCGGTGCGGGCTTCCGCGGTGACGGGCTCCCGGTCGAAGAGTGGGTGTGGGAGAAAACAAGGGAATACGACCACTACTTCGAGAAGCTTGGCTCCGAGTGGCTGCCGCGGCTGTCGCGGCTGCAGCTCCTGCGCGGAGCCACCGTCCCACGCATGAATCACCTTCTCCGCACACACAGGCCAGAGGAGCTGAACCGCGCAACGACGTGGTTCGACGAGGAGGTTCTGCGCACGGCGAAGAGCATCGCCAACGTGAGCGGCCACACCGGGCCGACACAGTGCGAGGAACAGCAGCGAGAGAGCAGCATCACCGAGCTGCTGGTGCGGCTGCCGCTCTCCAAGGGAGGGCTCGGACTGCGCTCTCAGAACGCGATTGCGCAGTTCGCGGCGGAGGCTGTCGGCGTCAAGGACGGGCAGCGCGCGCAGACGGCGGTGGTTGACGCCACGAACCAGACGATCCTCTTCTCTCTCCTCACGGAGCCTGATCGTCTTCTCGTGGAGGCAAACACGGCTGCGGGCGCGACGCGTGCGTTGGTGGACCCGGCGGTGGTGATGCCTGACTACGCAGCGGAGATCATGTTGAAGCAGCGGCTGCTGCAGCGAGTGCTCCCGAGGGGGTGCACGTGCGTGTGCGGGAAGGACGCGGATAACCACCACGTCAACACGTGCAGCCGCATCGACCAAGGTGCACGCATCGAACGTCACAACATGGTGCGAGACGCCATCGTAGTCTGGGCCCGCGAAATCGGCTTCGAGGCCCGAGCGGAACCACCGAACCGCTACGAGACAACGGACGGGATCGCCAACAGCAGGGGTGTTTCCACGACGATCCGGAACAGCCAGCACAAACGGCTGGACGTCGAGATCGCCACGCCAACGGGGAACATGACGACGGACGTCACCATCACGTACCCCGGACGAACGGAGACTGGAGCACTCCCAGTGCAGGAGGCCTTCGCCAACAAGAAGCGCAAGCACGGAGAGATCCAGGAGGCGCTGCACAAGAACTTCGTACCGCTGGCCATGGAGTCGACAGGCGGCATCCACCGCGACGGCTTCAAGTGGCTGCGCGAGGTCGCCGGCACGCGCCAACACCCGTACACCACCAACACGGCACTCAGCATGGTGCTGACACGGATCGCGCAGAACGTGCACATCGGCAACGCACACATCTTCCACGTGGTGGACAAGGCCTTTCTTGAGCTACAGAGGGCCCGCTCCACCGGAAACGTGGTTGGCTGAGCGCGGCAACAGCAGACACACAGAGACGGCAGGAAAGACAAAAGAGCAGGGTGCGAAAAAGAAAAGGAGAGCATGAGGGCCACACCTTATGGTCGACTCCGCCAGGAACGTGTTTGCTATCACGTTTCTGAGGCCCACAGCGTCCGTGATGGGGAGCGCGTGCGCATCTGACAGCGGCAAAGGTACGACGTATCCCCTTTCTGCCCCCGCGTAGGAACTAAAAGAAGCTTGCAGCGTTCATTCCGTGTGACCGCACTTGTCTGTTGCGTGGGAAGATGGAAAACGAAGGCGTGGAACAGGGAGGCCAAGGAGATAGGGAATCATGGCTCGTAAGCAGAAGCCGTCCCTCACACACACGCTCACAAGCATGTGACACTCGTTCCCTACTGTCATGTGCCTCAGGCCCGACTACCTCTCTGTCACGGTCCCTTTTCCCCGTAGACTCGCAGGCGCACAAACACATAAACGTGCTTTGTCCGGTAGTTTCCGTTTCTTGTTTTCCTGTTCCATTTCAATTTTCCTTTCATTTTCATTTTAGTATCAACCCACCAGTTTAATGGGTTTTGTTTTCTTTTCTTCTTTTGTTTCCTGTTAGTGTGTAGGGCAGATCTTGTCGGGAATGAACCACATACACCTATGCCTACCCCGGCTGCCCGAGGTGGTGGTCTCCCTATATAAGTATCAGTTTCTGTACTTTATTGGTATGAGAAGCTTCCGGAACAACCCGGCAGAACTTTTGGGGGGCGGAGCCCTGCTTTTTTTTTTGCCGCGTTTTTTCCGCCACACCCCTCCCCCCTCCTCCCGGCCCCACCCCCGGTTCCACCCGCCGCCTGGCCGCCGGGTGCTCCGCCGACCCCCGGGGCGGGACGCCCGGCGAGACGCTCCCTGCTGCGTGCCTGCGTGCCTGCGCGCCCTCCCGCCGCCCATCCCACGCCTGTGCGGCGAGACGCTCCCTGCTACGCGGCTCCCCGCCCGCGCGCTGCCCGCGGCACACCCGCCACACCACCCACCCGCTGCGCTCCCCCGAGCAACGGGCGAGGTTGTCTAGGACGGGGTGTGTTGCCGCGCATTTCGACACCCCCCTTATTTTGCGTGCCCCGGCTTCCCCTGTGGAAAATGAGGTCAACTAACGCTATATAAGTATCAGTTTCTGTACTTTATTGGTATGAGAAGCTTCCGGAACAACCCGGCAGAACTTTTGGGGGGCGGAGCCCTGCTTTTTTTTTTGCCGCGTTTTTTCCGCCACACCCCTCCCCCCTCCTCCCGGCCCCACCCCCGGTTCCACCCGCCGCCTGGCCGCCGGGTGCTCCGCCGACCCCCGGGGCGGGACGCCCGGCGAGACGCTCCCTGCTGCGTGCCTGCGTGCCTGCGCGCCCTCCCGCCGCCCATCCCACGCCTGTGCGGCGAGACGCTCCCTGCTACGCGGCTCCCCGCCCGCGCGCTGCCCGCGGCACACCCGCCACACCACCCACCCGCTGCGCTCCCCCGAGCAACGGGCGAGGTTGTCTAGGACGGGGTGTGTTGCCGCGCATTTCGACACCCCCCTTATTTTGCGTGCCCCGGCTTCCCCTGTGGAAAATGAGGTCAACTAACGCTATATAAGTATCAGTTTCTGTACTTTATTGGTATGAGAAGCTTCCGGAACAACCCGGCAGAACTTTTGGGGGGCGGAGCCCTGCTTTTTTTTTTGCCGCGTTTTTTCCGCCACACCCCTCCCCCCTCCTCCCGGCCCCACCCCCGGTTCCACCCGCCGCCTGGCCGCCGGGTGCTCCGCCGACCCCCGGGGCGGGACGCCCGGCGAGACGCTCCCTGCTGCGTGCCTGCGTGCCTGCGCGCCCTCCCGCCGCCCATCCCACGCCTGTGCGGCGAGACGCTCCCTGCTACGCGGCTCCCCGCCCGCGCGCTGCCCGCGGCACACCCGCCACACCACCCACCCGCTGCGCTCCCCCGAGCAACGGGCGAGGTTGTCTAGGACGGGGTGTGTTGCCGCGCATTTCGACACCCCCCTTATTTTGCGTGCCCCGGCTTCCCCTGTGGAAAATGAGGTCAACTAACGCTATATAAGTATCAGTTTCTGTACTTTATTGGTATGAGAAGCTTCCGGAACAACCCGGCAGAACTTTTGGGGGGCGGAGCCCTGCTTTTTTTTTTGCCGCGTTTTTTCCGCCACACCCCTCCCCCCTCCTCCCGGCCCCACCCCCGGTTCCACCCGCCGCCTGGCCGCCGGGTGCTCCGCCGACCCCCGGGGCGGGACGCCCGGCGAGACGCTCCCTGCTGCGTGCCTGCGTGCCTGCGCGCCCTCCCGCCGCCCATCCCACGCCTGTGCGGCGAGACGCTCCCTGCTACGCGGCTCCCCGCCCGCGCGCTGCCCGCGGCACACCCGCCACACCACCCACCCGCTGCGCTCCCCCGAGCAACGGGCGAGGTTGTCTAGGACGGGGTGTGTTGCCGCGCATTTCGACACCCCCCTTATTTTGCGTGCCCCGGCTTCCCCTGTGGAAAATGAGGTCAACTAACGCTATATAAGTATCAGTTTCTGTACCATATTGTCTGAATGCTGGTTCAAATCTTGCTATATAATGGAACTCTAACGCCGTCCTTTTACTTCCCCGCAGCGGGCCTGACGTGCTTAGAGCAAAGCTATATAATCGGACACGAACTAGTGTGCTAATATTTAAACAGTTTTCTAGTCTATAGGTTCTATAACGTAACTTCTAGTATGTTCTCTAAGCTATATAAAACCGGCAAGTCCTTCCCCTAGGGGGAAGGCTAGCGGAGCTGGTTACCCTATATAATCCGGCTGCCTCTGGTGGTAGTCTCGCTATATAAGTATCAGTTTCTGTACTTTATTGGTATGAGAAGCTTCCGGAACAACCCGGCAGAACTTTTGGGGGGCGGAGCCCTGCTTTTTTTTTTGCCGCGTTTTTTCCGCCACACCCCTCCCCCCTCCTCCCGGCCCCACCCCCGGTTCCACCCGCCGCCTGGCCGCCGGGTGCTCCGCCGACCCCCGGGGCGAGACGCTCCCTGCTGCGTGCCTGCGTGCCTGCGCGCCCTCCCGCCGCCCATCCCACGCCTGTGCGGCGAGACGCTCCCTGCTGCGCGGCTCCCCGCCCGCGCGCTGCCCGCGGCACACCCGCCACACCACCCACCCGCTGCGCTCCCCCGAGCAACGGGCGAGGTTGTCTAGGACGGGGTGTGTTGCCGCGCATTTCGACACCCCCCTTATTTTGCGTGCCCCGGCTTCCCCTGTGGAAAATGAGGTCAACTAACGCTATATAAGTATCAGTTTCTGTACTTTATTGGTATGAGAAGCTTCCGGAACAACCCGGCAGAACTTTTGGGGGGCGGAGCCCTGCTTTTTTTTTTGCCGCGTTTTTTCCGCCACACCCCTCCCCCCTCCTCCCGGCCCCACCCCCGGTTCCACCCGCCGCCTGGCCGCCGGGTGCTCCGCCGACCCCCGGGGCGGGACGCCCGGCGAGACGCTCCCTGCTGCGTGCCTGCGTGCCTGCGCGCCCTCCCGCCGCCCATCCCACGCCTGTGCGGCGAGACGCTCCCTGCTACGCGGCTCCCCGCCCGCGCGCTGCCCGCGGCACACCCGCCACACCACCCACCCGCTGCGCTCCCCCGAGCAACGGGCGAGGTTGTCTAGGACGGGGTGTGTTGCCGCGCATTTCGACACCCCCCTTATTTTGCGTGCCCCGGCTTCCCCTGTGGAAAATGAGGTCAACTAACGCTATATAAGTATCAGTTTCTGTACTTTATTGGTATGAGAAGCTTCCGGAACAACCCGGCAGAACTTTTGGGGGGCGGAGCCCTGCTTTTTTTTTTGCCGCGTTTTTTCCGCCACACCCCTCCCCCCTCCTCCCGGCCCCACCCCCGGTTCCACCCGCCGCCTGGCCGCCGGGTGCTCCGCCGACCCCCGGGGCGGGACGCCCGGCGAGACGCTCCCTGCTGCGTGCCTGCGTGCCTGCGCGCCCTCCCGCCGCCCATCCCACGCCTGTGCGGCGAGACGCTCCCTGCTACGCGGCTCCCCGCCCGCGCGCTGCCCGCGGCACACCCGCCACACCACCCACCCGCTGCGCTCCCCCGAGCAACGGGCGAGGTTGTCTAGGACGGGGTGTGTTGCCGCGCATTTCGACACCCCCCTTATTTTGCGTGCCCCGGCTTCCCCTGTGGAAAATGAGGTCAACTAACGCTATATAAGTATCAGTTTCTGTACCATATTGTCTGAATGCTGGTTCAAATCTTGCTATATAATGGAACTCTAACGCCGTCCTTTTACTTCCCCGCAGCGGGCCTGACGTGCTTAGAGCAAAGCTATATAATCGGACACGAACTAGTGTGCTAATATTTAAACAGTTTTCTAGTCTATAGGTTCTATAACGTAACTTCTAGTATGTTCTCTAAGCTATATAAAACCGGCAAGTCCTTCCCCTAGGGGGAAGGCTAGCGGAGCTGGTTACCCTATATAATCCGGCTGCCTCTGGTGGTAGTCTCGCTATATAAGTATCAGTTTCTGTACTTTATTGGTATGAGAAGCTTCCGGAACAACCCGGCAGAACTTTTGGGGGGCGGAGCCCTGCTTTTTTTTTTGCCGCGTTTTTTCCGCCACACCCCTCCCCCCTCCTCCCGGCCCCACCCCCGGTTCCACCCGCCGCCTGGCCGCCGGGTGCTCCGCCGACCCCCGGGGCGAGACGCTCCCTGCTGCGTGCCTGCGTGCCTGCGCGCCCTCCCGCCGCCCATCCCACGCCTGTGCGGCGAGACGCTCCCTGCTGCGCGGCTCCCCGCCCGCGCGCTGCCCGCGGCACACCCGCCACACCACCCACCCGCTGCGCTCCCCCGAGCAACGGGCGAGGTTGTCTAGGACGGGGTGTGTTGCCGCGCATTTCGACACCCCCCTTATTTTGCGTGCCCCGGCTTCCCCTGTGGAAAATGAGGTCAACTAACGCTATATAAGTATCAGTTTCTGTACTTTATTGGTATGAGAAGCTTCCGGAACAACCCGGCAGAACTTTTGGGGGGCGGAGCCCTGCTTTTTTTTTTGCCGCGTTTTTTCCGCCACACCCCTCCCCCCTCCTCCCGGCCCCACCCCCGGTTCCACCCGCCGCCTGGCCGCCGGGTGCTCCGCCGACCCCCGGGGCGGGACGCCCGGCGAGACGCTCCCTGCTGCGTGCCTGCGTGCCTGCGCGCCCTCCCGCCGCCCATCCCACGCCTGTGCGGCGAGACGCTCCCTGCTACGCGGCTCCCCGCCCGCGCGCTGCCCGCGGCACACCCGCCACACCACCCACCCGCTGCGCTCCCCCGAGCAACGGGCGAGGTTGTCTAGGACGGGGTGTGTTGCCGCGCATTTCGACACCCCCCTTATTTTGCGTGCCCCGGCTTCCCCTGTGGAAAATGAGGTCAACTAACGCTATATAAGTATCAGTTTCTGTACCATATTGTCTGAATGCTGGTTCAAATCTTGCTATATAATGGAACTCTAACGCCGTCCTTTTACTTCCCCGCAGCGGGCCTGACGTGCTTAGAGCAAAGCTATATAATCGGACACGAACTAGTGTGCTAATATTTAAACAGTTTTCTAGTCTATAGGTTCTATAACGTAACTTCTAGTATGTTCTCTAAGCTATATAAAACCGGCAAGTCCTTCCCCTAGGGGGAAGGCTAGCGGAGCTGGTTACCCTATATAATCCGGCTGCCTCTGGTGGTAGTCTCGCTATATAAGTATCAGTTTCTGTACTTTATTGGTATGAGAAGCTTCCGGAACAACCCGGCAGAACTTTTGGGGGGCGGAGCCCTGCTTTTTTTTTTGCCGCGTTTTTTCCGCCACACCCCTCCCCCCTCCTCCCGGCCCCACCCCCGGTTCCACCCGCCGCCTGGCCGCCGGGTGCTCCGCCGACCCCCGGGGCGGGACGCCCGGCGAGACGCTCCCTGCTGCGTGCCTGCGTGCCTGCGCGCCCTCCCGCCGCCCATCCCACGCCTGTGCGGCGAGACGCTCCCTGCTGCGCGGCTCCCCGCCCGCGCGCTGCCCGCGGCACACCCGCCACACCACCCACCCGCTGCGCTCCCCCGAGCAACGGGCGAGGTTGTCTAGGACGGGGTGTGTTGCCGCGCATTTCGACACCCCCCTTATTTTGCGTGCCCCGGCTTCCCCTGTGGAAAATGAGGTCAACTAACGCTATATAAGTATCAGTTTCTGTACTTTATTGGTATGAGAAGCTTCCGGAACAACCCGGCAGAACTTTTGGGGGGCGGAGCCCTGCTTTTTTTTTTGCCGCGTTTTTTCCGCCACACCCCCCCCCCCCCTCCTCCCGGCCCCACCCCCGGTTCCACCCGCCGCCTGGCCGCCGGGTGCTCCGCCGACCCCCGGGGCGAGACGCTCCCTGCTGCGTGCCTGCGTGCCTGCGCGCCCTCCCGCCGCCCATCCCACGCCTGTGCGGCGAGACGCTCCCTGCTGCGCGGCTCCCCGCCCGCGCGCTGCCCGCGGCACACCCGCCACACCACCCACCCGCTGCGCTCCCCCGAGCAACGGGCGAGGTTGTCTAGGACGGGGTGTGTTGCCGCGCATTTCGACACCCCCCTTATTTTGCGTGCCCCGGCTTCCCCTGTGGAAAATGAGGTCAACTAACGCTATATAAGTATCAGTTTCTGTACCATATTGTCTGAATGCTGGTTCAAATCTTGCTATATAATGGAACTCTAACGCCGTCCTTTTACTTCCCCGCAGCGGGCCTGACGTGCTTAGAGCAAAGCTATATAATCGGACACGAACTAGTGTGCTAATATTTAAACAGTTTTCTAGTCTATAGGTTCTATAACGTAACTTCTAGTATGTTCTCTAAGCTATATAAAACCGGCAAGTCCTTCCCCTAGGGGGAAGGCTAGCGGAGCTGGTTACCCTATATAATCCGGCTGCCTCTGGTGGTAGTCTCGCTATATAAGTATCAGTTTCTGTACTTTATTGGTATGAGAAGCTTCCGGAACAACCCGGCAGAACTTTTGGGGGGCGGAGCCCTGCTTTTTTTTTTGCCGCGTTTTTTCCGCCACACCCCTCCCCCCTCCTCCCGGCCCCACCCCCGGTTCCACCCGCCGCCTGGCCGCCGGGTGCTCCGCCGACCCCCGGGGCGAGACGCTCCCTGCTGCGTGCCTGCGTGCCTGCGCGCCCTCCCGCCGCCCATCCCACGCCTGTGCGGCGAGACGCTCCCTGCTGCGCGGCTCCCCGCCCGCGCGCTGCCCGCGGCACACCCGCCACACCACCCACCCGCTGCGCTCCCCCGAGCAACGGGCGAGGTTGTCTAGGACGGGGTGTGTTGCCGCGCATTTCGACACCCCCCTTATTTTGCGTGCCCCGGCTTCCCCTGTGGAAAATGAGGTCAACTAACGCTATATAAGTATCAGTTTCTGTACTTTATTGGTATGAGAAGCTTCCGGAACAACCCGGCAGAACTTTTGGGGGGCGGAGCCCTGCTTTTTTTTTTGCCGCGTTTTTTCCGCCACACCCCTCCCCCCTCCTCCCGGCCCCACCCCCGGTTCCACCCGCCGCCTGGCCGCCGGGTGCTCCGCCGACCCCCGGGGCGGGACGCCCGGCGAGACGCTCCCTGCTGCGTGCCTGCGTGCCTGCGCGCCCTCCCGCCGCCCATCCCACGCCTGTGCGGCGAGACGCTCCCTGCTACGCGGCTCCCCGCCCGCGCGCTGCCCGCGGCACACCCGCCACACCACCCACCCGCTGCGCTCCCCCGAGCAACGGGCGAGGTTGTCTAGGACGGGGTGTGTTGCCGCGCATTTCGACACCCCCCTTATTTTGCGTGCCCCGGCTTCCCCTGTGGAAAATGAGGTCAACTAACGCTATATAAGTATCAGTTTCTGTACCATATTGTCTGAATGCTGGTTCAAATCTTGCTATATAATGGAACTCTAACGCCGTCCTTTTACTTCCCCGCAGCGGGCCTGACGTGCTTAGAGCAAAGCTATATAATCGGACACGAACTAGTGTGCTAATATTTAAACAGTTTTCTAGTCTATAGGTTCTATAACGTAACTTCTAGTATGTTCTCTAAGCTATATAAAACCGGCAAGTCCTTCCCCTAGGGGGAAGGCTAGCGGAGCTGGTTACCCTATATAATCCGGCTGCCTCTGGTGGTAGTCTCGCTATATAAGTATCAGTTTCTGTACTTTATTGGTATGAGAAGCTTCCGGAACAACCCGGCAGAACTTTTGGGGGGCGGAGCCCTGCTTTTTTTTTTGCCGCGTTTTTTCCGCCACACCCCTCCCCCCTCCTCCCGGCCCCACCCCCGGTTCCACCCGCCGCCTGGCCGCCGGGTGCTCCGCCGACCCCCGGGGCGAGACGCTCCCTGCTGCGTGCCTGCGTGCCTGCGCGCCCTCCCGCCGCCCATCCCACGCCTGTGCGGCGAGACGCTCCCTGCTGCGCGGCTCCCCGCCCGCGCGCTGCCCGCGGCACACCCGCCACACCACCCACCCGCTGCGCTCCCCCGAGCAACGGGCGAGGTTGTCTAGGACGGGGTGTGTTGCCGCGCATTTCGACACCCCCCTTATTTTGCGTGCCCCGGCTTCCCCTGTGGAAAATGAGGTCAACTAACGCTATATAAGTATCAGTTTCTGTACTTTATTGGTATGAGAAGCTTCCGGAACAACCCGGCAGAACTTTTGGGGGGCGGAGCCCTGCTTTTTTTTTTGCCGCGTTTTTTCCGCCACACCCCCCCCCCCTCCTCCCGGCCCCACCCCCGGTTCCACCCGCCGCCTGGCCGCCGGGTGCTCCGCCGACCCCCGGGGCGGGACGCCCGGCGAGACGCTCCCTGCTGCGTGCCTGCGTGCCTGCGCGCCCTCCCGCCGCCCATCCCACGCCTGTGCGGCGAGACGCTCCCTGCTGCGCGGCTCCCCGCCCGCGCGCTGCCCGCGGCACACCCGCCACACCACCCACCCGCTGCGCTCCCCCGAGCAACGGGCGAGGTTGTCTAGGACGGGGTGTGTTGCCGCGCATTTCGACACCCCCCTTATTTTGCGTGCCCCGGCTTCCCCTGTGGAAAATGAGGTCAACTAACGCTATATAAGTATCAGTTTCTGTACCATATTGTCTGAATGCTGGTTCAAATCTCGCTATATAATGGAACTCTAACGCCGTCCTTTTACTTCCCCGCAGCGGGCCTGACGTGCTTAGAGCAAAGCTATATAATCGGACACGAACTAGTGTGCTACTATTTAAACAGTTTTCTAGTCTATAGGTTCTATAACGTAACTTCTAGTATGTTCTCTAAGCTATATAAAACCGGCAAGTCCTTCCCCTAGGGGGAAGGCTAGCGGAGCTGGTTACCCTATATAATCCGGCTGCCTCTGGTGGTAGTCTCGCTATATAAGTATCAGTTTCTGTACTTTATTGGTATGAGAAGCTTCCGGAACAACCCGGCAGAACTTTTGGGGGGCGGAGCCCTGCTTTTTTTTTTGCCGCGTTTTTTCCGCCACACCCCTCCCCCCTCCTCCCGGCCCCACCCCCGGTTCCACCCGCCGCCTGGCCGCCGGGTGCTCCGCCGACCCCCGGGGCGAGACGCTCCCTGCTGCGTGCCTGCGTGCCTGCGCGCCCTCCCGCCGCCCATCCCACGCCTGTGCGGCGAGACGCTCCCTGCTGCGCGGCTCCCCGCCCGCGCGCTGCCCGCGGCACACCCGCCACACCACCCACCCGCTGCGCTCCCCCGAGCAACGGGCGAGGTTGTCTAGGACGGGGTGTGTTGCCGCGCATTTCGACACCCCCCTTATTTTGCGTGCCCCGGCTTCCCCTGTGGAAAATGAGGTCAACTAACGCTATATAAGTATCAGTTTCTGTACTTTATTGGTATGAGAAGCTTCCGGAACAACCCGGCAGAACTTTTGGGGGGCGGAGCCCTGCTTTTTTTTTTGCCGCGTTTTTTCCGCCACACCCCTCCCCCCTCCTCCCGGCCCCACCCCCGGTTCCACCCGCCGCCTGGCCGCCGGGTGCTCCGCCGACCCCCGGGGCGAGACGCTCCCTGCTGCGTGCCTGCGTGCCTGCGCGCCCTCCCGCCGCCCATCCCACGCCTGTGCGGCGAGACGCTCCCTGCTGCGCGGCTCCCCGCCCGCGCGCTGCCCGCGGCACACCCGCCACACCACCCACCCGCTGCGCTCCCCCGAGCAACGGGCGAGGTTGTCTAGGACGGGGTGTGTTGCCGCGCATTTCGACACCCCCCTTATTTTGCGTGCCCCGGCTTCCCCTGTGGAAAATGAGGTCAACTAACGCTATATAAGTATCAGTTTCTGTACTTTATTGGTATGAGAAGCTTCCGGAACAACCCGGCAGAACTTTTGGGGGGCGGAGCCCTGCTTTTTTTTTTGCCGCGTTTTTTCCGCCACACCCCCCCCCCTCCTCCCGGCCCCACCCCCGGTTCCACCCGCCGCCTGGCCGCCGGGTGCTCCGCCGACCCCCGGGGCGGGACGCCCGGCGAGACGCTCCCTGCTGCGTGCCTGCGTGCCTGCGCGCCCTCCCGCCGCCCATCCCACGCCTGTGCGGCGAGACGCTCCCTGCTGCGCGGCTCCCCGCCCGCGCGCTGCCCGCGGCACACCCGCCACACCACCCACCCGCTGCGCTCCCCCGAGCAACGGGCGAGGTTGTCTAGGACGGGGTGTGTTGCCGCGCATTTCGACACCCCCCTTATTTTGCGTGCCCCGGCTTCCCCTGTGGAAAATGAGGTCAACTAACGCTATATAAGTATCAGTTTCTGTACTTTATTGGTATGAGAAGCTTCCGGAACAACCCGGCAGAACTTTTGGGGGGCGGAGCCCTGCTTTTTTTTTTGCCGCGTTTTTTCCGCCACACCCCTCCCCCCTCCTCCCGGCCCCACCCCCGGTTCCACCCGCCGCCTGGCCGCCGGGTGCTCCGCCGACCCCCGGGGCGAGACGCTCCCTGCTGCGTGCCTGCGTGCCTGCGCGCCCTCCCGCCGCCCATCCCACGCCTGTGCGGCGAGACGCTCCCTGCTGCGCGGCTCCCCGCCCGCGCGCTGCCCGCGGCACACCCGCCACACCACCCACCCGCTGCGCTCCCCCGAGCAACGGGCGAGGTTGTCTAGGACGGGGTGTGTTGCCGCGCATTTCGACACCCCCCTTATTTTGCGTGCCCCGGCTTCCCCTGTGGAAAATGAGGTCAACTAACGCTATATAAGTATCAGTTTCTGTACTTTATTGGTATGAGAAGCTTCCGGAACAACCCGGCAGAACTTTTGGGGGGCGGAGCCCTGCTTTTTTTTTTGCCGCGTTTTTTCCGCCACACCCCTCCCCCCTCCTCCCGGCCCCACCCCCGGTTCCACCCGCCGCCTGGCCGCCGGGTGCTCCGCCGACCCCCGGGGCGAGACGCTCCCTGCTGCGTGCCTGCGTGCCTGCGCGCCCTCCCGCCGCCCATCCCACGCCTGTGCGGCGAGACGCTCCCTGCTGCGCGGCTCCCCGCCCGCGCGCTGCCCGCGGCACACCCGCCACACCACCCACCCGCTGCGCTCCCCCGAGCAACGGGCGAGGTTGTCTAGGACGGGGTGTGTTGCCGCGCATTTCGACACCCCCCTTATTTTGCGTGCCCCGGCTTCCCCTGTGGAAAATGAGGTCAACTAACGCTATATAAGTATCAGTTTCTGTACTTTATTGGTATGAGAAGCTTCCGGAACAACCCGGCAGAACTTTTGGGGGGCGGAGCCCTGCTTTTTTTTTTGCCGCGTTTTTTCCGCCACACCCCTCCCCCCTCCTCCCGGCCCCACCCCCGGTTCCACCCGCCGCCTGGCCGCCGGGTGCTCCGCCGACCCCCGGGGCGGGACGCCCGGCGAGACGCTCCCTGCTGCGTGCCTGCGTGCCTGCGCGCCCTCCCGCCGCCCATCCCACGCCTGTGCGGCGAGACGCTCCCTGCTGCGCGGCTCCCCGCCCGCGCGCTGCCCGCGGCACACCCGCCACACCACCCACCCGCTGCGCTCCCCCGAGCAACGGGCGAGGTTGTCTAGGACGGGGTGTGTTGCCGCGCATTTCGACACCCCCCTTATTTTGCGTGCCCCGGCTTCCCCTGTGGAAAATGAGGTCAACTAACGCTATATAAGTATCAGTTTCTGTACTTTATTGGTATGAGAAGCTTCCGGAACAACCCGGCAGAACTTTTGGGGGGCGGAGCCCTGCTTGTTTTTTTGCCGCGTTTTTTCCGCCACACCCCTCCCCCCTCCTCCCGGCCCCACCCCCGGTTCCACCCGCCGCCTGGCCGCCGGGTGCTCCGCCGACCCCCGGGGCGAGACGCTCCCTGCTGCGTGCCTGCGTGCCTGCGCGCCCTCCCGCCGCCCATCCCACGCCTGTGCGGCGAGACGCTCCCTGCTGCGCGGCTCCCCGCCCGCGCGCTGCCCGCGGCACACCCGCCACACCACCCACCCGCTGCGCTCCCCCGAGCAACGGGCGAGGTTGTCTAGGACGGGGTGTGTTGCCGCGCATTTCGACACCCCCCTTATTTTGCGTGCCCCGGCTTCCCCTGTGGAAAATGAGGTCAACTAACGCTATATAAGTATCAGTTTCTGTACTTTATTGGTATGAGAAGCTTCCGGAACAACCCGGCAGAACTTTTGGGGGGCGGAGCCCTGCTTTTTTTTTTGCCGCGTTTTTTCCGCCACACCCCTCCCCCCTCCTCCCGGCCCCACCCCCGGTTCCACCCGCCGCCTGGCCGCCGGGTGCTCCGCCGACCCCCGGGGCGAGACGCTCCCTGCTGCGTGCCTGCGTGCCTGCGCGCCCTCCCGCCGCCCATCCCACGCCTGTGCGGCGAGACGCTCCCTGCTGCGCGGCTCCCCGCCCGCGCGCTGCCCGCGGCACACCCGCCACACCACCCACCCGCTGCGCTCCCCCGAGCAACGGGCGAGGTTGTCTAGGACGGGGTGTGTTGCCGCGCATTTCGACACCCCCCTTATTTTGCGTGCCCCGGCTTCCCCTGTGGAAAATGAGGTCAACTAACGCTATATAAGTATCAGTTTCTGTACTTTATTGGTATGAGAAGCTTCCGGAACAACCCGGCAGAACTTTTGGGGGGCGGAGCCCTGCTTTTTTTTTTGCCGCGTTTTTTCCGCCACACCCCTCCCCCCTCCTCCCGGCCCCACCCCCGGTTCCACCCGCCGCCTGGCCGCCGGGTGCTCCGCCGACCCCCGGGGCGAGACGCTCCCTGCTGCGTGCCTGCGTGCCTGCGCGCCCTCCCGCCGCCCATCCCACGCCTGTGCGGCGAGACGCTCCCTGCTGCGCGGCTCCCCGCCCGCGCGCTGCCCGCGGCACACCCGCCACACCACCCACCCGCTGCGCTCCCCCGAGCAACGGGCGAGGTTGTCTAGGACGGGGTGTGTTGCCGCGCATTTCGACACCCCCCTTATTTTGCGTGCCCCGGCTTCCCCTGTGGAAAATGAGGTCAACTAACGCTATATAAGTATCAGTTTCTGTACTTTATTGGTATGAGAAGCTTCCGGAACAACCCGGCAGAACTTTTGGGGGGCGGAGCCCTGCTTTTTTTTTTGCCGCGTTTTTTCCGCCACACCCCTCCCCCCTCCTCCCGGCCCCACCCCCGGTTCCACCCGCCGCCTGGCCGCCGGGTGCTCCGCCGACCCCCGGGGCGAGACGCTCCCTGCTGCGTGCCTGCGTGCCTGCGCGCCCTCCCGCCGCCCATCCCACGCCTGTGCGGCGAGACGCTCCCTGCTGCGCGGCTCCCCGCCCGCGCGCTGCCCGCGGCACACCCGCCACACCACCCACCCGCTGCGCTCCCCCGAGCAACGGGCGAGGTTGTCTAGGACGGGGTGTGTTGCCGCGCATTTCGACACCCCCCTTATTTTGCGTGCCCCGGCTTCCCCTGTGGAAAATGAGGTCAACTAACGCTATATAAGTATCAGTTTCTGTACTTTATTGGTATGAGAAGCTTCCGGAACAACCCGGCAGAACTTTTGGGGGGCGGAGCCCTGCTTTTTTTTTTGCCGCGTTTTTTCCGCCACACCCCTCCCCCCTCCTCCCGGCCCCACCCCCGGTTCCACCCGCCGCCTGGCCGCCGGGTGCTCCGCCGACCCCCGGGGCGAGACGCTCCCTGCTGCGTGCCTGCGTGCCTGCGCGCCCTCCCGCCGCCCATCCCACGCCTGTGCGGCGAGACGCTCCCTGCTGCGCGGCTCCCCGCCCGCGCGCTGCCCGCGGCACACCCGCCACACCACCCACCCGCTGCGCTCCCCCGAGCAACGGGCGAGGTTGTCTAGGACGGGGTGTGTTGCCGCGCATTTCGACACCCCCCTTATTTTGCGTGCCCCGGCTTCCCCTGTGGAAAATGAGGTCAACTAACGCTATATAAGTATCAGTTTCTGTACTTTATTGGTATGAGAAGCTTCCGGAACAACCCGGCAGAACTTTTGGGGGGCGGAGCCCTGCTTTTTTTTTTGCCGCGTTTTTTCCGCCACACCCCTCCCCCCTCCTCCCGGCCCCACCCCCGGTTCCACCCGCCGCCTGGCCGCCGGGTGCTCCGCCGACCCCCGGGGCGAGACGCTCCCTGCTGCGTGCCTGCGTGCCTGCGCGCCCTCCCGCCGCCCATCCCACGCCTGTGCGGCGAGACGCTCCCTGCTGCGCGGCTCCCCGCCCGCGCGCTGCCCGCGGCACACCCGCCACACCACCCACCCGCTGCGCTCCCCCGAGCAACGGGCGAGGTTGTCTAGGACGGGGTGTGTTGCCGCGCATTTCGACACCCCCCTTATTTTGCGTGCCCCGGCTTCCCCTGTGGAAAATGAGGTCAACTAACGCTATATAAGTATCAGTTTCTGTACTTTATTGGTATGAGAAGCTTCCGGAACAACCCGGCAGAACTTTTGGGGGGCGGAGCCCTGCTTTTTTTTTTGCCGCGTTTTTTCCGCCACACCCCTCCCCCCTCCTCCCGGCCCCACCCCCGGTTCCACCCGCCGCCTGGCCGCCGGGTGCTCCGCCGACCCCCGGGGCGAGACGCTCCCTGCTGCGTGCCTGCGTGCCTGCGCGCCCTCCCGCCGCCCATCCCACGCCTGTGCGGCGAGACGCTCCCTGCTGCGCGGCTCCCCGCCCGCGCGCTGCCCGCGGCACACCCGCCACACCACCCACCCGCTGCGCTCCCCCGAGCAACGGGCGAGGTTGTCTAGGACGGGGTGTGTTGCCGCGCATTTCGACACCCCCCTTATTTTGCGTGCCCCGGCTTCCCCTGTGGAAAATGAGGTCAACTAACGCTATATAAGTATCAGTTTCTGTACTTTATTGGTATGAGAAGCTTCCGGAACAACCCGGCAGAACTTTTGGGGGGCGGAGCCCTGCTTTTTTTTTTGCCGCGTTTTTTCCGCCACACCCCTCCCCCCTCCTCCCGGCCCCACCCCCGGTTCCACCCGCCGCCTGGCCGCCGGGTGCTCCGCCGACCCCCGGGGCGGGACGCTCCCTGCTGCGTGCCTGCGTGCCTGCGCGCCCTCCCGCCGCCCATCCCACGCCTGTGCGGCGAGACGCTCCCTGCTGCGCGGCTCCCCGCCCGCGCGCTGCCCGCGGCACACCCGCCACACCACCCACCCGCTGCGCTCCCCCGAGCAACGGGCGAGGTTGTCTAGGACGGGGTGTGTTGCCGCGCATTTCGACACCCCCCTTATTTTGCGTGCCCCGGCTTCCCCTGTGGAAAATGAGGTCAACTAACGCTATATAAGTATCAGTTTCTGTACTTTATTGGTATGAGAAGCTTCCGGAACAACCCGGCAGAACTTTTGGGGGGCGGAGCCCTGCTTTTTTTTTTGCCGCGTTTTTTCCGCCACACCCCTCCCCCCTCCTCCCGGCCCCACCCCCGGTTCCACCCGCCGCCTGGCCGCCGGGTGCTCCGCCGACCCCCGGGGCGGGACGCCCGGCGAGACGCTCCCTGCTGCGTGCCTGCGTGCCTGCGCGCCCTCCCGCCGCCCATCCCACGCCTGTGCGGCGAGACGCTCCCTGCTGCGCGGCTCCCCGCCCGCGCGCTGCCCGCGGCACACCCGCCACACCACCCACCCGCTGCGCTCCCCCGAGCAACGGGCGAGGTTGTCTAGGACGGGGTGTGTTGCCGCGCATTTCGACACCCCCCTTATTTTGCGTGCCCCGGCTTCCCCTGTGGAAAATGAGGTCAACTAACGCTATATAAGTATCAGTTTCTGTACTTTATTGGTATGAGAAGCTTCCGGAACAACCCGGCAGAACTTTTGGGGGGCGGAGCCCTGCTTTTTTTTTTGCCGCGTTTTTTCCGCCACACCCCTCCCCCCTCCTCCCGGCCCCACCCCCGGTTCCACCCGCCGCCTGGCCGCCGGGTGCTCCGCCGACCCCCGGGGCGAGACGCTCCCTGCTGCGTGCCTGCGTGCCTGCGCGCCCTCCCGCCGCCCATCCCACGCCTGTGCGGCGAGACGCTCCCTGCTGCGCGGCTCCCCGCCCGCGCGCTGCCCGCGGCACACCCGCCACACCACCCACCCGCTGCGCTCCCCCGAGCAACGGGCGAGGTTGTCTAGGACGGGGTGTGTTGCCGCGCATTTCGACACCCCCCTTATTTTGCGTGCCCCGGCTTCCCCTGTGGAAAATGAGGTCAACTAACGCTATATAAGTATCAGTTTCTGTACTTTATTGGTATGAGAAGCTTCCGGAACAACCCGGCAGAACTTTTGGGGGGCGGAGCCCTGCTTTTTTTTTTGCCGCGTTTTTTCCGCCACACCCCTCCCCCCTCCTCCCGGCCCCACCCCCGGTTCCACCCGCCGCCTGGCCGCCGGGTGCTCCGCCGACCCCCGGGGCGAGACACTCCCTGCTGCGTGCCTGCGTGCCTGCGCGCCCTCCCGCCGCCCATCCCACGCCTGTGCGGCGAGACGCTCCCTGCTGCGCGGCTCCCCGCCCGCGCGCTGCCCGCGGCACACCCGCCACACCACCCACCCGCTGCGCTCCCCCGAGCAACGGGCGAGGTTGTCTAGGACGGGGTGTGTTGCCGCGCATTTCGACACCCCCCTTATTTTGCGTGCCCCGGCTTCCCCTGTGGAAAATGAGGTCAACTAACGCTATATAAGTATCAGTTTCTGTACTTTATTGGTATGAGAAGCTTCCGGAACAACCCGGCAGAACTTTTGGGGGGCGGAGCCCTGCTTTTTTTTTTGCCGCGTTTTTTCCGCCACACCCCTCCCCCCTCCTCCCGGCCCCACCCCCGGTTCCACCCGCCGCCTGGCCGCCGGGTGCTCCGCCGACCCCCGGGGCGGGACGCCCGGCGAGACGCTCCCTGCTGCGTGCCTGCGTGCCTGCGCGCCCTCCCGCCGCCCATCCCACGCCTGTGCGGCGAGACGCTCCCTGCTGCGCGGCTCCCCGCCCGCGCGCTGCCCGCGGCACACCCGCCACACCACCCACCCGCTGCGCTCCCCCGAGCAACGGGCGAGGTTGTCTAGGACGGGGTGTGTTGCCGCGCATTTCGACACCCCCCTTATTTTGCGTGCCCCGGCTTCCCCTGTGGAAAATGAGGTCAACTAACGCTATATAAGTATCAGTTTCTGTACTTTATTGGTATGAGAAGCTTCCGGAACAACCCGGCAGAACTTTTGGGGGGCGGAGCCCTGCTTTTTTTTTTGCCGCGTTTTTTCCGCCACACCCCTCCCCCCTCCTCCCGGCCCCACCCCCGGTTCCACCCGCCGCCTGGCCGCCGGGTGCTCCGCCGACCCCCGGGGCGAGACACTCCCTGCTGCGTGCCTGCGTGCCTGCGCGCCCTCCCGCCGCCCATCCCACGCCTGTGCGGCGAGACGCTCCCTGCTGCGCGGCTCCCCGCCCGCGCGCTGCCCGCGGCACACCCGCCACACCACCCACCCGCTGCGCTCCCCCGAGCAACGGGCGAGGTTGTCTAGGACGGGGTGTGTTGCCGCGCATTTCGACACCCCCCTTATTTTGCGTGCCCCGGCTTCCCCTGTGGAAAATGAGGTCAACTAACGCTATATAAGTATCAGTTTCTGTACTTTATTGGTATGAGAAGCTTCCGGAACAACCCGGCAGAACTTTTGGGGGGCGGAGCCCTGCTTTTTTTTTTGCCGCGTTTTTTCCGCCACACCCCTCCCCCCTCCTCCCGGCCCCACCCCCGGTTCCACCCGCCGCCTGGCCGCCGGGTGCTCCGCCGACCCCCGGGGCGGGACGCCCGGCGAGACGCTCCCTGCTGCGTGCCTGCGTGCCTGCGCGCCCTCCCGCCGCCCATCCCACGCCTGTGCGGCGAGACGCTCCCTGCTGCGCGGCTCCCCGCCCGCGCGCTGCCCGCGGCACACCCGCCACACCACCCACCCGCTGCGCTCCCCCGAGCAACGGGCGAGGTTGTCTAGGACGGGGTGTGTTGCCGCGCATTTCGACACCCCCCTTATTTTGCGTGCCCCGGCTTCCCCTGTGGAAAATGAGGTCAACTAACGCTATATAAGTATCAGTTTCTGTACTTTATTGGTATGAGAAGCTTCCGGAACAACCCGGCAGAACTTTTGGGGGGCGGAGCCCTGCTTTTTTTTTTGCCGCGTTTTTTCCGCCACACCCCTCCCCCCTCCTCCCGGCCCCACCCCCGGTTCCACCCGCCGCCTGGCCGCCGGGTGCTCCGCCGACCCCCGGGGCGGGACGCCCGGCGAGACGCTCCCTGCTGCGTGCCTGCGTGCCTGCGCGCCCTCCCGCCGCCCATCCCACGCCTGTGCGGCGAGACGCTCCCTGCTACGCGGCTCCCCGCCCGCGCGCTGCCCGCGGCACACCCGCCACACCACCCACCCGCTGCGCTCCCCCGAGCAACGGGCGAGGTTGTCTAGGACGGGGTGTGTTGCCGCGCATTTCGACACCCCCCTTATTTTGCGTGCCCCGGCTTCCCCTGTGGAAAATGAGGTCAACTAACGCTATATAAGTATCAGTTTCTGTACCATATTGTCTGAATGCTGGTTCAAATCTTGCTATATAATGGAACTCTAACGCCGTCCTTTTACTTCCCCGCAGCGGGCCTGACGTGCTTAGAGGAAAGCTATATAATCGGACACGAACTAGTGTGCTAATATTTAAACAGTTTTCTAGTCTATAGGTTCTATAACGTAACTTCTAGTATGTTCTCTAAGCTATATAAAACCGGCAAGTCCTTCCCCTAGGGGGAAGGCTAGCGGAGCTGGTTACCCTATATAATCCGGCTGCCTCTGGTGGTAGTCTCGCTATATAAGTATCAGTTTCTGTACTTTATTGGTATGAGAAGCTTCCGGAACAACCCGGCAGAACTTTTGGGGGGCGGAGCCCTGCTTTTTTTTTTGCCGCGTTTTTTCCGCCACACCCCTCCCCCCTCCTCCCGGCCCCACCCCCGGTTCCACCCGCCGCCTGGCCGCCGGGTGCTCCGCCGACCCCCGGGGCGAGACACTCCCTGCTGCGTGCCTGCGTGCCTGCGCGCCCTCCCGCCGCCCATCCCACGCCTGTGCGGCGAGACGCTCCCTGCTGCGCGGCTCCCCGCCCGCGCGCTGCCCGCGGCACACCCGCCACACCACCCACCCGCTGCGCTCCCCCGAGCAACGGGCGAGGTTGTCTAGGACGGGGTGTGTTGCCGCGCATTTCGACACCCCCCTTATTTTGCGTGCCCCGGCTTCCCCTGTGGAAAATGAGGTCAACTAACGCTATATAAGTATCAGTTTCTGTACTTTATTGGTATGAGAAGCTTCCGGAACAACCCGGCAGAACTTTTGGGGGGCGGAGCCCTGCTTTTTTTTTTGCCGCGTTTTTTCCGCCACACCCCTCCCCCCTCCTCCCGGCCCCACCCCCGGTTCCACCCGCCGCCTGGCCGCCGGGTGCTCCGCCGACCCCCGGGGCGGGACGCCCGGCGAGACGCTCCCTGCTGCGTGCCTGCGTGCCTGCGCGCCCTCCCGCCGCCCATCCCACGCCTGTGCGGCGAGACGCTCCCTGCTGCGCGGCTCCCCGCCCGCGCGCTGCCCGCGGCACACCCGCCACACCACCCACCCGCTGCGCTCCCCCGAGCAACGGGCGAGGTTGTCTAGGACGGGGTGTGTTGCCGCGCATTTCGACACCCCCCTTATTTTGCGTGCCCCGGCTTCCCCTGTGGAAAATGAGGTCAACTAACGCTATATAAGTATCAGTTTCTGTACTTTATTGGTATGAGAAGCTTCCGGAACAACCCGGCAGAACTTTTGGGGGGCGGAGCCCTGCTTTTTTTTTTGCCGCGTTTTTTCCGCCACACCCCTCCCCCCTCCTCCCGGCCCCACCCCCGGTTCCACCCGCCGCCTGGCCGCCGGGTGCTCCGCCGACCCCCGGGGCGAGACGCTCCCTGCTGCGTGCCTGCGTGCCTGCGCGCCCTCCCGCCGCCCATCCCACGCCTGTGCGGCGAGACGCTCCCTGCTGCGCGGCTCCCCGCCCGCGCGCTGCCCGCGGCACACCCGCCACACCACCCACCCGCTGCGCTCCCCCGAGCAACGGGCGAGGTTGTCTAGGACGGGGTGTGTTGCCGCGCATTTCGACACCCCCCTTATTTTGCGTGCCCCGGCTTCCCCTGTGGAAAATGAGGTCAACTAACGCTATATAAGTATCAGTTTCTGTACTTTATTGGTATGAGAAGCTTCCGGAACAACCCGGCAGAACTTTTGGGGGGCGGAGCCCTGCTTTTTTTTTTGCCGCGTTTTTTCCGCCACACCCCTCCCCCCTCCTCCCGGCCCCACCCCCGGTTCCACCCGCCGCCTGGCCGCCGGGTGCTCCGCCGACCCCCGGGGCGGGACGCCCGGCGAGACGCTCCCTGCTGCGTGCCTGCGTGCCTGCGCGCCCTCCCGCCGCCCATCCCACGCCTGTGCGGCGAGACGCTCCCTGCTACGCGGCTCCCCGCCCGCGCGCTGCCCGCGGCACACCCGCCACACCACCCACCCGCTGCGCTCCCCCGAGCAACGGGCGAGGTTGTCTAGGACGGGGTGTGTTGCCGCGCATTTCGACACCCCCCTTATTTTGCGTGCCCCGGCTTCCCCTGTGGAAAATGAGGTCAACTAACGCTATATAAGTATCAGTTTCTGTACTTTATTGGTATGAGAAGCTTCCGGAACAACCCGGCAGAACTTTTGGGGGGCGGAGCCCTGCTTTTTTTTTTTGCCGCGTTTTTTCCGCCACACCCCTCCCCCCTCCTCCCGGCCCCACCCCCGGTTCCACCCGCCGCCTGGCCGCCGGGTGCTCCGCCGACCCCCGGGGCGGGACGCCCGGCGAGACGCTCCCTGCTGCGTGCCTGCGTGCCTGCGCGCCCTCCCGCCGCCCATCCCACGCCTGTGCGGCGAGACGCTCCCTGCTGCGCGGCTCCCCGCCCGCGCGCTGCCCGCGGCACACCCGCCACACCACCCACCCGCTGCGCTCCCCCGAGCAACGGGCGAGGTTGTCTAGGACGGGGTGTGTTGCCGCGCATTTCGACACCCCCCTTATTTTGCGTGCCCCGGCTTCCCCTGTGGAAAATGAGGTCAACTAACGCTATATAAGTATCAGTTTCTGTACTTTATTGGTATGAGAAGCTTCCGGAACAACCCGGCAGAACTTTTGGGGGGCGGAGCCCTGCTTTTTTTTTTGCCGCGTTTTTTCCGCCACACCCCTCCCCCCTCCTCCCGGCCCCACCCCCGGTTCCACCCGCCGCCTGGCCGCCGGGTGCTCCGCCGACCCCCGGGGCGAGACGCTCCCTGCTGCGTGCCTGCGTGCCTGCGCGCCCTCCCGCCGCCCATCCCACGCCTGTGCGGCGAGACGCTCCCTGCTACGCGGCTCCCCGCCCGCGCGCTGCCCGCGGCACACCCGCCACACCACCCACCCGCTGCGCTCCCCCGAGCAACGGGCGAGGTTGTCTAGGACGGGGTGTGTTGCCGCGCATTTCGACACCCCCCTTATTTTGCGTGCCCCGGCTTCCCCTGTGGAAAATGAGGTCAACTAACGCTATATAAGTATCAGTTTCTGTACTTTATTGGTATGAGAAGCTTCCGGAACAACCCGGCAGAACTTTTGGGGGGCGGAGCCCTGCTTTTTTTTTTGCCGCGTTTTTTCCGCCACACCCCTCCCCCCTCCTCCCGGCCCCACCCCCGGTTCCACCCGCCGCCTGGCCGCCGGGTGCTCCGCCGACCCCCGGGGCGAGACGCTCCCTGCTGCGTGCCTGCGTGCCTGCGCGCCCTCCCGCCGCCCATCCCACGCCTGTGCGGCGAGACGCTCCCTGCTACGCGGCTCCCCGCCCGCGCGCTGCCCGCGGCACACCCGCCACACCACCCACCCGCTGCGCTCCCCCGAGCAACGGGCGAGGTTGTCTAGGACGGGGTGTGTTGCCGCGCATTTCGACACCCCCCTTATTTTGCGTGCCCCGGCTTCCCCTGTGGAAAATGAGGTCAACTAACGCTATATAAGTATCAGTTTCTGTACTTTATTGGTATGAGAAGCTTCCGGAACAACCCGGCAGAACTTTTGGGGGGCGGAGCCCTGCTTTTTTTTTTGCCGCGTTTTTTCCGCCACACCCCTCCCCCCTCCTCCCGGCCCCACCCCCGGTTCCACCCGCCGCCTGGCCGCCGGGTGCTCCGCCGACCCCCGGGGCGAGACGCTCCCTGCTGCGTGCCTGCGTGCCTGCGCGCCCTCCCGCCGCCCATCCCACGCCTGTGCGGCGAGACGCTCCCTGCTGCGCGGCTCCCCGCCCGCGCGCTGCCCGCGGCACACCCGCCACACCACCCACCCGCTGCGCTCCCCCGAGCAACGGGCGAGGTTGTCTAGGACGGGGTGTGTTGCCGCGCATTTCGACACCCCCCTTATTTTGCGTGCCCCGGCTTCCCCTGTGGAAAATGAGGTCAACTAACGCTATATAAGTATCAGTTTCTGTACTTTATTGGTATGAGAAGCTTCCGGAACAACCCGGCAGAACTTTTGGGGGGCGGAGCCCTGCTTTTTTTTTTGCCGCGTTTTTTCCGCCACACCCCTCCCCCCTCCTCCCGGCCCCACCCCCGGTTCCACCCGCCGCCTGGCCGCCGGGTGCTCCGCCGACCCCCGGGGCGAGACGCTCCCTGCTGCGTGCCTGCGTGCCTGCGCGCCCTCCCGCCGCCCATCCCACGCCTGTGCGGCGAGACGCTCCCTGCTGCGCGGCTCCCCGCCCGCGCGCTGCCCGCGGCACACCCGCCACACCACCCACCCGCTGCGCTCCCCCGAGCAACGGGCGAGGTTGTCTAGGACGGGGTGTGTTGCCGCGCATTTCGACACCCCCCTTATTTTGCGTGCCCCGGCTTCCCCTGTGGAAAATGAGGTCAACTAACGCTATATAAGTATCAGTTTCTGTACTTTATTGGTATGAGAAGCTTCCGGAACAACCCGGCAGAACTTTTGGGGGGCGGAGCCCTGCTTTTTTTTTTGCCGCGTTTTTTCCGCCACACCCCTCCCCCCTCCTCCCGGCCCCACCCCCGGTTCCACCCGCCGCCTGGCCGCCGGGTGCTCCGCCGACCCCCGGGGCGGGACGCCCGGCGAGACGCTCCCTGCTGCGTGCCTGCGTGCCTGCGCGCCCTCCCGCCGCCCATCCCACGCCTGTGCGGCGAGACGCTCCCTGCTGCGCGGCTCCCCGCCCGCGCGCTGCCCGCGGCACACCCGCCACACCACCCACCCGCTGCCCTCCCCCGAGCAACGGGCGAGGTTGTCTAGGACGGGGTGTGTTGCCGCGCATTTCGACACCCCCCTTATTTTGCGTGCCCCGGCTTCCCCTGTGGAAAATGAGGTCAACTAACGCTATATAAGTATCAGTTTCTGTACTTTATTGGTATGAGAAGCTTCCGGAACAACCCGGCAGAACTTTTGGGGGGCGGAGCCCTGCTTTTTTTTTTGCCGCGTTTTTTCCGCCACACCCCTCCCCCCTCCTCCCGGCCCCACCCCCGGTTCCACCCGCCGCCTGGCCGCCGGGTGCTCCGCCGACCCCCGGGGCGAGACGCTCCCTGCTGCGTGCCTGCGTGCCTGCGCGCCCTCCCGCCGCCCGTCCCACGCCTGTGCGGCGAGACGCTCCCTGCTACGCGGCTCCCCGCCCGCGCGCTGCCCGCGGCACACCCGCCACACCACCCACCCGCTGCGCTCCCCCGAGCAACGGGCGAGGTTGTCTAGGACGGGGTGTGTTGCCGCGCATTTCGACACCCCCCTTATTTTGCGTGCCCCGGCTTCCCCTGTGGAAAATGAGGTCAACTAACGCTATATAAGTATCAGTTTCTGTACTTTATTGGTATGAGAAGCTTCCGGAACAACCCGGCAGAACTTTTGGGGGGCGGAGCCCTGCTTTTTTTTTTGCCGCGTTTTTTCCGCCACACCCCTCCCCCCTCCTCCCGGCCCCACCCCCGGTTCCACCCGCCGCCTGGCCGCCGGGTGCTCCGCCGACCCCCGGGGCGAGACGCTCCCTGCTGCGTGCCTGCGTGCCTGCGCGCCCTCCCGCCGCCCATCCCACGCCTGTGCGGCGAGACGCTCCCTGCTGCGCGGCTCCCCGCCCGCGCGCTGCCCGCGGCACACCCGCCACACCACCCACCCGCTGCGCTCCCCCGAGCAACGGGCGAGGTTGTCTAGGACGGGGTGTGTTGCCGCGCATTTCGACACCCCCCTTATTTTGCGTGCCCCGGCTTCCCCTGTGGAAAATGAGGTCAACTAACGCTATATAAGTATCAGTTTCTGTACTTTATTGGTATGAGAAGCTTCCGGAACAACCCGGCAGAACTTTTGGGGGGCGGAGCCCTGCTTTTTTTTTTTGCCGCGTTTTTTCCGCCACACCCCTCCCCCCTCCTCCCGGCCCCACCCCCGGTTCCACCCGCCGCCTGGCCGCCGGGTGCTCCGCCGACCCCCGGGGCGAGACGCTCCCTGCTGCGTGCCTGCGTGCCTGCGCGCCCTCCCGCCGCCCATCCCACGCCTGTGCGGCGAGACGCTCCCTGCTACGCGGCTCCCCGCCCGCGCGCTGCCCGCGGCACACCCGCCACACCACCCACCCGCTGCGCTCCCCCGAGCAACGGGCGAGGTTGTCTAGGACGGGGTGTGTTGCCGCGCATTTCGACACCCCCCTTATTTTGCGTGCCCCGGCTTCCCCTGTGGAAAATGAGGTCAACTAACGCTATATAAGTATCAGTTTCTGTACTTTATTGGTATGAGAAGCTTCCGGAACAACCCGGCAGAACTTTTGGGGGGCGGAGCCCTGCTTTTTTTTTTGCCGCGTTTTTTCCGCCACACCCCTCCCCCCTCCTCCCGGCCCCACCCCCGGTTCCACCCGCCGCCTGGCCGCCGGGTGCTCCGCCGACCCCCGGGGCGAGACGCTCCCTGCTGCGTGCCTGCGTGCCTGCGCGCCCTCCCGCCGCCCATCCCACGCCTGTGCGGCGAGACGCTCCCTGCTGCGCGGCTCCCCGCCCGCGCGCTGCCCGCGGCACACCCGCCACACCACCCACCCGCTGCGCTCCCCCGAGCAACGGGCGAGGTTGTCTAGGACGGGGTGTGTTGCCGCGCATTTCGACACCCCCCTTATTTTGCGTGCCCCGGCTTCCCCTGTGGAAAATGAGGTCAACTAACGCTATATAAGTATCAGTTTCTGTACTTTATTGGTATGAGAAGCTTCCGGAACAACCCGGCAGAACTTTTGGGGGGCGGAGCCCTGCTTTTTTTTTTGCCGCGTTTTTTCCGCCACACCCCTCCCCCCTCCTCCCGGCCCCACCCCCGGTTCCACCCGCCGCCTGGCCGCCGGGTGCTCCGCCGACCCCCGGGGCGAGACGCTCCCTGCTGCGTGCCTGCGTGCCTGCGCGCCCTCCCGCCGCCCATCCCACGCCTGTGCGGCGAGACGCTCCCTGCTGCGCGGCTCCCCGCCCGCGCGCTGCCCGCGGCACACCCGCCACACCACCCACCCGCTGCGCTCCCCCGAGCAACGGGCGAGGTTGTCTAGGACGGGGTGTGTTGCCGCGCATTTCGACACCCCCCTTATTTTGCGTGCCCCGGCTTCCCCTGTGGAAAATGAGGTCAACTAACGCTATATAAGTATCAGTTTCTGTACTTTATTGGTATGAGAAGCTTCCGGAACAACCCGGCAGAACTTTTGGGGGGCGGAGCCCTGCTTTTTTTTTTGCCGCGTTTTTTCCGCCACACCCCTCCCCCCTCCTCCCGGCCCCACCCCCGGTTCCACCCGCCGCCTGGCCGCCGGGTGCTCCGCCGACCCCCGGGGCGGGACGCCCGGCGAGACGCTCCCTGCTGCGTGCCTGCGTGCCTGCGCGCCCTCCCGCCGCCCATCCCACGCCTGTGCGGCGAGACGCTCCCTGCTGCGCGGCTCCCCGCCCGCGCGCTGCCCGCGGCACACCCGCCACACCACCCACCCGCTGCGCTCCCCCGAGCAACGGGCGAGGTTGTCTAGGACGGGGTGTGTTGCCGCGCATTTCGACACCCCCCTTATTTTGCGTGCCCCGGCTTCCCCTGTGGAAAATGAGGTCAACTAACGCTATATAAGTATCAGTTTCTGTACTTTATTGGTATGAGAAGCTTCCGGAACAACCCGGCAGAACTTTTGGGGGGCGGAGCCCTGCTTTTTTTTTTGCCGCGTTTTTTCCGCCACACCCCTCCCCCCTCCTCCCGGCCCCACCCCCGGTTCCACCCGCCGCCTGGCCGCCGGGTGCTCCGCCGACCCCCGGGGCGAGACGCTCCCTGCTGCGTGCCTGCGTGCCTGCGCGCCCTCCCGCCGCCCGTCCCACGCCTGTGCGGCGAGACGCTCCCTGCTACGCGGCTCCCCGCCCGCGCGCTGCCCGCGGCACACCCGCCACACCACCCACCCGCTGCGCTCCCCCGAGCAACGGGCGAGGTTGTCTAGGACGGGGTGTGTTGCCGCGCATTTCGACACCCCCCTTATTTTGCGTGCCCCGGCTTCCCCTGTGGAAAATGAGGTCAACTAACGCTATATAAGTATCAGTTTCTGTACTTTATTGGTATGAGAAGCTTCCGGAACAACCCGGCAGAACTTTTGGGGGGCGGAGCCCTGCTTTTTTTTTTGCCGCGTTTTTTCCGCCACACCCCTCCCCCCTCCTCCCGGCCCCACCCCCGGTTCCACCCGCCGCCTGGCCGCCGGGTGCTCCGCCGACCCCCGGGGCGAGACGCTCCCTGCTGCGTGCCTGCGTGCCTGCGCGCCCTCCCGCCGCCCATCCCACGCCTGTGCGGCGAGACGCTCCCTGCTGCGCGGCTCCCCGCCCGCGCGCTGCCCGCGGCACACCCGCCACACCACCCACCCGCTGCGCTCCCCCGAGCAACGGGCGAGGTTGTCTAGGACGGGGTGTGTTGCCGCGCATTTCGACACCCCCCTTATTTTGCGTGCCCCGGCTTCCCCTGTGGAAAATGAGGTCAACTAACGCTATATAAGTATCAGTTTCTGTACTTTATTGGTATGAGAAGCTTCCGGAACAACCCGGCAGAACTTTTGGGGGGCGGAGCCCTGCTTTTTTTTTTTGCCGCGTTTTTTCCGCCACACCCCTCCCCCCTCCTCCCGGCCCCACCCCCGGTTCCACCCGCCGCCTGGCCGCCGGGTGCTCCGCCGACCCCCGGGGCGAGACGCTCCCTGCTGCGTGCCTGCGTGCCTGCGCGCCCTCCCGCCGCCCATCCCACGCCTGTGCGGCGAGACGCTCCCTGCTGCGCGGCTCCCCGCCCGCGCGCTGCCCGCGGCACACCCGCCACACCACCCACCCGCTGCGCTCCCCCGAGCAACGGGCGAGGTTGTCTAGGACGGGGTGTGTTGCCGCGCATTTCGACACCCCCCTTATTTTGCGTGCCCCGGCTTCCCCTGTGGAAAATGAGGTCAACTAACGCTATATAAGTATCAGTTTCTGTACTTTATTGGTATGAGAAGCTTCCGGAACAACCCGGCAGAACTTTTGGGGGGCGGAGCCCTGCTTTTTTTTTTGCCGCGTTTTTTCCGCCACACCCCTCCCCCCTCCTCCCGGCCCCACCCCCGGTTCCACCCGCCGCCTGGCCGCCGGGTGCTCCGCCGACCCCCGGGGCGAGACGCTCCCTGCTGCGTGCCTGCGTGCCTGTGCGCCCTCCCGCCGCCCATCCCACGCCTGTGCGGCGAGACGCTCCCTGCTGCGCGGCTCCCCGCCCGCGCGCTGCCCGCGGCACACCCGCCACACCACCCACCCGCTGCGCTCCCCCGAGCAACGGGCGAGGTTGTCTAGGACGGGGTGTGTTGCCGCGCATTTCGACACCCCCCTTATTTTGCGTGCCCCGGCTTCCCCTGTGGAAAATGAGGTCAACTAACGCTATATAAGTATCAGTTTCTGTACTTTATTGGTATGAGAAGCTTCCGGAACAACCCGGCAGAACTTTTGGGGGGCGGAGCCCTGCTTTTTTTTTTTGCCGCGTTTTTTCCGCCACACCCCTCCCCCCTCCTCCCGGCCCCACCCCCGGTTCCACCCGCCGCCTGGCCGCCGGGTGCTCCGCCGACCCCCGGGGCGAGACGCTCCCTGCTGCGTGCCTGCGTGCCTGCGCGCCCTCCCGCCGCCCATCCCACGCCTGTGCGGCGAGACGCTCCCTGCTGCGCGGCTCCCCGCCCGCGCGCTGCCCGCGGCACACCCGCCACACCACCCACCCGCTGCGCTCCCCCGAGCAACGGGCGAGGTTGTCTAGGACGGGGTGTGTTGCCGCGCATTTCGACACCCCCCTTATTTTGCGTGCCCCGGCTTCCCCTGTGGAAAATGAGGTCAACTAACGCTATATAAGTATCAGTTTCTGTACTTTATTGTGTACATATTTGTTCCATTGGTGTCTAACGTGTACATATTTGTTCCATTGGTGTCTGACGCGTACTTATTTGTTTCATTGGTGTCTAACGTGTACTTATTTGTTTCATTGGTGTCTAACGTATACACATTTGCTTCATTGGTGTCTAAAGTGTACATATTTGCTTCATTGGTGTCTGACGTGTACTTATTTGTTTCATTGGTGTCTAACGTGTACTTATTTGTTTCATTGGTGTCTAACGTGTACATATTTGTTCCATTGGTGTCTAACGTATACACATTTGTTTCATTGGTGTCTGACGTGTACTTCTTTGCTTCATTGGTGTCTAACGTGTACATATTTGTTTCATTGGTGTCTGACGTGTACTTATTTGTTTCATTGGTGTCTAACGTGTACATATTTGTTACATTGGTGTCTGACGTGTACTTATTTGCTTCACTGGTGTCTAACGTGTACATATTTGTTTCATTGGTGTCTAACGTGTACATATTTGTTACATTGGTGTCTGACGTGTACTTATTTGCTTCACTGGTGTCTAACGTGTACATATTTGTTTCATTGGTGTCTAACGTGTACATATTTGTTACATTGGTGTCTGACGCGTACTTATTTGTTTCATTGGTGTCTAACGTGTACATATTTGTTCCATTGGTGTCTAACGTATACACATTTGTTTCATTGGTGTCTGACGTGTACTTCTTTGCTTCATTGGTGTCTAACGTGTACATATTTGTTTCATTGGTGTCTGACGTGTACTTATTTGTTTCATTGGTGTCTAACGTGTACATATTTGTTACATTGGTGTCTGACGTGTACTTATTTGCTTCACTGGTGTCTAACGTGTACATATTTGTTTCATTGGTGTCTAACGTGTACATATTTGTTACATTGGTGTCTGACGTGTACTTATTTGCTTCACTGGTGTCTAACGTGTACATATTTGTTCCATTGGTGTCTGACGCGTACTTATTTGTTTCATTGGTGTCTAACGTGTACATATTTGTTCCATTGGTGTCTGACGTGTACTTATTTGTTTCATTGGTGTCTAACGTGTACTTATTTGTTTCGTTGGTGTCTAACGTGTACTTATTTGTTTCATTGGTGTCTAACGTGTACTTATCTGTTTCATTGGTGTCTAACGTGTACATATTTGTTCCATTGGTGTCTGACGTGTACTTATTTGCTTCACTGGTGTCTAACGTGTACATATTTGTTCCATTGGTGTCTGACGCGTACTTATTTGTTTCATTGGTGTCTGACGTGTACTTATTTGTTTCATTGGTGTCTAACGTGTACTTATTTGTTTCGTTGGTGTCTAACGTGTACTTATTTGTTTCATTGGTGTCTAACGTGTACTTATTTGTTTCATTGGTGTCTAACGTGTACTTATTTGTTTCATTGGTGTCTAACGTGTACTTATTTGTTTCATTGGTGTCTAACGTGTACTTATTTGTTTCATTGGTGTCTAACGTGTACTTATTTGTTTCATTGGTGTCTAACGTGTACATATTTGTTTCATTGGTGTCTAACGTGTACTTAATTGTTTCATCGGTGTCTAACGTGTACTTATTTGTTTCATTGGTGTCTAACGTGTACTTATTTGTTTCATTGGTGTCTAACGTGTACATATTTGTTTCATTGGTGTCTAACGTGTACTTAATTGTTTCATCGGTGTCTAACGTGTACTTATTTGTTTCATTGGTGTCTAACGTGTACTTATTTGTTTCATTGGTGTCTAACGTGTACTTATTTGTTTCATTGGTGTCTAACGTGTACTTATTTGTTTCATTGGTGTCTAACGTGTACATATTTGTTCCATTGGTGTCTGACGTGTACATATTTGTTTCATTGGTGTCTAACGTGTACTTATTTGTTTCATTGGTGTCTAACGTGTACATATTTGTTTCATTGGTGTCTAACGTGTACTTAATTGTTTCATCGGTGTCTAACGTACGCATACGTGTCGTGTTGTACACTGTCTGTATTTGTATATACATATATATAATTGGATTTCTGTTTATGTTTTTCTGTCTCTCTCTTCTCTCCGTACAGCCCTGCTCTATCAATCCCAGGGCGGATCGGAGAAAAATGCCACTGCCACCGCACGTGCGAACGACAAGGGCGACGGCGTTACCAGCGATGACCGGTAGGCCACCCTTGGCACCCGTACGTGGAAGAGAGGATGGCCACAATCGAGCAGTAGAAATGCAGGACCGCGAAGATGAAGGCTTCATCTTTGGGTCGAGCAGCGTCCCGACACCAGCAGACGGGCCGATCTCTCAGACCCAGTTCCGGCTCCTGTTGGAGGAGGTCCTCCGACTACGAAACGCAGTCGAGGAGAGGACCGCGGCAAATCCACCACCACAAACGCAGCAGCTGCAAGCAACACCACGTCCAGCACCCGCAACGACCGCCAGCAACCAAACACAGCCGCAATACGGTGGCACAAAACGGCTACAAGCACAACCGGCGGTACCAACAAACCGCACACCAACGCCACCAGGGTCCCGGTCCGTACCATACCGGGTGGAACCCCTGAACCGCAGCCGCAAGGAAACCAGGTGGGCAACGCCACCACCATATCCGATACTACCGCAGCCGCGAAGCAAAACGGCAACTCGGACACCAGGACCACCACGCCCCGCAACGCCACCAACAACGGCACGACCAAGCGGGACGACGTACGCACAGGCAGCGCGGAGCAGAGCAATAGCGCCAACAACAACACCACTACGACACCGAATGCCCAGCAACGCGGCCGAGCAGCGGAAGGTAACACCGATAAGCAGGACGGTGTCCGCGCACGTACGGCTGCCAACGCGCACGGTGCCGCCCACGCTTCTTACCGAGGAGCAGCGTACAGCAGACCCAGGCTTTACGGAGGTGAGGCCCAACACGCCAAACCACGCGAGGATGCTCAAGTCGCTGGAAAGCACGTACGACGACGCCAAAGAAATTGTGCAGGGCCTCAACATCGAGAGGCATGTCGCAGACAGCATGGCCAAGCACGCCGCCTTCTGCACGGAGCAGCTACGCTACCACTGCGCCCTCCTCGCCGACACGTACGTGAAGGCGCACCCATGGAACAGACCATTCTGGTACTGCCAGGGAAAAGCGCCGGAAGGCGGCGCGTGCACGTACGCGACGGACTCGGAGGAGAAGATGGCGAACCATATCGCCACACGCCACGCAGGGCAGAAGGTCTCCAAGACGAGACTGGCACTGTCCACCTTCGACGGCGGCGCGGCGAACAACGAGGTCTCGTGCGCGCTGACGGTGGCAGTCGCGATGTGGCAGACGCGCCCCGAAGCACGCCGCGACACGCCGGCCTATAACGCTTTCAGAGGCCAGACCGTCGAGGCGACCGAGAACCTCATCGCCAGCCTCCCGATCAGGCTCCCAACAACGGCGCTCCGTGCGCTACACGCAATCGTGAGTAGCGAAGTGGACACGGAGAGCCGCGATGACAACACGGAGCAGAGCCTCGTCACGATCGGCGGCGAGGTGAATACCGGCTGCGGCGCGGAACCAACCGCGAAACAGCTCGCGAACATGGCACGGGAAAAGGAAAACCATGCGCCGATCCAGACGGCAACGGAGGTGCTGTTCAACATCCTGCCTCCGAGGTGGTCCGACAGAACACAGGGAGTGCGTGACATCCCACTGACCATCGGACTGCGGAGCGACAACCACGCCGGCCCGACAACCTTCGTGCTGCACGCGGTTGGGTGCGCAGTATCCCGCAGACACCTGGTGGCGTACGTACGGGAGCTGTGCAGGGAGGACGCGTGCACAACGGGAACGTGGCACAGGTACGACGGCGCAGAGCACACGAGCGGCGCAGCACCGCCGTCGCCTAACGAAGTCGTCCTGCTGCTGTACCGCCGTGCAGACCCACTCCCACAGACGCCACCGACACCACCGAATACGGAGGCGGGCGAGATCGAGACGCAAGGCCAAGAGGTGGAAGAGGTGGAAGCGGAAGACGACGACAGGTACAGCTTCCAAAGCGACGTCTCCGTCAGCGCAGAAGACGAACGGGAAGACCAGCGGGACAGAGACGAGCTCGGCTGCTTCATCTTTGCCGGCCGCTCCCCTCCGATGTCGCTGCTGGGCGGGTCACCGTCGGAGAGTTCGCTGGACGAAGAAAGGTGTGCACACCCTCTCCCGGAAGAGGACACGGCACCACCAGCGGTGGGATTCGAAGGCGAGAACCGCCTCTTCCACAGCCCGCTAGCAACACCGCGCGAACAGCGCATCCCGGTGCAGGTACCGGAGGGCACGGCAACGACAACGAAGCGACACCGTGCAACGCCGTCGGAGCGAACAACGGACAGCTCCACCGACGGCGGGGAGGCCACCACACGACCGAAGCAGCGACACGAGCTGGAGGATACGCTACACGCAATGCTGGCGAAGATAGCGGGTCAGAACGTCGGCGGGAAGTGGAGCAACGGCCCGGGTGCCGCGCTCGAGGATGTCGTCTACAAAAAGGAAACGTGGACCAACATCTTCACGCGCAGCACGCGCATCATCGAAACGTGCGCGGCATGTGGGTTCGTGCCACCCACAAACAGAACAATCGTGCGCATGATGCTGCTGAACGCGATGGGAGCCGACTGCGACAAAACAGCGGAGGCGGCTATCCGTGAAGCGTTGGACGCGGCAGACCCACCAGACACCACAACGCAGTGTCCGGGGTGTGGCGCACACCGACAGCGCATCCTCGATCACACGACACCCCAGGCGGTCGCGTTCTTCGTCACCGACCGGAGAGGCGTGAGCACCGAGACGCCGATGGCAAACATCCCGCGCATCATCAACGCACCGCACGCCACATCCGGCACCGTGAGCCTCGGACTGGCAGCGGTCATCAGCACGTGCACCGCCCAACGACCGACAGTGTACCGCACCAAGTGGGACGCAAAGAAGCGTACCCTATCGTGGATCCGGATTGGGGAGCGCCAGCGGCACATCCCCGTCGCGAAGAACGAGGTCGCGGGCAACATCCTGGTCTATCTCCCGGCCGCGACGGCACACCAGGACGCCGCAACAACAGCAGACACAGAGACGGACAGCTGGGACGCGGACTCGCTATGGCGAGAAATAGCGCCACGGAAAGGCCAGCACGGCCTGGCAGCACGGCTCTTCGCACCAGCAAGCTGCACAACGGAAGGCGGCACGACAGCAGCGAGGCCGCCGCCTACGACTGCACTGGAAGAAAGGCCGTGGAACTGCGCAAAGGAGCAGCCCGAACCACACGCAACACCCGACAAGCGTGAGTCGATGCGGGCCTTCCTGCAGCACCTCTGCGCGGGAGCCTCCACCGTGTCAGGCAGAGACGCAGTCGAGAGCACACTGCACGGCGCCATCGCAGAACACGAGACATGGGAGGCGCTGTTCTCCTGCGGTGTCGAGACGGAACGTCGATGCCAGAAGTGTGGCCAGCAGGACGACACCGACATCCTCGAGGACACGGCGGTCATCGGCATCCAACTGCCGAACGGGGTAGCACACGCAACCGCACAGGAAGCAATGGGGAGAGCGCTTGGTACACATACCGCGTTCAGCCAACTGCAGTGCGCAGCGTGTGGGGCAAAGAGCGTCATCACCAACAGGCGCCTGCTACGCGACGCCGCGTTCATCGTCATCAAGGACGCAAACAGCAACACCACCACGACGACAGCTGCAGACATACCAAGATCGGTTTGCGTGACTGGCCGGGGCGGGCTGCCACAACCGATGTTGCTGGCAGCCGCGGCATGCTTTGAGAGCGCAGGCGATGCGCAGACGCGCGGTACAGGGACACGGGTGTACCTGGCGCCGCCACGCGACACAGAGCCGTGGAACGTGGTCGGGGGAGATGGGAGTCAGGGCGGGAGGAAGCACGCTGCAGACATCGTGGCGCAGGCCTTCCTCTACACAACGGTGGCCGCAGCACCGGCAGCGACCGCCACGCAGGAACACTGGCAAACGGAGGAGGAAGAGGAGGAGCAATGGCGGCAGCACCAGCAGACACAAGACGACAGATTAGAGGAAACCACGCCGCAACAGGAGAATGAGGAGGAAACGGCACCGCCACCACCACCACCACCACCACCACCACCACCACCACACACCACAACGCACGACAGGCCCACGCGGGAAGAGGTCATCGTGGAGGACGTCACAGCCACGAGCGACAACGATGACTTAACGATCGACGTGGACACCACGACGGTTGGGACGGAGACGCCGGTGGTCGCCACGAGCACACCGTTACACGACACAACCGCCGAACAGATGAGCGAGGAAGTGTTTGTGCCAGCCACACCGCCACCAGCACACAGCCACAACGGCAGCAGCAAGGAGAACGAAGAGCCCGCCTCCGACCCCTTCCTCGCAGAGACACCGCGCTCCGCCGACATGACGATGACGGAAGAAGCAGCGGACACAACGGGCAGAACACACGACGAGCAGCAGCAGTTCGCGCACGGCACAAACATGGCAGCAGCACAGGGTGGTGAGAGCATCCTCTGCCCGTTTTGCGGGCACCAACGCAAGTGGGAGCCGAAGGAGCACGGCCAGCACAAGGAGCGCACTCTCTTCGTGCAACACCTCAACAACAAGCACCGCCAGGCACAGCCGGACATCGACCTCCTGAAGGCATACAAGATCGATCGGTGCCTGGTGTGTGGGATGTTTGTCGTGGCGACTGAGCGCGCAAGAGCAGCGCACCGGTGCCGGCGACAGGCGACGCCAGCAGCACCACAGAACAGCACCACCGAGCCGCCAGAAGCACAGAGCACCATCAACGCGGTGCGCGACTTCCGCGGAGACACCGCGAGCACGGAGGACGAGGAGTGGATGTCAACAACTCCCTCAGCGTCACGCTGGCTGCACAAGAAGGAGTGGGAGCAGTGGCGCTGCACGGTCGGCCGCGTCCTCACCGGGTACACCGCGTCCGCCGCACCGGAGCGATGGAGACGGCAGCTGGAGATGACAACAATGGTACGCAACAACCTCGGCAAGCAACGGCGCAAGAACGGGAACACCGCCAACGCACCGCCAGCCGACACCACACCGACAACGGACCAGCAGGGCGGCGCGCCGCAGCAGCGTACGAGAGCAGCACGGCGGGAGGTGACGGAGGAGGACTGGGGAGCGCCACAAGCTGAAGTGACCACCAACAACGGGACGGCAGGCGCAAAGACGGCAGCCGAGCAACAACAGCCACCACACGAGGACGACGAGGCCGACAACGAGGACGAGGAGGACCGCACGGCGGAGGAGGAGGCACAGCAGCAACAGAAAAAGCGCATCCTCAACCAGCTGGCACTGGGCGCCCTCGCAAAGGCGGCGCGGACACTGTTCAACACACAGCTGCCGCGTGCCACCGTGGAGCAGTCGCTCCCGCAGCTGCACGACCTGCACCCACAGGAGGACGTGCAGCAGCTCCCGCTGCCGAACGAGACGCCGTTCGTGCACGACGTGAAGCCGGAGCGCGTCAAGGCCGTCATAGTGAAGAAGCTCGGACGCGCAGCGGCACCAGGGCTGGACGGATGGACGCGCGAGCTACTCATCCCGATCACGGAAGACAACGGACTGCTGGCGGAACTGACGACGCTCGTGCAGGACATCCTGGTGGGGAACGTGTCGTCGTCCTTCGCAACGCGCATCCGAGCATGCGTGCTAAGCCCGTTTCGGAAGGAGATGGCAACGCTGAAGGTGCGGCCGATCACACCGGAGTCGGTCCTGGCAAAGCTCGCCTCGCACATCGCCCTCGACAGCGTCGACAAGTCGTTCCGTGCCACGTTCAAAGGGTGGCAGTACGGCGTGTGGGGTGACTCCACGGAGGCCGTGAAAGAGATCCGCGCAGCGTACAAGGACGATGGCGCCGACACGCTGGTCGCACTGGACGCGACAAACGCGTACAACAGGATGTCGCGCAAGCACATCCTAGAAGCGGCGTACGCGCAACCGGCGCTGCGACTGGCCTTTGGAGCGATCAACCTGACGCTCGGAGCGGCTGGGACGTTGGCGCTGTACGAGAACGGCGCGCGAGTGTGCGAGCTCAGATCGACAAGGGGAGTGCGGCAAGGCATGGTACTGAGCCCGCTCCTCTTTGCGAACGGCATGGCGAGCGTGCTTGCACCGATCATGCGGAAGCACCCGCATGTGAGGGTGGTTGCGTACCTGGACGACATCACTGTCGTTGGCAAAAACGCTGCAGTGCAGAACTTCCTGGAGGAGGCGGGTGACGAGCTGTCAAAGATCGGCTTCGACATCAACCCGGCGAAAAGCCACCACCTCTCCAAGCAAAGCGCGCCACCAGCGCTCAACATCGCAGGGACAACGATCCCACTGTCGCGCAAAGTGGTGCGCATCCTCGGTGCGGGCTTCCGCGGTGACGGGCTCCCGGTCGAAGAGTGGGTGTGGGAGAAAACAAGGGAATACGACCACTACTTCGAGAAGCTTGGCTCGGAGTGGCTGCCGCGGCTGTCGCGACTGCAGCTCCTGCGCGGAGCCACCGTCCCACGCATGAACCATCTTCTCCGCACACACAGGCCAGAGGAGCTGAACCGCGCAACGACGTGGTTCGACGAGGAGGTTCTGCGCACGGCGAAGAGCATCGCCAACGTGAGCGGCCACACCGGACCGACACAGTGCGAGGAACAGCAGCGAGAGAGCAGCATCACCGAGCTGCTGGTGCGGCTGCCGCTCTCCAAGGGAGGGCTCGGACTGCGCTCTCAGAACGCGATTGCGCAGTTCGCGGCGGAGGCTGTCGGCGTCAAGGACGGGCAGCGCGCGCAGACGGCGGTGGTTGACGCCACGAACCAGACGATCCTCTTCTCTCTCCTCACGGAGCCTGATCGTCTTCTCGTGGAGGCAAACACGGCTGCGGGCGCGACGCGTGCGTTGGTGGACCCGGCGGTGGTGATGCCTGACTACGCAGCGGAGATCATGTTGAAGCAGCGGCTGCTGCAGCGAGTGCTCCCGAGGGGGTGCACGTGCGTGTGCGGGAAGGACGCGGATAACCACCACGTCAACACGTGCAGCCGCATCGACCAAGGTGCACGCATCGAACGTCACAACATGGTGCGAGACGCCATCGTGGTCTGGGCCCGCGAAATCGGCTTCGAGGCCCGAGCGGAACCACCGAACCGCTACGAGACAACGGACGGGATCGCCAACAGCAGGGGTGTTTCCACGACGATCCGGAACAGCCAGCACAAACGGCTGGACGTCGAGATCGCCACGCCGACGGGGAACATGACGACGGACGTCACCATCACGTACCCCGGACGAACGGAGACTGGAGCACTCCCAGTGCAGGAGGCCTTCGCCAACAAGAAGCGCAAGCACGGAGAGATCCAGGAGGCGCTGCACAAGAACTTCGTACCGCTGGCCATGGAGTCGACAGGCGGCATCCACCGCGACGGCTTCAAGTGGCTGCGCGAGGTCGCCGGCACGCGCCAACACCCGTACACCACCAACACGGCACTCAGCATGGTGCTGACACGGATCGCGCAGAACGTGCACATCGGCAACGCACACATCTTCCACGTGGTGGACAAGGCCTTTCTTGAGCTACAGAGGGCCCGCTCCACCGGAAACGTGGTTGGCTGAGCGCGGCAACGGCAGACACACAGAGACGGCAGGGAAGACAAAAGAGCAGGGTGCGGAAAGGAAAAGGAGAGCATGAGGACCACGCTTTATGCTCGACTCTGCTAGGAACGTGTTTGCTTTCACGTTTCTGAGGCCCACAGCGTCCGTGATGGGGAGCGCGTGCGTCTCTGACAGCGGCAAAGGTACGACGTATCCCCTTTCTGCCCCCGCGTAGGAACTAAAAGAAGCTTGCAGCATTCATTCCGTGTGACCGCACTCGTCAGTTGCGTGGGAAGATGGAAAACGAAGCCGTGGAACAGGGAGGCCAAGGAGATAGGGAACCATTGCTCCTAAGCAGAAGCCGTCCCTCACACACACGCTCACAAGCATGTGACACTCTTTCCCTACTGTCATGTGCCTCAGGCCCGACTACCTCTCTGTCACGGTCCCTTTTCCCCGTAGACTCGCAGACGCACAAACACATAAACGTGCTTTTTCCGGTGGTTTCCGTTTCTTGTTTTCCTGTTCCATTTCAATTTTCCTTTCATTTTCATTTTAGCATCAACCCACCAGTTTAATGGGTTTTGTTTTCTTTTCTTCTTTTGTTTCCTGTTAGTGTGTAGGGCAGATCTTGTCGGGAATGAACCACATACACCTATGCCTACCCCGGCTGCCCGAGGTGGTGGTCTCCCCATATAAGTATCAGTTTCTGTACTTTATTGGTATGAGAAGCTTCCGGAACAACCCGGCAGAACTTTTGGGGGGCGGAGCCCTGCTTTTTTTTTTTGCCGCGTTTTTTCCGCCACACCCCTCCCCCCTCCTCCCGGCCCCACCCCCGGTTCCACCCGCCGCCTGGCCGCCGGGTGCTCCGCCGACCCCCGGGGCGAGACGCTCCCTGCTGCGTGCCTGCGTGCCTGCGCGCCCTCCCGCCGCCCATCCCACGCCTGTGCGGCGAGACGCTCCCTGCTACGCGGCTCCCCGCCCGCGCGCTGCCCGCGGCACACCCGCCACACCACCCACCCGCTGCGCTCCCCCGAGCAACGGGCGAGGTTGTCTAGGACGGGGTGTGTTGCCGCGCATTTCGACACCCCCCTTATTTTGCGTGCCCCGGCTTCCCCTGTGGAAAATGAGGTCAACTAACGCTATATAAGTATCAGTTTCTGTACTTTATTGGTATGAGAAGCTTCCGGAACAACCCGGCAGAACTTTTGGGGGGCGGAGCCCTGCTTTTTTTTTTGCCGCGTTTTTTCCGCCACACCCCTCCCCCCTCCTCCCGGCCCCACCCCCGGTTCCACCCGCCGCCTGGCCGCCGGGTGCTCCGCCGACCCCCGGGGCGAGACGCTCCCTGCTGCGTGCCTGCGTGCCTGCGCGCCCTCCCGCCGCCCATCCCACGCCTGTGCGGCGAGACGCTCCCTGCTACGCGGCTCCCCGCCCGCGCGCTGCCCGCGGCACACCCGCCACACCACCCACCCGCTGCGCTCCCCCGAGCAACGGGCGAGGTTGTCTAGGACGGGGTGTGTTGCCGCGCATTTCGACACCCCCCTTATTTTGCGTGCCCCGGCTTCCCCTGTGGAAAATGAGGTCAACTAACGCTATATAAGTATCAGTTTCTGTACTTTATTGGTATGAGAAGCTTCCGGAACAACCCGGCAGAACTTTTGGGGGGCGGAGCCCTGCTTTTTTTTTTGCCGCGTTTTTTCCGCCACACCCCTCCCCCCTCCTCCCGGCCCCACCCCCGGTTCCACCCGCCGCCTGGCCGCCGGGTGCTCCGCCGACCCCCGGGGCGAGACGCTCCCTGCTGCGTGCCTGCGTGCCTGCGCGCCCTCCCGCCGCCCATCCCACGCCTGTGCGGCGAGACGCTCCCTGCTACGCGGCTCCCCGCCCGCGCGCTGCCCGCGGCACACCCGCCACACCACCCACCCGCTGCGCTCCCCCGAGCAACGGGCGAGGTTGTCTAGGACGGGGTGTGTTGCCGCGCATTTCGACACCCCCCTTATTTTGCGTGCCCCGGCTTCCCCTGTGGAAAATGAGGTCAACTAACGCTATATAAGTATCAGTTTCTGTACTTTATTGGTATGAGAAGCTTCCGGAACAACCCGGCAGAACTTTTGGGGGGCGGAGCCCTGCTTTTTTTTTTGCCGCGTTTTTTCCGCCACACCCCTCCCCCCTCCTCCCGGCCCCACCCCCGGTTCCACCCGCCGCCTGGCCGCCGGGTGCTCCGCCGACCCCCGGGGCGAGACGCTCCCTGCTGCGTGCCTGCGTGCCTGCGCGCCCTCCCGCCGCCCATCCCACGCCTGTGCGGCGAGACGCTCCCTGCTACGCGGCTCCCCGCCCGCGCGCTGCCCGCGGCACACCCGCCACACCACCCACCCGCTGCGCTCCCCCGAGCAACGGGCGAGGTTGTCTAGGACGGGGTGTGTTGCCGCGCATTTCGACACCCCCCTTATTTTGCGTGCCCCGGCTTCCCCTGTGGAAAATGAGGTCAACTAACGCTATATAAGTATCAGTTTCTGTACTTTATTGGTATGAGAAGCTTCCGGAACAACCCGGCAGAACTTTTGGGGGGCGGAGCCCTGCTTTTTTTTTTGCCGCGTTTTTTCCGCCACACCCCTCCCCCCTCCTCCCGGCCCCACCCCCGGTTCCACCCGCCGCCTGGCCGCCGGGTGCTCCGCCGACCCCCGGGGCGAGACGCTCCCTGCTGCGTGCCTGCGTGCCTGCGCGCCCTCCCGCCGCCCGTCCCACGCCTGTGCGGCGAGACGCTCCCTGCTGCGCGGCTCCCCGCCCGCGCGCTGCCCGCGGCACACCCGCCACACCACCCACCCGCTGCGCTCCCCCGAGCAACGGGCGAGGTTGTCTAGGACGGGGTGTGTTGCCGCGCATTTCGACACCCCCCTTATTTTGCGTGCCCCGGCTTCCCCTGTGGAAAATGAGGTCAACTAACGCTATATAAGTATCAGTTTCTGTACTTTATTGGTATGAGAAGCTTCCGGAACAACCCGGCAGAACTTTTGGGGGGCGGAGCCCTGCTTTTTTTTTTGCCGCGTTTTTTCCGCCACACCCCTCCCCCCTCCTCCCGGCCCCACCCCCGGTTCCACCCGCCGCCTGGCCGCCGGGTGCTCCGCCGACCCCCGGGGCGAGACGCTCCCTGCTGCGTGCCTGCGTGCCTGCGCGCCCTCCCGCCGCCCATCCCACGCCTGTGCGGCGAGACGCTCCCTGCTGCGCGGCTCCCCGCCCGCGCGCTGCCCGCGGCACACCCGCCACACCACCCACCCGCTGCGCTCCCCCGAGCAACGGGCGAGGTTGTCTAGGACGGGGTGTGTTGCCGCGCATTTCGACACCCCCCTTATTTTGCGTGCCCCGGCTTCCCCTGTGGAAAATGAGGTCAACTAACGCTATATAAGTATCAGTTTCTGTACTTTATTGGTATGAGAAGCTTCCGGAACAACCCGGCAGAACTTTTGGGGGGCGGAGCCCTGCTTTTTTTTTTGCCGCGTTTTTTCCGCCACACCCCTCCCCCCTCCTCCCGGCCCCACCCCCGGTTCCACCCGCCGCCTGGCCGCCGGGTGCTCCGCCGACCCCCGGGGCGAGACGCTCCCTGCTGCGTGCCTGCGTGCCTGCGCGCCCTCCCGCCGCCCATCCCACGCCTGTGCGGCGAGACGCTCCCTGCTGCGCGGCTCCCCGCCCGCGCGCTGCCCGCGGCACACCCGCCACACCACCCACCCGCTGCGCTCCCCCGAGCAACGGGCGAGGTTGTCTAGGACGGGGTGTGTTGCCGCGCATTTCGACACCCCCCTTATTTTGCGTGCCCCGGCTTCCCCTGTGGAAAATGAGGTCAACTAACGCTATATAAGTATCAGTTTCTGTACTTTATTGGTATGAGAAGCTTCCGGAACAACCCGGCAGAACTTTTGGGGGGCGGAGCCCTGCTTTTTTTTTTGCCGCGTTTTTTCCGCCACACCCCTCCCCCCTCCTCCCGGCCCCACCCCCGGTTCCACCCGCCGCCTGGCCGCCGGGTGCTCCGCCGACCCCCGGGGCGAGACGCTCCCTGCTGCGTGCCTGCGTGCCTGCGCGCCCTCCCGCCGCCCATCCCACGCCTGTGCGGCGAGACGCTCCCTGCTGCGCGGCTCCCCGCCCGCGCGCTGCCCGCGGCACACCCGCCACACCACCCACCCGCTGCGCTCCCCCGAGCAACGGGCGAGGTTGTCTAGGACGGGGTGTGTTGCCGCGCATTTCGACACCCCCCTTATTTTGCGTGCCCCGGCTTCCCCTGTGGAAAATGAGGTCAACTAACGCTATATAAGTATCAGTTTCTGTACTTTATTGGTATGAGAAGCTTCCGGAACAACCCGGCAGAACTTTTGGGGGGCGGAGCCCTGCTTTTTTTTTTGCCGCGTTTTTTCCGCCACACCCCTCCCCCCTCCTCCCGGCCCCACCCCCGGTTCCACCCGCCGCCTGGCCGCCGGGTGCTCCGCCGACCCCCGGGGCGAGACGCTCCCTGCTGCGTGCCTGCGTGCCTGCGCGCCCTCCCGCCGCCCATCCCACGCCTGTGCGGCGAGACGCTCCCTGCTACGCGGCTCCCCGCCCGCGCGCTGCCCGCGGCACACCCGCCACACCACCCACCCGCTGCGCTCCCCCGAGCAACGGGCGAGGTTGTCTAGGACGGGGTGTGTTGCCGCGCATTTCGACACCCCCCTTATTTTGCGTGCCCCGGCTTCCCCTGTGGAAAATGAGGTCAACTAACGCTATATAAGTATCAGTTTCTGTACTTTATTGGTATGAGAAGCTTCCGGAACAACCCGGCAGAACTTTTGGGGGGCGGAGCCCTGCTTTTTTTTTTGCCGCGTTTTTTCCGCCACACCCCTCCCCCCTCCTCCCGGCCCCACCCCCGGTTCCACCCGCCGCCTGGCCGCCGGGTGCTCCGCCGACCCCCGGGGCGAGACGCTCCCTGCTGCGTGCCTGCGTGCCTGCGCGCCCTCCCGCCGCCCATCCCACGCCTGTGCGGCGAGACGCTCCCTGCTGCGCGGCTCCCCGCCCGCGCGCTGCCCGCGGCACACCCGCCACACCACCCACCCGCTGCGCTCCCCCGAGCAACGGGCGAGGTTGTCTAGGACGGGGTGTGTTGCCGCGCATTTCGACACCCCCCTTATTTTGCGTGCCCCGGCTTCCCCTGTGGAAAATGAGGTCAACTAACGCTATATAAGTATCAGTTTCTGTACTTTATTGGTATGAGAAGCTTCCGGAACAACCCGGCAGAACTTTTGGGGGGCGGAGCCCTGCTTTTTTTTTTGCCGCGTTTTTTCCGCCACACCCCTCCCCCCTCCTCCCGGCCCCACCCCCGGTTCCACCCGCCGCCTGGCCGCCGGGTGCTCCGCCGACCCCCGGGGCGGGACGCCCGGCGAGACGCTCCCTGCTGCGTGCCTGCGTGCCTGCGCGCCCTCCCGCCGCCCATCCCACGCCTGTGCGGCGAGACGCTCCCTGCTGCGCGGCTCCCCGCCCGCGCGCTGCCCGCGGCACACCCGCCACACCACCCACCCGCTGCGCTCCCCCGAGCAACGGGCGAGGTTGTCTAGGACGGGGTGTGTTGCCGCGCATTTCGACACCCCCCTTATTTTGCGTGCCCCGGCTTCCCCTGTGGAAAATGAGGTCAACTAACGCTATATAAGTATCAGTTTCTGTACTTTATTGGTATGAGAAGCTTCCGGAACAACCCGGCAGAACTTTTGGGGGGCGGAGCCCTGCTTTTTTTTTTGCCGCGTTTTTTCCGCCACACCCCTCCCCCCTCCTCCCGGCCCCACCCCCGGTTCCACCCGCCGCCTGGCCGCCGGGTGCTCCGCCGACCCCCGGGGCGAGACGCTCCCTGCTGCGTGCCTGCGTGCCTGCGCGCCCTCCCGCCGCCCATCCCACGCCTGTGCGGCGAGACGCTCCCTGCTGCGCGGCTCCCCGCCCGCGCGCTGCCCGCGGCACACCCGCCACACCACCCACCCGCTGCGCTCCCCCGAGCAACGGGCGAGGTTGTCTAGGACGGGGTGTGTTGCCGCGCATTTCGACACCCCCCTTATTTTGCGTGCCCCGGCTTCCCCTGTGGAAAATGAGGTCAACTAACGCTATATAAGTATCAGTTTCTGTACCATATTGTCTGAATGCTGGTTCAAATCTTGCTATATAATGGAACTCTAACGCCGTCCTTTTACTTCCCCGCAGCGGGCCTGACGTGCTTAGAGCAAAGCTATATAATCGGACACGAACTAGTGTGCTACTATTTAAACAGTTTTCTAGTCTATAGGTTCTATAACGTAACTTCTAGTATGTTCTCTAAGCTATATAAAACCGGCAAGTCCTTCCCCTAGGGGGAAGGCTAGCGGAGCTGGTTACCCTATATAATCCGGCTGCCTCTGGTGGTAGTCTCGCTATATAAGTATCAGTTTCTGTACTTTATTGGTATGAGAAGCTTCCGGAACAACCCGGCAGAACTTTTGGGGGGCGGAGCCCTGCTTTTTTTTTTGCCGCGTTTTTTCCGCCACACCCCTCCCCCCTCCTCCCGGCCCCACCCCCGGTTCCACCCGCCGCCTGGCCGCCGGGTGCTCCGCCGACCCCCGGGGCGGGACGCCCGGCGAGACGCTCCCTGCTGCGTGCCTGCGTGCCTGCGCGCCCTCCCGCCGCCCATCCCACGCCTGTGCGGCGAGACGCTCCCTGCTGCGCGGCTCCCCGCCCGCGCGCTGCCCGCGGCACACCCGCCACACCACCCACCCGCTGCGCTCCCCCGAGCAACGGGCGAGGTTGTCTAGGACGGGGTGTGTTGCCGCGCATTTCGACACCCCCCTTATTTTGCGTGCCCCGGCTTCCCCTGTGGAAAATGAGGTCAACTAACGCTATATAAGTATCAGTTTCTGTACTTTATTGGTATGAGAAGCTTCCGGAACAACCCGGCAGAACTTTTGGGGGGCGGAGCCCTGCTTTTTTTTTTGCCGCGTTTTTTCCGCCACACCCCTCCCCCCTCCTCCCGGCCCCACCCCCGGTTCCACCCGCCGCCTGGCCGCCGGGTGCTCCGCCGACCCCCGGGGCGGGACGCCCGGCGAGACGCTCCCTGCTGCGTGCCTGCGTGCCTGCGCGCCCTCCCGCCGCCCATCCCACGCCTGTGCGGCGAGACGCTCCCTGCTGCGCGGCTCCCCGCCCGCGCGCTGCCCGCGGCACACCCGCCACACCACCCACCCGCTGCGCTCCCCCGAGCAACGGGCGAGGTTGTCTAGGACGGGGTGTGTTGCCGCGCATTTCGACACCCCCCTTATTTTGCGTGCCCCGGCTTCCCCTGTGGAAAATGAGGTCAACTAACGCTATATAAGTATCAGTTTCTGTACTTTATTGGTATGAGAAGCTTCCGGAACAACCCGGCAGAACTTTTGGGGGGCGGAGCCCTGCTTTTTTTTTTGCCGCGTTTTTTCCGCCACACCCCTCCCCCCTCCTCCCGGCCCCACCCCCGGTTCCACCCGCCGCCTGGCCGCCGGGTGCTCCGCCGACCCCCGGGGCGAGACGCTCCCTGCTGCGTGCCTGCGTGCCTGCGCGCCCTCCCGCCGCCCATCCCACGCCTGTGCGGCGAGACGCTCCCTGCTGCGCGGCTCCCCGCCCGCGCGCTGCCCGCGGCACACCCGCCACACCACCCACCCGCTGCGCTCCCCCGAGCAACGGGCGAGGTTGTCTAGGACGGGGTGTGTTGCCGCGCATTTCGACACCCCCCTTATTTTGCGTGCCCCGGCTTCCCCTGTGGAAAATGAGGTCAACTAACGCTATATAAGTATCAGTTTCTGTACTTTATTGGTATGAGAAGCTTCCGGAACAACCCGGCAGAACTTTTGGGGGGCGGAGCCCTGCTTTTTTTTTTGCCGCGTTTTTTCCGCCACACCCCTCCCCCCTCCTCCCGGCCCCACCCCCGGTTCCACCCGCCGCCTGGCCGCCGGGTGCTCCGCCGACCCCCGGGGCGGGACGCCCGGCGAGACGCTCCCTGCTGCGTGCCTGCGTGCCTGCGCGCCCTCCCGCCGCCCATCCCACGCCTGTGCGGCGAGACGCTCCCTGCTGCGCGGCTCCCCGCCCGCGCGCTGCCCGCGGCACACCCGCCACACCACCCACCCGCTGCGCTCCCCCGAGCAACGGGCGAGGTTGTCTAGGACGGGGTGTGTTGCCGCGCATTTCGACACCCCCCTTATTTTGCGTGCCCCGGCTTCCCCTGTGGAAAATGAGGTCAACTAACGCTATATAAGTATCAGTTTCTGTACTTTATTGGTATGAGAAGCTTCCGGAACAACCCGGCAGAACTTTTGGGGGGCGGAGCCCTGCTTTTTTTTTTGCCGCGTTTTTTCCGCCACACCCCTCCCCCCTCCTCCCGGCCCCACCCCCGGTTCCACCCGCCGCCTGGCCGCCGGGTGCTCCGCCGACCCCCGGGGCGAGACGCTCCCTGCTGCGTGCCTGCGTGCCTGCGCGCCCTCCCGCCGCCCATCCCACGCCTGTGCGGCGAGACGCTCCCTGCTGCGCGGCTCCCCGCCCGCGCGCTGCCCGCGGCACACCCGCCACACCACCCACCCGCTGCGCTCCCCCGAGCAACGGGCGAGGTTGTCTAGGACGGGGTGTGTTGCCGCGCATTTCGACACCCCCCTTATTTTGCGTGCCCCGGCTTCCCCTGTGGAAAATGAGGTCAACTAACGCTATATAAGTATCAGTTTCTGTACTTTATTGGTATGAGAAGCTTCCGGAACAACCCGGCAGAACTTTTGGGGGGCGGAGCCCTGCTTTTTTTTTTGCCGCGTTTTTTCCGCCACACCCCTCCCCCCTCCTCCCGGCCCCACCCCCGGTTCCACCCGCCGCCTGGCCGCCGGGTGCTCCGCCGACCCCCGGGGCGAGACGCTCCCTGCTGCGTGCCTGCGTGCCTGCGCGCCCTCCCGCCGCCCATCCCACGCCTGTGCGGCGAGACGCTCCCTGCTGCGCGGCTCCCCGCCCGCGCGCTGCCCGCGGCACACCCGCCACACCACCCACCCGCTGCGCTCCCCCGAGCAACGGGCGAGGTTGTCTAGGACGGGGTGTGTTGCCGCGCATTTCGACACCCCCCTTATTTTGCGTGCCCCGGCTTCCCCTGTGGAAAATGAGGTCAACTAACGCTATATAAGTATCAGTTTCTGTACTTTATTGGTATGAGAAGCTTCCGGAACAACCCGGCAGAACTTTTGGGGGGCGGAGCCCTGCTTTTTTTTTTGCCGCGTTTTTTCCGCCACACCCCTCCCCCCTCCTCCCGGCCCCACCCCCGGTTCCACCCGCCGCCTGGCCGCCGGGTGCTCCGCCGACCCCCGGGGCGGGACGCCCGGCGAGACGCTCCCTGCTGCGTGCCTGCGTGCCTGCGCGCCCTCCCGCCGCCCATCCCACGCCTGTGCGGCGAGACGCTCCCTGCTGCGCGGCTCCCCGCCCGCGCGCTGCCCGCGGCACACCCGCCACACCACCCACCCGCTGCGCTCCCCCGAGCAACGGGCGAGGTTGTCTAGGACGGGGTGTGTTGCCGCGCATTTCGACACCCCCCTTATTTTGCGTGCCCCGGCTTCCCCTGTGGAAAATGAGGTCAACTAACGCTATATAAGTATCAGTTTCTGTACTTTATTGGTATGAGAAGCTTCCGGAACAACCCGGCAGAACTTTTGGGGGGCGGAGCCCTGCTTTTTTTTTTGCCGCGTTTTTTCCGCCACACCCCTCCCCCCTCCTCCCGGCCCCACCCCCGGTTCCACCCGCCGCCTGGCCGCCGGGTGCTCCGCCGACCCCCGGGGCGGGACGCTCCCTGCTGCGTGCCTGCGTGCCTGCGCGCCCTCCCGCCGCCCATCCCACGCCTGTGCGGCGAGACGCTCCCTGCTGCGCGGCTCCCCGCCCGCGCGCTGCCCGCGGCACACCCGCCACACCACCCACCCGCTGCGCTCCCCCGAGCAACGGGCGAGGTTGTCTAGGACGGGGTGTGTTGCCGCGCATTTCGACACCCCCCTTATTTTGCGTGCCCCGGCTTCCCCTGTGGAAAATGAGGTCAACTAACGCTATATAAGTATCAGTTTCTGTACTTTATTGGTATGAGAAGCTTCCGGAACAACCCGGCAGAACTTTTGGGGGGCGGAGCCCTGCTTTTTTTTTTGCCGCGTTTTTTCCGCCACACCCCTCCCCCCTCCTCCCGGCCCCACCCCCGGTTCCACCCGCCGCCTGGCCGCCGGGTGCTCCGCCGACCCCCGGGGCGAGACGCTCCCTGCTGCGTGCCTGCGTGCCTGCGCGCCCTCCCGCCGCCCATCCCACGCCTGTGCGGCGAGACGCTCCCTGCTGCGCGGCTCCCCGCCCGCGCGCTGCCCGCGGCACACCCGCCACACCACCCACCCGCTGCGCTCCCCCGAGCAACGGGCGAGGTTGTCTAGGACGGGGTGTGTTGCCGCGCAGTTCGACACCCCCCTTATTTTGCGTGCCCCGGCTTCCCCTGTGGAAAATGAGGTCAACTAACGCTATATAAGTATCAGTTTCTGTACTTTATTGGTATGAGAAGCTTCCGGAACAACCCGGCAGAACTTTTGGGGGGCGGAGCCCTGCTTTTTTTTTTGCCGCGTTTTTTCCGCCACACCCCTCCCCCCTCCTCCCGGCCCCACCCCCGGTTCCACCCGCCGCCTGGCCGCCGGGTGCTCCGCCGACCCCCGGGGCGAGACGCTCCCTGCTGCGTGCCTGCGTGCCTGCGCGCCCTCCCGCCGCCCATCCCACGCCTGTGCGGCGAGACGCTCCCTGCTGCGCGGCTCCCCGCCCGCGCGCTGCCCGCGGCACACCCGCCACACCCGCCACACCACCCACCCGCTGCGCTCCCCCGAGCAACGGGCGAGGTTGTCTAGGACGGGGTGTGTTGCCGCGCATTTCGACACCCCCCTTATTTTGCGTGCCCCGGCTTCCCCTGTGGAAAATGAGGTCAACTAACGCTATATAAGTATCAGTTTCTGTACTTTATTGGTATGAGAAGCTTCCGGAACAACCCGGCAGAACTTTTGGGGGGCGGAGCCCTGCTTTTTTTTTTGCCGCGTTTTTTCCGCCACACCCCTCCCCCCTCCTCCCGGCCCCACCCCCGGTTCCACCCGCCGCCTGGCCGCCGGGTGCTCCGCCGACCCCCGGGGCGGGACGCTCCCTGCTGCGTGCCTGCGTGCCTGCGCGCCCTCCCGCCGCCCATCCCACGCCTGTGCGGCGAGACGCTCCCTGCTGCGCGGCTCCCCGCCCGCGCGCTGCCCGCGGCACACCCGCCACACCACCCACCCGCTGCGCTCCCCCGAGCAACGGGCGAGGTTGTCTAGGACGGGGTGTGTTGCCGCGCATTTCGACACCCCCCTTATTTTGCGTGCCCCGGCTTCCCCTGTGGAAAATGAGGTCAACTAACGCTATATAAGTATCAGTTTCTGTACTTTATTGGTATGAGAAGCTTCCGGAACAACCCGGCAGAACTTTTGGGGGGCGGAGCCCTGCTTTTTTTTTTTGCCGCGTTTTTTCCGCCACACCCCTCCCCCCTCCTCCCGGCCCCACCCCCGGTTCCACCCGCCGCCTGGCCGCCGGGTGCTCCGCCGACCCCCGGGGCGGGACGCCCGGCGAGACGCTCCCTGCTGCGTGCCTGCGTGCCTGCGCGCCCTCCCGCCGCCCATCCCACGCCTGTGCGGCGAGACGCTCCCTGCTGCGCGGCTCCCCGCCCGCGCGCTGCCCGCGGCACACCCGCCACACCACCCACCCGCTGCGCTCCCCCGAGCAACGGGCGAGGTTGTCTAGGACGGGGTGTGTTGCCGCGCATTTCGACACCCCCCTTATTTTGCGTGCCCCGGCTTCCCCTGTGGAAAATGAGGTCAACTAACGCTATATAAGTATCAGTTTCTGTACTTTATTGGTATGAGAAGCTTCCGGAACAACCCGGCAGAACTTTTGGGGGGCGGAGCCCTGCTTTTTTTTTTGCCGCGTTTTTTCCGCCACACCCCTCCCCCCTCCTCCCGGCCCCACCCCCGGTTCCACCCGCCGCCTGGCCGCCGGGTGCTCCGCCGACCCCCGGGGCGAGACGCTCCCTGCTGCGTGCCTGCGTGCCTGCGCGCCCTCCCGCCGCCCATCCCACGCCTGTGCGGCGAGACGCTCCCTGCTGCGCGGCTCCCCGCCCGCGCGCTGCCCGCGGCACACCCGCCACACCACCCACCCGCTGCGCTCCCCCGAGCAACGGGCGAGGTTGTCTAGGACGGGGTGTGTTGCCGCGCATTTCGACACCCCCCTTATTTTGCGTGCCCCGGCTTCCCCTGTGGAAAATGAGGTCAACTAACGCTATATAAGTATCAGTTTCTGTACTTTATTGGTATGAGAAGCTTCCGGAACAACCCGGCAGAACTTTTGGGGGGCGGAGCCCTGCTTTTTTTTTTTGCCGCGTTTTTTCCGCCACACCCCTCCCCCCTCCTCCCGGCCCCACCCCCGGTTCCACCCGCCGCCTGGCCGCCGGGTGCTCCGCCGACCCCCGGGGCGGGACGCCCGGCGAGACGCTCCCTGCTGCGTGCCTGCGTGCCTGCGCGCCCTCCCGCCGCCCATCCCACGCCTGTGCGGCGAGACGCTCCCTGCTGCGCGGCTCCCCGCCCGCGCGCTGCCCGCGGCACACCCGCCACACCACCCACCCGCTGCGCTCCCCCGAGCAACGGGCGAGGTTGTCTAGGACGGGGTGTGTTGCCGCGCATTTCGACACCCCCCTTATTTTGCGTGCCCCGGCTTCCCCTGTGGAAAATGAGGTCAACTAACGCTATATAAGTATCAGTTTCTGTACTTTATTGGTATGAGAAGCTTCCGGAACAACCCGGCAGAACTTTTGGGGGGCGGAGCCCTGCTTTTTTTTTTGCCGCGTTTTTTCCGCCACACCCCTCCCCCCTCCTCCCGGCCCCACCCCCGGTTCCACCCGCCGCCTGGCCGCCGGGTGCTCCGCCGACCCCCGGGGCGAGACGCTCCCTGCTGCGTGCCTGCGTGCCTGCGCGCCCTCCCGCCGCCCATCCCACGCCTGTGCGGCGAGACGCTCCCTGCTGCGCGGCTCCCCGCCCGCGCGCTGCCCGCGGCACACCCGCCACACCACCCACCCGCTGCGCTCCCCCGAGCAACGGGCGAGGTTGTCTAGGACGGGGTGTGTTGCCGCGCATTTCGACACCCCCCTTATTTTGCGTGCCCCGGCTTCCCCTGTGGAAAATGAGGTCAACTAACGCTATATAAGTATCAGTTTCTGTACTTTATTGGTATGAGAAGCTTCCGGAACAACCCGGCAGAACTTTTGGGGGGCGGAGCCCTGCTTTTTTTTTTGCCGCGTTTTTTCCGCCACACCCCTCCCCCCTCCTCCCGGCCCCACCCCCGGTTCCACCCGCCGCCTGGCCGCCGGGTGCTCCGCCGACCCCCGGGGCGAGACGCTCCCTGCTGCGTGCCTGCGTGCCTGCGCGCCCTCCCGCCGCCCATCCCACGCCTGTGCGGCGAGACGCTCCCTGCTACGCGGCTCCCCGCCCGCGCGCTGCCCGCGGCACACCCGCCACACCCGCCACACCACCCACCCGCTGCGCTCCCCCGAGCAACGGGCGAGGTTGTCTAGGACGGGGTGTGTTGCCGCGCATTTCGACACCCCCCTTATTTTGCGTGCCCCGGCTTCCCCTGTGGAAAATGAGGTCAACTAACGCTATATAAGTATCAGTTTCTGTACTTTATTGGTATGAGAAGCTTCCGGAACAACCCGGCAGAACTTTTGGGGGGCGGAGCCCTGCTTTTTTTTTTGCCGCGTTTTTTCCGCCACACCCCTCCCCCCTCCTCCCGGCCCCACCCCCGGTTCCACCCGCCGCCTGGCCGCCGGGTGCTCCGCCGACCCCCGGGGCGAGACGCTCCCTGCTGCGTGCCTGCGTGCCTGCGCGCCCTCCCGCCGCCCATCCCACGCCTGTGCGGCGAGACGCTCCCTGCTGCGCGGCTCCCCGCCCGCGCGCTGCCCGCGGCACACCCGCCACACCACCCACCCGCTGCGCTCCCCCGAGCAACGGGCGAGGTTGTCTAGGACGGGGTGTGTTGCCGCGCATTTCGACACCCCCCTTATTTTGCGTGCCCCGGCTTCCCCTGTGGAAAATGAGGTCAACTAACGCTATATAAGTATCAGTTTCTGTACTTTATTGGTATGAGAAGCTTCCGGAACAACCCGGCAGAACTTTTGGGGGGCGGAGCCCTGCTTTTTTTTTTGCCGCGTTTTTTCCGCCACACCCCTCCCCCCTCCTCCCGGCCCCACCCCCGGTTCCACCCGCCGCCTGGCCGCCGGGTGCTCCGCCGACCCCCGGGGCGGGACGCTCCCTGCTGCGTGCCTGCGTGCCTGCGCGCCCTCCCGCCGCCCATCCCACGCCTGTGCGGCGAGACGCTCCCTGCTACGCGGCTCCCCGCCCGCGCGCTGCCCGCGGCACACCCGCCACACCACCCACCCGCTGCGCTCCCCCGAGCAACGGGCGAGGTTGTCTAGGACGGGGTGTGTTGCCGCGCATTTCGACACCCCCCTTATTTTGCGTGCCCCGGCTTCCCCTGTGGAAAATGAGGTCAACTAACGCTATATAAGTATCAGTTTCTGTACTTTATTGGTATGAGAAGCTTCCGGAACAACCCGGCAGAACTTTTGGGGGGCGGAGCCCTGCTTTTTTTTTTGCCGCGTTTTTTCCGCCACACCCCTCCCCCCTCCTCCCGGCCCCACCCCCGGTTCCACCCGCCGCCTGGCCGCCGGGTGCTCCGCCGACCCCCGGGGCGGGACGCTCCCTGCTGCGTGCCTGCGTGCCTGCGCGCCCTCCCGCCGCCCATCCCACGCCTGTGCGGCGAGACGCTCCCTGCTGCGCGGCTCCCCGCCCGCGCGCTGCCCGCGGCACACCCGCCACACCACCCACCCGCTGCGCTCCCCCGAGCAACGGGCGAGGTTGTCTAGGACGGGGTGTGTTGCCGCGCATTTCGACACCCCCCTTATTTTGCGTGCCCCGGCTTCCCCTGTGGAAAATGAGGTCAACTAACGCTATATAAGTATCAGTTTCTGTACTTTATTGGTATGAGAAGCTTCCGGAACAACCCGGCAGAACTTTTGGGGGGCGGAGCCCTGCTTTTTTTTTTGCCGCGTTTTTTCCGCCACACCCCTCCCCCCTCCTCCCGGCCCCACCCCCGGTTCCACCCGCCGCCTGGCCGCCGGGTGCTCCGCCGACCCCCGGGGCGAGACGCTCCCTGCTGCGTGCCTGCGTGCCTGCGCGCCCTCCCGCCGCCCATCCCACGCCTGTGCGGCGAGACGCTCCCTGCTGCGCGGCTCCCCGCCCGCGCGCTGCCCGCGGCACACCCGCCACACCACCCACCCGCTGCGCTCCCCCGAGCAACGGGCGAGGTTGTCTAGGACGGGGTGTGTTGCCGCGCATTTCGACACCCCCCTTATTTTGCGTGCCCCGGCTTCCCCTGTGGAAAATGAGGTCAACTAACGCTATATAAGTATCAGTTTCTGTACTTTATTGGTATGAGAAGCTTCCGGAACAACCCGGCAGAACTTTTGGGGGGCGGAGCCCTGCTTTTTTTTTTGCCGCGTTTTTTCCGCCACACCCCTCCCCCCTCCTCCCGGCCCCACCCCCGGTTCCACCCGCCGCCTGGCCGCCGGGTGCTCCGCCGACCCCCGGGGCGAGACGCTCCCTGCTGCGTGCCTGCGTGCCTGCGCGCCCTCCCGCCGCCCATCCCACGCCTGTGCGGCGAGACGCTCCCTGCTGCGCGGCTCCCCGCCCGCGCGCTGCCCGCGGCACACCCGCCACACCACCCACCCGCTGCGCTCCCCCGAGCAACGGGCGAGGTTGTCTAGGACGGGGTGTGTTGCCGCGCATTTCGACACCCCCCTTATTTTGCGTGCCCCGGCTTCCCCTGTGGAAAATGAGGTCAACTAACGCTATATAAGTATCAGTTTCTGTACTTTATTGGTATGAGAAGCTTCCGGAACAACCCGGCAGAACTTTTGGGGGGCGGAGCCCTGCTTTTTTTTTTTGCCGCGTTTTTTCCGCCACACCCCTCCCCCCTCCTCCCGGCCCCACCCCCGGTTCCACCCGCCGCCTGGCCGCCGGGTGCTCCGCCGACCCCCGGGGCGAGACGCTCCCTGCTGCGTGCCTGCGTGCCTGCGCGCCCTCCCGCCGCCCATCCCACGCCTGTGCGGCGAGACGCTCCCTGCTGCGCGGCTCCCCGCCCGCGCGCTGCCCGCGGCACACCCGCCACACCACCCACCCGCTGCGCTCCCCCGAGCAACGGGCGAGGTTGTCTAGGACGGGGTGTGTTGCCGCGCATTTCGACACCCCCCTTATTTTGCGTGCCCCGGCTTCCCCTGTGGAAAATGAGGTCAACTAACGCTATATAAGTATCAGTTTCTGTACTTTATTGGTATGAGAAGCTTCCGGAACAACCCGGCAGAACTTTTGGGGGGCGGAGCCCTGCTTTTTTTTTTTGCCGCGTTTTTTCCGCCACACCCCTCCCCCCTCCTCCCGGCCCCACCCCCGGTTCCACCCGCCGCCTGGCCGCCGGGTGCTCCGCCGACCCCCGGGGCGGGACGCCCGGCGAGACGCTCCCTGCTGCGTGCCTGCGTGCCTGCGCGCCCTCCCGCCGCCCATCCCACGCCTGTGCGGCGAGACGCTCCCTGCTGCGCGGCTCCCCGCCCGCGCGCTGCCCGCGGCACACCCGCCACACCACCCACCCGCTGCGCTCCCCCGAGCAACGGGCGAGGTTGTCTAGGACGGGGTGTGTTGCCGCGCATTTCGACACCCCCCTTATTTTGCGTGCCCCGGCTTCCCCTGTGGAAAATGAGGTCAACTAACGCTATATAAGTATCAGTTTCTGTACTTTATTGGTATGAGAAGCTTCCGGAACAACCCGGCAGAACTTTTGGGGGGCGGAGCCCTGCTTTTTTTTTTTGCCGCGTTTTTTCCGCCACACCCCTCCCCCCTCCTCCCGGCCCCACCCCCGGTTCCACCCGCCGCCTGGCCGCCGGGTGCTCCGCCGACCCCCGGGGCGAGACGCTCCCTGCTGCGTGCCTGCGTGCCTGCGCGCCCTCCCGCCGCCCATCCCACGCCTGTGCGGCGAGACGCTCCCTGCTACGCGGCTCCCCGCCCGCGCGCTGCCCGCGGCACACCCGCCACACCACCCACCCGCTGCGCTCCCCCGAGCAACGGGCGAGGTTGTCTAGGACGGGGTGTGTTGCCGCGCATTTCGACACCCCCCTTATTTTGCGTGCCCCGGCTTCCCCTGTGGAAAATGAGGTCAACTAACGCTATATAAGTATCAGTTTCTGTACTTTATTGGTATGAGAAGCTTCCGGAACAACCCGGCAGAACTTTTGGGGGGCGGAGCCCTGCTTTTTTTTTTGCCGCGTTTTTTCCGCCACACCCCTCCCCCCTCCTCCCGGCCCCACCCCCGGTTCCACCCGCCGCCTGGCCGCCGGGTGCTCCGCCGACCCCCGGGGCGGGACGCCCGGCGAGACGCTCCCTGCTGCGTGCCTGCGTGCCTGCGCGCCCTCCCGCCGCCCATCCCACGCCTGTGCGGCGAGACGCTCCCTGCTGCGCGGCTCCCCGCCCGCGCGCTGCCCGCGGCACACCCGCCACACCACCCACCCGCTGCGCTCCCCCGAGCAACGGGCGAGGTTGTCTAGGACGGGGTGTGTTGCCGCGCATTTCGACACCCCCCTTATTTTGCGTGCCCCGGCTTCCCCTGTGGAAAATGAGGTCAACTAACGCTACATAAGTATCAGTTTCTGTACTTTATTGGTATGAGAAGCTTCCGGAACAACCCGGCAGAACTTTTGGGGGGCGGAGCCCTGCTTTTTTTTTTGCCGCGTTTTTTCCGCCACACCCCTCCCCCCTCCTCCCGGCCCCACCCCCGGTTCCACCCGCCGCCTGGCCGCCGGGTGCTCCGCCGACCCCCGGGGCGAGACGCTCCCTGCTGCGTGCCTGCGTGCCTGCGCGCCCTCCCGCCGCCCATCCCACGCCTGTGCGGCGAGACGCTCCCTGCTACGCGGCTCCCCGCCCGCGCGCTGCCCGCGGCACACCCGCCACACCACCCACCCGCTGCGCTCCCCCGAGCAACGGGCGAGGTTGTCTAGGACGGGGTGTGTTGCCGCGCATTTCGACACCCCCCTTATTTTGCGTGCCCCGGCTTCCCCTGTGGAAAATGAGGTCAACTAACGCTATATAAGTATCAGTTTCTGTACTTTATTGGTATGAGAAGCTTCCGGAACAACCCGGCAGAACTTTTGGGGGGCGGAGCCCTGCTTTTTTTTTTGCCGCGTTTTTTCCGCCACACCCCTCCCCCCTCCTCCCGGCCCCACCCCCGGTTCCACCCGCCGCCTGGCCGCCGGGTGCTCCGCCGACCCCCGGGGCGAGACGCTCCCTGCTGCGTGCCTGCGTGCCTGCGCGCCCTCCCGCCGCCCATCCCACGCCTGTGCGGCGAGACGCTCCCTGCTGCGCGGCTCCCCGCCCGCGCGCTGCCCGCGGCACACCCGCCACACCACCCACCCGCTGCGCTCCCCCGAGCAACGGGCGAGGTTGTCTAGGACGGGGTGTGTTGCCGCGCATTTCGACACCCCCCTTATTTTGCGTGCCCCGGCTTCCCCTGTGGAAAATGAGGTCAACTAACGCTACATAAGTATCAGTTTCTGTACTTTATTGGTATGAGAAGCTTCCGGAACAACCCGGCAGAACTTTTGGGGGGCGGAGCCCTGCTTTTTTTTTTGCCGCGTTTTTTCCGCCACACCCCTCCCCCCTCCTCCCGGCCCCACCCCCGGTTCCACCCGCCGCCTGGCCGCCGGGTGCTCCGCCGACCCCCGGGGCGAGACGCTCCCTGCTGCGTGCCTGCGTGCCTGCGCGCCCTCCCGCCGCCCATCCCACGCCTGTGCGGCGAGACGCTCCCTGCTACGCGGCTCCCCGCCCGCGCGCTGCCCGCGGCACACCCGCCACACCACCCACCCGCTGCGCTCCCCCGAGCAACGGGCGAGGTTGTCTAGGACGGGGTGTGTTGCCGCGCATTTCGACACCCCCCTTATTTTGCGTGCCCCGGCTTCCCCTGTGGAAAATGAGGTCAACTAACGCTATATAAGTATCAGTTTCTGTACTTTATTGGTATGAGAAGCTTCCGGAACAACCCGGCAGAACTTTTGGGGGGCGGAGCCCTGCTTTTTTTTTTGCCGCGTTTTTTCCGCCACACCCCTCCCCCCTCCTCCCGGCCCCACCCCCGGTTCCACCCGCCGCCTGGCCGCCGGGTGCTCCGCCGACCCCCGGGGCGAGACGCTCCCTGCTGCGTGCCTGCGTGCCTGCGCGCCCTCCCGCCGCCCATCCCACGCCTGTGCGGCGAGACGCTCCCTGCTGCGCGGCTCCCCGCCCGCGCGCTGCCCGCGGCACACCCGCCACACCACCCACCCGCTGCGCTCCCCCGAGCAACGGGCGAGGTTGTCTAGGACGGGGTGTGTTGCCGCGCATTTCGACACCCCCCTTATTTTGCGTGCCCCGGCTTCCCCTGTGGAAAATGAGGTCAACTAACGCTATATAAGTATCAGTTTCTGTACTTTATTGGTATGAGAAGCTTCCGGAACAACCCGGCAGAACTTTTGGGGGGCGGAGCCCTGCTTTTTTTTTTGCCGCGTTTTTTCCGCCACACCCCTCCCCCCTCCTCCCGGCCCCACCCCCGGTTCCACCCGCCGCCTGGCCGCCGGGTGCTCCGCCGACCCCCGGGGCGGGACGCCCGGCGAGACGCTCCCTGCTGCGTGCCTGCGTGCCTGCGCGCCCTCCCGCCGCCCATCCCACGCCTGTGCGGCGAGACGCTCCCTGCTGCGCGGCTCCCCGCCCGCGCGCTGCCCGCGGCACACCCGCCACACCACCCACCCGCTGCGCTCCCCCGAGCAACGGGCGAGGTTGTCTAGGACGGGGTGTGTTGCCGCGCATTTCGACACCCCCCTTATTTTGCGTGCCCCGGCTTCCCCTGTGGAAAATGAGGTCAACTAACGCTACATAAGTATCAGTTTCTGTACTTTATTGGTATGAGAAGCTTCCGGAACAACCCGGCAGAACTTTTGGGGGGCGGAGCCCTGCTTTTTTTTTTGCCGCGTTTTTTCCGCCACACCCCTCCCCCCTCCTCCCGGCCCCACCCCCGGTTCCACCCGCCGCCTGGCCGCCGGGTGCTCCGCCGACCCCCGGGGCGAGACGCTCCCTGCTGCGTGCCTGCGTGCCTGCGCGCCCTCCCGCCGCCCATCCCACGCCTGTGCGGCGAGACGCTCCCTGCTACGCGGCTCCCCGCCCGCGCGCTGCCCGCGGCACACCCGCCACACCACCCACCCGCTGCGCTCCCCCGAGCAACGGGCGAGGTTGTCTAGGACGGGGTGTGTTGCCGCGCATTTCGACACCCCCCTTATTTTGCGTGCCCCGGCTTCCCCTGTGGAAAATGAGGTCAACTAACGCTATATAAGTATCAGTTTCTGTACTTTATTGGTATGAGAAGCTTCCGGAACAACCCGGCAGAACTTTTGGGGGGCGGAGCCCTGCTTTTTTTTTTGCCGCGTTTTTTCCGCCACACCCCTCCCCCCTCCTCCCGGCCCCACCCCCGGTTCCACCCGCCGCCTGGCCGCCGGGTGCTCCGCCGACCCCCGGGGCGGGACGCCCGGCGAGACGCTCCCTGCTGCGTGCCTGCGTGCCTGCGCGCCCTCCCGCCGCCCATCCCACGCCTGTGCGGCGAGACGCTCCCTGCTGCGCGGCTCCCCGCCCGCGCGCTGCCCGCGGCACACCCGCCACACCACCCACCCGCTGCGCTCCCCCGAGCAACGGGCGAGGTTGTCTAGGACGGGGTGTGTTGCCGCGCATTTCGACACCCCCCTTATTTTGCGTGCCCCGGCTTCCCCTGTGGAAAATGAGGTCAACTAACGCTATATAAGTATCAGTTTCTGTACTTTATTGGTATGAGAAGCTTCCGGAACAACCCGGCAGAACTTTTGGGGGGCGGAGCCCTGCTTTTTTTTTTGCCGCGTTTTTTCCGCCACACCCCTCCCCCCTCCTCCCGGCCCCACCCCCGGTTCCACCCGCCGCCTGGCCGCCGGGTGCTCCGCCGACCCCCGGGGCGGGACGCCCGGCGAGACGCTCCCTGCTGCGTGCCTGCGTGCCTGCGCGCCCTCCCGCCGCCCATCCCACGCCTGTGCGGCGAGACGCTCCCTGCTGCGCGGCTCCCCGCCCGCGCGCTGCCCGCGGCACACCCGCCACACCACCCACCCGCTGCGCTCCCCCGAGCAACGGGCGAGGTTGTCTAGGACGGGGTGTGTTGCCGCGCATTTCGACACCCCCCTTATTTTGCGTGCCCCGGCTTCCCCTGTGGAAAATGAGGTCAACTAACGCTATATAAGTATCAGTTTCTGTACTTTATTGGTATGAGAAGCTTCCGGAACAACCCGGCAGAACTTTTGGGGGGCGGAGCCCTGCTTTTTTTTTTGCCGCGTTTTTTCCGCCACACCCCTCCCCCCTCCTCCCGGCCCCACCCCCGGTTCCACCCGCCGCCTGGCCGCCGGGTGCTCCGCCGACCCCCGGGGCGAGACGCTCCCTGCTGCGTGCCTGCGTGCCTGCGCGCCCTCCCGCCGCCCATCCCACGCCTGTGCGGCGAGACGCTCCCTGCTACGCGGCTCCCCGCCCGCGCGCTGCCCGCGGCACACCCGCCACACCACCCACCCGCTGCGCTCCCCCGAGCAACGGGCGAGGTTGTCTAGGACGGGGTGTGTTGCCGCGCATTTCGACACCCCCCTTATTTTGCGTGCCCCGGCTTCCCCTGTGGAAAATGAGGTCAACTAACGCTATATAAGTATCAGTTTCTGTACTTTATTGGTATGAGAAGCTTCCGGAACAACCCGGCAGAACTTTTGGGGGGCGGAGCCCTGCTTTTTTTTTTGCCGCGTTTTTTCCGCCACACCCCTCCCCCCTCCTCCCGGCCCCACCCCCGGTTCCACCCGCCGCCTGGCCGCCGGGTGCTCCGCCGACCCCCGGGGCGAGACGCTCCCTGCTGCGTGCCTGCGTGCCTGCGCGCCCTCCCGCCGCCCATCCCACGCCTGTGCGGCGAGACGCTCCCTGCTGCGCGGCTCCCCGCCCGCGCGCTGCCCGCGGCACACCCGCCACACCACCCACCCGCTGCGCTCCCCCGAGCAACGGGCGAGGTTGTCTAGGACGGGGTGTGTTGCCGCGCATTTCGACACCCCCCTTATTTTGCGTGCCCCGGCTTCCCCTGTGGAAAATGAGGTCAACTAACGCTATATAAGTATCAGTTTCTGTACTTTATTGGTATGAGAAGCTTCCGGAACAACCCGGCAGAACTTTTGGGGGGCGGAGCCCTGCTTTTTTTTTTGCCGCGTTTTTTCCGCCACACCCCTCCCCCCTCCTCCCGGCCCCACCCCCGGTTCCACCCGCCGCCTGGCCGCCGGGTGCTCCGCCGACCCCCGGGGCGAGACGCTCCCTGCTGCGTGCCTGCGTGCCTGCGCGCCCTCCCGCCGCCCATCCCACGCCTGTGCGGCGAGACGCTCCCTGCTACGCGGCTCCCCGCCCGCGCGCTGCCCGCGGCACACCCGCCACACCACCCACCCGCTGCGCTCCCCCGAGCAACGGGCGAGGTTGTCTAGGACGGGGTGTGTTGCCGCGCATTTCGACACCCCCCTTATTTTGCGTGCCCCGGCTTCCCCTGTGGAAAATGAGGTCAACTAACGCTATATAAGTATCAGTTTCTGTACTTTATTGGTATGAGAAGCTTCCGGAACAACCCGGCAGAACTTTTGGGGGGCGGAGCCCTGCTTTTTTTTTTGCCGCGTTTTTTCCGCCACACCCCTCCCCCCTCCTCCCGGCCCCACCCCCGGTTCCACCCGCCGCCTGGCCGCCGGGTGCTCCGCCGACCCCCGGGGCGGGACGCCCGGCGAGACGCTCCCTGCTGCGTGCCTGCGTGCCTGCGCGCCCTCCCGCCGCCCATCCCACGCCTGTGCGGCGAGACGCTCCCTGCTGCGCGGCTCCCCGCCCGCGCGCTGCCCGCGGCACACCCGCCACACCACCCACCCGCTGCGCTCCCCCGAGCAACGGGCGAGGTTGTCTAGGACGGGGTGTGTTGCCGCGCATTTCGACACCCCCCTTATTTTGCGTGCCCCGGCTTCCCCTGTGGAAAATGAGGTCAACTAACGCTATATAAGTATCAGTTTCTGTACTTTATTGGTATGAGAAGCTTCCGGAACAACCCGGCAGAACTTTTGGGGGGCGGAGCCCTGCTTTTTTTTTTGCCGCGTTTTTTCCGCCACACCCCTCCCCCCTCCTCCCGGCCCCACCCCCGGTTCCACCCGCCGCCTGGCCGCCGGGTGCTCCGCCGACCCCCGGGGCGGGACGCCCGGCGAGACGCTCCCTGCTGCGTGCCTGCGTGCCTGCGCGCCCTCCCGCCGCCCATCCCACGCCTGTGCGGCGAGACGCTCCCTGCTGCGCGGCTCCCCGCCCGCGCGCTGCCCGCGGCACACCCGCCACACCACCCACCCGCTGCGCTCCCCCGAGCAACGGGCGAGGTTGTCTAGGACGGGGTGTGTTGCCGCGCATTTCGACACCCCCCTTATTTTGCGTGCCCCGGCTTCCCCTGTGGAAAATGAGGTCAACTAACGCTATATAAGTATCAGTTTCTGTACTTTATTGGTATGAGAAGCTTCCGGAACAACCCGGCAGAACTTTTGGGGGGCGGAGCCCTGCTTTTTTTTTTGCCGCGTTTTTTCCGCCACACCCCTCCCCCCTCCTCCCGGCCCCACCCCCGGTTCCACCCGCCGCCTGGCCGCCGGGTGCTCCGCCGACCCCCGGGGCGGGACGCCCGGCGAGACGCTCCCTGCTGCGTGCCTGCGTGCCTGCGCGCCCTCCCGCCGCCCATCCCACGCCTGTGCGGCGAGACGCTCCCTGCTACGCGGCTCCCCGCCCGCGCGCTGCCCGCGGCACACCCGCCACACCACCCACCCGCTGCGCTCCCCCGAGCAACGGGCGAGGTTGTCTAGGACGGGGTGTGTTGCCGCGCATTTCGACACCCCCCTTATTTTGCGTGCCCCGGCTTCCCCTGTGGAAAATGAGGTCAACTAACGCTATATAAGTATCAGTTTCTGTACTTTATTGGTATGAGAAGCTTCCGGAACAACCCGGCAGAACTTTTGGGGGGCGGAGCCCTGCTTTTTTTTTTGCCGCGTTTTTTCCGCCACACCCCTCCCCCCTCCTCCCGGCCCCACCCCCGGTTCCACCCGCCGCCTGGCCGCCGGGTGCTCCGCCGACCCCCGGGGCGGGACGCCCGGCGAGACGCTCCCTGCTGCGTGCCTGCGTGCCTGCGCGCCCTCCCGCCGCCCATCCCACGCCTGTGCGGCGAGACGCTCCCTGCTGCGCGGCTCCCCGCCCGCGCGCTGCCCGCGGCACACCCGCCACACCACCCACCCGCTGCGCTCCCCCGAGCAACGGGCGAGGTTGTCTAGGACGGGGTGTGTTGCCGCGCATTTCGACACCCCCCTTATTTTGCGTGCCCCGGCTTCCCCTGTGGAAAATGAGGTCAACTAACGCTATATAAGTATCAGTTTCTGTACTTTATTGGTATGAGAAGCTTCCGGAACAACCCGGCAGAACTTTTGGGGGGCGGAGCCCTGCTTTTTTTTTTGCCGCGTTTTTTCCGCCACACCCCTCCCCCCTCCTCCCGGCCCCACCCCCGGTTCCACCCGCCGCCTGGCCGCCGGGTGCTCCGCCGACCCCCGGGGCGGGACGCTCCCTGCTGCGTGCCTGCGTGCCTGCGCGCCCTCCCGCCGCCCATCCCACGCCTGTGCGGCGAGACGCTCCCTGCTGCGCGGCTCCCCGCCCGCGCGCTGCCCGCGGCACACCCGCCACACCACCCACCCGCTGCGCTCCCCCGAGCAACGGGCGAGGTTGTCTAGGACGGGGTGTGTTGCCGCGCATTTCGACACCCCCCTTATTTTGCGTGCCCCGGCTTCCCCTGTGGAAAATGAGGTCAACTAACGCTATATAAGTATCAGTTTCTGTACTTTATTGGTATGAGAAGCTTCCGGAACAACCCGGCAGAACTTTTGGGGGGCGGAGCCCTGCTTTTTTTTTTGCCGCGTTTTTTCCGCCACACCCCTCCCCCCTCCTCCCGGCCCCACCCCCGGTTCCACCCGCCGCCTGGCCGCCGGGTGCTCCGCCGACCCCCGGGGCGGGACGCTCCCTGCTGCGTGCCTGCGTGCCTGCGCGCCCTCCCGCCGCCCATCCCACGCCTGTGCGGCGAGACGCTCCCTGCTGCGCGGCTCCCCGCCCGCGCGCTGCCCGCGGCACACCCGCCACACCACCCACCCGCTGCGCTCCCCCGAGCAACGGGCGAGGTTGTCTAGGACGGGGTGTGTTGCCGCGCATTTCGACACCCCCCTTATTTTGCGTGCCCCGGCTTCCCCTGTGGAAAATGAGGTCAACTAACGCTATATAAGTATCAGTTTCTGTACTTTATTGGTATGAGAAGCTTCCGGAACAACCCGGCAGAACTTTTGGGGGGCGGAGCCCTGCTTTTTTTTTTGCCGCGTTTTTTCCGCCACACCCCTCCCCCCTCCTCCCGGCCCCACCCCCGGTTCCACCCGCCGCCTGGCCGCCGGGTGCTCCGCCGACCCCCGGGGCGGGACGCCCGGCGAGACGCTCCCTGCTGCGTGCCTGCGTGCCTGCGCGCCCTCCCGCCGCCCATCCCACGCCTGTGCGGCGAGACGCTCCCTGCTACGCGGCTCCCCGCCCGCGCGCTGCCCGCGGCACACCCGCCACACCACCCACCCGCTGCGCTCCCCCGAGCAACGGGCGAGGTTGTCTAGGACGGGGTGTGTTGCCGCGCATTTCGACACCCCCCTTATTTTGCGTGCCCCGGCTTCCCCTGTGGAAAATGAGGTCAACTAACGCTATATAAGTATCAGTTTCTGTACTTTATTGGTATGAGAAGCTTCCGGAACAACCCGGCAGAACTTTTGGGGGGCGGAGCCCTGCTTTTTTTTTTGCCGCGTTTTTTCCGCCACACCCCTCCCCCCTCCTCCCGGCCCCACCCCCGGTTCCACCCGCCGCCTGGCCGCCGGGTGCTCCGCCGACCCCCGGGGCGGGACGCCCGGCGAGACGCTCCCTGCTGCGTGCCTGCGTGCCTGCGCGCCCTCCCGCCGCCCATCCCACGCCTGTGCGGCGAGACGCTCCCTGCTGCGCGGCTCCCCGCCCGCGCGCTGCCCGCGGCACACCCGCCACACCACCCACCCGCTGCGCTCCCCCGAGCAACGGGCGAGGTTGTCTAGGACGGGGTGTGTTGCCGCGCATTTCGACACCCCCCTTATTTTGCGTGCCCCGGCTTCCCCTGTGGAAAATGAGGTCAACTAACGCTATATAAGTATCAGTTTCTGTACTTTATTGGTATGAGAAGCTTCCGGAACAACCCGGCAGAACTTTTGGGGGGCGGAGCCCTGCTTTTTTTTTTGCCGCGTTTTTTCCGCCACACCCCTCCCCCCTCCTCCCGGCCCCACCCCCGGTTCCACCCGCCGCCTGGCCGCCGGGTGCTCCGCCGACCCCCGGGGCGGGACGCCCGGCGAGACGCTCCCTGCTGCGTGCCTGCGTGCCTGCGCGCCCTCCCGCCGCCCATCCCACGCCTGTGCGGCGAGACGCTCCCTGCTGCGCGGCTCCCCGCCCGCGCGCTGCCCGCGGCACACCCGCCACACCACCCACCCGCTGCGCTCCCCCGAGCAACGGGCGAGGTTGTCTAGGACGGGGTGTGTTGCCGCGCATTTCGACACCCCCCTTATTTTGCGTGCCCCGGCTTCCCCTGTGGAAAATGAGGTCAACTAACGCTATATAAGTATCAGTTTCTGTACTTTATTGGTATGAGAAGCTTCCGGAACAACCCGGCAGAACTTTTGGGGGGCGGAGCCCTGCTTTTTTTTTTGCCGCGTTTTTTCCGCCACACCCCTCCCCCCTCCTCCCGGCCCCACCCCCGGTTCCACCCGCCGCCTGGCCGCCGGGTGCTCCGCCGACCCCCGGGGCGAGACGCTCCCTGCTGCGTGCCTGCGTGCCTGCGCGCCCTCCCGCCGCCCATCCCACGCCTGTGCGGCGAGACGCTCCCTGCTGCGCGGCTCCCCGCCCGCGCGCTGCCCGCGGCACACCCGCCACACCACCCACCCGCTGCGCTCCCCCGAGCAACGGGCGAGGTTGTCTAGGACGGGGTGTGTTGCCGCGCATTTCGACACCCCCCTTATTTTGCGTGCCCCGGCTTCCCCTGTGGAAAATGAGGTCAACTAACGCTATATAAGTATCAGTTTCTGTACTTTATTGGTATGAGAAGCTTCCGGAACAACCCGGCAGAACTTTTGGGGGGCGGAGCCCTGCTTTTTTTTTTGCCGCGTTTTTTCCGCCACACCCCTCCCCCCTCCTCCCGGCCCCACCCCCGGTTCCACCCGCCGCCTGGCCGCCGGGTGCTCCGCCGACCCCCGGGGCGGGACGCTCCCTGCTGCGTGCCTGCGTGCCTGCGCGCCCTCCCGCCGCCCATCCCACGCCTGTGCGGCGAGACGCTCCCTGCTGCGCGGCTCCCCGCCCGCGCGCTGCCCGCGGCACACCCGCCACACCACCCACCCGCTGCGCTCCCCCGAGCAACGGGCGAGGTTGTCTAGGACGGGGTGTGTTGCCGCGCATTTCGACACCCCCCTTATTTTGCGTGCCCCGGCTTCCCCTGTGGAAAATGAGGTCAACTAACGCTATATAAGTATCAGTTTCTGTACTTTATTGGTATGAGAAGCTTCCGGAACAACCCGGCAGAACTTTTGGGGGGCGGAGCCCTGCTTTTTTTTTTGCCGCGTTTTTTCCGCCACACCCCTCCCCCCTCCTCCCGGCCCCACCCCCGGTTCCACCCGCCGCCTGGCCGCCGGGTGCTCCGCCGACCCCCGGGGCGGGACGCCCGGCGAGACGCTCCCTGCTGCGTGCCTGCGTGCCTGCGCGCCCTCCCGCCGCCCATCCCACGCCTGTGCGGCGAGACGCTCCCTGCTACGCGGCTCCCCGCCCGCGCGCTGCCCGCGGCACACCCGCCACACCACCCACCCGCTGCGCTCCCCCGAGCAACGGGCGAGGTTGTCTAGGACGGGGTGTGTTGCCGCGCATTTCGACACCCCCCTTATTTTGCGTGCCCCGGCTTCCCCTGTGGAAAATGAGGTCAACTAACGCTATATAAGTATCAGTTTCTGTACTTTATTGGTATGAGAAGCTTCCGGAACAACCCGGCAGAACTTTTGGGGGGCGGAGCCCTGCTTTTTTTTTTGCCGCGTTTTTTCCGCCACACCCCTCCCCCCTCCTCCCGGCCCCACCCCCGGTTCCACCCGCCGCCTGGCCGCCGGGTGCTCCGCCGACCCCCGGGGCGGGACGCCCGGCGAGACGCTCCCTGCTGCGTGCCTGCGTGCCTGCGCGCCCTCCCGCCGCCCATCCCACGCCTGTGCGGCGAGACGCTCCCTGCTGCGCGGCTCCCCGCCCGCGCGCTGCCCGCGGCACACCCGCCACACCACCCACCCGCTGCGCTCCCCCGAGCAACGGGCGAGGTTGTCTAGGACGGGGTGTGTTGCCGCGCATTTCGACACCCCCCTTATTTTGCGTGCCCCGGCTTCCCCTGTGGAAAATGAGGTCAACTAACGCTATATAAGTATCAGTTTCTGTACTTTATTGGTATGAGAAGCTTCCGGAACAACCCGGCAGAACTTTTGGGGGGCGGAGCCCTGCTTTTTTTTTTGCCGCGTTTTTTCCGCCACACCCCTCCCCCCTCCTCCCGGCCCCACCCCCGGTTCCACCCGCCGCCTGGCCGCCGGGTGCTCCGCCGACCCCCGGGGCGAGACGCTCCCTGCTGCGTGCCTGCGTGCCTGCGCGCCCTCCCGCCGCCCATCCCACGCCTGTGCGGCGAGACGCTCCCTGCTGCGCGGCTCCCCGCCCGCGCGCTGCCCGCGGCACACCCGCCACACCACCCACCCGCTGCGCTCCCCCGAGCAACGGGCGAGGTTGTCTAGGACGGGGTGTGTTGCCGCGCATTTCGACACCCCCCTTATTTTGCGTGCCCCGGCTTCCCCTGTGGAAAATGAGGTCAACTAACGCTATATAAGTATCAGTTTCTGTACTTTATTGGTATGAGAAGCTTCCGGAACAACCCGGCAGAACTTTTGGGGGGCGGAGCCCTGCTTTTTTTTTTGCCGCGTTTTTTCCGCCACACCCCTCCCCCCTCCTCCCGGCCCCACCCCCGGTTCCACCCGCCGCCTGGCCGCCGGGTGCTCCGCCGACCCCCGGGGCGAGACGCTCCCTGCTGCGTGCCTGCGTGCCTGCGCGCCCTCCCGCCGCCCATCCCACGCCTGTGCGGCGAGACGCTCCCTGCTGCGCGGCTCCCCGCCCGCGCGCTGCCCGCGGCACACCCGCCACACCACCCACCCGCTGCGCTCCCCCGAGCAACGGGCGAGGTTGTCTAGGACGGGGTGTGTTGCCGCGCATTTCGACACCCCCCTTATTTTGCGTGCCCCGGCTTCCCCTGTGGAAAATGAGGTCAACTAACGCTATATAAGTATCAGTTTCTGTACTTTATTGGTATGAGAAGCTTCCGGAACAACCCGGCAGAACTTTTGGGGGGCGGAGCCCTGCTTTTTTTTTTGCCGCGTTTTTTCCGCCACACCCCTCCCCCCTCCTCCCGGCCCCACCCCCGGTTCCACCCGCCGCCTGGCCGCCGGGTGCTCCGCCGACCCCCGGGGCGAGACGCTCCCTGCTGCGTGCCTGCGTGCCTGCGCGCCCTCCCGCCGCCCATCCCACGCCTGTGCGGCGAGACGCTCCCTGCTGCGCGGCTCCCCGCCCGCGCGCTGCCCGCGGCACACCCGCCACACCACCCACCCGCTGCGCTCCCCCGAGCAACGGGCGAGGTTGTCTAGGACGGGGTGTGTTGCCGCGCATTTCGACACCCCCCTTATTTTGCGTGCCCCGGCTTCCCCTGTGGAAAATGAGGTCAACTAACGCTATATAAGTATCAGTTTCTGTACTTTATTGGTATGAGAAGCTTCCGGAACAACCCGGCAGAACTTTTGGGGGGCGGAGCCCTGCTTTTTTTTTTGCCGCGTTTTTTCCGCCACACCCCTCCCCCCTCCTCCCGGCCCCACCCCCGGTTCCACCCGCCGCCTGGCCGCCGGGTGCTCCGCCGACCCCCGGGGCGAGACGCTCCCTGCTGCGTGCCTGCGTGCCTGCGCGCCCTCCCGCCGCCCATCCCACGCCTGTGCGGCGAGACGCTCCCTGCTGCGCGGCTCCCCGCCCGCGCGCTGCCCGCGGCACACCCGCCACACCACCCACCCGCTGCGCTCCCCCGAGCAACGGGCGAGGTTGTCTAGGACGGGGTGTGTTGCCGCGCATTTCGACACCCCCCTTATTTTGCGTGCCCCGGCTTCCCCTGTGGAAAATGAGGTCAACTAACGCTATATAAGTATCAGTTTCTGTACTTTATTGGTATGAGAAGCTTCCGGAACAACCCGGCAGAACTTTTGGGGGGCGGAGCCCTGCTTTTTTTTTTGCCGCGTTTTTTCCGCCACACCCCTCCCCCCTCCTCCCGGCCCCACCCCCGGTTCCACCCGCCGCCTGGCCGCCGGGTGCTCCGCCGACCCCCGGGGCGAGACGCTCCCTGCTGCGTGCCTGCGTGCCTGCGCGCCCTCCCGCCGCCCATCCCACGCCTGTGCGGCGAGACGCTCCCTGCTGCGCGGCTCCCCGCCCGCGCGCTGCCCGCGGCACACCCGCCACACCACCCACCCGCTGCGCTCCCCCGAGCAACGGGCGAGGTTGTCTAGGACGGGGTGTGTTGCCGCGCATTTCGACACCCCCCTTATTTTGCGTGCCCCGGCTTCCCCTGTGGAAAATGAGGTCAACTAACGCTATATAAGTATCAGTTTCTGTACTTTATTGGTATGAGAAGCTTCCGGAACAACCCGGCAGAACTTTTGGGGGGCGGAGCCCTGCTTTTTTTTTTGCCGCGTTTTTTCCGCCACACCCCTCCCCCCTCCTCCCGGCCCCACCCCCGGTTCCACCCGCCGCCTGGCCGCCGGGTGCTCCGCCGACCCCCGGGGCGAGACGCTCCCTGCTGCGTGCCTGCGTGCCTGCGCGCCCTCCCGCCGCCCATCCCACGCCTGTGCGGCGAGACGCTCCCTGCTGCGCGGCTCCCCGCCCGCGCGCTGCCCGCGGCACACCCGCCACACCACCCACCCGCTGCGCTCCCCCGAGCAACGGGCGAGGTTGTCTAGGACGGGGTGTGTTGCCGCGCATTTCGACACCCCCCTTATTTTGCGTGCCCCGGCTTCCCCTGTGGAAAATGAGGTCAACTAACGCTATATAAGTATCAGTTTCTGTACTTTATTGGTATGAGAAGCTTCCGGAACAACCCGGCAGAACTTTTGGGGGGCGGAGCCCTGCTTTTTTTTTTGCCGCGTTTTTTCCGCCACACCCCTCCCCCCTCCTCCCGGCCCCACCCCCGGTTCCACCCGCCGCCTGGCCGCCGGGTGCTCCGCCGACCCCCGGGGCGAGACGCTCCCTGCTGCGTGCCTGCGTGCCTGCGCGCCCTCCCGCCGCCCATCCCACGCCTGTGCGGCGAGACGCTCCCTGCTGCGCGGCTCCCCGCCCGCGCGCTGCCCGCGGCACACCCGCCACACCACCCACCCGCTGCGCTCCCCCGAGCAACGGGCGAGGTTGTCTAGGACGGGGTGTGTTGCCGCGCATTTCGACACCCCCCTTATTTTGCGTGCCCCGGCTTCCCCTGTGGAAAATGAGGTCAACTAACGCTATATAAGTATCAGTTTCTGTACTTTATTGGTATGAGAAGCTTCCGGAACAACCCGGCAGAACTTTTGGGGGGCGGAGCCCTGCTTTTTTTTTTGCCGCGTTTTTTCCGCCACACCCCTCCCCCCTCCTCCCGGCCCCACCCCCGGTTCCACCCGCCGCCTGGCCGCCGGGTGCTCCGCCGACCCCCGGGGCGAGACGCTCCCTGCTGCGTGCCTGCGTGCCTGCGCGCCCTCCCGCCGCCCATCCCACGCCTGTGCGGCGAGACGCTCCCTGCTGCGCGGCTCCCCGCCCGCGCGCTGCCCGCGGCACACCCGCCACACCACCCACCCGCTGCGCTCCCCCGAGCAACGGGCGAGGTTGTCTAGGACGGGGTGTGTTGCCGCGCATTTCGACACCCCCCTTATTTTGCGTGCCCCGGCTTCCCCTGTGGAAAATGAGGTCAACTAACGCTATATAAGTATCAGTTTCTGTACTTTATTGGTATGAGAAGCTTCCGGAACAACCCGGCAGAACTTTTGGGGGGCGGAGCCCTGCTTTTTTTTTTGCCGCGTTTTTTCCGCCACACCCCTCCCCCCTCCTCCCGGCCCCACCCCCGGTTCCACCCGCCGCCTGGCCGCCGGGTGCTCCGCCGACCCCCGGGGCGAGACGCTCCCTGCTGCGTGCCTGCGTGCCTGCGCGCCCTCCCGCCGCCCATCCCACGCCTGTGCGGCGAGACGCTCCCTGCTGCGCGGCTCCCCGCCCGCGCGCTGCCCGCGGCACACCCGCCACACCACCCACCCGCTGCGCTCCCCCGAGCAACGGGCGAGGTTGTCTAGGACGGGGTGTGTTGCCGCGCATTTCGACACCCCCCTTATTTTGCGTGCCCCGGCTTCCCCTGTGGAAAATGAGGTCAACTAACGCTATATAAGTATCAGTTTCTGTACTTTATTGGTATGAGAAGCTTCCGGAACAACCCGGCAGAACTTTTGGGGGGCGGAGCCCTGCTTTTTTTTTTGCCGCGTTTTTTCCGCCACACCCCTCCCCCCTCCTCCCGGCCCCACCCCCGGTTCCACCCGCCGCCTGGCCGCCGGGTGCTCCGCCGACCCCCGGGGCGAGACGCTCCCTGCTGCGTGCCTGCGTGCCTGCGCGCCCTCCCGCCGCCCATCCCACGCCTGTGCGGCGAGACGCTCCCTGCTGCGCGGCTCCCCGCCCGCGCGCTGCCCGCGGCACACCCGCCACACCACCCACCCGCTGCGCTCCCCCGAGCAACGGGCGAGGTTGTCTAGGACGGGGTGTGTTGCCGCGCATTTCGACACCCCCCTTATTTTGCGTGCCCCGGCTTCCCCTGTGGAAAATGAGGTCAACTAACGCTATATAAGTATCAGTTTCTGTACTTTATTGGTATGAGAAGCTTCCGGAACAACCCGGCAGAACTTTTGGGGGGCGGAGCCCTGCTTTTTTTTTTGCCGCGTTTTTTCCGCCACACCCCTCCCCCCTCCTCCCGGCCCCACCCCCGGTTCCACCCGCCGCCTGGCCGCCGGGTGCTCCGCCGACCCCCGGGGCGAGACGCTCCCTGCTGCGTGCCTGCGTGCCTGCGCGCCCTCCCGCCGCCCATCCCACGCCTGTGCGGCGAGACGCTCCCTGCTGCGCGGCTCCCCGCCCGCGCGCTGCCCGCGGCACACCCGCCACACCACCCACCCGCTGCGCTCCCCCGAGCAACGGGCGAGGTTGTCTAGGACGGGGTGTGTTGCCGCGCATTTCGACACCCCCCTTATTTTGCGTGCCCCGGCTTCCCCTGTGGAAAATGAGGTCAACTAACGCTATATAAGTATCAGTTTCTGTACTTTATTGGTATGAGAAGCTTCCGGAACAACCCGGCAGAACTTTTGGGGGGCGGAGCCCTGCTTTTTTTTTTGCCGCGTTTTTTCCGCCACACCCCTCCCCCCTCCTCCCGGCCCCACCCCCGGTTCCACCCGCCGCCTGGCCGCCGGGTGCTCCGCCGACCCCCGGGGCGAGACGCTCCCTGCTGCGTGCCTGCGTGCCTGCGCGCCCTCCCGCCGCCCATCCCACGCCTGTGCGGCGAGACGCTCCCTGCTGCGCGGCTCCCCGCCCGCGCGCTGCCCGCGGCACACCCGCCACACCACCCACCCGCTGCGCTCCCCCGAGCAACGGGCGAGGTTGTCTAGGACGGGGTGTGTTGCCGCGCATTTCGACACCCCCCTTATTTTGCGTGCCCCGGCTTCCCCTGTGGAAAATGAGGTCAACTAACGCTATATAAGTATCAGTTTCTGTACTTTATTGGTATGAGAAGCTTCCGGAACAACCCGGCAGAACTTTTGGGGGGCGGAGCCCTGCTTTTTTTTTTGCCGCGTTTTTTCCGCCACACCCCTCCCCCCTCCTCCCGGCCCCACCCCCGGTTCCACCCGCCGCCTGGCCGCCGGGTGCTCCGCCGACCCCCGGGGCGAGACGCTCCCTGCTGCGTGCCTGCGTGCCTGCGCGCCCTCCCGCCGCCCATCCCACGCCTGTGCGGCGAGACGCTCCCTGCTGCGCGGCTCCCCGCCCGCGCGCTGCCCGCGGCACACCCGCCACACCACCCACCCGCTGCGCTCCCCCGAGCAACGGGCGAGGTTGTCTAGGACGGGGTGTGTTGCCGCGCATTTCGACACCCCCCTTATTTTGCGTGCCCCGGCTTCCCCTGTGGAAAATGAGGTCAACTAACGCTATATAAGTATCAGTTTCTGTACTTTATTGGTATGAGAAGCTTCCGGAACAACCCGGCAGAACTTTTGGGGGGCGGAGCCCTGCTTTTTTTTTTGCCGCGTTTTTTCCGCCACACCCCTCCCCCCTCCTCCCGGCCCCACCCCCGGTTCCACCCGCCGCCTGGCCGCCGGGTGCTCCGCCGACCCCCGGGGCGAGACGCTCCCTGCTGCGTGCCTGCGTGCCTGCGCGCCCTCCCGCCGCCCATCCCACGCCTGTGCGGCGAGACGCTCCCTGCTGCGCGGCTCCCCGCCCGCGCGCTGCCCGCGGCACACCCGCCACACCACCCACCCGCTGCGCTCCCCCGAGCAACGGGCGAGGTTGTCTAGGACGGGGTGTGTTGCCGCGCATTTCGACACCCCCCTTATTTTGCGTGCCCCGGCTTCCCCTGTGGAAAATGAGGTCAACTAACGCTATATAAGTATCAGTTTCTGTACTTTATTGGTATGAGAAGCTTCCGGAACAACCCGGCAGAACTTTTGGGGGGCGGAGCCCTGCTTTTTTTTTTGCCGCGTTTTTTCCGCCACACCCCTCCCCCCTCCTCCCGGCCCCACCCCCGGTTCCACCCGCCGCCTGGCCGCCGGGTGCTCCGCCGACCCCCGGGGCGAGACGCTCCCTGCTGCGTGCCTGCGTGCCTGCGCGCCCTCCCGCCGCCCATCCCACGCCTGTGCGGCGAGACGCTCCCTGCTGCGCGGCTCCCCGCCCGCGCGCTGCCCGCGGCACACCCGCCACACCACCCACCCGCTGCGCTCCCCCGAGCAACGGGCGAGGTTGTCTAGGACGGGGTGTGTTGCCGCGCATTTCGACACCCCCCTTATTTTGCGTGCCCCGGCTTCCCCTGTGGAAAATGAGGTCAACTAACGCTATATAAGTATCAGTTTCTGTACTTTATTGGTATGAGAAGCTTCCGGAACAACCCGGCAGAACTTTTGGGGGGCGGAGCCCTGCTTTTTTTTTTGCCGCGTTTTTTCCGCCACACCCCTCCCCCCTCCTCCCGGCCCCACCCCCGGTTCCACCCGCCGCCTGGCCGCCGGGTGCTCCGCCGACCCCCGGGGCGGGACGCTCCCTGCTGCGTGCCTGCGTGCCTGCGCGCCCTCCCGCCGCCCATCCCACGCCTGTGCGGCGAGACGCTCCCTGCTGCGCGGCTCCCCGCCCGCGCGCTGCCCGCGGCACACCCGCCACACCACCCACCCGCTGCGCTCCCCCGAGCAACGGGCGAGGTTGTCTAGGACGGGGTGTGTTGCCGCGCATTTCGACACCCCCCTTATTTTGCGTGCCCCGGCTTCCCCTGTGGAAAATGAGGTCAACTAACGCTATATAAGTATCAGTTTCTGTACTTTATTGGTATGAGAAGCTTCCGGAACAACCCGGCAGAACTTTTGGGGGGCGGAGCCCTGCTTTTTTTTTTGCCGCGTTTTTTCCGCCACACCCCTCCCCCCTCCTCCCGGCCCCACCCCCGGTTCCACCCGCCGCCTGGCCGCCGGGTGCTCCGCCGACCCCCGGGGCGGGACGCTCCCTGCTGCGTGCCTGCGTGCCTGCGCGCCCTCCCGCCGCCCATCCCACGCCTGTGCGGCGAGACGCTCCCTGCTGCGCGGCTCCCCGCCCGCGCGCTGCCCGCGGCACACCCGCCACACCACCCACCCGCTGCGCTCCCCCGAGCAACGGGCGAGGTTGTCTAGGACGGGGTGTGTTGCCGCGCATTTCGACACCCCCCTTATTTTGCGTGCCCCGGCTTCCCCTGTGGAAAATGAGGTCAACTAACGCTATATAAGTATCAGTTTCTGTACTTTATTGGTATTTTTAGCTTTTTTGTGTTCTTTTACCACCACCTAAGTAAAAATAGTAGTTATCGCTTGTTTTGTCTTCTTTGTTTTGGTTTCCTGTGCTGGCAGGTCTTTTGCATTGAATTTATAGGAGCTTTTTTGGTTAGTATTCAAGAAAGCAAATTAGTTTTCCTTTGTTTTGCTTTCCTTGTTTTGCCTTCTTTCCTGGCAGGTCTTTTTGCGTTTGGCTGAACCAAAAGGCCCATTAAGCTAAACCCCCCCCTCAATAAAGAGAAACAAGACGAGAAACCGCACATTTTTTGTTTCTACGTCGCTTACTGATCCCCTGTACTGGCAGCGCGTTCACCGGTTTCCGTTGGTTAAAAATAAAGGAGAACGAAAGGCCAAAAGAAGGGAAAATAACAAAAACAAAATAAATACTAAATAAATAAAGAAAAAAGAAAAAACCGTAAATTAATAACGGGGCAAAAGGAGCAAAAAGCAACCAAGTAAGAACGTTCACACGGAGAAACTAACTATAACGGGCCCACATATAGTTTTTCGGTCTCCGGTGCTACCGTGTATTGCTCCATTTTGCCCTATTCATCGCTTTTTGACCCGACTCCCAAACATTGACCTGGCTGGGTCACATTTGTACAGACCGACCTTCCTCTTACGTGTGCAGACTCGGTCTTTTCAGCCTTAACCTGTGCGACCTGGTCCTGCATCGGCCACAAACGTGCACAGGCTGGGACTGCTTTACTATAACGTGTGCGGAATTGCACCAGCTGGAGCAACTTTGCTCCACTTTAATCAGAAGGGTGCGTTTTTTCCCGCTTCCGTCCCACGTACACATACTGTCCGGTTGCGCTAGCGTACAAATATATATATATATATATATTGGTGTCTAAAGTGTACATACTCGTACCATTGGTGTCTAAGGTGTACATATTTGTTTCATTGGTGTCTAACGTGTACTTATTTGTTTCATTGGTGTCTAACGTGTACATATTTGTTTCATTGGTGTCTAACGTGTACTTATTTGTTCCATTGGTGTCTAACGTGTACGTATTTGTTTCATTGGTGTCTAACGTGTACTTATTTGTTCCATTGGTGTCTAACGTGTACGTATTTGTTTCATTGGTGTCTAACGTGTACTTATTTGTTCCATTGGTGTCTAACGTGTACATATTTGTTTCATTGGTGTCTAACGTGTACTTATTTGTTCCATTGGTGCCTAACGTGTACTTATTTGTTTCGTTGGTGTCTAACGTGTACTTATTTGTTCCATTGGTGTCTAACGTGTACTTATTTGTTCCATTGGTGTCTAACGTGTACTTATTTGTTCCATTGGTGTCTAACGTGTACATATTTGTTCCATTGGTGTCTAACGTATACATATCTGTTTCATTGGTGTCTAACGTGTACTTATTTGTTCCATTGGTGCCTAACGTGTACTTATTTGTTTCGTTGGTGTCTAACGTGTACTTATTTGTTCCATTGGTGTCTAACGTGTACGTATTTGTTTCATTGGTGTCTAACGTGTACTTATTTGTTCCATTGGTGCCTAACGTGTACTTATTTGTTTCGTTGGTGTCTAACGTGTACTTATTTGTTCCATTGGTGTCTAACGTGTACTTATTTGTTCCATTGGTGTCTAACGTGTACTTATTTGTTCCATTGGTGTCTAACGTGTACATATTTGTTCCATTGGTGTCTAACGTATACATATCTGTTTCATTGGTGTCTAACGTGTACTTATTTGTTTCATTGGTGTCTAACGTGTACTTATTTGTTCCATTGGTGTCTAACGTGTACTTATTTGTTTCATTGGTGTCTACCGTGTACATATCTGTCTCATTGGTGTCTACCGTGTACATATTTGTTTCGTTGGTGTCTAACGTATACATATCTGTTCCATTGGTGTCTAACGTGTACTTATTTGTTCCATTGGTGTCTAACGTGTACTTATTTGTTCCATTGGTGTCTAACGTATACATATCTGTTCCATTGGTGTCTAACGTGTACATATTTGTTTCATTGGTGTCTGACGTGTACTTATTTGTTTCATTGGTGTCTGACGTGTACTTATTTGTTTCATTGGTGTCTAACGTGTACGTATTTGTTTCATTGGTGTCTGACGTGTACGTATTTATTTCATTGGTGTCTAACGTGTACTTATTTGTTCCATTGGTGTCTGACGTGTACATATTTGCTTCATTGGTGTCTAACGTGTACTTATTTGTTTCATTGGTGTCTGACGTGTACTTATTTGTTTCATTGGTGTCTAACGTGTACATATCTGTTCCATTGGTGTCTAACGTGTACATATTTGTTTCATTGGTGTCTGACGTGTACATATTTGCTTCATTGGTGTCTAACGTGTACTTATTTGTTTCATTGGTGTCTGACGTGTACTTATTTGTTTCATTGGTGTCTAACGTGTACATATCTGTTCCATTGGTGTCTAACGTGTACATATTTGTTTCATTGGTGTCTGACGTGTACTTATTTGTTTCATTGGTGTCTGACGTGTACTTATTTGTTCCATTGGTGTCTAACGTGTACTTATTTGTTTCATTGGTGTCTGACGTGTACTTATTTGTTTCGTTGGTGTCTAACGTGTACTTATTTGTTTCATCGGTGTCCAACGTACACATATCTGTTTCATTGACACCTAACGTACACATATTTGCTTTATTGGCGTCTAACGTGTACTTAATTGTTTCATTGGTGTCTAACGTACGCATACGTGTCGTGTTGTACACTGTCTGTATTTGTATATACATATATATAATTGGATATCTGTTTTTGTTTTTCTGTCTCTCTCTTCTCTCCGTACAGCCCTGCTCTATCAATCCCAGGGCGGATCGGAGAAAAATGCCACTGCCACCGCACGTGCGAACGACAAGGGCGACGGCGTTACCAGCGATGACCGGTAGGCCACCCTTGGCACCTGTACATGGAAGAGAGAATGGCCACAATCGAGCAGTAGAAATGCAGGACCGCGAAGATGAAGGCTTCATCTTTGGGTCGAGCAGCGTCCCGACACCAGCAGACGGGCCGATCTCTCAGACCCAGTTCCGGCTCCTGTTGGAGGAGGTCCTCCGACTACGAAACGCAGTCGAGGAGAGGACCGCGGCAAATCCACCACCACAAACGCAGCAGCTGCAAGCAACACCACGTCCAGCACCCGCAACGACCGCCAGCAACCAAACACAGCCGCAATACGGTGGCACAAAACGGCTACAAGCACAACCGGCGGTACCAACAAACCGCACACCAACGCCACCAGGGTCCCGGTCCGTACCATACCGGGTGGAACCCTTGAACCGCAGCCGCAAGGAAACCAGGTGGGCAACGCCACCACCATATCCGACACTACCGCAGCCGCGAAGCAAAACGGCAACTCGGACACCAGGACCACCACGCCCCGCAACGCCACCAACAACGGCACGACCAAGCGGGACGACGTACGCACAGGCAGCGCGGAGCAGAGCAATAGCGCCAACAACAACACCGCTACGACCCCGAATGCCCAGCAACGCGGCCGAGCAGCGGAAGGTAACACCGATAAGCAGGACGGTGTCCGCGCACGTACGGCTGCCAACGCGCACGGTGCCGCCCGCGCTTCTTACCGAGGAGCAGCGTACAGCAGACCCAGGCTTTACCGAGGTGAGGCCCAACACGCCAAACCACGCGAGGATGCTCAAGTCGCTGGAAAGCACGTACGACGACGCCAAAGAAATTGTGCAGGGCCTCAACATCGAGAGGCATGTCGCAGACAGCATGGCCAAGCACGCCGCCTTCTGCGCGGAGCAGCTACGCTACCACTGCGCCCTCCTCGCCGACACGTACGTGAAGGCGCACCCATGGAACAGACCATTCTGGTACTGCCAGGGAAAAGCGCCGGAAGGCGGTGCGTGCACGTACGCGACGGACTCGGAGGAGAAGATGGCGAACCACATCGCCACACGCCACGCAGGGCAGAAGGTCTCCAAGACGAGACTGGCACTGTCCACCTTCGACGGCGGCGCGGCGAACAACGAGGTCTCGTGCGCGCTGACGGTGGCAGTCGCGATGTGGCAGACGCGCCCCGAAGCACGCCGTGACACGCCGGCCTATAACGCCTTCCGAAGCCAGACCGTCGAGGCGACCGAGAACCTCATCGCCAGCCTCCCGATCAGGCTCCCAACAACGGCGCTCCGTGCGCTACACGCAATCGTGAGTAGCGAAGTGGACACGGAGAGCCGCGATGACAACACGGAGCAGAGCCTCGTCACGATCGGCGGCGAGGTGAATACCGGCTGCGGCGCGGAACCAACCGCGAAACAGCTCGCGAACATGGCACGGGAAAAGGAAAACCATGCGCCGATCCAGACGGCAACGGAGGTGCTGTTCAACATCCTGCCTCCGAGGTGGTCCGACAGAACACAAGGAGTGCGTGACATACCACTGACCATCGGACTGCGGAGCGACAACCACGCCGGCCCGACAACCTTCGTGCTGCACGCGGTTGGGTGCGCAGTATCCCGCAGACACCTGGTGGCGTACGTACGGGAGCTGTGCAGGGAGGACGCGTGCACAACGGAAACGTGGCACAGGTACGACGGCGCAGAGCACACGAGCGGCGCAGCACCGCCGTCGCCTAACGAAGTCGTCCTGCTGCTGTACCGCCGTGCAGACCCACTCCCACAGACGCCACCGACACCGCCGAATACGGAGGCGGGCGAGATCGAGACGCAAGGCCAAGAGGTGGAAGAGGTGGAAGCGGAAGACGACGACAGGTACAGCTTCCAAAGCGACGTCTCTGTCAGCGCAGAAGACGAACGGGAAGACCAGCGGGACAGAGACGAGCTCGGCTGCTTCATCTTTGCCGGCCGCTCCCCTCCGATGTCGCTGCTGGGCGGGTCACCGTCGGAGAGTTCGCTGGACGAAGAAAGGTGTGCACACCGTCTCCCGGAAGAGGACACGGCACCACCAGCGGTGGGATCCGAAGGCGAGAACCGCCTCTTCCACAGCCCGCTAGCAACACCGCGCGAACAGCGCATCCCGGTGCAGGTACCGGAGGGCACGGCAACGACAACGAAGCGACACCGTGCAACGCCGTCGGAGCGAACAACGGACAGCTCCACTGACGGCGGGGAGGCCACCACACGACCGAAGCAGCGACACGAGCTGGAGGACACGCTACACGCAATGCTGGCGAAGATAGCGGGTCAGAACGTCGGCGGGAAGTGGAGAAACGGCCCGGGTGCCGCGCTCGAGGATGTCGTCTACAAAAAGGAAACGTGGACCAACATCTTCACGCGCAGCACGCGCATCATCGAAACGTGCGCGGCATGTGGGTTCGTGCCACCCACAAACAGAACAATCGTGCGCATGATGCTGCTGAACGCGATGGGAGCCGACTGCGACAAAACAGCGGAGGCGGCTATCCGTGAAGCGTTGGACGCGGCAGACCCACCAGACACCACAACGCAGTGCCCGGAGTGTGGCGCACACCGACAGCGCATCCTCGATCACACGACACCCCAGGCGGTCGCGTTCTTCGTCACCGACCGGAGAGGCGTGAGCACCGAGACGCCGATGGCAAACATCCCGCGCATCATCAACGCACCGCACGCCACATCCAGCACCGTGAGCCTCGGACTGGCAGCGGTCATCAGCACGTGCACCGCCCAACGACCGACAGTGTACCGCACCAAGTGGGACGCAAAGAAGCGTACCCTATCGTGGATCCGGATTGGGGAGCGCCAGCGGCACATCCCCGTCGCGAAGAACGAGGTCGCGGGCAACATCCTGGTCTATCTCCCGGCCGCGACGGCACACCAGGACGCCGCAACAACAGCAGACACAGAGACGGACAGCTGGGACGCGGACTCGCTATGGCGAGAAATAGCGCCACGGAAAGGCCAGCACGGCCTGGCAGCACGGCTCTTCGCACCAGCAGGCTGCACAACGGAAGGCGGCACGACAGCAGCAAGGCCGCCGCCTACGACTGCACTGGAAGAAAGGCCGTGGAACTGCGTAAAGGAGCAGCCCGAACCACGCGCAACACCAGACAAGCGGGAGTCGATGCGGACCTTCCTGCAGCACCTCTGCGCGGGAGCCTCCACCGTGTCAGGCAGAGACGCAGTCGAGAGCACACTGCACGGCGCCATCGCAGAACACGAGACATGGGAGGCGCTGTTCTCCTGCGGTGTCGAGACGGAACGTCGATGCCAGAAGTGTGGCCAGCAGGACGACACCGACATCCTCGAGGACACGGCAGTCATCGGCATCCAACTGCCGAACGGGGTAGCACACGCAACCGCACAGGAAGCAATGGGGAGAGCGCTTGGTACACATACCGCGTTCAGCCAACTGCAGTGCGCAGCGTGTGGGGCAAAGAGCGTCATCACCAACAGGCGCCTGCTACGCGACGCCGCGTTCATCGTCATCAAGGACGCAAACAGCAACACCACCACGACGACAGCGGCAGACATACCAAGATCGGTTTGCGTGACTGGCCGGGGCGGGCTGCCACAACCAATGTTGCTGGCAGCCGCGGCATGCTTTGAGAGCGCAGGCGATGCGCAGACGCGCGATACAGGGACACGGGTGTACCTGGCGCCGCCACGCGACACAGAGCCGTGGGACGTGGTCGGGGGAGATGGGAGTCAGGGCGGGAGGAAGCACGCTGCAGACATCGTGGCGCAGGCCTTCCTCTACACAACGGTGGCCGCAGCACCGGCAGCGAACGCCACGCAGGAACACTGGCAAACGGAGGAGGAAGAGGAGGAGCAATGGTGGCAGCACCAGCAGACACAAGACGACAGATTAGAGGAAACCACGCCGCAACAGGAGAATGAAGAGGAAACGGCACCGCCATCACCGCCACCGCCACCACCACCACCACACACCACAACGCACGACAGGCCCACGCGGGAAGAGATCATCGTGGAGGACGTCACAGCCACGAGCGACAACGATGACTTAACGATCGACGTGGACACCACGACGGTTGGGACGGAGACGCCGGTGGTCGCCACGAGCACACCGCTACACGACACAACCGCCGAGCAGATGAGCGAGGAAGTGTTTGTGCCAGCCACACCGCCACCAGCACACAGCCACAACGACAGCAGCAAGGAGAACGAAGAGCCCGCCTCCGACCCCTTCCTCGCACAGACACCGCGCTCCGCCGACATGACGAGGACGGAAGAAGCAGCGGACACGACGGGCAGAACACACGACGAGCAGCAGCAGTTCGCGCACGGCACAAACATGGCAGCAGCACAGGGTGGTGAGAGCATCCTCTGCCCGTTTTGCGTGCACCAACGCAAGTGGGAGCCGAAGGAGCACGGCCAGCACAAGGAGCGCACTCTCTTCGTGCAACACCTCAACAACAAGCACCGCCAGGCACAGCCGGACATCGACCTCCTGAAGGCATACAAGATCGATCGGTGCCTGGTGTGTGGGATGTTTGTCGTGGCGACTGAGCGCGCAAGAGCAGCGCACCGGTGCCGGCGACAGGCGACGACAGCAGCACCACAGAACAGCACCACCGAGCCGCCAGAAGCACAGAGCACCATCAACGCGGTGCGCGACTTCCGCGGAGACACCGCGAGCACGGAGGACGAGGAGTGGATGTCGACAACTCCCTCAGCGTCACGCTGGCTGCACAAGAAGGAGTGGGAGCAATGGCGCTGCACGGTCGGCCGCGTCCTCACCGGGTACACCGCGTCCGCCGCACCGGAGCGATGGAGACGGCAGCTGGAGATGACAACAGTGGTACGCAACAACCTCGGCAAGCAACGGCGCAAGAACGGGAACACCGCCAACGCACCGCCAGCCGACACCACACCGAGAACGGACCAGCAGGGCGGCGCGCCGCAGCAGCGTACGAGAGCAGCGCGGCGGGAGGTGACGGAGGAGGACTGGGGAGCGCCACAAGCTGAAGTGACCACCAACAACGGGACGGCAGGGGCAAAGACGGCAGCCGAGCAACAACAGCCACCACACGAGGACGACGAGGCCGACAACGAGGACGAGGAGGACCGCACGGCGGAGGAGGAGGCACAGCAGCAACAGAAAAAGCGCATCCTCAACCAGCTGGCACTGGGCGCCCTCGCAAAGGCGGCGCGGACACTGTTCAACACACAGCTGCCGCGTGCCACCGTGGAGCAGTCGCTCCCGCAGCTGCACGACCTGCACCCACAGGAGGACGTGCAGCAGCTCCCGCTGCCGAACGAGACGCCGTTCGTGCACGACGTGAAGCCGGAGCGCGTCAAGGCCGTCATAGTGAAGAAGCTCGGACGCGCAGCGGCACCAGGGCTGGACGGATGGACGCGCGAGCTACTCATCCCGATCACGGAAGACAACGGACTGCTGGCGGAACTGACGACGCTCGTGCAGGACATCCTGGTGGGGAACGTGTCGTCGTCCTTCGCAACGCGCATCCGAGCATGCGTGCTAAGCCCGTTTCGGAAGGAGATGGCAACGCTGAAGGTGCGGCCGATCACACCGGAGTCTGTCCTGGCAAAGCTCGCCTCGCACATCGCCCTCGACAGCGTCGACAAGTCGTTCCGTGCCACGTTCAAAGGGTGGCAGTACGGCGTGTGGGGTGACTCCACGGAGGCCGTGAAAGAGATCCGCGCAGCGTACAAGGACGATGGTGCCGACACGCTGGTCGCACTGGACGCGACAAACGCGTACAACAGGATGTCGCGCAAACACATCCTAGAAGCGGCGTACGCGCAACCGGCGCTGCGACTGGCCTTTGGAGCGATCAACCTGACGCTCGGAGCGGCTGGGACGTTGGCGCTGTACGAGAACGGCGCGCGAGTGTGCGAGCTCAGATCGACAAGGGGAGTGCGGCAAGGCATGGTACTGAGCCCGCTCCTCTTTGCGAACGGCATGGCGAGCGTGCTTGCACCGATCATGCGGAAGCACCCGCATGTGAGGGTGGTCGCGTACCTGGACGACATCACTGTCGTTGGCAAAAACGCTGCAGTGCAGAACTTCCTGGAGGAGGCGGGTGACGAGCTGTCAAAGATCGGCTTCGACATCAACCCGGCGAAAAGCCACCACCTCTCCAAGCAAAGCGCGCCACCAGCGCTCAACATCGCAGGGACAACGATCCCACTGTCGCGCAAAGTGGTGCGCATCCTCGGTGCGGGCTTCCGCGGTGACGGGCTCCCGGTCGAAGAGTGGGTGTGGGAGAAAACAAGGGAATACGACCACTACTTCGAGAAGCTTGGCTCCGAGTGGCTGCCGCGGCTGTCGCGGCTGCAGCTCCTGCGCGGAGCCACCGTCCCACGCATGAATCACCTTCTCCGCACACACAGGCCAGAGGAGCTGAACCGCGCAACGACGTGGTTCGACGAGGAGGTTCTGCGCACGGCGAAGAGCATCGCCAACGTGAGCGGCCACACCGGGCCGACACAGTGCGAGGAACAGCAGCGAGAGAGCAGCATCACCGAGCTGCTGGTGCGGCTGCCGCTCTCCAAGGGAGGGCTCGGACTGCGCTCTCAGAACGCGATTGCGCAGTTCGCGGCGGAGGCTGTCGGCGTCAAGGACGGGCAGCGCGCGCAGACGGCGGTGGTTGACGCCACGAACCAGACGATCCTCTTCTCTCTCCTCACGGAGCCTGATCGTCTTCTCGTGGAGGCAAACACGGCTGCGGGCGCGACGCGTGCGTTGGTGGACCCGGCGGTGGTGATGCCTGACTACGCAGCGGAGATCATGTTGAAGCAGCGGCTGCTGCAGCGAGTGCTCCCGAGGGGGTGCACGTGCGTGTGCGGGAAGGACGCGGATAACCACCACGTCAACACGTGCAGCCGCATCGACCAAGGTGCACGCATCGAACGTCACAACATGGTGCGAGACGCCATCGTAGTCTGGGCCCGCGAAATCGGCTTCGAGGCCCGAGCGGAACCACCGAACCGCTACGAGACAACGGACGGGATCGCCAACAGCAGGGGTGTTTCCACGACGATCCGGAACAGCCAGCACAAACGGCTGGACGTCGAGATCGCCACGCCAACGGGGAACATGACGACGGACGTCACCATCACGTACCCCGGACGAACGGAGACTGGAGCACTCCCAGTGCAGGAGGCCTTCGCCAACAAGAAGCGCAAGCACGGAGAGATCCAGGAGGCGCTGCACAAGAACTTCGTACCGCTGGCCATGGAGTCGACAGGCGGCATCCACCGCGACGGCTTCAAGTGGCTGCGCGAGGTCGCCGGCACGCGCCAACACCCGTACACCACCAACACGGCACTCAGCATGGTGCTGACACGGATCGCGCAGAACGTGCACATCGGCAACGCACACATCTTCCACGTGGTGGACAAGGCCTTTCTTGAGCTACAGAGGGCCCGCTCCACCGGAAACGTGGTTGGCTGAGCGCGGCAACAGCAGACACACAGAGACGGCAGGAAAGACAAAAGAGCAGGGTGCGAAAAAGAAAAGGAGAGCATGAGGGCCACACCTTATGGTCGACTCCGCCAGGAACGTGTTTGCTATCACGTTTCTGAGGCCCACAGCGTCCGTGATGGGGAGCGCGTGCGCATCTGACAGCGGCAAAGGTACGACGTATCCCCTTTCTGCCCCCGCGTAGGAACTAAAAGAAGCTTGCAGCGTTCATTCCGTGTGACCGCACTTGTCTGTTGCGTGGGAAGATGGAAAACGAAGGCGTGGAACAGGGAGGCCAAGGAGATAGGGAATCATGGCTCGTAAGCAGAAGCCGTCCCTCACACACACGCTCACAAGCATGTGACACTCGTTCCCTACTGTCATGTGCCTCAGGCCCGACTACCTCTCTGTCACGGTCCCTTTTCCCCGTAGACTCGCAGGCGCACAAACACATAAACGTGCTTTGTCCGGTAGTTTCCGTTTCTTGTTTTCCTGTTCCATTTCAATTTTCCTTTCATTTTCATTTTAGTATCAACCCACCAGTTTAATGGGTTTTGTTTTCTTTTCTTCTTTTGTTTCCTGTTAGTGTGTAGGGCAGATCTTGTCGGGAATGAACCACATACACCTATGCCTACCCCGGCTGCCCGAGGTGGTGGTCTCCCTATATAAGTATCAGTTTCTGTACTTTATTGGTATGAGAAGCTTCCGGAACAACCCGGCAGAACTTTTGGGGGGCGGAGCCCTGCTTTTTTTTTTGCCGCGTTTTTTCCGCCACACCCCTCCCCCCTCCTCCCGGCCCCACCCCCGGTTCCACCCGCCGCCTGGCCGCCGGGTGCTCCGCCGACCCCCGGGGCGAGACGCTCCCTGCTGCGTGCCTGCGTGCCTGCGCGCCCTCCCGCCGCCCATCCCACGCCTGTGCGGCGAGACGCTCCCTGCTGCGCGGCTCCCCGCCCGCGCGCTGCCCGCGGCACACCCGCCACACCACCCACCCGCTGCGCTCCCCCGAGCAACGGGCGAGGTTGTCTAGGACGGGGTGTGTTGCCGCGCATTTCGACACCCCCCTTATTTTGCGTGCCCCGGCTTCCCCTGTGGAAAATGAGGTCAACTAACGCTATATAAGTATCAGTTTCTGTACTTTATTGGTATGAGAAGCTTCCGGAACAACCCGGCAGAACTTTTGGGGGGCGGAGCCCTGCTTTTTTTTTTTGCCGCGTTTTTTCCGCCACACCCCTCCCCCCTCCTCCCGGCCCCACCCCCGGTTCCACCCGCCGCCTGGCCGCCGGGTGCTCCGCCGACCCCCGGGGCGAGACGCTCCCTGCTGCGTGCCTGCGTGCCTGCGCGCCCTCCCGCCGCCCATCCCACGCCTGTGCGGCGAGACGCTCCCTGCTGCGCGGCTCCCCGCCCGCGCGCTGCCCGCGGCACACCCGCCACACCACCCACCCGCTGCGCTCCCCCGAGCAACGGGCGAGGTTGTCTAGGACGGGGTGTGTTGCCGCGCATTTCGACACCCCCCTTATTTTGCGTGCCCCGGCTTCCCCTGTGGAAAATGAGGTCAACTAACGCTATATAAGTATCAGTTTCTGTACTTTATTGGTATTTTTAGCTTTTTTGTGTTCTTTTACCACCACCTAAGTAAAAATAGTAGTTATCGCTTGTTTTGTCTTCTTTGTTTTGGTTTCCTGTGCTGGCAGGTCTTTTGCATTGAATTTATAGGAGCTTTTTTGGTTAGTATTCAAGAAAGCAAATTAGTTATCGCTTGTTTTTTCTTTTTTGTTTTGGTTTCCTGTGCTGGCAGGTCTTTTGCATTGAATTTATAGGAGCTTTTTTGGTTAGTATTCAAGAAAGCAAATTAGTTTTCCTTTGTTTTGCTTTCCTTGTTTTGCCTTCTTTCCTGGCAGGTCTTTTTGCGTTTGGCTGAACCAAAAGGCCCATTAAGCTAAACCCCCCCCTCAATAAAGAGAAACAAGACGAGAAACCGCACATTTTTTGTTTCTACGTCGCTTACTGATCCCCTGTACTGGCAGCGCGTTCACCGGTTTCCGTTGGTTAAAAATAAAGGAGAACGAAAGGCCAAAAGAAGGGAAAATAACAAAAACAAAATAAATACTAAATAAATAAAGAAAAAAGAAAAAACCGTAAATTAATAACGGGGCAAAAGGAGCAAAAAGCAACCAAGTAAGAACGTTCACACGGAGAAACTAACTATAACGGGCCCACATATAGTTTTTCGGTCTCCGGTGCTACCGTGTATTGCTCCATTTTGCCCTATTCATCGCTTTTTGACCCGACTCCCAAACATTGACCTGGCTGGGTCACATTTGTACAGACCGACCTTCCTCTTACGTGTGCAGACTCGGTCTTTTCAGCCTTAACCTGTGCGACCTGGTCCTGCATCGGCCACAAACGTGCACAGGCTGGGACTGCTTTACTATAACGTGTGCGGAATTGCACCAGCTGGAGCAACTTTGCTCCACTTTAATCAGAAGGGTGCGTTTTTTCCCGCTTCCGTCCCACGTACACATACTGTCCGGTTGCGCTAGCGTACAAATATATATATATATATATATTGGTGTCTAAAGTGTACATACTCGTACCATTGGTGTCTAAGGTGTACATATTTGTTTCATTGGTGTCTAACGTGTACTTATTTGTTTCATTGGTGTCTAACGTGTACATATTTGTTTCATTGGTGTCTAACGTGTACTTATTTGTTCCATTGGTGTCTAACGTGTACGTATTTGTTTCATTGGTGTCTAACGTGTACTTATTTGTTCCATTGGTGTCTAACGTGTACGTATTTGTTTCATTGGTGTCTAACGTGTACTTATTTGTTCCATTGGTGTCTAACGTGTACATATTTGTTTCATTGGTGTCTAACGTGTACTTATTTGTTCCATTGGTGCCTAACGTGTACTTATTTGTTTCGTTGGTGTCTAACGTGTACTTATTTGTTCCATTGGTGTCTAACGTGTACTTATTTGTTCCATTGGTGTCTAACGTGTACTTATTTGTTCCATTGGTGTCTAACGTGTACATATTTGTTCCATTGGTGTCTAACGTATACATATCTGTTTCATTGGTGTCTAACGTGTACTTATTTGTTCCATTGGTGCCTAACGTGTACTTATTTGTTTCGTTGGTGTCTAACGTGTACTTATTTGTTCCATTGGTGTCTAACGTGTACGTATTTGTTTCATTGGTGTCTAACGTGTACTTATTTGTTCCATTGGTGCCTAACGTGTACTTATTTGTTTCGTTGGTGTCTAACGTGTACTTATTTGTTCCATTGGTGTCTAACGTGTACTTATTTGTTCCATTGGTGTCTAACGTGTACTTATTTGTTCCATTGGTGTCTAACGTGTACATATTTGTTCCATTGGTGTCTAACGTATACATATCTGTTTCATTGGTGTCTAACGTGTACTTATTTGTTTCATTGGTGTCTAACGTGTACTTATTTGTTCCATTGGTGTCTAACGTGTACTTATTTGTTTCATTGGTGTCTACCGTGTACATATCTGTCTCATTGGTGTCTACCGTGTACATATTTGTTTCGTTGGTGTCTAACGTATACATATCTGTTCCATTGGTGTCTAACGTGTACTTATTTGTTCCATTGGTGTCTAACGTGTACTTATTTGTTCCATTGGTGTCTAACGTATACATATCTGTTCCATTGGTGTCTAACGTGTACATATTTGTTTCATTGGTGTCTGACGTGTACTTATTTGTTTCATTGGTGTCTGACGTGTACTTATTTGTTTCATTGGTGTCTAACGTGTACGTATTTGTTTCATTGGTGTCTGACGTGTACGTATTTATTTCATTGGTGTCTAACGTGTACTTATTTGTTCCATTGGTGTCTGACGTGTACATATTTGCTTCATTGGTGTCTAACGTGTACTTATTTGTTTCATTGGTGTCTGACGTGTACTTATTTGTTTCATTGGTGTCTAACGTGTACATATCTGTTCCATTGGTGTCTAACGTGTACATATTTGTTTCATTGGTGTCTGACGTGTACATATTTGCTTCATTGGTGTCTAACGTGTACTTATTTGTTTCATTGGTGTCTGACGTGTACTTATTTGTTTCATTGGTGTCTAACGTGTACATATCTGTTCCATTGGTGTCTAACGTGTACATATTTGTTTCATTGGTGTCTGACGTGTACTTATTTGTTTCATTGGTGTCTGACGTGTACTTATTTGTTCCATTGGTGTCTAACGTGTACTTATTTGTTTCATTGGTGTCTGACGTGTACTTATTTGTTTCGTTGGTGTCTAACGTGTACTTATTTGTTTCATCGGTGTCCAACGTACACATATCTGTTTCATTGACACCTAACGTACACATATTTGCTTTATTGGCGTCTAACGTGTACTTAATTGTTTCATTGGTGTCTAACGTACGCATACGTGTCGTGTTGTACACTGTCTGTATTTGTATATACATATATATAATTGGATATCTGTTTTTGTTTTTCTGTCTCTCTCTTCTCTCCGTACAGCCCTGCTCTATCAATCCCAGGGCGGATCGGAGAAAAATGCCACTGCCACCGCACGTGCGAACGACAAGGGCGACGGCGTTACCAGCGATGACCGGTAGGCCACCCTTGGCACCTGTACATGGAAGAGAGAATGGCCACAATCGAGCAGTAGAAATGCAGGACCGCGAAGATGAAGGCTTCATCTTTGGGTCGAGCAGCGTCCCGACACCAGCAGACGGGCCGATCTCTCAGACCCAGTTCCGGCTCCTGTTGGAGGAGGTCCTCCGACTACGAAACGCAGTCGAGGAGAGGACCGCGGCAAATCCACCACCACAAACGCAGCAGCTGCAAGCAACACCACGTCCAGCACCCGCAACGACCGCCAGCAACCAAACACAGCCGCAATACGGTGGCACAAAACGGCTACAAGCACAACCGGCGGTACCAACAAACCGCACACCAACGCCACCAGGGTCCCGGTCCGTACCATACCGGGTGGAACCCTTGAACCGCAGCCGCAAGGAAACCAGGTGGGCAACGCCACCACCATATCCGACACTACCGCAGCCGCGAAGCAAAACGGCAACTCGGACACCAGGACCACCACGCCCCGCAACGCCACCAACAACGGCACGACCAAGCGGGACGACGTACGCACAGGCAGCGCGGAGCAGAGCAATAGCGCCAACAACAACACCGCTACGACCCCGAATGCCCAGCAACGCGGCCGAGCAGCGGAAGGTAACACCGATAAGCAGGACGGTGTCCGCGCACGTACGGCTGCCAACGCGCACGGTGCCGCCCGCGCTTCTTACCGAGGAGCAGCGTACAGCAGACCCAGGCTTTACCGAGGTGAGGCCCAACACGCCAAACCACGCGAGGATGCTCAAGTCGCTGGAAAGCACGTACGACGACGCCAAAGAAATTGTGCAGGGCCTCAACATCGAGAGGCATGTCGCAGACAGCATGGCCAAGCACGCCGCCTTCTGCGCGGAGCAGCTACGCTACCACTGCGCCCTCCTCGCCGACACGTACGTGAAGGCGCACCCATGGAACAGACCATTCTGGTACTGCCAGGGAAAAGCGCCGGAAGGCGGTGCGTGCACGTACGCGACGGACTCGGAGGAGAAGATGGCGAACCACATCGCCACACGCCACGCAGGGCAGAAGGTCTCCAAGACGAGACTGGCACTGTCCACCTTCGACGGCGGCGCGGCGAACAACGAGGTCTCGTGCGCGCTGACGGTGGCAGTCGCGATGTGGCAGACGCGCCCCGAAGCACGCCGTGACACGCCGGCCTATAACGCCTTCCGAAGCCAGACCGTCGAGGCGACCGAGAACCTCATCGCCAGCCTCCCGATCAGGCTCCCAACAACGGCGCTCCGTGCGCTACACGCAATCGTGAGTAGCGAAGTGGACACGGAGAGCCGCGATGACAACACGGAGCAGAGCCTCGTCACGATCGGCGGCGAGGTGAATACCGGCTGCGGCGCGGAACCAACCGCGAAACAGCTCGCGAACATGGCACGGGAAAAGGAAAACCATGCGCCGATCCAGACGGCAACGGAGGTGCTGTTCAACATCCTGCCTCCGAGGTGGTCCGACAGAACACAAGGAGTGCGTGACATACCACTGACCATCGGACTGCGGAGCGACAACCACGCCGGCCCGACAACCTTCGTGCTGCACGCGGTTGGGTGCGCAGTATCCCGCAGACACCTGGTGGCGTACGTACGGGAGCTGTGCAGGGAGGACGCGTGCACAACGGAAACGTGGCACAGGTACGACGGCGCAGAGCACACGAGCGGCGCAGCACCGCCGTCGCCTAACGAAGTCGTCCTGCTGCTGTACCGCCGTGCAGACCCACTCCCACAGACGCCACCGACACCGCCGAATACGGAGGCGGGCGAGATCGAGACGCAAGGCCAAGAGGTGGAAGAGGTGGAAGCGGAAGACGACGACAGGTACAGCTTCCAAAGCGACGTCTCTGTCAGCGCAGAAGACGAACGGGAAGACCAGCGGGACAGAGACGAGCTCGGCTGCTTCATCTTTGCCGGCCGCTCCCCTCCGATGTCGCTGCTGGGCGGGTCACCGTCGGAGAGTTCGCTGGACGAAGAAAGGTGTGCACACCGTCTCCCGGAAGAGGACACGGCACCACCAGCGGTGGGATCCGAAGGCGAGAACCGCCTCTTCCACAGCCCGCTAGCAACACCGCGCGAACAGCGCATCCCGGTGCAGGTACCGGAGGGCACGGCAACGACAACGAAGCGACACCGTGCAACGCCGTCGGAGCGAACAACGGACAGCTCCACTGACGGCGGGGAGGCCACCACACGACCGAAGCAGCGACACGAGCTGGAGGACACGCTACACGCAATGCTGGCGAAGATAGCGGGTCAGAACGTCGGCGGGAAGTGGAGAAACGGCCCGGGTGCCGCGCTCGAGGATGTCGTCTACAAAAAGGAAACGTGGACCAACATCTTCACGCGCAGCACGCGCATCATCGAAACGTGCGCGGCATGTGGGTTCGTGCCACCCACAAACAGAACAATCGTGCGCATGATGCTGCTGAACGCGATGGGAGCCGACTGCGACAAAACAGCGGAGGCGGCTATCCGTGAAGCGTTGGACGCGGCAGACCCACCAGACACCACAACGCAGTGCCCGGAGTGTGGCGCACACCGACAGCGCATCCTCGATCACACGACACCCCAGGCGGTCGCGTTCTTCGTCACCGACCGGAGAGGCGTGAGCACCGAGACGCCGATGGCAAACATCCCGCGCATCATCAACGCACCGCACGCCACATCCAGCACCGTGAGCCTCGGACTGGCAGCGGTCATCAGCACGTGCACCGCCCAACGACCGACAGTGTACCGCACCAAGTGGGACGCAAAGAAGCGTACCCTATCGTGGATCCGGATTGGGGAGCGCCAGCGGCACATCCCCGTCGCGAAGAACGAGGTCGCGGGCAACATCCTGGTCTATCTCCCGGCCGCGACGGCACACCAGGACGCCGCAACAACAGCAGACACAGAGACGGACAGCTGGGACGCGGACTCGCTATGGCGAGAAATAGCGCCACGGAAAGGCCAGCACGGCCTGGCAGCACGGCTCTTCGCACCAGCAGGCTGCACAACGGAAGGCGGCACGACAGCAGCAAGGCCGCCGCCTACGACTGCACTGGAAGAAAGGCCGTGGAACTGCGTAAAGGAGCAGCCCGAACCACGCGCAACACCAGACAAGCGGGAGTCGATGCGGACCTTCCTGCAGCACCTCTGCGCGGGAGCCTCCACCGTGTCAGGCAGAGACGCAGTCGAGAGCACACTGCACGGCGCCATCGCAGAACACGAGACATGGGAGGCGCTGTTCTCCTGCGGTGTCGAGACGGAACGTCGATGCCAGAAGTGTGGCCAGCAGGACGACACCGACATCCTCGAGGACACGGCAGTCATCGGCATCCAACTGCCGAACGGGGTAGCACACGCAACCGCACAGGAAGCAATGGGGAGAGCGCTTGGTACACATACCGCGTTCAGCCAACTGCAGTGCGCAGCGTGTGGGGCAAAGAGCGTCATCACCAACAGGCGCCTGCTACGCGACGCCGCGTTCATCGTCATCAAGGACGCAAACAGCAACACCACCACGACGACAGCTGCAGACATACCAAGATCGGTTTGCGTGACTGGCCGGGGCGGGCTGCCACAACCGATGTTGCTGGCAGCCGCGGCATGCTTTGAGAGCGCAGGCGATGCGCAGACGCGCGGTACAGGGACACGGGTGTACCTGGCGCCGCCACGCGACACAGAGCCGTGGGACGTGGTCGGGGGAGATGGGAGTCAGGGCGGGAGGAAGCACGCTGCAGACATCGTGGCGCAGGCCTTCCTCTACACAACGGTGGCCGCAGCACCGGCAGCGAACGCCACGCAGGAACACTGGCAAACGGAGGAGGAAGAGGAGGAGCAATGGTGGCAGCACCAGCAGACACAAGACGACAGATTAGAGGAAACCACGCCGCAACAGGAGAATGAAGAGGAAACGGCACCGCCATCACCGCCACCGCCACCACCACCACCACACACCACAACGCACGACAGGCCCACGCGGGAAGAGATCATCGTGGAGGACGTCACAGCCACGAGCGACAACGATGACTTAACGATCGACGTGGACACCACGACGGTTGGGACGGAGACGCCGGTGGTCGCCACGAGCACACCGCTACACGACACAACCGCCGAGCAGATGAGCGAGGAAGTGTTTGTGCCAGCCACACCGCCACCAGCACACAGCCACAACGACAGCAGCAAGGAGAACGAAGAGCCCGCCTCCGACCCCTTCCTCGCACAGACACCGCGCTCCGCCGACATGACGAGGACGGAAGAAGCAGCGGACACGACGGGCAGAACACACGACGAGCAGCAGCAGTTCGCGCACGGCACAAACATGGCAGCAGCACAGGGTGGTGAGAGCATCCTCTGCCCGTTTTGCGTGCACCAACGCAAGTGGGAGCCGAAGGAGCACGGCCAGCACAAGGAGCGCACTCTCTTCGTGCAACACCTCAACAACAAGCACCGCCAGGCACAGCCGGACATCGACCTCCTGAAGGCATACAAGATCGATCGGTGCCTGGTGTGTGGGATGTTTGTCGTGGCGACTGAGCGCGCAAGAGCAGCGCACCGGTGCCGGCGACAGGCGACGACAGCAGCACCACAGAACAGCACCACCGAGCCGCCAGAAGCACAGAGCACCATCAACGCGGTGCGCGACTTCCGCGGAGACACCGCGAGCACGGAGGACGAGGAGTGGATGTCGACAACTCCCTCAGCGTCACGCTGGCTGCACAAGAAGGAGTGGGAGCAATGGCGCTGCACGGTCGGCCGCGTCCTCACCGGGTACACCGCGTCCGCCGCACCGGAGCGATGGAGACGGCAGCTGGAGATGACAACAGTGGTACGCAACAACCTCGGCAAGCAACGGCGCAAGAACGGGAACACCGCCAACGCACCGCCAGCCGACACCACACCGAGAACGGACCAGCAGGGCGGCGCGCCGCAGCAGCGTACGAGAGCAGCGCGGCGGGAGGTGACGGAGGAGGACTGGGGAGCGCCACAAGCTGAAGTGACCACCAACAACGGGACGGCAGGGGCAAAGACGGCAGCCGAGCAACAACAGCCACCACACGAGGACGACGAGGCCGACAACGAGGACGAGGAGGACCGCACGGCGGAGGAGGAGGCACAGCAGCAACAGAAAAAGCGCATCCTCAACCAGCTGGCACTGGGCGCCCTCGCAAAGGCGGCGCGGACACTGTTCAACACACAGCTGCCGCGTGCCACCGTGGAGCAGTCGCTCCCGCAGCTGCACGACCTGCACCCACAGGAGGACGTGCAGCAGCTCCCGCTGCCGAACGAGACGCCGTTCGTGCACGACGTGAAGCCGGAGCGCGTCAAGGCCGTCATAGTGAAGAAGCTCGGACGCGCAGCGGCACCAGGGCTGGACGGATGGACGCGCGAGCTACTCATCCCGATCACGGAAGACAACGGACTGCTGGCGGAACTGACGACGCTCGTGCAGGACATCCTGGTGGGGAACGTGTCGTCGTCCTTCGCAACGCGCATCCGAGCATGCGTGCTAAGCCCGTTTCGGAAGGAGATGGCAACGCTGAAGGTGCGGCCGATCACACCGGAGTCTGTCCTGGCAAAGCTCGCCTCGCACATCGCCCTCGACAGCGTCGACAAGTCGTTCCGTGCCACGTTCAAAGGGTGGCAGTACGGCGTGTGGGGTGACTCCACGGAGGCCGTGAAAGAGATCCGCGCAGCGTACAAGGACGATGGTGCCGACACGCTGGTCGCACTGGACGCGACAAACGCGTACAACAGGATGTCGCGCAAGCACATCCTAGAAGCGGCGTACGCGCAACCGGCGCTGCGACTGGCCTTTGGAGCGATCAACCTGACGCTCGGAGCGGCTGGGACGTTGGCGCTGTACGAGAACGGCGCGCGAGTGTGCGAGCTCAGATCGACAAGGGGAGTGCGGCAAGGCATGGTACTGAGCCCGCTCCTCTTTGCGAACGGCATGGCGAGCGTGCTTGCACCGATCATGCGGAAGCACCCGCATGTGAGGGTGGTCGCGTACCTGGACGACATCACTGTCGTTGGCAAAAACGCTGCAGTGCAGAACTTCCTGGAGGAGGCGGGTGACGAGCTGTCAAAGATCGGCTTCGACATCAACCCGGCGAAAAGCCACCACCTCTCCAAGCAAAGCGCGCCACCAGCGCTCAACATCGCAGGGACAACGATCCCACTGTCGCGCAAAGTGGTGCGCATCCTCGGTGCGGGCTTCCGCGGTGACGGGCTCCCGGTCGAAGAGTGGGTGTGGGAGAAAACAAGGGAATACGACCACTACTTCGAGAAGCTTGGCTCCGAGTGGCTGCCGCGGCTGTCGCGGCTGCAGCTCCTGCGCGGAGCCACCGTCCCACGCATGAATCACCTTCTCCGCACACACAGGCCAGAGGAGCTGAACCGCGCAACGACGTGGTTCGACGAGGAGGTTCTGCGCACGGCGAAGAGCATCGCCAACGTGAGCGGCCACACCGGGCCGACACAGTGCGAGGAACAGCAGCGAGAGAGCAGCATCACCGAGCTGCTGGTGCGGCTGCCGCTCTCCAAGGGAGGGCTCGGACTGCGCTCTCAGAACGCGATTGCGCAGTTCGCGGCGGAGGCTGTCGGCGTCAAGGACGGGCAGCGCGCGCAGACGGCGGTGGTTGACGCCACGAACCAGACGATCCTCTTCTCTCTCCTCACGGAGCCTGATCGTCTTCTCGTGGAGGCAAACACGGCTGCGGGCGCGACGCGTGCGTTGGTGGACCCGGCGGTGGTGATGCCTGACTACGCAGCGGAGATCATGTTGAAGCAGCGGCTGCTGCAGCGAGTGCTCCCGAGGGGGTGCACGTGCGTGTGCGGGAAGGACGCGGATAACCACCACGTCAACACGTGCAGCCGCATCGACCAAGGTGCACGCATCGAACGTCACAACATGGTGCGAGACGCCATCGTAGTCTGGGCCCGCGAAATCGGCTTCGAGGCCCGAGCGGAACCACCGAACCGCTACGAGACAACGGACGGGATCGCCAACAGCAGGGGTGTTTCCACGACGATCCGGAACAGCCAGCACAAACGGCTGGACGTCGAGATCGCCACGCCAACGGGGAACATGACGACGGACGTCACCATCACGTACCCCGGACGAACGGAGACTGGAGCACTCCCAGTGCAGGAGGCCTTCGCCAACAAGAAGCGCAAGCACGGAGAGATCCAGGAGGCGCTGCACAAGAACTTCGTACCGCTGGCCATGGAGTCGACAGGCGGCATCCACCGCGACGGCTTCAAGTGGCTGCGCGAGGTCGCCGGCACGCGCCAACACCCGTACACCACCAACACGGCACTCAGCATGGTGCTGACACGGATCGCGCAGAACGTGCACATCGGCAACGCACACATCTTCCACGTGGTGGACAAGGCCTTTCTTGAGCTACAGAGGGCCCGCTCCACCGGAAACGTGGTTGGCTGAGCGCGGCAACAGCAGACACACAGAGACGGCAGGAAAGACAAAAGAGCAGGGTGCGAAAAAGAAAAGGAGAGCATGAGGGCCACACCTTATGGTCGACTCCGCCAGGAACGTGTTTGCTATCACGTTTCTGAGGCCCACAGCGTCCGTGATGGGGAGCGCGTGCGCATCTGACAGCGGCAAAGGTACGACGTATCCCCTTTCTGCCCCCGCGTAGGAACTAAAAGAAGCTTGCAGCGTTCATTCCGTGTGACCGCACTTGTCTGTTGCGTGGGAAGATGGAAAACGAAGGCGTGGAACAGGGAGGCCAAGGAGATAGGGAATCATGGCTCGTAAGCAGAAGCCGTCCCTCACACACACGCTCACAAGCATGTGACACTCGTTCCCTACTGTCATGTGCCTCAGGCCCGACTACCTCTCTGTCACGGTCCCTTTTCCCCGTAGACTCGCAGGCGCACAAACACATAAACGTGCTTTGTCCGGTAGTTTCCGTTTCTTGTTTTCCTGTTCCATTTCAATTTTCCTTTCATTTTCATTTTAGTATCAACCCACCAGTTTAATGGGTTTTGTTTTCTTTTCTTCTTTTGTTTCCTGTTAGTGTGTAGGGCAGATCTTGTCGGGAATGAACCACATACACCTATGCCTACCCCGGCTGCCCGAGGTGGTGGTCTCCCTATATAAGTATCAGTTTCTGTACTTTATTGGTATGAGAAGCTTCCGGAACAACCCGGCAGAACTTTTGGGGGGCGGAGCCCTGCTTTTTTTTTTGCCGCGTTTTTTCCGCCACACCCCTCCCCCCTCCTCCCGGCCCCACCCCCGGTTCCACCCGCCGCCTGGCCGCCGGGTGCTCCGCCGACCCCCGGGGCGGGACGCTCCCTGCTGCGTGCCTGCGTGCCTGCGCGCCCTCCCGCCGCCCATCCCACGCCTGTGCGGCGAGACGCTCCCTGCTGCGCGGCTCCCCGCCCGCGCGCTGCCCGCGGCACACCCGCCACACCACCCACCCGCTGCGCTCCCCCGAGCAACGGGCGAGGTTGTCTAGGACGGGGTGTGTTGCCGCGCATTTCGACACCCCCCTTATTTTGCGTGCCCCGGCTTCCCCTGTGGAAAATGAGGTCAACTAACGCTATATAAGTATCAGTTTCTGTACTTTATTGGTATGAGAAGCTTCCGGAACAACCCGGCAGAACTTTTGGGGGGCGGAGCCCTGCTTTTTTTTTTTGCCGCGTTTTTTCCGCCACACCCCTCCCCCCTCCTCCCGGCCCCACCCCCGGTTCCACCCGCCGCCTGGCCGCCGGGTGCTCCGCCGACCCCCGGGGCGAGACGCTCCCTGCTGCGTGCCTGCGTGCCTGCGCGCCCTCCCGCCGCCCATCCCACGCCTGTGCGGCGAGACGCTCCCTGCTGCGCGGCTCCCCGCCCGCGCGCTGCCCGCGGCACACCCGCCACACCACCCACCCGCTGCGCTCCCCCGAGCAACGGGCGAGGTTGTCTAGGACGGGGTGTGTTGCCGCGCATTTCGACACCCCCCTTATTTTGCGTGCCCCGGCTTCCCCTGTGGAAAATGAGGTCAACTAACGCTATATAAGTATCAGTTTCTGTACTTTATTGGTATGAGAAGCTTCCGGAACAACCCGGCAGAACTTTTGGGGGGCGGAGCCCTGCTTTTTTTTTTTGCCGCGTTTTTTCCGCCACACCCCTCCCCCCTCCTCCCGGCCCCACCCCCGGTTCCACCCGCCGCCTGGCCGCCGGGTGCTCCGCCGACCCCCGGGGCGGGACGCCCGGCGAGACGCTCCCTGCTGCGTGCCTGCGTGCCTGCGCGCCCTCCCGCCGCCCATCCCACGCCTGTGCGGCGAGACGCTCCCTGCTGCGCGGCTCCCCGCCCGCGCGCTGCCCGCGGCACACCCGCCACACCACCCACCCGCTGCGCTCCCCCGAGCAACGGGCGAGGTTGTCTAGGACGGGGTGTGTTGCCGCGCATTTCGACACCCCCCTTATTTTGCGTGCCCCGGCTTCCCCTGTGGAAAATGAGGTCAACTAACGCTATATAAGTATCAGTTTCTGTACTTTATTGGTATGAGAAGCTTCCGGAACAACCCGGCAGAACTTTTGGGGGGCGGAGCCCTGCTTTTTTTTTTTGCCGCGTTTTTTCCGCCACACCCCTCCCCCCTCCTCCCGGCCCCACCCCCGGTTCCACCCGCCGCCTGGCCGCCGGGTGCTCCGCCGACCCCCGGGGCGGGACGCCCGGCGAGACGCTCCCTGCTGCGTGCCTGCGTGCCTGCGCGCCCTCCCGCCGCCCATCCCACGCCTGTGCGGCGAGACGCTCCCTGCTGCGCGGCTCCCCGCCCGCGCGCTGCCCGCGGCACACCCGCCACACCACCCACCCGCTGCGCTCCCCCGAGCAACGGGCGAGGTTGTCTAGGACGGGGTGTGTTGCCGCGCATTTCGACACCCCCCTTATTTTGCGTGCCCCGGCTTCCCCTGTGGAAAATGCGGTCAACTAACGCTATATAAGTATCAGTTTCTGTACTTTATTGGTATGAGAAGCTTCCGGAACAACCCGGCAGAACTTTTGGGGGGCGGAGCCCTGCTTTTTTTTTTTGCCGCGTTTTTTCCGCCACACCCCTCCCCCCTCCTCCCGGCCCCACCCCCGGTTCCACCCGCCGCCTGGCCGCCGGGTGCTCCGCCGACCCCCGGGGCGAGACGCTCCCTGCTGCGTGCCTGCGTGCCTGCGCGCCCTCCCGCCGCCCATCCCACGCCTGTGCGGCGAGACGCTCCCTGCTACGCGGCTCCCCGCCCGCGCGCTGCCCGCGGCACACCCGCCACACCACCCACCCGCTGCGCTCCCCCGAGCAACGGGCGAGGTTGTCTAGGACGGGGTGTGTTGCCGCGCATTTCGACACCCCCCTTATTTTGCGTGCCCCGGCTTCCCCTGTGGAAAATGAGGTCAACTAACGCTATATAAGTATCAGTTTCTGTACCATATTGTCTGAATGCTGGTTCAAATCTCGCTATATAATGGAACTCTAACGCCGTCCTTTTACTTCCCCGCAGCGGGCCTGACGTGCTTAGAGCAAAGCTATATAATCGGACACGAACTAGTGTGCTACTATTTAAACAGTTTTCTAGTCTATAGGTTCTATAACGTAACTTCTAGTATGTTCTCTAAGCTATATAAAACCGGCAAGTCCTTCCCCTAGGGGGAAGGCTAGCGGAGCTGGTTACCCTATATAATCCGGCTGCCTCTGGTGGTAGTCTCGCTATATAAGTATCAGTTTCTGTACTTTATTGGTATGAGAAGCTTCCGGAACAACCCGGCAGAACTTTTGGGGGGCGGAGCCCTGCTTTTTTTTTTGCCGCGTTTTTTCCGCCACACCCCTCCCCCCTCCTCCCGGCCCCACCCCCGGTTCCACCCGCCGCCTGGCCGCCGGGTGCTCCGCCGACCCCCGGGGCGAGACGCTCCCTGCTGCGTGCCTGCGTGCCTGCGCGCCCTCCCGCCGCCCATCCCACGCCTGTGCGGCGAGACGCTCCCTGCTGCGCGGCTCCCCGCCCGCGCGCTGCCCGCGGCACACCCGCCACACCACCCACCCGCTGCGCTCCCCCGAGCAACGGGCGAGGTTGTCTAGGACGGGGTGTGTTGCCGCGCATTTCGACACCCCCCTTATTTTGCGTGCCCCGGCTTCCCCTGTGGAAAATGAGGTCAACTAACGCTATATAAGTATCAGTTTCTGTACTTTATTGGTATGAGAAGCTTCCGGAACAACCCGGCAGAACTTTTGGGGGGCGGAGCCCTGCTTTTTTTTTTGCCGCGTTTTTTCCGCCACACCCCTCCCCCCTCCTCCCGGCCCCACCCCCGGTTCCACCCGCCGCCTGGCCGCCGGGTGCTCCGCCGACCCCCGGGGCGAGACGCTCCCTGCTGCGTGCCTGCGTGCCTGCGCGCCCTCCCGCCGCCCATCCCACGCCTGTGCGGCGAGACGCTCCCTGCTGCGCGGCTCCCCGCCCGCGCGCTGCCCGCGGCACACCCGCCACACCACCCACCCGCTGCGCTCCCCCGAGCAACGGGCGAGGTTGTCTAGGACGGGGTGTGTTGCCGCGCATTTCGACACCCCCCTTATTTTGCGTGCCCCGGCTTCCCCTGTGGAAAATGAGGTCAACTAACGCTATATAAGTATCAGTTTCTGTACTTTATTGGTATGAGAAGCTTCCGGAACAACCCGGCAGAACTTTTGGGGGGCGGAGCCCTGCTTTTTTTTTTGCCGCGTTTTTTCCGCCACACCCCTCCCCCCTCCTCCCGGCCCCACCCCCGGTTCCACCCGCCGCCTGGCCGCCGGGTGCTCCGCCGACCCCCGGGGCGGGACGCCCGGCGAGACGCTCCCTGCTGCGTGCCTGCGTGCCTGCGCGCCCTCCCGCCGCCCATCCCACGCCTGTGCGGCGAGACGCTCCCTGCTGCGCGGCTCCCCGCCCGCGCGCTGCCCGCGGCACACCCGCCACACCACCCACCCGCTGCGCTCCCCCGAGCAACGGGCGAGGTTGTCTAGGACGGGGTGTGTTGCCGCGCATTTCGACACCCCCCTTATTTTGCGTGCCCCGGCTTCCCCTGTGGAAAATGAGGTCAACTAACGCTATATAAGTATCAGTTTCTGTACTTTATTGGTATGAGAAGCTTCCGGAACAACCCGGCAGAACTTTTGGGGGGCGGAGCCCTGCTTGTTTTTTTGCCGCGTTTTTTCCGCCACACCCCTCCCCCCTCCTCCCGGCCCCACCCCCGGTTCCACCCGCCGCCTGGCCGCCGGGTGCTCCGCCGACCCCCGGGGCGAGACGCTCCCTGCTGCGTGCCTGCGTGCCTGCGCGCCCTCCCGCCGCCCATCCCACGCCTGTGCGGCGAGACGCTCCCTGCTACGCGGCTCCCCGCCCGCGCGCTGCCCGCGGCACACCCGCCACACCACCCACCCGCTGCGCTCCCCCGAGCAACGGGCGAGGTTGTCTAGGACGGGGTGTGTTGCCGCGCATTTCGACACCCCCCTTATTTTGCGTGCCCCGGCTTCCCCTGTGGAAAATGAGGTCAACTAACGCTATATAAGTATCAGTTTCTGTACCATATTGTCTGAATGCTGGTTCAAATCTCGCTATATAATGGAACTCTAACGCCGTCCTTTTACTTCCCCGCAGCGGGCCTGACGTGCTTAGAGCAAAGCTATATAATCGGACACGAACTAGTGTGCTACTATTTAAACAGTTTTCTAGTCTATAGGTTCTATAACGTAACTTCTAGTATGTTCTCTAAGCTATATAAAACCGGCAAGTCCTTCCCCTAGGGGGAAGGCTAGCGGAGCTGGTTACCCTATATAATCCGGCTGCCTCTGGTGGTAGTCTCGCTATATAAGTATCAGTTTCTGTACTTTATTGGTATGAGAAGCTTCCGGAACAACCCGGCAGAACTTTTGGGGGGCGGAGCCCTGCTTTTTTTTTTGCCGCGTTTTTTCCGCCACACCCCTCCCCCCTCCTCCCGGCCCCACCCCCGGTTCCACCCGCCGCCTGGCCGCCGGGTGCTCCGCCGACCCCCGGGGCGAGACGCTCCCTGCTGCGTGCCTGCGTGCCTGCGCGCCCTCCCGCCGCCCATCCCACGCCTGTGCGGCGAGACGCTCCCTGCTGCGCGGCTCCCCGCCCGCGCGCTGCCCGCGGCACACCCGCCACACCACCCACCCGCTGCGCTCCCCCGAGCAACGGGCGAGGTTGTCTAGGACGGGGTGTGTTGCCGCGCATTTCGACACCCCCCTTATTTTGCGTGCCCCGGCTTCCCCTGTGGAAAATGAGGTCAACTAACGCTATATAAGTATCAGTTTCTGTACTTTATTGGTATGAGAAGCTTCCGGAACAACCCGGCAGAACTTTTGGGGGGCGGAGCCCTGCTTTTTTTTTTGCCGCGTTTTTTCCGCCACACCCCTCCCCCCTCCTCCCGGCCCCACCCCCGGTTCCACCCGCCGCCTGGCCGCCGGGTGCTCCGCCGACCCCCGGGGCGGGACGCCCGGCGAGACGCTCCCTGCTGCGTGCCTGCGTGCCTGCGCGCCCTCCCGCCGCCCATCCCACGCCTGTGCGGCGAGACGCTCCCTGCTGCGCGGCTCCCCGCCCGCGCGCTGCCCGCGGCACACCCGCCACACCACCCACCCGCTGCGCTCCCCCGAGCAACGGGCGAGGTTGTCTAGGACGGGGTGTGTTGCCGCGCATTTCGACACCCCCCTTATTTTGCGTGCCCCGGCTTCCCCTGTGGAAAATGAGGTCAACTAACGCTATATAAGTATCAGTTTCTGTACTTTATTGGTATGAGAAGCTTCCGGAACAACCCGGCAGAACTTTTGGGGGGCGGAGCCCTGCTTTTTTTTTTTGCCGCGTTTTTTCCGCCACACCCCTCCCCCCTCCTCCCGGCCCCACCCCCGGTTCCACCCGCCGCCTGGCCGCCGGGTGCTCCGCCGACCCCCGGGGCGAGACGCTCCCTGCTGCGTGCCTGCGTGCCTGCGCGCCCTCCCGCCGCCCATCCCACGCCTGTGCGGCGAGACGCTCCCTGCTACGCGGCTCCCCGCCCGCGCGCTGCCCGCGGCACACCCGCCACACCACCCACCCGCTGCGCTCCCCCGAGCAACGGGCGAGGTTGTCTAGGACGGGGTGTGTTGCCGCGCATTTCGACACCCCCCTTATTTTGCGTGCCCCGGCTTCCCCTGTGGAAAATGAGGTCAACTAACGCTATATAAGTATCAGTTTCTGTACCATATTGTCTGAATGCTGGTTCAAATCTCGCTATATAATGGAACTCTAACGCCGTCCTTTTACTTCCCCGCAGCGGGCCTGACGTGCTTAGAGCAAAGCTATATAATCGGACACGAACTAGTGTGCTACTATTTAAACAGTTTTCTAGTCTATAGGTTCTATAACGTAACTTCTAGTATGTTCTCTAAGCTATATAAAACCGGCAAGTCCTTCCCCTAGGGGGAAGGCTAGCGGAGCTGGTTACCCTATATAATCCGGCTGCCTCTGGTGGTAGTCTCGCTATATAAGTATCAGTTTCTGTACTTTATTGGTATGAGAAGCTTCCGGAACAACCCGGCAGAACTTTTGGGGGGCGGAGCCCTGCTTTTTTTTTTTGCCGTGTTTTTTCCGCCACACCCCTCCCCCCTCCTCCCGGCCCCACCCCCGGTTCCACCCGCCGCCTGGCCGCCGGGTGCTCCGCCGACCCCCGGGGCGAGACGCTCCCTGCTGCGTGCCTGCGTGCCTGCGCGCCCTCCCGCCGCCCATCCCACGCCTGTGCGGCGAGACGCTCCCTGCTGCGCGGCTCCCCGCCCGCGCGCTGCCCGCGGCACACCCGCCACACCACCCACCCGCTGCGCTCCCCCGAGCAACGGGCGAGGTTGTCTAGGACGGGGTGTGTTGCCGCGCATTTCGACACCCCCCTTATTTTGCGTGCCCCGGCTTCCCCTGTGGAAAATGAGGTCAACTAACGCTATATAAGTATCAGTTTCTGTACCATATTGTCTGAATGCTGGTTCAAATCTCGCTATATAATGGAACTCTAACGCCGTCCTTTTACTTCCCCGCAGCGGGCCTGACGTGCTTAGAGCAAAGCTATATAATCGGACACGAACTAGTGTGCTACTATTTAAACAGTTTTCTAGTCTATAGGTTCTATAACGTAACTTCTAGTATGTTCTCTAAGCTATATAAAACCGGCAAGTCCTTCCCCTAGGGGGAAGGCTAGCGGAGCTGGTTACCCTATATAATCCGGCTGCCTCTGGTGGTAGTCTCGCTATATAAGTATCAGTTTCTGTACTTTATTGGTATGAGAAGCTTCCGGAACAACCCGGCAGAACTTTTGGGGGGCGGAGCCCTGCTTTTTTTTTTTGCCGCGTTTTTTCCGCCACACCCCTCCCCCCTCCTCCCGGCCCCACCCCCGGTTCCACCCGCCGCCTGGCCGCCGGGTGCTCCGCCGACCCCCGGGGCGGGACGCTCCCTGCTGCGTGCCTGCGTGCCTGCGCGCCCTCCCGCCGCCCATCCCACGCCTGTGCGGCGAGACGCTCCCTGCTGCGCGGCTCCCCGCCCGCGCGCTGCCCGCGGCACACCCGCCACACCACCCACCCGCTGCGCTCCCCCGAGCAACGGGCGAGGTTGTCTAGGACGGGGTGTGTTGCCGCGCATTTCGACACCCCCCTTATTTTGCGTGCCCCGGCTTCCCCTGTGGAAAATGAGGTCAACTAACGCTATATAAGTATCAGTTTCTGTACTTTATTGGTATGAGAAGCTTCCGGAACAACCCGGCAGAACTTTTGGGGGGCGGAGCCCTGCTTTTTTTTTTGCCGCGTTTTTTCCGCCACACCCCTCCCCCCTCCTCCCGGCCCCACCCCCGGTTCCACCCGCCGCCTGGCCGCCGGGTGCTCCGCCGACCCCCGGGGCGGGACGCCCGGCGAGACGCTCCCTGCTGCGTGCCTGCGTGCCTGCGCGCCCTCCCGCCGCCCATCCCACGCCTGTGCGGCGAGACGCTCCCTGCTGCGCGGCTCCCCGCCCGCGCGCTGCCCGCGGCACACCCGCCACACCACCCACCCGCTGCGCTCCCCCGAGCAACGGGCGAGGTTGTCTAGGACGGGGTGTGTTGCCGCGCATTTCGACACCCCCCTTATTTTGCGTGCCCCGGCTTCCCCTGTGGAAAATGAGGTCAACTAACGCTATATAAGTATCAGTTTCTGTACTTTATTGGTATGAGAAGCTTCCGGAACAACCCGGCAGAACTTTTGGGGGGCGGAGCCCTGCTTTTTTTTTTTGCCGCGTTTTTTCCGCCACACCCCTCCCCCCTCCTCCCGGCCCCACCCCCGGTTCCACCCGCCGCCTGGCCGCCGGGTGCTCCGCCGACCCCCGGGGCGGGACGCTCCCTGCTGCGTGCCTGCGTGCCTGCGCGCCCTCCCGCCGCCCATCCCACGCCTGTGCGGCGAGACGCTCCCTGCTGCGCGGCTCCCCGCCCGCGCGCTGCCCGCGGCACACCCGCCACACCACCCACCCGCTGCGCTCCCCCGAGCAACGGGCGAGGTTGTCTAGGACGGGGTGTGTTGCCGCGCATTTCGACACCCCCCTTATTTTGCGTGCCCCGGCTTCCCCTGTGGAAAATGAGGTCAACTAACGCTATATAAGTATCAGTTTCTGTACTTTATTGGTATGAGAAGCTTCCGGAACAACCCGGCAGAACTTTTGGGGGGCGGAGCCCTGCTTTTTTTTTTGCCGCGTTTTTTCCGCCACACCCCTCCCCCCTCCTCCCGGCCCCACCCCCGGTTCCACCCGCCGCCTGGCCGCCGGGTGCTCCGCCGACCCCCGGGGCGGGACGCTCCCTGCTGCGTGCCTGCGTGCCTGCGCGCCCTCCCGCCGCCCATCCCACGCCTGTGCGGCGAGACGCTCCCTGCTACGCGGCTCCCCGCCCGCGCGCTGCCCGCGGCACACCCGCCACACCACCCACCCGTTGCGCTCCCCCGAGCAACGGGCGAGGTTGTCTAGGACGGGGTGTGTTGCCGCGCATTTCGACACCCCCCTTATTTTGCGTGCCCCGGCTTCCCCTGTGGAAAATGAGGTCAACTAACGCTATATAAGTATCAGTTTCTGTACCATATTGTCTGAATGCTGGTTCAAATCTTGCTATATAATGGAACTCTAACGCCGTCCTTTTACTTCCCCGCAGCGGGCCTGACGTGCTTAGAGCAAAGCTATATAATCGGACACGAACTAGTGTGCTACTATTTAAACAGTTTTCTAGTCTATAGGTTCTATAACGTAACTTCTAGTATGTTCTCTAAGCTATATAAAACCGGCAAGTCCTTCCCCTAGGGGGAAGGCTAGCGGAGCTGGTTACCCTATATAATCCGGCTGCCTCTGGTGGTAGTCTCGCTATATAAGTATCAGTTTCTGTACTTTATTGGTATGAGAAGCTTCCGGAACAACCCGGCAGAACTTTTGGGGGGCGGAGCCCTGCTTTTTTTTTTGCCGCGTTTTTTCCGCCACACCCCCCCCCCCTCCTCCCGGCCCCACCCCCGGTTCCACCCGCCGCCTGGCCGCCGGGTGCTCCGCCGACCCCCGGGGCGGGACGCTCCCTGCTGCGTGCCTGCGTGCCTGCGCGCCCTCCCGCCGCCCATCCCACGCCTGTGCGGCGAGACGCTCCCTGCTGCGCGGCTCCCCGCCCGCGCGCTGCCCGCGGCACACCCGCCACACCACCCACCCGCTGCGCTCCCCCGAGCAACGGGCGAGGTTGTCTAGGACGGGGTGTGTTGCCGCGCATTTCGACACCCCCCTTATTTTGCGTGCCCCGGCTTCCCCTGTGGAAAATGAGGTCAACTAACGCTATATAAGTATCAGTTTCTGTACTTTATTGGTATGAGAAGCTTCCGGAACAACCCGGCAGAACTTTTGGGGGGCGGAGCCCTGCTTGTTTTTTTGCCGCGTTTTTTCCGCCACACCCCTCCCCCCTCCTCCCGGCCCCACCCCCGGTTCCACCCGCCGCCTGGCCGCCGGGTGCTCCGCCGACCCCCGGGGCGAGACGCTCCCTGCTGCGTGCCTGCGTGCCTGCGCGCCCTCCCGCCGCCCATCCCACGCCTGTGCGGCGAGACGCTCCCTGCTGCGCGGCTCCCCGCCCGCGCGCTGCCCGCGGCACACCCGCCACACCACCCACCCGCTGCGCTCCCCCGAGCAACGGGCGAGGTTGTCTAGGACGGGGTGTGTTGCCGCGCATTTCGACACCCCCCTTATTTTGCGTGCCCCGGCTTCCCCTGTGGAAAATGAGGTCAACTAACGCTATATAAGTATCAGTTTCTGTACTTTATTGGTATGAGAAGCTTCCGGAACAACCCGGCAGAACTTTTGGGGGGCGGAGCCCTGCTTTTTTTTTTGCCGCGTTTTTTCCGCCACACCCCTCCCCCCTCCTCCCGGCCCCACCCCCGGTTCCACCCGCCGCCTGGCCGCCGGGTGCTCCGCCGACCCCCGGGGCGGGACGCCCGGCGAGACGCTCCCTGCTGCGTGCCTGCGTGCCTGCGCGCCCTCCCGCCGCCCATCCCACGCCTGTGCGGCGAGACGCTCCCTGCTGCGCGGCTCCCCGCCCGCGCGCTGCCCGCGGCACACCCGCCACACCACCCACCCGCTGCGCTCCCCCGAGCAACGGGCGAGGTTGTCTAGGACGGGGTGTGTTGCCGCGCATTTCGACACCCCCCTTATTTTGCGTGCCCCGGCTTCCCCTGTGGAAAATGAGGTCAACTAACGCTATATAAGTATCAGTTTCTGTACTTTATTGGTATGAGAAGCTTCCGGAACAACCCGGCAGAACTTTTGGGGGGCGGAGCCCTGCTTTTTTTTTTTGCCGCGTTTTTTCCGCCACACCCCTCCCCCCTCCTCCCGGCCCCACCCCCGGTTCCACCCGCCGCCTGGCCGCCGGGTGCTCCGCCGACCCCCGGGGCGGGACGCCCGGCGAGACGCTCCCTGCTGCGTGCCTGCGTGCCTGCGCGCCCTCCCGCCGCCCATCCCACGCCTGTGCGGCGAGACGCTCCCTGCTGCGCGGCTCCCCGCCCGCGCGCTGCCCGCGGCACACCCGCCACACCACCCACCCGCTGCGCTCCCCCGAGCAACGGGCGAGGTTGTCTAGGACGGGGTGTGTTGCCGCGCATTTCGACACCCCCCTTATTTTGCGTGCCCCGGCTTCCCCTGTGGAAAATGAGGTCAACTAACGCTATATAAGTATCAGTTTCTGTACTTTATTGGTATGAGAAGCTTCCGGAACAACCCGGCAGAACTTTTGGGGGGCGGAGCCCTGCTTTTTTTTTTGCCGCGTTTTTTCCGCCACACCCCTCCCCCCTCCTCCCGGCCCCACCCCCGGTTCCACCCGCCGCCTGGCCGCCGGGTGCTCCGCCGACCCCCGGGGCGGGACGCCCGGCGAGACGCTCCCTGCTGCGTGCCTGCGTGCCTGCGCGCCCTCCCGCCGCCCATCCCACGCCTGTGCGGCGAGACGCTCCCTGCTACGCGGCTCCCCGCCCGCGCGCTGCCCGCGGCACACCCGCCACACCACCCACCCGCTGCGCTCCCCCGAGCAACGGGCGAGGTTGTCTAGGACGGGGTGTGTTGCCGCGCATTTCGACACCCCCCTTATTTTGCGTGCCCCGGCTTCCCCTGTGGAAAATGAGGTCAACTAACGCTATATAAGTATCAGTTTCTGTACTTTATTGGTATGAGAAGCTTCCGGAACAACCCGGCAGAACTTTTGGGGGGCGGAGCCCTGCTTTTTTTTTTGCCGCGTTTTTTCCGCCACACCCCTCCCCCCTCCTCCCGGCCCCACCCCCGGTTCCACCCGCCGCCTGGCCGCCGGGTGCTCCGCCGACCCCCGGGGCGGGACGCCCGGCGAGACGCTCCCTGCTGCGTGCCTGCGTGCCTGCGCGCCCTCCCGCCGCCCATCCCACGCCTGTGCGGCGAGACGCTCCCTGCTACGCGGCTCCCCGCCCGCGCGCTGCCCGCGGCACACCCGCCACACCACCCACCCGCTGCGCTCCCCCGAGCAACGGGCGAGGTTGTCTAGGACGGGGTGTGTTGCCGCGCATTTCGACACCCCCCTTATTTTGCGTGCCCCGGCTTCCCCTGTGGAAAATGAGGTCAACTAACGCTATATAAGTATCAGTTTCTGTACCATATTGTCTGAATGCTGGTTCAAATCTTGCTATATAATGGAACTCTAACGCCGTCCTTTTACTTCCCCGCAGCGGGCCTGACGTGCTTAGAGCAAAGCTATATAATCGGACACGAACTAGTGTGCTAATATTTAAACAGTTTTCTAGTCTATAGGTTCTATAACGTAACTTCTAGTATGTTCTCTAAGCTATATAAAACCGGCAAGTCCTTCCCCTAGGGGGAAGGCTAGCGGAGCTGGTTACCCTATATAATCCGGCTGCCTCTGGTGGTAGTCTCGCTATATAAGTATCAGTTTCTGTACTTTATTGGTATGAGAAGCTTCCGGAACAACCCGGCAGAACTTTTGGGGGGCGGAGCCCTGCTTTTTTTTTTGCCGCGTTTTTTCCGCCACACCCCTCCCCCCTCCTCCCGGCCCCACCCCCGGTTCCACCCGCCGCCTGGCCGCCGGGTGCTCCGCCGACCCCCGGGGCGAGACACTCCCTGCTGCGTGCCTGCGTGCCTGCGCGCCCTCCCGCCGCCCATCCCACGCCTGTGCGGCGAGACGCTCCCTGCTGCGCGGCTCCCCGCCCGCGCGCTGCCCGCGGCACACCCGCCACACCACCCACCCGCTGCGCTCCCCCGAGCAACGGGCGAGGTTGTCTAGGACGGGGTGTGTTGCCGCGCATTTCGACACCCCCCTTATTTTGCGTGCCCCGGCTTCCCCTGTGGAAAATGAGGTCAACTAACGCTATATAAGTATCAGTTTCTGTACTTTATTGGTATGAGAAGCTTCCGGAACAACCCGGCAGAACTTTTGGGGGGCGGAGCCCTGCTTTTTTTTTTGCCGCGTTTTTTCCGCCACACCCCTCCCCCCTCCTCCCGGCCCCACCCCCGGTTCCACCCGCCGCCTGGCCGCCGGGTGCTCCGCCGACCCCCGGGGCGGGACGCTCCCTGCTGCGTGCCTGCGTGCCTGCGCGCCCTCCCGCCGCCCATCCCACGCCTGTGCGGCGAGACGCTCCCTGCTGCGCGGCTCCCCGCCCGCGCGCTGCCCGCGGCACACCCGCCACACCACCCACCCGCTGCGCTCCCCCGAGCAACGGGCGAGGTTGTCTAGGACGGGGTGTGTTGCCGCGCATTTCGACACCCCCCTTATTTTGCGTGCCCCGGCTTCCCCTGTGGAAAATGAGGTCAACTAACGCTATATAAGTATCAGTTTCTGTACTTTATTGGTATGAGAAGCTTCCGGAACAACCCGGCAGAACTTTTGGGGGGCGGAGCCCTGCTTTTTTTTTTGCCGCGTTTTTTCCGCCACACCCCTCCCCCCTCCTCCCGGCCCCACCCCCGGTTCCACCCGCCGCCTGGCCGCCGGGTGCTCCGCCGACCCCCGGGGCGGGACGCCCGGCGAGACGCTCCCTGCTGCGTGCCTGCGTGCCTGCGCGCCCTCCCGCCGCCCATCCCACGCCTGTGCGGCGAGACGCTCCCTGCTGCGCGGCTCCCCGCCCGCGCGCTGCCCGCGGCACACCCGCCACACCACCCACCCGCTGCGCTCCCCCGAGCAACGGGCGAGGTTGTCTAGGACGGGGTGTGTTGCCGCGCATTTCGACACCCCCCTTATTTTGCGTGCCCCGGCTTCCCCTGTGGAAAATGAGGTCAACTAACGCTATATAAGTATCAGTTTCTGTACTTTATTGGTATGAGAAGCTTCCGGAACAACCCGGCAGAACTTTTGGGGGGCGGAGCCCTGCTTTTTTTTTTGCCGCGTTTTTTCCGCCACACCCCTCCCCCCTCCTCCCGGCCCCACCCCCGGTTCCACCCGCCGCCTGGCCGCCGGGTGCTCCGCCGACCCCCGGGGCGGGACGCCCGGCGAGACGCTCCCTGCTGCGTGCCTGCGTGCCTGCGCGCCCTCCCGCCGCCCATCCCACGCCTGTGCGGCGAGACGCTCCCTGCTGCGCGGCTCCCCGCCCGCGCGCTGCCCGCGGCACACCCGCCACACCACCCACCCGCTGCGCTCCCCCGAGCAACGGGCGAGGTTGTCTAGGACGGGGTGTGTTGCCGCGCATTTCGACACCCCCCTTATTTTGCGTGCCCCGGCTTCCCCTGTGGAAAATGAGGTCAACTAACGCTATATAAGTATCAGTTTCTGTACTTTATTGGTATGAGAAGCTTCCGGAACAACCCGGCAGAACTTTTGGGGGGCGGAGCCCTGCTTGTTTTTTTGCCGCGTTTTTTCCGCCACACCCCTCCCCCCTCCTCCCGGCCCCACCCCCGGTTCCACCCGCCGCCTGGCCGCCGGGTGCTCCGCCGACCCCCGGGGCGGGACGCCCGGCGAGACGCTCCCTGCTGCGTGCCTGCGTGCCTGCGCGCCCTCCCGCCGCCCATCCCACGCCTGTGCGGCGAGACGCTCCCTGCTGCGCGGCTCCCCGCCCGCGCGCTGCCCGCGGCACACCCGCCACACCACCCACCCGCTGCGCTCCCCCGAGCAACGGGCGAGGTTGTCTAGGACGGGGTGTGTTGCCGCGCATTTCGACACCCCCCTTATTTTGCGTGCCCCGGCTTCCCCTGTGGAAAATGAGGTCAACTAACGCTATATAAGTATCAGTTTCTGTACTTTATTGGTATGAGAAGCTTCCGGAACAACCCGGCAGAACTTTTGGGGGGCGGAGCCCTGCTTTTTTTTTTGCCGCGTTTTTTCCGCCACACCCCTCCCCCCTCCTCCCGGCCCCACCCCCGGTTCCACCCGCCGCCTGGCCGCCGGGTGCTCCGCCGACCCCCGGGGCGGGACGCTCCCTGCTGCGTGCCTGCGTGCCTGCGCGCCCTCCCGCCGCCCATCCCACGCCTGTGCGGCGAGACGCTCCCTGCTGCGCGGCTCCCCGCCCGCGCGCTGCCCGCGGCACACCCGCCACACCACCCACCCGCTGCGCTCCCCCGAGCAACGGGCGAGGTTGTCTAGGACGGGGTGTGTTGCCGCGCATTTCGACACCCCCCTTATTTTGCGTGCCCCGGCTTCCCCTGTGGAAAATGAGGTCAACTAACGCTATATAAGTATCAGTTTCTGTACTTTATTGGTATGAGAAGCTTCCGGAACAACCCGGCAGAACTTTTGGGGGGCGGAGCCCTGCTTTTTTTTTTGCCGCGTTTTTTCCGCCACACCCCTCCCCCCTCCTCCCGGCCCCACCCCCGGTTCCACCCGCCGCCTGGCCGCCGGGTGCTCCGCCGACCCCCGGGGCGGGACGCCCGGCGAGACGCTCCCTGCTGCGTGCCTGCGTGCCTGCGCGCCCTCCCGCCGCCCATCCCACGCCTGTGCGGCGAGACGCTCCCTGCTACGCGGCTCCCCGCCCGCGCGCTGCCCGCGGCACACCCGCCACACCACCCACCCGCTGCGCTCCCCCGAGCAACGGGCGAGGTTGTCTAGGACGGGGTGTGTTGCCGCGCATTTCGACACCCCCCTTATTTTGCGTGCCCCGGCTTCCCCTGTGGAAAATGAGGTCAACTAACGCTATATAAGTATCAGTTTCTGTACTTTATTGGTATGAGAAGCTTCCGGAACAACCCGGCAGAACTTTTGGGGGGCGGAGCCCTGCTTTTTTTTTTGCCGCGTTTTTTCCGCCACACCCCTCCCCCCTCCTCCCGGCCCCACCCCCGGTTCCACCCGCCGCCTGGCCGCCGGGTGCTCCGCCGACCCCCGGGGCGGGACGCCCGGCGAGACGCTCCCTGCTGCGTGCCTGCGTGCCTGCGCGCCCTCCCGCCGCCCATCCCACGCCTGTGCGGCGAGACGCTCCCTGCTGCGCGGCTCCCCGCCCGCGCGCTGCCCGCGGCACACCCGCCACACCACCCACCCGCTGCGCTCCCCCGAGCAACGGGCGAGGTTGTCTAGGACGGGGTGTGTTGCCGCGCATTTCGACACCCCCCTTATTTTGCGTGCCCCGGCTTCCCCTGTGGAAAATGAGGTCAACTAACGCTATATAAGTATCAGTTTCTGTACTTTATTGGTATGAGAAGCTTCCGGAACAACCCGGCAGAACTTTTGGGGGGCGGAGCCCTGCTTTTTTTTTTGCCGCGTTTTTTCCGCCACACCCCTCCCCCCTCCTCCCGGCCCCACCCCCGGTTCCACCCGCCGCCTGGCCGCCGGGTGCTCCGCCGACCCCCGGGGCGGGACGCCCGGCGAGACGCTCCCTGCTGCGTGCCTGCGTGCCTGCGCGCCCTCCCGCCGCCCATCCCACGCCTGTGCGGCGAGACGCTCCCTGCTGCGCGGCTCCCCGCCCGCGCGCTGCCCGCGGCACACCCGCCACACCACCCACCCGCTGCGCTCCCCCGAGCAACGGGCGAGGTTGTCTAGGACGGGGTGTGTTGCCGCGCATTTCGACACCCCCCTTATTTTGCGTGCCCCGGCTTCCCCTGTGGAAAATGAGGTCAACTAACGCTATATAAGTATCAGTTTCTGTACTTTATTGGTATGAGAAGCTTCCGGAACAACCCGGCAGAACTTTTGGGGGGCGGAGCCCTGCTTGTTTTTTTGCCGCGTTTTTTCCGCCACACCCCTCCCCCCTCCTCCCGGCCCCACCCCCGGTTCCACCCGCCGCCTGGCCGCCGGGTGCTCCGCCGACCCCCGGGGCGGGACGCCCGGCGAGACGCTCCCTGCTGCGTGCCTGCGTGCCTGCGCGCCCTCCCGCCGCCCATCCCACGCCTGTGCGGCGAGACGCTCCCTGCTACGCGGCTCCCCGCCCGCGCGCTGCCCGCGGCACACCCGCCACACCACCCACCCGCTGCGCTCCCCCGAGCAACGGGCGAGGTTGTCTAGGACGGGGTGTGTTGCCGCGCATTTCGACACCCCCCTTATTTTGCGTGCCCCGGCTTCCCCTGTGGAAAATGAGGTCAACTAACGCTATATAAGTATCAGTTTCTGTACTTTATTGGTATGAGAAGCTTCCGGAACAACCCGGCAGAACTTTTGGGGGGCGGAGCCCTGCTTTTTTTTTTGCCGCGTTTTTTCCGCCACACCCCTCCCCCCTCCTCCCGGCCCCACCCCCGGTTCCACCCGCCGCCTGGCCGCCGGGTGCTCCGCCGACCCCCGGGGCGGGACGCCCGGCGAGACGCTCCCTGCTGCGTGCCTGCGTGCCTGCGCGCCCTCCCGCCGCCCATCCCACGCCTGTGCGGCGAGACGCTCCCTGCTACGCGGCTCCCCGCCCGCGCGCTGCCCGCGGCACACCCGCCACACCACCCACCCGCTGCGCTCCCCCGAGCAACGGGCGAGGTTGTCTAGGACGGGGTGTGTTGCCGCGCATTTCGACACCCCCCTTATTTTGCGTGCCCCGGCTTCCCCTGTGGAAAATGAGGTCAACTAACGCTATATAAGTATCAGTTTCTGTACTTTATTGGTATGAGAAGCTTCCGGAACAACCCGGCAGAACTTTTGGGGGGCGGAGCCCTGCTTTTTTTTTTGCCGCGTTTTTTCCGCCACACCCCTCCCCCCTCCTCCCGGCCCCACCCCCGGTTCCACCCGCCGCCTGGCCGCCGGGTGCTCCGCCGACCCCCGGGGCGGGACGCCCGGCGAGACGCTCCCTGCTGCGTGCCTGCGTGCCTGCGCGCCCTCCCGCCGCCCATCCCACGCCTGTGCGGCGAGACGCTCCCTGCTGCGCGGCTCCCCGCCCGCGCGCTGCCCGCGGCACACCCGCCACACCACCCACCCGCTGCGCTCCCCCGAGCAACGGGCGAGGTTGTCTAGGACGGGGTGTGTTGCCGCGCATTTCGACACCCCCCTTATTTTGCGTGCCCCGGCTTCCCCTGTGGAAAATGAGGTCAACTAACGCTATATAAGTATCAGTTTCTGTACTTTATTGGTATGAGAAGCTTCCGGAACAACCCGGCAGAACTTTTGGGGGGCGGAGCCCTGCTTTTTTTTTTGCCGCGTTTTTTCCGCCACACCCCTCCCCCCTCCTCCCGGCCCCACCCCCGGTTCCACCCGCCGCCTGGCCGCCGGGTGCTCCGCCGACCCCCGGGGCGGGACGCCCGGCGAGACGCTCCCTGCTGCGTGCCTGCGTGCCTGCGCGCCCTCCCGCCGCCCATCCCACGCCTGTGCGGCGAGACGCTCCCTGCTGCGCGGCTCCCCGCCCGCGCGCTGCCCGCGGCACACCCGCCACACCACCCACCCGCTGCGCTCCCCCGAGCAACGGGCGAGGTTGTCTAGGACGGGGTGTGTTGCCGCGCATTTCGACACCCCCCTTATTTTGCGTGCCCCGGCTTCCCCTGTGGAAAATGAGGTCAACTAACGCTATATAAGTATCAGTTTCTGTACTTTATTGGTATGAGAAGCTTCCGGAACAACCCGGCAGAACTTTTGGGGGGCGGAGCCCTGCTTGTTTTTTTGCCGCGTTTTTTCCGCCACACCCCTCCCCCCTCCTCCCGGCCCCACCCCCGGTTCCACCCGCCGCCTGGCCGCCGGGTGCTCCGCCGACCCCCGGGGCGGGACGCCCGGCGAGACGCTCCCTGCTGCGTGCCTGCGTGCCTGCGCGCCCTCCCGCCGCCCATCCCACGCCTGTGCGGCGAGACGCTCCCTGCTGCGCGGCTCCCCGCCCGCGCGCTGCCCGCGGCACACCCGCCACACCACCCACCCGCTGCGCTCCCCCGAGCAACGGGCGAGGTTGTCTAGGACGGGGTGTGTTGCCGCGCATTTCGACACCCCCCTTATTTTGCGTGCCCCGGCTTCCCCTGTGGAAAATGAGGTCAACTAACGCTATATAAGTATCAGTTTCTGTACTTTATTGGTATGAGAAGCTTCCGGAACAACCCGGCAGAACTTTTGGGGGGCGGAGCCCTGCTTTTTTTTTTGCCGCGTTTTTTCCGCCACACCCCTCCCCCCTCCTCCCGGCCCCACCCCCGGTTCCACCCGCCGCCTGGCCGCCGGGTGCTCCGCCGACCCCCGGGGCGGGACGCTCCCTGCTGCGTGCCTGCGTGCCTGCGCGCCCTCCCGCCGCCCATCCCACGCCTGTGCGGCGAGACGCTCCCTGCTGCGCGGCTCCCCGCCCGCGCGCTGCCCGCGGCACACCCGCCACACCACCCACCCGCTGCGCTCCCCCGAGCAACGGGCGAGGTTGTCTAGGACGGGGTGTGTTGCCGCGCATTTCGACACCCCCCTTATTTTGCGTGCCCCGGCTTCCCCTGTGGAAAATGAGGTCAACTAACGCTATATAAGTATCAGTTTCTGTACTTTATTGGTATGAGAAGCTTCCGGAACAACCCGGCAGAACTTTTGGGGGGCGGAGCCCTGCTTTTTTTTTTGCCGCGTTTTTTCCGCCACACCCCTCCCCCCTCCTCCCGGCCCCACCCCCGGTTCCACCCGCCGCCTGGCCGCCGGGTGCTCCGCCGACCCCCGGGGCGGGACGCCCGGCGAGACGCTCCCTGCTGCGTGCCTGCGTGCCTGCGCGCCCTCCCGCCGCCCATCCCACGCCTGTGCGGCGAGACGCTCCCTGCTACGCGGCTCCCCGCCCGCGCGCTGCCCGCGGCACACCCGCCACACCACCCACCCGCTGCGCTCCCCCGAGCAACGGGCGAGGTTGTCTAGGACGGGGTGTGTTGCCGCGCATTTCGACACCCCCCTTATTTTGCGTGCCCCGGCTTCCCCTGTGGAAAATGGGGTCAACTAACGCTATATAAGTATCAGTTTCTGTACTTTATTGGTATGAGAAGCTTCCGGAACAACCCGGCAGAACTTTTGGGGGGCGGAGCCCTGCTTTTTTTTTTGCCGCGTTTTTTCCGCCACACCCCTCCCCCCTCCTCCCGGCCCCACCCCCGGTTCCACCCGCCGCCTGGCCGCCGGGTGCTCCGCCGACCCCCGGGGCGAGACGCTCCCTGCTGCGTGCCTGCGTGCCTGCGCGCCCTCCCGCCGCCCATCCCACGCCTGTGCGGCGAGACGCTCCCTGCTGCGCGGCTCCCCGCCCGCGCGCTGCCCGCGGCACACCCGCCACACCACCCACCCGCTGCGCTCCCCCGAGCAACGGGCGAGGTTGTCTAGGACGGGGTGTGTTGCCGCGCATTTCGACACCCCCCTTATTTTGCGTGCCCCGGCTTCCCCTGTGGAAAATGAGGTCAACTAACGCTATATAAGTATCAGTTTCTGTACTTTATTGGTATGAGAAGCTTCCGGAACAACCCGGCAGAACTTTTGGGGGGCGGAGCCCTGCTTTTTTTTTTGCCGCGTTTTTTCCGCCACACCCCTCCCCCCTCCTCCCGGCCCCACCCCCGGTTCCACCCGCCGCCTGGCCGCCGGGTGCTCCGCCGACCCCCGGGGCGGGACGCCCGGCGAGACGCTCCCTGCTGCGTGCCTGCGTGCCTGCGCGCCCTCCCGCCGCCCATCCCACGCCTGTGCGGCGAGACGCTCCCTGCTGCGCGGCTCCCCGCCCGCGCGCTGCCCGCGGCACACCCGCCACACCACCCACCCGCTGCGCTCCCCCGAGCAACGGGCGAGGTTGTCTAGGACGGGGTGTGTTGCCGCGCATTTCGACACCCCCCTTATTTTGCGTGCCCCGGCTTCCCCTGTGGAAAATGAGGTCAACTAACGCTATATAAGTATCAGTTTCTGTACTTTATTGGTATGAGAAGCTTCCGGAACAACCCGGCAGAACTTTTGGGGGGCGGAGCCCTGCTTGTTTTTTTGCCGCGTTTTTTCCGCCACACCCCTCCCCCCTCCTCCCGGCCCCACCCCCGGTTCCACCCGCCGCCTGGCCGCCGGGTGCTCCGCCGACCCCCGGGGCGGGACGCCCGGCGAGACGCTCCCTGCTGCGTGCCTGCGTGCCTGCGCGCCCTCCCGCCGCCCATCCCACGCCTGTGCGGCGAGACGCTCCCTGCTGCGCGGCTCCCCGCCCGCGCGCTGCCCGCGGCACACCCGCCACACCACCCACCCGCTGCGCTCCCCCGAGCAACGGGCGAGGTTGTCTAGGACGGGGTGTGTTGCCGCGCATTTCGACACCCCCCTTATTTTGCGTGCCCCGGCTTCCCCTGTGGAAAATGAGGTCAACTAACGCTATATAAGTATCAGTTTCTGTACTTTATTGGTATGAGAAGCTTCCGGAACAACCCGGCAGAACTTTTGGGGGGCGGAGCCCTGCTTTTTTTTTTGCCGCGTTTTTTCCGCCACACCCCTCCCCCCTCCTCCCGGCCCCACCCCCGGTTCCACCCGCCGCCTGGCCGCCGGGTGCTCCGCCGACCCCCGGGGCGGGACGCTCCCTGCTGCGTGCCTGCGTGCCTGCGCGCCCTCCCGCCGCCCATCCCACGCCTGTGCGGCGAGACGCTCCCTGCTGCGCGGCTCCCCGCCCGCGCGCTGCCCGCGGCACACCCGCCACACCACCCACCCGCTGCGCTCCCCCGAGCAACGGGCGAGGTTGTCTAGGACGGGGTGTGTTGCCGCGCATTTCGACACCCCCCTTATTTTGCGTGCCCCGGCTTCCCCTGTGGAAAATGAGGTCAACTAACGCTATATAAGTATCAGTTTCTGTACTTTATTGGTATGAGAAGCTTCCGGAACAACCCGGCAGAACTTTTGGGGGGCGGAGCCCTGCTTTTTTTTTTGCCGCGTTTTTTCCGCCACACCCCTCCCCCCTCCTCCCGGCCCCACCCCCGGTTCCACCCGCCGCCTGGCCGCCGGGTGCTCCGCCGACCCCCGGGGCGGGACGCCCGGCGAGACGCTCCCTGCTGCGTGCCTGCGTGCCTGCGCGCCCTCCCGCCGCCCATCCCACGCCTGTGCGGCGAGACGCTCCCTGCTACGCGGCTCCCCGCCCGCGCGCTGCCCGCGGCACACCCGCCACACCACCCACCCGCTGCGCTCCCCCGAGCAACGGGCGAGGTTGTCTAGGACGGGGTGTGTTGCCGCGCATTTCGACACCCCCCTTATTTTGCGTGCCCCGGCTTCCCCTGTGGAAAATGGGGTCAACTAACGCTATATAAGTATCAGTTTCTGTACTTTATTGGTATGAGAAGCTTCCGGAACAACCCGGCAGAACTTTTGGGGGGCGGAGCCCTGCTTTTTTTTTTGCCGCGTTTTTTCCGCCACACCCCTCCCCCCTCCTCCCGGCCCCACCCCCGGTTCCACCCGCCGCCTGGCCGCCGGGTGCTCCGCCGACCCCCGGGGCGAGACGCTCCCTGCTGCGTGCCTGCGTGCCTGCGCGCCCTCCCGCCGCCCATCCCACGCCTGTGCGGCGAGACGCTCCCTGCTGCGCGGCTCCCCGCCCGCGCGCTGCCCGCGGCACACCCGCCACACCACCCACCCGCTGCGCTCCCCCGAGCAACGGGCGAGGTTGTCTAGGACGGGGTGTGTTGCCGCGCATTTCGACACCCCCCTTATTTTGCGTGCCCCGGCTTCCCCTGTGGAAAATGAGGTCAACTAACGCTATATAAGTATCAGTTTCTGTACTTTATTGGTATGAGAAGCTTCCGGAACAACCCGGCAGAACTTTTGGGGGGCGGAGCCCTGCTTGTTTTTTTGCCGCGTTTTTTCCGCCACACCCCTCCCCCCTCCTCCCGGCCCCACCCCCGGTTCCACCCGCCGCCTGGCCGCCGGGTGCTCCGCCGACCCCCGGGGCGGGACGCCCGGCGAGACGCTCCCTGCTGCGTGCCTGCGTGCCTGCGCGCCCTCCCGCCGCCCATCCCACGCCTGTGCGGCGAGACGCTCCCTGCTACGCGGCTCCCCGCCCGCGCGCTGCCCGCGGCACACCCGCCACACCACCCACCCGCTGCGCTCCCCCGAGCAACGGGCGAGGTTGTCTAGGACGGGGTGTGTTGCCGCGCATTTCGACACCCCCCTTATTTTGCGTGCCCCGGCTTCCCCTGTGGAAAATGAGGTCAACTAACGCTATATAAGTATCAGTTTCTGTACCATATTGTCTGAATGCTGGTTCAAATCTTGCTATATAATGGAACTCTAACGCCGTCCTTTTACTTCCCCGCAGCGGGCCTGACGTGCTTAGAGCAAAGCTATATAATCGGACACGAACTAGTGTGCTACTATTTAAACAGTTTTCTAGTCTATAGGTTCTATAACGTAACTTCTAGTATGTTCTCTAAGCTATATAAAACCGGCAAGTCCTTCCCCTAGGGGGAAGGCTAGCGGAGCTGGTTACCCTATATAATCCGGCTGCCTCTGGTGGTAGTCTCGCTATATAAGTATCAGTTTCTGTACTTTATTGGTATGAGAAGCTTCCGGAACAACCCGGCAGAACTTTTGGGGGGCGGAGCCCTGCTTTTTTTTTTGCCGCGTTTTTTCCGCCACACCCCCCCCCCCCCTCCTCCCGGCCCCACCCCCGGTTCCACCCGCCGCCTGGCCGCCGGGTGCTCCGCCGACCCCCGGGGCGGGACGCCCGGCGAGACGCTCCCTGCTGCGTGCCTGCGTGCCTGCGCGCCCTCCCGCCGCCCATCCCACGCCTGTGCGGCGAGACGCTCCCTGCTGCGCGGCTCCCCGCCCGCGCGCTGCCCGCGGCACACCCGCCACACCACCCACCCGCTGCGCTCCCCCGAGCAACGGGCGAGGTTGTCTAGGACGGGGTGTGTTGCCGCGCATTTCGACACCCCCCTTATTTTGCGTGCCCCGGCTTCCCCTGTGGAAAATGAGGTCAACTAACGCTATATAAGTATCAGTTTCTGTACTTTATTGGTATGAGAAGCTTCCGGAACAACCCGGCAGAACTTTTGGGGGGCGGAGCCCTGCTTTTTTTTTTGCCGCGTTTTTTCCGCCACACCCCTCCCCCCTCCTCCCGGCCCCACCCCCGGTTCCACCCGCCGCCTGGCCGCCGGGTGCTCCGCCGACCCCCGGGGCGGGACGCCCGGCGAGACGCTCCCTGCTGCGTGCCTGCGTGCCTGCGCGCCCTCCCGCCGCCCATCCCACGCCTGTGCGGCGAGACGCTCCCTGCTACGCGGCTCCCCGCCCGCGCGCTGCCCGCGGCACACCCGCCACACCACCCACCCGCTGCGCTCCCCCGAGCAACGGGCGAGGTTGTCTAGGACGGGGTGTGTTGCCGCGCATTTCGACACCCCCCTTATTTTGCGTGCCCCGGCTTCCCCTGTGGAAAATGAGGTCAACTAACGCTATATAAGTATCAGTTTCTGTACCATATTGTCTGAATGCTGGTTCAAATCTCGCTATATAATGGAACTCTAACGCCGTCCTTTTACTTCCCCGCAGCGGGCCTGACGTGCTTAGAGCAAAGCTATATAATCGGACACGAACTAGTGTGCTACTATTTAAACAATTTTCTAGTCTATAGGTTCTATAACGTAACTTCTAGTATGTTCTCTAAGCTATATAAAACCGGCAAGTCCTTCCCCTAGGGGGAAGGCTAGCGGAGCTGGTTACCCTATATAATCCGGCTGCCTCTGGTGGTAGTCTCGCTATATAAGTATCAGTTTCTGTACTTTATTGGTATGAGAAGCTTCCGGAACAACCCGGCAGAACTTTTGGGGGGCGGAGCCCTGCTTTTTTTTTTGCCGCGTTTTTTCCGCCACACCCCTCCCCCCTCCTCCCGGCCCCACCCCCGGTTCCACCCGCCGCCTGGCCGCCGGGTGCTCCGCCGACCCCCGGGGCGAGACGCTCCCTGCTGCGTGCCTGCGTGCCTGCGCGCCCTCCCGCCGCCCATCCCACGCCTGTGCGGCGAGACGCTCCCTGCTGCGCGGCTCCCCGCCCGCGCGCTGCCCGCGGCACACCCGCCACACCACCCACCCGCTGCGCTCCCCCGAGCAACGGGCGAGGTTGTCTAGGACGGGGTGTGTTGCCGCGCATTTCGACACCCCCCTTATTTTGCGTGCCCCGGCTTCCCCTGTGGAAAATGAGGTCAACTAACGCTATATAAGTATCAGTTTCTGTACTTTATTGGTATGAGAAGCTTCCGGAACAACCCGGCAGAACTTTTGGGGGGCGGAGCCCTGCTTTTTTTTTTGCCGCGTTTTTTCCGCCACACCCCTCCCCCCTCCTCCCGGCCCCACCCCCGGTTCCACCCGCCGCCTGGCCGCCGGGTGCTCCGCCGACCCCCGGGGCGGGACGCCCGGCGAGACGCTCCCTGCTGCGTGCCTGCGTGCCTGCGCGCCCTCCCGCCGCCCATCCCACGCCTGTGCGGCGAGACGCTCCCTGCTACGCGGCTCCCCGCCCGCGCGCTGCCCGCGGCACACCCGCCACACCACCCACCCGTTGCGCTCCCCCGAGCAACGGGCGAGGTTGTCTAGGACGGGGTGTGTTGCCGCGCATTTCGACACCCCCCTTATTTTGCGTGCCCCGGCTTCCCCTGTGGAAAATGAGGTCAACTAACGCTATATAAGTATCAGTTTCTGTACCATATTGTCTGAATGCTGGTTCAAATCTTGCTATATAATGGAACTCTAACGCCGTCCTTTTACTTCCCCGCAGCGGGCCTGACGTGCTTAGAGCAAAGCTATATAATCGGACACGAACTAGTGTGCTACTATTTAAACAGTTTTCTAGTCTATAGGTTCTATAACGTAACTTCTAGTATGTTCTCTAAGCTATATAAAACCGGCAAGTCCTTCCCCTAGGGGGAAGGCTAGCGGAGCTGGTTACCCTATATAATCCGGCTGCCTCTGGTGGTAGTCTCGCTATATAAGTATCAGTTTCTGTACTTTATTGGTATGAGAAGCTTCCGGAACAACCCGGCAGAACTTTTGGGGGGCGGAGCCCTGCTTTTTTTTTTGCCGCGTTTTTTCCGCCACACCCCTCCCCCCTCCTCCCGGCCCCACCCCCGGTTCCACCCGCCGCCTGGCCGCCGGGTGCTCCGCCGACCCCCGGGGCGGGACGCCCGGCGAGACGCTCCCTGCTGCGTGCCTGCGTGCCTGCGCGCCCTCCCGCCGCCCATCCCACGCCTGTGCGGCGAGACGCTCCCTGCTACGCGGCTCCCCGCCCGCGCGCTGCCCGCGGCACACCCGCCACACCACCCACCCGCTGCGCTCCCCCGAGCAACGGGCGAGGTTGTCTAGGACGGGGTGTGTTGCCGCGCATTTCGACACCCCCCTTATTTTGCGTGCCCCGGCTTCCCCTGTGGAAAATGAGGTCAACTAACGCTATCTAAGTATCAGTTTCTGTACTTTATTGGTATGAGAAGCTTCCGGAACAACCCGGCAGAACTTTTGGGGGGCGGAGCCCTGCTTGTTTTTTTGCCGCGTTTTTTCCGCCACACCCCTCCCCCCTCCTCCCGGCCCCACCCCCGGTTCCACCCGCCGCCTGGCCGCCGGGTGCTCCGCCGACCCCCGGGGCGAGACGCTCCCTGCTGCGTGCCTGCGTGCCTGCGCGCCCTCCCGCCGCCCATCCCACGCCTGTGCGGCGAGACGCTCCCTGCTGCGCGGCTCCCCGCCCGCGCGCTGCCCGCGGCACACCCGCCACACCACCCACCCGCTGCGCTCCCCCGAGCAACGGGCGAGGTTGTCTAGGACGGGGTGTGTTGCCGCGCATTTCGACACCCCCCTTATTTTGCGTGCCCCGGCTTCCCCTGTGGAAAATGAGGTCAACTAACGCTATATAAGTATCAGTTTCTGTACTTTATTGGTATGAGAAGCTTCCGGAACAACCCGGCAGAACTTTTGGGGGGCGGAGCCCTGCTTTTTTTTTTGCCGCGTTTTTTCCGCCACACCCCTCCCCCCTCCTCCCGGCCCCACCCCCGGTTCCACCCGCCGCCTGGCCGCCGGGTGCTCCGCCGACCCCCGGGGCGGGACGCTCCCTGCTGCGTGCCTGCGTGCCTGCGCGCCCTCCCGCCGCCCATCCCACGCCTGTGCGGCGAGACGCTCCCTGCTGCGCGGCTCCCCGCCCGCGCGCTGCCCGCGGCACACCCGCCACACCACCCACCCGCTGCGCTCCCCCGAGCAACGGGCGAGGTTGTCTAGGACGGGGTGTGTTGCCGCGCATTTCGACACCCCCCTTATTTTGCGTGCCCCGGCTTCCCCTGTGGAAAATGAGGTCAACTAACGCTATATAAGTATCAGTTTCTGTACTTTATTGGTATGAGAAGCTTCCGGAACAACCCGGCAGAACTTTTGGGGGGCGGAGCCCTGCTTTTTTTTTTGCCGCGTTTTTTCCGCCACACCCCTCCCCCCTCCTCCCGGCCCCACCCCCGGTTCCACCCGCCGCCTGGCCGCCGGGTGCTCCGCCGACCCCCGGGGCGAGACGCTCCCTGCTGCGTGCCTGCGTGCCTGCGCGCCCTCCCGCCGCCCATCCCACGCCTGTGCGGCGAGACGCTCCCTGCTACGCGGCTCCCCGCCCGCGCGCTGCCCGCGGCACACCCGCCACACCACCCACCCGCTGCGCTCCCCCGAGCAACGGGCGAGGTTGTCTAGGACGGGGTGTGTTGCCGCGCATTTCGACACCCCCCTTATTTTGCGTGCCCCGGCTTCCCCTGTGGAAAATGGGGTCAACTAACGCTATATAAGTATCAGTTTCTGTACTTTATTGGTATGAGAAGCTTCCGGAACAACCCGGCAGAACTTTTGGGGGGCGGAGCCCTGCTTTTTTTTTTGCCGCGTTTTTTCCGCCACACCCCTCCCCCCTCCTCCCGGCCCCACCCCCGGTTCCACCCGCCGCCTGGCCGCCGGGTGCTCCGCCGACCCCCGGGGCGAGACGCTCCCTGCTGCGTGCCTGCGTGCCTGCGCGCCCTCCCGCCGCCCATCCCACGCCTGTGCGGCGAGACGCTCCCTGCTGCGCGGCTCCCCGCCCGCGCGCTGCCCGCGGCACACCCGCCACACCACCCACCCGCTGCGCTCCCCCGAGCAACGGGCGAGGTTGTCTAGGACGGGGTGTGTTGCCGCGCATTTCGACACCCCCCTTATTTTGCGTGCCCCGGCTTCCCCTGTGGAAAATGAGGTCAACTAACGCTATATAAGTATCAGTTTCTGTACTTTATTGGTATGAGAAGCTTCCGGAACAACCCGGCAGAACTTTTGGGGGGCGGAGCCCTGCTTTTTTTTTTGCCGCGTTTTTTCCGCCACACCCCTCCCCCCTCCTCCCGGCCCCACCCCCGGTTCCACCCGCCGCCTGGCCGCCGGGTGCTCCGCCGACCCCCGGGGCGAGACGCTCCCTGCTGCGTGCCTGCGTGCCTGCGCGCCCTCCCGCCGCCCATCCCACGCCTGTGCGGCGAGACGCTCCCTGCTGCGCGGCTCCCCGCCCGCGCGCTGCCCGCGGCACACCCGCCACACCACCCACCCGCTGCGCTCCCCCGAGCAACGGGCGAGGTTGTCTAGGACGGGGTGTGTTGCCGCGCATTTCGACACCCCCCTTATTTTGCGTGCCCCGGCTTCCCCTGTGGAAAATGAGGTCAACTAACGCTATATAAGTATCAGTTTCTGTACTTTATTGGTATGAGAAGCTTCCGGAACAACCCGGCAGAACTTTTGGGGGGCGGAGCCCTGCTTTTTTTTTTGCCGCGTTTTTTCCGCCACACCCCTCCCCCCTCCTCCCGGCCCCACCCCCGGTTCCACCCGCCGCCTGGCCGCCGGGTGCTCCGCCGACCCCCGGGGCGGGACGCCCGGCGAGACGCTCCCTGCTGCGTGCCTGCGTGCCTGCGCGCCCTCCCGCCGCCCATCCCACGCCTGTGCGGCGAGACGCTCCCTGCTACGCGGCTCCCCGCCCGCGCGCTGCCCGCGGCACACCCGCCACACCACCCACCCGCTGCGCTCCCCCGAGCAACGGGCGAGGTTGTCTAGGACGGGGTGTGTTGCCGCGCATTTCGACACCCCCCTTATTTTGCGTGCCCCGGCTTCCCCTGTGGAAAATGGGGTCAACTAACGCTATATAAGTATCAGTTTCTGTACTTTATTGGTATGAGAAGCTTCCGGAACAACCCGGCAGAACTTTTGGGGGGCGGAGCCCTGCTTGTTTTTTTGCCGCGTTTTTTCCGCCACACCCCTCCCCCCTCCTCCCGGCCCCACCCCCGGTTCCACCCGCCGCCTGGCCGCCGGGTGCTCCGCCGACCCCCGGGGCGGGACGCCCGGCGAGACGCTCCCTGCTGCGTGCCTGCGTGCCTGCGCGCCCTCCCGCCGCCCATCCCACGCCTGTGCGGCGAGACGCTCCCTGCTACGCGGCTCCCCGCCCGCGCGCTGCCCGCGGCACACCCGCCACACCACCCACCCGCTGCGCTCCCCCGAGCAACGGGCGAGGTTGTCTAGGACGGGGTGTGTTGCCGCGCATTTCGACACCCCCCTTATTTTGCGTGCCCCGGCTTCCCCTGTGGAAAATGAGGTCAACTAACGCTATATAAGTATCAGTTTCTGTACCATATTGTCTGAATGCTGGTTCAAATCTTGCTATATAATGGAACTCTAACGCCGTCCTTTTACTTCCCCGCAGCGGGCCTGACGTGCTTAGAGCAAAGCTATATAATCGGACACGAACTAGTGTGCTACTATTTAAACAGTTTTCTAGTCTATAGGTTCTATAACGTAACTTCTAGTATGTTCTCTAAGCTATATAAAACCGGCAAGTCCTTCCCCTAGGGGGAAGGCTAGCGGAGCTGGTTACCCTATATAATCCGGCTGCCTCTGGTGGTAGTCTCGCTATATAAGTATCAGTTTCTGTACTTTATTGGTATGAGAAGCTTCCGGAACAACCCGGCAGAACTTTTGGGGGGCGGAGCCCTGCTTTTTTTTTTTGCCGTGTTTTTTCCGCCACACCCCTCCCCCCTCCTCCCGGCCCCACCCCCGGTTCCACCCGCCGCCTGGCCGCCGGGTGCTCCGCCGACCCCCGGGGCGAGACGCTCCCTGCTGCGTGCCTGCGTGCCTGCGCGCCCTCCCGCCGCCCATCCCACGCCTGTGCGGCGAGACGCTCCCTGCTGCGCGGCTCCCCGCCCGCGCGCTGCCCGCGGCACACCCGCCACACCACCCACCCGCTGCGCTCCCCCGAGCAACGGGCGAGGTTGTCTAGGACGGGGTGTGTTGCCGCGCATTTCGACACCCCCCTTATTTTGCGTGCCCCGGCTTCCCCTGTGGAAAATGAGGTCAACTAACGCTATATAAGTATCAGTTTCTGTACTTTATTGGTATGAGAAGCTTCCGGAACAACCCGGCAGAACTTTTGGGGGGCGGAGCCCTGCTTTTTTTTTTTGCCGCGTTTTTTCCGCCACACCCCTCCCCCCTCCTCCCGGCCCCACCCCCGGTTCCACCCGCCGCCTGGCCGCCGGGTGCTCCGCCGACCCCCGGGGCGGGACGCTCCCTGCTGCGTGCCTGCGTGCCTGCGCGCCCTCCCGCCGCCCATCCCACGCCTGTGCGGCGAGACGCTCCCTGCTGCGCGGCTCCCCGCCCGCGCGCTGCCCGCGGCACACCCGCCACACCACCCACCCGCTGCGCTCCCCCGAGCAACGGGCGAGGTTGTCTAGGACGGGGTGTGTTGCCGCGCATTTCGACACCCCCCTTATTTTGCGTGCCCCGGCTTCCCCTGTGGAAAATGAGGTCAACTAACGCTATATAAGTATCAGTTTCTGTACTTTATTGGTATGAGAAGCTTCCGGAACAACCCGGCAGAACTTTTGGGGGGCGGAGCCCTGCTTTTTTTTTTGCCGCGTTTTTTCCGCCACACCCCTCCCCCCTCCTCCCGGCCCCACCCCCGGTTCCACCCGCCGCCTGGCCGCCGGGTGCTCCGCCGACCCCCGGGGCGGGACGCCCGGCGAGACGCTCCCTGCTGCGTGCCTGCGTGCCTGCGCGCCCTCCCGCCGCCCATCCCACGCCTGTGCGGCGAGACGCTCCCTGCTGCGCGGCTCCCCGCCCGCGCGCTGCCCGCGGCACACCCGCCACACCACCCACCCGCTGCGCTCCCCCGAGCAACGGGCGAGGTTGTCTAGGACGGGGTGTGTTGCCGCGCATTTCGACACCCCCCTTATTTTGCGTGCCCCGGCTTCCCCTGTGGAAAATGAGGTCAACTAACGCTATATAAGTATCAGTTTCTGTACTTTATTGGTATGAGAAGCTTCCGGAACAACCCGGCAGAACTTTTGGGGGGCGGAGCCCTGCTTTTTTTTTTTGCCGCGTTTTTTCCGCCACACCCCTCCCCCCTCCTCCCGGCCCCACCCCCGGTTCCACCCGCCGCCTGGCCGCCGGGTGCTCCGCCGACCCCCGGGGCGGGACGCTCCCTGCTGCGTGCCTGCGTGCCTGCGCGCCCTCCCGCCGCCCATCCCACGCCTGTGCGGCGAGACGCTCCCTGCTGCGCGGCTCCCCGCCCGCGCGCTGCCCGCGGCACACCCGCCACACCACCCACCCGCTGCGCTCCCCCGAGCAACGGGCGAGGTTGTCTAGGACGGGGTGTGTTGCCGCGCATTTCGACACCCCCCTTATTTTGCGTGCCCCGGCTTCCCCTGTGGAAAATGAGGTCAACTAACGCTATATAAGTATCAGTTTCTGTACTTTATTGGTATGAGAAGCTTCCGGAACAACCCGGCAGAACTTTTGGGGGGCGGAGCCCTGCTTTTTTTTTTGCCGCGTTTTTTCCGCCACACCCCTCCCCCCTCCTCCCGGCCCCACCCCCGGTTCCACCCGCCGCCTGGCCGCCGGGTGCTCCGCCGACCCCCGGGGCGGGACGCCCGGCGAGACGCTCCCTGCTGCGTGCCTGCGTGCCTGCGCGCCCTCCCGCCGCCCATCCCACGCCTGTGCGGCGAGACGCTCCCTGCTACGCGGCTCCCCGCCCGCGCGCTGCCCGCGGCACACCCGCCACACCACCCACCCGCTGCGCTCCCCCGAGCAACGGGCGAGGTTGTCTAGGACGGGGTGTGTTGCCGCGCATTTCGACACCCCCCTTATTTTGCGTGCCCCGGCTTCCCCTGTGGAAAATGAGGTCAACTAACGCTATATAAGTATCAGTTTCTGTACTTTATTGGTATGAGAAGCTTCCGGAACAACCCGGCAGAACTTTTGGGGGGCGGAGCCCTGCTTTTTTTTTTGCCGCGTTTTTTCCGCCACACCCCTCCCCCCTCCTCCCGGCCCCACCCCCGGTTCCACCCGCCGCCTGGCCGCCGGGTGCTCCGCCGACCCCCGGGGCGAGACGCTCCCTGCTGCGTGCCTGCGTGCCTGCGCGCCCTCCCGCCGCCCATCCCACGCCTGTGCGGCGAGACGCTCCCTGCTGCGCGGCTCCCCGCCCGCGCGCTGCCCGCGGCACACCCGCCACACCACCCACCCGCTGCGCTCCCCCGAGCAACGGGCGAGGTTGTCTAGGACGGGGTGTGTTGCCGCGCATTTCGACACCCCCCTTATTTTGCGTGCCCCGGCTTCCCCTGTGGAAAATGAGGTCAACTAACGCTATATAAGTATCAGTTTCTGTACTTTATTGGTATGAGAAGCTTCCGGAACAACCCGGCAGAACTTTTGGGGGGCGGAGCCCTGCTTTTTTTTTTGCCGCGTTTTTTCCGCCACACCCCTCCCCCCTCCTCCCGGCCCCACCCCCGGTTCCACCCGCCGCCTGGCCGCCGGGTGCTCCGCCGACCCCCGGGGCGGGACGCCCGGCGAGACGCTCCCTGCTGCGTGCCTGCGTGCCTGCGCGCCCTCCCGCCGCCCATCCCACGCCTGTGCGGCGAGACGCTCCCTGCTACGCGGCTCCCCGCCCGCGCGCTGCCCGCGGCACACCCGCCACACCACCCACCCGTTGCGCTCCCCCGAGCAACGGGCGAGGTTGTCTAGGACGGGGTGTGTTGCCGCGCATTTCGACACCCCCCTTATTTTGCGTGCCCCGGCTTCCCCTGTGGAAAATGAGGTCAACTAACGCTATATAAGTATCAGTTTCTGTACCATATTGTCTGAATGCTGGTTCAAATCTTGCTATATAATGGAACTCTAACGCCGTCCTTTTACTTCCCCGCAGCGGGCCTGACGTGCTTAGAGCAAAGCTATATAATCGGACACGAACTAGTGTGCTACTATTTAAACAGTTTTCTAGTCTATAGGTTCTATAACGTAACTTCTAGTATGTTCTCTAAGCTATATAAAACCGGCAAGTCCTTCCCCTAGGGGGAAGGCTAGCGGAGCTGGTTACCCTATATAATCCGGCTGCCTCTGGTGGTAGTCTCGCTATATAAGTATCAGTTTCTGTACTTTATTGGTATGAGAAGCTTCCGGAACAACCCGGCAGAACTTTTGGGGGGCGGAGCCCTGCTTTTTTTTTTGCCGCGTTTTTTCCGCCACACCCCTCCCCCCTCCTCCCGGCCCCACCCCCGGTTCCACCCGCCGCCTGGCCGCCGGGTGCTCCGCCGACCCCCGGGGCGGGACGCCCGGCGAGACGCTCCCTGCTGCGTGCCTGCGTGCCTGCGCGCCCTCCCGCCGCCCATCCCACGCCTGTGCGGCGAGACGCTCCCTGCTGCGCGGCTCCCCGCCCGCGCGCTGCCCGCGGCACACCCGCCACACCACCCACCCGCTGCGCTCCCCCGAGCAACGGGCGAGGTTGTCTAGGACGGGGTGTGTTGCCGCGCATTTCGACACCCCCCTTATTTTGCGTGCCCCGGCTTCCCCTGTGGAAAATGAGGTCAACTAACGCTATATAAGTATCAGTTTCTGTACTTTATTGGTATTTTTAGCTTTTTTGTGTTCTTTTACCACCACCTAAGTAAAAATAGTAGTTATCGCTTGTTTTGTCTTCTTTGTTTTGGTTTCCTGTGCTGGCAGGTCTTTTGCATTGAATTTATAGGAGCTTTTTTGGTTAGTATTCAAGAAAGCAAATTAGTTATCGCTTGTTTTTTCTTTTTTGTTTTGGTTTCCTGTGCTGGCAGGTCTTTTGCATTGAATTTATAGGAGCTTTTTTGGTTAGTATTCAAGAAAGCAAATTAGTTTTCCTTTGTTTTGCTTTCCTTGTTTTGCCTTCTTTCCTGGCAGGTCTTTTTGCGTTTGGCTGAACCAAAAGGCCCATTAAGCTAAACCCCCCCCTCAATAAAGAGAAACAAGACGAGAAACCGCACATTTTTTGTTTCTACGTCGCTTACTGATCCCCTGTACTGGCAGCGCGTTCACCGGTTTCCGTTGGTTAAAAATAAAGGAGAACGAAAGGCCAAAAGAAGGGAAAATAACAAAAACAAAATAAATACTAAATAAATAAAGAAAAAAGAAAAAACCGTAAATTAATAACGGGGCAAAAGGAGCAAAAAGCAACCAAGTAAGAACGTTCACACGGAGAAACTAACTATAACGGGCCCACATATAGTTTTTCGGTCTCCGGTGCTACCGTGTATTGCTCCATTTTGCCCTATTCATCGCTTTTTGACCCGACTCCCAAACATTGACCTGGCTGGGTCACATTTGTACAGACCGACCTTCCTCTTACGTGTGCAGACTCGGTCTTTTCAGCCTTAACCTGTGCGACCTGGTCCTGCATCGGCCACAAACGTGCACAGGCTGGGACTGCTTTACTATAACGTGTGCGGAATTGCACCAGCTGGAGCAACTTTGCTCCACTTTAATCAGAAGGGTGCGTTTTTTCCCGCTTCCGTCCCACGTACACATACTGTCCGGTTGCGCTAGCGTACAAATATATATATATATATATATTGGTGTCTAAAGTGTACATACTCGTACCATTGGTGTCTAAGGTGTACATATTTGTTTCATTGGTGTCTAACGTGTACTTATTTGTTTCATTGGTGTCTAACGTGTACATATTTGTTTCATTGGTGTCTAACGTGTACTTATTTGTTCCATTGGTGTCTAACGTGTACGTATTTGTTTCATTGGTGTCTAACGTGTACTTATTTGTTCCATTGGTGTCTAACGTGTACGTATTTGTTTCATTGGTGTCTAACGTGTACTTATTTGTTCCATTGGTGTCTAACGTGTACATATTTGTTTCATTGGTGTCTAACGTGTACTTATTTGTTCCATTGGTGCCTAACGTGTACTTATTTGTTTCGTTGGTGTCTAACGTGTACTTATTTGTTCCATTGGTGTCTAACGTGTACTTATTTGTTCCATTGGTGTCTAACGTGTACTTATTTGTTCCATTGGTGTCTAACGTGTACATATTTGTTCCATTGGTGTCTAACGTATACATATCTGTTTCATTGGTGTCTAACGTGTACTTATTTGTTCCATTGGTGCCTAACGTGTACTTATTTGTTTCGTTGGTGTCTAACGTGTACTTATTTGTTCCATTGGTGTCTAACGTGTACGTATTTGTTTCATTGGTGTCTAACGTGTACTTATTTGTTCCATTGGTGCCTAACGTGTACTTATTTGTTTCGTTGGTGTCTAACGTGTACTTATTTGTTCCATTGGTGTCTAACGTGTACTTATTTGTTCCATTGGTGTCTAACGTGTACTTATTTGTTCCATTGGTGTCTAACGTGTACATATTTGTTCCATTGGTGTCTAACGTATACATATCTGTTTCATTGGTGTCTAACGTGTACTTATTTGTTTCATTGGTGTCTAACGTGTACTTATTTGTTCCATTGGTGTCTAACGTGTACTTATTTGTTTCATTGGTGTCTACCGTGTACATATCTGTCTCATTGGTGTCTACCGTGTACATATTTGTTTCGTTGGTGTCTAACGTATACATATCTGTTCCATTGGTGTCTAACGTGTACTTATTTGTTCCATTGGTGTCTAACGTGTACTTATTTGTTCCATTGGTGTCTAACGTATACATATCTGTTCCATTGGTGTCTAACGTGTACATATTTGTTTCATTGGTGTCTGACGTGTACTTATTTGTTTCATTGGTGTCTGACGTGTACTTATTTGTTTCATTGGTGTCTAACGTGTACGTATTTGTTTCATTGGTGTCTGACGTGTACTTATTTGTTTCATTGGTGTCTAACGTGTACATATCTGTTCCATTGGTGTCTAACGTGTACATATTTGTTTCATTGGTGTCTGACGTGTACATATTTGCTTCATTGGTGTCTAACGTGTACTTATTTGTTTCATTGGTGTCTGACGTGTACTTATTTGTTTCATTGGTGTCTGACGTGTACTTATTTGTTTCATTGGTGTCTAACGTGTACATATCTGTTCCATTGGTGTCTAACGTGTACATATTTGTTTCATTGGTGTCTGACGTGTACATATTTGCTTCATTGGTGTCTAACGTGTACTTATTTGTTTCATTGGTGTCTGACGTGTACTTATTTGTTTCATTGGTGTCTAACGTGTACATATCTGTTCCATTGGTGTCTAACGTGTACATATTTGTTTCATTGGTGTCTGACGTGTACTTATTTGTTTCATTGGTGTCTGACGTGTACTTATTTGTTCCATTGGTGTCTAACGTGTACTTATTTGTTTCATTGGTGTCTGACGTGTACTTATTTGTTTCGTTGGTGTCTAACGTGTACTTATTTGTTTCATCGGTGTCCAACGTACACATATCTGTTTCATTGACACCTAACGTACACATATTTGCTTTATTGGCGTCTAACGTGTACTTAATTGTTTCATTGGTGTCTAACGTACGCATACGTGTCGTGTTGTACACTGTCTGTATTTGTATATACATATATATAATTGGATATCTGTTTTTGTTTTTCTGTCTCTCTCTTCTCTCCGTACAGCCCTGCTCTATCAATCCCAGGGCGGATCGGAGAAAAATGCCACTGCCACCGCACGTGCGAACGACAAGGGCGACGGCGTTACCAGCGATGACCGGTAGGCCACCCTTGGCACCTGTACATGGAAGAGAGAATGGCCACAATCGAGCAGTAGAAATGCAGGACCGCGAAGATGAAGGCTTCATCTTTGGGTCGAGCAGCGTCCCGACACCAGCAGACGGGCCGATCTCTCAGACCCAGTTCCGGCTCCTGTTGGAGGAGGTCCTCCGACTACGAAACGCAGTCGAGGAGAGGACCGCGGCAAATCCACCACCACAAACGCAGCAGCTGCAAGCAACACCACGTCCAGCACCCGCAACGACCGCCAGCAACCAAACACAGCCGCAATACGGTGGCACAAAACGGCTACAAGCACAACCGGCGGTACCAACAAACCGCACACCAACGCCACCAGGGTCCCGGTCCGTACCATACCGGGTGGAACCCTTGAACCGCAGCCGCAAGGAAACCAGGTGGGCAACGCCACCACCATATCCGACACTACCGCAGCCGCGAAGCAAAACGGCAACTCGGACACCAGGACCACCACGCCCCGCAACGCCACCAACAACGGCACGACCAAGCGGGACGACGTACGCACAGGCAGCGCGGAGCAGAGCAATAGCGCCAACAACAACACCGCTACGACCCCGAATGCCCAGCAACGCGGCCGAGCAGCGGAAGGTAACACCGATAAGCAGGACGGTGTCCGCGCACGTACGGCTGCCAACGCGCACGGTGCCGCCCGCGCTTCTTACCGAGGAGCAGCGTACAGCAGACCCAGGCTTTACCGAGGTGAGGCCCAACACGCCAAACCACGCGAGGATGCTCAAGTCGCTGGAAAGCACGTACGACGACGCCAAAGAAATTGTGCAGGGCCTCAACATCGAGAGGCATGTCGCAGACAGCATGGCCAAGCACGCCGCCTTCTGCGCGGAGCAGCTACGCTACCACTGCGCCCTCCTCGCCGACACGTACGTGAAGGCGCACCCATGGAACAGACCATTCTGGTACTGCCAGGGAAAAGCGCCGGAAGGCGGTGCGTGCACGTACGCGACGGACTCGGAGGAGAAGATGGCGAACCACATCGCCACACGCCACGCAGGGCAGAAGGTCTCCAAGACGAGACTGGCACTGTCCACCTTCGACGGCGGCGCGGCGAACAACGAGGTCTCGTGCGCGCTGACGGTGGCAGTCGCGATGTGGCAGACGCGCCCCGAAGCACGCCGTGACACGCCGGCCTATAACGCCTTCCGAAGCCAGACCGTCGAGGCGACCGAGAACCTCATCGCCAGCCTCCCGATCAGGCTCCCAACAACGGCGCTCCGTGCGCTACACGCAATCGTGAGTAGCGAAGTGGACACGGAGAGCCGCGATGACAACACGGAGCAGAGCCTCGTCACGATCGGCGGCGAGGTGAATACCGGCTGCGGCGCGGAACCAACCGCGAAACAGCTCGCGAACATGGCACGGGAAAAGGAAAACCATGCGCCGATCCAGACGGCAACGGAGGTGCTGTTCAACATCCTGCCTCCGAGGTGGTCCGACAGAACACAAGGAGTGCGTGACATACCACTGACCATCGGACTGCGGAGCGACAACCACGCCGGCCCGACAACCTTCGTGCTGCACGCGGTTGGGTGCGCAGTATCCCGCAGACACCTGGTGGCGTACGTACGGGAGCTGTGCAGGGAGGACGCGTGCACAACGGAAACGTGGCACAGGTACGACGGCGCAGAGCACACGAGCGGCGCAGCACCGCCGTCGCCTAACGAAGTCGTCCTGCTGCTGTACCGCCGTGCAGACCCACTCCCACAGACGCCACCGACACCGCCGAATACGGAGGCGGGCGAGATCGAGACGCAAGGCCAAGAGGTGGAAGAGGTGGAAGCGGAAGACGACGACAGGTACAGCTTCCAAAGCGACGTCTCTGTCAGCGCAGAAGACGAACGGGAAGACCAGCGGGACAGAGACGAGCTCGGCTGCTTCATCTTTGCCGGCCGCTCCCCTCCGATGTCGCTGCTGGGCGGGTCACCGTCGGAGAGTTCGCTGGACGAAGAAAGGTGTGCACACCGTCTCCCGGAAGAGGACACGGCACCACCAGCGGTGGGATCCGAAGGCGAGAACCGCCTCTTCCACAGCCCGCTAGCAACACCGCGCGAACAGCGCATCCCGGTGCAGGTACCGGAGGGCACGGCAACGACAACGAAGCGACACCGTGCAACGCCGTCGGAGCGAACAACGGACAGCTCCACTGACGGCGGGGAGGCCACCACACGACCGAAGCAGCGACACGAGCTGGAGGACACGCTACACGCAATGCTGGCGAAGATAGCGGGTCAGAACGTCGGCGGGAAGTGGAGAAACGGCCCGGGTGCCGCGCTCGAGGATGTCGTCTACAAAAAGGAAACGTGGACCAACATCTTCACGCGCAGCACGCGCATCATCGAAACGTGCGCGGCATGTGGGTTCGTGCCACCCACAAACAGAACAATCGTGCGCATGATGCTGCTGAACGCGATGGGAGCCGACTGCGACAAAACAGCGGAGGCGGCTATCCGTGAAGCGTTGGACGCGGCAGACCCACCAGACACCACAACGCAGTGCCCGGAGTGTGGCGCACACCGACAGCGCATCCTCGATCACACGACACCCCAGGCGGTCGCGTTCTTCGTCACCGACCGGAGAGGCGTGAGCACCGAGACGCCGATGGCAAACATCCCGCGCATCATCAACGCACCGCACGCCACATCCAGCACCGTGAGCCTCGGACTGGCAGCGGTCATCAGCACGTGCACCGCCCAACGACCGACAGTGTACCGCACCAAGTGGGACGCAAAGAAGCGTACCCTATCGTGGATCCGGATTGGGGAGCGCCAGCGGCACATCCCCGTCGCGAAGAACGAGGTCGCGGGCAACATCCTGGTCTATCTCCCGGCCGCGACGGCACACCAGGACGCCGCAACAACAGCAGACACAGAGACGGACAGCTGGGACGCGGACTCGCTATGGCGAGAAATAGCGCCACGGAAAGGCCAGCACGGCCTGGCAGCACGGCTCTTCGCACCAGCAGGCTGCACAACGGAAGGCGGCACGACAGCAGCAAGGCCGCCGCCTACGACTGCACTGGAAGAAAGGCCGTGGAACTGCGTAAAGGAGCAGCCCGAACCACGCGCAACACCAGACAAGCGGGAGTCGATGCGGACCTTCCTGCAGCACCTCTGCGCGGGAGCCTCCACCGTGTCAGGCAGAGACGCAGTCGAGAGCACACTGCACGGCGCCATCGCAGAACACGAGACATGGGAGGCGCTGTTCTCCTGCGGTGTCGAGACGGAACGTCGATGCCAGAAGTGTGGCCAGCAGGACGACACCGACATCCTCGAGGACACGGCAGTCATCGGCATCCAACTGCCGAACGGGGTAGCACACGCAACCGCACAGGAAGCAATGGGGAGAGCGCTTGGTACACATACCGCGTTCAGCCAACTGCAGTGCGCAGCGTGTGGGGCAAAGAGCGTCATCACCAACAGGCGCCTGCTACGCGACGCCGCGTTCATCGTCATCAAGGACGCAAACAGCAACACCACCACGACGACAGCGGCAGACATACCAAGATCGGTTTGCGTGACTGGCCGGGGCGGGCTGCCACAACCAATGTTGCTGGCAGCCGCGGCATGCTTTGAGAGCGCAGGCGATGCGCAGACGCGCGATACAGGGACACGGGTGTACCTGGCGCCGCCACGCGACACAGAGCCGTGGGACGTGGTCGGGGGAGATGGGAGTCAGGGCGGGAGGAAGCACGCTGCAGACATCGTGGCGCAGGCCTTCCTCTACACAACGGTGGCCGCAGCACCGGCAGCGAACGCCACGCAGGAACACTGGCAAACGGAGGAGGAAGAGGAGGAGCAATGGTGGCAGCACCAGCAGACACAAGACGACAGATTAGAGGAAACCACGCCGCAACAGGAGAATGAAGAGGAAACGGCACCGCCATCACCGCCACCGCCACCACCACCACCACACACCACAACGCACGACAGGCCCACGCGGGAAGAGATCATCGTGGAGGACGTCACAGCCACGAGCGACAACGATGACTTAACGATCGACGTGGACACCACGACGGTTGGGACGGAGACGCCGGTGGTCGCCACGAGCACACCGCTACACGACACAACCGCCGAGCAGATGAGCGAGGAAGTGTTTGTGCCAGCCACACCGCCACCAGCACACAGCCACAACGACAGCAGCAAGGAGAACGAAGAGCCCGCCTCCGACCCCTTCCTCGCACAGACACCGCGCTCCGCCGACATGACGAGGACGGAAGAAGCAGCGGACACGACGGGCAGAACACACGACGAGCAGCAGCAGTTCGCGCACGGCACAAACATGGCAGCAGCACAGGGTGGTGAGAGCATCCTCTGCCCGTTTTGCGTGCACCAACGCAAGTGGGAGCCGAAGGAGCACGGCCAGCACAAGGAGCGCACTCTCTTCGTGCAACACCTCAACAACAAGCACCGCCAGGCACAGCCGGACATCGACCTCCTGAAGGCATACAAGATCGATCGGTGCCTGGTGTGTGGGATGTTTGTCGTGGCGACTGAGCGCGCAAGAGCAGCGCACCGGTGCCGGCGACAGGCGACGACAGCAGCACCACAGAACAGCACCACCGAGCCGCCAGAAGCACAGAGCACCATCAACGCGGTGCGCGACTTCCGCGGAGACACCGCGAGCACGGAGGACGAGGAGTGGATGTCGACAACTCCCTCAGCGTCACGCTGGCTGCACAAGAAGGAGTGGGAGCAATGGCGCTGCACGGTCGGCCGCGTCCTCACCGGGTACACCGCGTCCGCCGCACCGGAGCGATGGAGACGGCAGCTGGAGATGACAACAGTGGTACGCAACAACCTCGGCAAGCAACGGCGCAAGAACGGGAACACCGCCAACGCACCGCCAGCCGACACCACACCGAGAACGGACCAGCAGGGCGGCGCGCCGCAGCAGCGTACGAGAGCAGCGCGGCGGGAGGTGACGGAGGAGGACTGGGGAGCGCCACAAGCTGAAGTGACCACCAACAACGGGACGGCAGGGGCAAAGACGGCAGCCGAGCAACAACAGCCACCACACGAGGACGACGAGGCCGACAACGAGGACGAGGAGGACCGCACGGCGGAGGAGGAGGCACAGCAGCAACAGAAAAAGCGCATCCTCAACCAGCTGGCACTGGGCGCCCTCGCAAAGGCGGCGCGGACACTGTTCAACACACAGCTGCCGCGTGCCACCGTGGAGCAGTCGCTCCCGCAGCTGCACGACCTGCACCCACAGGAGGACGTGCAGCAGCTCCCGCTGCCGAACGAGACGCCGTTCGTGCACGACGTGAAGCCGGAGCGCGTCAAGGCCGTCATAGTGAAGAAGCTCGGACGCGCAGCGGCACCAGGGCTGGACGGATGGACGCGCGAGCTACTCATCCCGATCACGGAAGACAACGGACTGCTGGCGGAACTGACGACGCTCGTGCAGGACATCCTGGTGGGGAACGTGTCGTCGTCCTTCGCAACGCGCATCCGAGCATGCGTGCTAAGCCCGTTTCGGAAGGAGATGGCAACGCTGAAGGTGCGGCCGATCACACCGGAGTCTGTCCTGGCAAAGCTCGCCTCGCACATCGCCCTCGACAGCGTCGACAAGTCGTTCCGTGCCACGTTCAAAGGGTGGCAGTACGGCGTGTGGGGTGACTCCACGGAGGCCGTGAAAGAGATCCGCGCAGCGTACAAGGACGATGGTGCCGACACGCTGGTCGCACTGGACGCGACAAACGCGTACAACAGGATGTCGCGCAAGCACATCCTAGAAGCGGCGTACGCGCAACCGGCGCTGCGACTGGCCTTTGGAGCGATCAACCTGACGCTCGGAGCGGCTGGGACGTTGGCGCTGTACGAGAACGGCGCGCGAGTGTGCGAGCTCAGATCGACAAGGGGAGTGCGGCAAGGCATGGTACTGAGCCCGCTCCTCTTTGCGAACGGCATGGCGAGCGTGCTTGCACCGATCATGCGGAAGCACCCGCATGTGAGGGTGGTCGCGTACCTGGACGACATCACTGTCGTTGGCAAAAACGCTGCAGTGCAGAACTTCCTGGAGGAGGCGGGTGACGAGCTGTCAAAGATCGGCTTCGACATCAACCCGGCGAAAAGCCACCACCTCTCCAAGCAAAGCGCGCCACCAGCGCTCAACATCGCAGGGACAACGATCCCACTGTCGCGCAAAGTGGTGCGCATCCTCGGTGCGGGCTTCCGCGGTGACGGGCTCCCGGTCGAAGAGTGGGTGTGGGAGAAAACAAGGGAATACGACCACTACTTCGAGAAGCTTGGCTCCGAGTGGCTGCCGCGGCTGTCGCGGCTGCAGCTCCTGCGCGGAGCCACCGTCCCACGCATGAATCACCTTCTCCGCACACACAGGCCAGAGGAGCTGAACCGCGCAACGACGTGGTTCGACGAGGAGGTTCTGCGCACGGCGAAGAGCATCGCCAACGTGAGCGGCCACACCGGGCCGACACAGTGCGAGGAACAGCAGCGAGAGAGCAGCATCACCGAGCTGCTGGTGCGGCTGCCGCTCTCCAAGGGAGGGCTCGGACTGCGCTCTCAGAACGCGATTGCGCAGTTCGCGGCGGAGGCTGTCGGCGTCAAGGACGGGCAGCGCGCGCAGACGGCGGTGGTTGACGCCACGAACCAGACGATCCTCTTCTCTCTCCTCACGGAGCCTGATCGTCTTCTCGTGGAGGCAAACACGGCTGCGGGCGCGACGCGTGCGTTGGTGGACCCGGCGGTGGTGATGCCTGACTACGCAGCGGAGATCATGTTGAAGCAGCGGCTGCTGCAGCGAGTGCTCCCGAGGGGGTGCACGTGCGTGTGCGGGAAGGACGCGGATAACCACCACGTCAACACGTGCAGCCGCATCGACCAAGGTGCACGCATCGAACGTCACAACATGGTGCGAGACGCCATCGTAGTCTGGGCCCGCGAAATCGGCTTCGAGGCCCGAGCGGAACCACCGAACCGCTACGAGACAACGGACGGGATCGCCAACAGCAGGGGTGTTTCCACGACGATCCGGAACAGCCAGCACAAACGGCTGGACGTCGAGATCGCCACGCCAACGGGGAACATGACGACGGACGTCACCATCACGTACCCCGGACGAACGGAGACTGGAGCACTCCCAGTGCAGGAGGCCTTCGCCAACAAGAAGCGCAAGCACGGAGAGATCCAGGAGGCGCTGCACAAGAACTTCGTACCGCTGGCCATGGAGTCGACAGGCGGCATCCACCGCGACGGCTTCAAGTGGCTGCGCGAGGTCGCCGGCACGCGCCAACACCCGTACACCACCAACACGGCACTCAGCATGGTGCTGACACGGATCGCGCAGAACGTGCACATCGGCAACGCACACATCTTCCACGTGGTGGACAAGGCCTTTCTTGAGCTACAGAGGGCCCGCTCCACCGGAAACGTGGTTGGCTGAGCGCGGCAACAGCAGACACACAGAGACGGCAGGAAAGACAAAAGAGCAGGGTGCGAAAAAGAAAAGGAGAGCATGAGGGCCACACCTTATGGTCGACTCCGCCAGGAACGTGTTTGCTATCACGTTTCTGAGGCCCACAGCGTCCGTGATGGGGAGCGCGTGCGCATCTGACAGCGGCAAAGGTACGACGTATCCCCTTTCTGCCCCCGCGTAGGAACTAAAAGAAGCTTGCAGCGTTCATTCCGTGTGACCGCACTTGTCTGTTGCGTGGGAAGATGGAAAACGAAGGCGTGGAACAGGGAGGCCAAGGAGATAGGGAATCATGGCTCGTAAGCAGAAGCCGTCCCTCACACACACGCTCACAAGCATGTGACACTCGTTCCCTACTGTCATGTGCCTCAGGCCCGACTACCTCTCTGTCACGGTCCCTTTTCCCCGTAGACTCGCAGGCGCACAAACACATAAACGTGCTTTGTCCGGTAGTTTCCGTTTCTTGTTTTCCTGTTCCATTTCAATTTTCCTTTCATTTTCATTTTAGTATCAACCCACCAGTTTAATGGGTTTTGTTTTCTTTTCTTCTTTTGTTTCCTGTTAGTGTGTAGGGCAGATCTTGTCGGGAATGAACCACATACACCTATGCCTACCCCGGCTGCCCGAGGTGGTGGTCTCCCTATATAAGTATCAGTTTCTGTACTTTATTGGTATGAGAAGCTTCCGGAACAACCCGGCAGAACTTTTGGGGGGCGGAGCCCTGCTTTTTTTTTTGCCGCGTTTTTTCCGCCACACCCCTCCCCCCTCCTCCCGGCCCCACCCCCGGTTCCACCCGCCGCCTGGCCGCCGGGTGCTCCGCCGACCCCCGGGGCGGGACGCCCGGCGAGACGCTCCCTGCTGCGTGCCTGCGTGCCTGCGCGCCCTCCCGCCGCCCATCCCACGCCTGTGCGGCGAGACGCTCCCTGCTACGCGGCTCCCCGCCCGCGCGCTGCCCGCGGCACACCCGCCACACCACCCACCCGCTGCGCTCCCCCGAGCAACGGGCGAGGTTGTCTAGGACGGGGTGTGTTGCCGCGCATTTCGACACCCCCCTTATTTTGCGTGCCCCGGCTTCCCCTGTGGAAAATGAGGTCAACTAACGCTATATAAGTATCAGTTTCTGTACTTTATTGGTATGAGAAGCTTCCGGAACAACCCGGCAGAACTTTTGGGGGGCGGAGCCCTGCTTGTTTTTTTGCCGCGTTTTTTCCGCCACACCCCTCCCCCCTCCTCCCGGCCCCACCCCCGGTTCCACCCGCCGCCTGGCCGCCGGGTGCTCCGCCGACCCCCGGGGCGAGACGCTCCCTGCTGCGTGCCTGCGTGCCTGCGCGCCCTCCCGCCGCCCATCCCACGCCTGTGCGGCGAGACGCTCCCTGCTGCGCGGCTCCCCGCCCGCGCGCTGCCCGCGGCACACCCGCCACACCACCCACCCGCTGCGCTCCCCCGAGCAACGGGCGAGGTTGTCTAGGACGGGGTGTGTTGCCGCGCATTTCGACACCCCCCTTATTTTGCGTGCCCCGGCTTCCCCTGTGGAAAATGAGGTCAACTAACGCTATATAAGTATCAGTTTCTGTACTTTATTGGTATGAGAAGCTTCCGGAACAACCCGGCAGAACTTTTGGGGGGCGGAGCCCTGCTTTTTTTTTTGCCGCGTTTTTTCCGCCACACCCCTCCCCCCTCCTCCCGGCCCCACCCCCGGTTCCACCCGCCGCCTGGCCGCCGGGTGCTCCGCCGACCCCCGGGGCGGGACGCCCGGCGAGACGCTCCCTGCTGCGTGCCTGCGTGCCTGCGCGCCCTCCCGCCGCCCATCCCACGCCTGTGCGGCGAGACGCTCCCTGCTACGCGGCTCCCCGCCCGCGCGCTGCCCGCGGCACACCCGCCACACCACCCACCCGCTGCGCTCCCCCGAGCAACGGGCGAGGTTGTCTAGGACGGGGTGTGTTGCCGCGCATTTCGACACCCCCCTTATTTTGCGTGCCCCGGCTTCCCCTGTGGAAAATGAGGTCAACTAACGCTATATAAGTATCAGTTTCTGTACTTTATTGGTATGAGAAGCTTCCGGAACAACCCGGCAGAACTTTTGGGGGGCGGAGCCCTGCTTGTTTTTTTGCCGCGTTTTTTCCGCCACACCCCTCCCCCCTCCTCCCGGCCCCACCCCCGGTTCCACCCGCCGCCTGGCCGCCGGGTGCTCCGCCGACCCCCGGGGCGAGACGCTCCCTGCTGCGTGCCTGCGTGCCTGCGCGCCCTCCCGCCGCCCATCCCACGCCTGTGCGGCGAGACGCTCCCTGCTGCGCGGCTCCCCGCCCGCGCGCTGCCCGCGGCACACCCGCCACACCACCCACCCGCTGCGCTCCCCCGAGCAACGGGCGAGGTTGTCTAGGACGGGGTGTGTTGCCGCGCATTTCGACACCCCCCTTATTTTGCGTGCCCCGGCTTCCCCTGTGGAAAATGAGGTCAACTAACGCTATATAAGTATCAGTTTCTGTACTTTATTGGTATGAGAAGCTTCCGGAACAACCCGGCAGAACTTTTGGGGGGCGGAGCCCTGCTTTTTTTTTTGCCGCGTTTTTTCCGCCACACCCCTCCCCCCTCCTCCCGGCCCCACCCCCGGTTCCACCCGCCGCCTGGCCGCCGGGTGCTCCGCCGACCCCCGGGGCGGGACGCTCCCTGCTGCGTGCCTGCGTGCCTGCGCGCCCTCCCGCCGCCCATCCCACGCCTGTGCGGCGAGACGCTCCCTGCTGCGCGGCTCCCCGCCCGCGCGCTGCCCGCGGCACACCCGCCACACCACCCACCCGCTGCGCTCCCCCGAGCAACGGGCGAGGTTGTCTAGGACGGGGTGTGTTGCCGCGCATTTCGACACCCCCCTTATTTTGCGTGCCCCGGCTTCCCCTGTGGAAAATGAGGTCAACTAACGCTATATAAGTATCAGTTTCTGTACTTTATTGGTATGAGAAGCTTCCGGAACAACCCGGCAGAACTTTTGGGGGGCGGAGCCCTGCTTTTTTTTTTGCCGCGTTTTTTCCGCCACACCCCTCCCCCCTCCTCCCGGCCCCACCCCCGGTTCCACCCGCCGCCTGGCCGCCGGGTGCTCCGCCGACCCCCGGGGCGAGACGCTCCCTGCTGCGTGCCTGCGTGCCTGCGCGCCCTCCCGCCGCCCATCCCACGCCTGTGCGGCGAGACGCTCCCTGCTACGCGGCTCCCCGCCCGCGCGCTGCCCGCGGCACACCCGCCACACCACCCACCCGCTGCGCTCCCCCGAGCAACGGGCGAGGTTGTCTAGGACGGGGTGTGTTGCCGCGCATTTCGACACCCCCCTTATTTTGCGTGCCCCGGCTTCCCCTGTGGAAAATGAGGTCAACTAACGCTATATAAGTATCAGTTTCTGTACTTTATTGGTATGAGAAGCTTCCGGAACAACCCGGCAGAACTTTTGGGGGGCGGAGCCCTGCTTTTTTTTTTGCCGCGTTTTTTCCGCCACACCCCTCCCCCCTCCTCCCGGCCCCACCCCCGGTTCCACCCGCCGCCTGGCCGCCGGGTGCTCCGCCGACCCCCGGGGCGAGACGCTCCCTGCTGCGTGCCTGCGTGCCTGCGCGCCCTCCCGCCGCCCATCCCACGCCTGTGCGGCGAGACGCTCCCTGCTGCGCGGCTCCCCGCCCGCGCGCTGCCCGCGGCACACCCGCCACACCACCCACCCGCTGCGCTCCCCCGAGCAACGGGCGAGGTTGTCTAGGACGGGGTGTGTTGCCGCGCATTTCGACACCCCCCTTATTTTGCGTGCCCCGGCTTCCCCTGTGGAAAATGAGGTCAACTAACGCTATATAAGTATCAGTTTCTGTACTTTATTGGTATGAGAAGCTTCCGGAACAACCCGGCAGAACTTTTGGGGGGCGGAGCCCTGCTTTTTTTTTTGCCGCGTTTTTTCCGCCACACCCCTCCCCCCTCCTCCCGGCCCCACCCCCGGTTCCACCCGCCGCCTGGCCGCCGGGTGCTCCGCCGACCCCCGGGGCGAGACGCTCCCTGCTGCGTGCCTGCGTGCCTGCGCGCCCTCCCGCCGCCCATCCCACGCCTGTGCGGCGAGACGCTCCCTGCTGCGCGGCTCCCCGCCCGCGCGCTGCCCGCGGCACACCCGCCACACCACCCACCCGCTGCGCTCCCCCGAGCAACGGGCGAGGTTGTCTAGGACGGGGTGTGTTGCCGCGCATTTCGACACCCCCCTTATTTTGCGTGCCCCGGCTTCCCCTGTGGAAAATGAGGTCAACTAACGCTATATAAGTATCAGTTTCTGTACTTTATTGGTATGAGAAGCTTCCGGAACAACCCGGCAGAACTTTTGGGGGGCGGAGCCCTGCTTTTTTTTTTGCCGCGTTTTTTCCGCCACACCCCTCCCCCCTCCTCCCGGCCCCACCCCCGGTTCCACCCGCCGCCTGGCCGCCGGGTGCTCCGCCGACCCCCGGGGCGAGACGCTCCCTGCTGCGTGCCTGCGTGCCTGCGCGCCCTCCCGCCGCCCATCCCACGCCTGTGCGGCGAGACGCTCCCTGCTGCGCGGCTCCCCGCCCGCGCGCTGCCCGCGGCACACCCGCCACACCACCCACCCGCTGCGCTCCCCCGAGCAACGGGCGAGGTTGTCTAGGACGGGGTGTGTTGCCGCGCATTTCGACACCCCCCTTATTTTGCGTGCCCCGGCTTCCCCTGTGGAAAATGAGGTCAACTAACGCTATATAAGTATCAGTTTCTGTACTTTATTGGTATGAGAAGCTTCCGGAACAACCCGGCAGAACTTTTGGGGGGCGGAGCCCTGCTTTTTTTTTTGCCGCGTTTTTTCCGCCACACCCCTCCCCCCTCCTCCCGGCCCCACCCCCGGTTCCACCCGCCGCCTGGCCGCCGGGTGCTCCGCCGACCCCCGGGGCGAGACGCTCCCTGCTGCGTGCCTGCGTGCCTGCGCGCCCTCCCGCCGCCCATCCCACGCCTGTGCGGCGAGACGCTCCCTGCTACGCGGCTCCCCGCCCGCGCGCTGCCCGCGGCACACCCGCCACACCACCCACCCGCTGCGCTCCCCCGAGCAACGGGCGAGGTTGTCTAGGACGGGGTGTGTTGCCGCGCATTTCGACACCCCCCTTATTTTGCGTGCCCCGGCTTCCCCTGTGGAAAATGAGGTCAACTAACGCTATATAAGTATCAGTTTCTGTACTTTATTGGTATGAGAAGCTTCCGGAACAACCCGGCAGAACTTTTGGGGGGCGGAGCCCTGCTTTTTTTTTTGCCGCGTTTTTTCCGCCACACCCCTCCCCCCTCCTCCCGGCCCCACCCCCGGTTCCACCCGCCGCCTGGCCGCCGGGTGCTCCGCCGACCCCCGGGGCGAGACGCTCCCTGCTGCGTGCCTGCGTGCCTGCGCGCCCTCCCGCCGCCCATCCCACGCCTGTGCGGCGAGACGCTCCCTGCTACGCGGCTCCCCGCCCGCGCGCTGCCCGCGGCACACCCGCCACACCACCCACCCGCTGCGCTCCCCCGAGCAACGGGCGAGGTTGTCTAGGACGGGGTGTGTTGCCGCGCATTTCGACACCCCCCTTATTTTGCGTGCCCCGGCTTCCCCTGTGGAAAATGAGGTCAACTAACGCTATATAAGTATCAGTTTCTGTACTTTATTGGTATGAGAAGCTTCCGGAACAACCCGGCAGAACTTTTGGGGGGCGGAGCCCTGCTTTTTTTTTTGCCGCGTTTTTTCCGCCACACCCCTCCCCCCTCCTCCCGGCCCCACCCCCGGTTCCACCCGCCGCCTGGCCGCCGGGTGCTCCGCCGACCCCCGGGGCGAGACGCTCCCTGCTGCGTGCCTGCGTGCCTGCGCGCCCTCCCGCCGCCCATCCCACGCCTGTGCGGCGAGACGCTCCCTGCTGCGCGGCTCCCCGCCCGCGCGCTGCCCGCGGCACACCCGCCACACCACCCACCCGCTGCGCTCCCCCGAGCAACGGGCGAGGTTGTCTAGGACGGGGTGTGTTGCCGCGCATTTCGACACCCCCCTTATTTTGCGTGCCCCGGCTTCCCCTGTGGAAAATGAGGTCAACTAACGCTATATAAGTATCAGTTTCTGTACTTTATTGGTATGAGAAGCTTCCGGAACAACCCGGCAGAACTTTTGGGGGGCGGAGCCCTGCTTTTTTTTTTGCCGCGTTTTTTCCGCCACACCCCTCCCCCCTCCTCCCGGCCCCACCCCCGGTTCCACCCGCCGCCTGGCCGCCGGGTGCTCCGCCGACCCCCGGGGCGAGACGCTCCCTGCTGCGTGCCTGCGTGCCTGCGCGCCCTCCCGCCGCCCATCCCACGCCTGTGCGGCGAGACGCTCCCTGCTGCGCGGCTCCCCGCCCGCGCGCTGCCCGCGGCACACCCGCCACACCACCCACCCGCTGCGCTCCCCCGAGCAACGGGCGAGGTTGTCTAGGACGGGGTGTGTTGCCGCGCATTTCGACACCCCCCTTATTTTGCGTGCCCCGGCTTCCCCTGTGGAAAATGAGGTCAACTAACGCTATATAAGTATCAGTTTCTGTACTTTATTGGTATGAGAAGCTTCCGGAACAACCCGGCAGAACTTTTGGGGGGCGGAGCCCTGCTTTTTTTTTTGCCGCGTTTTTTCCGCCACACCCCTCCCCCCTCCTCCCGGCCCCACCCCCGGTTCCACCCGCCGCCTGGCCGCCGGGTGCTCCGCCGACCCCCGGGGCGAGACGCTCCCTGCTGCGTGCCTGCGTGCCTGCGCGCCCTCCCGCCGCCCATCCCACGCCTGTGCGGCGAGACGCTCCCTGCTGCGCGGCTCCCCGCCCGCGCGCTGCCCGCGGCACACCCGCCACACCACCCACCCGCTGCGCTCCCCCGAGCAACGGGCGAGGTTGTCTAGGACGGGGTGTGTTGCCGCGCATTTCGACACCCCCCTTATTTTGCGTGCCCCGGCTTCCCCTGTGGAAAATGAGGTCAACTAACGTTATATAAGTATCAGTTTCTGTACTTTATTGGTATGAGAAGCTTCCGGAACAACCCGGCAGAACTTTTGGGGGGCGGAGCCCTGCTTTTTTTTTTTGCCGCGTTTTTTCCGCCACACCCCTCCCCCCTCCTCCCGGCCCCACCCCCGGTTCCACCCGCCGCCTGGCCGCCGGGTGCTCCGCCGACCCCCGGGGCGGGACGCCCGGCGAGACGCTCCCTGCTGCGTGCCTGCGTGCCTGCGCGCCCTCCCGCCGCCCATCCCACGCCTGTGCGGCGAGACGCTCCCTGCTGCGCGGCTCCCCGCCCGCGCGCTGCCCGCGGCACACCCGCCACACCACCCACCCGCTGCGCTCCCCCGAGCAACGGGCGAGGTTGTCTAGGACGGGGTGTGTTGCCGCGCATTTCGACACCCCCCTTATTTTGCGTGCCCCGGCTTCCCCTGTGGAAAATGAGGTCAACTAACGCTATATAAGTATCAGTTTCTGTACTTTATTGGTATGAGAAGCTTCCGGAACAACCCGGCAGAACTTTTGGGGGGCGGAGCCCTGCTTTTTTTTTTGCCGCGTTTTTTCCGCCACACCCCTCCCCCCTCCTCCCGGCCCCACCCCCGGTTCCACCCGCCGCCTGGCCGCCGGGTGCTCCGCCGACCCCCGGGGCGAGACGCTCCCTGCTGCGTGCCTGCGTGCCTGCGCGCCCTCCCGCCGCCCATCCCACGCCTGTGCGGCGAGACGCTCCCTGCTGCGCGGCTCCCCGCCCGCGCGCTGCCCGCGGCACACCCGCCACACCACCCACCCGCTGCGCTCCCCCGAGCAACGGGCGAGGTTGTCTAGGACGGGGTGTGTTGCCGCGCATTTCGACACCCCCCTTATTTTGCGTGCCCCGGCTTCCCCTGTGGAAAATGAGGTCAACTAACGCTATATAAGTATCAGTTTCTGTACTTTATTGGTATGAGAAGCTTCCGGAACAACCCGGCAGAACTTTTGGGGGGCGGAGCCCTGCTTTTTTTTTTGCCGCGTTTTTTCCGCCACACCCCTCCCCCCTCCTCCCGGCCCCACCCCCGGTTCCACCCGCCGCCTGGCCGCCGGGTGCTCCGCCGACCCCCGGGGCGGGACGCCCGGCGAGACGCTCCCTGCTGCGTGCCTGCGTGCCTGCGCGCCCTCCCGCCGCCCATCCCACGCCTGTGCGGCGAGACGCTCCCTGCTGCGCGGCTCCCCGCCCGCGCGCTGCCCGCGGCACACCCGCCACACCACCCACCCGCTGCGCTCCCCCGAGCAACGGGCGAGGTTGTCTAGGACGGGGTGTGTTGCCGCGCATTTCGACACCCCCCTTATTTTGCGTGCCCCGGCTTCCCCTGTGGAAAATGAGGTCAACTAACGCTATATAAGTATCAGTTTCTGTACTTTATTGGTATGAGAAGCTTCCGGAACAACCCGGCAGAACTTTTGGGGGGCGGAGCCCTGCTTTTTTTTTTGCCGCGTTTTTTCCGCCACACCCCTCCCCCCTCCTCCCGGCCCCACCCCCGGTTCCACCCGCCGCCTGGCCGCCGGGTGCTCCGCCGACCCCCGGGGCGGGACGCCCGGCGAGACGCTCCCTGCTGCGTGCCTGCGTGCCTGCGCGCCCTCCCGCCGCCCATCCCACGCCTGTGCGGCGAGACGCTCCCTGCTGCGCGGCTCCCCGCCCGCGCGCTGCCCGCGGCACACCCGCCACACCACCCACCCGCTGCGCTCCCCCGAGCAACGGGCGAGGTTGTCTAGGACGGGGTGTGTTGCCGCGCATTTCGACACCCCCCTTATTTTGCGTGCCCCGGCTTCCCCTGTGGAAAATGAGGTCAACTAACGCTATATAAGTATCAGTTTCTGTACTTTATTGGTATGAGAAGCTTCCGGAACAACCCGGCAGAACTTTTGGGGGGCGGAGCCCTGCTTTTTTTTTTTGCCGCGTTTTTTCCGCCACACCCCTCCCCCCTCCTCCCGGCCCCACCCCCGGTTCCACCCGCCGCCTGGCCGCCGGGTGCTCCGCCGACCCCCGGGGCGGGACGCCCGGCGAGACGCTCCCTGCTGCGTGCCTGCGTGCCTGCGCGCCCTCCCGCCGCCCATCCCACGCCTGTGCGGCGAGACGCTCCCTGCTGCGCGGCTCCCCGCCCGCGCGCTGCCCGCGGCACACCCGCCACACCACCCACCCGCTGCGCTCCCCCGAGCAACGGGCGAGGTTGTCTAGGACGGGGTGTGTTGCCGCGCATTTCGACACCCCCCTTATTTTGCGTGCCCCGGCTTCCCCTGTGGAAAATGAGGTCAACTAACGCTATATAAGTATCAGTTTCTGTACTTTATTGGTATGAGAAGCTTCCGGAACAACCCGGCAGAACTTTTGGGGGGCGGAGCCCTGCTTTTTTTTTTGCCGCGTTTTTTCCGCCACACCCCTCCCCCCTCCTCCCGGCCCCACCCCCGGTTCCACCCGCCGCCTGGCCGCCGGGTGCTCCGCCGACCCCCGGGGCGAGACGCTCCCTGCTGCGTGCCTGCGTGCCTGCGCGCCCTCCCGCCGCCCATCCCACGCCTGTGCGGCGAGACGCTCCCTGCTGCGCGGCTCCCCGCCCGCGCGCTGCCCGCGGCACACCCGCCACACCACCCACCCGCTGCGCTCCCCCGAGCAACGGGCGAGGTTGTCTAGGACGGGGTGTGTTGCCGCGCATTTCGACACCCCCCTTATTTTGCGTGCCCCGGCTTCCCCTGTGGAAAATGAGGTCAACTAACGCTATATAAGTATCAGTTTCTGTACTTTATTGGTATGAGAAGCTTCCGGAACAACCCGGCAGAACTTTTGGGGGGCGGAGCCCTGCTTTTTTTTTTGCCGCGTTTTTTCCGCCACACCCCTCCCCCCTCCTCCCGGCCCCACCCCCGGTTCCACCCGCCGCCTGGCCGCCGGGTGCTCCGCCGACCCCCGGGGCGGGACGCCCGGCGAGACGCTCCCTGCTGCGTGCCTGCGTGCCTGCGCGCCCTCCCGCCGCCCATCCCACGCCTGTGCGGCGAGACGCTCCCTGCTGCGCGGCTCCCCGCCCGCGCGCTGCCCGCGGCACACCCGCCACACCACCCACCCGCTGCGCTCCCCCGAGCAACGGGCGAGGTTGTCTAGGACGGGGTGTGTTGCCGCGCATTTCGACACCCCCCTTATTTTGCGTGCCCCGGCTTCCCCTGTGGAAAATGAGGTCAACTAACGCTATATAAGTATCAGTTTCTGTACTTTATTGGTATGAGAAGCTTCCGGAACAACCCGGCAGAACTTTTGGGGGGCGGAGCCCTGCTTTTTTTTTTGCCGCGTTTTTTCCGCCACACCCCTCCCCCCTCCTCCCGGCCCCACCCCCGGTTCCACCCGCCGCCTGGCCGCCGGGTGCTCCGCCGACCCCCGGGGCGGGACGCCCGGCGAGACGCTCCCTGCTGCGTGCCTGCGTGCCTGCGCGCCCTCCCGCCGCCCATCCCACGCCTGTGCGGCGAGACGCTCCCTGCTGCGCGGCTCCCCGCCCGCGCGCTGCCCGCGGCACACCCGCCACACCACCCACCCGCTGCGCTCCCCCGAGCAACGGGCGAGGTTGTCTAGGACGGGGTGTGTTGCCGCGCATTTCGACACCCCCCTTATTTTGCGTGCCCCGGCTTCCCCTGTGGAAAATGAGGTCAACTAACGCTATATAAGTATCAGTTTCTGTACTTTATTGGTATGAGAAGCTTCCGGAACAACCCGGCAGAACTTTTGGGGGGCGGAGCCCTGCTTTTTTTTTTTGCCGCGTTTTTTCCGCCACACCCCTCCCCCCTCCTCCCGGCCCCACCCCCGGTTCCACCCGCCGCCTGGCCGCCGGGTGCTCCGCCGACCCCCGGGGCGGGACGCCCGGCGAGACGCTCCCTGCTGCGTGCCTGCGTGCCTGCGCGCCCTCCCGCCGCCCATCCCACGCCTGTGCGGCGAGACGCTCCCTGCTGCGCGGCTCCCCGCCCGCGCGCTGCCCGCGGCACACCCGCCACACCACCCACCCGCTGCGCTCCCCCGAGCAACGGGCGAGGTTGTCTAGGACGGGGTGTGTTGCCGCGCATTTCGACACCCCCCTTATTTTGCGTGCCCCGGCTTCCCCTGTGGAAAATGAGGTCAACTAACGCTATATAAGTATCAGTTTCTGTACTTTATTGGTATGAGAAGCTTCCGGAACAACCCGGCAGAACTTTTGGGGGGCGGAGCCCTGCTTTTTTTTTTGCCGCGTTTTTTCCGCCACACCCCTCCCCCCTCCTCCCGGCCCCACCCCCGGTTCCACCCGCCGCCTGGCCGCCGGGTGCTCCGCCGACCCCCGGGGCGGGACGCCCGGCGAGACGCTCCCTGCTGCGTGCCTGCGTGCCTGCGCGCCCTCCCGCCACCCATCCCACGCCTGTGCGGCGAGACGCTCCCTGCTGCGCGGCTCCCCGCCCGCGCGCTGCCCGCGGCACACCCGCCACACCACCCACCCGCTGCGCTCCCCCGAGCAACGGGCGAGGTTGTCTAGGACGGGGTGTGTTGCCGCGCATTTCGACACCCCCCTTATTTTGCGTGCCCCGGCTTCCCCTGTGGAAAATGAGGTCAACTAACGCTATATAAGTATCAGTTTCTGTACTTTATTGGTATGAGAAGCTTCCGGAACAACCCGGCAGAACTTTTGGGGGGCGGAGCCCTGCTTTTTTTTTTGCCGCGTTTTTTCCGCCACACCCCTCCCCCCTCCTCCCGGCCCCACCCCCGGTTCCACCCGCCGCCTGGCCGCCGGGTGCTCCGCCGACCCCCGGGGCGAGACGCTCCCTGCTGCGTGCCTGCGTGCCTGCGCGCCCTCCCGCCGCCCATCCCACGCCTGTGCGGCGAGACGCTCCCTGCTGCGCGGCTCCCCGCCCGCGCGCTGCCCGCGGCACACCCGCCACACCACCCACCCGCTGCGCTCCCCCGAGCAACGGGCGAGGTTGTCTAGGACGGGGTGTGTTGCCGCGCATTTCGACACCCCCCTTATTTTGCGTGCCCCGGCTTCCCCTGTGGAAAATGAGGTCAACTAACGCTATATAAGTATCAGTTTCTGTACTTTATTGGTATGAGAAGCTTCCGGAACAACCCGGCAGAACTTTTGGGGGGCGGAGCCCTGCTTTTTTTTTTGCCGCGTTTTTTCCGCCACACCCCTCCCCCCTCCTCCCGGCCCCACCCCCGGTTCCACCCGCCGCCTGGCCGCCGGGTGCTCCGCCGACCCCCGGGGCGAGACGCTCCCTGCTGCGTGCCTGCGTGCCTGCGCGCCCTCCCGCCGCCCATCCCACGCCTGTGCGGCGAGACGCTCCCTGCTGCGCGGCTCCCCGCCCGCGCGCTGCCCGCGGCACACCCGCCACACCACCCACCCGCTGCGCTCCCCCGAGCAACGGGCGAGGTTGTCTAGGACGGGGTGTGTTGCCGCGCATTTCGACACCCCCCTTATTTTGCGTGCCCCGGCTTCCCCTGTGGAAAATGAGGTCAACTAACGCTATATAAGTATCAGTTTCTGTACTTTATTGGTATGAGAAGCTTCCGGAACAACCCGGCAGAACTTTTGGGGGGCGGAGCCCTGCTTTTTTTTTTGCCGCGTTTTTTCCGCCACACCCCTCCCCCCTCCTCCCGGCCCCACCCCCGGTTCCACCCGCCGCCTGGCCGCCGGGTGCTCCGCCGACCCCCGGGGCGGGACGCCCGGCGAGACGCTCCCTGCTGCGTGCCTGCGTGCCTGCGCGCCCTCCCGCCGCCCATCCCACGCCTGTGCGGCGAGACGCTCCCTGCTGCGCGGCTCCCCGCCCGCGCGCTGCCCGCGGCACACCCGCCACACCACCCACCCGCTGCGCTCCCCCGAGCAACGGGCGAGGTTGTCTAGGACGGGGTGTGTTGCCGCGCATTTCGACACCCCCCTTATTTTGCGTGCCCCGGCTTCCCCTGTGGAAAATGAGGTCAACTAACGCTATATAAGTATCAGTTTCTGTACTTTATTGGTATGAGAAGCTTCCGGAACAACCCGGCAGAACTTTTGGGGGGCGGAGCCCTGCTTTTTTTTTTGCCGCGTTTTTTCCGCCACACCCCTCCCCCCTCCTCCCGGCCCCACCCCCGGTTCCACCCGCCGCCTGGCCGCCGGGTGCTCCGCCGACCCCCGGGGCGGGACGCCCGGCGAGACGCTCCCTGCTGCGTGCCTGCGTGCCTGCGCGCCCTCCCGCCGCCCATCCCACGCCTGTGCGGCGAGACGCTCCCTGCTGCGCGGCTCCCCGCCCGCGCGCTGCCCGCGGCACACCCGCCACACCACCCACCCGCTGCGCTCCCCCGAGCAACGGGCGAGGTTGTCTAGGACGGGGTGTGTTGCCGCGCATTTCGACACCCCCCTTATTTTGCGTGCCCCGGCTTCCCCTGTGGAAAATGAGGTCAACTAACGCTATATAAGTATCAGTTTCTGTACTTTATTGGTATGAGAAGCTTCCGGAACAACCCGGCAGAACTTTTGGGGGGCGGAGCCCTGCTTTTTTTTTTTGCCGCGTTTTTTCCGCCACACCCCTCCCCCCTCCTCCCGGCCCCACCCCCGGTTCCACCCGCCGCCTGGCCGCCGGGTGCTCCGCCGACCCCCGGGGCGGGACGCCCGGCGAGACGCTCCCTGCTGCGTGCCTGCGTGCCTGCGCGCCCTCCCGCCGCCCATCCCACGCCTGTGCGGCGAGACGCTCCCTGCTGCGCGGCTCCCCGCCCGCGCGCTGCCCGCGGCACACCCGCCACACCACCCACCCGCTGCGCTCCCCCGAGCAACGGGCGAGGTTGTCTAGGACGGGGTGTGTTGCCGCGCATTTCGACACCCCCCTTATTTTGCGTGCCCCGGCTTCCCCTGTGGAAAATGAGGTCAACTAACGCTATATAAGTATCAGTTTCTGTACTTTATTGGTATGAGAAGCTTCCGGAACAACCCGGCAGAACTTTTGGGGGGCGGAGCCCTGCTTTTTTTTTTGCCGCGTTTTTTCCGCCACACCCCTCCCCCCTCCTCCCGGCCCCACCCCCGGTTCCACCCGCCGCCTGGCCGCCGGGTGCTCCGCCGACCCCCGGGGCGGGACGCCCGGCGAGACGCTCCCTGCTGCGTGCCTGCGTGCCTGCGCGCCCTCCCGCCACCCATCCCACGCCTGTGCGGCGAGACGCTCCCTGCTGCGCGGCTCCCCGCCCGCGCGCTGCCCGCGGCACACCCGCCACACCACCCACCCGCTGCGCTCCCCCGAGCAACGGGCGAGGTTGTCTAGGACGGGGTGTGTTGCCGCGCATTTCGACACCCCCCTTATTTTGCGTGCCCCGGCTTCCCCTGTGGAAAATGAGGTCAACTAACGCTATATAAGTATCAGTTTCTGTACTTTATTGGTATGAGAAGCTTCCGGAACAACCCGGCAGAACTTTTGGGGGGCGGAGCCCTGCTTTTTTTTTTGCCGCGTTTTTTCCGCCACACCCCTCCCCCCTCCTCCCGGCCCCACCCCCGGTTCCACCCGCCGCCTGGCCGCCGGGTGCTCCGCCGACCCCCGGGGCGAGACGCTCCCTGCTGCGTGCCTGCGTGCCTGCGCGCCCTCCCGCCGCCCATCCCACGCCTGTGCGGCGAGACGCTCCCTGCTGCGCGGCTCCCCGCCCGCGCGCTGCCCGCGGCACACCCGCCACACCACCCACCCGCTGCGCTCCCCCGAGCAACGGGCGAGGTTGTCTAGGACGGGGTGTGTTGCCGCGCATTTCGACACCCCCCTTATTTTGCGTGCCCCGGCTTCCCCTGTGGAAAATGAGGTCAACTAACGCTATATAAGTATCAGTTTCTGTACTTTATTGGTATGAGAAGCTTCCGGAACAACCCGGCAGAACTTTTGGGGGGCGGAGCCCTGCTTTTTTTTTTGCCGCGTTTTTTCCGCCACACCCCTCCCCCCTCCTCCCGGCCCCACCCCCGGTTCCACCCGCCGCCTGGCCGCCGGGTGCTCCGCCGACCCCCGGGGCGGGACGCCCGGCGAGACGCTCCCTGCTGCGTGCCTGCGTGCCTGCGCGCCCTCCCGCCGCCCATCCCACGCCTGTGCGGCGAGACGCTCCCTGCTGCGCGGCTCCCCGCCCGCGCGCTGCCCGCGGCACACCCGCCACACCACCCACCCGCTGCGCTCCCCCGAGCAACGGGCGAGGTTGTCTAGGACGGGGTGTGTTGCCGCGCATTTCGACACCCCCCTTATTTTGCGTGCCCCGGCTTCCCCTGTGGAAAATGAGGTCAACTAACGCTATATAAGTATCAGTTTCTGTACTTTATTGGTATGAGAAGCTTCCGGAACAACCCGGCAGAACTTTTGGGGGGCGGAGCCCTGCTTTTTTTTTTGCCGCGTTTTTTCCGCCACACCCCTCCCCCCTCCTCCCGGCCCCACCCCCGGTTCCACCCGCCGCCTGGCCGCCGGGTGCTCCGCCGACCCCCGGGGCGGGACGCCCGGCGAGACGCTCCCTGCTGCGTGCCTGCGTGCCTGCGCGCCCTCCCGCCGCCCATCCCACGCCTGTGCGGCGAGACGCTCCCTGCTGCGCGGCTCCCCGCCCGCGCGCTGCCCGCGGCACACCCGCCACACCACCCACCCGCTGCGCTCCCCCGAGCAACGGGCGAGGTTGTCTAGGACGGGGTGTGTTGCCGCGCATTTCGACACCCCCCTTATTTTGCGTGCCCCGGCTTCCCCTGTGGAAAATGAGGTCAACTAACGCTATATAAGTATCAGTTTCTGTACTTTATTGGTATGAGAAGCTTCCGGAACAACCCGGCAGAACTTTTGGGGGGCGGAGCCCTGCTTTTTTTTTTTGCCGCGTTTTTTCCGCCACACCCCTCCCCCCTCCTCCCGGCCCCACCCCCGGTTCCACCCGCCGCCTGGCCGCCGGGTGCTCCGCCGACCCCCGGGGCGGGACGCCCGGCGAGACGCTCCCTGCTGCGTGCCTGCGTGCCTGCGCGCCCTCCCGCCGCCCATCCCACGCCTGTGCGGCGAGACGCTCCCTGCTGCGCGGCTCCCCGCCCGCGCGCTGCCCGCGGCACACCCGCCACACCACCCACCCGCTGCGCTCCCCCGAGCAACGGGCGAGGTTGTCTAGGACGGGGTGTGTTGCCGCGCATTTCGACACCCCCCTTATTTTGCGTGCCCCGGCTTCCCCTGTGGAAAATGAGGTCAACTAACGCTATATAAGTATCAGTTTCTGTACTTTATTGGTATGAGAAGCTTCCGGAACAACCCGGCAGAACTTTTGGGGGGCGGAGCCCTGCTTTTTTTTTTGCCGCGTTTTTTCCGCCACACCCCTCCCCCCTCCTCCCGGCCCCACCCCCGGTTCCACCCGCCGCCTGGCCGCCGGGTGCTCCGCCGACCCCCGGGGCGAGACGCTCCCTGCTGCGTGCCTGCGTGCCTGCGCGCCCTCCCGCCGCCCATCCCACGCCTGTGCGGCGAGACGCTCCCTGCTGCGCGGCTCCCCGCCCGCGCGCTGCCCGCGGCACACCCGCCACACCACCCACCCGCTGCGCTCCCCCGAGCAACGGGCGAGGTTGTCTAGGACGGGGTGTGTTGCCGCGCATTTCGACACCCCCCTTATTTTGCGTGCCCCGGCTTCCCCTGTGGAAAATGAGGTCAACTAACGCTATATAAGTATCAGTTTCTGTACTTTATTGGTATGAGAAGCTTCCGGAACAACCCGGCAGAACTTTTGGGGGGCGGAGCCCTGCTTTTTTTTTTGCCGCGTTTTTTCCGCCACACCCCTCCCCCCTCCTCCCGGCCCCACCCCCGGTTCCACCCGCCGCCTGGCCGCCGGGTGCTCCGCCGACCCCCGGGGCGGGACGCCCGGCGAGACGCTCCCTGCTGCGTGCCTGCGTGCCTGCGCGCCCTCCCGCCGCCCATCCCACGCCTGTGCGGCGAGACGCTCCCTGCTGCGCGGCTCCCCGCCCGCGCGCTGCCCGCGGCACACCCGCCACACCACCCACCCGCTGCGCTCCCCCGAGCAACGGGCGAGGTTGTCTAGGACGGGGTGTGTTGCCGCGCATTTCGACACCCCCCTTATTTTGCGTGCCCCGGCTTCCCCTGTGGAAAATGAGGTCAACTAACGCTATATAAGTATCAGTTTCTGTACTTTATTGGTATGAGAAGCTTCCGGAACAACCCGGCAGAACTTTTGGGGGGCGGAGCCCTGCTTTTTTTTTTGCCGCGTTTTTTCCGCCACACCCCTCCCCCCTCCTCCCGGCCCCACCCCCGGTTCCACCCGCCGCCTGGCCGCCGGGTGCTCCGCCGACCCCCGGGGCGGGACGCCCGGCGAGACGCTCCCTGCTGCGTGCCTGCGTGCCTGCGCGCCCTCCCGCCGCCCATCCCACGCCTGTGCGGCGAGACGCTCCCTGCTGCGCGGCTCCCCGCCCGCGCGCTGCCCGCGGCACACCCGCCACACCACCCACCCGCTGCGCTCCCCCGAGCAACGGGCGAGGTTGTCTAGGACGGGGTGTGTTGCCGCGCATTTCGACACCCCCCTTATTTTGCGTGCCCCGGCTTCCCCTGTGGAAAATGAGGTCAACTAACGCTATATAAGTATCAGTTTCTGTACTTTATTGGTATGAGAAGCTTCCGGAACAACCCGGCAGAACTTTTGGGGGGCGGAGCCCTGCTTTTTTTTTTTGCCGCGTTTTTTCCGCCACACCCCTCCCCCCTCCTCCCGGCCCCACCCCCGGTTCCACCCGCCGCCTGGCCGCCGGGTGCTCCGCCGACCCCCGGGGCGGGACGCCCGGCGAGACGCTCCCTGCTGCGTGCCTGCGTGCCTGCGCGCCCTCCCGCCGCCCATCCCACGCCTGTGCGGCGAGACGCTCCCTGCTGCGCGGCTCCCCGCCCGCGCGCTGCCCGCGGCACACCCGCCACACCACCCACCCGCTGCGCTCCCCCGAGCAACGGGCGAGGTTGTCTAGGACGGGGTGTGTTGCCGCGCATTTCGACACCCCCCTTATTTTGCGTGCCCCGGCTTCCCCTGTGGAAAATGAGGTCAACTAACGCTATATAAGTATCAGTTTCTGTACTTTATTGGTATGAGAAGCTTCCGGAACAACCCGGCAGAACTTTTGGGGGGCGGAGCCCTGCTTTTTTTTTTGCCGCGTTTTTTCCGCCACACCCCTCCCCCCTCCTCCCGGCCCCACCCCCGGTTCCACCCGCCGCCTGGCCGCCGGGTGCTCCGCCGACCCCCGGGGCGAGACGCTCCCTGCTGCGTGCCTGCGTGCCTGCGCGCCCTCCCGCCGCCCATCCCACGCCTGTGCGGCGAGACGCTCCCTGCTGCGCGGCTCCCCGCCCGCGCGCTGCCCGCGGCACACCCGCCACACCACCCACCCGCTGCGCTCCCCCGAGCAACGGGCGAGGTTGTCTAGGACGGGGTGTGTTGCCGCGCATTTCGACACCCCCCTTATTTTGCGTGCCCCGGCTTCCCCTGTGGAAAATGAGGTCAACTAACGCTATATAAGTATCAGTTTCTGTACTTTATTGGTATGAGAAGCTTCCGGAACAACCCGGCAGAACTTTTGGGGGGCGGAGCCCTGCTTTTTTTTTTGCCGCGTTTTTTCCGCCACACCCCTCCCCCCTCCTCCCGGCCCCACCCCCGGTTCCACCCGCCGCCTGGCCGCCGGGTGCTCCGCCGACCCCCGGGGCGGGACGCCCGGCGAGACGCTCCCTGCTGCGTGCCTGCGTGCCTGCGCGCCCTCCCGCCGCCCATCCCACGCCTGTGCGGCGAGACGCTCCCTGCTGCGCGGCTCCCCGCCCGCGCGCTGCCCGCGGCACACCCGCCACACCACCCACCCGCTGCGCTCCCCCGAGCAACGGGCGAGGTTGTCTAGGACGGGGTGTGTTGCCGCGCATTTCGACACCCCCCTTATTTTGCGTGCCCCGGCTTCCCCTGTGGAAAATGAGGTCAACTAACGCTATATAAGTATCAGTTTCTGTACTTTATTGGTATGAGAAGCTTCCGGAACAACCCGGCAGAACTTTTGGGGGGCGGAGCCCTGCTTTTTTTTTTGCCGCGTTTTTTCCGCCACACCCCTCCCCCCTCCTCCCGGCCCCACCCCCGGTTCCACCCGCCGCCTGGCCGCCGGGTGCTCCGCCGACCCCCGGGGCGAGACGCTCCCTGCTGCGTGCCTGCGTGCCTGCGCGCCCTCCCGCCGCCCATCCCACGCCTGTGCGGCGAGACGCTCCCTGCTGCGCGGCTCCCCGCCCGCGCGCTGCCCGCGGCACACCCGCCACACCACCCACCCGCTGCGCTCCCCCGAGCAACGGGCGAGGTTGTCTAGGACGGGGTGTGTTGCCGCGCATTTCGACACCCCCCTTATTTTGCGTGCCCCGGCTTCCCCTGTGGAAAATGAGGTCAACTAACGCTATATAAGTATCAGTTTCTGTACTTTATTGGTATGAGAAGCTTCCGGAACAACCCGGCAGAACTTTTGGGGGGCGGAGCCCTGCTTTTTTTTTTGCCGCGTTTTTTCCGCCACACCCCTCCCCCCTCCTCCCGGCCCCACCCCCGGTTCCACCCGCAACACCCACCCGGAAAGTGGGCCAAGTTACCTTGAATGGGTTTGGTGGTGGCTTTTTTCGTTACGCTGGCTTTTTGCCGCAACCGGCGGAGCCAATGAGAATTGACGCCGCGGGGAAACAACGACACGAGCATTTCAACGATCTAGGAGGAGTGTTGGCTCCTCATGGGAGTTGTGGCGCCCAAAGTGTTATGGAGCCCAGGGTGTTGTGGGGGCTCCTTTTGCCTGTTCCATCGGGAAACGAATGTCATCCACTATATATGGGTAGAGTACGCTGCGGCTGTGGGCGTTTCGGTTTGCGTTTTGGGGTTGCAGGGTGCATTTCTGACGAAGTAGGGTGTTACTGCTCGTTGAAGCAGCGCATCCGAGTTGGGGTGTATTTTGTTATTGATTGACGTCAATGCGGCAACCCAAAGTGACGAAAGACCTTTCTTTCTGCACTGGTGGAAAAGGGACGCCGCTTTTTTTTAGTACGAAGGACCGTTGGAAGACATATCGCGTGACCCGCGCTGTCGCCCCTTGACGCCGCGAGGAACGAGTGACGAACACCGCCCCTCCTCCGCACCGATCGCGTCGCACAAGGGGCGGATGCGCGGAGCGATGGTCTGATAATATCCTGTTCCTACCGTCTCCGAAAAAAGGGCCAGAGAAAGTACGACGCACGCCGGTCGTTCTGAGCATGAAAGGGTTCCCTGCGTCTCGCTGTAACGAGCGCGTCCGCGGGGAGGCTCCGAGGGGTGGCCCTGCGGGTTGGCCTTTTTCGCCCGAATGCCCCCCCCCCCCCCCCCCCCCCTCACCGCCGCACGCCGCCGTCGCAGAAGGGGCGGGTATGTATAAGCCTTGTGGTGCGCAAAACGAAGCCCAGCGCCTTGCGAACCGGGATTTTCCGCTGTACTTGGGCGGTTGCTCCCAAGTGGGACGGCAAAAAAAAGGGTCTGTTGTCCGACTCCGTTTTAGTCGCCCCGGGAAACCACATGACGAAGTGGTGGGGATACTATACCGAGGTGCGGTGGAGCTTTGGCCCGCGCCTCCGCTCTAAAGTGCCGCTCTGATGACGAGCACAAAAACGCTGCGCAATGGGGGGTGGAGAGAGCATCCAATGCGCACGCTATGTCGCGGCGGCTCGAAGGTAAGAGCGGGGTGTTTAAAAAAAGGCACACAGTGCCCTATGTTAAAGAAAAACCCCAACACGGACCACTTGCGCCTCGGGGCACCACGGCACTTCGGCCTTTATTTCGGATCCGTTTAGCCTAACGACGTTGCGTGGAGTAAGTGGCGTGCGTCACATCATACGCAGGAAACAACGACTCAACCGCCCCCGCTTAAACCACCGTCGTCTACAGCACGCTTCGGTGAAAGAGGTGAACGCGGCCTCGCGCTCAGTCCACCATCCGGCACACCAACGCCCCAAACATCCCAGAAACCATCCGACCTAGGCTATCGAGTGGTGCAGGGAACAAAATCCAACACCGTCGTTTCACTATCAGTGTGCCTTCACACTTGGCACGTTTTTTGTTGTTTCGCCGACGCGCGCCCCGTAAACACAAATAAGGTCCTATTTTCTCAAAGCCCCCGGTGTGCCACTACGCCCTTCTACGTCACAATGCACCTCTTCTTCTCCAGAAGGTGCACCTCTGGAAGAAGCAAAAACGCACCTTTTCTTACCAACCGGTCGTTGCAGCACAATCGCGCCATCATACTAAAACAGTGCGTTCAAAAAAAAGGGGCCAAGTCTGCGTCTCGGCTCCGCTGGCGACGGTTACCCCTACAGCAAGCCAAACGCAACGATTGACCACCAGTTAGCTCACTCGCGTCTGCCTCGTGTGTGGCCGTGCGCTGTTTACTAACTCTTGTACTTCTCACGACGTTCGCACCAAACCACTGAATATCACGTATGAAATTCGTAGTGGAGAAACGCGGCCAAGCAATTACCCCGCACACCCAAGTCTCACCAACTTGCGGCTGGATCGTTGCGTTCGTACGAAATATGTCCCGGGACCTCGCCGCGAGGTTGGGCAACAACAACGCGGTGTTGTCTCGCTTGGTTTGCCGTGGCGGGCTGCAGCTGATGTCAGCAAGTTGTATTTAGGTAAACCAAGGCTGCTTGACACGTCAAAACGCGCAGGAGGTGCTAAATCGGTATTCTTTTTTTTTTTTGCATCGCTGGTTTTGGAACTACTTGGGCCCAAAAAACACCTGTGCTAGAGGCTGTGAGGCACAAGGTTGGTGGATGAGAATAAAGGCCGGAGTCCTAGCATTCGCCCTTTTTCACATGTGTAGCGTGTAAAGCTCTGTGTCGTGACGGTCGCGAACAGTAATTGCGCTGGCTGACGTTAATGCTGGGGTGCGCGTTTGCAACCGGTTTTTAGGCGGCACTTTGCCTATGCCAGCTTTTTGCGCATGCGATTTTTAAAGCGCGTGTGCTGTTGCCCCGTTTTTGTCGTGGGGAACGGTGGGGCTCCTCGGCCTATGCTTGGTTGCGCCACTGCGTGGCTGTGGTGGGGGTGGGAAGGCTGCGCTAGTCGTAGGAAAAAAGGCCAGCGTTCACTTGCGCCGGGGGTTTCTAAAGCAGCGATGGGTGCGTTTTCGCGGTTCTGGGGGCAGACGTCGTCAGTGGTGTTTCTGTTCAAAACGCCGCCTGGCAATGCGAGCGGAGGTACGATTCTGGGGTAAGCCGCTGCGTGCCGACGTTCTCCGGTCTCGGGTGGTTCTGGCTACGTCTTGGCGCGGCAAGGTGGTTCAGTCAGTTGAAAAGGAAAAAGAACTGGTGTCGGTCTGCTCGCTTCATCGTTTCGGGCATCGTCTGGCGCGGCTGGAAAGCGGCGAAAGTCGCAGCTTAAGATAGTGAATGCGACATCCAGCCTCAAGTCGCAAAGACGCGCTTCCTTGGCGCTTTTCTCGAGGAGGTGGCCTCAAGACTTGGGAGGTCTTTTGAGGGAAGGGGCCTCGCTGAAGGGTTTCGGAAGGCTCAGAGCTTCCTTTGCGCCTTGGTTGTTCGTTGCTTCTTGTGTTTTGTGTTTTCTGTTTTTTTTTTCTCTCGGCTCGGTGGCCTTTGGGGCGAGACGTTACGGAGCATTTGTTTAAAAACACTCGGGTAGCTGTCTCTGAGGGTTTTTTTGCATGGATAGGGGGCGGGGGGGGTGTGTGTGTGTGTGAAGAAAGGAAGTCGGAAAACAGGTTACAGTGTAAAAGGAGCAGTTTTGTTCGTTGTTCGCTCTCGCTTTTGCGTCGTTTATGTGTTTGTCCAAATGCGTTGATGTGCTGTTTCATGTTTTTTTGCTAATATGCGAGTTGTTCTGCCTACCTCGGGCATGCTTACAGTTTTTTACGAGAGTAAGCACTACGCGCAGACACCTGTAGGCTCTATATATAAGGTAATGCGGGCATTGAACGAGTTCCAGGCCTCCCGAACACGACTCTACCCTTGACCTGTTTGCCGATGCCACGAGCAGTCCTACATCGCACGAGAGCGACACTGGCTGACTCTTGGCTTCCCATTCGGAACCGGGGTACTGGACCGAAACACCACGTTGAGGTGGCCGGCCTCGCTACGGTTCTTTTGTGGTGAAAAGGGGACTGGGAATAGCCACCGGGATAGGCAAACGTACTTCGTGAGTGTCAATGCTGAGGTATCAAGTTTCTTTTTCCTATTTTTGTGTATATTTGTGTCGTTCCAACATACTAAACGAAATATAAGGGCACCATGTTCTTGCTGGGTGGCCGTAAGCAGTCTTCGATGTAGCTGAAGTGTTTTTCGCTGCCGTGTCACTTCAAGCTCGTTTTCGGGCACCGTACTCGCAGTGGGGTTAACAGACTGGCTTTGACTGTTGGACAGTGTTGCTTTGCGGTTCAGACACTATAATTGCTTGTTGTTCAGGTAAGTAGCTTTTTGCAGCTGTACTTGCTCACCTTACTAGGTTTGCGTCTGTCTCGTCGCGAGAAACCTGCAAGCTGCGACACCTGCTGCTTTTCGCACCGATGTTTGTGTTATTTAGAGCTATTACACAGTAGGATTATGCAAAGCCATTTTTGCCTTGAGACTGCTGCCCAAAAGTCAGTTATGTATTGGGTAAGGTGTCACTTGCTTTACATTACTTCACCTTTTTCTTCTTCTCTTTACCACCGCTGTTTGTAAAGCAGTTTCTGTTTTCTGCTTTACTGAAAAAGAAGACAAGAGTCTCACTTTTGCTCTGGTTGTTAATGCTATCAATAGTTTTCTTTTTTTGCTGGGCAGTCTTCGCTGTCTAAATAAAGAACTCATCTATTTTCACACACAGCGAAAGGTGTTTTTTTTCACCGCGTTTGAAGAGCTTACATCTTTAAGGCAGGCTGACTTCAACCTCGCGCTCTTTGCGCTTCAACTTCCATCACAATATCGTGAAGGCTTCACGGCAGCGCGCTAATCCACTCCGTGCTCTTTTTTTTTCTTGTCCATCTTCTCTAGCGGCTGTTATTATTTATTTATTAATACACAACTTCCATCGACACTTTGAACAGGCGTCAAACCGTCAATTCTGTGCTAGGGACTAAATGTGCAGCTTCTAAAAGTAGCCATTTTCCTCTTTGAGTAAGAGAGGCACGTCTGTTTGTCTTCTAGCTGCTTGTGTTGTGTTGTGGGTTTGCGATACTAGGCAACGCAGCCAGCCACTGCTCTGACATTGGGCTTACTCTTGTCGTGCTGACGGCGACTTCAGTTATACTATCCGGCTTACTTTCCTTCCTCCAAATGTGTTCGCCAGCGGCACAAGCACAATTCACTTCTGCTGCTAAGCTCTATCACTATCGATAGTTGTGGGATTTTCATCTATTTTGTGCAGCACTGCAGTGATTGTCACTCAGTTAGGTTCCCCGATTTGCGTAAATAGGTAAATCAGACGAAGAGCCGTAGACGCAGTTCAATATCCACCTGATGTTTCTTTTGATTAGAGCTCCAAAAGCTACGAATTTATGCTCTGCTACGCGAAGGTTCCGTGTGTAGCCAAACGAGAGCTTTAATGTGTCACTTAGGAGAGCGAGGATGCAAGTGAATGTCACTGCTGTAGCTCCTGGAGTTCTAATTCGAGAAAAAACAAACAAACATGCATCTCCTTATAACAGACAAACACCCAATCTTTTTTTCTCAGACCTTTCTACGGCTTGAGGGATTGATGGATAGGATAGAGGTGTAAGTAGCCGTCCTTCTCGGAAGCTATTCAAAACAACTGTGTATATGTGCCGCGTTTTTTTCTGTTTTTAAAAATAAGTCACGTGCAGCAGTCAGGTGCGCCAGCGGCAGTAGCAGCACTCCGAAAGAAACGAATAAAACAATAAACAAACTAACAGGGAAGGAGTGGCATCCAAGAAGGCAGAACGAGGTGCCTTCCTGCTTGCGCATCAGCCCTGAAGCTAATGCACAAGACTGAGCGATGAACTGTGGCTTTTTTTTCTGTGAGGGTTGAAAACCAATAGCCTTTGAGCCGTGCTCAGTTTATGCGCGCTGATCTTTCTGCGTGTTTTCTCAACATCACTCGCTTCCACGGGAAAGGCAACTAGCCGCTTTGGTGCGTGACGCAGTTTTTTTTTTTTAAAGGCGAAACAGCTCTTGATTTTCCTCACGCGCGTTTTGCATCGGTGCTATTTTGCATGGTTTTAAACGGCAAAGCAATACAACAAGGTTGGCTTGTACCTCTAAGACAAGGAAACAGGCCAACATAGAGATCAAAAGTGCGTTTTTTGCGGAGTGCTCAGGTGACGTGTAACTCATTCAGTCAGAGGTGAAAGGCCAACAAGAAAAACGATTTGTGTCCTTTGCTTTCTATGTTCACTTGTGTATCTCTTCTTGTCCTTCTTCTTACCTTTTTTTTTTGGATTGCTTTTTTCGGGTGCCGTAGCAGCAACAGTTCTTGTGAATCGTGTTGTATTGTTCAGATACTGTGGCTCGCGTGGCTTTTGAAAGCTAAAGTAGCATTTCAAAGCCGTGCCACATCTGTCTTTGCCCAAGTAAACTCTACCTAAAGCACTGCAGCTCTTTATGCCCAAAGTACTCTCATCTCCGAAAGCTGCAAGTACGACCAAAACACCCGCGCTTTTGCAGACGGCAAACTTGCGGTTAGGACAAAAAACCAAGTTGCTGTCAAGTGTTCCAATTGTCGACGCTGACAAAGTCGGTGGCAGTCGTACCGAGGACAGTGCTGCGGCGCTCGCACAGCGCAGTCCCATTCGTAGTAGAATAGCGTTAGCTCAGGGTAGTCGCATGTCATCTCGTGTGGATCGTCAAAGCTTAGCGGCGGCCAGTAGCTCAGGTAATGCATCAGTGAGTGAGCATATCGACAGACCTACACAGCATTGTATTTCCAGAATCTGTCCTGTTAATCAGGTGGAGAATTATGTCTCACGAGCGCATCCGCACGAAGGACGCTTTAGAACGAAGCAGCTCGGCATGCTCCGCAGAGTAACAGAGCCGGAAAAAACCGCAAATGGTGAACCATCCCTTGACCCACCCGCATTCGAGGACAAAAACCGCAACGACAGTCATCCTAACGGGTTGATATCTTCCAGCCTACCCACCGCTACTGCAGGCAAGCCAAATCGGCTTCTTAGTGACGGTATATCAGCATCATCTGGCAAAGAAAGTGCCCCTCAGCCGCGAAGCTCGAATGAGAAGAAACAGACTTCTCAACTGGCCGGTCAGCAATTCTGTCAGCTCTCCGCCGGCAAAGAGGGCAGTTGTGGCGCGGGTGGCGTTGCCAATAGTGGTAATGCAAACGCATCCCTCAATGCAGAAGCTCCAAGCAAAGCACCTGCGATCCAAAGCACTAACGAAGAGTCACACGTAGGGACGCAGCTCCCTCGAGTCGAACAACGAAGCAGCGGGGAAGCGCGAGGGTCCGGCACGCACCCCTCCGTGGGGCGTGCCGGATATGTTCTGGACTCGCACGGAGGAAATTGCGACGCTGTCACCATAGACACCCGCGATAGCATTAGTCGAAGTCGCCTTAGTGCTCAGGTGCTGCGCGGCATTCTCGGTAGCAGCGAAAGAAAGTCAGCGAGCACACCGGCGCGTCAGAGCAACCGCGCGGGCACAGGTGGGGTGAATCCACTTCATCATACGAGTCGCGGAAGCGACAGCGCCGAGGAGGCCGAAATGCAACACCATGGCAGCTTTGATCGCGGCGACGGGACCTCACTTTCACACAGCAGCGCGACGCGAATCGACGTGCGTGCCGACGAGCTGCATCCCTGTGGCGACGAAGGCGAGTACGATGCCGCAGACACCTTCGGTGACGATCAGTCGTTTGCCAACCGACGCGGCGAGCTGGAGTGGCTTCGAACACCGTCGCTGTTTTACTTTTTTGCGAACGTAATCAAGTGGAACGAGCTGCAACTGCAGAGGCGCGAGCTCATGAGCTCGTGGCAGACGCACCAGCACCGCAGCAACCGTGGCTCGCTCTCTCTCGTCTCCGTCTGGACTCAGCACCGCGAGCGCGAACTTCGCACGCTCGAGGCGCACATCAGCTTCTCCGCGTTTGAGTTGAGGGGAGTGTACCTGAACCGCTTGCTAATGCACTGGTCTAAGCCGAAGCTGCGTTCGCTTGTCGCCGACGTCGTGGCGACCTGGAGGAAGGAGGGCCCGAGCAGCGCGGAGTTCGACGTCGTGTCATCGCGCCTGTTTGACGCCATTTCAAGCGAAGAAGCATGCCAGCTGCGCTGCACTTGGGTGTTCAGCGTGCGGCGGTGGCTGGGACTGGCGCAGAACCGCTGGATCGTGACTGGCATGCTCATAACTTGCTTTGCCGTGTCGGTTTTGTGCATTGTGTTTCTCGCCGTGTTTGGCCGCACGCGCGTGGCGGTATGCGCCGCTCTCTCTGCCGTTCTGGGCGTCGCCGTAATTGTCATGTATATGCTGGCGATGTTCGTCCTCCACCACAACGCGTATGCGACGGCCGCCGCCACGTACTTCCGCGAAGCCGCTGTGCGTGCTGCGCAACGAAATATGGAGGAGGAGGAGGAGTTGGAGGAGGCCGACGAGCTGAGCGGCACGGACAACTCTCTTGGATCGCAGAGGGACAAGTACGTCAGGCCGCACGACCGTGACATGGGCGGTCTCGCCGACAGCAATGCGTCAGACACGCGGAGCGACTACACGGTGGAGCAAATGTCGCTGGCAGTGCGCAATCTGCGAATGCTGACAGAGGGCAACGCCCAACCTGCCGGTCCTGGGGCACCGTACTATCGCCTCCCCAGCAACCTCGCCAATGGGCGGCGCGAGTCGGGGACGGCGGCGGGCGGCTACTACGACGACGACATGACGCTGACCGACGAGAATGTGCCTTCGCTTACAAGCCGACCGCTGCAAGAAGGCGACGCAGCGAGACAGAAGCAGGACCTAGACCGCGACAGCACTTTATTGCTAAGCACGGTAGTGTATAAGCAGCACCAGGAATACCTGAAGCAGCGGCAGTCGCTGCTGGTGCAGGAGACGATGAGCTCATCAAAGGCGCGCAGCGACAAAGCAGGCAACACGGAGGTGGATCACTACGAGCGTCTTGCTGACGAACGTCGCACCGCAAACGGCTCTGCGGGTCTGCAGCAGCTGGCGAACTTGCCTGATAAACTGAGCATTATTGCGCTCATTTACTGTAACAACGCCGGCTTGCTCTCCGACATCGCGCCGTCGCTTTGGGAACGGATGTTCATGCTGCTCCGCGTCGCCGACCTGCACGCTCTTGACAGCGCCTTCAAGCACGGCTCGGAGCGTTTTAAAGTGATTCTCATTCACGCTCCCGATGCACCGGATGGGTCGGAGGTGCTGCGCACCGCGCTGATGTGGCTGCAAGTGGAGCGCCGACCCGTCTTTTTCATCTCGCGCCAGGTCGACGCTTTTTCCTTTCGTGTGCCTACTTCGGCTCGTCTGCTGGTGCCCCTCACCGCGGCCGCCGTCAACACCCTCCTCCTGGCCGGCATCGGCGTCGAGGCGGAGCTAGGCAGCGTGTCGTTCCCGGCCTTCCTGCAGCAGGAGCAGCAGCTGTCGCCGTCTCAACCCTTTCAAGTTCCGCCATACGTGCTCGGCCGGCGACTCGGCGGCGGCGCCTTTGGCAACGTCTTCGAGGCTGAGATGGAGGAGTCAGGGGCCAAGTGTGCGGTGAAACGCATGTACCTTAAGGAGGACTCCGACAACGGCGGGCCGGATGAGCAGGGCGGGCATAGCAGCACCACGGCTAACACCTCGGCGGGTGTCTCGGCCAACGGCGGCGAGACCAAGTCGACCGCTGGTGAGACGTGCCACACGACGAGTTCCGAGACTGGCGAGGTGGCCGGTGAGACGGCAAGCAACCCAGACGCCGACGGCGGCACCACCGCGGTCGGTTCACAGCTGCGCGAGATTGCGCAGGAGGTGGAGATTATGAGTTCATTGCAGCACCCAAATATCGTCCACTACTACTTCTGCGAACGCGACGACAACTGTATCTCAATCTTTATGGAGCTGTGCACTGGCGGCTCACTCAGCTCCTTGATCCACAGCGGGAAGCTAGTGAACCCGCCAGAGATCAAGCTGCTCCTGCGCGAGATCATAAGCGCGGTGGCATACCTTCACAGTCTTCGCATCGTTCACCGTGACCTGAAGCCAGACAACGTGCTTTTTCGGCACGGACACGCGAAGATCACGGACTTTGGCACGGCTGTGCACAAGCACGGCGATGGTCTGCGCCTCATCAAGGGCACCTTTGCCTACATGGCACCCGAGACGCTGGTCGGTGAACCGTACGGCAGTGCCTGCGATGTGTGGTCGATCGGGTGCATTGCGGCGGAGGTGCTGTCCGTTGACCTGCCGCAGCACGCGCTTGGTCTGCCGGCGATGTGTGAGTACTACCGGGCCATGGAGGAGAACAGCACGTTGCCTATCGAGTGCGACGTGCCGGGTGTGCGCGACTTTCTTCTCGCATGTCTGCGTCGCAACCCGAACCAGCGCAGCACCGCGGCGGAGCTTTTCTACCACCCCATCCTGCAGGCCAGAGACACATCCATTCAGAGATGGATGGAGAAGGTAGTGGAGCAGCGGCGGCAGAAACATAACCTGCAGCACAATATGTCTCATCGAATTGGGCCTGGCGGCCGCGGCAGCGGAGGGCCTGGCAGCGTTCACGGCGGACCGACGTCTCGGCACGGCAGCAACGCTGACGGTGCGGATGGCGGTGACCTCTTCGACCTCAACTCCAACAATGGCAGCATTATCTCGCTCGATTCGTCGCAGCTGACGGGACACGAGGAGCATCGCGACTCCTTGTTAACTTCGTAGAATAAGGAGGACCTTTTCCTCTCTTCTTTTTTTTTTTTTACTATACACGTAGCTTTCACAGTTAATTTCACCACATCGTTTTTTTTTTCTGCTGCTACGAACTTGTGAAAGGAAAACCTGTCTGCTTTACAGTTTTTTTTCTAAGGGTTTTGAATAAAAAAAAAGAACTTCTTACGTTTTTTTTTTATTTTTGGGAAGGTGCTAGTTGTTGCGTATGCTATCAAGGAGCGTGATTATCATGAAGGTTACGCAACCACACACAGACACAAAAAAACTAGTGCTTTTAGTTTGATCTTCTTTCGACAGACTCTTTTTTCCATCTAGTTTGTCCACTTCGCTTTTTTTTTTTTTGCCGCCGCAAGTGGCTATTGTCACTTGGCTTTGTCTGCGTCGCGTTGCTTGATGTATACGAGGTGGCGCGAGGCAGCCGCGCGGAGCGCACAAGCTGCTGCACTGAAGACAAGGACACGAGCGAAAGACTTTGATTGCCACCATATAGTGTCTCTCGTCAGATTTCTATGTTAGATGGTTTACGACGTTTTCTCTTTTTTTTTTTTTAGAGTCCTCTTCGCGGTTTGTTGATCGTTCCTACTTTATTGATCTAAGCTCTTTTTTTTTTCGTTTTCCTTCAGTTGATGCCCATGTATGAATCACAAGAGGACACCGAAAAACGGTGGACGACACGTACTGTTACTATTTTCTCATTTTTTTTTTTTGATAGTTACTTGTGCGTTGTCAAGTCCTCGTGTTTTCGCGTGCTTTTCCACGTGGAGTTCTCCAGTGAGTGAGTTTCCCACCCTATATATAGCCCTCCCTCCCTTTCTTTCTCCCTTTTGTGTGTTGTTGCTTGTTTTACATTTTCTTTTATTGAGTGTGGGTGCTTACCTGTGGTGTGACAGTGTGCTTATTATTGGTATCCCGTTTAAGCAAAGAACCGAAGGCTTTCCTCTTTTTTCACTTCTGTACTGTAAATAAATCTACAGAATCTCGACATCTTCTCGTTTCCCCCTAAAAAAAAAAAGCAACAACGATTCGGATGCGAAATGGAAAGGAGAAGTGTCGGGGTTTAGTGTGCTGTGGTAGTGCTGCTGCTTTATCGCATGGACCCACAAAGCTACGAGTGAGTTGAGATTTAAATCAGAGTCCTCAAAGTGTCCAGAGTTTGGAGATGCACCACGTTTGCGGTATGTGTGCAGCTCTCCAGTGTTAATGTAAAGGGGTAGGGGGAGATGCATCGAGATTGCTGTTTCTCACAATGAGCAGATTATCTTTTATTTCAGCATTTTTCCACGCAAGGTGCTTGCTGTTTATCCTCGTTCGCTCTCATTTCTCCTACGTTCTTTCTTGCTAGTATGGGTTGTTTTTTTGTTGCTTGAATCTCCTTTGTCAGTGCTCAATAGATGCAGGGACTTTGATACAAGGAAAAATCAAGAAAAAAACAAAGCGAAAAAAGAAAACGGATCTTCTGTTATGTGCGGTAGAAAAAACGGACCGCACGTTTTTGTCAACTTTTGCTTACACAAGGTGCGAGAAGCTACTGTGTTTGCCATCTAAGAAAGCGAACGTGGTCTGTGGCGTCACTCTTTCGTCAAGTTAGTTAGGGAGTTACGACGCGTAAAGACAGAGAGGTTCTCTTTTTTTTTTTTTGCAGATTCAACGACTACGAAAGAGAAAGAGATAAAAGAAAAAGAGTCTCCATTTCAGCAGCGTTGCGCGTTGTCTGGTTTGTTCATAAAAGTAGTAGAAAAGCACTTTCACTCACATTCCGTGTCTTTTTCAAGAAAACAGCTGTGTGGGCTACGCAATGCCATACAACTCCATGCCTGGCATACAGGGTACTTCTTCGAAGTCTCTGGAGTCACACGGGAGTGAAGTAACGCAATGGACAAACAACTTTACGCCCTTTTCTGCGATTAATGTCAGTAGTGACACGCTGATGAACGCAACAGCCTTGGCACCTTTGTTTCTCCCGTCTGTCAATGACAACATGTTGCGGACATCAGAAGCTGACCACCCACCTAGCGCCGCCATGGCATCCATACCCGCCGCGGCAGGGACGGCAGCCGCAAATGTTGTCGTGGTACCGGCTGCCGGCCTCCCACTGTCTGAACGACCAGACCTTGTTGAGCGCAGCGCCTTCCTCTACGGTCTCCTCCACTCCGACAGCCTCGTTTATAACGTGCGGGACGCGATCGCCATGGTGGCGGCCGCGGCAACAGCGGCACCCACGACAGATATCGACGACGATAGTAACGACAAACGCCGGCACGCCCGTGGCGACATCAGCCGCGGGTCGGCCCTCTGCGGCGTCTTCTACTTTCCCGCGCAGCCTCCGTGGAAAGACATGCCGTGGCGACCGGCGTACAAGTCTGCCGTGCTGCTCTGCATTTTTGCAACGGCGTCGGCGTGCCAACAGGCCGTTGCGCGGCTGAATGAGACGACGATGCCCGTGCGCAGTGGTAGCGACCTCGTCGCGTCGCCGTCCGTTGCGATGTCGTCGTCACCTGGTGCCCCACCGACTGGGGTGTCGTCAGCCCGGGTGGTGCTGCGTCGCGCCAGCGAGTGTGTGCTGAGCGCTGCCAGCGTCGACATGGCGCTGCTGACTTTCCTCACCGCACCACAGCTGGCCGACCTGCTGGTGCGGCGGCGTCGCATGCAGGTGCTGTCGGAGCGTGGGGCGGCGGACGGCGCCGACGGCGAGAAGGTGGAGGACATGCTCGCCTTTGTCCGCGCAAACCCGCCGTCGTCGCGTCTGCGCAGCTCGGCGGTGCGCCTCTACGCCGCCATTCTCAGCCAGCAGAGCCCGTACCATGTCGACTGGGCGGCCGCGCAGGTCGCCGTGAATCGCGGTGACGGCGTCGTGGTGCCGGAGATGGCGGTAATAGAGCCGTGGGTCGGCGGTGGGGGCAGCAGGTTAGACGACCGCAGCATGGCGCTGCGCGGTTACGACCGGCGCAGCGGTAGCAGAAACGATGGCGGCAGCGGGGATGCGACGGCATTGGGACGTGGCGGTGTCGACGGGACTCGGCGTGCAGACGGGCGGTCTGGGTGGGACAGCCGTTCCGGCAGCCTCCCGCTGACGTTGCAGGAGGAAGATTACCGGAAGCGGTACGGCCTGGCGCTGAAGGGTGCGGGGCTGAGTAATGCTGTTGCTGGTGGCAACGACGGTGATCGGCAGGACAGCGGTGACGGGTTCGCAGGGCTGATGCCATCGCGCAGTGCCCTCTACCTCGGTGCCCGGCAGGTTTTGCGCGGCGCCTCGTGGCTCCTACGCCGCCTGCGTGATGGGCTGGTGGAAGAAGAGGCTCCACTCCTCAGCGGCTCTGGCGGGTCAAGTAGGTCGTCAGCAGCGTTGCCCATCATGCCTCCTGCATTTACAAGAGGTGCGTCGTCGTCCTCTTCGTCCGCTGTCGTGGCTGCCGCGTCGGCCATACATGGAGAGCAGCGAGGCATCGACGAACCGCCACGGCGGCGACACCGCCCTGAGGGCAGGGTGGACACCGCAGGGGATCGTTCATATGGTGAGACGTTGGTGATCCCGCGGTACAACGCCGTCGGCACGGCGCTGTCGTGGATGCCAGGCTTTCAGTACTTCGGCCGCTTCTTCGTAACATCCACGACGGTGCTGCAACCGCAGGGAGCCGCGCCGCATGCCAACACCAGACAGCGCTCGCAACGTCGGCGGCAGCGGGAAGAGGAGGCTTCCACCGCCTGCGACAACCCGGCATGGGAGTCGCTTGTCGTGCGGCGCTACACTGACGCCGCGGCGGAGCAGACACGACCCTCATCGCAGCCGCATTCTGAGCACCCTGCTCCAGTGCGCGACACCGTCCTGGCGTGGATGTCGCCGGCACGCGGCACCGGCTGGCCTGCGCCGTTGCCGTGGCCGGCGGAGGAGGCAATGGCTCCTACACCATTGCCAGGTGGGCATAGTGCCGGCCTCTCATGGAAGGCGGCTCGCGTGACGGAGCCGTTGATTGAGCGTCCCACCGCACAGGCAGACTTCTCTGCGCTGGGCTCTCTCACGGGATCGACGATCGCGACAAAAGCGACCGCGGCGCAGCGGTTATGTCAGCCTTCTCCTACTCTTTGTCCGACTCTCAACACGGTTGGCTGCGAGGCACCTACTATGCTGGGTCGCGCCGGCCGATCGAGGCGTTACCGCACCATCCGCGTCGAGGGCGTGCACACGCCTCTCAATGACAACGGCGACACCGACGGCTCGTCTTTCCTCTCGCACCACTTTCGACGGCGTGCCGAGGCAGAGCCGAAGCCGGAGAACGTGTCAGCTGAGGAGGCATCACGTGTGTCGCGCAACCGTGAGTCATTTGGTGAAGAATTTCACAAGCACACGCAGGATGCCAGAGAGGCCGAGGACGGGTCATCCCCGCCTAGGACGCCGATGGATCCAAGCCAGAGAGTTCCAGGAATAGCCGGTTTGAATGCAAGCGGTCCTGCCACTTACACGACGGGACGCTCCTCGCAGCGAACCGTTAGCTTCACTTTCCCAGATGAAAAGTCCTGAGAGCAAAAAAAACTGAGTCTCCTTTTTTTTTTTTTAATGACATTAGAGAGATAAGTAAATAAGGGCCAACGTTTGAGTGCTTACGCGTCTGCAACGCCCACGATGTTGACTGACAATGCTATTTTGGAGTGTTTCAGATACTATGATGAAAGGCTAAGATGCAACAATGGCTGTTTCACTTTTTTTTTTTCTGACTACAAATCACGTTTTTCTTTCCTATTTAACAGATTCTTTTTCCATAGCTGCATATGAGCATCTAAAGAAAAGCAAATTCTAATAAAAGCTCCAAGTCGATGCTATCAAACGCTTTTTGTGAGGCTATGAAGCTACGTGCTGTTAGGCTGGTTAACAAGTCGCGTACAAAGAGGCTTGACCCGACCTAAGCCCAGTATTATCATCTTTCTTTGTATTATAACATGTGAAGTTTAATTTGTTTTCGCGTCGCGGTTCACGCAGTGTTGCTTTGCGCTCCACTGCGTGCTGCTTTCGCAACTTTCCCCCCAAATCGCTTCTTTTTTTAAATTCTCAAAGCTCTTTGTATTAGCTTTTCTCCAACCTCCCACAGTGCACCTCAGCCGAACTTTAGTGTCACTCATAGCCTGCACTTGATCGGAGTTTGTGCTCTTTTCACTTTTTACTTCGACCTTTATTTACAGTCTCTTTGGTAGGTGCTTGAATAGCAGCAACAAGGAACTACGAAAGACAACCATGCCGAACGTCGTTGTCACCTGTGTCTTCAACCCGCCGGCGATATCGATCCAAGGGACGAGCATTCGCCAGGACACAATCGAGGCCCTGCAGCGCGCGCTGCCGAAGCAGACAACGACGAGCCTGCCGAGTCAGCGACCTGGCGAGTCGGCGAAGTTTTTGCTGACGAATGGAGGCAGCAGCGGTACGGAGGGGACGTCTTCGCATGCCGCCACAGGGGACCGTATCGAGAACGGCGTTGGCGCAGACGGCCACGACAACCAAAACGACTCGGCGGCCGCAGCAACGAAGAGCGACGGCAGCAGCGAGGACTACAAGAGCTGGCGCATCGACCTTGGCCAGCACTACTGTGATCAGAAAGGGCGGTCGATGATGTTCTTGGTGATTATGGAGGCGTTGGAGGAGGAGGGCTTCGCGCTGCGTGGGACCCATACCGTAGTGACGGATAGAGAGAAGGATGTGACACGTCTCATTTTTTCCCGTGCGTGAAACGCAGAGTTAGTACATACGAGTGTGGCTTTTGGAGGTGAAGCTCTTTCCAACGAGGTCCTTTGTCTTCTCTTTTCTCCAATTGCGCAAATGAGAAAACGCCAACTTGTATGCTTGTGCGCGCAGCTTGACGGATGAAGCGAGCGAGAAGCGAGAAGCAGCGCGGCTGCGGCTTCTCCAAGCGGTACATTTTCCTTATTGCTTTACTTTTTTTATCTACGGTTTTATATCTTTTTTTTTTTCCACAGTGGAATGCTGATGTACATAAATGTTTGTTTGCCAGCACTCAGAGATGTGAGTGCAAACTTGCTGTCTTTAACTTCAAAGGAATGCAAAATCTTGAATACCAGCACGTTCTTTTTTTTTTTTGTATTTGCCCTTTTTTATGATCTTTTCTAAAAGATGGACGAATAACTGGCCAACACATAGCTTTGTATCAATGGAAGCAGTATTGTCTGCAACGATGTATAGTGACTTGCTTTCCCTTTTCGTGCGTTGTGTACTTTTGGGAAAAAAAAAAAAGAACTATTTTAAACAATGTAACCCATGGACTTTGAGAGACGTGAAGATGACACCACGACTCGAGACAGGCGCGTGTGATCCATGCTGCGTGGAGCAAAGGGTACGACCGATTCTTGGAATGGCACACAGCCAAGTGAGGTTGAGTCGAACAGAGCTCAATAAAAGTTGATTAGAGTGTCTTTTGCCCGGTTCTTAGTGTGCTGCAGTTTTTGCACGAAAGAGTCTATTCAGCTAATTAGGCGGAGGTATACATATGTGTGTTTTTTTTTTCCAAATCCCTATGTCTGGTCGCTAAGAATAATGCTAGCTGGGTTTCTTCTTGCACTTTTTTTTTTTTTTCGCTTTCCATGCCTGTACTGTCGTTGGCTCACTTACCAGCAAAGCACCTATTCATATACACAGAGTTATACACACAAGGTCTTGTTTTATTCCGCAAACACGCCCAGACTCATTATTTCCTGTGGGTTTTTCTTTTACTCAAAACGCGACTTATCTGGCTCGAACACAATTTTTTAAAAATAATCAGTAGCGAAACGACACTTACTGCTTTCTTTCTTTTTTTCTTTTCCGCTCTGTCTGATATGAAGCAGTGGCGCTCTGGCGGTGGTCGTCGGGCCACTAATGGTGGCACGGACGGCCGCTCTATCGAAGCCGCCCTCGTGGCGTCATCACTGCTGCTGTGGCTGCCCTACTCCCTTGCCGCCATCTACGTCGCCTACTGCAGCTCCTTCTTCACGGAAGTTCCGCTGTCGTACAGCGAATCTGCGTCGCCCTCTGCCTCCGCCGCGGGACCCATGACTAGCGACGCAAGTGCTAGCCAGGGCTTCGCCACCGCGTCGGCTTCGTCCTCCTCCGTCGGCTCCTCCGCTACCGCCTCCTCTTCAGCCTTCGGCTCAATGGATTTGTCCGCTGTGACCCAGGGTGCGGTCCTCGGCACAGAGACGTCGTCTGCCGCCGCGCTACATCGGTACAGCTCCTTCTACTACTACATCTTCCCCGCCGGTTTCGACATCGCCGTCTTTCTGCCGCTGCTGCTGCGCGTGCTGTCTTTCAGCGTGTTGGCTGTCACCGTCACCTTCTACCTTGCCGTCTACCGCAACAATGGTGGGGAGTATTTGATGGCGGTGGCGTGGGCTCTCGGTACATGCAGCGGCTATGGCTGGCTGACCTCCTCCATTGGCCCCGTGGAGCCCACCGTTGCTGTTAGGGGGTCGGCGCAGTCGCTGCTCGTGCCGGCCACCCCGCCGTCGTGGCTGTGGCTTGTCGTGTCCCTCCTCACCGGCCTCTTCAGTGGTATCCTGTGCAAGGTGAAGGACATCGTCGACGGCAAGCACGACCGCGATACGCACCTCTTCCACATGTTTGACCGCTCCCACAGCGCTGGCGCTGCCGGGCGGCTGGGAAAGTCGTCGAATTGCCCTGACACCACCACCGACGGCGCCGCCGCGGACGACGCCGGTGAGAGCAGCAGTTGCGCCAGCGCTGCGAGGCGCCGCCGTCAGCGCGTTGCCCACGTGGCGAACTCGCACCACCTGGTGAGCCTCGGTGATCGACTCTACATGGTCGTCCCATTCTGCACGGGTCGCTGGTTCGCTTTCATCTTGAAGCACGGCTGGCGTGGCATTGTCGTGGAGAACGGCGCTATTCTGCTTTCACTCGGTCTCGTTGGCTACACGATGCTGAGCTACAAGTTTTTAAAACGGCAGGTGCTTCGCGCATCAGGCCGCGTGACACGATCGGTGGCGGCGCGTAGCCGCAGTCGCCGCAATGAGCGTCGTCTCCGTCAGCAGCGGCAAACCTCCGCATCGGGTCTCTCCGGCGAAGACCTCAGCGCAGACTCCACGGCCTCCACTGAAGGGACCGCGTCGCGTAACGCGAATGCGGAGGGTCGTAACAACGAGTCAGGCTGCGCCGGCATGTTGCCTGGGGCAGCGGTGCCGTTGTCGGACGAGGATGGGGAGGAGGAGATGGCCGACTTTTTCGAAGACGTGGGCGAGGTCGCGTTCATTGACGTGATCGATCTCATCTCGAAGCTCTTTACGACTTCGTTTGGCGTAGTCGTGCTGGGTGTGGTGGGCCTCAACATTTTCATGACCTCGCTGTGCATTCCTTTCCTCAAGGCTTTATTTAAGCTCAATGCGTTGGTGAGCGGAGTAGGTATTGTGATCGAGTTAATCATGTATGAAGTAGCGTAAAAAGGGAAAAAGGAAGAAAAGATGCGGGTCGCAGAAGGAGGCAGCCAAGCGGCGTAGCGCAGTTCACAAGCACAACGTTAAGCATAGCTCTCAGGGAAACGATAGGGGCTTTGATATGAGTGACCTTCGCACGTTGTTCATCGAAACAGCGCTGACGTTCTCCGTTTTCTGGCTCTTCTGCTTCTTTTTCCTGCATTTCTTGCTGTGACGGTTTTTTTGTATTCAGCGATGAACTGTGCTCCTCCTCTGTGTCAACTATAGTGCAGATGAGGCACTTGTCGCGTTTCGCACATGCGGTGATGCTGAAACGTTTTTTTTCCTCTCTACTTTTTGCCATCGAGACTGCAAATCAAGGCAGCGCTACCTTTTTTGTTTTCTCGCGGTAATTTCGGTGTTTCGGTTTTACTGTCTGGCTTTTTTTTTTTTTGATTCGTTCTTTCGAACACTTTGCTCGTTCGCACACTCAAAACTGTGCGATCTATTATGCTTTAGAGATTTGCGCACCTCTGTACCACACGAAGGCAAGTGCGTCCACGTGTCGTCGTATTATGAAAGAAAGAGTGCCTAGCTTGCCTCCGCGTGCTTTACTGTACCGTTTACGGCAGTTAAAACTTGTTTCTTTAAGGTGGGCTTTCAAACGTTCTTTTTGATTTTCCTTTTCATATTTCTGGTGCCTTTTTTTTTGCTTGTCATCTACTGGCGCTAAGCCGTAATTCACCACCGTCTTTTTTCTTCTGCCTCTTTAGCATACCCAGTTACTGTTTAAGTTCCTTGCATTCCCAATTTACAACTTTCTGCATGCGTGATGGAGATGGAAAACATGCAAGAGTTTTTCTTACGGCGTCTTTCACGTTTTTTTTTTTTTTGATCGGAGGAGATTGTAAATGGGAGAGGGAGAAAGAGAGAGGGAAAGGGATCTAACGTGCTTTACGTTTTATTCTAAAGCGCCACTTTTACGAAGTAACTTTTTTGTCATTAGTCAGCAACTACTGCTGCTTTTTTTTTTTATTGCACACGAGTGGCCTTTCATGTCCCTTGCTAGGTAATTGATGATGAAATAATGTGGGAGGGACTAAAAGAGAAAAGGTGCTGTGCAACAGGACTGCGGCAACCTTGAATTGTAGCGCATTTGGCTCAGCTGCTGAAGTCATCAAACCCGTGGCTCTGAAGTGCTTTGCCTCTCTTGTCGGTCCAAGCTCCATACATCTATGGGGCACTGTATAGTGCTCATGGCACAGACCGCCCAATTAAAGCGGTAAAAAAAAAAGAACATTTTCTTCCTCTTCCAGCTTTTGTTTAGTTTACTCCTTATGGTTATTCGACCCGTTTTTTTTCTTCTTCCTTTTCGCTGGCTTTTCTTGTTCTCCAATTCACCGCATGCAGTTTCAAAAAGAAAAAAAAAAGCACCTGTAATTAACATTCAAGTTAATGGCCTCTAACGACGTAGCGGCCATAAGCAAATGAGTACGTTACCAGATGCGGTTAACACGCCTCCTGGCGCGTCGCCACCACCGCCGTCGAGGCTTTCTTCGCAGCAGGATTTGCCAGATGCGATGCTGGATGCGAGGTGCCACTCCGATTCAGCAGTCTCCTCTATTCGACCTGATCCATTTTGTCCCTCTTCGTCTTCTTCACCGCCTGTTTTGTCGGCTTCGCTTGACACAGCGGTCAACATAGTGACAACTTCACTGCTTCATGAGTGCGCGCCGCTACCTGTTGTAGAGAGTAACTTGTCAACTTCTGCAGAGGCGAAGAGGGAAGAGGACACGAACAAATTGACTCAGCATTCAAACGAGACGGTACCGAGGTCTTCTCCTGTCATCGAGAGAGCAGGCAGCGGGAAAACAGAAGAGGGCTTTGCCGTGACGCAACTGCGGCGAAACACGCGGAGTGAGTCGCCGTGCACTCCGTTCGACGAAGAAAATGGCTCGCTACCCACAACGCTGCTCTCCGCTACACCTGCCTTTTGGTTCAACGGGCAAGTGATGCGCGTGGAGACGGTGGCACATAGCGACGAGGACGAAACGGGTGCGGCTGAGAGAGAGGAAACACGTGTGCGTGTCACAACGCCCATGCACTGCGCATGGGCGAGGCTGGATTGCTTTCGATTGCCCTGCCGTTTCAGTGATGTGGAGGGCGAGAGTTCGAGTTCTGGAGGTTGCCCTTCACGCTTCCTGAATTGCTATTGCTCTGGGGTCGATGGTGCGGTGCCGCGGCGTCAATCAGATAAGGACGCGAGTGTGCCTTCCATTGCGCGACATGAAGGAGAAGCTCTGCAGTGGCGGTTGACCATTGAAGGTGTGGTGGCTGCCCACATCTGCGCAGATGCGCAGCGGCGACTCTTCCGCTGGCGAAACTCGGCTAGCGAAGCTGACGCTGATGAAGGGCGCTTAACGGAAACGCCTCTGCGTCAAGTGGTAGGCAACGGAGAAGAGCGCGATGCCTTGCTGCAGTGGTGGTCTGTGCATCATTGAGAGAGAGGATGAGAAGCAGAAGTCATTTTTTTTTCTGTGCAACTGCGTCGATAAAAAACCAGCGCATGTGGCTGATCTGGGTCTTTGCAAGAATCCAGTGCGGTAGTAAAGGCTCTTTTTTTCTTTTTATTTTCGGCGTTGCTCTGCGAATCACGCTAACAAAACCTAAAAAAAGAGAAAATAACCACCAGCTTGTGACTCCACAGATATGCTTTTACATGCAAGGTTTGCTTTTCTATTGTCTTTCTGAACTCAGCATGAACTCGATTTCTTTCATATAAGTGTGCTCCGCACAAAACATGATCAATAAGCCCATAGCTTCTCTTGTAAAGTGGTTTTTCTCTGCCTTTTTCCTCTCTCATTTTCCTATGGTCGTTATTTTTCATACTGACAGAAGTGATTTACAGAAGTACTCACCGCCAGCCAATCACCAAACGTCATAGCTTCTTGTCGTCTTCTCCACTCCGTTATTCCAGTAGTTTCTTTCGAGAGTGATTGTACAATCACAATTTGGCTTCTCTTCCTCATTCTTTTTTTTTTTTTCAGTATTGTATACACATTTTTTAAAAGGAAAACGAAAGAAAAGGCAGCAAGAAACAAAAGAAAACACTTCTGCCTCTTCTTCCTTTTAGAGACTGCTTTTTTTATTGACCCACGCCGTCCCAGTTTGCCAATTGGCAGAGCAAAAGTGCTTTTTTTTTGTGGAAAAAAGAGTGAAGGGGGTGCTTTCACGGTAGGCTCGGAAAAAGTACTTCGGTTTTTTCTTGATTTGCGGTGCATCCCTTTTCGACACGTGTGTTTAAGAAGCGCAAACGTGCAAACAGAGAGACAAAAATAACGGTTGTGTTTTTACTTTGTTTTATATTCTGTTCTTTGGCTGCTTTTTCTTTTCGCCATCGTATTTCTCTCTCTTTGTCTTATATCCCCTTTCTTGCAGTGCTATTTCTACCACTGTTACTTTCCTTTTTTTTGTCCTTTTCAACGCGGTATCTCTGCGTGTGCTTGTGTGTGTGCGTGTGAAACCCTCTCGAAGTGCATCGACGACGTCGCTAGGCGTCTTTTTGTGCGTTGAGGCAGCGCTCTGTACCTCTTCTCTTTGCTGTAGCGACAGAGCCAGATTGAAAGTTGAAAGCACTACAGCGGTTTCTCTTTGCTAGTTCGTAGCCCTTTTTTTCCTTTTCACGCTTTTTTCTTTTCTTTTTGTCCTTTTAGCATCTTTACATTCCGCGTGCGTGTCTTTTTCTTTTCTGTTTTTCTCCAAGTTGCTTTAAGAAGAAGCCTCTTTTTTTCTCCTCCTCTTTCCAAAAAGACTGGCTTTTGTCTTGAGCTTACTGAAGGTGTACCCTGCTTCTCTGCTTTAACATCTTACTTTCCCTCATCATCGCTTTCAGCGTCGTTTTTATTTGTTTATTTGTCTTTTTCCTTTATTATTATTTTCTTTATCAGGTGCGAACGGCTTTCTGGTTTCTCTTTTGTCAACGGTGCTTTCTTCTCTTTTTTGTTATTTGTTTATTTGTTTTGTCGTCAAGCGGCTCAGAAGCAACCTGCCTTGCAAGTACTTCTCTACGCACCTTCTTGCGTTCATCTTCACTAAATGGATTGAAAGAAACAGAAGCGAAAAGTAACCAATGCCGCTGACGACATCCTACGACGCAGGCGGCGAGTCGCCACAGGGTCCGGCTGTGGCAGCCTCTCCTGCACGCAGTGACGCCGCCGCAGCAGCGAGAAGGAGCGACCGCACCACTACCACAACGACCACTTCGCTCTCTGCCTCCCCGCCAGTGGAGGCGTTGGAGTCGCCGGAGACGACACACACCCCGGCGGCGAGACGAGATCGACGAACCCACAATCCGCCATCGCCACGGCGGTCCACGTCCTCTCCGGCCCCGCCGCCGCACATCCCCGCTACCGCACGGTGCAGCTCCCATACCGGGAGCGAAATGGGCACTCCAAATGACAGCGATTCACCCAAGTCGAAGAAAACGGTGTCACGAGGCCGAGGCCGCCGCGACGAGCGGGCATTTTCCAACGGGCGTGACGTGTTCAGCGGGCGAGGCACGGCGAAGGCGACACCGGGCAGCGGCTGCGCCTCTGCCACGCTGCCCGAAAAGAAGGTCGCCGCGAGAAAAACGGCAAAGCCGGTGACGCGAACGATGGGCGCGCTGCGGCAAAAGGACAAGGAAGAATCCGCGGTGGGAGGCAGCATTCGTGCGAGGACGTCTCACCGCGACAGTGGAGGCAACGCAAAGACACCTGTCTCCACTCCGCCCTCGACTCCGCCGTCCGCTGCGGCTGCAGCCAGTGGCACGGGCAGCGGGCGACCTTCCGCCAGCAGCAACGCGTCCGTCACGACCTCCGCGAGGGCCACCGCACCGCCATCTGCGCGCACGTCCGCCGTCGTTGAAGCCTTCCTGCTAGGCATGCAAAACTGTCTCAGCAAGCAGGAGCTGTTCTTCCAGCGGCTGAACGCGAAGCTATCGCAAATCGACGGCAGGTCACCCAACACAAGCTCCCTCTTGCGCAGCAGCGTCTCGGTAAACGGCGACGGCCGAAAGGTAGAGCCGCAGCAGCCGAGACAGCCCAGCCCCTCCCCGACAAACGCTATGAGCAGCGATTACGAGGCGGAGGCGGTGTCGCTGCGGTATTCCGTCGGAACGCCAACGGAGACCCCGCTTGGACCCACCACCGCCACCTCCGCCGCTGTGGACGAGAGCCGCGGACCTGCCACGTCCTCGCCGCACATCTCCCACGACGCCATCAGCATTGCGAGCCGGTCACTGCCGCCTGATATGGAACGGATGCCGTCCTTCGACGCACAGGCGCAGACGCTGCCTTCTCCCCACACACCCTCTTGCTCTGTCGTAGTCGTGCACCCGGCCCTCGTCCGGGGAGCCGTTACCGCACCACCAAGGACGTTCCTCCGTGCCGCGGAGGACGCGGTCTCACCAGCACCACCGGCGCCGGTGGCGACCTCCCTCGTCACTTCCCCCAACTACCTTCGCTTAGACAACATCGAGGCCACAACGTCCACCTCCGCCACCCCCTCAACCCTCTCGGAGCAGCTTGGTGTGCTGTCATCGTCGGCCTCCAGCACACCGCCGTCATTGGCACAGCACTGGCCGGTCCCGGGCGGTCCAACGCCCACCGCCCCAGCTACCGACGCACCGTCGCTTTTGATTGCCGGGGCTGCCTACACCTACACCCCACCCGCGTCCTTCACACTGGATGTTAGTGTTTGCGAGGAGGAGAAACGGGAAGGGAGGGCGAAGAGCAACGACAAGCGTTCTGCTCACGACACCGCATCCACAGTCCCAGCAAGACGTTCGTCGGCGGTGCAGTGGGAGGGCGGCTTTACGGTGGACTCAGCCGCGCCACCCCCTGCCAGCGCCTTCAACTTCTCCTGCGGGGCTGCTAGCGCAGGCGGCCGCTATCCCTTCTTTTCCGACAACGTCACGCCGCCAACCTCGTCGTCAGATCCGTCGCCGCTACCGATCCTGTCCAACATCCGTCGTAGCCCCAGCGGTGGGCTGCTGACCATACCCGCAGCTGGAGGAGCTACTGTTGGGGGCGTCTCTTCGCCTGGCAACGCAGCGGGCAATAACAGCTTCCGTCTCACCACTGTGTCCAACGCAATGAGCTTGTTGACGAGCACCGACAGCGTCACCCTCTCTCCCCTCTCGCGACCCGCGTCGGCCTGGGGTGGCAGTCCCACGACGTACAGCATGCTCAGCAGCAGTCCCGGCCAGCTGTCCCGCTCTTTCCAACATCCGCAGCAACAGTACGGGGGGATAAACAACAGCTTCAACTCAGCGCCCGCCGGGGGCACCCCGGGCAGCACACGATCGCCCTCCGGCGCCGCGGGACGTAGCAACTCTAGCGGCAGCCCGCGCCAGCTGAGCGCCGCCGCCGCCGCCTCCACCCCCGTCGCCACGTCGAGCCCCTACAGTCCCGCCCTTTTCAACTTCGCCAGCCCGCCCAGCGCCGCCGCCATGTTGTCCAACGAGTCGACCTTCGCCTACGATGGGGTGCGATCACCGCAGCTGCAGACGAACGTGTTGTCCTCCTCCTCCTCCGTGCTGTCGGGTCGCAACGCGGCGACTGCTACGGGTAGTGGCAGCGAACTGCCGGTGCCCTCGCACATGTGTCGGCTTGCAGGCGACGTCATTTCCCCCCTCTCCGCCTCTTCCTCTTCGCCCTCCTCCACACAAACAACGACGTCACGGCGGGCGAGTGCTGTGCTGGGCCGCAACGCGACAAAAGTAGCCGCCTCGGACAGTCTCTCCCACTACAACAACCTCAGCTTTGTCTCGGTCAACTCGCTGGATGAGGAGTCGCGGGCCTCGCTGAGTGGACAGATGGCGCAGCATTCCACGCTGAGCCACAACACCTCGCGGGTGGATCAGTCGCCACAGATGCTGCAGTGCTTCTCGGAGCGGAAGACGGAGGAGGGCGACAACGACGACCTCGTGGACGGGTCGAACTTCGTGGCGGTGTCGAAGCAGTCCCTTGTCTCGGGTCCGTGCAGCACCAGTGGCGCCAAAGGGACAGCAGTGGCAGCACCGCCGACGCACCGTGAACTCACCCTGTCCGCCTCGCCCTCGATAGAGCGGATCGGCTGCGAAGACACGGAGCCACCACCACACGTGCAGGAGACGGAGGGAATCGAGCAGCGCAACGTAGTGGTAGAGCTGCCTCGGCGTCGAGACGCGAGCGACCAGCACGACGAGGAGAGCTATGCGACGGCGGAATCGTGCGAAGCAGAAGAGGAGAGGGGAGAAAAAGAGGACGAGGAGGCTGCCGTTTCAACGAGCACGGCGGCCATCTTCAATCCCTTCGCGATCCCGCCGCCGCCGCCGTCGCTGTCGGAGCTGCACGCACACCAGCAGCGGCGGCGGTTGAGCGCAGCACCGGTGCCGACGATGCGCCGTCCACCGATGGCGCCCTCGCGACCCGGCAACGCTGCAGATAACGCTGCGAACACCCTTAACAAACCAACGTTGTCGAGTGACGACGCAGCGGCCGCGGCTACCTCGGAGAATGCCGAGGTGCGTCGCAACACTAACAACACCAGCAGCGGGTGCAGCGCGGGTGATGATCGAGCAGCCCAGCAAGAACAGTGGCTCTTCTTTGAGCGGCAGCATGAGCAGACCCACCTGCCGGCCTGCTGGCGGGACAGCGAGGTCGTCGTGGTCGACCACGTCGAGGAGGAAGATCGCGAGCGGGACGAGGAAGCCGCGGTGCAGCTGCGACTGCTGGAGGCAGAGTTAATGGGCAGCTGGCAGGCCACCCCGTCGGGCAGTGAGATAGAAGACTCCCAGCCCCGCGAGGAGGACGTGACGACGGCAACGACGGAGAGCCAGCGGCGGCGCGGCAGTCGTCGCCACAGCTACCCCGGCAGCTTGAGCTTATCGGGTGACCGCGATCTACTCTTGTACAACGGGTCTGCAGTGGAGGCCACCGGTGATGCAGCAGAGAACAACAGCAACAAGAACAACAGCGGCGACATTGGCAGTGATGGCGATGAGCGGGAGTGGTACGACGAGGGCGACGTGGAGGGCAGCTACCAGGCGCGGCTGGCACAGTATGGGCGAATGGTGCTGCTGCAGCGCCGCCGCAGCCTGCACGCGCCACGGTATCGCAGTCAAACAACAACCGCCAACAGCAGTAACAACGGTGTCGGTGCGGGGCGGAGCACCAGTCCAGGCGAGCACGTCAGCCAACACCAACACCAACACCAACACCACCCTCCAGAAAGAGAAGCGGAGGAAGAGGAAGCAGTTGCCAAGAAGGGATGTGAAACTTCTACAGCGAGGAAAGCGAAGGAGGGTCGTCCGCCGAGCTCGCCGTCCGCCGCGTCCTCGCCGGAATTGCAAGAGTCTCATCGACTATTCCGGAGAGGTCACTCGGCCCCTGCAGTGGTGTCAGATAGCGGGTCGGCAGACTGGGAGAGCTTGCGTGCCCGCTTCGACGAACTCGTGACCATTCAGCAGCGCGTGCATGGGGCTGAGAGGGATGACAATAACACCAGCAGCACTGGTGGCGATGAGGGTGTGGCAGGTGCTGCCACTTTATCAGGCAACGACCACTGCGGTGCTGCCACGGAGGGCAGCGGCTGGCAAGCGAACTATAGAGAGGGCGACTATCAGCGTTCGAGCAGCGAGCAGCAGCATCTGCGGTCCCGCCGTTATCGCAGCCGCAGTTTTGGTCAGCGTGAGCCTGGCGGGTCCACCTCTGCCGCCGTCGTAGCAAACATGTTGACCGCTGAAGATGCATCCGATGCAGAGAACGAGGAGGGCGACGGCGTGGCACGCAGCCTGCCCGCAGCGTTGCACACCGACATCTCCAGCAACGCAGACCACAGCCACAACGATGACAGCGGCACTACTGGTACTGCCACCCTCGCTGAAAACAGTCAGCGACGCACGCTAGCCTATCAAGACGACATACAACGTGATGAGGAGGCGGTGCGAGCGGTGGAGGCGGAGGCGAAGGAAGACATGCGGGCCGCCGCCGCAGTACCTGCATCTGCGCAAATACCAGCGATTGAAGGCGTCGGCGCTGATGGCAAGATGGGGAGGAGGACCGAACAGGAGAAGGCACCGCCGTCGCCTACGTCCCCTGCGTTGACATTGAATTCTCCCAGCAGCACGGCAGGCACAGAGGCAACCAGCAGCGGCAGGTGCGACGCGATGGAGCGCTCTCACTCTGCCCCGCCGCTGAGCATCCACGTCACCACGAAGGCACAGGCGACTGACAGCGGCTCCACACCCGACCGCCAACACCGCAGCGGCGTCACCGCCGTCCACAAGGACCCACCGGCGTTTCTCGCAAGCTCGCAGCCGACTTTCACGGTAGACGCCAGCCACGCCACGGGTCGCCTCGCAGCCGTATCATCGGCAACAGCACCGGCAGCTACGGTAGTTCCAACTCTCGATCTCGCCCATTTTCGAACGGCGGAGGATGAAGGTGAGGAGGCGGAGGACGGAGCAGCAGAGATGGAGAGTGTCACGACGTCTGCGGTGACAGTAACGAGCGGCGACAGCAACGAAGACGCGGTGCGCCGTGCAGCTTCTGTACCTGCAGAGGACGAACCTTCGGACGAGATGGCGGCGCCGCCGTCTCGTACCCCGCGCCTGCGCTTCACCCACACGCCTCGTGGGACAACACACCCCAATGCTCTTGGGAGGGTGCACCGTGTCGTCATACTGCGCAGCGCATCTGCCAAGACGATGCCGATGAATTCTGCTGCTGCTGTGGCTGCGGCTGAGCGTAGCACTGACAAGAAAGAAAGAGGAGTCACCACCAGCGTTGTGACGAAAGGCGAGGCGCCAAAGAAGAAGACGACGGTGACGATGGTTATGCGTCCACAGGTGAAGAAGGTACGCTCAGGACTGGCAGGTAAGAGTGCCGCTACTGCGAAAGCCACCGTAAAGAGGAAGAAGGCGGGGGGTCGCACTGCGGCTGGGCTGGCCTCGGGTTCCCCCAAAGCCGCCTCCTCCTCGTCTGCAGAGGTCGCATCAAGTGTTCACGGGGGTGCTGTCACTGCCGCTGACAGCGTCGAAGACGAGGCGCGCGCGAGTTTGACCACCTCACCTTCCCAGGTGGAGGAGCCCGCAGAGTCCACCACTTCCGGCCGCCTGGTGAATCACCACGACGCGATGGACGGCGGTGAAGTTGTAGAGCCGACGCCGCTGGGGGCGTCTACCGTCTCGCGTGCGTGCCTCACCACCTCCCCCAGCTCCTTCTCCGCCAGCACCGGCGCCACTGCCACGGCGTCTGCTGTAAAGGAGAACAGCAGGGCACCGCCTGCTGCTGCTGCCGCTGCCGCAACGACCTCGCCGGCCCTTGACTTTATACCAAAAGCAGAGAAAAAACCGAAGAAAATCACCAACGCAGCCGCAGCCGCGACGGCGACGTCGGCTGCGCGACGGAAGTCTGCTGACGCAGACAACGAGGTGCGCAGCAGCCTTCTCCCGCGCAGAGACAGTGGCCCGCACAAGTCTGCTGCACGTGCATCACACACAGCGTCCGCACCCGTGATAGCAACGACTGCGGGCGAAGGTGAGGTAAGGCGTGCCATTGACAGTGGCGCCACCGGCGGTGCTGCGCCGGAGTCCGCCCCTGCAACCACGTCCGAGTCACGCGCACTGCTTCGACGCCTGGCGCAGTGCAAAGACCGCACTCGTGCGATGGAGGAGAGGCTGCGCCTCAACAGCGGCAACTTCACCAGTGTCAGCGCAGCTTTGCTGACAACGGTGCCCGCCACGGCCGATGGCGACGACGGGCCTGTCGTTGACTCTGTCGCCTCTACCCCTGTGCGCTCTGCATTGAGGAGCCAAACGTACCACGACACGGCCCTCTCACCGCCGCCGCTTGAGTTGGGGGACGCTGCAGGCAACGCTATCGACTCTGCTGCTGAAGCAACCGTGACCTCTTCCGTCACCGCCCCTCTTGCAGTGCCAGAGGACACGAACGCAACTCCTGCGGGTGCTGCCATGAGCAGTGGAGGCAGCCACCCTCACTCGAATCAGCGGCACGTCAGCGTGGTGGAGCCGACCGAGGGACCGTCCGCCCCTTTCGCTCCAGGGCCGCACCCAGCACCCGGTGCCAGCGGAAAGTTGAACACGCGACGGCGCCTTTTCGACGTCCGTGCACGGTCGACGTCAAGCAAGGCGAACTCGTCAACGTCGTCTGCAACCTCCATAGCCGCGCCAGCATCGGGAGCGGCGGGGACGGTGTACAAGCGCTCGCAGAGCACTGGCCGCAGTTCTTCCTCCGCGGTCGCCGCCATCACGACTGCCGCAACGGCCGCTACGCCGACAAACTCCGCCTCAGCTACCGCCACCTCCGCCACAGCGACCACCGCAGCAGCAACAGCGGCCGGCGGCAGCAGCAGCCACAGTCACGGCAATACCACGCATGTCTACAAGCGTGGGGACAGCTCACGGCCACTACACCTGCACGCCACCTCACCACTGCCCGCAGCGGCAGCGCTGTCGTCGTCCACCGCCGCGACAGCAGTCACGGCTGCTGTGCAGGGCCGTCGCCGGCACACGGTTGGTGATGCGCCGTTTTCGGCCTTGTCAGAGCGGCGCCTTCGTCCAACGCGAATGCCGATCAAGAGCTGATCTGCCCACCTTGACCCGCAGACGTCAAGCTCGACGCGCAAGAACTTTCTCTCCGCTTGACCCCCCCCCCTTTTTTTCCCTTTTTTTTGCTGTTTTACTTGTGCGACTTGCTTTCCTGCCATCCTCTCTTGTATTTAGAAGCCGCTATATAAACACTGGCATTGCTATTGTTATTATTGTTGTTTCACTTTTTTGCTGTTGTTTAGAGTTGAGAGGGCCCGTTGCCCTTTCTACGCGAATGTACCAATACACATTGCTTTATTCTGTTTTATTCTGAGTTTCCAGTTTTCAGTTTGCTTTTGCTTTATTCAATCAGGCTCTTTCTCTTCTCTCTCCTTTTTTTTTTTTTTACATATGTGTTCACGACTATGTCTAATTTTGTAGTTTCTCTTCTTTTTCTCTTTTCCGTTTTTTTTTTCTGAGGTTGATCTCTCTGTGGGGAGCATTGAAAAACAAAGACAAAAAAGAGGTAGAAAGAGAGACTCAATCAACATGACCTTTTCGACTTGACTTCGCAAGTTCTTTTGCGCTTACAACCATGGTCGTTTGCATCGGCGAGACTAGAGCACACTTCTTTTTTTTTCTTTTCACTTTACACACAGAAGATCCGCACGCGCTTTCGTGAGTTTCTGCCTCCACTGATTCTTGTAAAGTCTGCCAATTTCAGGCAAACTTTAGAGGTTTCATGTGAGTCAAGGACACGCAATCCGCGCTGTGTCCTTACGCTATGTCCCTCTTCTTCAAGCTATCCGCTTTTTTTTTTTTTCCAACAATCGCCTCCTTTTTTTTTTCCTTCATGACGCTGCGACCGCAACTATCAGCTTCAGAGCTGCCCTTTTTCGAAGCTTTATCTCTGTTTCTATACACAAGATAGTGAAAAAAAAAAAAAAGACCACCCTCATTTTTTGCAACAATGGCGGCTCTGTTCATACGCGTTGCGGCCACGCGCTCTGCAGCGCTGATGGGCCGCCTTTCACCCGCCCGTCCCCTGACCTCCATCTTTGTCATCACCTGCTCCTGCTCTCCATCCACCATTAAAGCTACCGCCTTCCAACAGCGTCGTGCGTCATGCACGCAACCAGCACCAACTGTTTGCGTGCTTGGCCAGCAGAGGTGGAACGCGGTTGCCAAAAAGCGGCAGCCGAACCTGCTGTCCTCTCCCCTTTTCACGCAGAAGGCGTATCTCTTCACGAACGCGAAAAAGTCGTTTGCGCGCGGCACTGAAGAGGAGCTGAAGGCGCGCGAGGAGGCCGAGAAGAAGGCTTCACACGAGTTTCTGGCGCGGAAAGTTGATGGGGACGGCCGCAACGCTCCACGCGCGCGTGATGTGGAGTCTCAGCTGCCGACAAAGAAGCAGCTGAACGAGGAACTGCCCTCCGCTGCGGAGTTGGAGAAGGCCTTGAAGGAAGGCAAGATCGATATGTTTGTGACGAAGCCAGAGAAAGATGACGATTGAGTTAGGGAAGGGGAGAGAATTTCCTTTTTTGAGGCATGATATGCACACAAGACCACAGACCTCGCTTCCCTTCTTTTTTTTCACGCAGTTTTTTTTTGTTGTTGTGGTACGCTGCTTTACTTTTCTCTTTTTTCCCATGATAATACGCTTCTTGTCTATTATAGTGTTTTACGTACCACCTACCCACACTTGATATGGCCCACTGAGCTCGTCTTTGCTGATTGCCTCACCTACAACTTTTTCCCCCTTTTTCTCTCGATATTTTTTTTTACTCATCAACAGAATAAGTCATTCGAACATACAGTTTTTAACACGGCCTACTGTGCTACTGCCGGCTGCGGAAGCAGCGCAGATCTTATACGACGTTCTTTTTACACTTGCGCGGAGCTTCTTTCATGTACTGACGTGCCGCCGGAACAGGTTACTCGTCAATGTTCTGTATTGCGCCAAACTACCGAAAAAATCGTTCTCTTTTTCCTCACTTCTTCCCGCGTCTGTGTATTCATGCATGTCTATCTGTGTCACGTGCTCACTCCAGCAAGCGTTGAGGGCGCTTTTCCGCTCTTTACGAGAACTCCCTTATCGTACACGCATATATACAACGTTTTTTTTTTTTTTAGGTTTATCAACTGTCACACACGTGCGAACGTGTGCACCATCGCACGACACCATTTATGTTTTTGTGCACCTCAAAACAACACTGAAGGCAGTTTTCCTCTTTTTTTTTTTTATGTCTTGCTTTCTTTTTTTTCCTTGTTGCTACTGTCGCTAACCCAGTTTTTTGTTATACACTCAAAAAAAAAAAAAAAACTCAGAGCTGTTTTCTCTCAAAAAAGAAAATACACACAGAGGCACGTTTACACACGGCACACGGAGAGAAAAGAAGGGCCAACGCCATGCGCCGCTCTCGACTCTCCGCCACCGCTGCCCCCCACCCGCTGCATGTCTTGTGCGCATGTGACGCCTTCAAAGGCACGCTGCCATCTGACAAGGTGGGGGAGGCCGTGGAGGCCGGCTACCGGCGAGTTTGGAAGAAACTGCACGATGTAAAAGAGGAAGGCAGAGACGCGCTGAAAGCCCGCACCCTTCCGCCTGTGACCACGCCCCCACAACACCATACACAGGTGGAGGACGCTGCGCTGCCCCCTATCGCTGCGGAGGCGTTGGCGGAAACTCTTTTTATGCATCTGGAGGATTGCAGCCACCGCCGTGACCAGCTTCTTGTGGGCGACAACCAACCACAGCCACCTTCAGCAGAAGAGCTGCACACGCCCTCTGTGAATACAAAAACGGTCTCATCCGCGACTACGGTGATGAGGATTGCGGCTGACTTCTCACACACGCCGATGAGCGACGGCGGAGCAGGACTGCTGGACAGCGTTACCTTTGCTACGTCCCTTGAGAAGGAGAAGCAAAAGCAGAAGACTACGTCAGAGGGTGGACACAAGACTGGATCAGCAGCAGCAGCAGCAGCGGCAAATGCGACCTCCGCCTCTGCCACGACGAACGCAGCGGCAGCCGGTGGCGCTGCCGCAGCCACCTTTCACGCCCCGCCAGTCCCGTCGGAGGCGCTGCATCTTCAGCGGGTCTACGTCCCGTCCACGACAACCATCACCGGCCCTCTCGGCAGCCCTATCCCCCACGTCGATGAGTCCACTACTGCTGCGGATGACTCCGCCGCGTCGGTCGGGCCGGGTGCTGTTTCGTTTGCCTGTGATGTTGCACGACGTGTGCTGGTGGTGGAGATGGCGGAGGCGGCGGGGCTGCCGCGTATCGCGCGGCCGCACGATCGCAACCCGACACGCACGACGAGCTACGGCGTGGGCGAGCTGATTCGATACGCACTGCATTTTATGGGGGAGGAATTGCGGAAGGCGACGGCGGAGGAGGAAAAAGGAAAGGAGGAGAGCGGGGCATCCGCACATAGCGGCAGTGAAAAAGCGAACCATAACGTGGACCCGCCGAGTGCACAAGAAAAAAGGAGGAAAAACGACGTGCGTCTTTTTTTAGGGATCGGCGGCAGCTCTACGAACGACGGTGGGCTCGGCGCGCTGCAGGCACTCGGACTTGAGATCTTCGTGCAGCCGACAGCGTCGTCGTCGACTTCGATGTCTGCGGAGACGGACGGTGTGCTGCTGGACCAGCCGTTTTGTGGTGCGGATCTCGGCCGCCTGACCCACGTGCGCATCAGCGAAGCGATGCAGCGACTGTTTCCGTACCTGGCGGGCAACTCATCAGCCTTGCCCGCTGACGACGACAACAGCGAGACGGCGTTGTTTATAGCGGAGGTGTGCCTGATCTGCGACGTGGATAACCCACTCGTCGGCCCGCGCGGCGCCACCTACACGTTCGGGCCACAGAAGTGTGCGCCACCGCAGGCACCAGCGCCGGCTTCTCACTCTTCATCCAGGGCAAGTAAAAGCGCCGCCGCCGGTGATGATGATGACGCTGCCGTCGGGGCCATCACCTCTGCAGAGCAGAAGGCGCTATTAGACTCGCTGGAGGCCGGCATGCGACATGCGGCCACACGGGTGGTGGCCAGCACGTGGCAGCAGCTCGTGCCTCGGCCTGCATGGCCGGGGGTACGCCCGTCGACCGCGGCGGCGGCTCGGTCGAACGCGCAGCCACAAGAAGAGGAAGAGCGCGAGACGGAGGAAGCTGTACAGGCGGATGTGCTGTATAGCCCCGGCGGCGGTGGTGCTGGCGGCATGAGCGGCTTCTTCCGCTACCTTCTGAAGGCGAGTTACGTGCCCGGGGCTGACGTGGTGGGTGGGTTGCTGGGTCTCTACGAGACACCGCACGTAGCACACCTGCTGGGGAGTGACGGGGAGGATCCCACGCGGACCTCAACTGCTGCGAGCGCTGCATCCGCTCTGCAGCGCGAGGGTATGTTGACGCTGGATAGCCCAGCCGTGAAGCAGCCGTGCGGGTGCCTCTTTCACGCGTGCGACGTGGTCGTCTCTGGGGAGGGCTCCTTCGATGATCAGACCATCTCATCTCACAAGACGGTGGGCCGTCTTCTTGAAATGTGCACCGCGGCCAATGCGTATCGGCTGTGGCGACACTACTGCGAGGAAACTCCTCGACATACAAAACATGAGGAAAACAACAAAGAAGCCAGACGCAACGATGCTCGTTCCGTGGATCCGTCTCAGAGACAGCAAGTCCAACCCCAGCATCACCAGCATCATCCCCCTGGTGCTGCTTTTCCCAAATACCGTTGTGCTTCACCAGACAAAGGTTGCCGCACGATTCAAGAGTTCATCGTCGTGTGTGGTCGAACCAACTTTGAAGATTACGCCACATGCCAGTCAGATGTGATAAAGTCGTTGTGTCGCACCCTCTCCCTACCGCCGTCGAACTCCAACGCGACGGGTACAAACACAGTCAAAACCAGGGACGAGAGGGGGGAGGCAGCAACGGAGAGTAGCGAGCACCGCTGCGACGCAGACGTTGTGCGGGTAAACCTGTACCTCAAGGAGTTGCAAAGATCTGCTTCGTTTCTCCAGCACTGCGGCGGCCATCGCCCCACCGGCGGTGGCAACGACATCGCATCTATTCTAAAACGGTGCTGCGTGCCGCGGGTGACGGTACTGCCGCTCACGCCGACGCTCTTCTCGTTCACCGACGCCACGCAGCGGCCCTACGCGTGTGTGGTCTCCGCGGTGGCCGACTTGCTGGAGGACTCTGCGCGGCGCATTGCAAGGGCAGATGCAGAAGCAGAAGTGCCAGCGAAGAAGGAGGTCTGCTAGCTCAGCTGCATTCTTGTTTTTTTATGTGTGTGTGTGTATGCGTTAAGGGGAGGGAAGGCTCCATTTCACTGCCTGCTTTAGCTCGTTTTCTTTTCAATATAGCGGGAAAAAGAGAGGGAGAAGAAAAAAAAAAAAGGAACTTTGCTGCGTCGTTGCGTTTCAAATTCAGCGTCACGGCGCACATTGAACGGTTTGAGGTGCGCGTGCTTTTCCTTCTTTTTTTTTTTTGTTTCTCCGCAACTTTAGAGTGCATAATCAGCTTTCAGTGGAGGTCACTGTTCTCAATAGACGGCATCCACGTGTATTAGCAAAAACGACCTGGTTATCTTTCCACGTGCATCCAAGTGGGTTGCCTCTATCAAGCTCAGTCTTTTTCTCATGTTATTGTTGTCTCACTTGTACATGTACGTAGACGTCTTCTAGAAAGAAAAAAAAAAAAGTAAGTCGATGTTTCGCTGCGCGCAACGGTTCTTCGCGACGAACGCATGTACTCCCTCATCTGGTGGCGGTGCGTTCGCCATACAGACGCTAAGAGAACGGCGGATCGACGTTCGTTTCCCTGTAGGGCTGCACCCATCCTCTTTTCAGAAACAGCACAGCGTGACACCTCAAGCGAAACAACGACAACAGCAGCGACGACGAACATGCTCCACTCTAAAACAGAGCAACACCACAGGAAGAGGATGGCGACAGGCCGCAAACAGGAAAAAACACAGAGATGCTGAGGGTTTTCAAAAGATGCACTTTTCAACGAAGCTCATGCCGCCAGGCGAAGAGGTGAAGGCGGAGGAGGTGACGGTGACCAGCACGACATTGTTCGGGGAGCTGAAGCGACTCTTTCCATGGAGTACAAACTATCGAGTATGGCGGCAGAATTTGGCAGAGGGTAAAGACGACGCAGCGCACAGTTGTGCAGCGGAAGAGCCGACATCTGCACTTGAAGTGAGTGGTAATGGCGGTGGTGGTGGTGAGGGTGATTGCTCTTCCTGCGGCGCGAAATTCGGCACGGGCGATTCTGGTTCTTTAGAGGTTTCTGGCGACCGGCAAAACCTCTCGCGTGTTCTGTCTTCGTCAGGTGAAATAACAGCATGGAAAGCAAGCAAGTCAGATCATAGTTCGCACACACATGCACCTCACGCCTTTCCAAGAGCGGGCGCGACTTCTCAGAGAACCTTCACGGCCGGATATGACTGGCGTCGGCTCTTCCTTGTCCGGTACGAGCCGTCATCCACAGTTGAGCCGTCTGCTGTAGCGAGCAATGCAGTGCAACACACTTTGACGCTCAACGAGGAGGAAAGCGAACACCCACCACAAGATGCCAAGTGTGCCGTTGAGAAAGGCTCAGCTTTTTCCGAGGCGCCGACATGCGCTTTGACAGACGAAGGCCGGGCCGTGCAGCTGTGGATGCGACTGGCGCTGTCGTCGGGCTTGGAGAACTCAAGCGCTTTTTGCTGGACGCAGCCGGCCACGTACACGCTGTACTACTGTCCCAGTTGCTGTTCACCAGCAGTAAGGACTGACCCGCCCAGCCTTTCTTGCGCAAACCCTCTCTCTGCGAAAGCACGCGTGAAAAGCGGGGATCGCGATGCGCCCGCTGAGAAGAAGACGCTTGACGAGAATCGACGTCACTCTGCAGAAACGGCAATGTGGCGACACAGCCTCAGTCGTGTAGGCATGTTTCATGCTATACCGGGTCTTCCGCAGCCCGTCCCCATCACACTGCCCGCCACGCAGCTATGGGACTCCGTGTACGGTGCTCAGTTGTTTGTTCGACAACACCAAGGTCTGCGCGAAGGTGTGTTGGAGGCGATGGACGCTGAGGTGCACGAAGCCTCCACTTCTGCCTTTTTAAGCGGCTCGGTCTGCTCTCTTCACGCGTTCTGCACTGCACTGTGTAATGCGGCGGCGCAGAGCACGGCAACTACTGGCGTAGCGGCACGTGAAATGACAGGGCACGCAGGATTGACTTCGGCTGCGCAGCACCCTGCGAAACTTGTCGCTCGCCCACCTGACGCTTCGTTGCCAAATGCGGCAGCAAAGCAGAAGCCGAGAAGAAAGGTGACACCTTCATCTGCCGTAGCGCCGCCTACGGTGATCGCTGCTGCTGCGCACAGGTCTTCTCCTGTGCCCTCTCGCTTTCCGTTACCCATTTTTTTTGAACGCGAAGCCACACAGCGAAGCAACAGCAGGCCTTGTAGCCGCGATCGATGGGCCACGGAGCGGTACGCCGATGCGCGTCGTCGTCACAGAACTTCGTGTACGAGTGCAGATCGCACAGAAAACCCACGCACTGGACGTATTCAGCGCAGCGCCTCTCCGCCATGCTCTCCTTCCGTTCTTCACCAAACTGACAGCTGCGCGGTTGTTGTTCAGCCTTTGCGACCGCAGCCTATTTGTGCCGACGAGTTTGGCGCGCCACACTGGAACTGCGTTTCGTCATCCGCCTTCCTCCGTGAGTTCGCGCAGCTTCACTTCCGCTGCCTGTGCCCAGAGGGATGCAGCGACGATGAAGGAGAACAGGCATCAAAAAGTACAAGGCTGAATGACCTGCGCAGCTCTGCAGATGCATGCGTTGCTTCGAATCGCTCCAGCTTTAACAATGACAGCGACGGTGTTGCCTTCTGTTCGGCCGGGCAAATTGTCCGCGACTGCGGCGTTGGTGTGCTGCTCGTCCATGCACAGGAGTGGGTCTATTTCTCGTTGCTGCTTCACGCCCATCCTGCTGTCGCCCACACCCACACAGGTACAAGAGGTGGTGATGCCTGTTCTCAATTGGGAGGTTGCTCTAGTCAAGAGGGGGTCCGCAGCGAAAGTCTATCGCATCATTACTGCTTCCTCCATGCACCGTGCCGGATTTCAATGGACGAGATGGCGAAGTGGACTCGAGCAGGAACAACAGCGTTGCCGTTGTCCGATGCTGCGCCACCGGTGGTACTCCCACGCACGTGGCTGGTGCACCTTAGCTCTGATGCGCAGTACCACGGCGTGGTGGATCGGCTCTGGAAAGCGTCAGGGTTTGGTAAGTGCAGAGGAGGCCAAACTGGTGGTGATGGCGATAGCGGTGACCTAACAGCTGTTACACGTACTTCTCTCGGACTGGCAGAGGCGCCAGGAGATTGTAGTGTCTGCTCCGCTAAAGAAACACCTCAGTGCTACCAAAGTTGCCACAACGATGTGAATGACGATGCACGCCTTACATACCCTGCTGCGGTTTTTCGTTCTGAAGACGGAGACGATGATCAGGCGGACGACAACGACTTCGTAGACAAAGAAAGCCAAGGCGAGGCCCGGTGCAGCCGGCAAGTGTTGGCCGCCATGCATCAAAAGAGGCTGCGACGCGCGTGTGAGGTGGAGCTTCTCTTCCGGTACCTGCGGCACACCGCATCGCCGTCCACAAGCGACACCTCTCCTTTACACACTTCCGCGCCGAAACCGCATTCCCAACAGCACGAATCACTTCTCTCAGTCGCTACTCCACACGGAGGCTGCTCGCCTCTCACGCATCTTGGATGCTCAGCTGTTGTATCGCAACAAGGCAACCTTATTTCAGTTTCGCCCTTCCCGCGATCCTCAATTCTGCTCAAGAATCGTTCATGGTTCTCGAGGCCCTCTGTGCTGGCAGAGGAACTGAAATACGGGAGAGTTGTGAAGTATCGCTGCGCAGAGTTGGCTGTGCCACATGTGCGTCAACAGCTTCAGTAACTGAGGCTTTTTTTTTCGTTGTACAGTTTTACGTACAGCTTTTCTTCTGCTGTCTTTCTTTTTTTTCCTGCTTGAAAAACACATACACACACATGGACATATACACGGATATAAAAACACTAGAATAGTGTAACCGTGGTGTCACAGCCTTCCCTTTACGACCCTTAGTCTGCACGCCTCGGCACGTGCTCAGCTGTTCGGTCGCTTCCGTCTTTTGCGCTTCGGATCAGCGGCCTTCTCAGCCGCTTTCCATATTGCTAGCTGTGGCGAAAACTGCCGTTTTTTTTTTCCCTGGCCTCTCTTTTTTTTTTTTTTTTCCTCTCAAGCCATTTCATTCACTGCTTCACCTCCCTTCTGCACTTTTTTTTTTTTCGTGTGTGTGTGTGTGCCACGACAACCCGTGCAGAGAGTACGCTTCGAAGCGCCATAAACGCAGAGAGAAAAAAAATAGGTCTGCGCAGGAGTTGCGTGTCTACCACTCTTTACACAAAAGGCAGAATAGAGGAGAATTGCGCCACGGTGGAGTCATGGGCGGCGGCAAGTCAACTAAGCGGGTCAACCTCCGCACCAAGATCGCACGGAAGCAGCAGGCCCAGCACACTGGTGCAGCGGGTGACCAGCCTGTCCTGTCTCCGTCTCCCCCCGTGGACAGCGCGGAGCATTTCGCTCAGCATCCGCCACGCAGCACTAACGCACCTTTCGGCCACCCTGAAGAAGATCGACAGACGGTACTTCAGATCCGGGAGGCGCTGCGACAGCGCCAGGGCCGCACCAGCCGCGCACCGGCAGCCGCCACCGCGGCAGAAACACCCGCTCCTGCAACAAGGGCAGTGAAGGCGAAGGAGCGCAAGTCGTCCAGCAAGCGTCAGGCAGCCAAGAAGGAGTCGAAGAAGAACAGCGCTCCTGCTGCTGCTGCGGTGGCGAAGACGACACATTCGGCGGCACGGCGTCGCGCGGCCGTGCGGGAGCGTCGCCGCTTTCTTTTGCCCCAACTCTCCTCGGCGGAGGCGCGCATGGCGACGGCGCAGGAGGAGCTGCAGCTATTCGACAAGGTGCAGACGGTGCCGGCCTACGCGGCAGATCCGTTTGCTGCGGTGATGCAGCACCTGTCGGCCACGATGAACACCCTGAAGCCACAGACGCCAGATGTCGGTCGCGCAGCGCGTGAGTGACGAGAGGCACTTATTGAGCAGAAAAATGAAAAAGTAAAGGGAGAGAGGGTTTTACCTTTTTTTTTTTCCCCTGCTTGCCCCTACGCGACAGATACGGTAACACTAAGATGGGAGTTCTACGAATAAGCTAGTCTATAGTGTTGTACAGACTGCAATTAAAGCGATGCTATTAAGCAAGAAAAAAAGAAAAGCAGCCAGACAACAACAACAACAATTACGCAGAAGATGCGGTGCTTTTGTCATAAAATGAAGGGAGGGGGGGGGAAGCCTCTTTTAGATAAAAACGCGATGCAATAGTTCATGTAATAAAAAGTGACTTTCGACGCCTTTAGAAACACTCCGTGCAGTTTTTTTTTTTTTTTGAATGTCCCCAACACTTGCTGTTGAAATGTATGCAGATCTCTTTCTGGTCCCAGCTGGTTATTTCTTGATCTTTTTTTTTTTTCTTTGAACTGACGTGGAAGTCAGGAACTACTTTACCTTTCTCTCTTTTCCACCAGTGCCTGTCAAGAGAGTCGTTTCTCAAGACATCGCTGCTTTCATCGTTGTGTTGTGCGTAGCCTCGCAACGCAAACAAGAAAAGAGTCTATAGGCGAATGAGGAAGACATGCATTCATACATCTACGCACACGTTCGTAGTTTCACAAACGCTATTTCTTTCTTTTTTTTTTTTTTTTGCTCTTCATTCACCCACCCATCGTCACGGCTGAATACACGTTGACATTTTCTCTCTCCGTTTTTTTTTTTTTTTTTGGAGTCTTTGTCCACCTTTCTCTATTATTGCTTTTTTTCTTCCTCCACTGTTATCTGCTATTCTCCCCGCGTTCTTCTTTGTTGAACTTTGCGCCTCTACAAGCCTGCACTATTCCTTTTCTTTCATTTTTCTAGAAGCAGCAGGCCTTTCTGCACTGTTACACGTTTCGCCGCGAGTGCAGTAGGGCTAAACGCAATTTCTTTTTTTTTTCCCAGGTCTTGTGACGGCGCGCAGTTTTTGCCGCTACTGAGGACCTCCTTATTTATTTATTTATTTTGTGGGTCTTTTCTTTGCTTTCGCGTCTTCTGCTTTTCCTCTTTTTTTTTTTTTCCACCTATTGTTGTTATTTCGTGACGGTAAGCGTCGCTTTCCAGGCTGGGCAGCGTCGAGGGAACTAACAACAACAGATAGGTACATAGTTCACAGGCAGTAGACAGCATACAGCAAGTAGCGAAATAGGCAGAGCTTTTCTTTTCTGTGTTTTTTTTTTTTTTAAATTGCCCGGCGCTTTTTTTGGTCTCTCTTTGCATGTCTGCCTTTTCGCGTACGCCATCGTGGGAACCGCCGTCGGTGGGCCAGCGTGAGCCACGGCTGCTGCCGCAGGGCGACGGCGAGTCCACGCGCATCAACGGCGCAGCCCCTGCCGCCCCGCCTCGCCATCTCCGTTCGATCAGCGGCAGCGGCAGCAACAGTCCATTGTCCTCCGTTTCCTCCCCGACAACGGCCAGTATCCCTCACGCCGGTCCAGGCGTGGGTGGAATCGGGTCGACGCAGCTCTACCCACCGCGGCACTGGCGCACACGCAGCGGCCCACGCGCTGTCTCAGTATGCAACCCGACCGAAGCAACCTCGCCGCTTTCCCTCTCCGGCAGTCTCGGACGGTCTGGTGCGTACCTTTCGCCCCACACCACAGCAGGCGCACTGCCGGAACACGCGTCATCGCAGCAGGTGCTGTGCAAAGAGAAAGCAACAAGCCCAAAGAGGCGAGACGCGCTGGCGAGCAGCAACCGTAATGGTGGTGATGCTGCAGCTGGCGACGATGACGCTCAGCTGCTGCACCGGAACGGTCGCAACATCCAAAGCCGTGCCGAGGGCGGCGCTCAAAGCACTTCGCTGAACGTTCAAAGTGGTAATGGCGGTTCGGGTGGGCCTGTAGTTGGCAGCACTGCCACCACCGCCGCGCCTTTTCCTTCAGAGCGGGGCGTCGCTTCCAAAGCCGAGACTACGTTCACTGCTGGCAGTGGCATGTGGTCGCCTCTGATGCCCAACAGCGGTCCTGTCGCGAATGGAGCCGCCACGGCCAAAATCAGGGCCACAGCTGAGCCGGCGTGGTGGGACTCGACCTCTTCTTTCCCTTTCTTCAAAGCCTCGCATCACGCCCACTTCTCGGACCACAGCGCCCATAAGCTTCGCGCCAGAACGACCAGCATCAGCAGCAATGCCGTCGGACGGCGGATGGTGTCGCGCTCCCGCACGCGGAAAAGCCGCAGACTCAATAAAGTGCCAGCGAATGATCAGGGCGATGGTGAGCGGGAGGGCGCCGAGGAACAGGAGAGAGAGGAAAAGGAAGAGGAGGAGGAGGTGGGCAGTGGGAAGAGCGGGCTGGACGGCTCTGCGTCCTTCGCTACGCCCGCCACGCCCCCCTCGCGGAGATCGTCACCGTCGTCGTGCGCCACGTCGCGACGGTCTGCGACGTGCACGCCAAACGCGTCACCCCACCTGCCTCGGAACGCAGAAGGTGGCACCTCACTGCAGGGGTCGGATTCTGCAACGCGGACGTCCTCCCCTTTATCTGCGCCTTCTTCTTCCTCCGCGCCGCAAGCACCGCCGCTGCTGCTGAGCTTCGCTGATTATCACGAGCACTACGAGGATGTCGCACATTCATCCACGCATGACGCAGGAACACGCCATACGAGAGAAGCGGAAGGGGACGAGGCTACCACTGAAGGGGAGGGGAAGCGAGGGCAAGAGAAGGGAGCACGCGAGCGGGCTCGTGAACCTGTGGTCTCATATGCACTGGCCGCTCATCCAACACGCAAAGAAGGTGGTTGTACGAGTGGTTCACCGCCCTCGTCGATGACCTTCGTTGTGCCAGCGTCGTCCCACCTTGGACCCCGCGCCGCCCCTGCTTACCCCAATCTCTCCTCTCAACCGGGCTCGACTGGTGCCTCCACAGCTCCTCTGGTAAGTGCTCGCGTGAATCTTACAGGCGCTGAGGGGGAAGAGAAGGGCAGGTGCGGACTCGAATCCCGAAATGTGGGCCAGCGAGCTAACTCCCTGCTCCACGACACCTCTGAACCTTCTGCCCATACAACAGCCGCCGCGGCAACGGCAAAAGTGGATGCAGCTCAGACGGCGACAACAACAGTGAAAAGCGAGGAACTCGCTTCCGCCTCTCCTTCCTCAGTCATTTTAAAAAGTGCGCGGAAGGCGTCAGACGATCTTTTCATCACCCTCCCCGCTCCACTTGCCGAGGGCGTGGCTGCGCATCAGGAGGAGCGGGAGGCGAAGTCCCAGCATTCGCCTCCCTTCCCCATTGACCCACCGTCAGCGAAAGAAACAGTTGGGCTGGCAGCTTGCGCGGCATCGCCGTGTGCGAGCGCGCTAACGGACAGCACCCATGCGCCGAGCAACCCAAAGCACAACGCAGGTACGGCGGAAAAAGCTCCAAACACCGCGGCAGCGAGTGCCGCCGGCTCAGCCCCTTCTCACCCACCCTACTTGTTCAACATGTCCACTCTGGCCCTGCCCGCATGCATGGCTTTGACAGCGACCACTACTGGCCCTGCATCGACAGCCAAGCAGCTACAACGCGGCTCACCGCGAACGCCGCGCAGCGCACGAGAGGCCGCGCTGCTGAAGCAACTCCGCATGGCCCTCATCGACGCTCGTAGCGTCCAGGGACACCTAGAGGAGCTCCAGACCCTCCTTGGAAAGCCTGTCGCGACATCCCTCTCGTCCACCAGTGCGGCGGCTCATGGGCCGGCGCCGCAGCACCAACATCACCCGCTGCAGAGTCTGTGCGGTGCCGCGGGAGCGGCTGATGAGCCAAAAATAACGACGACGTCGGAGGCGACAACGCAGACGACGACGACGCCGGGCGATGTGCACACCGCACACGGCCCCGGCAGCGTCTGCGGCCCCTCCTCCGCGCGTGTGGCGCGTATGCCGCCTGGCGGTTCCGTGGGCAGTGGCAAGGAGGACAGCGAGGCCACCGCCACGTTACCCAACACCGCGCTCGCAGCAGTCACGGGAGCCACGGTTGAAGCAGCCGCAGCAGCTGCAACAGCAGCGGCAACAAATGCTGGCGAAGTGGCGGAGGGCGGCACGGCCGCTAGCGGTGTCCTGCCGGCCTTTAAGGTGGGTGGCCTCTACACCTCATCTTTAAACGCATATCGTCAGCAGCGGCTGAAGCGCCTGACCGAGCAGCACTTGCGTTCCCTGTGGCAGAACACGGGCGCCGTGGCGAAGTCGGCTTGCGGGCTCTCGCTGGCGCAGTGCGTGCGCGCCGCCGTGCTGGAGGTGACACCGCGTGTAACGGAGCGGACCCTCGCCTCGTTCACGGACGCGCTCTCCCAGTTGCTCGGCACCACGGCGACCGCAACGTCCACCACCATGACGACACCAGCTGCGGATGCCACTAGCACCGCGGATCGGCTCGTGGGTGCGGCCGTGCCAACGCTTGCAGAGGAGGCGTCGGTGAAGAATTCCGCCTCATCGACGCCCACGCCGCCGGCGATCTGGTCCTCCTCGCACACGGCGATCAGCTCCTTCGTCATTTCTCCTCCCTCCCCGCAGTTCTCCCTTACTACCCCTAAGGCGTCGATCTCTTCTATCAGAAAAGAACGGACGGAGTTGCCTGCGGCACTGAAAAAGGACACAGACGAGACGAGGCCGCCGCCGTTGACGGAGGCGGAGAAGGAGCACGTCTTCCCGCTCGCGACCTTTCGGCGCGCCTCTACGCTGACGGCGAGCGACCGCTACGACAGCGCCTCGCTGGCAAGCCCGTTGCAGCACCCAACCTCACCACTCCAGCCGCAGCAGAAGTCGCAGGTAAATCGTGAGGGCAGCGCCTCTCCCGGTGCCTTTCTCGTGCATGCCTCTCCTCTCGACTCGTCTGCCTCGCGGCCGAGCCAGTTCACCGCGGCAACGTCCATCAGCAAGCCCTTCACGGCCAACACGACCACAACCACGTCTGCGGCCACTGCCACGTCGCACTCGCGCGCCACTGCGACTGACGCCACCGCCCGTCCGCACAACTCCAGCATCACCACTCTCGTCCGGCCATCGCTGTCGGAGGGTACGCGCAGCGCAGCTTTGAACCCGCACTTGCTAACGTCGCCGATTTCGCGAACCGGATCTGTGAACTCCTCGATCTCTTTCGACGCCACAGCGTCCACGTCCGGCACCATCTTTCTGCACAACTCCCTCACCAGCATCATGAGCGGCGCGGCAGTGAGCAACAGCCTCCACGACTTGTTGTTGGTTGGGTGTCTCAGCAGCCGAGGTAACTACAGCGGTGATAATGGCGGTGCTGGCGGGGGCTGCAGTTCAAGCAACATTGCCGCACTGAATTCGCCCAGCGATTCTACCACGGGTGGTGGCAACGCTAGTCACAGCACCAACACCGACAACGCTGGAGGAGTTGCAAGCGGCACCGGCAACCTCCTCTCCGGCTCCTCAAGTCCCATCTCCCCCATTCATCTCGCCACCTTGGGGACAGGCAGCAACGCAAGCAACGGTGCTAGTGGCAGCAGCACGAGCTGCGTACAACAGTCTCACACGCTGCCCTTTACACTGCTCGCCCATTTACGCACTCATCTCTCGCGCGACATCCCGTTGCGAGACGCAGCGGCAGACCACACAAACATCGGTAACAACAGCAACAGCAGTAGCAACAACAACGTTAACAGCGAGGAAGGCGGGTCTCATGGACGTCGTGGATCAGCAGATCTGCTGCTCACCTCCTCCAACGATGGTTCCACCGTGTCCTTCGAGGTGGCAGCGATGACGACCCCACCAATGTCACCACCGTCCGCACCTGAAACTACCACGTCTCCCACACCAGCGGCAGCTGCAACAACCACCGGTGCGGAGTCCATTATGCCACCATCCGCTACCGTCACAAGAGACAGTGCGGCCTCCAGCTTTCACGGTTTCGCGCTCTGCCATCCCCCACACACCCAACACGCAGGCACATCCGCGCCGCCACCTCCGCCTCAGCCGCCCACCCCGCTCTCCATCGCCCTTCCTCCGCGGCACTCACCGACGAGCTCCTGCCATTCCGAGATCAGTGGCACGGCCGTGCCTGTGTCGTCGTGGACATTGCCGCCGCCCTCGCCGGTGCCACCACCGCCACCCGCGGCGGCACAGCGCGGAGCTGCTGCAGCTGCCGGCTGGCCCGACCTGTCGTTTCCACCCGTCTCCCTCACGTCCTCCTTGCAATTCAACACGGAGGGCGGGGGAGGCAACGGCCACCAAGGCATCGGGCATCCCAACATGAGCGGCACCATGCATAGTTACGCGGGCGGACATGCAGGCGCGCATGGCGTGGGAAGTGGTGGTGCGTCCGCGGGTTCCTCGCGCTACGGGCCCTCCTCCCCGACCTCCACGTCGTTGCACAATACCACTGGCTCTTTCTGCATTGCATCGGCGATGAACGCGCTGACGGCCCAGCCGGTAAAGGCGCCGTTTATAAAAGTGCAGCGGGAGGAGGTGGCGGCGGATGCAATGCCCAGCCTCGACTCTAGCGCCTCGATCAGCGTGGTACGCCGTGCTGCCGCTGCCGCCGCCGCTGCTGCTGCTGCTGCTGCGCTGACAGGGACGTCATCGCCGAAGGGCAGTGGCAACAGCTCGTCGAGTCGGCGCAGTGGCAGTCGTGAGAAGGAGGAAAGGCGGCACACGCAGCAAGCTCAGCTGCAACGCCAGCCGTCGCATCAAGCGGCTTTGACGGCGAGGCACGCACGCTCCCTCTCCCCAGTGTCTGGCCCTGCTCCTCATCAGCACCGCGATGCTGCAGCAGCCTCCGCTGAAGGCGAAAGGGCGGCAGCACGCGAAAAGGACGGAGAGGGCCGCGCCGTGAGTGCGACAGCCACAAAAGAAAAGGCTGAGAGGAGCACACCAGACGTGGCTCACAGCATCAGCGGCTCCGCCACCTCCACCTCGGCGGCCACGACGAACACCTCATTCAACACGCTGCACGCGCCGTCACCGACCATCAACCTCCCCGTCCTGACTCTGTCTCCGTACGGCTTGCGGGTAGATGAGGAGATAACCGCACTGCCCATCATTCACGAATCGACGGAGTCCATCGTGCGCGAGTTGCGGGGTGGCGGCACAACACCGACGTCGTCCGACGCCACATCGGCGCTGCCGGAGTTGCAGCCGCTGCACCGCAGTCGGTCCGGCTCGCAGAGTGGCAGCATTACGCCGCGCGGTGTCGCCGCTGTGGCCCCCGCCGTCGCGGCAACAACGACGACGTCATCCGCCGGGCGGCTCCGCGGCCAGACGTCTGCCGCAACGAACACCACCGCAGAAAGTGCGTCGTTTGGTGCGCCGCACGACATCGGCGTGGCGGAGCTAGAGATGTTGGCCACGTCGTTGTCCATGACCGCTAGCACCACCGCCTCGACGACACCTGTGGCGCAGCCCTTAGCCCCCTCCCTCGTCTCCGTGCACAGCGAGGACAGCGGCGAGCAGATCGCCACCGACAGCCAGCACTACCACCGACCACAGTCGCAGCAACAGCGTCAGCTTTCTACGCCCGACAACAGCGACGCCGCCATCGCGCATATCGGCCTCAGCATCAGCAAGGAGTCGAACAGCCTCTTTGCCTCTTTGCAGCAGGAGCCGTCCCTGTCGATGTCCTGCCAGTCCTCACGCGTGCCGCCGGGCTACCACCGCCCCAACAGCAGCACCAACGCCAGCAGCGAGCGCGAGCTGCCGCGGGATGCGTTGCCGACGAGCGAGGGAGGCGACTTTGCTGGGCGCACGTGGCCCTCCTCGCCGCGCTCGAAGCAGAGCGTCATGAACGCCTCGCATGAAAATGAGTCGTTCCACCTGCCGCTGATGCAGTCGTCGTCGTCAGCCGGGCGGGCCGTGGACTTGTCCGCCTCTCTGTCGCCCACTCCCACTTCGGGCCAGGACTCGCTCGGTCGACCTTTTGCGAACCCGCTGCGGCAGATCCCGCCTTTTGCGCTGTCTTTCCACGCCACGTCGACTGTTTCGACCGCGTCGTCGACTGGGGAGTTGCGCGGAAATGCATCTGCCGGCTCCGACTCACCGTCGCGCAAGAAAACGGCGGAGGAAGAAGAAGCATCGCTGTCGCCACAGCCACCGCCACCAGCGAAGGTGCCGGCGGTAGCGGCGACGCAGGATGCGACGCCCGCTCACAGAGCAGCAGGAGAGGCGAAGAAAGGGAACGCAGATGACGCTGAGAACCCTGCGTCCCTACCGCAGAAAGAGGAAGAGGCTGCGGCGAGGCGGGAGGCGTCGTCTGACGTTTTGCGCAGTCCCAACACCTCTTCTTCGGCCGCTGGTGCGGCGACGCCGGGCAGTGCAGAGTCGCCCTCGCTGCAGCTGCGGGAGCACACGATCGGACTCACCCACCCACCGCATTCCTCAAACGCCCAAGCGACCGATTCCTTCAGCACGTCTTCCTATACCTCTCAGCTCGCGCTCGGTGCGACCGCCACGTCCGCCTCAAACCTCTTTGCGACTGCCTCCCTAAACAACAGCAACGACGACGGGAGCAGCAAGGTGTATGGTGCCGGTCCGCGGCCATCTCGGCGAGTGCGCAGCACGTCCTCATCGCTCCCGCTACCCAGCTCTACATCCACCCTCAACCAGCAGGACGACGAGGACAATGTCACAATGATCGTGCGGCGCAGCAGCAGCAGCAGCAGCAGTAGCGAGGACGGAGAGGGCGACGCAGGACTCAACACATCGAGTGTCGACAGCCGCCGCAGCAGCAGCGATGTCGCGGCGGCCCGCCGAGCGCGCGCGCGTGAGGCACAGCGGCAAGAGAGCCCTATCAGCACTTCCGTCAGCCCTCCGCGCCCTCGTCTCTTCGCTGAGGACCACTGCGGCGACTTCACTCAGCGTCAGCTGTGCTACACCGACCTGAGCAGTCGCCAGAAGAGCGCGTTTTACGAAGACGATCAACACGCGCCGGTGCAGCCGCCAGCAGTAACAATTGCGAAAGTAACGGCCGACATAGGAAGTCGCATCACTGCTCCTGCTGCTGCGTCGGCTCCACCTTCAATGCTGCGCTGCAACCTTCACGGGGAGGGAGAGCCAAAAACCACCCCGCAGCACACCCACCAGCAGCAGGAGCATCAAAAATCGCCGCCGCGTCGTGCGGATCGGATGGGCTTTGCGCAGGTTACCAGCCGGACCGATGTAGCTGCGTGCAACACGAATACGCACACCGGTACAGCGAGTGGGCCGGCTGAAACGCCTATTGCGACAGTTCCAGTTCCGGCAGCGTCATCGGCAATAGGAGAAGATTGTGAGTCCTCTAGTGAGGTGCTGTCCTTTCCAGAGAAGGACGTTAACGCGGTGAGTTTCTTGACAAACCTGTCTCCCACCCCCGCAGACTCGCGAGTTCCGATGTCCTTTGCGTCCTCCGGGTCCATGACGGCTTCAGGGCGGCTCAGCTTCTCGGGGCAGCAGGCGAGCGCCGGCAGCAACGATGAATCCTCGCGGGCCTCGACAGGGAACTCCAACCTCGCCACTGCGACCGCAACGGCCACGGCCACGACGGCCTCTGCTTCCACCACGACCGTCGCAATCCCCACGACGGTGCTAGGCCGACTGCAGCCGCTTCCCCCGCTACCGCCTTTTCAAAATTACCCGTTTCCGCTGCCGCGGGAGTCGTCTTACGATGTCGGCTTCGACGACGAGGAGTACGAGAAGGAAGGATACGAGGACGATTTCGAAGATGGAGAAGACAGCAGCCGCAGCAGCGCATCGGTGGCAGGGGAAAAAAGAGAGGAGGAGAAAAAGAAGGACGATGCGGGAGGGGCCGAAAGTCAACTCCGGCCAGCGCGGCGTGAGGAGGAACTGCGGAAAGGGGAGTCGCGGATTCACTCCACGGCGGTGGAGGAGCCACATGACCCCACCACCGTCCTTCCCCGCGCCACGGACACGATGACCGCCGAAGAGAGGAGCCAAAATAAGGGTTTTGCAGAAAAGAGGCAGCATGAGTGCGAGAACAGCGTTGCCGCGGTAGAGAACAAGGAGAAGAAGGAGGAGGCGGAGAATAGCATGCTGGATGACCGCGTGTCCACGGACTTGTCCGAGGCGCCCATTAACGACGTTGGTGAGCTTGAGGACGGCGACGAGACATCCGCCTCCATCGACGATTCACTCAGTCCGTACCGTAGCGCCGCCTCTCCAACGCGGACAATTCCGAACCTTTCGATTCCAACGCTGCCGACCATCGCGACACCGCGGGGCACGAGCGCGACCAACAACAACAACAGCAGCAGCAGTGGAGGTGGCATTGGTAACCGCTGCACCGGTAGCGGTGCGGGTGCTGGAGGTAACACAGGCGCGAGCCTCAGCCACAACAACAACAACAACAGCGGTGGTGGTTATGGCGGAGGTGATGCCTCAAGTCAGAGCACCCCACGCGGCACTGTCCCACGTATGCCATCGCCTCTTCTCTCCTCCCGCTCTCCTCGTCAATACGTCGGCTCTCCAGTGCGGCCTGCGAAAGGCGGCGGTACTGCCGCGGGTGGACGAACTGCGGCTGCGAGGGCGCCACAGCGACGGACGTCAGCTGATACGGCGAAGGCCAACGCGTCGGTACAGCGCCCTTCCAGCGGAGAGGCGAAGCCGCTACGGCACCGCCGTCGTCCCCGCGCACACACAGATTCGCCCATGCGGCGATCAGCCGTGGTGCTGCCGGGTCGACCTGGTGAGAGGCGTTCACAAAGACACGAACGACCGCAGCCGCAGGAGGAGCAGCAGCTCACCAACACGAGCAACAACAGCAGCGACAGCACTGACAATTTTCACTCCTACCTCCGCTTACGCGAAGTGTCGCAGGAGGTGACAGATGCGAATCAGTGGGACAGGAGACGCCGCCGCCGCCGCAGCGGCAGCGGCAGCGCGGGCAGCGTGAGCATCGACGATCGTCGCGGCAGCAGCCCCAGCAGCAGCCCCCTGGATCACAATCCGGGCGCCGGCGCACCGCGACACCTACGCTGGCGCTATCTTCAGCGCGACAGCGGGGAGTGCAGCAGTCGCCGCAGCTTTCCTCGCAGCAGCGCTGCAGCTGCCACGTCTACCCTGCGCTCTAGCTTCACGAACGAGGTTGTTCTCTCCGACTTGTCCGCGCTGGGTCGCAGTCGCTCTGGGCAGAGTCAGGAGAGTATCGGGACACCCCTCAGCGTGTCTTTGACCGACAACGCAGCCGTAGCCGTGTCGCGGCCGCATCGCTTCGCTCAGTTCCAACGTTACTCCCCATCCTTGCAGGCAACCGCCTCATCTGGCGAGGGGCGCTGGGCGAGTTCATCACCGCTGACAAGTGGGACTCCGAACCGTGCGGATTGCTGCGTGAACACCGGCGCTGCTACTGCTGCTGCTGCTGTTTCTGCCGCGACGGTGCGTCGCACGAACACGACTTCGCCAAACAGCAGCTTCTCCGTTGGACAGGAAGACTTGCCGACGTTGCCGTCTACCACCGCGGCCAACACCGTCAACAACGCAGCTACAGCAGGAGCAGCGATGGCGTCATCGGGCCTCGCGGTGACGGCGGCAAATACCATTTCCTCGACCACGTTGCACTCCTCTTCATTGAACGGGTCCTTTGCGACGTCGTTTGCGGAGTCGCCGCTGCTGCCGCCGGCCATCGTCACAGCAGCAAGGGCGACAATGGCTGTGAACACCCGCTCTGGCAACACGACTGCGGCGCGTGAATGGGAAGGAGGAGAGGTCACGACCGCGCGCGCTTCAAGAACTTGCAAAGAACAGAGCGTGGAAGCTTCGACTACGCGAGGGAAAAAAGATCTAGGCAGCGCAGCGGACGACGACGACTATATCGGCGAGGTCAGCGCGCTTGCCAGCACGGAAACGGACAGGGTAACCGCTGCGCAGAAGGATGTGGCTGCGCTGAACAGCGGCGCAAGCGTCAGCAGCCGTGGCTCACAGGTTGCTGCTGCCGCTGCTGTTGAAGCAAGTCAGATCGACGTCCACGCTCAACCCACGTCGCTTCCGTCTTTGCCAACAGGGGCGCCACACATTCCGCTCGCAGCGGACGATGACACCGCAGCCAATTCGTCACGCCTCTCGATTTGCGCAGCTTCTTCCCATCAGAGCATCGACACTTCAGCACCAGCGGCGGCCAGCAAGGACGGCGACAGTCTTGATGCGCAGTATGCGGTGGACGAGGATGATGACGCGGGACGCAGCAGCAACGCCACTGTCGTCTCTGGCTTCACCGCCTCTGTCACGGATAACACGCCACGGCTGCCACCGCAGGCGTCGCCGCAGCTGCGACAGGTGTCGTGGACGGCGCTGACGATCAGCGCCGCCACCTCGACCGTGGCGGGCTGCCGTGCACCAAGCTCTGTGGTGGAGACGCCGACGGTGAAGCCAAGCGACGAATACGAAGAGGATGTCGACATCACTGTTGCTGTTGCTGCTGCTGCTGGTGCTATGTATCCGGGCACTAGTTTTGCTCTCACGAGTAACGGTGTGGTCGAAGGAGAGGTTGACGTACGTCTGGACGGCGAAGAAGGAAAGAACAAGGAGCAGGCAGGGGAGACCAAGAACCTTGCGATGATGTGGCGTGTGCTCCGTTCCCACGGAGATCCACGCGAAGGCGGCAACAAGAGCCGGAGCCGCAATGTGCGAAGAGGCTCGGCTGATCGGTGCGCGGAGGAGCAGGAGGAAGAAGAAGCGGAGAGCGGCAGCGAGCCTAGTGACGGCGAAGCCGCGTATGCGCACACCGCTGCTGCTGTTGGTGCCAACGACTCCTCTGTGCAGTTATCGCACCGCGATGCAGCGCAAACAAAGGCCAGGCTCACCGGCTCTTTTCGGCTGCTTCAACCACTGCACAACCACAACGTTGCAGACGAGAAAGATCTGCAGGACAGACATTGCAGTCGTAGGGAAATCAACAGCAGCGATGGCGACGAGGGAGCTGCCACGCAGACCGCGCGCATCCCGCCTGCGGCAGCGTCGGAAACGCTACAAACGACATCAGAGCCGCCTCACGCACGCAGTGTCGACTCGTCGGGGGGCTCGGTCACAACTGCGACGGCGCAAACGGGAGGCTCGGTCTGTGGAGGGCAGGAGGCATCCTCACAGATGCGACAAGCATCACCGCGCGCTGCGGCGGAAAATGACGCGTCGGAAGGCGACACCTACGCGCTGCTAAACTTCATCGATGACGAAGAGAAGACAAAGGCAAGGCCGATAGAGGAAACACAGACTCAACGGCTGGTGCTGAAGGGCGTTGACGCTCCTGACGCCCCCCTCTCACCTCCCTCTGATGCCACCGCTATTACTGCCGCTGCTGCTCCCTCTGCTGCCATCGTGCGCACTTCATTCGACCACACGTCGTCCTCCCCTCCTCCTCGTGTCACAAGCTCTGACCTTGAGAACATGACATCGATGACCGCCGTGGGTGGCGCGCGTTATACAGTGGCAGCGTTGCACACGCAGCGTGAGAACAAGACGCAAACTGAAGCAGCCCCGGTCACCACATCCAACATTGCTCTCGCACCGGCGCGACGTCCGCTGTCGATACCGTCGTACTACCGCGCCCAATGCGAAGACGGACTCTGCGATGTCGCGGGCAGCCGCAGTGGGTGGCACGCCACGACATCTGCCTTTTTCCCCGTCCCTGCCACCGCCGCCACAGCAGGACATGGAGGAGGTGAAAGAGAATTCTACCGCGGCAGTTTGGGTGTGTGGACCACCACCACAGACGTCTACGGCAGCAGCCACCACCACCACCACCCGACCAACAGCGTCAGTGCTCACAGTGAGGTCCGAGCATCGAGTTTGTACGCCGCGGCCTCTGCCTTGGCGCGACGACGGGCGCTGGTGCGCACGAGTTACGACCGTGCTGGACAGCTACCTTCCACCATCAACGCGACTGCACCTGCAGTGGCGAGGCCAGTGGGCGACCAAAGCCCCTCGCTCTCCACATCTCTTTCTCTTTCTTCCTTTTCCTCTGCCACTGCTACTACGGCTGCTGCTGCGGCTGCTGTGGTGGTGGATCGTACGTTCGTTGGTGGTTCTGTGCGAGATAGCGATGCGCGGTTGCTGGCACTGATGCGGCGCACCGTCGACTCTGCGTAGCTAGCACCTTTTTTTTTTTTTCAGTTGTCCTAAAAGCTCCAGTTCTCGACACATCACGGCTCAGGTGTTAATTGTGCAAGGGAGGGAAGGAAGTAAAAAGAAAAAAAAGGGGGGGGGGAAAAAGACTGCAATGAACAGCTTTTGTTTTTCATCTTCTCTGATAAGAGTTCGAATGTGTTGTGCAGGGGCACACACACGCACACACACACACACACACACTCGCTTCTACTGCTTCGATTATCGTTGGCCAAGCGGCAGATGTTCTTTTTTTTTTTCTCTCGCTGCTGCAAGCGTTTCTCTTTCGCTCTCTGCTTTTAGGCGATTCCATGCCCAACATCAGCAGAGCATTCGTTTTCTCCCTCTCTCTCACGCAATCTCACTTGTCTTTCCTGTTCCACATCTTTGCGTATCGTACCTGCTCTTAAATCGCCTTGAAGAAATTTCAGCGTCTTTTCTTTTAAAGTCCTCTCCCCTAAAAAAACAAACAGACAATCAAAAATAAGCAGGCAGATTCTATCGCCTCCTTTAGCATTATCTCTTTAAACAGCTTCACTTTCTTAACACCTTTCTTACCTTACTTTGAACCATGTCGAGCCCAGCTAAGGCGACCCCCGCTCCAGCGGCGCCTGCGAAGGTCTACGCGACCCCCTCGCTCTTCAAGGACTACAACAAGGCCACGAAGGATATGCTCACCAAGAACTTCCCGGCGTCCGGCACGTGGACGGTGGAGTGCAAGTACAAGGGCCCGAAGGATACTTTCTTCGTGAACCCGCAGGTCAACTCGAGCGGCAAGATCTCTGCCGACATCGAGTATGTGGCGGCGTGCAACGGCGGCCTGAAGGTGAGCATCACGCCGGAGATGATGCGTGAGATGAAGGCGACGGCGAACTACAAGCTGAACGGGCACAAGTTCGACGTCGTGGCACAGACCAAGGGCGGCAATTTCCGCTATGAGTTGAGCCACGAGACGTGTGTGGCGTTATCGAAGCGGGCGAGCATCAACGAAAAGATCTCGCCGGAGCAGGTCGAGCTGGGTATGGGCATCGACGTCGCCCCGAACTGCCAGGTGGGCTGCGGCGCCACCTACAGCATCAAGGCGAAAGACTGCAACTGGAACGTCGGCTGCCGTTGGGCGGAGAAGAACTGCGAGATTGCCATCCGCACGAACCGCCTCCGCACCTACCACACCAGCGCCAGCATGCCGTGGAACTTCACCTTCCGTGGCAACCAGTGCAAGGTGCGCGGTGCGGTGGAGGTGGAGTGCGGCCACGGCCGCGGCGAGGCTGGCGCCGCCGTGACCTTCGGCGTGGAGGCGACGTGCCCGGTGCTGCCGGCTAACACGATCAAGGCGCGCATCAACCGCAGCATGGACTGGGCCGTCACGTACATTGCGAAGATGGCGGACAACTGGACCGTGACCGTGTCGATGGACAAGAACCTCAAGCCGGGCGTGCTGCTGACTCACTCGTAGGCGATAGAGAAAGAAATACGCACCGAGCGTTGAGTTCACAGCGTAAGACGTAGTAATACCTTTTTTTCCTCTGTTTACTTTCTTCTCCCTTCATCAAGTGAGTGAAGAGAGCAGGTAGGGGGAGCCTCAGCATGCGCAAGTGTGTGTGTGCGCTTGGATCGTCTTGTATGGTGAGTTTAGTGGAAGGAGAAGATGAAACATAATAAGAAACCACAGATGCACGCACACACACACAAACACAAAAATACCATTTTTTTTTTTGGGACGACGCAGAACGTAGCAAGAAAGGGGGTGAACTTCCGTCAGGAACAGCGAACGAGTAACGGTGTCAGACACGGACTGCACCGGCGCTTTTGCTCTTTCTTTTGGGTAGTACTCGCTCGCGGTCTTCTTTTCACTTTTATTTTTAAACTACCGTCTGTCTTCTTTGAACTTCGACTTTTTGAAAAAGAACACCTAAAACACACCAAAAAAAAAAAAACCGACTACAGGATAAACCATAAGATTGATTATTCTCTTCTGTTCTTTTTTTTTTTTTTCTTCTATTGTGTGTGTGTGTGTGTCGTGTTGTGCTTCTGCGACGTTGTTTGAAATCTTGAGGCGACTTTTTTTCGGCCTCTTTTGTTTTTGTTTTCCTTTTCTTTTTATTCCTTCCCCCTTATGAACTTAGTACCGAAAAAAAAAATAAAAACACACACAACAACAACAACAAAAAAAAGAGTATTAAGAAGGAGAGAACACGGTGTGCAAGTCTGTGTCCGTACAGAAATCAGAAGAAGAAAAAAAAAAGGACACAGTGTGTGTGTGTGTTTTTTTTTTTTTTGACTTTAGGCAACTTTAAACTCCACTACACTCAATTCTAAAAAAAAAAAAATGAAAGCGTTTTTTCTCTTTTTAGTTGAACAATTGAAGTTTGTCTTATCTCCTCTTCTTTTTTTTTTTTTTTCCTATCCCCACTCCCCGTAGCGTTTTTTTTTTTTAAAACCAGTGCATTTCTTTGCTTCCTCGTCCCTTTTTTCGTTTTCATGTCATGATGATGTGTACGCTGTGCAACATCTCTCGAAAGGGAATACAAAGGTATGGACGTTTTCGGGTCTATTTTTTTTTTTCACCAGATCCAGGGCCTAAAAAGGAAAAGTTGGAGAACAGTCAAAGTAACATACACACGCGCACACACACACAAGATCATTAATGATTGCGTGTGTGTGTGTGTGTAGCATCGGCGAGCAGCAAAGGCTGCTATCAGGATGAAGTTGAAGCAGGGACTGTTGAGAAGAAAGAAGAAAAAAAAACACAAAAGCAATGGAATGAACAAAATACTCGTAGTTGCTTCAGTGTTTTTTTTTTTTTTTTTTTGAGTGGGGCTGACCCCCTGCCTCATCCTTCTGCCTTCACTGGTTCGTTTTTTTTTGTTCACACAAACACAAACACACACACACCACTAAAAAGAAAAATGATAGCACCTTCTTTTTATTTCTTTTTTTCTCTGTGTCGACTCGAACTACTTTCGTAGCTCTGAACAGAACACACACATACATAAAAAAAAAAAAAAATAGACAATCCGCCAGAAACAAGGGGCTTTCGACGCGTTTTCTGTCACATCCTGCACAAGCTTCAGTTGCTCTTCTTCAATGATAACGAAGAGCTATCGAGGAGGAGGGGGCAGAGAAAGCGCCTGGAGGCTAAATGTGTGTTGTTATGGAGCGACTTGACACCCGCATCGATCAACTTACTGGTACGCCTACCCCGCCTTGTAGCGGGTTTTATGAGCTAGTGTTCGTGGCTTTTTCTCAGGTCGTCGTATGTGGTCACAAGACCTGTCAGTTAGGCTGCAGCTTTTGATGATGACCAGACGAGCACGTTGAAAGAAAAGGAGAAAGAAAATAAAGGGGGAGAAACAGCTTTCAGAGCAACAGGATTTTCCCTCTTTTTTTTTTCCCCCCACACATTTCGGTGAGTTTTCGCTTGCTCGATCTGGTGTTCGCCTCCCTTATCAAATCTCTCTCTCTCTCTTTTGTTTTTCTCCTAGTTATCTTCCTCCAGCACAGCCTTTCCAGCTCTCCGTTTCATAATTCCACAACGACAACAAAAAAAACTATCCAGCACCTAAAAAAAAAAAATGGCCACTCTCTACAAGGACTACAATAAGGACATCAAGGACTTACTGACGAAGAACCACTGCACGCCTGGAGAATGGAAGATCGAGAACAAGGCTAAGGCCACCAAAGGCAACTATGCCATCGGCACCACCTCCAACGCTCGCGGTGAGGTGAGCGTTGATGTGGAAGGCCTCACAGTGGATGGCATATGCTACGGCAAGCTGACGCTCACGCCCAAGGCGCTGAACGACGTGAAGGCGACGGTGCGGTTGGAAAACTACCAGGGCCACAAGGTGGAGGGCATCGTCCAAAAGAAGGGGAACTCTATGAACAACGTCTCCTTCGAGGTCAACCACGAGACGCTGCAGCCCGTGCTGAATGGCCGCGTGCGGGTGCACGACAAGGTTACGGATAAGGCCGTGGACCTCGGCCTGAGTATGGCGGCCGCGGACGGGGTGCAGGTGGGCTGCGGCGCTTCCTACAACATCAAGGCGCAGAGCTGCAGCTGGTCCCTCGGCTGCCGTGCCGCGGCGACCAAGACGACCACCGTGGCCCTGCAGACTACCACGCTGAAAAACCTAGACGCGTGGGTTATGACGACGGCTCCGATTCACCCGAAGTTTACGCCGCGCGTCGCGGTGAACGTGAAGTACAACGTTGCGTCGAAGGCGGTGGAGTCATCGGTTGGGGCGGAGTGGTCCTGCCAGGTGATTCAGGGCAACACCGCTAAGGCGCGCATCGACCAGAACATGAAGTGGCTGCTCTCCTACGTGGCTGCGCTGAGGGGCGGCTGGACGCTGGTGGTGTCGTTTGATGCGCAGATGAAGGCTGGCCTGACGCTGACGCGCAACTGAGCTGCGTGAGAATGCAGCAGAGATAGAAGGAGAGACACTTCCCGATAAGCAAAAAATAAAAAAAAAAAGAAAATCAGGAGGTCAGCAGGCAGGAAACTGAGTGCGGATGCAGCCGTAGATGCAGGAGCCGAGCTGTTTTCCTTCTTTCTCTGCAACCTGTGTTGCTGCCATCGAGGGACGTTTTTGTGTGTGTTCTCTCTCTCTCTCTTTTTTTTTTTTGTTTCCTGTCTCTTTCGTCGACGTGACCTCTGATACCGTTTAGAAATATAAAGGACTCATTTGATATTACCCCTTCCGTGTTTTTTTTTTTTTAATTTTCACTCCTTTCCACTTTTAGCGACCTAGACTCGTAGTATACTTGTTTTATGATGATGATGATTGTACTTATTGTTCATCTTTTTATTTAAAATTCAAACAACACATCTTTACAACACCGAGAAACCAGAAAACAAAAAAAAAACAAAAGAACAACAAGAAGAGCAAAATACAGTAAGTCGAAGAGGTGCGTCTTTTTTAATATTCTATGGACACGACAGTGTCTGCCAATTAACATCTTTGCTTTTTTTTTTTCCCCCTTTTCTCTTTGTTTCCTCGATGCACGAGGGGCAATTACCTTTTTAAAGATCCCTTTTCAATGCCCCCCCTTTTTTTTTTATGACCAAGACCGATTATGAAGCGCTCGTTCACTTCTTTCGATACCGACTAAACAAGAAAGGACGAAAAAAAAAAAAGAGAAGGAAAATAAAAACACATAGGAGAGGTGTCCTTTCGAAATTGCAAAAAAAAAAAAAGAAAAAGAAAATGACAACAATAACTCAGTCCACTTCGGAGAAAAACGAAAAGAAAGTGGAGAGAAGGAAGAGGGTGACTTGACGCCGACGGGTTGCAACTTTCTTATCCCACGGTTGGCTTAGAGCTTTGTTTCACCTCTTTTCCACCGCCTGTTACAGCTGAGCAAGGCCTATCTTTCTACTCCTCTTTTTATTTACTTGTGGACGTTTATATATATACATACACGAAAACCCGCTACGGCAGCGGGGGAAAAAAAAGAGCATAGCTGCACGAGTGTATATAGTGATTCTCTTCTTGCTACCCACGAGAACGAGGGAGAGGAACAAGTTGCTCAAAACTCAAAAAGGAAAACAAGTAAACAGAAAACAAACAGTACTACTTAAAGTCAGAGACGCAGCAAAAAGAGTGTGCAGTTGAATGTAATGAAAGGAAATGAGGAGGGGGAGGGGGACGACTTGTATTCCATCCACATAAAGAGAGAGAGGGCATGCTGCGTGTTATTTGCTGTTTTCTTCATTTGTGCGCGTCTACCTTACTTTTTTTTTTTTACGCGGTGTAAATCGGGCTCTATTCCAGTTTATCATTCCTCATTCTCTCCATCCCTTCTTTTCTTTTTTGTTTTCTCGAATACAACTCCACCTGTCGCGTCAAGACGGTCGTCGCTGCTCTTGATAACTGCAAAAAAAAAAAAAAAGAACGCAGCTGCAGAGTTTCATGCGTTTCATAAAGGTCAAAAAACCAAGAGGAAAGAAAAAAAAAAAACGATAACGCTAACCAGCACAGCAGCACACACACGCACGCACACACTCACACGCCTCTACGACCATGGCTGCTCTACAACACACCGTGAACGAGGCGGGCCATCTGACCATCGGCGGGGTAGACGCGGTCGATCTCGCACGCGAGTTTCACACCCCTGTCATCGTGTACGATGTCGCCGACATCCGCCAACGCGCGCGCGCCTTTCGCAGGGCCTTTGAGGCGGAGGGTGTTGCCTATCAAGTCGCCTACGCTTCCAAAGCCCTTTCGATCCTCGCCGTGTATCAGGTCATGCTGCAGGAACAGCTCTACGTGGATGTCGTCTCTGGCGGAGAGCTTTACACGGCGCTGCAGGCTGGCGTGCCGGCGGAGCGGATTCACTTTCACGGCAACAATAAAAGTGAAGCGGAGATGCTCTACGCGCTGGAGGCGCAGGTCGGCTGCTTCGTGGTGGACAACATGAGGGAGGTGGAGCTGCTGCCACTGTTGGCGGCGAAGGTGTTCGGACTCCCCTGCGTAGACGCCGCCAAAAGCGAGGCGGCGGGCAGCGTTAAATGCGATGAAGCGAGCATCAACGCAGCGGAGAATAAGCTGCGGTCGTCATCGGCTTCCGTGCCGTCGTCACCTTCATCAGACCCTGCCACATCAGCACCCCGCGTCGTGCATGTATTGCTGCGCGTTGCCCCCGGGGTTACTGCCCACACACACGCCCACAACACCACAGGCCAGGTCGACTCCAAGTTTGGACTTGACATTGCCAGCGGGCAGGCAACGCAGGCCTATCACGCCCTCGCCGCGCACCCACACGTGCATGTGATGGGGTTGCACTGCCACATCGGCTCTCAGATCTTCCAAGTCGCCGGTTACGTCCTCGCTGCGCAGCGACTGATGGCGCTCATGGACAGCTGGGGCATGTCAGCCTGTGTCTTAAACGTCGGTGGCGGCTACGGTGTACGCTACACCGCCGAGGACAGCACCCTTCCCCTGCAAGCGTACGTGCACGCGATTGTGACGGCGGCGAAGGCGTACGTGGCGTCAGTCAACTCACAGCTTCAGGTCCCCGCATTCTGGATTGAACCCGGCCGCTCCCTCGTGAGTGAAGCGGGCACGACGCTCTACACGGTTGGCTCGACGAAGGTGGTGCCACACGTACGCACCTATCTGGCTGTGGACGGCGGCATGAGCGACAACATCCGCCCGGTCGCTTACCAGGCCGTGTACAGCGCCGCTCTCGCGAACAAGATGACGGCGCCTGCGGATCACAAATACAACGTTGTTGGCAAGCTGTGCGAGTCAGGCGACCAGCTTATTCGTGATGCTGTCTTGCCAGAAGCTCGGGAGGGAGACGTGCTGGCGGTGTTCTGCACCGGCGCGTACTGCTATGCAATGGCCTCGAACTACAACAGGATGTGCCGTCCTGCTATTGTTTTCGTGGAGGACGGGTCTGCGAAGTTGGTGGTGCGCCGTGAGTCGCCGGAGGACCTAGTCCGCAATGAGCTGTCCTACACGTGATCGAAGCTGCCTTCAGAAAGGGGTTCTGGGCGAGTTACACGTTTTGTGGGGTGTAAGCAGAATTGTCTGCATATAAATGCTGGCGGAGGAACTTGGGAAAGAAAGAAAAAAAAAAAAGAGGAATAGTCGCTTTTTTTCCCTCTGACTTGTATGTACTCCTTTTTTTTTTTTTTTTAAGGAAGACCTTTGGGTATTCTGATTGGTTTTTTATTGTTAAGTGCTTTATCGAAGCTGGGCAACAGAGGCTAATGAGGGCACGAGGCTGTCGAGGGTTGAAAAATAGAACAAGACGGACCCTGTGTTTTTGCTCCTCGGCATCACCTTCTCAGTCTTGTTCTTGCTAGCGTGCGCTGTTTTCAACAGCGCATCCCACATGTTGTACATCTTTAACATTATTAATGTTGCTTTCTTTCTTTTTCTTTTTCAGCTCTATATACAACTTTCAGTTTTCCAAGTCGACGCGTTGAGTGTTCACAAACGTTTTGTCTTTATTTTTACTTTCTATTATTATTGTTAATTTTTTTTTTTTACAACTCTGAAAATAAACATAACGGGAGAGCCAAAAAGAAAAAAAAAAAAAACTGTTATAGCCGCTTTTTTTCCTGTTGCCGGGTTGAACAAGGACAACAACAAAAACAACAGAAAATAAAGAATGGCCCATTTGAAGTGAAAAGTACTACACGGATTTTGGCGGCTGCCGAAGTAGACACAGTTGTCTTAGGTTTTAGATCCGCAGTGAGAAGCTGTTACAGCTTCTTTCCATAGTGTGTGGGTAGGGATCGTTGTTAAACTGAAAACTGATGACTTCTTCTTTCCTTCCTCTGCACTTTTTTCTGCTTTTTTTTTTGATAATTCATGCAGTAATTATAACACACATAAAAAAAAAAGAGAGAGAGAGAACAAGCACACAACACATTATAAGAGCTACTTTGCAGGTATACCCCCTTCTTGTTGTACCATCACCACCACGACATCTTCAACAACAAATACACGTTTAAACGGCTCACATCAGTTCTCTTTTTATTTTTTTTTTTTCGTTTTCGAGGCACACATCCGCAGTTCTTCATCTCCTCCAATTACAGACTTGCACTGAACACACACACACATATACAAAACGAAAAAAAAAAAAAGAAAAGCAACTTACACACACAAACACTCACGTACAGCTCCTCGCGATGGACCGTAACGATAGCCATTCTGAGAATTCTGGCAACAGCATTCCTCGTCAGGGGGAACCATTGGCGGACGATATTGCACTTGCCTACAGAGGCGAGGGTAAAGATATCGACGCTGTCGTCGAAAAGGTGGTTGTGCCTACTGTGGCGGAGGGGGTGCAGAGCGACTCGCCGAGCAGTGACGACGGTGATGACCAGCCGCATGGGTTGGAGACAACGCCGTGCATTGGGCCGATGGTGGTGGGACTGAAGCGCATCAGTAATTACGTGGTTCCACCGGGCGGTCACCTCTCCAACATCTTCAATATGGCGAGTGGCACACTCGGCATCGGCATTGTGTCGATGGCGTCCGGCTTTAACACAACGGGCATCGGTCTTGCTGTCATCCTGATGATTGTCTGTGCGGTGCTGGTGGTGTGGTCGTTTTACCTGATCGGTGCGACATGCGAACGCAGCCCGTACCGGTCGTGGGAGGCCGCGTGCCGTGGGATCCTGTTCCGTGGTGCAGACTACTGCGTGGCTGGCGTGATGATCTTCTTCCAGTTCGGCACGATGGTCGGCTACGTCATCTCTGTTCATGACTTGATTGGTCCTTTTCTCGACGCCGACAGTGTAAACCCTTTTCTGCGTACTCCCAACGGACGCCGCATCCTGACGGCCATCGTCTGGTTCTTCGGCATGCTGCTCCTGTGCCTGCCACGCCGTGTCGCGTCGCTGCGCTACTTCTCCATTGTGGGTGTGACGCTGGTGATCTACTTTGTGTTTGCGGTGGTGGCGCACTCGTCCATGGCTGGTCTGCCGCACCTGCACGACATGAAAATCTTCGCCTCCGGCATCGACGCGGTGAACGGGCTGACGCTCTTCATCTTTGCCTTCTTGGCGCATGGGCTGTGCTTCCGTATATTCGACGAGATGCGCGTGCCCTCTGCGCGCAACCTCGCACTGGACAGCTGCGGCAGCGTCTCGCTTGTGAGCATCCTGTACTTCATTGTCGGGTTCTTCGGGTATGCGGAGTTTGGGTTGGACATCTCGGGCTCCATATTCAAGTACTTCAGCGTGCGTGATGAGCCGATGATGTGCGTGGCGTACATCGGCATTCTGCTGAAGATCTGCGTGGCGTACGCGCTGAGTGGGCAGGCGTGCCGCCTGCCGGTGTACTACATCCTGCGCCGCAACATCGACACGTCGCCGTACTGGCTGCATTTCTGCATCACGATCCCGATCTGCCTTTGCTCGTTCGTACTGGGCCTGTTCGTGCCAGACATCAACATCGTGTTCAACCTGCTTGGCAGCATCTGCGGTGGCATCCTTGCCTTCCTGCTGCCCGCCTTCTTCGTGATGTACATTGGCGGGTGGACGCTGAAGCGCGTTGGGTGGGTCCGCCTTGGACTGACGTACTTGAACATCATTGCTGGCGTTGTGGCGATTGTGTTTGGCACAGCCGTTACGATTGACGGCATGGTGCAGAAATACGGCTGAGGTGTGTGTATGTGTATGTGGCGTGGTGGCGTCACCTCCTCGTGTTGTTTTCATTGTGCTAACCTCGTCTCGAGCTTGCCACCCTCCTTTTTTTTTTTTCTCTTGTCCTTCGTACGGCTTGTTTTTATTAACGCTCTCGTGCTGTGTGTACACACGTTACGTTTTTTTTTTTTTATTGGAGAGGGGGAGGGGAAGAGAGAGAGAGAGAGAGCTGTAGTAGTAGTTGGTGAGCTTTGGTGGTCACGCACCACTCTACCGTCTCTCTCTTTTTTAAAGTCCCCCCCTTTTTTTTTCTTCCATACTGTATTGAAGGCGACTCTGCGTTCACGTCAATGGAGGCCGGCCTTTTTTTTTTTTTCCACTCTCTCTGCAACCTCTTTTTTTTTTTTTAAATGGAGGTGCTAAATTCCCTCTTTTTGTGTGCTTTCGTTTCTTTATACATATATACATATATATATATATATATATATATTATTGTCACTAGGCGTTTTGAATGGGGCACAAGCGTTTTCTCATTTTTTTTTTTTTTAAACCGATGCCCTTGAAAAGCCGTCAAGTGTCCTTTTTTTTTTTTCTCAGAACAACAATAACAGAAATTGTATTACGATTTTAAGCGGACTCCCATCTTAAAAAAAAAAAAAAGAAAACAGACCTTTTTTTTTTTTTGCGATAAAAACAACAAAATAAAAACGCAGGAAAAGCGGCTGCTGGCACAGCTTTTGCCTTTTTTTTTTTTATACTTCTGTTTTCAAGCAACGCTTGCCGTCAAGCATGCGAACGCAGACCTGCGAGAGAATCGCTCACTCCCACACAAACACCCACTGACAGCTACACAGTCAGTTTAACTCAAACTATTTCTCAAGCTTCTTTTTTTTTTTTTTTGGATGCTAGTGTGGGAGGGAAGGACGCCGATGTGCGCTGCTTTCTTTTTTTGTTTTCCTTTTACCTTGATGGCGTCTTTTTCTTTCTTGCTTCTCGAGCTCAAAAAAAAAAACAATAGGGAATTAAGCATACACGCAAATGCTCTTCTTTTCTCCTCATTTTTCTATAATACCAAAAGAAAATAGAGAGAAGAAGAAAAGAGAGCATACCTGCGAGAGAAACACGCGAAAACGCCGTAATGCAGCCACACATACAAGCTACTCCTTCAGTACTGTTGTATACGACTCATCCCGTCTCTTTTTTTTTTTTAAATAGAATTTTGTTATATCCATACTTGCTTGCTAAGAACAGTTCTTTCTATTTCTTTATATATGCACTTCTTTATATTTGGTATGTGTGCGTTGCAGCTATGGCGCTCTTTTTTTTTTTTTTTGAAACGTAGGATGCAAAAAGCATGGCACTATGACGCTCTTTTTTTTATTATTTTAATCGAACCTTTGTTCTTTTTTTTTTGGATTCAAAGAGCGTTTTTTTCCCCCTTTCTACGCAAGTGGTGCACGTAACGCACGAGTTCTGACCAACCTTCTGATCTCTTTGAACAACCCAGGTCAATACAGAAAGAGCACGAGCTTTTTGATCCCAGTAGACAAGGCGAACATGACGAAAGCCTCGCACGTCTGGTCGACCTACTTCTCCTGTCTTCTTCAGACATAGCAATACAACTAGCTTTCACGCCAGCAGCTGCGCGCTTTTAAACTTGTGCTTCCTCGAGCGAGTTTTGGCGGCTCCTGCTGTACGTGATAGGCATTTTCCTTGCGGGAAAAGTGTATTAGTTCCATCTTGTTTTGGTGTGCCATTGAGCTTGAAATATGCAGGCTTTTTTTCTTTTTTCTACCTCGTTGCGTGTCTTGCTAACTGAATCTCTTTTCTTTTTTTCTTTTTTTTTTTTGCTTGCTTTCACCTTCTTTTTTTTTTTTCACCTCGAACTCCTCAAAACAACCACACCTGTTGCTGTGGTCGTTTTCAACTCTGTTGTACCTTTTTTTTTTTTTCCTCCTTTCGCATTTAAATCGTCTCTCTTTCATCGTCGTAAAGCTCGTGAATGCCACGCCCAGAAGGAGGAGGAGGAGGAGGGAGGGGGGGGGTTGGCTACAACGTAAAAAAAAAAGGCAGACAAACTAGGTGTTTTTTCAGTATTTTTGAAGAACATGCTACAGCCTTTCATTTACTAAGAGCTTGCAACCTTCAGTGATGACGCGTTGCATGAACCTTCAGCTCTCTTCTGCTGCCGGAAATGAATGCTATCGACTTCTCTTCTCCGAAGGTTCACCATTCTTCTTGTGCTTCTTCACTGTGCTTCTCCTGCGTTCATCTTCATTGAAAACCGCTTACATGTCTTTTTTTTTCCCCCTTTTCACAGCTAACGTCTTTCGTCACTCACACGAGGTTACATTAATCGAAACAATCCGGGGGCCTCTGTTTTTCATTAGTCATTATTGGTTTTTGTCCGGCCACTTTTCTTTTGCGTGCTTTGGCCGTCTTCTGTTTTCGTTGACTCTCTCTTTATTTCAAGTAGTTATTGCAGTGCTCAGCATATCCATCATCACAACTATCGTTTTTTTTTTTTTCAAATAGAGCAAAAGGCACAAGTCACAGTACGTCGGCTACTTTTGTGTGTGTGTGTGTGCATTGGTAACATGCGTGTCGATCCTATCTGCACCGTCATCCGCTTCGCCCCCATCGGGGTTCTCTTCGCCGCCCACTGCGCCGGCGGACATTGGCCCAGTGACGAGGAGTGCGCCGAGCGCGTTATTCGCTACGGCTTCTGCGTGAACTTCTTTCGTCAGCAGCCAGCCTCTGTCTTTACGCATCTCTTTGTTCACATCTCCTCCCAACATCTGCTCAGCAACGTCTTTACCTTTGCGGCGGCGCTGATGGAGTTTGGCGACGCCCCACCGGCTGCAGGGGCGGACGAGGCGGACGAGGCGGACGAGGGCGATCCAACGCCGTCGTCGCAGCGCACCGGGAGCATGTCGGCCCAGATGCGGGCCCTCTGGTCCGAGCACAATCCTCTGCAGGCCTGCCTACGCTCCGTCGGCGCCTTTGCCGTCTGGGCGCTGGGCGGAGCTGTTGGTGGGCTGGGTGGTCAGCTGCTTTACAATGATTCTACTTTGGCACTGCGGCGGGAGCGGACCTCACGTGCAAACCAGGCCGTGCTTTCTTCGCAGCAGCAACTCAGTTCACAAGAGGGCGGAGTGCACGTGCTGAGCACGCTGAGTCAACGCGCGCACATCCTGCGCCAGCGTATTGAGGCCTTCAACTCTGCCGTGGCGGAAAAGGCGCAGGCGGCTAAGAACGACGCCATGATGATGTGCGGCGCCAGCGCTGGCATCTGCGCCTTGTCGGGCTTTAATGCGGTGTACTACGGCCGCCCCATCACCGCATTCTGCTTTGTTATTCCGGAGATGGTGGTGCTTTCGATAGATTTGGTGAACCATTACGTGGCGCTGCTGGCGCCAGAGACGGGCTCTTGCGGTGTACCGGAGCTGGATGAACAACGGAAGGCGCTGCAGTCAACGTGGCACACGCTGCTGCCTGGGCAGACCGTCGGCCACGCTGCGCACGTCGGTGGGTTTTTGGCAGGTGCGGGAATGGGGTACCTGTGGCTATGGGTGCAGAAACGACGTCTTCGCCAGGCACAAGCTCGCCGACTCGCTCGCAAGTAGACATCGCTTAGAGCGTTTTTAATATTCCCTTATTATTTTTTTTTTTGAATTTTTCTCATTTTTTTTTTTTTGAGTTGCCTCTTTCTCCCGATAGTATATAAACACAAACACACAAAAGAGGGAGAATAAAAAGGAAATGCGTGGTCTAATATTGCATGGTTTCCAATGCTGTCTGCGTGAGAAAGGTGTGCGTGACGTTTTGGCTAGAGTGCTTTAATCAATCTCCAACTCTTCGTACCGCACTGTAAATGCTCGACAAAGACAAGGTACTTTCATATTTTACCACAAGATGTAAAAAAAAAAAAAAGAAACCTACTGCGAAAATGGTGGTGTTTCTTCTTCTACTCGCGAGAAGCGCGTCCTCCTTGATTGTATTTCCTACTTTCCTCCTCACATCTTATTAAAAAAAAAATGTAAACAGCTACTGCGCGTAATTCAAACGCACGAACTTCTTTTTCTTTTGGTGGATCACTCTCCAGATTCTTGCGAACGAAACAATAACAACAACGGAACAGCGACCTGACGCATGCCAGAAACCACTCCACCCACACGCACCGTACGGTGTATCTACACCACCGTGCTCAGCAGCAAGGCCACCCGCTACTTCGCTGTTGCGCCGGCCAAACCCTACGAGCAGATGCTTGCCACCCAGCTAATGAATGACGTGAAGGCGGCGGTCGCGGCAAACACGAATGGCGGGCTGTGCTGCAGCAGCGTCGGCGAAGCCGCCTCTTTCTTCTCCGCTTCCTCCTCCTCTTCTTCTGACGTAAGTGCAGAGGAGCCGTGTGTATGTCTCACAAATACGACAGTGGTGCAGGTCAACCCTCGCTTTGTGGATCAAATGATGCTGCTGGGGCTCACCTTCGAGGTGCACTATGCGGTCTACGAGTACGCGAAGGGGAGGCAGCTTGTTTCCTCTTCCACCGCGGCTGCCGCCTCCGCCGCCTCCAACCTAGCGTTCGTCTGGTCTGTCGACAGCCACACGGCGTTCCGCAACACGGTGAAGAACTTCTTCCATGTTTTGACGCGAAAGGACTACTTGAGTGAGCTGTCGAATGCGCCAAACGTATTTGCCCACGTCACTGTCGATGAGCTCGAGCTCATGGTCCACAGCGACCTTAACAGTCTCGAAAGCGTAGATTACAGTTCCGCTTATGACGCTGCTGCTTCTGACATGGAGTGTGTGGCGGCTAAGGTTGGCCGAGTTGGGTGCGACGCCACGCTGAATCGTACATCAAGGATGCGTCTAGACTCCCTCTTTGGCACCGAGGTTGGTAGCATCAAAGACTACTGCACCGTGCTTCGCGGTCCTCTCTCCGCAGCCTACACCTACAAGCCGGCGGCGGTAAAACTGAAAGAAACGCTCAGCAACGGCACCATCATAACACACATTGTTCCTCAAGTCGTGGTGAGCACTGCACAGGACTACAACGACTATGGTTTTCCGAATTGTCACGGGGCATTGTGCTCGCTGGGTACGCTGTGCGCTGTGCTGGGTTTCATCTTAATTCTGGCAGCGGGCGTAACTTTTGTGGTGCAGTACTGTCGACGCAGCCGTGATGAGCGCGAGGATGAGAAGCGACTGCTGCAGCGTCAGCTACAATGATCGCGTGTGGCGTTTTTCATTTTTATTTTGAGAGACGGAAACCTGCTGCTTTTTTTTTTTTCAATCGTTTTGACTTATATCCTCTTCTCAAGTCTTCGAGGACATTCGCGACAACTTGCTTTTTTTTTTTTTATGTAGGTGACGGCACTGGACGGTGCTCTACACGGATTGTATCGGACCACTTTGCGTTTTTCTCCCTTTCTTTTTTCTTCCTCCGTTGATTTTCCTCATTTTATGTGTAATAGCAACACCTACGTGCTAGTAGTATATATACATATATATATATATATATATATATATGTATATATGTATACCACTCCCTAATTATGTGCTTTTTTTTTTTTTGTCTTCTTCCTTTTTCAGAAGAGGCTGTTTTTATGCGAATACGGCGCAGTGTCTGCGTTTTTTTTTTGTGAAGTAGATCTGCATCGCCTCTCTCTCTCTCTATATATATATATATATATTTTTTTTTTTGCATCTATCACTTTGTTTTAAAATAGAATAAAATAAATAAAAGAAGAAGCTAAGGAAGAAAAACAAGTATGGAGTGCTTCAACACCTTTTAAGAGACAAGTCGTGCATTGTGGTTGCAAAAAAAGAAGGAGAGGAAAAACGGCTACTTCTAAGAAGGGCTTACACTCTTCTTTTTTTTTTTCCTTTGATTTGTGCAGGAAGTGCTCTCTATCAGCTACAGCAACAACAAAAAGGTGAGGCCTTTCGTCAAACAGTTCACAAACGCTGCGGGACACAATCGAATGAAAACACCAAAAAAGAACCCAAACCAACGTGCCCGTGATGCAGATTACTACCACTGTTTTCCTCCTTCACTCTTTTTTTTTTTTCCTTCCTCTCTCGACGTGCTGTTACGACACTGATGCGTAACTTCGCAGGAGAGTCGACAAGAAGACTACGAGAAGGGTGTGTGAGGATCTGCCACCACTGTCATTTCCTTCGCCTCTATGCTATACGTGGTCATTTTCCTTTTCTGGTATTGAGCTTCCTCGAGGTTTTTTTTTTTCTTCCATATAACCACATATATATATATATATATATATATATATATATATATATATCAGCACAACGCAGTGTCGTTGCTCATTCCTGTTACCCCCAACTTAGTGTTTCGTTTTCTTTTTCTTTTTTTTTTTTTCTTCCTCTGGTGCATTTGAGGGCGAGCGATAGCATGCAGAATCACCATTTGTTTTCTTTGCCGCAATTTGCTCTCTTCAACGCCACCAAGGACTCGCAGCAACACACGATCCACGCGCAGCGCAATTAGCCATCTAGAAGGTAAAGCGCGCCTCCGCCTCTTCAGCTTTCCCTTTTGCGTACTTTGTAGAACCGAGCATGGAAAAACCGCGAACACCAAACTGGTCAGAGAAAAGATAGTGGGAGTTTTTTTTTCTTTATTATTGTGCTGTTTATTCTGCACTTGTCTTACAAGCCCCCTCCACTTTCTACGCATCAGGCTTTTCTTTTTCTTTGCTGCTTCCTATAACCGGTGCTCGCTATGCCTCTCTTTTTTGGGCGAAGCCTTGTGGCGTCGCGTCCCCTCGGCATGTCGCTGCCCTTTTCTCGTAATCCCGCTGCTGCGGCGCTAAACAACTGCGACCTTTTCCTCCTCCTTCTCTTCATGATGGTCATCACCCCTGTCGCCGCCCTGAACACTTGCGAGGAGATCACGCGCTGCAGTGAGTGTGTCTACGACCAAACACAAGGCATCATGCCCCCCTCTCTCCTCTGCGGCTGGTGTGAGAGCACGCGGTCCTGCAAGCAAGTGAACGCGTCTGTCCTGGCTTACTACGGCGCGACCACCGCCAGTACGAACCTCAACGCCGACGACAATGGCCAGGACGAGGTCAACACGCACACCCCGGAGGAAATGGCGGCGTTTCGTGCTGCCTTCTGCGAAGATCTGCGGGAGCGTGACTTGAACGGTGTCTGCCCGGACATGTCCTGCGCGGCGGCCAAGACGACGAACAACATTTACATCTGCCGCCCACCCCCGCTCATCGCCCTTGTCTTCGGCTGCGTCTTGCTTGTGCTGACGGTGGTGGTGTATATGTGGATGCGCACGATTCGCCAGCTGCCATGGAAGTACGAGCCGTTCCTGTCCGACCTCTTGGAGGGCCGTACGCGTACGTATGAGGAGCACAGCGACCACGATAGGGAGAGCGATACAGCCGCAGCCGCCGTGCAGGTCGGCCGAGACAGTGGCAGCAGCAACGACAAAGCCAGCACTACGACTGGCAATACGGCATCGCCGCAGCGCACGCGCGCCGCGGCGCTGAACACGACGCGCCCTGGCTCCCCGCTGCACGATAGACCGCATCCCATGTCACACTTTCAAACAAATGAGATGAGCCACGACAGCAGCGATAACAGCAGCGACGACACGGATGACGACGACGATTTGCCGAGTGCCGAGACGGCGTCGACTGTGTCGAACCCGTCCTACCTGGACAACGTGTCGCACAACGTCGTCGTGGCGCACCACCCTCACGACCCCGCTTCCATGACCGTGCCCTTCTCCGCTGCCCCGCCGGCGGGGGGCGTGAGGGACGGCGCTGCGGCTGCGGCGACAGGCTATTGCCCGATCTGCAAGTGTCGCCAACCAGCCTGCCTGGGTCCTGGTGAGGTGTGCTTTTGGTGCAACGTTGCCCGCTTCATCTTTGTGCCTTTCTTCATCGCCCTCGTCAGCTCCGTCTTCGTTATCGTGCTGGACTTTGCGGTGTCGCTGAAGCCGTGGTTTTCGGACTGGTACTTTGCCGAGGTGCTTGTGATCGCCTACACGTCGTACGCTGCACTGGGATTTTACATGGTCCGCCACCACGGCCGGGTCCCTCTCTTTTTCCTCGAAAGTGAGGCGGAGCAGAGGGCGAACCAGAGCGTTTGGTCGTCGATGCACGACCGCCCATCGTCGCAGGTGTTCTCGACGGGTGACGGTAAAAGCAGCAACAACAGCAATGGCGGTTCCGCGGTTGGCGGCTCTCGTCGTCGTCGTACCGCCGCTGTCGAGGAGACCGGCTCTCCCCTCCCCTTCGGCGCCTCCGCTGGCCACCACCACGCCGGCCTGAGCAAGCTCAGCCATCACCACCGCCACAATCGACAGAAGCTGCGCATGCTGAACGACGCACGACGCAACATGGCGAGCACGTACTATGTGCAGCTGGCCATGCGCCTGCGTGGGCGGCCGCTGCTTACGTGCTTCCCGGAGCTGCAACAGTACGCGCCACAGCTGGAGGCAATGCAGGCACAGCCGGCCACGCTCACCAGCGTGGTGGTGGGGGATGCTGTGGCCTTGCTGCGACCGTCTACGCCGGGCAGCCGCGCGAACTCCGCCCCCGGGTCGCCCCAGGGCGTGCCACCTGCGACGCACCGCCATTCCGCCAACGCAGGGGTGCCGATCACAAACGTGCCCGTCATCTCGCCCTTCGCTGCTGCTGCGGCGCTGCTGCCATCAACACTGCCACCGCTACCGATCACGACGACGACGACGACGACGATAGCAACATCAGCAGCGGGAGCGGCACCGAAATGCGCCTCTGCTGCCTTAGTCAACTCGTCGGCCGGCTTCCACGGAGCTTCAGCCGAGGCGGCCTTGCCCGGCTCCATCTCCTCCCTTTCCCCCTCCGTGTCCTCTGCCTGCGAGAGCGGCGCTGCGGTGAAGGGGCGACTTCCTCTGTTGGAACACATCGCTGCGACGACACCGCAGCAACTGCAGCCTGCTGTGGAGGTTGGAGGTGGGGGTGCTGGTGGTGGTGATGGTGGTGGGGGTGGCGTGAGCAGTTCGGCGAAACCGGCGGAGCCGGCCGCCTCCGCTCCTGGAGCGGCAGCAGCGGCACTGACGCCCTCCGCCGCCCCTGCTGGCGGTCCCATCGGCTCGCCTGCCGCGACGAGCGTACCGGAGAGCTTAGCACGCCAGAAGCGCGGAGAGACGGTGCAGCTGCTCAGCTCCAACTTTCTCTCCCCGCAATATTGCCGTGCCCTGAAGAGCGCGCTCTACCGCGACGAGTACATCACCTGGTGCTCGAAGCCGAACCTGCGCGGGGTGCTGATGGAGAATGAGTGGCTGCTGCTGGACCTCGCTGTCGGCTTCCTCTTCGGGTTGTGGATGGTGCTGCTTTCTTCCGTGAACGATACAACGTACACTATTGTGGAGCTGAGCGGGTCGACCGCCGTGGCAACGTGTGGGCTGATCGTGATGGTGCTCTTCGCCTTGCTGCTCGTGATCGTGGTGCGCCAGTGCGGCCGGCTCTATGTTCTGACGAATGAGCGTTTGATCACGGTGTACGAAAGCGTTATTACACCGGTCACGACCGCCACCGACCTCAGCACGGTCCGCTTCGCCGCCCTCTACGGTTACCGGGGACTCTGGTCGAAGCACCCGTGCCTCACCTTCTCTTGGGAGATCCCAGCGACGGAGCGGAAGATGCCGGCAATCAAGAGCCACAAGTTTCCCGGCATCATGCATCTGCAGGAGTTCCTCTTCTTCTTCCGCCTCGTTGCCCCGCAGACGCCCTTCCACCTCGAGCAGATTTCAGAGTCGACGAGGCAGGACCGGCAGGAGTGGCGGCTGCACATCTTTCTCAGCGTCGGCGGCTTCGTCGTGCTGCCTATCGTCACCATCTACCCCCAGATGATGCCAGACTTTTTGAGCTTTTATCTGTACGTGCTGGGCCTGCTGCTCATCTTCTCGACCCTGCTACGCGGCTTCCGGGCGCAGCAGATGACCTACGCACCGCTGAACATCGCCGCGTCATGGGCGCAGGAAGGGGAGTTGAATGAGTTGAGCCCCATAAACGCTTCTCGGACACCGCCACCCGCCCCGCGAGACTCTCCACAACAAGAACAACAACAACATGTCGGCTCTGCCGCCGCCGCGACATCAGCACCAGCAGCACCGTCTCCCCAGCCGCTGCCATATGCGACTGCCTCGATGCCCTCCACGGCTTCCCCCACCCCTCCGTCAACACAGCCGTCAGCGTCTCCCGCGCAAGACGCCGGGGCGACGGCGAGCAGGTCCGCACAGGTCGCCACGCAGACCACGCAGTTTCCTATGCTGGATCTGAACAAGGCTGCAGCTGCGGCCTCGATGGATACAGCGACGGCTGTGATGGCCGGCTCGCCGCAGAGCGCTGAGGACCGCGTTGTGATGAACGAGCCGGTGCCGGCTGCTCCTGTCGCCAAGCCAGCCACCCCTGTTGCAGCAGTGACAGCCGCCGCCGCCGCGAAGGAGGGGAAACCCGCACCGACTGTTCTCAGCAGCGGCAACGGCAGGGGTACGCCGGTGCCCTCCGTCAGTGTGACGCTCCCGCCAAAACCTGCCAAGACGTCCGCCACCACCACGTCACCCAACGCAGCCACAACTGCAGCTGCGGCTGCTGGTGCCTCCTTGTTTCCGTCTTCTACGACGAGCGCGTTGCTGGCCGTCCCCGCCGTCCCTGTCACGTCGGCCGTTCGCGAAATGGAGGAAAGCCTCACGGGCTGCGCGGGCGTCGGCGTCACGGGCAGCGGGTTAAGCGCGAACAACAGCTTCTCCTACCCTGCAGGTGTGCACGCGACCACAAGCGCGTCACATGGAAGCGCCGCCCGCAACTCCCCGCATCCTCAACGTCTGCCGAGCTTCGACGTCTCGGCCACCTCCAGCACCGCCAACACGGGCATGATGTCGATTGGCCCTGGTGCGGGCAGCTCCGGCCGACTCTCCGTCAACGGCGCACCAACCAGCAGCGCGAACCTGGGGCACTATGTACACACGGGCGCGGCACCCGGCACCATGAATTCGACGTCCCGCACCTCGCCCACGAACTTCGCTCCCCCATCGGCGCTTGTAAAGAGTGTTTCCACCCCGTCGAACCCGCATCGCTCCGGTTCACCGCAGGAGCACGACGGCTTCCCGCACCCACGCCTGTCGCCGACATACACGCACCTGCCTCGGCATCCGCCGAGCATGAGCCCCAGCGAGAGTGAAGGGGCGATGAGTGCTGCCTCGACTGGGTCACTTGGCACAGTGGCCATCGCGCATTACAGCAGCAGCATCGGCGAAGGGTCTGGTAAGGCTCCGCACCACGCGTCGCAGGCGCACGTCGTGCCAGCGTCGGTACGGTCTACCAAGCCGGATGCGCACACCACGTGGGGTGACCAGGTGGCTGAGTATGAGTAAATCACATGTTGAAGGAGGGATGCGCGTGTGCATGTGAATAGGAGGAGATGCTGAGCTTTTTTTTTTTGTTTCAACCGTCTTTGGCATGACAGCAAAAAAAAAAAAAGATAACACATGCAGCCTATGAGAAGCAAAAGAGCGTCTTTTTTTTTCTGGTTCCGTTTTTTTGTTGAGTGCTTTTTCTTACTTTTGGTGTTTTCGCACTTCGGTTTGCGGCGAGTGCTGTGGCTGTTGCGTTGGGTTATTTGCTCCAAGTTTCATGTAGACCTCATTTTTTATATCGGAAAGGAAGACACTATTATCATTTTTTTTTTGATGCTTGTTTTCGCATTGCAGTGTTAGTACCGGCTTTTTTTTCCCTCGGTTTTTCACATCTGAACCTGATTTGGTTCTTTTCTCATTTTTGAAGGTACGAGGCTCTCTGAGATGCTGTTTGGCGGTGCGTTCTTTTTGATCCGTTACTTGAAGGTGAACATGATGCCTCTTTTAGAAGTTACGTTGATCTTGTCTTTTTGGTTTTTTTTTTTATCGGCTTCAAAAAACAACAACGGCAAGAGCAAAGACCACTGAAATGGTGAACTGGACGACTTGAGGAGGAAAAGCCCACAGCTCATGGGCATGAGGTCAGTAAACGGGAGATGTAGTTGAAGACGCCGTTTCTCTGGGTCAAAGGGGCGTCGACTGATTTCAGAACACGCGATCGCGTGTGGAGTGAATCTTACGAAGAACTTCGCAATTTGCCTCATCAGACATGCTCAATAGCAGTTGAGGGCTCTTTTTTTTTTTTTCGCAGAAGCGTGCACAAAGTACCGCCTTTCAGCGTTAAAACAACAACAACAACACACAAAAAAAGTACATTGACTGTTTGTGTTTCTTAGTGCCACACTTCTTTCTCTGTTCGTGTTAACCTACCGCGACCCTGCCGCTTGTTTTCCTTCCTGCTTTATCTTTTATTGTTGTTGTTATTATTGTGCGTGCGTTAACCCCCCTCCCCCAAATAACAAATAAACAAACGAACACACACACACACATACACACAAACACACAAACGCACACGAAACCCTTCGTGCGCTGATTCGTAACGTCTCACACCTCTCTACCATCAACTTCACATTATCACTCATCATGTAAAAGAACCGCAGAGCAGGCTTTGCCTCCGTTTTTGAAGGCGAAAAAAAAAAAAGAAAGAAGGAAAAAAGAGCGGTATACACTTATTCTTCTTCTCCTTGTACTTTCCTGACGCGTTCACGAAGAGCGCTGCTGTGAAGATGTTTCTCCTTTGTGGCTGCTCCGCGCAGTCTCTCACCCAACACAGCGGGCTGCTGCGTCGGTGTGCTTCCGCCTCAGCCAGAGCCTCCGTGCGTGCTTCCCCTATGGCGATCACGGCCTCTTCCTCTTCCTTCTCCAGCGGCGGACGACTGCTGAGTCAGCCCACGCGACTCCTCCATCAGGCAGCCACGGTGAGTACTTCATCCACGACGACCACTGAAGCATCACCGACTCATCTGCACGCATCTGACGCATCGCCTCCCGTCAATACCGAGCTGCACTTCTATGACACCTTCGCCGTATCCTCCGAGGATGTTCACCTCCTGCTGCTGGAGGAGGCACACCGCAAACATGGCGTGTGGCGCAATGTACCGCCGCAACTGGCCCCGACCGTGGCGAACATCGGACCACCGATCATCCCCGAACCGATCTACCCGCTAAAGCAGAAACAGCGCCTCGACGCCCTCGCTCAGGCGGCGGCAAAGAAGATGCCCTTCTCAGGCGAACATCGCCTGGCATCCTCCGACGTGGCGGGCGTACTGCCCAGTGAGGACTGTCTCGCTTATACCCCCACTCACCAGCCACCACCGTTTATTACCACTGGAACCCGGACGCTGTGGATCGCGACGGAGGCCACCTCAGCCACCACGGCAACCGCAGCGACGACATCGACAGCCATGATAAGAGAGGAGGTGAGCGCGGGTGCGGCGCAGCCGCAAATGACCGTGACCGAGGTCCCTGTGCGAGCTGTGGTGGACACGTCGATGCTCTTCCACTGCACGTTCTGCGGCCGTGCGTTTCGCAAACAGGCGGCAGCGGCGGAGCACGTGGCTAAGCGGCACGCCTGCATGAGCAGCGATCCAGCGGAGGCAGCGGCGACGGTCGGCGAGGGGCCAGGACCTGGGGAGATAATTAGGTACAGGAACGTGGTCGGGACGTCGATGGTGCCCGCTTCACCTTCCCCAACTCTCTTCTCTGCACCAGCAACCACCACCACCACCACCTCGGATGCTAAAAAAACCGAGCGGGACGCGCACACGTCGACCGCAAACAATGCAGAAAAAAACGCGACTGGTCGGGTAGGTGGCGTCCCAGCAGCTACTGGCGCACTGCCGCAAGCAGCTGCGAAGCCGAGCACCGCTTCAACTACGGCTGCAACTACTCCCGCTTCTACTGCAACGGCTGCGCCTGCGCGGCCGCTTCAACCTGCTAGGACGAACTACTACGCCACGCCCGCCGTCACCCTTCCCGAAGAAGACCTGATTGACGATCTCTTGGTATCGGTGTGGGATGATGTTGGACTGAAGCGCACTGACATCGAGAAAGCCGCCGGTGTGCAACAGGCGGCAGAGGGAAAAACCGACCAGCGGGTGAACACGTTCACCAGCACCACCACCACTACCACCACCGCGGCGGTGGACAGCTGCAACGGGAAGTTCTTCATTCCGAGTTCCTCCTTCGTGCACGGCACCGCAGACAACCGCGCGGCGCGGGAGGCCGAGCTGGCTAGCAAGCCCCCGGCACGGGCTACCCCGGAAGGCGCGGCGCCAGGTGTGAAGCGACCCACTACAACCGGACCGTCGTCTTCTGCGCTGTCGGCACGTGGCGCTGCTGCTGCTGCTGCCCGTCGCCTGTTCGTGCAGCGACGCAACGCGGACGGCACGGTGAGCTTTCCTGATACCGGGGCTGCTGTTACTGCTACTGCTGCTGCTGCGAATGCTATTGGCCTGGCGATTGCACCGACAGCGCAGGAGATGAGCATTGCCGAGCTAAGCCGGCACTACCCGAACCCCTTCGGCGACAGCCCGAACGCGGCATTGGTGGAGCTGGAGAAGGAGCCGGTCAACCCATTCCGAGATTTGGAAGGGGAGGCGGCCACGGCAGAAGCATCAGCAGCGGAACATGTGAAGGGTGCAGGGGAGAAAGCAGGTGGAGAGGTAGAGCAGGACAATTTCAATGCCGAGAATACGCGCCTGTGGCGTGAATGGCAGACGCGCTTTGCGTCGCGGCCTTACGCGTGTCCGATCTGCCAACGTCGTGCGCTGCCCGGGATCACCGCCACGCTTGCCAGGCTGTTAGATCATGCTTCTCCACTTGCCGTGTCAGCGACCAACCAGCAGACGACGGCAGCGGCGACTACTGCTGGGGAGGCGTCTTCTTCAAGAACCTCTTCAGCGGGCCCAGCGAAGGCGGACCACGGTGTACGGCGATCCGGCATGCCCAGAAAGGCTTCGGCATCCTCATCTTCATCCGCGTCAGCGGCAGGGCGCAAAGCATCCGCATTTTCCCCGATGAAGGACGGCGGCGGCCCTGCTGCCGCCACTGCAATGTGCGGAACCAGCGAATTTCCACAAACAGTGGGGGCAGATGAGGAGGCCTGGACGTGGTATGCGGCGGCGGTGCCGCGCTTCCGTCTGCTCGACGCCTTGGAAGATCATCTCGACTCGTGTCACGCGGTCACCGACGCCGCTGTCAGCGCCAGCATCGGATCTTTACGGAGTGCCGATGTCGATGTCAGCACGGAGAGCTTGACGAAGTCAGATGAAGTAGAGGAAGAGGTGACGGAGCACGACTGGCAGCGGCTGTACAACTTGGCTGTCTCGCCACAGGCGGCTGCGGTGGCGGAGTTGAAGGCGGTCGTGCTCGCCTATCGCGCCACGAACGCGAAGGAAAAAGCCGGTGGTGGTGCTGCTGCTGCGGCGGCGGCGGCAACGAACTCTTCGTCTTCCTTCGCTTCGAGCGACGTGAAAGGCGGAAAAGGTCTGGAGACTCGACGGTGGTCCACCGTTACGTCAGACGGCAGCGGTCATGATGGCTTGAAGACGACGCTAGTTGCAGACGGAGGTTCAGCGGATGACAAAACGGGCACATCGGGCACTATCAACCAGAAGGATGCATCAAGCGATCAGCACCACAACGACGACGACAGCGACACCACAGTAGCAGCGGGTGGGGAGGTTGGAAGAGACGCACTGGCAAACGCCGATGCACCGCACGTGCACGTTCGCTCCGCGGTGAACACGGTGCTTGTCGGCGTTGTTCGCGATGTTCAAGAGGGCTTCGTTGGTGCCACGCGCGTGCTGCAATACGTCCTCGCAATTAGCAACGATAACCACAGCCGCAGCAGCAGCAGCTGCAACCCGAATATGACAGATGCGGAGGCGGCGACAGAAGAAGACGATGAAGAAGACCTGATCGTCGTCCGCTGCATGGGCGACTTGGTGCCCGTGGCACTGCTGCGCAGCCAGGTCCACGTCGGTTCCACGTTGTTTGTGACTGGCACGCTGCGCATGAACCGAAATGTGGACACTGCGTCTCGACGCTCTCACGCGTACCCATATGTGCAGGTGGTGCCTCCTCTAGGTTTTGTGCGGGCGGTCAAGTGAGTAATAACCAACGTTAAAAAAAAAAAAAGAACAATAGCAACATCACTTTTTATGTTCTTAAAGCTCTAAAGAGGATCTTGCCCACCTTTTTTTTTTTGTTCTTCGTTTTTCTGCAACCAGCTAAGGCGTTATTATATTCACTACTGCTGGTGTGTCTTTCACAGTTTTTTTTTTTTTGTGTGTTTATTGGTGTCTTCTGGGAATGGTCGTTGACAAGTTTATCATTATCTTCCATTTTTCTCTCGCTCGGTTGAGGTGTATTCACATATTCCTACGTTGACGAGAGCTTGCAGCAGGAAAAAAAAAGAAGGAGCTTCTGTCTTCCATGACAGATGGAGTGTCTATTGCTCGACCCAGCAGAAAAACAGAAGAGTCTGTTCTTCTTCTTTGCGTAGCCGGTGAGTGAGCAACCATCTATTTTATTTTGTCTGCTTCTCAACGAGAGAGGAAAAAGAAAATGCTCCTTTTCTTCTAAATCCGTCGTGGATGCATATGCAGAGATACACATTTAAAACACAACAACAACAACAACAAGAAAAGAAGAAGCACACAACTACCTTATCCCCTTGCTATGCTCCACTTTTTTTCTTATCTTTGCTGAATTTAAGTATCAGGAAAAGAAGAAGAAAACCAAGTTATTATTATTATTATTTGCTTGCTTTCCTCCTGCACGCAATTCGTGATCGACTGCGCGTGTGTACGGACAAGCGCACATCCATACATGTAGCCTCCAATCGCATAGAGCATCGACTTGCCTTTTTTTTTTTTTTCCTCTTCACAACACCAGCTTGTCGAGCTGCGCGCAAAAAAAAATAGTAAAAGAGGGAAAAAGACACAAAGCACACAACACATATACACTCCGTTTCTTCTTCTTCTTTTTTTTTTTTTTGCCTGAGGCACTCTCGTTTATACAAGTTAACACCTACACACGCAAAAAAAAAAAAAAAAGAACATACAATAATAGTGTTTATTCGGTCATGTCCAGCCTATCTCTGGCGCAGTCCCGCTTGCGCGAGGAACGGAAGGCGTGGCGTAAAGACCGCCCTTTTGGCTTCTGGGCAAAGCCGCTCGAAATTGCCGTACCCGCCACCCAAAGCGCCGGTCAGAAGCACGACAGAGAAGGCAACACACAGCTGAAACTGAACACGACAACGGCGACCGCGACTCCCGGCAACGGCGCGGCTGCGTCCGCGTCGTCCTCGCCGACGTCCCCGGCGTCCGGCGGCGCCGCAGGGGTGGGATTGGACCTGCTGCATTGGGAGGCGGGCATCCCTGGCAAGCCGGGCACGCCGTGGGAGGGCGGTGAGTTTCGACTGCGGCTCAACTTCACGGAGGACTATCCGACGAAGCCCCCCAAGTGTGTTTTTGTCCCAGTGCTCTTCCACCCCAACGTGTACCCAAGTGGCACGGTGTGCCTCTCCATCCTAAACGAGGAGAAGGACTGGCGGCCGAACATAACGATCAAGCAAATCTTGCTGGCGATTCAGGAGCTGCTGGACCACCCGAACATCAAAGATCCGGCGCAGGAGGAGCCATATAAGGTGTACATGCGTGACGTCAAGGAGTACGAGGAGCGGGTGCGGCAGGAGGTGCAGAGGCACCACTGGAAAGGTCAATAACAACAACAACAAGGAAAGACACATCAGAGGAGAAGAGCAAAAAAAAAAAAGGAAAATGGATCCGGCTTGCATGTGAGTGAGTTTGTGTTTTTTTTTTTCTTTCTGACGAAAAGATCATAAACACTAGGTTTCCCGTTTTTCTTTTTTTTGAGTGGGATTCACCTGTTTTGACCTGTTAATACTATTAAGACTACTGATATTTAACTCAGAGACGTTTAACTGAGTTAGAGCATTAGTACAAGGGAGAATCTTGCTCTCTTTTATAGTACGAGAGAAAAGAAAAAGAAGAAGGTAAAAAAAAAAAGACATACAAGTTACTCGACAAAGCACCTTCTACGTATCCTCCAGCATTGCGGACTAACGCTTTTCTTGCTATCCTTTTGTTTTTTTTTTTGTCCAAACTCTGACATCAGGGCACAGAAGAGTTTCATAAAAAAAAAAAAGAAAAGTACATGCAAACCGAGTAAACGATCCGTCAAGGTACGTATGAGCGAGTAGACTTTTTTCTACGATGAAGTGCTCAAAAACAAATGTCTTTTTTTTTTTCTTGACCTATCGCGCTTGACTTATTAACAATAATATATATGTACGTAAAAGAAACTCAATAAACAAACGAACTTTTTCACAGTCGGTAGCATTTTTTTTTTTTTTTTGATAGTGGCCTTTACACCAATGGGTCGCGCCTCGAAAGACAAACGCGACATCTACTACCGCAAGGCGAAGGAAGAGGGCTACCGCGCCCGCAGCGCCTACAAACTTCTCCAAATCCACGAAGAGTTCAACATCTTAGACCCTGCCGAGATTCGCACTGGTGCTGTAGATTTGTGTGCTGCGCCGGGTAGCTGGTCACAGGTGCTGGCCCACCACTTTAGAACGCTGACCACAAACAACAAGGACAGCGGCAACGGTGGAGCTGCATCTCTTGCCTCCTCAGAGCCGCCGCTGGCTGCGCCACGTGTGGTGGCGGTGGACCTGCAGGAGATGGCGCCGATCGAAGGCGTCCACATTCTGCAAGGCGACATTACAAGCGAGGCAACGGCGAATGAAATTATCCGGCTACTGAATGCGCCGGAAGAAGAAGACGTCAAGACCATCGCACCGTCTCTGTCGTCGTCGTCTGCGCGCGCCGGCGCAGCAACGGCGTCGCCGCGCAAGGCGGACATCGTCATCTGCGACGGTGCCCCGGACGTGACTGGCATGCACGAGTTGGACGAGTACCTGCAGCACCACCTCCTACTCGCGGCTCTGCATATTACGACGTTTATTCTCCGCCCCGGTGGCTGCTTCGTGACGAAGATGTTCCGCGGACCGAACACACCTTTCCTGGTCGCGAAGAGCGAGGTCTTTTTTGCCCAGGTGCGCGTCGTGAAGCCGAAGTCGTCGCGTAACGCGTCAATGGAGAGCTTCTTGCTGTGTCAGGGCTTTCGGCTGCCGCCTGGGTACGTACCACGCTTCCTGGACGCAGCAGCAGCGGCAGCGACAACCACAACGGCGTCGAGCGATCCTCAACGCATACGCGAAGAGAAAGACCGCGAGGAACAACAACCTGCGCCGCAGGAAACCGAGGCAGGTCAGCCGCGGGCCAGCAACTTCACACCCGCGGCCCCGGTATATCGCTACGGTGTAACACCACACGTCTCTCCGTGGCAAGCCGGCACGACGGCGCGTACGGCGTGCACGCTGTCAGACGGCGTCCTCGCGCCGTTTCTGTCCTGCGGCGATCTTTCGGGTTTTGACGCAGATATGTGCTACAACCGTGCGGCGGATGCGGCTGTGCTGGAGCCGGTGCAGCCTCCACTGCAGGCACCGTATCTGGCCACTGCTGGGTCTCACCAGCCACTGGAGTCGGCTTTCGCTGAAGCAGAGCGAGGATCGTTGAAAAAGAAGTCTAAGGTGGAGACTTCTCCTTGAACGGTGTTGCGCGACGTGCAGTGATTCTCTTTTTTTTTTTTTTTTTAAACGTCTTTTTTTTTTGGTTTAAGAAAGGCGGGTGCATCTGACTTTTTTTTTTTTACTACGCTTGCTTGTGTGGCCGTTTAATGAAGTTTCCAGCGGTTGGATGGAAGCTTAAATAATAAGTAAAAAAAAAAAAAAAGAGAGAAGTGAATTGCGCTCGTGCAGGACAAACAACGGCCATCTTTATCGGTAAGGGCAGCGAAAGACACACACCTGTACCTGCAAAGTCAACGTGGCGTTGCGCTTCTTCCTTTGAAAAGAGGGATTCATGCTGAGTGAAATGATGCCTGCACCGCTGCCGCATTCATACACATCAAACATACATAGATATGCACATAGGTACAAAAACAACAATAACAGCAACGCTGCAACCATCTATGTAGAAGTTTCAAAATAACAGCAATAACAATAACAACAACAATAACAATAATAATAATAATAATAATAATAATAAATCAAAAAAAAAAATCCAGTGCCCCAGTATTTTGTGTACATCTGCTACCGTTTCTCATCTGCCTTTCTTGCTGTTCTTTTCCCTTTACCTAACTGCTTTTCTTTCCCTCACTTTTTCCCCTTACGTTCCTCTTCCAATGACGGCTATTTTATTTTCTTTTTTTTTTTCCCCTTTAAATAATTGTTTATCTGTCAACTTTTAGCTTTTATTTGTCAGAGTTTCTTTTTTTTTTTTTTAACTATATAAATATACATTTACGTACTTTTTTCTCTAGCATTTTGCACAGCTCCCGGAGGGTCACATACAATTCACTTTCACTTTCTCTTTCTGTTGTTGCTTTCCATTGCCAACAACACACCTCCGCTTTTTTTTTTTTCCCTCTCTCTGCGTACGTTAGGAGAAAGAAAGAAGAAAAAAAAAAAACGAGCGTAAGTCAAATTCGTAGTGGGGCACTCGACCACCGCCATTCGTTGACAGACAAACTTGCGGAGTTGTGCTGCTGCTGTTTTCAGCTCCATCGTGACTTATACATTGGGCCATCCGCTTTTCAATCTCCGGGTGTTGAAAAGTCATTTTTTTTTTCATTTGGATTTCTTCACCTTCTAGAAACAAAACAAAAAAAAACACACAAAGAACAAAGAAGATGTCGCCGTCCGGCATCGTGGAGGACTGCGCCCACACGCTGGATCTCGCAGAGGACCACTACGCCAAGGGCGACCGTACTACCGCCCGGCAGCTGCTTCACGCCATCGTGAACACCGACGTGGCCGCAGACGACGTCGACTCCATTCGGGCGAAGGAGCAGGCCGTCTACCGCTTGGCGGAGGTGCTGACCGCCACCAAAGATGGCCCAGCCGCGATTCAGCTGCTGACGGACGTTCGCCCCTTCTTCCAGGTGCTGCCGAAGGCAAAAACGACGAAGATGGTGCGGAAGCTGTTTGAGCACATTGTGCAGTGCGGGGTGCCGCTGCAGGAGCAGGAGGCGGTGTGCCTGGCAACAGTGGACTGGGCTCGGCAGGAGAAACGCACGTTTCTGCGCCACCGCCTGCAATTGCGTTACGTCGAGGTGCTCTTCGCGGAGAACCGCAAGAATGACGCCCTTGCCTCGCTCAGCTCACTCCTGAAGGAGGTGCGTCGCTTGGATGACCGCACCTTGTTGCTTGACATTTACCTTTTGGAGAGTAAGCTGTACTACGCCGTGCTGGATATCCAGAAGGCCCGCGCCGCCCTCGTCTCGGCCCGCACCACGGCGAACAGTATCTACTGCCCCCCGCTCTCGCAGGCAGAGATCGACCTCCAGTCAGGTGTCCTTCACGCGGAGGAGAAGGACGCGAAGACGGCCTACTCCTACCTGTACGAGGCCTTCGAGGGCTTTCACCAGCTTGGCGACCAGGCGCGGCAGGCGCGTCGTGCGCTGCGCTACATGATCCTCGCGAAGATCTCCACCGACAGCCCTGACGAGCTCGCTGCTCTGCTCTCCTCCAAGAATGTGCTGGAGTACAAGGGTAGCGATGTGGACGCACTTCGTGGCATTGCCGAGGCCTACAACAAGCAGGACACGCACCTGTTCAACGCGATTCTCGGCAAGGCCCGCGCCGAGGCCGAAGCGGCGGGCAGGGCGAACACGGAGACGGATCTGCTGGCGGACGAGGTGGTGCGGCGGCAGGTGAATGACATGTACAACACGTTGCTGGAGCGCCACCTGCTGAAGGTCGTTTCCCCGTACAACCGCGTGCAGATTGACTACATCAGCGGTCTGCTGCAGCTGGACGCGATGGTGGTAGAGCAGAAGCTGTCGCAGCTCATTCTAGACCGTAAGTTGCGTGGCATCGTGGATCAGCAACATCGCTGTCTCATTGTCTTCGATGAGGAGGCGGCTGAGACGTCGAAGTCGGGGAAGGACGGAGAGGCGGAGGCGTTTTACGAGAACGCCGCTGACGCTGCCGCCGTGGCGGATCAAGTCCCCACAACGCTGTATCAGGATGCGCTGACGGCGCTGGAGTGCTACAACACGCTGGTCACCGCGCTCTTCGACAAGGTGAACGGCAAGTTCGACGCGCTAGTGGAGGAGAACATCGCCAAGCATAAGGGAGGGAAGGAGGAGGAGAATAAAAAGACGACGACGGGGGAGAAGGGGAAGAATGGTGGCGAGGGCGGCGGCGCCGGCGGCAATGGAGCGTCGGCGAAGCCCGACGATGCGTCGGCCAAGGGCGGGAAGCTGAAAAAAGACAACATGTAGCCCTTTACAGGCCCAGAAAAATGGGGGGAAAAGAAGGACAGAGACAGAGGACTAAGACTTGCCGCTGTGACAGCCTTTACGCGTCACAGACGCGTTGCGGCAGATACTCTCCTTTTTTAAAACCCTTTACTTTGGCTTTATTGTCCGTCGATGTTGGTGATGCCGTTACTATTTTTTTTTTTTCTGACGCGTTAGCGCTAGCGTTGGTAATGATCTGTTTGCTCGTCTTCTTGTTTATTGTTCAGTGTATACGCTATACTCGATTGAAAAAAAGGGGGAAAAAAGAGGAACAGTTCATGAAGCCTGTTTAATGAAACGAGGGCATCAGCGGGAGTTGCACATGTTGATGGTGAGAGGACGGTACCAAGCTTGGGGCTACTAAATTAAAGCAGACTGTGGTTTTCGTATTACTGTGCCAACCCCAAACCACTTCTTTTACCGTGTTGTCACGATGTGAAGAAAAGAAAAAAAAAAAACACCATCAATAATGCCATGACATGCGTTTTCCTTTTATTTTATTTTTTTAATTATAGTTTCTAATGCTCCAGCTCTAAATGGCATTCAGCAAACATAGAACTTTGGAGCGTATCTGTCTGTGTGCGTGTGTGTGTCACACCAAGAGTATCCTGAGACAGCGGCCCCCCCCCTCCTCCCTTAGCGTCTTTTGGGCTGTCCCTTCCAATTGCTGGTTTTATTCCATTTTGCTATTCTAAAAGCCACTGCCGGTGCTTTCCATTCTGAAATTCTCTTTTTTTTTTTTGTTTGCTTGTTTCGTGTTGTTTTCTCTCGATATATCACCGCTTGCAATCTCGTTTAATCAACAACAACACATACACACACACACACACACACACACAAACAAACAAACATAAAGAGAGCTTTACTGCTTCTCTTCTCCCCTCTTTAGAGGTTCCTAATCAAAAAGGGAGGAGTTCTTGCAGCGTTACTCCGCCTCGCAACGAGACACAACGCCCGGCAAGAAGAAGAAAAAAAAAAAAGAAAGCCATTAAATCTGTTGGGAGGAAAGCAAACACACAATAGCAACAACAACAAAAAAGTACAATCGATTCTAATTTGATTAAAAAGTACACGATGTCAGAGGTGCAGCTAACCGGGCAGGTGGCATCCAACGGCGACCAGTCGCGCACGAAGAGGACAAAGCCAGAGGAGTTCGAACACCCATTCTGGTATGTCTACCGCCAAAAAGGTGTGGACTACTGGGACTACAAGAATTGCGTGGTGGAGTTCAACAAGAACTTAGCGAATTACGAGCTGCTGCAGAAGATCGGCCGCGGCAAGTACTCGGAGGTGTTTCGCGGACGCAACCGCAACAACGGATGTATGTGTGTCTTGAAGCTGCTGAAACCTGTACGCTATCAAAAAATTCTGCGAGAGATTAGCATCTTGCGCAACCTCTGTGGAGGACCGAACGTGGTGCGTTTGCTGGACGTGCTGCGCGACGACGACTCGCAAACGGTTGTGCTGGTGACCGAGTATGTGCACAATCCAACGACGCTGCGCAGTCTGCTTTACACGAATAACCTCAGTAACTTCGACATGCGCTACTATCTTTATGAGATTCTGCGCTCTCTCGACTTCGCGCATCGTCGCGGCATCTTCCATCGCGACATCAAGCCGTACAACGTGATGATCGACCACGAGCGGAAGATCCTGCGTGTCATTGACTGGGGCCTTGGAGAGTACTACATCCACGGCCAGGCACTGAACTGCGGTGTGGCAACACGACACTACAAAGGACCCGAGCTGCTTGTCGGGTATCGCCACTATGACTACTCGCTTGATATTTGGTGCCTCGGCTGCGTGCTGGCGGGCATGCTGTTTTTCAAGGATCCTTTCTTCGTTGGTACCAACAATGACGATCAGCTGCTACAGATCGTTGCGGTCATGGGCAAGAAGGCGCTGTACCGCTACTTGGATAAGTATCAGTGCCGCATCTCACGTGTAGTGGAGTCGTACCTGCACTCGCTGCCCGAGGAACACGTGGATTGGCGGAACTACATTAAGCGAGATTTGGCACATCAATCGTGGTGCGACGCGACGGGGCTGGATTTGCTAGATAAGATGTTGCAGTTTGACCATCAGGACCGCATTCTCGCACACGAGGCTATGCAGCACCCGTTCTTCGCCCCGGTGCGGGAAGCGCTGGCGAAGGACCCACAGGAACAGTACCCAGTGGCTCAGCAGTGATCGAGAAGAAAAAAAAAGTCTGGGGGAGGAGGAAGGAAGGAAGGTGTCAGCGAAAGCGAAAACAACAACAACAACAAAAAAAAAAAAAAGAAACGCAGTAGCGTAATATTGAGGGGTCCTGAGAAAGATCATTGCAGGACGCTCTTTTCTTGACCTTCGCGAGCGAAGAAGGAAAAAGGCTAGTCGAGGTATTTGTTTTGTCCCGAGGCCTTTTTTTTTTCTTCTTTCTTTTTTTTTTTTTTTAATCGTAAGGCCCTTTTGGCCCCACAGAAGGTGGCATCTTCTTCTTCTTTTTGTTATTATTATTGCGTGAGCGGCATCGCTTGATGGGCCCACTCTCCTTGGTTCTTTGCTTCGTTTGCTTCTTCTATAGTTTACAGAAATCTGTGCATTTTATGCTTGCATTTTCTTTTTTTTTATTTTTCCTTTTAAGTGGTCTAATAGTATCTGCTTTCCTGGCAACAAGTTCTGTGTGTGTGCTTTTTTTTTTTTTTCCTCTTCATGTGTGCTGGTGGCTTCTCACTGCCGCTGCTTTCTTTTTTTTTTTTTTCGAGAGAAGAGCGTTGGTGCGTGAAAACAGCGCAAGTCTATTTATTAATTTTGTGTTTCTCTTATTGCTAGATGAGAGAGAGGCCGTGCCGCTTTGAGCTGGGCCTAGTACCGTGGTAAATTACGCGTGTTTGTCTTAGCCTTTTTTTTTATTGTTTTTTTTTTTTCTGTATCTGTGCGTTGTTTTTCCGGTTTTTTTTTTTTAAGGTGGTCGTTCGATGTCTGATCGTCAACTTCAGGCTCTCTTATCGAGCTTTTCAAGAACGAAAAAAAAAAAAGTAAGAACTCTGATGTGAAGAGGAAAAAAAAAAAAACGATTACGTTTTTTATGCTTTGTTGTTTTGCGACGATGAAGACGTGCATCGAAGTGTACGGCTTCATATGTTAACAGACAGAAAGAAGAAGAAAAAGAGCTTTTTTTTTTTTTGCTGAGAAGAGTTGGTATCATTGTCTCGTGTTTTCTCTGTTGTTGAAACCACTCTCAAGGTGCACTTGCTGTCAGCCTTGCCTGTAAGCGTACAAAAACACATGCACACATACATACATACGCACCGAAGCATAGAAAGAGCTGATTGTACCGCTGCTAGCTGTTTCGTGCGCGTATGTGTGTGTGTGTGCGTGTGTGTCGATGGCTTGGCCGGGACGCAGAAAAAAAAATGGAATTAGCGAAGGCTGCAGAGCTTTTCCTACTATTCAGAATTCAGTAGTGTGAAGAGCTGGTCTGTTAAACCCCCGTTGTTTTTCTCTCCACCTTCTTTTTTTACTCTTTTCTGTTGTTCTCTTATTTTGTTTTTCTCTCTTTCCTCCCTGTTCACTTGTCGCGACAGATTTCTTTGACGGTGTTAGAGCCGACATCCTTGCTTTTTTTTTTTTCGTGTCTCTCGGAAAAAGCAAAGCCAGCAAAAGAAAACAACAACAACAAAAATAAAAGGCGCAGTTAGCTCCTTTGAAAAAGTGCGGGAGGTCAAATGCGCAAAGCTCCGCAAAGCTGCGCTAGGCGGCTCGCACCATCCGGTGCTGGTCTCAGCCTTCCCACCGCATCCGTGTGCTTCTGTTTGTGCTGCTCTGCGCGACATGTGGTGCCGACTGCTCTGCACCTCGCGCCTGCACCGTCTTTCTCCTCCAGCTTCTCTTCGTATTCAGCTTCCACGTCGAGGGTCAGACGTAACAGTGCGCAAGCGAAGCGGGTTGGGAGGGCCAAAGACGTTCGCCCTTCCACGCAAGACAGGGCAGACAGCACTGCAGAGCGCTCGTATCCCGCACAGCAGCGTCAACGTCACAGCAGCCGCAGCGGCGTGGAACGCAGTCGCAGACCCACACCAGCCGCGTCCGCGGCGTTTCACGCCTTCTTGCGGCAGCAGAACAGCCCGTACGTGCGCGCCTCACTTCAGCCCACAACCGCCGCCTCTGACGTACGTGCTGCCGCGACGTCACCTGTCCATCAAAGGCACCTGGCGGGTGGGCGGAGTAGCGAAGAAGAGGACGGCATTTTGCAAAGTAGCCCCGTTTCATTGCCGCAGAGATGCCCCGAGGCAGCCGCCACTGTGTGTGGAGGAGAGAGAAAACTACACTACCGTAGCGCGTCGGACTCGCCGCCTGAGGGAAGCAGTGAGGAGAGGAGCATGAAGGATGAGGTTGGGGAGGGGGAGGAGGTCCTGCGGGAATGGAGTCTGTCCCCGGCCAACCTACAACTTGAGAAAACAACTTCGACGACGCGTCATTCGCAAGACGAGCTGCCTCCATCTGCACAGACGTCTACATCGCGACGATACACCCGCCAACCCGATGCGCAGCGACGGCACAGGAGCGAACTGGTCGAGCGGGCTCGTCGACACACGCTGCAGCAGCTCGCGCATCGTCATCACCGCGACTACGAGCGCACCTCTCTCCATGCCTATGAGCTGCTGAAGCGAGTCGAAGGCTCGCTTTTCCATTGGAGCCAACAGCGCAGACGCCTGCGAGCAAATCCCAGCAGCGTCAGCCGCGGTGACCCATATACTTCTCCGAATAAGTGTGGTACATCATCGGTGCACGCGACCGAGAATGACAGCGCCGAAGCTTCCGGCTTGGCATCCGCCGTGGGTGACATGGATGCGGTGGATGCGCGCTTCTTCGAGTACGCCGGTCAGATTCAGCGTACGCTGCACCAGCTCACGCCGCGGCACTTCGATGCCATGCGTGGGCATCGCCTGCGCCGCCGCACCTCGCATGAACGGAGTCGCAGGCGTGCGACGGAGTCAGCGACCTCCAGTCACGGCTCGACGACCGTCAAGAATAGCGCAGATGACAATGCTGATGCTAGTGGCGGTGGTGCAGCAACGCCGATGCCGCCGCCGCAGCTCTTCCATCTCCGCTTCCTTTGGCGTCTGCTGCACATCACGCAGCTGTTCTACGCCATTGGCCGACAGGCTTCACTGCCACGCACCGCTGTGCAGACCTACGTGCGGTCTGCGAACTGCGCGTACGGAATTCGGGAGATCCTGCGCGTTCTGGGGGACGAGTTGGCCCTCACCTCACTTGGGCTGTCTCCTGCTTCGACCGGAGGTAGCGCTGCCGCCGCCGCTGCTGGCTTTTCGAGAGATGAGCTATTTCAGCTTTTCTACGCTGCGCTGTGTATCCCCAGTGAAGAGGCGCCCAGCGTACCGATTTACGACCCTGCGGCTCTGGCACAACAGAGCGATCGCGCAGGCTCTGCGTCGCTATTACAGTTTCAAGCGGACTGCGTGACCACCGGTGCGGTGGCAGCTCGCATGCCGATGGATGAATGGTGCGTGCGTTGGTGGTGTCATGTCTATGCCAGTTATAATGCGCAGAGCAGCAGCTCACCACCATCACAGCAGGCGCAGCAGCAGGCTACGGCATCTCGCTCATCTTCGGAGAGCGGCATGGACGCACTGCTGACGATGGGCCAGGCAATGGACGTCGTTCGCGCCTGCCTATACGCCACGAACAGCACTCACACGACGTCATCCTCATCATCAGCTCGCGCCTCCCCATCCTTTCCCGTAAACGGTGAGTTGACAACGCCGTTTATGTACTTCGAGACACCACCGAGAGGGTCTGTGAAATCGCACAAAGCTAGCAGTGACAGCAGTGGCCGGCCGTTTAACACGAACAGCAACGATCAAGCTAGGGCAGCAGCAAGCCCCTACTACTACTACGACAACGATGACACAGCCATCTCTTCTACCTCCTCTACACATCAGCAGCCTCGCGGACTTAACCGCCGCTATCGGCCTCGCCTCGTCGGGGCACTGGGTGGTGACCGGACGCTGCTGCGCGTTCCGTACCACCTTGGCCAGCGTTTCGTGACGGTCTTCTTAAGTTACTTGCTGTCTTCTGCCTCTGCCGCGTCCACAGGATCGGACAGCTGCACAGGTGAACGGGAGAACAGTACAGCGCGAGGTAACGTCAACGGTGGTCCCGAGGCGGGAGCGGCGGGTGCGGCTTTGTTTGCGAGTGCAGCGCAGGTAGAGGCAGGCATGCGTCGCCTGCTGCATCGGCACGGCCGCGACGCCGTACGCGACGTTGCCCTGCTCTGCACGGCGATTCTCTACTTCGAGGTTTTCTCCGCCAGCACGGCTGCCTTTATGGCCCACGCGGCTCCGCTGTGCCGAGAGCAGGTGGAGCTGCTCAGCGGACATGAGATCAGCTGCGTGTTGCTCGCCTACGCTTCGCTGCAGCGGTGGGAGAGACGTTCGGATGTGTGTAGACGTCCTCCCCGCCACACGGTGACGCCGTCGCCGTGCGTCGGTGAGCACAAGCGTTCCTCCACGGGCGGGGCAAACGAGGGGAAGGCGAGTGGCTCGACGTCTACGAGCGTGCGGAGCGCATCGGCTGCGGCGACTTCTGGGTACGCCCAAACCAGCAGCACGTTGTCGTCTTCATCTTCGTCCATGGCCACGACACGCTCCGCTGACGCTAGGAGCTTTCGAAATGAGTGTCGCAGCTCTTCCAGCAAAGCCGAAAAAACGTCATCGTCGTCAGCAGCGTTCTCCTTTGCGGATTCTCCGTCCTCTTCGACGTGGGATCTTTTTTACATTACGCTGGGCTCACGTGCCGGCCAGCTGAGCGACACGCTCAGTGAGGAGGACGTGACGCGTGTTCTGCGAGCGATGGAGTTGGCGGGACTGGAGCATGACGATCTCCGCCGTGCGCTGGAGTCGTCGCTGCGCATGCGGAATCTCGGTCGCCGCATGCTGTACGAGACGTGAGGGACACAAGTGAGAGGCGGACAGCCGAGGGCGCACTTTTTTTTTTGTTTGATTTGCTTTCGGAGGAATAAAAAGAAAAGGGAAAAAAAAAAACAAAAGAGTGATATGACGTCCGTGGGAACTGGGCGTTTTTGAGCCGTGAAAACTGCTGAAACGTCCGTGAAAACGGTGTTTTGTCTTTTTTTTTTTTTAGAAAGCAGAAAACAAAAGAGAAAAAACTGGCGTTTTTTTTTTTTCACAGAGTCCTAAACTGAACATTAAATGTGCATTTGTATATACATATATATAATAAAGGGAGGAACTCCCCCAAAAAGCAGTTTTTTTTTTTCCAGCTCTTATTTGCAAAGTGAGTAAGAGTGCGAGTAAAGCGCACTGTCTAAGCGTTATGAGTGACGCGTCGATCCTCTTCCCATTGACTGGCTCTGCCGAGGGGGAAAAAAAAAACCAATTAACGAGAGCAGCAACAACCAGACAGGTTCCACACGAAAAGTCCTCCATTCCACATGAGGCAGATAAGCCTTTTTTTGTCAGCTGCTGTTGACACTTTTTTTCATCCTGCTCAACATTTCTTTATTTTCTGTATTTTTGATAGCCGAGCATCGTGAGCGAAAAACAACAACAACAACAACAACAAAAAAAAAAGAAAATACACACATAAACACCGCTGACACTTTTTGAAGCGAAAACACTACTCTTATCTCGTTTTTTTTTTTTCTTCTTAACGTTTTACGTGCCTCGCACACTAATATGGTTTGAGAGAGAGGAAACCCCCCTCTTTCTTTTTTCCTTTCTTAGCGCTATAAAAAATAGGTCATCTGTCTCACCATGAGTTCTCGCTCCGCGCGTTGCTCACATGAGGGTGACCGCGGCAGCAACGCCTCCTCCTCCCCACCCGCGCAGCAGCTGCTGTCTTCCAGCGCATCCACAACGTCATTACATCACAGCACGCGGCATTTTTCACATCAGCGGGAGACAGACTTGCCGTTGTTGCTACAGGCTCAGGAGCCGGCTTCGCTTGTGTGTGCGTCCCCTGCTGCCGATCGTGTCCCTGCGCCGCCAACCACCCAACGCCTTTGCGTGCTGGCGGTTGGTGTGCTGGTATTTCACGTCCTCACCTCGGCATTTCAGGAACTGATTTTCCATCTGCCAGGCTTCACCAACGTGCTGCTGTTGTCTTTTGGCGAGACACTGTGTACGACAGCGCTCGTTGCCGTGCAGATGCTGTGGACGTCGTGGCGCGTAAAAAGACACGAGAACGGGTATGCAGAGCAGAGCCGCATCCGCACCACCGTGCTTCGGACACCTTTCCAGCCCATTGTTTTTGGTATGCGGGCGTCGTGTGCTGCTGCGTGCTCGCGCGTGTGTGTCACCCTGCAAAGGACTTTCCACCCGTCTACGGTGGAGCTGCACTGGTACCTGCGAATTGCGCTGCTCGTGTCCTGCAGTCTCTACCTGACGAATCAAACTTCCTTCTTGTTGAGTTACCCTTTGCAGGTTATCTTTAAATCGAGCAAGCTGCTCTGCATGGTGCTGGTGCGCCGATGGTGGATGCGGCCGGACGGCGGAGGGAAAAGCACAACCGAGGACGAGACGTGCAGCTCCGCCTCGTCGTCGACGGTGCGCTGCGAAGGTGTCATCCACCTCTCTCCAACTCTCTCCTCCAGGAACAGTCGCGCCAAACACACGCCGAACACCAGCAACAGCCGTAGTAGCAGGACAGCCTTCTCGTGGTGGACATGTTGGTGTGTTCTCTGTGCGAAGAAGACAGTCGACACGCTCATGCTGTCCCTCTGCTCGGTGGGTCATGGCCGGCACTTTTTAGTACAGCGGCTGCGGCGTGTCGTGGCGTGGGTGTCCGACCATCCCCATGCGTTTTCTGTGCGCGCCATTAAGATGGCGTTACACGACTCGCTGTGCACACGTAGCGGCATGTCGGCTCTTTTTCGCGTTTGTCTGCGCCAACTACGCGTCTTCTTGCAAGACGGCGAGATGCAGGCGTGCACGGTAATTGTGCTGGGACTCATTCTCTTCACCTACGCCTCACATGCTGACTTGCAGGTGTCGGTGACGGCCGCAGTGGATGCGGAGTACGTGTTGTACCACAATGAAACGCTTAAAGGTGCTACTACTACTACTATCAATACTACTACTCCCGCCGCGGCTGCGCCGAGGAGCCAGCTCACCCAGGCGTGGGACGCCGTCACGAACCTGTACGCGCTCTGGTTCGTCACGATGATTGGCGTGTCTGGCGTGATGTTGTCGAACTTACTCGACGCCGTCATCTACGTGTTGGAGGAGGTGCACTGCTTTCAGACAGCTGGCACCGCCGCAACAACCACGCTTCGCTCATTCAACAAACGGACGAACACCCTTCCAAGGGAAGCTGCTGCCGTCGTCGTGGCAGCGGAGCAAGGCGGCGCAGCGTGGTGTCCTCCTACCAGCAGCCCCGCAGCTGAAAACGTGTTCGAAAAGCCGGGAGCGACATCGGTGTCACTCACCTCTTTCCAGCACAGCATGCCGCACGCTGCTGGCACGCCAAAAGGGGCGACAATGAAAACAAGCAGCAACATCAGCAGTGCCGTCTCACCTTCCTTTCCTCCCTTGACAGCAATTCCACCTTCCGAAGCAGCGAACTCGCCAGTAGTGAACGTCAGCGATGCAGGTCCTTTGTCTTCCACCGTCACAGGACCATGTCCGCCATCGTCGTCTTCATCGTCAGCATCGCCACCGTCGTCGCCGCCGCCGCGCATCCCTGCCTCGTCTCAAGAGGTACTGCTCATGATTAACGGCATAGCGTCGCTCCTGTACGCAGCAAGTCTGGCGCTGCCGTGGCTATCTGATCTCCTTTTCAAGCGGACGGCCAACGCCTCTCACATGGTGATGGATAACGCCACAGCCGTCACAACAAGTACCACCGCGGCAGCACCTGCGTTTCCGGTCAGGACGTTTACGCTGCTGATCGTGCTGGCCTCCGTAACCAGCTTGATTGGCACGCTGTGCCTGCTGTCCATCGTAGCGGAGTACACGGGGGTGATGGCGGTGGTGGTGACGAACATGCGCAAAACGCTCACTATTCTGCTGAGCTTTGTGCTCTACGGCCGCCGCTTCACGACGGCGCACGCGGTCGGCTTGGCGGGTGTGATGGGCGGTGTGGTGTGGAACGAGTTGCTGCGGCGACAGCGGACCGGTGTCAAGTCATGAAGTCGAAGGATCCAAAAGTAAAGTTCTGTATTATTGCTTCATCGCTTTTTGGTGTCCTCCAATAAAAAAAAAAGTTAAAGTGTGCTTTGCATCTAGTTGTAGCTTGTTTTTGATTGATGCGCAGAGCTTTCTGATTGCCAGTTTAGCTTTAAAAGCTAGGCGTACCACCACGACAACAACAACACAAAGGCTGGATAACTCTCTTTTCTCTTCACCCTCTCTCCTTCATCATTTTTTTTGTTTGTTCTCTTCGACTATCGCTCCGAGTTCATCTTCCAGTACTCTTTTTGGAATGGCTTTTGACTCCTCTTAGCACAACAGCTGCATTTTCCCACAACGGTCCACAAAAAAACAACAACAACAACAACAACAGAAGGTAACTGCGTCTCACAGCCATCTCTTTACTCCTTTCTCTTTCTTGTTTTTCTAAGTCTCTTTATTCACTTATATATACATATATATATATTTTTTCCCTCGCCGCATCATGTCTGCCGTGCAGCCCTCCTCTTCCTCCTCCTCCGCGCCATCCTCGCCGCCCAATAGCGTCATTTACGCACGCAGAGACGGTCGCACCGCGCTGGAGCTTCGTGGCAGAGAAATGAGACTGTCGGAGATGATCGAGTTTGACGGCAGCAGCGCCTACGCACAAGGCCAGACGGCCGTCATGGTCGCCCTCCACGGCCCCACGCTGGCCAAAAACGAAGTGTACGACACGTGCGTCGTGCGGGTGCGTGTGCAGCACACAAAATCCCTCACGCCGTCCGCTGGTGGTGCGGAGCGGGCGATGTATGAGGAGGTGAAGTTGGAGAAGCTGATTCGGACCGACGCGCTCGAGCTAGAGTCACTGCTGGAGTGCACGATCGATGCCGTTTTTATTCGAGATCGGTTTCCACGCTGCGTGTTGGTAGTGGACGTGGTTGTGGTGCAGGATGACGGGAGCTTGCCGGCCGTCGCGCTGAACGCGGTGATGTGTGCGCTGATCGATGCCGGGCTGCCGTGTCGGACAACGATGGCGGCGGTGGAGGTGGCGGCGGTGGCACGGGCTGGAGAGAAAGGCGCGCAGACCGCGCCAGCAACCTCTTCTTCCTCCTCTGCTGCTCAGGGTGGTAGCGCAGTAGAGTTTTTGCTGGATCCGACCAGCGCGGAGGAGACGCTCGGGGCGGGCTACAGCGGCAACACCATCGCGACGTCTGCGGTGGCCGAAAAAGGCGATCTCGCGAGCTCGACCAACACTGTAGGCGGGGATGGTACCGCGTCCGTGTCTCTGCTGAGCCGCGACACTGCACAAGAGTTGCAGGATCGGTACCGGTGTCTCAGCACTGGTGTCTTTGTTTTCTCGAACCCGGCGTGTGGCGGTGGGCTGCTCGCGCAGCTCGTGCGACGCCGCGGTGGCAGCTGCGGCGGGGCGTCGTCGTCAGCGGCTTCCGCCGGTGCGTTGACGGTGGAGGCGTACGCACAGATGGCGGCACTCGCGGAGCGGGCGGCCATGGTGCTTTTTGAGTTTTTCCGGCAGTGTAACGTGGCGGAGTAAACGGTGATGAAGAAGGAAGTTAAAACACACACACACACATACACACACACACACGAAGATTGAGTATGGCATTGAGAGATAATTTGTGTGGCTGTCTGTGTGATTGCTAACTAGAAGCGTCTAAGATGAGTTTTTGAAGAACGACAACTCTTTTTTTTGAAAAGTAACTCTCGTTTAATTTGCAAAAAGCAAGCAAACAAACAAACAGGAAACTTGGTGGGGGGGGGGAAGGCCCCCCCCCCCCCCAAGAAGACAGCTGGAAAGGTGAAAGACAGCCATTTCAGGCGGATTTGACCGGGGGAGTATGTGAGCGTGGGCTTTGCTTTGAGTGTGTTTAGCAGACGATGCACTATAATGTGGCACCGAGGAAGAAGCGTCGTTTCGGGCAGGGCTCGACCTTTGTGGGGGAGAGAGAGGGAGGGAGGGGAGAGGAGGAGGAGGATGAGGAGGAGGAGGATGATGAGGGTGATGAGGTTGCGGGGGCCTCTCCTTGTACTCTTTTCTTCAGCGAGCCATGCACCGTTGGTGTGAAGGTGCAGGGCCTACCTTGTTTCTCTTCTTCGATTTCGTTGCTTTTTTTTTTTTTTTTTTCTCTTTGTTGACGCACATTCCCTTTTCTTCATCATACCTTATAACCTCATAATGGCCCTGTAAGGTGCCTTGTGGTCCACCTTTCACACCCATCGAACCTAGCCACACACACACACACACAAAAAAAAAAAAGGTTGCAGAAGTAAAGCACACTGGCAGAGAGTTGCGATGGCGTATAACTCCACTACCCCGCTGCAGCGGCAGCTTTACCCATCTGCCAATCCGTCCTCTCCCGCGACCAACCGTGTACGCCCCATCAGCCGCGTCTCCTCTGCTAAGTACGCCTCCGCCCCTTCGACATCGAATGTGCAAAACGCCGCCCTTGCTGGTGGCACGTCAACTGGGACGCCGCTGCGTCGGCCGAACAAGCGGTCCTCTGTGACGGTCGTCTGCCCAGATGCTGTGTCGCCTGGCATCGCACCTTCACCTTGCGCCGCGGCTGCTGCTGTGGGCGGTGTGAATGGCAGCTATTCTCCTCGAGGGATGACAGCAGCAGTAAGCGGTGGTAGTGGCGGTGCACCAGCCGCTGGTGCGGCGGAGAGCAACGTTGCTGTGACAGCAATGCCCATTCCAGTGGCGCCGAAGCGGCCGAGCAGCATCAGCAGCTGCAGCAGCGGTGTGCTTGCTGCTGCTACGGCTGCTGCTGCTGCGAGTGCGTCTCCACGAACTCGCGTCTCTGCTGACTTCACCACGAGCACAAACACCGCCAACATCGATGCGAGGACAACTGCAATGTCCGGGGCTGATGGCAACGCGTCGTGCCCGCCGCGGGATGCCGCGCATGCAGTGTCGCAGACACCACCCCTGCCTACACTGTTTCAGTCCACCACCGCTGCCGCGGGCACGCCAGCTTCTCGCGTTACTTCCGCCACGGTGACGCAGCGCGCGCCGACGCCGTCGTGGCTGCATTCACCCGCACTTACGCCGATGGGAACGTCCGGCGAGCACTCGCGCGCGGCGGCGCCGGGTACGGCGATGGACGGCGTTACCGCTGCTTCGGCTCCGCCGGCACAACAGGCGTGGCGCACGGTGGTGCCGGTCATTTCACCTTCGCGGCAACAGCGGCAGCAGGAGCCGACCCAGCTGATGAGCAACACGAACGGGCTGTGCGAAAGCATCGTGGACGGTGTGCGCCACGCTGCCGGTAACGCTGGTCTGTGGGGACCAACGGCGGGCTCCGGCCTGCCCTTCCTGCTCTCTCCTTCTCCCTCCTCCCTCCCTTTACCAGTCCTCCCCTCCACCTCTGCCATCATGACGGCATCGAACCTGACCACGCCAGCGTCAGCGGCTGCAGCAGCAGAGGCGGGCCGACGCAGCAGCGGCCGCTACACCGGTCCGGCGCTGCAACAGTACACCACCTCGGGTGACAGCGGACACGTCTCTTCTGAGAAGCGCACCTCGGTGCCGTTCGCGTTCTACTCCACCGACCTCCTGGCGGCGGAGCTGGCCCGGCAAAGCAGCAGTGCCGGGGCGATGACCATCGCCGCGACCACGCAGACCAGCGATGACACGTCCCATACCGGCGACCTTCTCTCTCAGCAACCGTGGCGGCTTCAGCAGATGCAGCAGTTGGGTCAGCAGTGCACCGCGGCAACGTGCAACGACGAGCTGCAGCGGCTGCTGCGTGAGGCGCGTCAGGCATACCAGCAGGCCGAGTCTCGTCTGCTGGACGACGGGCTGTCGCTGATGGAGGACTGGATGCGCACCCGAGACCTTTTCTTCTCCGCCGGCTCCCTCTTCGCCGCCGTCGGCGATGCCGAGACGTCTGCCCGTTGTCTCCTGCACGCGACGTTCATCAATCGCGCCTTCCGCGACGACGACGAAGCCTTGACAACGCTGGCGCTCTCGGTCGATCAGCTCAAGCGCACCCATCCACGTGTCGCCGTGGACTCGCTGCTGCGGCTTGCGCCGTGTTACGCGCGCAGGAAGCTGCGCTACCAGACGGCCCGCTGCTATCGCGATGCGGCAGAAATACTCGAGACGGAGCTGCTGGAGCGAGAAGCCGCGGTGGATCTTTATCGTGTTGCGCTGGACACTTACGCGGACACGTTAGTTGCGGCGAGGAAGCTGGCCCGGACGTGGGAGCGACGGCAGCCGCAGGGAACACAGGATGTGTCACGTACATCGGCCACGGGCAACCGTGCAGTGGCTGTCCAAACACCTGCAGCGGTGACTGCCACCAACACCACTACCGCCGAAGAGACACACGGGGGAAAGGAGATGGATGAAACGAAAGGGTTCCTCTCGCCCTCCATCTCCCTCCAGCGACCCTCAGACGTGGACGTGACACAGCTGAACCTTAAAGCGGGGCTGCCTCCGCCGCACTATCAGGTGAGTACAACGGTGCAGCGCAGCCTCGTCGAGGCGTGCCGCGGCCGTCTCCTCGTTCTTCTCACGCTGCTGCATCGCTACCCGGAGGTGCTGGATGTTGCGCTGACGTGCGCCGAGGCGGTTCCGCGTGCGCTACCACGGACGAAGTATCTGCTCTGCGCGACGCTGTCGGTGCTCGCGCGTGGGGCTCCGCCGCCCTCGCCATCGCAACCGGGTGATGCCGCGGAGGAGGCGAAGACGACAATACCAGGTGGACCCGAGGCAACTTCCGACGCAACGCCTTCCTGTATGAGTGCGGAGGCGGAGATGGCAGACACGTTGTACTTCGATAGCCTGTACGACACGGAGAAGATCTTTGCAGTGCTGCAAGAGGAGGATCGCACTTTTCACCGTGGTAAAGAGAACGAGCTGGTGCGTGCGCTGCTGGCAGCAAACAAGGCTTGCTCGTTGACGATGTTTGATGAGGCCGTGCGAACGTACAAGGCGTACGCGACGACGGAGCCGAGCGTGGTGCTGGACTCGCTGCTGGAGCAGTGCCGCCATTGCCTTTTCCTTCATGTCGAGCGCTTTGCGTAGCCTCATGCGTTCTGTAAAAAACCACATATTGAATTAACAAACAAACAACAAAAAATCTATTTGAGTTGCGTTTAACGCTTTGATCTTTGTGTTCTCTCTTTTTTTTTTTTATTCACTTGGAGCCTCTGTTTTCTTTTTCCCTTCTTTTTTTTTTTTTCTTAAACCTCACTTCATGTAAATAGTCCTTCTGCACTTTGTTTCCTTGTGGTAGACCTCGCTGCACGTTTCATGGCCAACCCCCCCCTCTTTTTTTTTTTTCTTCTTCAGTTTTGCGTTCTCGCATACCTAAGAAGACACCTTTTGATCCCTCACACTAAAAGGTGCCGTTGACCCAAACTCTCACTGGCTGTATTGCAGAGTCTACTCTCGCTTTTTTTTTTTCCCCTCTTTTTTTTTTTTTTGAAGGAAGTAAGTCGTTTTTGTGGGAACTCGGATGTGTGAACAACAAAGCGGCTACGCGCAGTGATGAACAATAACACCAACACACTCACACACAAAAAGAAAAAGATCGCAAATGAGGAGGAGTGAGATCTTTTGGTTCATGTATTACGATCCGTGGTTGCCTTAATTGGCTGCTTGTAAGAGTTCATGGCGGCAGCAGCAACAGTAGCCTGAAAAAGACTTCGTCAGCGGTGCACGGATGGACACATAGTTGGCTCTAAGCGGCTCACCTCTTTTGGGGTAAAGGCAATAACAACAAAAACAAACCACACACTCACACACACACACAAAAAAAAAAAAAGGCATCAGTATTAAAGCTGTTTCGAATCATGGCGATACCGAACATGTCCTTCTTCTGCGCAGAAAGGAAAAGGAGGGCACACATGAAAGCTCAATTCAAAAGTCATCTTGAAGGCAGAACTTGACATCTCTTTTTTTTTTTCCTTTTAAATGCTGCTGTTTCTGAAGTTGAACTCGACATAAAACCACACACAAACACACAGACATCTCTATACACAAACACGGACACTAGCTTTTTTTTTCCCCCTTTCCATTGTTGAACATCGTTGCATCTCACGGCTCAGCAGAACTAGACGTATATATATATATATATATATATATATACATACATACACGAAAAGTGCTCTATAAAAAAAAAAGTAGAAAAGAAAGATGTCAAAGCCCGACTGGATGAATTTTGGCGATGATGACGACACCATAGGCGCTGCAGCCCCTCTACCGGCCACCAACGCCGTCGTTTCGCCTCCCATTCAGGACGATCATTTCGCAAGTCCACCCACCAGTCACGCAGCTCACCACCACGACAACGAAGACATTCCTCTCTTCCTTCGCGAGGATGCGGCGGCACTGCGAGGCGCGAGTGCTGCCTCCACCAACAACACCGCAACGCCTGCGTTTTTGACGGGCATGGGAGGTCCGGATATGGCGGAGGACCATGCCTCGTCGCTTCAGGTGGAGGCAACGTCAGAGGCGGTACGACGACGCCCGGCGACGGCAGATCAGAGCGGCAAAGAAGCCCACGGTGCTGCCATGTACGCCGATCAACCTTCCGCCGCGCTGCTTCACTTCTGCGGGGACAGTGGCACTACCTGGTCTCTACACCGAGTACGTATCTTAGGCAAAGGCAACTACGGCTGTGCCACGCTGTACTCTCTCGACGAGGAGGCCACAGAACAGGCATCTCCGCACCACCAGCAGCAGCTGCAGCAGTACCAGCCTTCGCCGCGGCGCGCCGTGGTTGTGAAGGACATCAACGTGCAGACGATGCTGAACCCACACGAGGAAATGCCGGCGGTGCAAAATGAGTTGAATGTGCTGCGCAGTGCTGCGGGGCACCCAAATCTCGTGCAGTACGTCGACGCGCTCTTCGACTCGCGTCCCGTGAACTATCCGATGTGCTTTATCTTGATGGAGTACGCCGCCGGTGGGGACTTGGCGGCACTGTTGGAGCGGTGCAGCACAGGGACGGCCTCGCCGTCCACGTCCTCTTCCCCTTCCGCCGCCGCCGTTACCCAGGTTCGCATGACTGCTGGCAATGGCGGTAGCGTGTCAGCGAATATGATTGCGGAGGAGTACATTGCCGCCTACCTGATCCAAACTGCCGTCGCGCTGCATTCGCTGCACACGGAGCACGGCATCCTGCACCGCGATGTGAAGCCGCACAACATCTTTCTCCTTGAGGACGGGCTGACGGTGCGGCTGGGTGACTTTGGTATTTCGATGCGGCTTGGCCGCATTGGCGAGAAGGCGAAGGAGGCGTGTGGGTCACCGTACTTCATGGCGCCGGAGATCTTCGAGGAGAAGCCCTACGACTCCGCCGCGGACGTTTGGTCGCTCGGGGTGGTCTTCTATCAGCTTTTGACGCATGAGCTGCCGTTCACGGCGTCGTCGGTGACCGCGCTTGGCGCGATCGTGCGACGTGGCCAGTTCACCCGACTCGCGGACACCACCGCGGCCTCATTGGAGGAGTCGTCTGCGAGCAAGGCTGCCATCTACTCGAAAGAGTTGCGCGAGCTGGTCGATTCGCTCTTGACGGTGGAGCCGTCCGCGCGGCCGACGCTGCGGCGGGTGCTGCGCGGGCGCTACGTTCGCGAGCACCTGCACTGCGTCCCCGTGTCAGTTCTGCAGGCGCGCAGGCCCGTCGTGCACCCTCACACACCAAAGTCGTGTGCTGCGTTGGAGAAGGTGACAAGCACGTCTTCGTCTCCCTTGTCAGGCGCTGCTGCTGCCACTGCTATTGCTGCGCCGCAGTTCGAGGAGGAGTCGCTGTACGCGTCGGTGTTTGGCGCCGATGCCGTGGCCGCGGCTGTGGCGCATGCGTCGAACGCGGGTGTAACACCGATTGTGAACCGAGTGCAGAGTGCTTAGTGCCCATGTACGATTCTTCTGTACTGCTCATGCTTGTCACGAAAGAAGAAAAGAAGAGCATATGTGGATAGTTAGGAGGCTAATGTGCAAAAAAAGAGGGAAAGAAACAAAAGAAAGAACATCAATCGATGCCAAATACCGTCAATTGGACCATCACACAAAAAAAAAAAACAACAACAACAACAACAAAAATGGAAAATAAAAATATCACAACAAACAAAAAAAGTGGCGCCTTTTTCACGGTCCCACGGAACGCGCTGCGACATCGTAGCCGATGTCAGCCACATCAATCAACACACACACACACATACACCGACTGTTAATGTTATTTTTTTTTTTTCTTGTGCCGCACTCTGGGTCCATTGTGCAGCAACTGCGGCTTCACAACGGGAAGACCTCCCATTTTCATTATGTGTACTCGCTCAATTATTTTCTTTTTTTCCTTTCCCTCTTCTTCGTGTTGATTGAGCAATAACGGCACAACTGTATCTTATTTTAATTTGCTTTTCTTGTATTTTATTACACCCGCATGTGTTTATTTTGGTGTTTGCGTCACAAACATCTTCACTGCTGATTGAATTTCATGCCTGCAGTACCTCCTCCCTTTTTTTCTCTTTGTGCAGGTGGTGTGCCTCTCATACTTTACTTTTTTTTTTTTCTTGGTAGCTCTCTCTCGTCGTGGCGATACCCTGTCTTTACAGAGTACGGGCTTGATTACAGCTACTCACGTCCCGCTTGCTGGTCAGCGGTAGAGTCACTCACTAACCTCTTTTTTTCTTTCGTGTGAGTTTCCACAACGCGTCCGTTGCTCCGCGTCTGCGTCGCTTTTCCCTTCTTTTCTTTCCCTTTCTCCTCAAGTAGTTTGGCGAAACGGTGAGCCTCGGCAACAGTATGCGTCTGGAGCTGAAGGAGTTCGCCAAGGCGGCATGCAGCATGCACCAGCAGCCTGGCGGCATCAAGCGCACCCGTCTCATGCTACATCTGCGCCCATACAAGACGCGTAGAATTTTTGTGCTCAAGGCCACGGACGGCCACACCACGCTCACTACCCGGGTAGAGCACCAGGGGCAAATAAGGCTGGTTGAAGCGCTCGTGAATGACTTTGTGTCGGAGTGCACGCGGCTGTCGGTGCCAGCGACTGGCGTAGCAGCTGCGGGAGCCGGCGGCGCGAGTGCACAAGCCTCGCTTTCGCAGGCTACCGGTGCAGTGAACACGTCATCGTCCGCGGCGACTGGACCAGCCTCGCAGAGGGACAACCCGGCGGTGAGCAAAGCCGGCCAGGCTGGCAACACGTCGAGTGGGCAGCAAAACTCGCAGCAGCAACAGCAGCAGCAGAAGTCTAGCAGGCCCGGGAATAAAGGGAAGAAGGGCAAAAAACACTAACGCGCCTGAAGACCAAGTCGCGAGAAGTAAAAAAAAAAAAAAAGAGAGAGGAAAACATAGGAAAAAGAAAAGAGAGAAAAAAGTCTCTTCTGACGACTGCAGATAGCTTCGCCACGTGGTTTGTTGAATGTTGTTGTTGTTGTTTGTGTGGGTTGGCGCTTTGTGTGCATGTTCGGAACGATGACGAGATGTCTTAACTTAACTCAGGGAATCTAAATGTGTAAAAGAGGGGCGTTTTTTTTTTCCACGTACTTTTTTTTTTCTCTTTGTCTTCTTTTTACGGGTTTGTTGATGAAGTGCTCCATTTTCTCTTTATTATAATAATTACTTTTTTTTTTTTTTTGCTGTTAGTGAGGCTACTGCAAGGCACTGGTGGTGATCAAACAACGGTAGCATAGACGGATCAATAAAGAAAAGCTCTGTGATCTTTCTTCTCGTTCTGGCGCGATAGAGGCGAACGCAAAGGCACCTTTCATGCAATAAAGAGACCAAGCGACATAGTTAAAAAAGAAGAAGAGAGAAAAAAAAAGGAAACTTTTGGTGGGGGGATAGGGTTGGGTGCTCTTGATTTAACTAAACATGAGACGATCGACTGTTCCCTCTCCATTTCTTCGCTGTCGTAGTCCTGTGAAGACTCAACAGCAGAGTGCGTGCAGTTCGGCTTCTTCCATAACTTTCTTTTTTTTTTTTCTCCAGCTCTCTTTCTCAAGCAGCTTAACAGATAAACAGAACACATATACACACGTGCTAAAAACTGGTGGGCGCGTCTGGTGTCTCTCCGCCAGTACGCATAGTCCTGTTTCTTATTATTACTATATATATATATATATATATATATACCTTTATTAATTTAACGTAACGACATCTTGATTTACTATCTGGTTCTACGAACTACGACGATTAGAAGAGAGTACACATTTTGTGCTTTCTTTTTGTTCTACTTTTCTTTTTTTTTTTTTTACATGCTTATTGGATCACGAGGTGATTGCTACAAATTATAGAAGAAAGGGGATCCTGACGCTGATTCGCAACAGTAACAAAGAGAGAGAGAGAAGAAAAAAAAAAAGAGAGGGGGAAAAAAAAACACAGAACCAGGGGAGAGAAAAAAAAAAAAAGCAAGGCAAAACAGTTAGTATGAAGCCAACGAGTGCTATCAAACGAGGTGTTGGCGACAGCAATTATAACAGTTCGTATGAAGCTGGCGCGCTGCCTCGGCATCTGAACCCGCTGAAAGACTTGAAGAACTGTCATGCAGTCAACAGCCGTGGAGATTACGGCGGCAACGACGCGCTCTGCCTCAGCACCCCCGCGTCTCACAACAGTGGTGGCGAGAATAACGGTGGCCCCGACTTGCCGCTATTTCCACCTGCAGCTTGTGTGTTGTCGCGGCGTTGGTGTCACGTGTGGCTTTACACAGCGTGCGCGGCGGTGTCGAAGAGCTGCACCGACGCTTTCGCGCACTACCGGCCGAAGCCTCCACCCTACGAGCCGACACAGGGGCGTAAGCGGGGCGGGCACCTCCGTTTCGTCTCGAGTAGGTGTAGCTCCTTTTTCCTGGTAGTGCAAGCCGGCTGCTTGTACGTGCTACACTGCGTCGGAGTCGAGTCATTCTCGAGCTCCGCTGGTGCGAAGCCGCACATCTGCTCCACGCACACCTGCAGGTACTGTCGCCGCATCGTCTACTACCTTATTGGACTGCTCCTGGTTCTTGCGCTCGCCGCACTCTTGCTTATGAAATGGATGTATGAGAGGGTGATGATGGACCCAGATATTAACATGCGGATTTGTCTTCGTGTGGTGTACCACAAGAGAGAGGTGGCAAAACTGTTGAGCGCTCTTTCGCCCCCCACTGCTGCCCCTTCAACGACACCGCTTTCGTTAGAGCAGCCCGGTGGTTTTTATGAGGATGCGTACAAGGTAGCCAAGTTCGTCTATGCGTACCTAGAGGATTGTATGATGACCTTCCTAATCGCCGCCTTTAAGGCGAGCCACAAAAACGCAACTCGTATGGCACAAGAGTTGATGGCGGCCCAGTTGAAGAAACTGAATATACCTGAAATGCCCATGCTAGGGGAGCGCTCAATCATGCGCAACACTGTCATGCACTCCGGCCAAGTCTCCACCCTCAACGCCACCGACGGCACAACGGTGGGGCAGCGCATGCTGCAAGATACCCGGTCAGCGGTGCTGCGCTGCACGTACGGTGTGCCGACACTGCCGAAGCCGGGGCGTGTGCTCAGCGCCGACCTCTCGGACATTGAAGCCGCCCTCGATTCGCTGTGGACGTCCTTCGCCGAAAAAGACGTGATGAAACTCGTGCAGCCGCAGTGTCTGGCACGCAGCCAGTGCCGCATGCCGTGCGCGGACGTCGGTCTCAGGGCGGACAGCCAGGTCGTGACGGCGGCGGGCGCTGCGCCGGCAGATGAGAGCAGTCGCGTACAGCACATGTACGAGCACCGCCGCCTGCGCGTGGGCAGTGATGTGCTGACGGAGCTGTTCTACAACTACACGCCAGGGCTGCCGGCGGAGGCACGCATTTGGAGGATGAGCGCCACGCAGGCGGAGGACAAGCAGACCAACATGAGTCTTATTAAACGACGCGTGCGTGCGCAGGGGGAGCGGTTCTGCCGCTCCACGGCGAAGGTGGCGGAGGGCGCGGCACGCGCGGCATCGGGCGTGATTCTCTTCCTCTCCGGCGCCGCGGACCGCAACCCGAAGGCTCGCAACAACGACTTCACGCAGCACGCGCTGCCGCTGCTTGAGGTGAATCTGCTGCGCGCCTATCCGCATTACCCGGTGCACGTGTTCTACGAGGCCAGCATGCCGTCGCCTGCGTGGTCGCTGACGGACGCGCTGCGGTACTCCGACGTGTACACGATCCGCCACTCGTGGCAGCCGACGAATGCAAAACAGCAGGGCAGTGGCAACCCACGCATCCACATCCCCCCTCCGCCACCGATCATTGTGAACTCTGTGGAGCAGCTGAGCGCGATGCGTGCACAGCAGGCGAGTGCGCAGAGCTGGTTCCAGACGGTTGCGTCACGTGTGCCGTCAGCACCGTACGTCACCTTCGAGAACGTCGCTCCACTGTTCTCAACGCTGCCGTGTGGCGTGACGGAAGAGGACGTGTCCGTATGGGTGGATGATCGACGAGTTTATCCGACACACCGTCGAGGGTATCGGCAGATGTGTCGGTTCTGGGCGCGGCTGGTGTGGCGGCTGCCGTCGCTGCGGATCTGGACGGACTCCACGGAGGGCCGCAGCGAGATGGCTGCGTACGCGGATCCGGAGCAGCCGCCGCTGGAGCGCACGGCCCACCTGCCGCCGTGGCGCTACCGCTACACGTACTACCTGCGCCTCGACACGGACTCCTACCTGCACCGCCCAGTGGCGTGCGACCCTTTTGTGACGATGATGGAGCAGCGGTGCGCGTACGGGTACAATTCACTGGTGCTGGACCTGAAAACTACGACGATGAACTTCGGTACTGCGATCGCGGAGTGGATCGACAGCCGGACGAGCATCCGAGACGGCGAGCGTGCGCTTGAGGGCGGGAACTGGACGCCAGAAACGGACGTGATGGGTGAGTGGGGGCGGCTGAGCGACCCGTCACTGTCCAGCTTCGTGACGCTGGTGCCAGCAGTGGCGGAGGTGGAGCTGCCGCTGCCGCCGACGTGGCCGTGGTCGAACGTGTATCCGGAGCACAGCAGCGCCGCGCTGTCGCCATCGGAGAAGGACGTGCTGCGCTCGCTGTTTTTCACAGATTTATTCGCGCGGTGGCAGGCTAATAAACGCAGTCCCGAACTCTACAAGAACTTGGCCGCTGTCAATGATGAAATGCTGTCTGACCGCCTACCACTCCACTACGCGCAGGGGGCTTCTTACAATAGACTCATGTACTATAACAACTTTGAGCTCGGTACGTTCGCGCTGAAAAACCACCCCCTCTACACGTCCGTGGCGGAGTTCTTCGACAACCGCGACTACGACGACGAAACGGGGCTGGAGCGGGAGGCGGCGGCAGTGAACTACACGCTGGCACCGCTGTCAGCCGGTGCTGTGGATCAGGGAAGCGCCTCCGTGTACGCTGCCCCGGTGTACTTGCTCAAATCGACGTCGTCCGGTGCGGCCTTCGGGGGTGGTGGTGGTGCCGCTGCGGCACGAGCTTCTGGCCAGTGCCTGGGCCGCCGCGTGCACGGACGCGCGGGCGCTGATCCAGACCAGAACAGCGCGGCTCACAAAATCAAGCGGGACTGGCGGTCCGGTTACTTGCAGTACCGCTGGGGCGATGCACCAGTGCACACGTTCGGCGTGGAGACTGTGATGCAGCGCGAGGGATGGGGCGTTTGCGCTTTCACGGAGAACTTTGGCCTCTATGAGCATGGACGTTTTACTGAACGCTGAGGCGAAGTGCCGGTATAGAACGTTTCTTTTTTTAAAAATGACTTGTACAAGTGTTGCTATTGCCATTTCAGACGCTTGCTTTCTTTAGTGCTTTAGCTTTGCTTGGGTCACGGACTCGAGTTATGTCGTAGCAGTTTTGTAGCTGCGCTACACCACACGTATGGTATGTGCTCTCTTTGCGTTTTTGCACTCAGAGCCAACAACGTCAACAATATAGAACAACAAGTATTGCTTGCTCTTCGTCATTTCGAGTGGATCGTAGAAGTAGTGTTTGTCTGCCGTAAAGCAATTACATACTTGAAAGAACAGCGAGTGAGATGTATGGGGAGAAGAACCGACCGCGTGCAACTATGTGAGGGAAGCCCGAGAACCGCACCGCTGGCTCTTCATAACACAGTGTTTGCTCGTAGAACAGCACTAATAAGAGGAAGAAAAAGGAGTATTTCGCCTAACCCGAAGACAGGCGCAAACCTTCGTCCAGCTGAGTGGTGAAGCAAGCAGTATCACAGCAGGCACTCCTCCGGAGAAAGAGCTATGTGTCTTTCAGGTTCAGAGAAAGGAAGATAAAACGTGCTTTGGCCTAAATACTGTATAACGTGCTTGTGAGCGTGTTTTTCTGGGGGTACCATACAGCGGCATTAACTCTGGAAATGCACTTTCCCATCATCGTTGATTTCGCTTCTGCTTCTCTCTATTATTAATAAATAATAATTAAAAACACATGCTTTTTTTTTTTTCTCCTTCTGTCTCTCCAAAACTATCACCGTGCTCGCACGTTTGTTTGCAATCGTTAGGAATGATAGCTGCAATAGACATAATTGGGAAACATGCTGACTAACGCGATGTCCATGTGTACTGGATGCTCGAGTGGTGCGGCGTGGCGGCACTGCGCGGCAGCGCTGCAGCGCGTGTGCGGCGACCCGTGCAGCGGTGCATGCACGCAGGCGGTGCGCAGTGTGTCGAGTGCGGTGCCTGCCGTAGACGGCGGTGCAGCAGCTGGTGGCAGCATGGGTCGCGGTGATGCGCGCACTGCTGTGGAGCACGTGTACACACGGTCGCAGACAAAGCGCGATCCGTTCCTGCGTGAGGGCACAGCGACGAGTCGGTTCTTCCGGGCTTACCGCACGCAGCTGCCGTTTCCTGCGCGGATGTTCGGTATCTTCTTGCTAGGGTTCACGCTGGGGATGGTGATCGAGGTGTTTGCGTGCAAGACACACCTGTACGAGAGCGTGATGATGAAGAAGGATGCGCGACGGCACGAGTTTGACGAGTTCGTGGTGGACTTCCGCCAGAACGTGGAGCGGTGGCAACGAGAAGACATGAGCAGGCGTCATGCGAGCTGAGAGACGTGGAGGGGGCGGCCGGCGACAGGCGTGTGCCCTATCGAGCTCAGTCTTTTTCTTTTTCTTCTCTTTGTGTGTGCTGGTGTGATCGGTTTTTATTCGCAACACGGGATGTGTCTACCTCCGAATTAGCGTAAAGCGCACAGAATTGGATCTGCTTTGGTGTGCCATGCAGACGGCCGTACAATGAGCGCCGTGGATCGTTTTACTGGGTGTTCGATGCCAGCTGCCGTCATGCCTGTGCCCGGTGCTGTGTGGGGTACGCAGCCGTCATGGTCAAAGATATTTTAGTGTGTCATTCATGACAGAGTTTTGCGTGAAGCCGTTTTTTTCTTTTTGTGTCACGTTTATGAATGAGAGTTAGGCTCGCAGTCATGTTAACAGGGCAGATGCCTTGGCTTGCAAGGATCTCCTGCGCTGGGTTGGCACCTTTTTTTTTTCAGCACTTTCCCTCTCCCCTCCTCTTATTTCTTTTCAATTTTCTTTTTTTTTTTTACGTTACTCAACCTCCGAACGTTTTTTTTTTTTTTCATCGCCTTGGCTTTGTAAAAAACGCAGTGACTTCGACAGCAGTAATTCTCGCTTCTTCTCTTTCTTTTTTTTTTTTTTTCTCTGTTTCTCTTTCAGTAGACGTTTGTTGGTATCTCTTGGTTAAAAAAAAAAAAAAAAAGAGCACTGCTCTTTCTCTTTCAACGCAATTTGCTTTGTGTTTTGGTTGTTATATTTGCGACTTTTATTTTATTTTTTTTTTTTCTAGCTTTTCTACTTGTAAGCGCGAGGCTTTTTTTTTTTTGTTTTGCGCTTTACTCGATTGCTTCTCTTGTGCAAGGATGGCCTCCCTTTTTGAGTAGCTTGTCTCGTGCTTCTTTTTTTTTTTTTTTTGATATAATATAAGGTCCTTTAGTTTGTCTTAGTGCCATTTTATTTATTTATTTCAGAATCGCTACTTACGACGGACTTGTTCCTGTTTTGCGTTTCACTGTTTCATCCGAAGACTTGCTTAGAGTTATTGACGCCTAGCTTTCTTCTCTGTTGCTTTCTTTTCTTTCTGTTCAATTCCTGTTACTTCACTGCTTCTCTGTGACGATGAAGCACAATGAGATGGCCTAGAACGACGCGCTGTCTGACGACGGCAGCCCGGCTCAAGGAATCGAGAAGCCTCTGCGGTGGTGGCACGCCGATCAGGAGCGAGAGGGACACGAAGAGGCAGCGAAAATCCCGTCAGAGCACAACACCATGCACGGACAGCCAAACAACGTTGCCACGCCGTACCTGCTCTTCACCTCTGCGGCGCAACGTCTCCGACTGCTGAGCCTCCACTGCTGCTGCACCGACCGCGGGCTCCACCGGTTCATGAAACGCAGCGGCGCGGCGCTGCGCTGTGTCAAGGGAATGCTCCTTGCCCCCTTCTACCCCCTTCTGCGGTTGCTACCGCTGCGGCTCATGAACCGGTGGAGCCCGCGGTCGGTGAAGCGGCGGCTGGCAGCGCTGTCGGGCTGCAGGTAGAGGGCTGCGCTGTGTCTGCTGCTGTGCGCAGTGGCGCTGGTGACGGGCGAGCATATCGCTGATGTTGGACCCGTACGCCGAGTTGCGGGTACGGCTAAGCGTCGCGTATCCGCGCAAGGTAGTGGCGGAGGCGGTGGCGGTGGTGGTGGAGAAAAGCCGTGCGGCAGAACAGCTACCACCGGAGACGACGCATGAGCGCAACCCACTGCTGCCTGCAGCGCGCAGGGCTGCGGTGCGCCTGCGCCTGCGCGTGCGGACGGAAAGGGCGATGCTGTCGGTGCTGTCGCGGCTGCTGGCGGTAACGTCGAAGGACGCAAAGGCGGCAGCGGAGCAGTGGATGAAGCAGCTGTGGGTAGAGCTGAAGTCGCCGATCCCTCCAATGCTGGTAGAACACAAGTCTGTGAGGGGGAGGGGGGACGCGAAGTGGCTGGAAAAGTCAGACTTCAGCGTCGGCCATCTGGTTCGAACGACGGTGGAGCAGCGCATGCTGCAAGATACCCGGTCAGCGGTGCTGCGCTGCACGTACGGTGTGCCGACACTGCCGAAGCCGGGGCGTGTGCTCAGCGCCGACCTCTCGGACATTGAAGCCGCCCTCGATTCGCTGTGGACGTCCTTCGCCGAAAAAGACGTGATGAAACTCGTGCAGCCGCAGTGTCTGGCACGCAGCCAGTGCCGCATGCCGTGCGCGGACGTCGGTCTCAGGGCGGACAGCCAGGTCGTGACGGCGGCGGGCGCTGCGCCGGCAGATGAGAGCAGTCGCGTACAGCACATGTACGAGCACCGCCGCCTGCGCGTGGGCAGTGATGTGCTGACGGAGCTGTTCTACAACTACACGCCAGGGCTTCCGGCGGAGGCACGCATTTGGAGGATGAGCGCCACGCAGGCGGAGGACAAGCAGACCAACATGAGTCTTATTAAACGACGCGTGCGTGCGCAGGGGGAGCGGTTCTGCCGCTCCACGGCGAAGGTGGCGGAGGGCGCGGCACGCGCGGCATCGGGCGTGATTCTCTTCCTCTCCGGCGCCGCGGACCGCAACCCGAAGGCTCGCAACAACGACTTCACGCAGCACGCGCTGCCGCTGCTTGAGGCGAATCTGCTGCGCGCCTATCCGCATTACCCGGTGCACGTGTTCTACGAGGCCAGCATGCCGTCGCCTGCGTGGTCGCTGACGGACGCGCTGCGGTACTCCGACGTGTACACGATCCGCCACTCGTGGCAGCCGACGAATGCAAAACAGCAGGGCAGTGGCAACCCACGCATCCACATCCCCCCTCCGCCACCGATCATTGTGAACTCTGTGGAGCAGCTGAGCGCGATGCGTGCACAGCAGGCGAGTGCGCAGAGCTGGTTCCAGACGGTTGCGTCACGTGTGCCGTCAGCACCGTACGTCACCTTCGAGAACGTCGCTCCACTGTTCTCAACGCTGCCGTGTGGCGTGACGGAAGAGGACGTGTCCGTATGGGTGGATGATCGACGAGTTTATCCGACACACCGTCGAGGGTATCGGCAGATGTGTCGGTTCTGGGCGCGGCTGGTGTGGCGGCTGCCGTCGCTGCGGATCTGGACGGACTCCACGGAGGGCCGCAGCGAGATGGCTGCGTACGCGGATCCGGAGCAGCCGCCGCTGGAGCGCACGGCCCACCTGCCGCCGTGGCGCTACCGCTACACGTACTACCTGCGCCTCGACACGGACTCCTACCTGCACCGCCCAGTGGCGTGCGACCCTTTTGTGACGATGATGGAGCAGCGGTGCGCGTACGGGTACAATTCACTGGTGCTGGACCTGAAAACTACGACGATGAACTTCGGTACTGCGATCGCGGAGTGGATCGACAACCGGACGAGCATCCGAGACGGCGAGCGTGCGCTTGAGGGCGGGAACTGGACTCCAGAAACGGACGTGATGGGTGAGTGGGGGCGGCTGAGCGACCCGTCACTGTCCAGCTTCGTGACGCTGGTGCCAGCAGTGGCGGAGGTGGAGCTGCCGCTGCCGCCGACGTGGCCGTGGTCGAACGTGTATCCGGAGCACAGCAGCGCCGCGCTGTCGCCATCGGAGAAGGACGTGCTGCGCTCGCTGTTTTTCACAGATTTATTCGCGCGGTGGCAGGCTAATAAACGCAGTCCCGAACTCTACAAGAACTTGGCCGCTGTCAATGATGAAATGCTGTCTGACCGCCTACCACTCCACTACGCGCAGGGGGCTTCTTACAATAGACTCATGTACTACAACAACTTTGAGCTCGGTACGTTCGCGCTGAAAAACCACCCCCTCTACACGTCCGTGGCGGAGTTCTTCGACAACCGCGACTACGACGACGAAACGGGGCTGGAGCGGGAGGCGGCGGCAGTGAACTACACGCTGGCACCGCTGTCAGCCGGTGCTGTGGATCAGGGAAGCGCCTCCGTGTACGCTGCCCCGGTGTACTTGCTCAAATCGACGTCGTCCGGTGCGGCCTTCGGGGGTGGTGGTGGTGCCGCTGCGGCACGCGCTTCTGGCCAGTGCCTGGGCCGCCGCGTGCACGGACGCGCGGGCGCTGATCCAGACCAGAACAGCGCGGCTCACAAAATCAAGCGGGACTGGCGGTCCGGTTACTTGCAGTACCGCTGGGGCGATGCACCAGTGCACACGTTCGGCGTGGAGACTGTGATGCAGCGCGAGGGATGGGGCGTTTGCGCTTTCACGGAGAACTTTGGCCTCTATGGGCGTGGGCGTTACCGCAAAAGGAAAGGGAAATTGGCTGCACTGTTTTGCGTTGTTGGGAGTGGTGGCTTTTTCAATCCACTGCCTCCTTTTCCTGCCTTTGCTGATTCTCTTTTATTGCTATACAACTCTGTTTTTTTTTTTTTTTACTTCTTGCGTGCTTATTCGAGTATGGGGTTTTTGCGGGTGTTTTAGTTGTTTTTTAGTTACATGCTTAGATCTTTGTTTTTTCGTTTCAATCACTGAGGTACACTGCGTCCCGGGGCTGCGCGTTTCTCTGTAAGGTAGTGTACTTCACATTATTCGACCAGCATTTAAGTAGTGTACGCTTTTAGTTGTTCGACGGTAGCTGTAAACGCTTGCTTTAAGTCTTATCTCATGTTTTAAGTGTCTTGTTTGTTCGTTATTATTATTATTTTTATTTTTTTATATGTGGGACGTTACGAGCTGGCTAGACCGTGTTTTTACATTCAGTAATCTGCATCAGTTTTGTTTCTCTCATTTTATGCCTGGCTGTTTGTTTATTTTCTCATTTAGTTTCGTTTTTTTTTTCTTCTTTGTTTGCTTTCTGTGAATACTGTCTAAAGGGTCACATTGTTGTCTGCGCTGTTCCGTCAGCATCGCAATACAACGAGGACCAGGTTGACAAGCAGTCGTTTTTGCTTTCTGCTTAGCCTGTGGGTGTGATGAAAATGATGCTGTTTGCTATAGTTGCTTTGGAGCTTCATTAGCGATCTTATTAACTGTACAAAAAACAAGAAGTAAATAGAGTACAGAAAAATAAAAGAGGATACTAGAAATAACTTGTTTTATTACTAATGGCTTGGCTGGATAGACAGGAAGCGGGCCTCAATACAGCAGTGCGCAATCAGGTGAAACAGATCAGCATTTACTTTGAGTGCAGAGACTTGCTTCCGTTTGTGCGGGCGTTGAAAGGGGCGCAGTGTTGGCGTTTTAAGGACAATCCATGGTCAACGAAGAGCGTGTTGCTTCGTATGTTTTTATTTGTTTACTCTCCTCATTGATTTCCTCTTCTTTTTTTTCTCTCACCTTCAAACTCACTTTTTCCATTGTGACACGCATACACCTTTTTTTTTTTTGCTTACACTGTACAACTAAATAAGAGCTTCTTTTTTTGTAGAGAATCAGTCAAAAAAAAAAAAAGAAAATGCTATCCAACGGTTCATCGAGAGATGGCAAGGCGGTGGCCTCCTCAACCACGGTGAAGCACAAGCTCGTCCTGCTGGGTGATCAGTCCGTTGGTAAAACGAGCATCATCGCACGCTTTATGTATGACACCTTTGATCAACAGTACCAGCCTACCATTGGCATCGACTTCTTTAGCAAGACGATCCACCTCGAGGACGATCGCGATGTGCGGCTACATCTGTGGGACACGGCCGGGCAAGAGCGCTTTCACTCCCTCATCCCAAGCTACATACGTAACAGCGCCGCAACGGTGGTGGTGTACGACATCACCTCTCGCCCGTCCTTTTTCAACGCGTTCAAGTGGATCGATGAGGTACGCACGGAGAGTGGACCCGGGGTGGTGATTATGCTTGTGGGTAATAAAATCGATATGGCTTCCGAAAAACGGGAGGTCAGCGCAGAAGAGGCGTTGAAGAAGGCAACGGAGAGCGACGTACTGTTTACCGAGGTGAGTGCGAAGCATGGGACGAATATCAAGCAGATGTTCCGCCAGGTAGCTGCCGCGCTACCCATACCGGACGGGGCAGAGAACGTGAGAGCATCGGGCAATAAAAACGACGCACACGGAACTGCTTCGTCTTCGACCGGGGGCGTGAGCGGCGGTGGTGGCGTTAATGGAGATCAAGGAAGTATCACTGACAGTATGGCGGAGTCGGGCGCAGCTGGGCAGTTTGGTGGGGTAGTGCGGTCGCCTTTTCTGATTACGCCATCCGCGATGCAAGCAGCGAGCAGTAATTTGGATCGCGGAGGGAGTAGCAGAGGCGGTGATGCAGCGAGCAACGGTGGCAGTTGGTGCTGCTAAGCAGCTAAATCACTTTTCTTTTGTGCATTTATGTGTGTGTGTGTGTGTGTGTGTGGGTGTCTTTGTCCTCTTCTACCCCTGCTTCTTGTTTTTTTTTTTTTTAATTTGCTCAGCATGCCATCGTGTTTTTGGTGCTTGATGTAGTTGTTGTGCACATGTTAACTGGGCTTATAAGCAAAATCTTTTGTTTCACAGGAAGACGCTTTTTGTCGTGCTACGCCTCCTTTCTACTTCCTCGTTCTTTTTTTGACTCGCTTCTTCTGTTTTTGTGTCTGTTTTTTTTTTTTAAAGTGCTCTTCTTCTTCTTCATAGCTTCTTGACGAGTTGGTTAAAGCCGGTTGCTTTTTCACTCCCCTTCAAAAAGGCCTCTCTCTTTTTTTTTTTTTCAATGGTAGGGAGAGGGGGGGGGTTCGCTTTGCCGTTCAGCTGTTGCTTTGTAACTGTACTTTTCCATCGTCCCTATTGTTGTTTAACGTCGGCAACAAAACAACAACAACAACAAAAAAAAAAAATGCACAAAAATCAACAACAACAACAACGATATGGGCAAACAGGAGGGAGAGAGAGAGAGAGAGCTTGATGTGACGCCGTGCAGCGTTTTTTTTTTTTTTCCAACAGGCAATTCTACGGCTTGACAACCCAACACAGCGTTTTCCCACCTTTTCTGTTTTCGTTCCGTTCTTAGTGGGTTTCAAGGAGTGAAGAGTACCCTCTCCTTTAGGAACATATGTAAGTGGGAGAGTGGCGCAGCGCTCCTTCGATTGTTTCCTTTGTGTCTGTGTGTCTGTGTGTGTGGGTGTATGTGTGTGTGAGAGAGGGGCTTCCTTCTATTCCAGCTTCCCGTTCTTTTTTCATCTTGCCTTTTCTCTTCTTAAAAAAAAAAAGCCCCTTTTTTTTGATTCCCAATTTCGTCAAGAACAGTGTCTTATTACAGAGCAGAAGGCCTTTTTTTTTTTTTGTGGAGTGCTAAACACCTCATATTAGCCAGAGTTTTCGGAGGTGAATTTACCTTTTCCCCCTTTCCTTAGCAAAAAGAAAGGTGAAGCTGGACTCTGAGAAGCACGTGAACTACAGCCTCGTTTGTTTTTCTTTCTATTTCTCTAGCTTCCTCCTGCTTGTTTTTTTTTTTTCTCTCTCTGTTCACGTTTCTTCTTCCCATTCAAACGCTGTGATTGTTATTTGTTTATTTTTGTTTGGTGTAACTAATCCCGATTGGCAAAAGAGAGAGAAGAAAGAAAAAAAAAAAAGAAGTCAAACAACGTTCAGCTGAGTTTTGCGCGGCTGATTTTAGTGCTGTACGCTTTTTTCTTTGTTTACGTAAGCACACACACACACATATATACATACAAAAAAAAAAAAAGAAACACTTCTCCCCTTTTCTTGTTGTAGCAATGCGCTCAAAGGCTCCTCTGCCACTGGGGCGACGCTTTCGCAACGGCCGTGTTGCTCGTCGCATCATATGGGGTGTTCTTATTGCTATTTTCGGCCTCGTCGGGTTACTTAGCTACACGATTTACCACTCGCTCGGCGATGGCGAAGATGTCGTGCCAATAAGCGGCGTGAGCGGAGTTGGACACGTGACCCAGCCACCGAACACTGACACCCTTCCCACCGCAGTAGCGGAGCAACAGCGGCAGTCCAACGCGACCGTGCCAGCAGGCAGGGTACCGACCGCGGCACCGGACGCAATGCCGTACTCGGAGAGCCTAGACGAGCTGCTGCAATTGCTGCACATCTACACCACTATGCGCGGCATAAAGGTAAATCAGTCTTTGCTGGACGCTGCAGCTGCGGGTGGTGGCATGGCGCAAGGTGAGATGTCGGCCCTGCCGCTGGAGCTGTCGCTGCCAGGCGTGCAGGAGCTGCGGATGAACACCACCGCTGCAGCAGAGGCGGGTCTATTACACTCGCAGTGGCTGCTGGACGATCCTGCGGACATTCAAAAGGAGCAGGAGGATTACGTGGCGCGCTACATCGCCCCGGTGCAGCAGCCCGACGTTGCCCTAACCCCGCTCAGTGTACTCCGTGCCTACTACGACCCGCAGAGCCCACGCAGTTTGCACCACCTTGCCGCAGCGACGGAGAAAAGCATGAACGATGACGGCTACGCAACGTTCATTCAGCGTTCCGCCACCTTCTACGACCCTTCTCACGCCGCCCGCCGCGGCTATGGCATGGAGGGTACCATATTTGTCGCCGTGCCCTTCACACTAAACGACATCACGCCGGATATGGTCACCGCCATCGCAGCTCGTGCCGCGGCAGCCTCCACTCAAAACGCAGCGGTGACACCACAGGCGGCGATGGCCGCACTACGCCACCCTCTGGACGGCGCTGACGACGCGGCGAGTGTGCGGGACGTGGACGGCTTCCGCGAAATTCAACGCACCGCAGCGCGTTGTGCGATGACGGTGGAGTCCGTTTTTCGCCAGGCCCACAACGGGATCGGCGTGACAGTCGGCACAGTGGACGTCGTGGTGGTGAGCGGCATTGCCTCGGCAGCGGAGGCGGACCTGGCGATGCCGTCCGACGTGCGCTGGCCGATAACGGAAGAGCAACGCGCGAACGCGTCGGCGACGCGGCCGCGCCGGTACGATCGCATTACGTGCGCGCCGCCCAACTTCCGGTCCGGCTGGGAGGACGCGTCGTACGGCTTTAGCTGGAAGGACAACCTGCGCCAGCGCCGCGTGCTGGTCCCGCTGACGCAGCTGCAGGGGATGCGGGCAACAAGTAGCAGCGCTGCGGACGCGATTACTTCAGCCCCTGTCGGTCGCTACGCGACTCTTGAACTATACCGAGGAGAGTCGTACATCTTTTTCCTTCGCCCGGGCTCTCTTGCAATGCCGAACTGGGACTTGAAGCTGCGACTCTTATACCTGCGGACTCCACAACATCAGCGTGCCGTGCTCAGCAGCCGACCTACGCCTGGCGTGGCGTGGCAGGCTCTCGCTGCAGCCATCGTGAAAGCGTGGAGGCAGCAGCCATATCTGCCTTTTTCCTCGCTGACAGGCGCCACTGTAAATGATACAGTAACAAATAGGAACAGCAACAACAACAGCAAGGATAATGCTGTGACCAACGCCGGCTTGGGGGCGGATCAGACTAACGTACCGTCGCTGGATTGGACAGGCCGGCGTCTTCTGCAGACGTTTCCGAGCAGCGTGGCTGCTTGGTTGGAGGAGGCGCGTGGCGAGTCGGCGCTTGCCCTCTGGCTCGTGACACCGCAGTGGCTCTGGCCCGCGCTGGTGGACGCAGTACGGGAGTCACGTGCGATGGCTGCTGGCCAAAAGGCTTCTGTGGCACCCGCGCAACAGCCGTCGCTGCGTGATCTGTTCAACGCGGCGGTGTTGGCAGACGTGCTCGGTGGTGAAGCCACCGCTGCTACGCCAGAACTGGATTTGGACTCTGTCGTCGTCGTGGCGGCTGCGGGTGCTGCTGAAGGCGGGGCTGCAGCAAACAAGAAGCAAAGTCAAGCTGGTCGTGCACAGGTGCACGGAGCTGGCACACAGACGCGCACGAGTCAACCCATTCTGACGGACAGCTTAACGGAGGCGGAGGTATACAAGCTGCTCTTCCTGTCGAAGAAGCGACCACCCATGCCGGATGAACCCATCTTGGACATGGGCAAGCTGACGACGACGGTGAGCAACGCGAACGCGGATGTCGCGGCGCCCGAGGCTGCCGGAGACGTGAATCAGGAAACGGTGCAGTGTGGCATTGCAAGCATGCCTCTTCCCTACTTCTCCAGTAAAGACAACGCGTTGGTGAAGCGGGCCTTCGAATACTGCTGGATGTCTCGTCGACAAGCCGTGCTGCGTGCGCTGGCGGAGCGGCTGACACACGCCACGGAAGCATTTACACTTCTCACCAGCCCTTCCACCGCAGCTCCGTATCTGGAAACACAAGGTGGAGTAGCAGCAGCAACAGACGTGCCGCACGCAGGGGTGCCATCTCCTACTCCTTTCACTGCTGTGTCAGTGAAGTGTGGCGGCAATGATGGCCAGAGCGCGCTGTCGTGGTACACCACGACGCTGTTGTCGCGTGAGATGGCGAGCCAGTGCTTGGCTGACATGCGGTACCTCGATCCCGGCGAGACACCCCTCGTCCATCGGAACTCCACCATCGTGCCAGCGGAGCAGCAGGCAGCCGTGGCTGCTTGGATGACGTCCGCGGCAAATGCGGGTCGTAGGCGTGGAAGCCACGGCATAGCCAAGAAGACGGCCGCGGATGCGACACGTCCGTTGGGCAGTGACACAGCAGCCGCAATGCAAGCAACAACGCCGTACGTGCTGCAGTCTGTCGCCTCTGCAGACCTTCTCTTCGGTCCGGCGGAGGCCTTTTTTGACTTCCCTCCAGAGGACCGCCTTCGCACCCGTGCCGCGTCACTAGCGGAGCAGATGGGGAAAAGCAAGAACAACGAGAGCGTAGCAGGGGCTACTGAAGGCGCTCGTTACGCCAATACACCAGAGCCTGTTGTGCTCGATCCTTCGCTACACTACCTGGACAATGGTGCGGTCGACTTGTACCTGACCACCGCGCTCTGGACGCGTGGATGGAACATCTTTGGCTTAACAGAGGCTGTGGTGGGCGGTGACGCACCACCCACCCAGGCTGCTGCGGGAACGACGACAACAGACAATGGGGCAACGTGTGGACTGACGGAGGGCACTGAGACGGCCGGCGCTGTGCCGGAGGCGGTGAGAGCGGCAAAGGACTTTGCCGTGGAGAAGTTGTGGGCACTAATGGACACACACCGGTCGGCTGGCACGCCTCTTGGTCCGGTGCACGCGTTGTCAGCAGAAGAGGCAAGGGCGGCGCGGACGCGCTTCCCGCTGCGCCGCACGCTGCAGGAATACGAAGCTTTCGCCAATCTGAAGTTAGATGACCTGCGGAAGAAGTAGTCGACGACGACGACAGCCACATTCTGTTTCAGTATGCGCTCTTTTGAAAGCGAAAAAAAAAAAAAAGGAAAACGTGATGACGTGTTGGCTGAGCGTGACAATGAACTGCAGCCAAAGCGATGGATGAAGTTCACAAGAGTAAGGAAAAGCAACCAGCAGCATTCGTCACCTGCTGTTTTTGGTCTTTGCTTATCTTGCGTCTGTGTATGCGTAGCAGCGTAGTGCTGTTTTCATCACCTATTTTTTTTTGTTGTTGTTGTTTCAGTTAGGCGCACAGACACTATCGTCTTTCCCCCCTCTTTTTTTTTTTTTTTGTCTCCCTTCTGTTAACAAAGAGTGTTTTGTATGTGTATGCACCCTCTTTTTATTTATTTATTTATTTATTTTTGGTGCGCGCTTTTTTTTTTTTTTTCCCCTCTGTTTCCATTTTTTTTTAAAAGTGATTTTGTAGTACCGCTGCCTTTTTTAACCCTTAAAAAAAAAAAAAAACATTAAAAAAAAGGTAATGATTGCTCTCTTTTGTGTATGTGAAGCTGGGGGAAAAAAAAAACACTTATGATTTGAAAGACCCTTTTTTTATTTTTCAAGAGGCCCAACGGCGCGATGCATCCACGCCTTTCTTTTGCCAGCATCAGTGAAAAACGTGTGGCGTAAGAAGAAGAAGAAGAAAAAAAAAAAAAAAGAAGGCGCTTTGAGTGTTAGTCGGAGGGTGCTTCAAAACACAAACCTCCACCCCTTGCGCTGAAGCGAGAGTTGACTCGATTTACACATATGAATATAATGGTTGTATGCTCTTTTTTTTTTAATATTTATTCAGAAGGAAAACGAACAAAAAACAAACAAACAAACAAGAATCACACGAAAAGATGAAGTTGACGTCATGATCTCGAGCAGGGTGCTGCAATAATGGACCATCCGCTAGATTAATTAGTATTCCACACACAATTTCTTTCTTTCTCCGCTTTGCTTTGCCGTTTCTCTTTCAATTGTCCCTTCTGCCTTTTTTTTTTTTGCTGTTTTATGCCCTTTATTAGTTGTTCTTCCCTGCTTATTATTATTATTATTTTTTTTTTTACGCTTACCTCCTTTTTTTTTTGTTGTTGTTGTTGTGTGTTGCTTCAGTGCTTAGAAAGTAAAGGGGGGGGGGGAAAAAAAAGAGAGGGAGTCTCACGATGTCATCTGCTGTGCGAGTTCCGCTGCCGTCTCAACGGGAAGGGGCAGTCAATATCGTTTCTACTACAAATCAGGCATTCCTCTCTGGTCCTGTACACCGTAACAACGCAGAGGATGAGCACCGTGCCTGCGACGTGTCCGGCTTTTCTGCACCATTGCCATTGTCTTCCGGCGAATCCACTACCACTCGACGAGACGCCCATGTAGCACCTAGCACAGGTGCAGGCCACCTACGCAGTAACAAGCACCACACCCCTTCGCCGTCCGCCCTGCGGGCTCCTCCTTCGTCTTCGGCGAAAGAACATGGTGCTGCGACGGCGCAGCTGCTACGACGCGTGGTTTGCTGCTCCAGCTGTGTGCAAAACTGCCTTCGCCCTTTCGGGTTTTTGAAGGATGAAGAAGACGCGTATGGACACATGCAGCTTCTCGCGTGTGCCTGCGCTGCGATTGCCGTACTGCTCGTTCTGCTTCTGACCGCGGTGACTGTTCTTGTCATTGTGTTTGTTGTCGTGCTGCCGGACATGCAGTGGCAGCTGCGACAGACAAGCATGCCTTCTTTAGACTTCAACCGCGCCAAGGATCAACGAAAAGGTCAGAACCGCACTTCTCTCGTTTCACCCTTTGACTTGAAACGTGTGCTGGCAGCGAGCGGGCTTGATACCTTTTTGCAGCAGGTCCACGAGGCCGAGCAGCTGCGGCGGCGGGTATGGCGCAACGAGACGCTGCTGGCGGCGATACGGCGCTCGCGGGAGTGGGGCGGCAACCTGAGCGAACTCGTGAGTCTGGCGCAGTCGCTGCCGGAGCTGGAGCGGTTGTCGTCGCAGCTGCTGCGGGTGAGCGCGTACGTGACGGCGGTGCACGCCCACGACCCGAGTCTGGGGCTGGTGGAGCTGGGCGACTTTCTGCTGAACGTGAAGGGCCGCACAGCCGCGCTGGAACGGGCGGCGGCGCTGGCGCGGCGCGAAGCTGCGGGTGCGGAGTGGAATGTGGCGCTGAAAACGACGTTCGCGGGCCGCGCGGAGGCGTCGCGGCTGCGTGCGCAGTTGCGCGGGTTTGTGGGCGTGGCTGCCGGGCAGGCGGAGCGGTGGACGCGACAGCCCTTCGACGACGTGGCGATGCTGCAGTACCGGCACGCGTGGACGCAGTTGGAGGTGGTGCCGCAGTTGGCGCGGCGTGCCGACGAGAACAAGAGCGTTGCTGAAGCCGGCACCGGCGGTGTTGGTGCTGCTGGTGGTGGTGCTGGCGCGACGAGCGCGTACGCGGTGGCAAACCGTGCGGCGCTGAAGGCTGACCTGTACGAGGCATCGTCGATCTTCAACCACGTGTACTACTACCCGCTGCGGCGCTACGCTGCGCTGCGTGCGTACTCGCCGGCGACGGTAGCGGACACGGATGCGTGGTACGCAGAGGTGGCGGCGGGTGTGCAGGCGCGCTTCGGTGCTGCGGTGACGGCGCACGGCGTGGACGCTGCTGCTGCTGCTGCAGTGCCTGTGGCGGTGCGCGGCTCGCCGCTGTCGGTGCTGTCGCTGCCGCGGCTGCCGGCGGCGCGCAAGGAGGAGGTGACGCACCTGCTGACTGCGGAGGACGTGGAGTGGATGCCTGCGGGGCTGCGCGCGGGTGCCGCGGTGAACCGGCAGACGATCTTCATCAGCCTGGCAAGCTACCGCGACATGGAGTGCTCGCCGACACTGCTGGACCTGTTCCGTGCTGCACGCAATCCGTACCGGGTGTACGTGGGGCTGGCGCAGCAGAACCGGGCGGGGGATACGCCGTGCCTGCTGCCGGAGATGTACGGTCCTTTTTTGTGTGCGGCGTCGGGCGTGGTGACGGAGCAGCACGCGGCGGCGCGCGAGGCTGCTGCACGGCGTCGCGTCCTGCATGGCGGCGTGGACTTCCGCGGGACGCAGCCGGACAGCGGAATGGCCCTGTTCGATGAGCGGGTGTGCTTCTTGTCCGATCACGTGCGAGTGCGGGACATCGACTCTCGGCAGGCCAAAGGACCAACGTATGGTCGCTACATGGCGATGCTGCTGTACCGAGGCGAGGACCTGACGCTGGTGCTGGATTCACACAACAAGTTTCGTCCCATGTGGGACACGCTGGGCACATCGATGCTGACGAGGTACGACGATCCAAAGGCGGCCATGTCGCACTATCCGGAGGCGTACACGCCGGACAAGGCGGACATCGACGTATACAAGACCACCACTGCGTATCTTTGCAAAGCGTTTTTTATGAAGAAATTCGGCTACCTGCGGCTCAACGGGATCGTCATTGGCTCCCCGGACGACTTTGTGCAGAACAACAAATTCAACGACCTGTACGTGGCGACCAAGTCCGACGCGATTAGGAAGTCCAGAAACTTCCGTCTGCCGCAGCCGTGGGTTGCGGGCGGCTTTCTTTTTTCAAGCGCCACTATTTTCCGCGATGTGCCTTTTGATCCGCATCTACCCTATGTGTTTGACGGAGAGGAGGTGCTCTACTCGATGCGGCTGTGGACTCACGGGTACAACCTTTATTCCCCACCACGCGGATTGTGCTTCCACATTTATGGTCGCCCAAAAGCACCCAAAGTGTGGTCGGAGTTCATGTTCTGGTACACCCTGCAGGATCAGGTGCGGCCACGCATTCAGTTCTTTCTGCAGTCTCACATAAAGGACCAGCCGAACGTGATTGTGCCGGCCGATACGAGGAATGCGTATGTGGTGGTGGACTCAAGTCGGTACGGGATAGGCAAACAGCGGACGGTGGCGCAGTGGTACGACTACGCGGGCGCGAACCCAGTGAACTATTCTCTCGATGGTAAGTGGTGTGGCGTGGACACAACTGAGATGTAGCCGTCTCGCTGTTGGTGGGCGTGAGTTTCTTTTGTGGACGGCACAGAGGATAAAACACACCCAATGCTATCGTGCGATCGGTTGAACTTGCTGCAGCGTGTTGTCGCAAGAAAGTGAGTTAAAAGGAGAATCAAAGAAGCGTTAGGCGTACGCTACTTTTTTAATTCTGAGACCTTTTTATACTAAGCTCGCGTATATGTGCACAATTGCTTGTGGGATGCTGCTTTTCTCACTTTTTTTTTTATTATTTGTCTTTCTTTACGTGGAGTGACGACCGCGTTGCGCTCGACATGTCATTGAATGACAACAACAGGTGTAAAAAAAACAGAAGTTTCTTTTTTTTTTGTACAGTTGACAGTGGTGCTTTTTTTCTCTTTGAACAGATTTATGTCGAACTATGAAGAGGATGAAGTGATGCAAAGCTAGATGACAACACAGGCTCACGCAATGCTAACCCCTTTAGACCGTCGTCCGGACGCTTCGTTTCTGTCAGACACTGCTTTTTTTTTTTTTTCTTCCTAGCGTCTTGAGCGTCAGAAAAGAAAAAGACTGTTGGCAATCCCTTACTACATGGTCTCTTTCACGCTGATGCAGAGTTGTGCAAGAGGACATCTGACAAAACCGCGCCATCTCTTTCGCCACAAAATACACCTTTGTCTTTTTTTTTTGCCTGCCTTTCTTATCCAGGATTCGGGTAAAAACAGATTCAGAAGAAACCGGGAGGAAGTTTTTTTTTTTTGGGGGGGCTTCTTTTTTGCGTCAGTGCATACAAAATCAAGTACGGGGAGCTTTTTTTTTTTTTTCTATATCGTCATTACGTATAAAAAAACCTCTCTGTTTTTGTTTATTTACTGTATTCGACGCGTGTTTGGTCAAATCGGTTCTCTAAGCTGCTCGACTGATATTTGCTGTGTACTGAGCTTACCTCGCTTCTTCTTCTTTTTCTTTTTACTTTGCTAGAGCTAATGAGCACCTCTCTTCCCTCCTGATTCGCTTTCTTACATTATAAGACCTTTTTTTTTCCATCCCCCGATTCACGCCCAGAGAAGAAGAAGAAGAAAAAAAAAAAAAAGTACAAAATACACCACAGCACAAGACCGTTAGATATGAATGCTCAACCAACAGTGAGATCCACAGCAGAACCTCCCATGGCCCCACCCGTATTCCGCGGGGCATCACTGCAACGCGCTGACAACGGTACCCTTTCCATCTTAGTTGAGGACGATGGTGCGGTGGCGCACACCTACCGTAGTGGCAGCAGCAGCACCCTCGGCGTGTCGGCCACCGCGCATCACCGCTACACGCCTCAGCACACCCGCTCCACCATCCCGCTCGCCAGCAAACAGCAAAAACGTCGTTTTACGTTACAACGGATGTGGTGCTGCGTTGGTCGTGTGCAGGCTTGCCTTCGTTTCATTGGATTTATGGACGGAGAGGAGGACCAGCGTGACCTCGTGCAGATGGTCGTCTGTGCCTGCTCCGGCTTCTTCTTACTCCTCTTCCTCTCTCTCTTGCTGCTTCTCATGCTGCTCTTTTCCATATGGAGAACGAATCCTGCCACGCCAGTAGATGCGAAGGCAGGAGTGTTAAGCAGCATTGCCCAGCTGCTAACGGCAGATCAGATTCAGAGCTTTTTGCAGCAGGTCCACGAGGCCGAGCAGCTGCGGCGGCGGGTATGGCGCAACGAGACGCTGCTGGCGGCGATACGGCGCTCGCGGGAGTGGGGCGGCAACCTGAGCGAACTCGTGAGTCTGGCGCAGTCGCTGCCGGAGCTGGAGAGGTTGTCGTCGCAGCTGCTGCGGGTGAGCGCGTACGTGACGGCGGTGCACGCCCACGACCCGAGTCTGGGGCTGGTGGAGCTGGGCGACTTTCTGCTGAACGTGAAGGGCCGCACAGCCGCGCTGGCACGGGCGGCGGCGCTGGCGCGGCGCGAAGCTGCGGGTGCGGAGTGGAATGTGGCGCTGAAAACGACGTTCGCGGGCCGCGCGGAGGCGTCGCGGCTGCGTGCGCAGTTGCGCGGGTTTGTGGGCGTGGCTGCCGGGCAGGCGGAGCGGTGGACGCGACAGCCCTTCGACGACGTGGCGATGCTGCAGTACCGGCACGCGTGGACGCAGTTGGAGGTGGTGCCGCAGTTGGCGCGGCGTGCCGACGAGAACAAGAGCGTTGCTGAAGCCGGCACCGGCGGTGTTGGTGCTGCTGGTGGTGGTGCTGGCGCGACGAGCGCGTACGCGGTGGCAAACCGTGCGGCGCTGAAGGCTGACCTGTACGAGGCATCGTCGATCTTCAACCACGTGTACTACTACCCGCTGCGGCGCTACGCTGCGTTGCGTGCGTACTCGCCGGCGACGGTAGCGGACACGGATGCGTGGTACGCAGAGGTGGCGGCGGGTGTGCAGGCGCGCTTCGGTGCTGCGGTGACGGCGCACGGCGTGGACGCTGCTGCTGCTGCTGCAGTGCCTGTGGCGGTGCGCGGCTCGCCGCTGTCGGTGCTGTCGCTGCCGCGGCTGCCGGCGGCGCGCAAGGAGGAGGTGACGCACCTGCTGACTGCGGAGGACGTGGAGTGGATGCCTGCGGGGCTGCGCGCGGGTGCCGCGGTGAACCGGCAGACGATCTTCATCAGCCTGGCAAGCTACCGCGACATGGAGTGCTCGCCGACACTGCTGGACCTGTTCCGCGTTGCACGCAATCCGTACCGGGTGTACGTGGGGCTGGCGCAGCAGAACCGGGCGGGGGATACGCCGTGCCTGCTGCCGGAGATGTACGGTCCTTTTTTGTGTGCGGCGTCGGGCGTGGTGACGGAGCAGCACGCGGCGGCGCGCGAGGCTGCTGCACGGCGTCGCGTCCTGCATGGCGGCGTGGACTTCCGCGGGACGCAGCCGGACAGCGGAATGGCCCTGTTCGATGAGCGGGTGTGCTTCTTGTCCGATCACGTGCGAGTGCGGGACATCGACTCTCGGCAGGCCAAAGGACCAACGTATGGTCGCTACATGGCGATGCTGCTGTACCGAGGCGAGGACCTGACGCTGGTGCTGGATTCACACAACAAGTTTCGTCCCATGTGGGACACGCTGGGCACATCGATGCTGACGAGGTACGACGATCCAAAGGCGGCCATGTCGCACTATCCGGAGGCGTACACGCCGGACAAGGCGGACATCGACGTATACAAGACCACCACTGCGTATCTTTGCAGAGCTGTCTTTCATAAGACCTTCTCGTATCTGCAGCTACGCGCTATTGTCATTGGCTCCCCGGACGACTTTGTGCAGAACAACAAATTCAACGACCTGTACGTGGCGACCAAGTCCGACGCGATTAGGAAGTCCAGAAACTTCCGTCTGCCGCAGCCGTGGGTTGCGGGCGGCTTTCTTTTTTCAAGCGCCACTATTTTCCGCGATGTGCCTTTTGATCCGCATCTACCCTATGTGTTTGACGGAGAGGAGGTGCTCTACTCGATGCGGCTGTGGACTCACGGGTACAACCTTTATTCCCCACCACGCGGATTGTGCTTCCACATTTATGGTCGCACAAGTGCGCCGAAGATATGGTCTGCAAGCAAAGTGTGGTACACCCTGCAGGATCAGGTGCGGCCACGCATTCAGTTCTTTCTGCAGTCTCACATAAAGGACCAGCCGAACGTGATTGTGCCGGCCGATACGAGGAATGCGTATGTGGTGGTGGACTCAAGTCGGTACGGGATAGGTAAACAGCGGACGGTGGCGCAGTGGTACGACTACGCGGGCGTGAACCCAGTGAACTATTCTCTCGATGGTAAGTGGTGTGGTCTGGAGGTCAACTGAACAAAATATGTGTGTTTTTTTTTTTTTGTATAGTTGTTTGTTTGCTTATATGTAAATGATCTATTCGACATTTTCTCACTTTTCTGGTGGTTATAGGTGCAAAATAAGGGCATCCGTAACGCTGTAGATGCGCTTTTGCTGTTGTAGTTTTGTGCTATACTCTTTTTTTTTTTTTTTGATAGGCAGCGAGCATCGATAGTCGGACAGTGAGATACACTGCTATCTAGTGAAATGCTAACCTGTTTTTTTTTTTTAAGTGAAGGCGAGTGGCATATGCCAGAAGAAAGAAAGGTTGTAAGTGCGTGTGATTAGTGCTTCTTGTTGTTGTGAAGTTGTGTCGTTCAAAGTGCCTTTTCTAACCTGTTTTTGGCTATTATTTGATTGCACTTAGTCTCCTATGCTTCCTTTTAAGAGGTTGCCAACGTCGGTTTCCGCCTCCATTTCTCTCACTCTACTCTTTTCTGCCTTTATTTCTTTTTTAAATATTCGCACTTTGCCTACGTGATCTCAGTTCGCAAATCGAGTGAATGAGTCCTACCGGGAGTTTCAGTTGAATCAAGCAGCTTCTGAGATAAGCTGTTTTTTCATATTATTATTATTATTATTATTTTTTAGAAGGGCCATTCTATTTGGTTGCTCACGTGCTGGTGAGCGGGTTGTTTGCACTCTTATCCACAAGAGCGATTCATTTGAATTTCGTGCGGTGTTTTTTTTTTTTTTTATTTCAGCTGAAAACACAAACATACACACAAAGGAAAGTCAGTTTTTGTTTTATTTACTGCTCTTTCAAAAAAAAAAAAGAAAGAGAATAATCGAAACGAAGAACAAACCGGTGGCCAAGTTCATTAGGCGCTCATACTGTCGCTGGCTTTCTTTGCTCTGAAAAAGATAAAAACCACTCTAGTCCTTTTATCGTCTCTAGCTTTTTTTTTTTTCCTCCTTTCAATCTCGCTACAACAGTACTGTCTAGTCAATAATGGAAGAGAGAGGCGAAGTCTCAGATAGTGAACGAGTATTTTCCACGGCTTCTCGTTCCAAGGCAAACAATGGAGACAGGGCTTCTCCGTCACATGTGACGGCCAGGGCGAGCGGTAACAATAACGCTACCCATAGCACCGTCATGCAGCAAACATTAGCCAACGTCTCCCCTACGCGCGTAATTGATGTGATGACTTCATCGCAAGGACGGTCACATCGCCAACAGCAGCAGGACCAACAGGATGTGAAGTATGCACAGAGTCGATCCACTTGGGAGGGGCCACTGATGCCTACGCACGATGTATCTTCATTTCCACCGACGCAAATCGGCCGACGTGCAGGTGGAAGAAGAGCACTCACATCCGCGACAGCAACCAGCGCGGAGGCTGCAAGACCATCTCCACCGCTGTCTTCCTCTCCTGGATCTGCGCCAACGCGTGCCACTGTGATTGCGAGGGCAGAGCGCGGACGAGGCGGCTTGTCCAGTCAGCCTACAGGTACGCCAAGCAGTCACGTCGATGTGCTTGTGTCGACACGTGAGTTGAACGCAACGGACGCTGTTGCTGTTTTACAGCAGCTACCACCCACAACTGGTGCACGGATACGTTCTCCAAGGCGGCTCCAAAGTTCTTTTTCTCACACCTCTTCGAGCATGCCGGAAAAATCGGAAGCCAACCGCGCGGACGCGACTTGTATAAATGACAATGCCGCAGCGGTGGCGAAGACCGTGGAGATACAATTGCACCGCAGCTTTGCGAGCACTGACCAGCCACGGCTGCTTGGTGCTGCCCGCCGAGTTTCCTCGCTTACGCCTCACACACCTATCACAGCTAGCCTCATCCCTCAGCACGCCGCACTCACCGTCGCGCATGAACCGTTTAGCGTTCAGATAAACGAAACAGGCCTACATGAGCCGCCGCCGCTACACCAACCGAACACGACGACACCACCATCACCACCGCCAGCTCCGCTACCGTCCCTCTCCGCATCCCACACGTGCACCGCGAAATCGCTGGTCAGACAAGGCACCTTTTCAAATCAGCTGTACCGCTTCCTGCGGCTTTGTTTCCTGCGCCGGTGGACGTGGCAGATGTTTGGGGTGTGCTGGCGTGTTTACGGCCGCCGGCGTCCCATGCACAGAGGCGACGACAGCGGTGACGGCCGCAGTGGTGAAGCGGGGGAGTGGGTAGAAGCGGAGGAGAACGACGACGAATACGCCGAGGACTATCTCGATACACACAGTCTGCCTTCGAACGACAACAGGTCAGACCTGCCGTCCCGCATCACCTACGACGACACCGAGCAGGACGATTGGAGTTCAAACCGGAACAACAACAATAACGGCAACAGCGGTATTCGAAGCGGCGGGCTGCTTGTGCGAGGGACCCGTCGTCGCGGTCGCGGCCCTGCTGTGTCTCCAACAAGCGGTCCTGCTCGGCGCGACCTTCGCCGTAGCCGGGGTGAGGCGGTCCAGACGCACCGTGACGCTAATCACAACAGCGCCACGTCTGCAAACAACTGCACACTTGCACAAGGCTGCCGCTTGTTTTGTGTGTTTTTATTCTGTTGCTGCTGCTGTCGCCTTGATGGCCCGTTGCAATGCAAGAACAGCTGGTTGGCGCGGCTGCTCTACCAGCTGCGTGTACTCTGGACTCGCCACCGCGCCGTTGCGTGGTGCCTGCTCGCGTTGCTCGTACTTCTCCATTGGCTTGTCGTGTGGCCGCTGATATCGGCTGGAGTGTCAGCGCTGCTAGAGAGTGAGGACGTCTTTGTGCAACGGTTGATGCTGCTGGGCTTACCAGGCGAGGTAGACCCCCCGCCAGGCCCAAAGGCAGTGCTTGTGCAGTTGTCAGAGCCACTTCAGCTGAGTGAGCTGGTGAAGGCCGCGGAGGGACGTCTAGAAGCGTTTCAGGTATCCGTGGACACGGTGCGGGCACGTGCGGTGGACATTGCACAGCGACCCATGCGACTCACCTTTGCGCAACAGTATCTGCCGTTTCATCTTCCTTTTCTGAGTCGTTACAGCACGTTGCAGCTCTCGCAGCTGCCGTCCTGGACGCTTTACCCATTCACGGAAGACTGTGAGGAGTGTATCGAGGGCGCTGTATACGCTGCCGCCGTGGCCGGGGCCTTCAGACGGACGTCCAACCCAGCCTTTGTTTCTTCTGTGTTGAAGACGGAAAAATGGGTAGAGGCTGGGAAGTCAAGACAAAACTCACCAGGGAGGTTCGCATCGCTCTCTTCGTCAGCCGCGTTGTCACCTGCTGTCCGACACGGTGTCTTCGCAACGGCGAACGCTTTACTCGGACGCATCGGCCCGATGCTGCTGGCGATGGCTAGCGTGACAGATGACGTGTCGTTGGTCAATGAAATTGGGCGTTGGTCATGGCTACCGCGGGTGTCGCGGCATGACAATCTCATGAAGGCATTACGGCGCGGTGCGGCACCGGCCTATCTTGGCGTGCTTGGTATCCCGTCATCTGACTACTCCGCAAGGGCAGCGCTGCGATACGCGCAGCGGCAGTCGTGGCTGACCTACACCGATGTCGCGCGGACGGAGAACAATTTTCGGGGCAAGTTACTCACGTTGTACGTCCTGGCAGCGGCAGAACGTCGACGTGTGCGAGCGGCGCCGCGGCTGCGCACGTCCGCGGAGACGGCGACGGCAGCTGGTGCGTCGCCTGACCCGCAGGCGGGCTATATAAGCCTCGATGCACAGCGACTGTGCCACGACGTGCGGGCGATGCTGCCGACGGCGGCAGAGTTTATGGCGGCAGCGGAGGTGCATGCGATTGCATTGAGACCAAGTCAAAATGTAACAACCACCACCACAGTGGAGGAGCAGCAGTCCGTTAAGCTAACAGAATTGGCAGCAGCGCAAGGAGCAGCGATGACGCGCAGCTACACGGAGCGGCGCATGACGCTGCACCGGGGCTGGCAACACGGCGACAGTATCGACTCACCGTGTGACCGTCTTGTCGAGAAGAAAGTCACCTCCGCTTTTTCAGATACCGACAGGAACTACTCAGGAGTCAGTGCATCTGCGACTGCCGCTTTTTTAGCCGCTTACCTGGAACTGCCAGCAGCGCCACTCTTCACTGTTCCGGCCCACCTTGTCTGCCACGCGTCGACTGCGCTGTGGCAGGAGGCGCTGGCGCACCGCAACATGCTGTGGGTGGACATGGTGACGGACCGCCGCCCGACCACCAAGAAGAAGCTTGGCGAGGGTGGCAACTGGGGCCTTCCGGTGGAGGTGGGGATGAGCCAGAAGCTGATCCTGTGGCTGGAGTACGCCTACCACGCGTTCCCCGACGTGCCCTACATCATGAAGGGCGACGACGACACGTACCTGAAGGTGCCGCAGTTCCTGAACGATGTCCGCTACATCCAGCGTGGCCGCAGTGGCCGTGCGTTAAGTGAGCTGACGCGTAGCGACGGTGGCTCCGCAGCCTTGGGGCGGCGCGAGCTTAAATCCGGTCGTCGTATCTTCAACAGCGCCACGGCCGCGGAGAATTACCTGACAGTTCGCGCCACCGAGGAGTGCGTGTACTGGGGCAGCATGCGGCGCTGGAACGGCGAGGTGTACTTTGGTGCGGGGATGCTCTTTCTCCTGCACCGCCGCCTGGTGCAGACGGTGCTGGAGGAGCGCCCGGAGTACAACAACGACGTTGTGCGCCTCGCGTCGCAGGATTACGCCCCCCGTCACGCGCACTCCTACTTCGCGGCGATGATGGATCACGAGGACGTGATGCTGGGAAAGCTGCTGGCCGAGCGTCGAATGCGGTCGAACCAGCTGTGCCCCTTCGGACGTGCCTGGCACGTGTGGGAGCGCTGGGACCGCTTCCACGATGTGCGGCGCGGCCGCGCGCAGAACGTCACTTGGGCCACCGTCGCCGCCCACCGCTGCACGCCGGCCGACTTCCCTTACCTGCACTTCTTCTTCCAGCAGGAGTACCGTTTTGGCCGAGAGGGGGCCGCGGTGGAGAGGGACGTGGCGGTGGCACGGCAGCAGGCCCGTGCGTGGCTTGAGGCAGCACAGCTGGAAAACAACGGCACGGCGGACGGGCAGCCAGGGACGCCGGAGTACACGGGAATAAGACTGCAAGCGACCCCGGTGCCGGCAGTGGGGAATGGGGAGCTGCTGGAAGTGGTCTGGGCCGAGTCGCCTGCGCGAAATCACACACCCTTGCCGTTTGTGCGCTCCTCGTTGGACGGTGTGGCGGTGTACGAGGTGGAGTATTCGCCCTTCGCAGATGGGTTTCTGGTGCCGGACGGGTGGGTGTCGAACACACGCCGCCGCAGCGAGCGGCAGTGAGAGCGGATCGCGGCGGAGGGTACTCTGTGCATATCAGCGTTGCAAAGCCCTGCTGGCTGAAGCTCGTTCTTCTTCAGCAGTGGCTTTTTTCTCCTCCTTTTAACCGTTTGCGACGAGCACGTTGCGCTTTATTTACTGCGGAGGTTCTTTTTTTTTCTCACCACTGGGCTGCTTCCTCTTTCGCCACTACTTGTCCTTCCGACATTGCGCTAGAAACAGCATCGGCCTTCTAAAGAACGTCATCAGGATCAGCTTTTCTCTTCTCTGGCGCTCGAAAAAGTCAGGTGGAACTTCCTGGTGCTTCTCTAACTTCACAAATACACACACACACACAAAAGGAGTAACAGCAAGAGCGAAACTATGTAGGTGGCCGCTTTGCTAGCGGAAGGCTTGCTGGTTAATGGTCTGCATTGTAAGATCGCTCATTCACTTTTCTCGTCCCTTTTTTCTCTCTTTTTTTTTTTTCGAAGCTGTTTCTCCCCTGCTTTTCTTGTTGCGTGTTGTTGCTATAATTGTTTTTTATGTTTCTCGCCTCAGTTCCGGACACCTGACATAAGATTATTATTATTGCTGTTTGCTCTGGAATGGTCCAACACGGAAGGAGTCACGCGCGTGAGCAGCCGCGCACTTCCCGCTCCCTCGAGCGTCGCTGCTCTCATCTCCTCTCTCGTGTTGTCTTCAACGATGCCGCGGCGACGCCCAGCGCAGCCACCGACTTCCGTTGTTTGCGCTCCACCTCACTGAAGCAGGCGCGATGGCTTCTTCACTGCTTCGTGCGAAGGCTGACGTGCCGTGTCGTGCTTCCTGTTTGTTTGGTGCTGGCTATACTCGTCTACCTCATTTATTGTGCCGTGCAGTTCAGCTTCCGCGAGGGTCCCTCCACGTTCTCTGTTCAAATACCTCCGGTTGGCAGCCTTGCCACGCAGCTCTCCCCCTCTCTCAAGGTTCAGCAGCTCCCTTTTTTGGATTTGTGCCAAGCCGCAGAAGTTGTTGAGACACGCCTGCGCGAGCCGCCGCAGCGTCGACCGGGGTCTCGCGGCAGCTGGAGAGGCCAGCAGCGCAGAGCTGAACTGGAGGGGCTGATGGACCGCCTGAATCACATCCCTGCCGATGGCGGCCCCTCGGCTGTTCGCTGGAGTGCCGCCACCGGCCTCCCCGTCGCCCGTGAGCGGCAAGGAGAGGTAAAGGCTCGCTTCCTGACCGCATCGAGTAAGCTGGACGACTACGTGCACATTGCCACGACGGCTGCGACGATGGCCGGGGTGAGGTTTGAGTTCTTGGGCCACAACTGGCAGCACTTTTCGTATCTCAAGCGGCTTGGGCTGATGCTGTCGTACGTCCAGCACGAAGGCCTGTCCGACGCGGACGTGATTGTGGGCCTGGACAGCGATGCACTGCTAAGCGGGGAGGACATGTACGGCTTTCTCGAGGCATTCGTGGCCTCCACCGCAGAGACAGAGGCTGAGCACCGTGCTTACGCCGTGCGCGATATCCGTCTTGGTCGGCGCCTGCCCCCGTTTCTCTTCGGTGCGGAGTTCAACTGCATGCGGGAACAAGTCGTGCAGGGTGTGATAAAGTGCCAAAAGCCCTATGAGGACATCGACGCGCTCATGGCGTCGTGGGCCACCAAGACAAACGTGACGCTGCAGCTGGACTTCGTGGGGGGCTCGAACCCACTGCGCTTTCTCAACACCGGCGTCTTTGTTGCCCGTGTGTGGGCCGTCAAGCTGTGGAACACCGCCTTTCTGGACTTCCTCAAGACACACAAACCGACGTTGAACGAAGACTGGTGGTGCGACCAGAGTGCCATGGGCACCATCTACCTGGAGCTGCGCCTGTGGGAACTGCTCTCTGGCGCGCTGGATGGCCCGCCGCAGCCACTCAGTCCTGCGCAGCTGAACCAGAGTTTTTACCCGCCGCTGGTGCTGTCGTCGGGGCAGAGCAGCGGCCCGCATGGGATGCCAGCAGGCCTCATTGGATTCGAGCGCACCGGTCGCCTTGTACTCACGGTGGGTCCGGAGATGAGCGGACACGGCGTCTTTCAAGTCGACGGCGTAACGGTACCGAGGAACAACATGCCCGATGTGGTTCTGGACGCCCGCCTGCGCCGTCGCGGCTGGGAGCTTGAAACGTCGCTGACCGGAGTCGTGCAGTCAACCCACCGGCTTCACGTCACGCCGCGTGAGCGTGCTGATTGCCACGGCGTGGCGCAGGTCGGCCCTGAGTGCGTCTACCGCGACGCCGTGTTGGGCCTACCCGCAAACTCAACTGCCGTCACCCCATTGATGTGGCACTTTGCAGGAGAGGGAAAGCGTGCGGTGATCTCGCACTACCGCGGGCTTTTCCCGTGGTACACGCCTGCCATTCAGGATGCGGTGGTGCGAAACGCCCTGCTCTGGACTCTCGTGCATGCGCCCCCAACGCGGGTGTACGCTGTGAATGCTTCCACAGACACGCCGTTGCTCGATAAGCCGGTTTTGCTGCTTCCGCATCGTGACACGGACGACAAGTCGTTTTTTCAACTCTGCACTTCCGCTTTTATGTCGGGTGGTACAAGTCACCACTAAAGGGAGAGAATAAAGGCAACGGCTAAGGTATCACAAACGAATGGCGCAGCGAGTCGAGAGCAGAGTCAAACGTGTGCAAACCTTGCAGAATTGAGTTTAGCTGAAGAGGAAGTAAAATATACACGACTTTCCTTTTCATGTAGTCGAGACAAGCAGTGCGTTTTCGGCGGAGCAGTACAAACAGGCGGCAAACGCGTGCTCGCTGAGGAGGCTTTCAAAGCTCTATTTTGGCTGTTTTGTTTCCTGTTGTTTTTTCTTCCTCTCTTGACCTTCGAGTCTTTGTAATAGCGCTTGACGCTGAATGCAGTTTTTTTTTTTTAAATCTCTTGTGTTTTGTTTTTTTTTGTGTATATCTTATTGAAACCTTTTACGTGAGGTAGCACAGCAAGCACTGTACTAGTTCAAATTGCTTCAAATCCTACCACTTACGCAGCTGCTGATTCCCACGAAAACGGGGGGGGGGCTTAAAGTCCTGTCTACCAACAGGTGCTTCTTAGTGTTGATGGCGAGGAGCGAACGATTAGACACTTGCAGTTTTCCTTTCCGGTGCCGGCGAGCTTCTACGTTACTGTTCACACCAAACTGCTTGCGACTCCTTGCTGCCCTACTACGACACTGTGCTTCCAAAGCAAAAGAAAAAAAGGAAGTGATGCTGCTGGCGCGATGCGCAACCTTTCCAGCAGCGAATAACGTGACGCTTCTCACACATTTTAAGCGATGCCGTACCATTTTCACCCATGTTCTCCACCCTTGCTGCACCGTCTCTTTTTCGTTGTCAGAATAAGACCGTGTGCATACGAAGGTGTGAAGGGTTGAGCTTAGAGTCTGTTCATCTTTCTAACACTCTCCGCTTTTTGACTCTTTTTAACCATAGAGCTGTACTCTAAAAGGCACTTTTTTCGTCCTTTCGCGCAGACACATCGACCGGACCTCTGAGGAGCTCTCGGCGCGCAAGCCCTCCTTCCGACTTGACTGCTTTCTCCGAGTATAAACAGTCAGAGGGAGAGGGAAAGAACGAAAAAGAAGCCAAACAGGTAATCGTGGCGATGCTGACGAAAAGGCGAACGGAGCGCAAACACAAGGACGCCGATGCGGCGGCTTGGCCGAGTCGACCTGGAGACAGGTTCAAGCGCATTAGCCGCTTTCTCAGAACGCTATTCCACCCATCTCACAAGCTCCGCTGTTCCCTTGTCTTCGTGTGTTTGGTCATGTGTGTCTTCGTTGTGCTCGATCTCCAGGGAGTCTTCTTCCAATTGCATCTGCTCGGCATGATATCTGATCCCACAGACCCGGTGGACGACTCTGCCTTCAAGGAGATCGACGAGGCCGTGCTGCCGCCGGTGGTGGTCAAGACGGACGACCAGGTGTGCGCGCTGTGCACGGACGGGCTGGTGTACGTGCACGTGGGCCGCCGCGCGCGTGCGTGGGAGCCTGTGTCTGCGGCGCCGGTGGAGTACACGGTGACGGAGGTGCTGCAGGTGCGACCGGGCGACGCGCCGACGTTCAGCGCCGGGAGCGGGCCGTCGACTGCTGCGTGGCCGAGCGTGTCGGAGGTTGTGTCGCGGTGCCTGGCGCAGCTGATGAGCCTTGGGCAGATCGGCGCTGCGCAGGACGCGTCCGTGGTGGTGCGTGACGGCGCGGACCCGGTGGTGCGCGCTGCGGTGCTGGTGGACTACGACGCGGCGGGTGCGTCTGCGCTCGCTGGGCGTGCGGACCGGTGCCCCGCGTTCCTTGCGGAGGTGCGGCCCGCTGCTGCGAGCGCGTCAGCGAAGATGGACGTGTCGTACCCGCGGCTGCCGTCGTGGCCGCTGCCTGCGCGGCGTGGCGGGACTGTGCCCGCGTACTTCGGGACTGCGCGTGTGCGGGAGACGGACGTGGACCGGGACGTGCAGCCGCCGCTGTCGGTGGAGCTGACGGGTGACCGGAGCGGCGTTGTGGTGCGGTTTGGTGCGGACGCGACGTCGACGCGGCCGGAGCCGTTCGAGATGCGGTGCCCGTCCCACTTCCTCTCTGCGTTCATTGGCCGCTTTGGCCGCCAGCACAACCAGGTGCAGGAGGTGGCGCACACGCTGGCGCTGTCTCGCAAGGTGAACCGCACCTTCATCATTCCGGTGCTGGCGCCTGATTACTACATCCTGTACCTGCGCTACGATGCGCAGAAGTTGTACGGGTTCAACGCGCTGCGTCGCGAGGGCGGGTACTGCCTGTTGTCGTACGCTGAGGCGCGTGCGGTGCTGAAGCAGCTGGAGGCGCATGGTGAGCCGATGAGTCTGCGCCGCTTCAACTACTACGCCGATCCGCGTCCGAAGAGCAGGAAAAAGTGGGAGAGCACCTCATATGGTGACTGGTGGCTGCTTCCCCAGCGCTTCGAGGACAACAGCGCACGACTCAACATGGACGCGTGGCTGGAGGACTCGGAGGTGCGCGATCCACCTGTGACGGTTGTCAGCGACACTCGCGCGGACGGGATGAACTTCCTGGAGACCGAGGAGGACTTCACGGTGAAGGACGTGTTTCCCTCTGGCGGTGAGGATGAGTACGTGCGGATGGGGCTGATGCGGAGGGCGCTGGACATGGTTGTGGCGATGCTTGGTGGCGATCATCGCAGCGCGGTGGGTGTGAAGCCGCAGCCACGCCTAGCGATGCTGAGCAGCCGCATGGCGTTCTACGTGCACCCGTCGCTGCGGGAGCACACGCGGGTGATGGGGCTGCTGCGTCCCGCTGACGCGATTGTGAAGGAGGCGGACCGCCTGTACGCGCTGAGTGCTGCGAAGCTGTCGTGGCCCGGTGGCGAGACGAAAGCGAACAGCACGGGGCTCCGTGACACGCTGCGCACGGGCAACTTCAAGCACGTGATCGGCTTCCACATTCGTCGCCGCGAGGGAACGTGTCGCAAGGAGGGTGTGATGGTGGATAGAACGGCGTACCCGATTGACCCGCGCTTTCAGCTGGACAACGTGGACCCGAGCTGGTCGAGTCCGCTGTCGACGTTGCGGAACGTGGAGCTGGACTGCGCGCTGACGAAGACGTGCGTGGTGGAGCTGTACCGACAGTACACGCGGTGGATGCGGGACAACATGACGGAGGGCGAGGTGCAAGCTGCGCAGCTTGTGCCGACGATCTACATGGCCTACGACGATCAGAGCGGCCCGATTGCGGAGCAGGTGGATAGCCGTTTGGTGCGGATGTCGCTAGGTGGCCAGCGCAGCGTCACGTGGGGTGTGGCGAAGCGGTACCCAGCACACTTTGTCGGCGCCTACGACACACGTATCGGTGAAAGTTTCTCGAGTATTTTTGACGCGGAGACTCGCAAATTGGATAAGGAAGATTGGGGCAAGCCCCGTGGTGCCGACTTTGAGGAGCAGCGGCGCGTGAATTTGATACGGGGTCTCTATGAACGCTCGCTTACGGAGATGCGTGCGATGGCGTTCGACTACTTCATGCTGACCAACATGGGCATGTTTCGCGGAGCAACGCTGTCGTCCGTGTCGACGAACGTCGTGATGCGTCGCTGGGGGCGTGGCCTGCCGTGCCACGGTGCGCTGCCCGGCTATCTGGTCTCCTTTTACACGTCGATGTGGCTGCGAGCTTTTTCTGGTGACTGCGGGTGGCAGTGGAAGTGAACCGAAAGGTGCTCAGAGTCTTGAAAAAGGGTGGGCTGTGGGATGTCTCTTTGTTTGCTGTTGTCTGCAGATGCTGTGCTATGTTGTGGGCAGATATCGTCAGCGGTGTACGCAGAGGGGCCTTCTTAGAGTGCGCAGCAGCAAGTGGCATTTTATAACTGTGTCCCCAGTGTCTCTTTCTGAGCGCTAAGTGGGTAGAAGTAGAAGAAAACAATGCAGAATGAACGAGCAGCAGGCCGACTGAGAAGGCTGTGTGCCGTTTCTCTGTCATGCCGCACAAAACAGCGGGGGTGCACCGCGGCAGCGGCCCCGAATGCGGCGTGGGCGCAATGCGCTGCTGCTCAGCCAAGCAGGCTTTCTTCTCCCGCGAGAGAACGTCAGGGTAGTTTGCGGGGTGGCATTGCGCGGTTGCCGCGCTTGGCGCCTCTCTGTGCTTCTCTTGCATCAGCTGCAGTGGTGCGTGTTGCTGCTGCTGCCGCCTTTTGCCTGTGGAGCACACCATGGCCTCGCGTCGCGCCCAGACTCGACCTCTCCTTCTCCCCTCCCCCGCCGCTTCCTGCCATCTTTTCACCGTCTGTTTCTTGCTGCCTCACGAGAGATTTGCTGCTTGCGTGGGGGTACAGCTCACGCGCACCTGGGCCACGCTCGCTTTCCGCGACTGGGCTTGTCGCACAAGAAGCAGGCAAACAGCAGCAGAGAGCTGACAGCAGACCGTGCGGCTGCGACGACGTGATACGGCTGCGGTGCCACGGGAGTCGTGTGGTCGTCCGCTTTGCTGTGCGGCGCTGTGTGCTTGACTGCCGGGAGCTGCGTCTCCGCACGACGCACCTCTCTTCCGGAGTCTCCCGACTGCGTGTGTGACCAGCTTCTGTGCTTGACAGCTGAGCCGCACGTGACGGGGAGCAGGAGCGTGTCAGAGAGAAACGAAAAGCGACAGGCGAGCTCCTGAGCGAGCAGTGCGTGCTGTGTGTGTGGCGTGACCTCGAGCGCGATGCAGGCCGAGGCGGTGTAGCGGTGCTGCCGCCGCCTGCGACCACCTCTGCGGTTCCGCGGGAGCAATGCGAGGCGGCCAAGTCTCCTGCGTGCTGCGCGTGCTTGCCGGTGCGGCGCGCGTTGTGCTGCCGGCTGCTGATGCGGCCACTGTGCGCTGCGACTTCGGCCGCAAGAGCAGCCGCGTTGTTGCCCCGCTGCGCTTCTGCTGCTGGTGCCCGTCTTGGTGCCGGTGACCAACTGGACGGCGGCGACGAAGCCTGCTGTGGAGCGACGGCGTGTGGTGGAGCAGAGGGCGGGGTGGCGAGCGTGGGAGGCATCCCTGGCTGCTGCTGTGGCGCACGCGGCGCCGCTGACGGTGCTGGACGGGAGCCAGCTGCGTGCCCAGGAAGCGGGTCTCGGGTCCGCTGCGATGGTGCGCCGCACGCAGCTGCCGTCGTGGACGCTGCACGTGGTGGAGGCGGAGTGCGCGGAGTGCCTGGACAGCGCGATGCACGCGGCTGGTGTTCGCAGACGTTGCGCGGAGCGGGAGCGACCTCCGTGGCGCGCTGCTGCCGACGGTGGCGGAGTACGAGGCTGCCTCGGCGATGCAGCTGCGGCGTGGCGGCGCAGCGGAGACCGCGGTGCGGAGCTACTCCGAGCGTCGCGTTGAGCTGATCTCTGGCGCTGGCACGGTGGGCGCTGGTGATGCGCGGCTGGCGGAGTCACCGTGCTTGAAGATCGTGCTGCAACGTGTGTCGCCCGACGCGGACACGGACGACACGTGGCTGTCGCAGCTGGCGTCTGCGCTGGATTTGCCCATAATGCCGGCTGCTGTGGCGCCTGCGGAGTTTATCTGCCACGCGTCGACTGCGCTGTGGCAGGAGGCGCTGGCGCACCGCAACGCGCTGTGGGTGGACATGGTGACGGACCGCCGCCCGACATCGGACAAGCGGGTTGGCGAGGGTGGCAACTGGGGCCTTCCGGTGGAGGTGGGGATGAGCCAGAAGCTGATCCTGTGGCTGGAGTACGCCTACCACGCGTTCCCCGACGTGCCCTACATCATGAAGGGCGACGACGACACGTACCTGAAGGTGCCGCAGTTCCTGAACGATGTCCGCTACATCCAGCGTGGCCGCAGTGGCCGTGCGTTAAGTGAGCTGACGCGTAGCGACGGTGGCTCCGCAGCCTTGGGGCGGCGCGAGCTTAAATCCGGTCGTCGTATCTTCAACAGCGCCACGGCCGCGGAGAATTACCTGACAGTTCGCGCCACCGAGGAGTGCGTGTACTGGGGCAGCATGCGGCGCTGGAACGGCGAGGTGTACTTTGGTGCGGGGATGCTCTTTCTCCTGCACCGCCGCCTGGTGCAGACGGTGCTGGAGGAGCGCCCGGAGTACAACAACGACGTTGTGCGCCTCGCGTCGCAGGATTACGCCCCCCGTCACGCGCACTCCTACTTCGCGGCGATGATGGATCACGAGGACGTGATGCTGGGAAAGCTGCTGGCCGAGCGTCGAATGCGGTCGAACCAGCTGTGCCCCTTCGGACGTGCCTGGCACGTGTGGGAGCGCTGGGACCGCTTCCACGATGTGCGGCGCGGCCGCGCGCAGAACGTCACTTGGGCCACCGTCGCCGCCCACCGCTGCACGCCGGCCGACTTCCCTTACCTGCACTTCTTCTTCCAGCAGGAGTACCGTTTTGGCCGAGAGGGGGCCGCGGTGGAGAGGGACGTGGCGGTGGCACGGCAGCAGGCCCGTGCGTGGCTTGAGGCAGCACAGCTGGAAAACAACGGCACGGCGGACGGGCAGCCAGGGACGCCGGAGTACACGGGAATAAGACTGCAAGCGACCCCGGTGCCGGCAGTGGGGAATGGGGAGCTGCTGGAAGTGGTCTGGGCCGAGTCGCCTGCGCGAAATCACACACCCTTGCCGTTTGTGCGCTCCTCGTTGGACGGTGTGGCGGTGTACGAGGTGGAGTATTCGCCCTTCGCAGATGGGTTTCTGGTGCCGGACGGGTGGGTGTCGAACACACGCCGCCGCAGCGAGCGGCAGTGAGAGCGGATCGCGGCGGAGGGTACTCTGTGCATATCAGCGTTGCAAAGCCCTGCTGGCTGAAGCTCGTTCTTCTTCAGCAGTGGCTTTTTTCTCCTCCTTTTAACCGTTTGCGACGAGCACGTTGCGCTTTATTTACTGCGGAGGTTCTTTTTTTTTCTCACCACTGGGCTGCTTCCTCTTTCGCCACTACTTGTCCTTCCGACATTGCGCTAGAAACAGCATCGGCCTTCTAAAGAACGTCATCAGGATCAGCTTTTCTCTTCTCTGGCGCTCGAAAAAGTCAGGTGGAACTTCCTGGTGCTTCTCTAACTTCACAAATACACACACACACACAAAAGGAGTAACAGCAAGAGCGAAACTATGTAGGTGGCCGCTTTGCTAGCGGAAGGCTTGCTGGTTAATGGTCTGCATTGTAAGATCGCTCATTCACTTTTCTCGTCCCTTTTTTCTCTCTTTTTTTTTTTCGAAGCTGTTTCTCCCCTGCTTTTCTTGTTGCGTGTTGTTGCTATAATTGTTTTTTATGTTTCTCGCCTCAGTTCCGGACACCTGACATAAGATTATTATTATTGCTGTTTGCTCTGGAATGGTCCAACACGGAAGGAGTCACGCGCGTGAGCAGCCGCGCACTTCCCGCTCCCTCGAGCGTCGCTGCTCTCATTTCCTCTCTCGTGTTGTCTTCAACGATGCCGCGGCGACGCCCAGCGCAGCCACCGACTACCGTTGTTTGCGCTCCACCTCACTGAAGCAGGCGCGATGGTTTCTCGACTGCTTCGTGCGAAGGCTGACGTGCCGTGTCGTGCTTCCTGTTTGTTTGGTGCTGGCTATACTCGGCTACCTCATTTATTGTGCCGTGCAGTTCAGCTTCCGCGAGGGTCCCTCCATGGACTCTGTTCAAATACCTCCGGTTGGCAGCCTTGCCACGCAGCTCTCCCCCTCTCTCAAGGTTCAGCAGCTCCCTTTTTTGGATTTGTGCCAAGCCGCAGAAGTTGTTGAGACACGCCTGCGCGAGCCGCCGCAGCGTCGACCGGGGTCTCGCGGCAGCTGGAGAGGCCAGCAGCGCAGAGCTGAACTGGAGGGGCTGATGGACCGCCTGAATCACATCCCTGCCGATGGCGGCCCCTCGGCTGTTCGCTGGAGTGCCGCCACCGGCCTCCCCGTCGCCCGTGAGCGGCAAGGAGAGGTAAAGGCTCGCTTCCTGACCGCATCGAGTAAGCTGGACGACTACGTGCACATTGCCACGACGGCTGCGACGATGGCCGGGGTGAGGTTTGAGTTCTTGGGCCACAACTGGCAGCACTTTTCGTATCTCAAGCGGCTTGGGCTGATGCTGTCGTACGTCCAGCACGAAGGCCTGTCCGACGCGGACGTGATTGTGGGCCTGGACAGCGATGCACTGCTAAGCGGGGAGGACATGTACGGCTTTCTCGAGGCATTCGTGGCCTCCACCGCAGAGACAGAGGCTGAGCACCGTGCTTACGCCGTGCGCGATATCCGTCTTGGTCGGCGCCTGCCCCCGTTTCTCTTCGGTGCGGAGTTCAACTGCATGCGGGAACAAGTCGTGCAGGGTGTGATAAAGTGCCAAAAGCCCTATGAGGACATCGACGCGCTCATGGCGTCGTGGGCCACCAAGACAAACGTGACGCTGCAGCTGGACTTCGTGGGGGGCTCGAACCCACTGCGCTTTCTCAACACCGGCGTCTTTGTTGCCCGTGTGTGGGCCGTCAAGCTGTGGAACACCGCCTTTCTGGGCTTCCTCAAGACACACAAACCGACGTTGAACGAAGACTGGTGGTGCGACCAGAGTGCCATGGGCACCATCTACCTGGAGCTGCGCCTGTGGGAACTGCTCTCTGGCGCGCTGGATGGCCCGCCGCAGCCACTCAGTCCTGCGCAGCTGAACCAGAGTTTTTACCCGCCGCTGGTGCTGTCGTCGGGGCAGAGCAGCGGCCCGCATGGGATGCCAGCAGGCCTCATTGGATTCGAGCGCACCGGTCGCCTTGTACTCACGGTGGGTCCGGAGATGAGCGGACACGGCGTCTTTCAAGTTGACGGCGTAACGGTACCGAGGAACAACATGTCCGATGTGGTTCTGGAGGCTCGCCTGCGCCGTCGCGGCTGGGAGCTTGAAACGTCGCTGACCGGAGTCGTGCAGTCAACCCACCGGCTTCACGTCACGCCGCGTGAGCGTGCTGATTGCCACGGCGTGGCGCAGGTCGGCCCTGAGTGCGTCTACCGCGACGCCGTGTTGGGCCTACCCGCAAACTCAACTGCCGTCACCCCATTGATGTGGCACTTTGCAGGAGAGGGAAAGCGTGCGGTGATCTCGCACTACCGCGGGCTTTTCCCGTGGTACACGCCTGCCATTCAGGATGCGGTGGTGCGAAACGCCCTGCTCTGGACTCTCGTGCATGCGCCCCCAACGCGGGTGTACGCTGTGAATGCTTCCACAGACACGCCGTTGCTCGATAAGCCGGTTTTGCTGCTTCCGCATCGTGACACGGACGACAAGTCGTTTTTTCAACTCTGCACTTCCGCTTTTATGTCGGGTGGTACAAGTCACCACTAAAGGGAGAGAATAAAGGCAATGGCTAAGGTATCACAAACGAATGGCGCAGCGAGTCGAGAGCAGAGTCAAACGTGTGCAAACCTTGCAGAATTGAGTTTAGCTGAAGAGGAAGTAAAATATACACGACTTTCCTTTTCATGTAGTCGAGACAAGCAGTGCGTTTTCGGCGGAGCAGTACAAACAGGCGGCAAACGCGTGCTCGCTGAGGAGGCTTTCAAAGCTCTATTTTGGCTGTTTTGTTTCCTGTTGTTTTTTCTTCCTCTCTTGACCTTCGAGTCTTTGTAATAGCGCTTGACGCTGAATGCAGTTTTTTTTTTTTTAAAATCTCTTGTGTTTTGTTTTTTTTTGTGTATATCTTATTGAAACCTTTTACGTGAGGTAGCACAGCAAGCACTGTACTAGTTCAAATTGCTTCAAATCCTACCACTTACGCAGCTGCTGATTCCCACGAAAACGGGGGGGGCTTAAAGTCCTGTCTACCAACAGGTGCTTCTTAGCGTTGATGGCGAGGAGCGAACGATTAGACACTTGCAGTTTTCCTTTCCGGTGCCGGCGAGCTTCTACGTTACTGTTCACACCAAACTGCTTGCGACTCCTTGCTGCCCTACTACGACACTGTGCTTCCAAAGCAAAAGAAAAAGGGAAGTGATGCTGCTGGCGCGATGCGCAACCTTTCCAGCAGCGAATAACGTGACGTTTCTCACACATTTTAAGCGATGCCGTACCATTTTCACCCATGTTCTCCACCCTTGCTGCACCGTCTCTTTTTCGTTGTCAGAATAAGACCGTGTGCATACGAAGGTGTGAAGGGTTGAGCTTAGAGTCTGTTCATCTTTCTAACACTCTCCGCTTTTTGACTCTTTTTAACCATAGAGCTGTACTCTAAAAGGCACTTTTTTCGTCCTTTCGCGCAGACACATCGACCGGACCTCTGAGGAGCTCTCGGCGCGCAAGCCCTCCTTCCGACTTGACTGCTTTCTCCGAGTATAAACAGTCAGAGGGAGAGGGAAAGAACGAAAAAGAAGCCAAACAGGTAATCGTGGCGATGCTGACGAAAAGGCGAACGGAGCGCAAACACAAGGACGCCGATGCGGCGGCTTGGCCGAGTCGACCTGGAGACAGGTTCAAGCGCATTAGCCGCTTTCTCAGAACGCTATTCCACCCATCTCACAAGCTCCGCTGTTCCCTTGTCTTCGTGTGTTTGGTCATGTGTGTCTTCGTTGTGCTCGATCTCCAGGGAGTCTTCTTCCAATTGCATCTGCTCGGCATGATATCTGATCCCACAGACCCGGTGGACGACTCTGCCTTCAAGGAGATCGACGAGGCTGTGCCGCCGCCGGTGGTGGTCAAGGCGGACGACCAGGTGTGCGCGCTGTGCACGGACGGGCTGGTGTACGTGCACGTGGGCCGCCGCGCGCGCGCGTGGGAGCCTGTGTCTGCGGCGCCGGTGGAGTACACGGTGACGGAGGTGCTGCAGGTGCGACCGGGCGACGCGCCGACGTTCAGCGCCGGGAGCGGGCCGTCGACTGCTGCGTGGCCGAGCGTGTCGGAGGTTGTGTCGCGGTGCCTGGCGCAGCTGATGAGCCTTGGGCAGATCGGCGCTGCGCAGGACGCGTCCGTGGTGGTGCGTGACGGCGCGGACCCGGTGGTGCGCGCTGCGGTGCTGGTGGACTACGACGCGGCGGGTGCGTCTGCGCTCGCTGGGCGTGCGGACCGGTGCCCCGCGTTCCTTGCGGAGGTGCGACCCGCTGCTGCGAGCGCGTCAGCGAAGATGGACGTGTCGTACCCGCGGCTGCCGTCGTGGCCGCTGCCTGCGCGGCGTGGCGGGACTGTGCCCGCGTACTTCGGGACTGCGCGTGTGCGGGAGACGGACGTGGACCGGGACGTGCAGCCGCCGCTGTCGGTGGAGCTGACGGGTGACCGGAGCGGCGTTGTGGTGCGGTTTGGTGCGGACGCGACGTCGACGCGGCCGGAGCCGTTCGAGATGCGGTGCCCGTCCCACTTCCTCTCTGCGTTCATTGGCCGCTTTGGCCGCCAGCACAACCAGGTGCAGGAGGTGGCGCACACGCTGGCGCTGTCTCGCAAGGTGAACCGCACCTTCATCATTCCGGTGCTGGCGCCTGATTACTACATCCTGTACCTGCGCTACGATGCGCAGAAGTTGTACGGGTTCAACGCGCTGCGTCGCGAGGGCGGGTACTGCCTGTTGTCGTACGCTGAGGCGCGTGCGGTGCTGAAGCAGCTGGAGGCGCAGGGTGAGCCGATGAGTCTGCGCCGCTTCAACTACTACGCCGATCCGCGTCCGAAGAGCAGGAAAAAGTGGGAGAGCACCTCATATGGTGACTGGTGGCTGCTTCCCCAGCGCTTCGAGGACAACAGCGCACGACTCAACATGGACGCGTGGCTGGAGGACTCGGAGGTGCGCGATCCACCTGTGACGGTTGTCAGCGACACTCGCGCGGACGGGATGAACTTCCTGGAGACCGAGGAGGACTTCACGGTGAGGGACGTGTTTCCCTCTGGCGGTGAGGATGAGTACGTGCGGATGGGGCTGATGCGGAGGGCGCTGGACATGGTTGTGGCGATGCTTGGTGGCGATCATCGCAGCGCGGTGGGTGTGAAGCCGCAGCCACGCCTAGCGATGCTGAGCAGCCGCATGGCGTTCTACGTGCACCCGTCGCTGCGGGAGCACACGCGGGTGATGGGGCTGCTGCGTCCCGCTGACGCGATTGTGAAGGAGGCGGACCGCCTGTACGCGCTGAGTGCTGCGAAGCTGTCGTGGCCCGGTGGCGAGACGAAAGCGAACAGCACGGGGCTCCGTGACACGCTGCGCACGGGCAACTTCAAGCACGTGATCGGCTTCCACATTCGTCGCCGCGAGGGAACGTGTCGCAGGGAGGGTGTGATGGTGGATAGAACGGCGTACCCGATTGACCCGCGCTTTCAGCTGGACAACGTGGACCCGAGCTGGTCGAGTCCGCTGTCGACGTTGCGGAACGTGGAGCTGGACTGCGCGCTGACGAAGACGCGCGTGGTGGAGCTGTACCGACAGTACACGCGGTGGATGCGGGACAACATGACGGAGGGCGAGGTGCAAGCTGCGCAGCTTGTGCCGACGATCTACATGGCCTACGACGATCAGAGCGGCCCGATTGCGGAGCAGGTGGATAGCCGTTTGGTGCGGATGTCGCTAGGTGGCCAGCGCAGCGTCACGTGGGGTGTGGCGAAGCGGTACCCAGCACACTTTGTCGGCGCCTACGACACACGTATCGGTGAAAGTTTCTCGAGTATTTTTGACGCGGAGACTCGCAAATTGGATAAGGAAGATTGGGGCAAGCCCCGTGGTGCCGACTTTGAGGAGCAGCGGCGCGTGAATTTGATACGGGGTCTCTATGAACGCTCGCTTACGGAGATGCGTGCGATGGCGTTCGACTACTTCATGCTGACCAACATGGGCATGTTTCGCGGAGCAACGCTGTCGTCCGTGTCGACGAACGTCGTGATGCGTCGCTGGGGGCGTGGCCTGCCGTGCCACGGTGCGCTGCCCGGCTATCTGGTCTCCTTTTACACGTCGATGTGGTTTTAAAGGAGAGGTGGGAAATACGGCTGCGGGAAGGTCTTTCCTCCTCCAAGAGCGTTTTTCGTTCTTTTATCAGAGAAAGGAGGGGAAAAGGCGTGCGTGGGCTTTTGTGCACTCCGTCGCCCCTGAGTACTCTTTTGACGTAATTTTCTTCCAGTAAATAGTGATTGCACATGTTGACATTTTTTTTTCTTGTTAAGGGTCACTGTGTACTTGGTTATGTTCTTTTTTTTTTTTTTACTCATTGAGTTCAGTGTTCGCAGCTGTTGCCGTGGACACGGCTTCTTGTTTCTTTGCTGTATTGACTTTTTGCTTGCTTTCCTTTTTTTTTTGTGTGTTTTCGTAATGCCGTTACATGCAAGCTGGCTCTAGATAGTCGTTTATTCTCCACTGACCACTTCTCCGATTTGACTGCAAACTGTGCTGGTGCTTTTCCCCCTTTGGCTGGCTACCATCTTATGCTTGGCTGTGGTGACGGGCGAAGGTGCACGCCAAACAACGTGGGCAGCTTTTGATGGCTGAAGCAATTGGCGCACTTTGTGGCCCGCCTTACACTCCGCACTCTTTCTTAAATCGGTCGAGGTTTTTTCCCCTCTCGTGCCGGCATGGCTGACTGAAGAGCTGGGCTGTAGTGAGCTTGCCTTTTTAAGTAAGGACATCTGGGGAGGAAATGACTACTTGTTGCAGGGGTAAACTGAAACAGTTTTAGAATGTGTGTTTTGTGGATTCCTTGCCTTGTCTTCCGGTGCAAATATAGGAAAGCTAAAACCAAATGGTGTACTTTTTTTTTTGAGTTCAATCCGAAAAATCAGAAATGAATCTTTGTTGATGTCCTGTGCTTAGCGAATCCAAATGCACCCTGTTCTTCTGACGAACAGTGTTTTGTTTTGGCTCTTATTTTGTAAAAAAGGAGTAGGCCTCCTTCTTTCACTGTTGTGTGTTGCCCAAACGCACTTTTCTCTTGAGTTTTGTACTTTTTGTTTGTTTGTTGCCTCGCCGTTGTTTTTGCACGCAGGCTGCATTGTTGGGTGTACAAAACACTGTGTGTGCTCTTTGATTTCACTGCCATCTGTGTACGCAATGGGCGCACAGTGACTCTTCTGGACTCCTGATGTGCTGCAGCTGGCTACGCCTGTTTAGAACTGTGGCACTGGCTGTCCTCTTTTTCCTACGACGAGGCTATTCCTTTACGTTTCCCCTCCTATCACGCCCCACACATTCCTCCTTTTTCTTTCCTTCTCTTTTCTTCTGCAGCTTCAGCTGCTCTGCGCTGTTTTTCTCGGCACGCCGCTTTGAAAGGGGATAGAGCAGAGTGTTCTTACCACGTGGTGCGCCGGAGTCAGGAAGCCCACCGTAGGACCAAAACGAAATTGCAAGGCTCAAACAGCTTCTCACAGAAAAGCAGAGCTCAGCGAAAAACCGTCCAGGCTTAGAAGAAAGTTCAGAAGAAGTAGAGTTGGAGTCAAAGTGCAATGCGCCCGTCTGTGTCGCCGAAAGGGACAAAGAGGCGACAGCGGGTATGACGCTCCTCGCACGTCCGCATCGGCGCAGTGTGCGGGATTGCACTCGTTTTGTTTGTCTTCTTCACCCTCCTCATTGGCAGCGGCAGCGGCAGCGACCACTATATGGAAGACCACAGCGCGGAGGAGAACTACAACATGCTGGTGCGTTATGCACCGACTCGGTTTGACAGCATAATGCCGCAGCCTCATCCAGAGAGGAACGCTACCATTTGTGCGCTGTGCACGGACGGGCTGGTGTACGTGCACGTGGGCCGCCGCGCGCGTGCGTGGGAGCCTGTGTCTGCGGCGCCGGTGGAGTACACGGTGACGGAGGTGCTGCAGGTGCGACCGGGCGACGCGCCGACGTTCAGCGCCGGGAGCGGGCCGTCGACTGCTGCGTGGCCGAGCGTGTCGGAGGTTGTGTCGCGGTGCCTGGCGCAGCTGATGAGCCTTGGGCAGATCGGCGCTGCGCAGGACGCGTCCGTGGTGGTGCGTGACGGCGCGGACCCGGTGGTGCGCGCTGCGGTGCTGGTGGACTACGACGCGGCGGGTGCGTCTGCGCTCGCTGGGCGTGCGGACCGGTGCCCCGCGTTCCTTGCGGAGGTGCGACCCGCTGCTGCGAGCGCGTCAGCGAAGATGGACGTGTCGTACCCGCGGCTGCCGTCGTGGCCGCTGCCTGCGCGGCGTGGCGGGACTGTGCCCGCGTACTTCGGGACTGCGCGTGTGCGGGAGACGGACGTGGACCGGGACGTGCAGCCGCCGCTGTCGGTGGAGCTGACGGGTGACCGGAGCGGCGTTGTGGTGCGGTTTGGTGCGGACGCGACGTCGACGCGGCCGGAGCCGTTCGAGATGCGGTGCCCGTCCCACTTCCTCTCTGCGTTCATTGGCCGCTTTGGCCGCCAGCACAACCAGGTGCAGGAGGTGGCGCACACGCTGGCGCTGTCTCGCAAGGTGAACCGCACCTTCATCATTCCGGTGCTGGCGCCTGATTACTACATCCTGTACCTGCGCTACGATGCGCAGAAGTTGTACGGGTTCAACGCGCTGCGTCGCGAGGGCGGGTACTGCCTGTTGTCGTACGCTGAGGCGCGTGCGGTGCTGAAGCAGCTGGAGGCGCAGGGTGAGCCGATGAGTCTGCGCCGCTTCAACTACTACGCCGATCCGCGTCCGAAGAGCAGGAAAAAGTGGGAGAGCACCTCATATGGTGACTGGTGGCTGCTTCCCCAGCGCTTCGAGGACAACAGCGCACGACTCAACATGGACGCGTGGCTGGAGGACTCGGAGGTGCGCGATCCACCTGTGACGGTTGTCAGCGACACTCGCGCGGACGGGATGAACTTCCTGGAGACCGAGGAGGACTTCACGGTGAGGGACGTGTTTCCCTCTGGCGGTGAGGATGAGTACGTGCGGATGGGGCTGATGCGGAGGGCGCTGGACATGGTTGTGGCGATGCTTGGTGGCGATCATCGCAGCGCGGTGGGTGTGAAGCCGCAGCCACGCCTAGCGATGCTGAGCAGCCGCATGGCGTTCTACGTGCACCCGTCGCTGCGGGAGCACACGCGGGTGATGGGGCTGCTGCGTCCCGCTGACGCGATTGTGAAGGAGGCGGACCAGTTCTATAGGCGGTCTGCGTCAAGCTTCAACTGGTCGCTGGACAGGGGTGCCGGTGCGCAATTAAGTGAAATGTTTGCGTTGCGGCCTGTCAACTTCAAGCACGTCGTCGGTGTTCACTTGCGGCGCAGGGAAGGTGGCTGTCGACGCGAAGCTGAGCTCATCGGCTCAACGGCGTTTGCGTTGGATGGGGCGTACCAACTGGATGCACGCGATCCAGGCTGGTCGACACATCACTCCACCGTCACATCGCTTGTCACGGACTGTTCATTGAACAAATACCTGCTGCTGGACTTGTACAAGCAGTACAGTTCGTGGCTGCGTGCACATGATGAGCCGTGTGTACCGACTATGTACATTGCACACGACAGCCACAGCGCTGCGATACCTGCAGGCGTGGAGGCAGGCCTGCATGCGCTGTCTAGCTAACGAAGCCTGCTGTATTTCGATGGCGCGGCGCTGTTCCCTTCGCAGTTCGTCGCTCTTTACGACCGTAAACTGAACGTCACGGCACGAGGTCGCCTGGAGGGAGGACTGCGTCGTGCGAAGCAGAATCGAGTGCGCCTGGCGCGTGCTAGGGGTGTGGTGGACGAGCCGCCACGTGTGGAGTTGGTGCGGGAGCTTTACCCCTCGGCGCTGGCAGAGATCTTTGCGGTGACGTCCGACTACTTCATGCTGACGAACGTTGGTGTGTTTCGCGGCTCGATGCTGTCGTCCATGTCGATGAACGTCGTGGCGCGTCGCTGGGGGCGTGGCCTGCCGTGCCACGGCGCGCTGCCCGGGTACGTGAAAAGCTACTATGCACCTATGTGGCTATGAAAGGTGGCTTTCCGCTTTATTGCTATTATTAGGAGAGTGTGTTTGAGAAGAGTGCTAAGGTGGTTTTGTCCTTTTAATAGGGTGCCGGTGCTCCACCTCTCCTTTTATTTTTGCCCCCGAGAAAGGCTGTTTCTCATTTTCCCCTCCTTAAATGCGTTTAAGGAGGAACGAGGAAGGCGAGTTGTGGAGGCTCAGTCGTGCTTTTGTGACTCCACGCTGTGATCCTCAACCACGTAATCCTGACACATCAAAAGCGGACTCGCTCGAACCTGACAATCGCGAGAGCACGGCGGCGGGTTCTTGAGAGCTTTGGCGTGAAGAGGGGACCATTGCCTTGAAAGTGCGCATACAGCAAACGATTGCTGTAAAGAAAAGGAAAACAGCAAGGCCGAGATACGTGCAAGTATGCATGGCTATTTCAAGTGCGGTGACTCTTTGCTAAACAGCAGCTGCATGATAGAATGAACGCCCTTCAACTGGTTTCTATGCGTTCTTTTTTTTTTTTTTTGTTTCCAAAGGCTCTTTCTTTTAGTGGACGCCCAGTGTCTTTGCGGTCTTTTCCCTTTACACCCTCCATTTTTGAATTATGGGTGCGCTACTCCACATTTCTGGTGCCTAAGAAACCAGACATTGAGACAGCAGTAGCAGGGCTGGTGCCTCTATTCTAGCAAACACACCGTATGTGCTTTTGTTGTTTCTCCACGGCTATTCTGCAGGTCGTCGTACTTGAGAACTTGAACCAAAAGGACCCATAAAGCGGCTTTTCTACTTCTATAAATAGCCCGTTTTTGTTTTTAGCCCTTTTCATCCTGCACTGCGGACGCCTTTATACAGGCTTTTCGTAGTGCTGCGTCGTCTCTTTTTTCTTTTACATCTTTTTTTTTTTTTTTGACAACGGTGCAGTCGAACAAGCTACCTACACCGACCGCGGCATGTCATGTCTCGCTGGTGAGTGTGGCTGCTGGTGTTGTTGTTGTTTCTCTTCTGCGGGCTGAGCTGGTGTGGTGCGCAGCTGCTTCTGGCGCTACCGCTGCTGCTACCGTGGCTTTCGTTGCTTTCGGTGGCGGTGCAGCGCGCAGACGCGGCCCGTCGTATGAACGCATGCACTCAGTGGAGGCTGCAGGGGGACGAGTTGCTGTGGTGGACGCTGCGGGTGGTGCTACATGTCGGCGCAGACAGTACCGAGGGCAGTGCGTGGCGCAGCGCGGTGCAGCAAGCCCCAGCTGCTTTTGCTGGTGGAGAGAGGAGGGCAGGCCACAAGCACACGAGCGAAACGGAGACGAGTTGCTCAAGCAGCTGAGAAAAAGAGCCGAGACGAACTGGGCAGGTGCGAACAGGTGGAGGTAGGTGAAGGGGAAGCCCCTGCTTGACGAGAAGGACGTGTTAGCTGTCTTCGCCACCGCCACTGTGCCCCCTGGGCCGCCTCGCACCCTTCTTAGCGGTGCGCGGTGCAGCGACCGACGCTGCGCTGGATGATGATGTGCAGCGCACCGCAACGCGCTGTGGGTGGACATGATGACGGACCGCCGCCCGACCACCAAGAAGAAGCTTGGCGAGGGTGGCAACTGGGGCCTTCCGGTGGAGGTGGGGATGAGCCAGAAGCTGATCCTGTGGCTGGAGTACGCCTACCACGCGTTCCCCGACGTGCCCTACATCATGAAGGGCGACGACGACACGTACCTGAAGGTGCCGCAGTTCCTTCGCGACATCCGCTACATCCGTGGCGGCTACAGCGGGAGGAACATGGAGGCGCCTCTCGGCCAACGCGATCCCGTGGGCATCAACGAGACGGAGGAGTGCATCTACTGGGGCGGGTATACGCGCAATTCTGCGTGGAACCAGCTGCCCTACCACGGTGGCAACGGCTACATGCTGCATCGTCGTCTGGTGCAGGTGATGCTGGAGGACGGCGACCCCTATAATGCGGACACGGTGCGACTGGCCGTGATGCCGTACGATCCCAGTCTGAACGCGACGTACAGGAGCTTTCTGATGGATGTTGAAGATATGTTCGTTGGGAAGACGCTGCGTGACAAGCGGAGCCGCATCCGCGAGGTGTGTCCGTTCCACCGTGCCAGCTACATCGAGGAGCCGATAGACCGGCTCGTCGATGCACATGTGATTGATTTCCCGATCAAGTGGTCAGGCCTGCTGCTGCACCACGTCTCTCCGTTCGACCAGTACTCTCTGCATTACTACTTTCAAAAAGAGAACGTTGAAGCCTCCCGACGTTGGGTCTCGGGTTGCATGCTGAATCGTGCTGCTGATATCCGCTCGATCGTGTGGATGAAGGCGCACATCTCGCACAATGTTACAGGATATGGACGCTTCGCGTACTTCGATTGGAAGCACCCGGCCGGCGTCCCACAGTCACGTGTGTCTCCTGGCGAAGCGGTTAGGGTATATAATCTGACCTACTCACGCTTTGAGTATGACGCGTTGGATGTTGCGTACAAGCCGGTGATCCCGGGAGCCTTTGCAGTTGATTGAGCTTTTTGTTTTTTTCGTTTTCTTTCCTTTATTGCCATTTTTTTTTCCTTTTTTTGTATTGTGTTCATTCCTGTGGAAGGCTAACGAAGCTCCTTTTTAGAATTCGCCCATGAGTACCTTGGGGCAGCAGTACTTTCTTTTCCATTTTTGGTTCAATTTGGCTTTCGCGTGCCTGAGACTCTTCTGCGCGTATTGCGCACTTGTGACGGTGATAGTGCGGTGTGCGTCAAGCACATTTGCAGCTAACTTGAGGTGTGAAACGGGTTGTAAGGGTGGTCAGGCGAGTGGTGTCACTAGAGCACTCAATTCTCGTCTGCGCACCTTCGTTTTTTCCGCTTTTAATTGCTTCCAAGTATCTCAGTGTACACAGGCGGAGAATGTTGTGTTTGGAGGGGTAAGTTGAGAATAGCCTACGCGATGCTGACATCCCTCTCAGCTACGCTTCTGGATTTGTAGAATTCAGCTTGGCAGCTTGGCCAACCGAGGCAGTGGCGGCTTGCGCAACCACGTGTCAAGTAGGCAGTAGTGAGCACTATCCGCTTTTTCTTTCTGTTCAGTGCTGAGCTGCGCGGCGCAGCGTGGAGTGTGTTCTGCTGTGTTAGGTTTGCTGTGCAACGAAGTGGCTGCTAGCTGCTAGCTGCTTCCATTTTGCTTAACTGTCTTCGTTTTTTTTTTTCTCATTCTCATTTGTTTTCAGCAGTTGCCAAAGAAGTGTGAAGTTAAGAGGCAGTCGCATGACAGGTGTCCTCCTTTTCAACCGAGGTTGAAGTGCACGCATGTTGCTTTTGCTGGTCTTGCTTTTTTTTTTTTTTTGACACCTTTGTTTGTTTGTGTTTGCGTGCTGCTTCCGTAGATTCACTTGCTTTCCCTTTTTTCAATTGTTCAGCTGCGGCGGCACCTTTTTTTTTCAGTCGCCTCGTGCTATTTTTCCACGCTATACGCAGTTGAAGTGACGCATACTCTCAAAAGAAAGTCAGTTAACCGTTGTGATTAGAGAGCTCAAACAAAAAACGGAGAAGGAATAGCGCAAGGATCATTTGTTGTTGTCTTCCTTTGTGCGCATACGGGGCTTACAGCAAGCCCCACCTCATCTTGTGCGTTGGCCAGCAGCGCTAGCCCTAATGTGGTTCCACACGCACCTGCCCTGCGCTGGCTGGTGTGCTTTCCAGGCTGCTGTGACGCTTTCACTGCCGCAAACTGGTCAGCGCGTGCTTTGACTTGGTTTCTGTTTCTTGTGCCGATGCGTTGCAACGCACAAGCATACGCACACTGTCCTCCCTCCCTCCCTCTTTCTCTCTTCTCTGTATTTTGTGTGTTCACGCTTGAGGTGCACCGTCAAGGCAGCTGCTTCTCTCTGTCTTCACCTGTCATGAGCTGTGTGCGCGAGACACGTCTCCACGAGCCTAGCGAGTAAGGCCTGCGACCCGGGGAAGATGACGCCTCCGCTGAGACACGCACCTTACGCAGCCGTTGCGCCCCTACCCTCAATCCCACACGAAGGCGTCAGCTCCGGGTGTGCTGGCCAGTAAATACGATGTGCTCTATTTGTCTCTCTTGCGAGGGGGGGGGGTGTGCTGCTTGTCTCCCAGTGAGCGGTTTGCTGCATTCACGTCTCTTTTATGCCGTGGAGATGCGACGACGCGGCGCCTGTGTTCCCTCGCGGCGCCATTGCCGCGCCTCCTTGCCATGACCTCTTTCCTAAAAAGCGTACTTGCTTCTTTTTATTTGTCTGTATCTGGCGTTGAGGAGCGCGGACTCTCCGCCTTCGAGCAGCCAAGCGGACTGCTTTTCCTTTTTTCAGCATGTGTCCGGCGACCAGACAGAGGTGTGATCGCTTGCTGCACGTGGGGTGCGTGCGCCGGGGGCTGCCTCTCCTTGGTCGTTTTTTTTTTTCACTTCAAACTGCGAGAGCTGGAGATTGCTGCTCCCCTTGTGCGCCTCTTCATTTTGACCTTGCTCACTGCTGAATAAAGCCGCTGCTTATTGCACTTTTCCTGGTCCCTTCTCGTTTTGCGGGTTTCAACGTCCGAACGCAGCTGCGTTTCCCAGCTTGTCGAGCCGATGTGTGTTTCGAGGACTAACGCGGCCTGGCAAGAGCCCAGCGTGCGTGTTCTTCGAGGTGCTCCGCAGCAGTTACACAAGAGATACCCCCCTCCAAACACTGTTGTCTGGTTCCCGAGCGGAGCCGTGCCCCCGTGGACTTCTTCCTTCGTGTGGGTGGGTGTATTGGGAGGTGCTGTGCCGGGCTTCCGTCACTGCGCCTGAGCCTCGTCGTGAAACGGCGCGTTGGCTCGAGGCACTTTCCTGGCTGTTCCTTGCTGTTGCTGCGCCCTCCTCTAGCTCTGCATTGATTTCCTCGTTTCGAATGTTGTCTAATACCAGCTCTGCTGCACTTTCTTTCCCACTCCTGCCTCTCTTATTTTGCTTTGGGCGACAGAACGCGCAACGACTCTTTACTGTTAGTTACAGTTTTTTTTTTTGCTGGCAGGGACACTTCACTGCGGCCATCATCATTGGTGAACAAAGCCGTGAATACGCCGCCTTTTTCACTGTTTTCATGCATACCACCGCACCATTGAACGCCACTGCACCTGTTCATCTGCATAGTAATCGTGGCGTGCCCACTGCAGCAAATCAAAAGGCGCACTTGCCTTTTTCCTCTCGACTCTACACGCATATATATCCTTCTACCTTCGCTTGTCGTGCTACACCATGCCGCCTATCTTGCTAGAAGCGAGCCGCGGTAAGAAGTCCTCTGAGTCCTACAGTGATGCCTCCGTGTCTAAGGCAGACGTTGCCGTGAAGGCTGGCAATGTGCACCACAGCGTTCCCTTTGTGCGCTATCTACGCGGCATCTCAGCTTTTCTCAAGAGCAACATCGCGGCTGCCAAACGCACAGAGGTTGGACTCTTTTTTCGTTCCAAGAGAAGGCGACACATTGTGCTTCCCCTCGTGCTGCTAGTAATTGTGGTGACACTGTGTGTTCTCAACTGGATGGCCTTTATTACTGCTTTTATAGATGAAAGCGAAACCTCCAGTACCACGAAAGCCACACCACAACCCGTGACAGCAGACCCTGTGCTGCCTGCAATATGGCTGAATGAAACTCTTGGCCCCTGGATCACAACGATGTCTGTCATGGTATCCCACGCGGCTCCCTTCACTGTTCTCGGCAAGGCGCAGCTGCGTGCCCAGGAAGCGGGTCTCGGGTCCGCTGCGTTGGTGCGCCGCACGCAGCTGCCGTCGTGGACGCTGCACGTGGTGGAGGCGGAGTGCGCGGAGTGCCTGGACAGCGCGATGCACGCGGCCGCGGTGAGGCGGCAGATGGCGGGCGCCCCCGCTGCGGAGAAGCGCGGCGCGACGGTGTTCGCGACGCCGAGTGCGCCGCTGGGGCTTGCGGGTCCGATGCTGCTTGCGATGGCGAGCGTGACGGACGACGTTGCGGTTGGTGCGGAGCTTGCGCGCTGGAGCTGGGTGCCGCGGTCGTACGCGATGCGGCGGCAGTTCGCTGGTGCGTCGCCTGCCGGGCTGCGTGGGGGGACGTCGCCGTACCTGGTGGTGATGGGGATCCCGTCGACGGACCAGCCGGTGCGGTCGTCGCTGCGCGATGCCCAGCGCGACACGTGGCTGGCGTACACGGAGGTTGCGCGGAGCGGGAACGACTTCCGTGGCGCGCTGCTGCCGCTGTACATCTTCGCGGCTGCGGAGCGGGTGCAGCTGCATGGCGTGACGGACGTGTCGCCGCTGCTGCCGACGGTGGCGGAATACGAGGCTGCCTCGGCGATGCAGCTGCGGCGTGGTGGCGCAGCGGAGACCGCGGTGCGGAGCTACTCCGAGCGTCGCGTTGAGCTGATCCCTGGCGCTGGCACGGTGGGCGCTGGTGATGCGCGGCTGGCGGAGTCGCCGTGCCACCAAATACTCTCGAGGCCGGTCACGCAAGCAGCGGACACGGACGACACGTGGCTGTCGCAGCTGGCGTCTGCGCTGGATTTGCCTATAATGCCGGCTGCTGTGGCGCCTGCGGAGTTTATCTGCCACGCGTCGACTGCGCTGTGGCAGGAGGCGCTGGCGCACCGCAACGCGCTGTGGGTGGACATGGTGACGGACCGCCGCCCGACCACCAAGAAGAAGCTTGGCGAGGGTGGCAACTGGGGCCTTCCGGTGGAGGTGGGGATAAGTCAGAAACTGATCCTGTGGCTGGAGTACGCCTACCACGCGTTCCCCGACGTGCCCTACATCATGAAGGGCGACGACGACACGTACCTGAAGGTGCCGCAGTTCCTTCGCGACATCCGCTACATCCGTGGCGGCTACAGCGGGAGGAACATGGAGGCGCCTCTCGGCCAACGCGATCCCGTGGGCATCCACGAGACGGAGGAGTGCATCTACTGGGGCGGGTATACGCGCAATTCTGCGTGGAACCAGCTGCCCTACCACGGTGGCAACGGCTACATGCTGCATCGTCGTCTGGTGCAGGTGATGCTGGAGGACGGCGACCCCTATAATGCGGACACGGTGCGACTGGCCGTGATGCCGTACGATCCCAGTCTGAACGCGACGTACAGGAGCTTTCTGATGGATATTGAAGATATGTTCGTTGGGAAGACGCTGCGTGACAAGCGGAGCCGCATCCGCGAGGTGTGTCCGTTCCACCGTGCCAGCTACATCGAGGAGCCGATAGACCGGCTCGTCGATGCACATGTGATTGATTTCCCGATCAAGTGGTCAGGCCTGCTGCTGCACCACGTCTCTCCGTTCGACCAGTACTCTCTGCATTACTACTTTCAAAAAGAGAACGTTGAAGCCTCCCGACGTTGGGTCTCGGGTTGCGTGCTGAATCGGGCTGCTGATATCCGCTCGATCGTGTGGATGAAGGCGCACATCTCGCACAATGTTACAGGATATGGACGCTTCGCGTACTTCGATTGGAAGCACCCGGCCGGCGTCCCACAGTCACGTGTGTCTCCTGGCGAAGCGGTTAGGGTATATAATCTGACCTACTCACGCTTTGAGTATGACGCGTTGGATGTTGCGTACAAGCCGGTGATCCCGGGAGCCTTTGCAGTTGATTGAGCTTTTTGTTTTTTTTCGTTTTCTTTCCTTTATTGCCATTTTTTTTTCTTTTTTTTGTATTGTGTTCATTCCTGTGGAAGGCTAACGAAGCTCCTTTTTAGAATTCGCCCATGAGTACCTTGGGGCAGCAGTACTTTCTTTTCCATTTTTGGTTCAATTTGGCTTTCGCGTGCCTGAGACTCTTCTGCGCGTATTGCGCACTTGTGACGGTGATAGTGCGGTGTGCGTCAAGCACATTTGCAGCTAACTTGAGGTGTGAAACGGGTTGTAAGGGTGGTCAGGCGAGTGGTGTCACTAGAGCACTCAATTCTCGTCTGCGCACCTTCGTTTTTTCCGCTTTTAATTGCTTCCAAGTATCTCAGTGTACACAGGCGGAGAATGTTGTGTTTGGAGGAGTAAGTTGAGAATAGCCTACGCGATGCTGACATCCCTCTCAGCTACGCTTCTGGATTTGTAGAATTCAGCTTGGCAGCTTGGCCAACCGAGGCAGTGGCGGCTTGCGCAACCACGTGTCAAGTAGGCAGTAGTGAGCACTATCCGCTTTTTCTTTCTGTTCAGTGCTGAGCTGCGCGGCGCAGCGTGGAGTGTGTTCTGCTGTGTTAGGTTTGCTGTGCAACGAAGTGGCTGCTAGCTGCTAGCTGCTTCCATTTTGCTTAACTGTCTTCGTTTTTTTTTTTCTCATTCTCATTTGTTTTCAGCATTGCCAAAGAAGTGTGAAGTTAAGAGGCAGTCGCATGACAGGTGTCCTCCTTTTCAACCGAGGTTGAAGTGCACGCATGTTGCTTTTGCTGGTCTTGCTTTTTTTTTTTTTTTGACACCTTTGTTTGTTTGTGTTTGCGTGCTGCTTCCGTAGATTCACTTGCTTTCCCTTTTTTCAATTGTTCAGCTGCGGCGGCACCTTTTTTTTTCAGTCGCCTCGTGCTATTTTTCCACGCTATACGCAGTTGAAGTGACGCATATTCTCAAAAGAAAGTCAGTTAACCGTTGTGATTAGAGAGCTCAAACAAAAAACGGAGAAGGAATAGCGCAAGGATCATTTGTTGTTGTCTTCCTTTGTGCGTATACGGGGCTTACAGCAAGCCCCACCTCATCTTGTGCGTTGGCTAGCAGCGCTAGCCCTAATGTGGTTCCACACGCACCTGCCCTGCGCTGGCTGGTGTGCTTTCCAGGCTGCTGTGACGCTTTCACTGCCGCAAACTGGTCAGCGCGTGCTTTGACTTGGTTTCTGTTTCTTGTGCCGATGCGTTGCAACGCACAAGCATACGCACACTGTCCTCCCTCCCTCCCTCTTTCTCTCTTCTCTGTATTTTGTGTGTTCACGCTTGAGGTGCACCGTCAAGGCAGCTGCTTCTCTCTGTCTTCACCTGTCATGAGCTGTGTGCGCGAGACACGTCTCCACGAGCCTAGCGAGTAAGGCCTGCGACCCGGGGAAGATGACGCCTCCGCTGAGACACGCACCTTACGCAGCCGTTGCGCCCCTACCCTCAATCCCACACGAAGGCGTCAGCTCCGGGTGTGCTGGCCAGTAAATACGATGTGCTCTATTTGTCTCTCTTGCGAGGGGGGGGGGGTGTGCTGCTTGTCTCCCAGTGAGCGGTTTGCTGCATTCACGTCTCTTTTATGCCGTGGAGATGCGACGACGCGGCGCCTGTGTTCCCTCGCGGCGCCATTGCCGCGCCTCCTTGCCATGACCTCTTTCCTAAAAAGCGTACTTGCTTCTTTTTATTTGTCTGTATCTGGCGTTGAGGAGCGCGGACTCTCCGCCTTCGAGCAGCCAAGCGGACTGCTTTTCCTTTTTTCAGCATGTGTCCGGCGACCAGACAGAGGTGTGATCGCTTGCTGCACGTGGGGTGCGTGCGCCGGGGGCTGCCTCTCCTTGGTCGTTTTTTTTTCACTTCAAACTGCGAGAGCTGGAGATTGCTGCTCCCCTTGTGCGCCTCTTCATTTTGACCTTGCTCACTGCTGAATAAAGCCGCTGCTTATTGCACTTTTCCTGGTCCCTTCTCGTTTTGCGGGTTTCAACGTCCGAACGCAGCTGCGTTTCCCAGCTTGTCGAGCCGATGTGTGTTTCGAGGACTAACGCGGCCTGGCAAGAGCCCAGCGTGCGTGTTCTTCGAGGTGCTCCGCAGCAGTTACACAAGAGATACCCCCCTCCAAACACTGTTGTCTGGTTCCCGAGCGGAGCCGTGCCCCCGTGGACTTCTTCCTTCGTGTGGGTGGGTGTATTGGGAGGTGCTGTGCCGGGCTTCCGTCACTGCGCCTGAGCCTCGTCGTGAAACGGCGCGTTGGCTCGAGGCACTTTCCTGGCTGTTCCTTGCTGTTGCTGCGCCCTCCTCTAGCTCTGCATTGATTTCCTCGTTTCGAATGTTGTCTAATACCAGCTCTGCTGCACTTTCTTTCCCACTCCTGCCTCTCTTATTTTGCTTTGGGCGACAGAACGCGCAACGACTCTTTACTGTTAGTTACAGTTTTTTTTTTTGCTGGCAGGGACACTTCACTGCGGCCATCATCATTGGTGAACAAAGCCGTGAATACGCCGCCTTTTTCACTGTTTTCATGCATACCACCGCACCATTGAACGCCACTGCACCTGTTCATCTGCATAGTAATCGTGGCGTGCCCACTGCAGCAAATCAAAAGGCGCACTTGCCTTTTTCCTCTCGACTCTACACGCATATATATCCTTCTACCTTCGCTTGTCGTGCTACACCATGCCGCCTATCTTGCTAGAAGCGAGCCGCGGTAAGAAGTCCTCTGAGTCCTACAGTGATGCCTCCGTGTCTAAGGCAGACGTTGCCGTGAAGGCTGGCAATGTGCACCACAGCGTTCCCTTTGTGCGCTATCTACGCGGCATCTCAGCTTTTCTCAAGAGCAACATCGCGGCTGCCAAACGCACAGAGGTTGGACTCTTTTTTCGTTCCAAGAGAAGGCGACACATTGTGCTTCCCCTCGTGCTGCTAGTAATTGTGGTGACACTGTGTGTTCTCAACTGGATGGCCTTTATTACTGCTTTTATAGATGAAAGCGAAACCTCCAGTACCACGAAAGCCACACCACAACCCGTGACAGCAGACCCTGTGCTGCCTGCAATATGGCTGAATGAAACTCTTGGCCCCTGGATCACAACGATGTCTGTCATGGTATCCCACGCGGCTCCCTTCACTGTTCTCGGCAAGGCGCAGCTGCGTGCCCAGGAAGCGGGTCTCGGGTCCGCTGCGATGGTGCGCCGCACGCAGCTGCCGTCGTGGACGCTGCACGTGGTGGAGGCGGAGTGCGCGGAGTGCCTGGACAGCGCGATGCACGCGGCTGCGGTGAGGCGGCAGATGGCGGGCGCCCCCGCTGCGGAGAAGCGCGGCGCGACGGTGTTCGCGACGCCGAGTGCGCCGCTGGGGCTTGCGGGTCCGATGCTGCTTGCGATGGCGAGCGTGACGGACGACGTTGCGGTTGGTGCGGAGCTTGCGCGCTGGAGCTGGGTGCCGCGGTCGTACGCGATGCGGCGGCAGTTCGCTGGTGCGTCGCCTGCCGGGCTGCGTGGGGGGACGTCGCCGTACCTGGTGGTGATGGGGATCCCGTCGACGGACCAGCCGGTGCGGTCGTCGCTGCGCGATGCCCAGCGCGACACGTGGCTGGCGTACACGGAGGTTGCGCGGAGCGGGAACGACTTCCGTGGCGCGCTGCTGCCGCTGTACATCTTCGCGGCTGCGGAGCGGGTGCAGCTGCATGGCGTGACGGACGTGTCGCCGCTGCTGCCGACGGTGGCGGAATACGAGGCTGCCTCGGCGATGCAGCTGCGGCGTGGTGGCGCAGCGGAGACCGCGGTGCGGAGCTACTCCGAGCGTCGCGTTGAGCTGATCCCTGGCGCTGGCACGGTGGGCGCTGGTGATGTGCGGCTGGCGGAGTCACCGTGCTTGAAGATCGTGCTGCAACGTGTGTCGCCCGACGCGGACACGGACGACACGTGGCTGTCGCAGCTGGCGTCTGCGCTGGTTGATGATGTGCAGCGCACCGCAACGCGCTGTGGGTGGACATGGTGACGGACCGCCGCCCGACCACCAAGAAGAAGCTTGGCGAGGGTGGCAACTGGGGCCTTCCGGTGGAGGTGGGGATGAGCCAGAAGCTGATCCTGTGGCTGGAGTACGCCTACCACGCGTTCCCCGACGTGCCCTACATCATGAAGGGCGACGACGACACGTACCTGAAGGTGCCGCAGTTCCTTCGCGACATCCGTTACATCCGTGGCGGCTTTAGGGATGATCGGATGGAGGCGCCTCTCGGCCAACGCGATCCCGTGGGCATCAACGAGACGGAGGAGTGCATCTACTGGGGCGGGTATACGCGCAATTCTGCGTGGAACCAGCTGCCCTACCACGGTGGCAACGGCTACATGCTGCATCGTCGTCTGGTGCAGGTGATGCTGGAGGACGGCGACCCCTATAATGCGGACACGGTGCGACTGGCCGTGATGCCGTACGATCCCAGTCTGAACGCGACGTACAGGAGCTTTCTGATGGATGTTGAAGATATGTTCGTTGGGAAGACGCTGCGTGACAAGCGGAGCCGCATCCGCGAGGTGTGTCCGTTCCACCGTGCCAGCTACATCGAGGAGCCGATAGACCGGCTCGTCGACGCACATGTGATTGATTTCCCGATCAAGTGGTCAGGCCTGCTGCTGCACCACGTCTCTCCGTTCGACCAGCACTACGTACACTATTTTTTTCAGCACGAGCACGAGGTGGCACGGCAGTTGCGTACAATGGGTGATGTAGCAGAGGCGAATGCGGTGGAGATGGCAGTGCAGTGGATGGTGACAAACGTGGACAGGGGTACCGAGGGCTACTGTCGCTACACGGAGCTCAGGTGGCATCACCCTAGGAATGTCCCGCCTTCTTATTTTGTGGCGGGAGACAACGTTAGTGTGTATACTATGCAATACGAAACATTTGTTTTTAATGCGCTTGATAAGGCGTATCGTTGCGTTGTGCCTTGACTTTTTTTTTTTTCTTTTAGATGCACGTGGGTGTGCTTGGTGGTGGTTTTGTAGGGTGGGCTGTCTCCTTTTCTGTAATAGTGCTGGGGTGTGGCGTTTGGTGATGTAGCGAAAACCTGTAAGGCAGGAGTACTCCCTTTTATGTTTGTGTATGCTAAATTCGTGTTTATTTCTCCTTTTTTTTTTTTCTCTAAGCCTGTTACTAGTGCATTGGTGGTTTTTGCACTTTTAGCGTGATGACCTTTTTTTGTGCTGTTTTAAGGCCATACCCTATAATGTACTCCAGGGTTTTAGATGCGTGTTTTTTTTTTTTTATGTTGTTATGAACCTCCTACGAGAGAGGGGGTTTGAGATAGTTTCCATCGTCCTTTTTTTTTTACCGTACTTTATCGACCAAGCCAAAAACCTACTCTCAAGAATACTACAAGGAGAGATTGCGGAGACTCCGTTTATTAAAAAAAAAAAAAAAGACGAAGAGAAAAAAAAAAAAAAAACGAAGGCAATTGGGGTTTTTATCCATTTGTTATTATTGCTACTTCCATAGGATGTAGTCGCCGGCACGGTATTGCTTCGTAGTTCTTGGCGTAAAACATTTCTTTTTTTTTTTTTTGTGTGTTTAGTTAATCGTTTTTTTTTTTTTTTGCATCTTTCTGCACTAGATTCGAATAATGACATCTCGTTTCAGTGTTTTTCTTTTTTTTTTTCTAGGGAAACAGAAGAGGAGCCGGCGACGGGTTGTTAAGCGTGCGGATACAGAGTTTACTTCTGGAATTGCTGTTTTTCACGATCGCCGAGATGATGAAGCAACCGAAAAGAAAGAAGAAAAAAAAAAAGCTCTTGACATCCTCTTTCTGCAGTCGTTTTTTGTTTTTCGCGGGTGCTTGTCTAACGCGCTTGGTGAGGATCGTAGTGCATTTACTGTGAACTTGGCTCTTTTGGTGTTGCTTTTTATTTATTTATTTACATATGGCTTACACAAAATATGCATATATATGCACATGTACATGTATCTTGTCATTGTTCTTCACTGTTCACTTTTTTTTTTTTTTTGATTTGATTTCGTTTGTTCTCGGTTTTTTTTATTTATTTATTTCTCCTCTTCAATTTTCTGCTATTTCTTGCCTTAATGGTACTTTTCTAGTGCCACAATTCAAAGCTCTTCTATGTGAATTAAAAAAAAAAAAGAAAGTGAATTACCTATCACCTTATCGCCAGACGGTGTATTTGTTTAAGCAATCTACAGGTTCTTTTTTTTTGTTTGAATTAAAACACATCACTCGTTTTTAGTTCTGCTTGTTTATCTTTCTGTATAGTTTATTTTTATGTTTGTGGCCTGAGGATCGTGTGTTATTTCTAAAAAACAAGGAGTTATTGGGGGACAAGAATGGCTACTATGTCTGTCGGGGAAACAAAAACGACCGTTTTTTTTCTGTTTAAAAATGACTTTTTTTTTTTGAATAGAATAGATCGTTGGATCGAAAACTCAAAAAACAAAAAAAACACACACACACAACAACAACAACAAAAAAAAAAGAACCGATACTGCTTTCTCTGTAATGCGAGCCCGTTCTTATACCATCGAGGTTGTTTGACAAACGCTAATTGGACGCGTCTGCAGCTAACAAAGCACTTGTCGATACTGGGAAATCGCCAAGAAGCTGATGATGCCAAAGCAGTCAGACATGCAAAAGTGCGCATAATTCCGGGGACATAAAACCAGCTGTCTGCGTTTTTTCCTCGTTTTTTTTTTTTCGCTCTTTTTTTTTTTAAACTGCCTTCTTTCTTGACCATATTTTTTTTTTTTTTTACTGTTTCACAGTTTCAGCTGACAGTAGCTGATTGCTGGCTCAATAGGGGGCTTACTTAAACAATAGGTGATAGCACATTGAAAAGGACTGGGAAGGTGGGGATAAAAAGAAACAGTATGCTTCAGGAAGCAAGCAAGAAAGCAGGACAACTTTAAACAACTGCTGTTGAAAACGCCTTTTTGACTAGCTACCTCGTTGAGAACAACGCTAAACTCCGCGCCTTTCCAAAGTTGCTTTTTTTCTGAAGCCCTTTTAGAACCTACGCAATTGGACTGGTAAACCTCAGCGACACGTAGGCTTTTATTTTTATGCGGATAACTACTAGCTTTTTCATTGTTGACGTTCCATGTGATTGACAGCGTTGCTGCATTTTTTTTATTTTACTGATACGTTTTCATTGTTTTTGTTGCGTTACATTTTTGTGCATCGTCTTATTATTATTATTTTTTTTTTGCGTGTGCGCTTGAAGAGGAAATCCACCAGGAACTTTTAGTAACCTCTTAGTGTACATTTTAAGAGTTTTTTTTTATCTTTTTTTTTTCTTAGGTTCATTAGTACTTTTAACAGCGCCTTTCATGCTCACCAAGCGGCAAGACACTTCCTGCCATCATCATGCTCCGCCTACAAGACAAGCCTTCACCAATAGCAAAACTCAGGGCACGAATTCGACCTACACCACGCACTCCATTAACTACTCCAATAGCCAGCGTCACAGCAAGTGTTCTCTCTGGTCAACTGCCAGAGACACCGTGAGGCGGAAACGTAAACTACGCTCTGCAATCCTGTGCGTTGTGGTGCTCACCGTGTGTTGCAGCATAGGGTACTGGGTACGGCTGATGCAAAACAAGATGGGCGTCTACTTCGCCGTCGAGGACGACCCATCGCTGCCAAGCTGGAATACGACCACCGCCGTCGTTGTGTCTCACGACGCTTCGCAAACAACGTTTCACTGGATACAAAGGTGCGCACAGAAAGCTCGACTTGCTTCACATGTCGCAATGCGCCGCACGCAGCTGCCGTCGTGGACGCTGCACGTGGTGGAGGCGGAGTGCGCGGAGTGCCTGGACAGCGCGATGCACGCGGCCGCGGTGAGGCGGCAGATGGCGGGCGCCCCCGCTGCGGAGAAGCGCGGCGCGACGGTGTTCGCGACGCCGAGTGCGCCGCTGGGGCTTGCGGGTCCGATGCTGCTTGCGATGGCGAGCGTGACGGACGACGTTGCGGTTGGTGCGGAGCTTGCGCGCTGGAGCTGGGTGCCGCGGTCGTACGCGATGCGGCGGCAGTTCGCTGGTGCGTCGCCTGCCGGGCTGCGTGGGGGGACGTCGCCGTACCTGGTGGTGATGGGGATCCCGTCGACGGACCAGCCGGTGCGGTCGTCGCTGCGCGATGCCCAGCGCGACACGTGGCTGGCGTACACGGAGGTTGCGCGGAGCGGGAACGACTTCCGTGGCGCGCTGCTGCCGCTGTACATCTTCGCGGCTGCGGAGCGGGTGCAGCTGCATGGCGTGACGGACGTGTCGCCGCTGCTGCCGACGGTGGCGGAGTACGAGGCTGCCTCGGCGATGCAGCTGCGGCGTGGCGGCGCAGCGGAGACCGCGGTGCGGAGCTACTCCGAGCGTCGCGTTGAGCTGATCCCTGGCGCTGGCACGGTGGGCGCTGGTGATGCGCGGCTGGCGGAGTCGCCGTGCCACCAAATACTCTCGAGGCCGGTCACGCAAGCAGCGGACACGAACGACACGTGGCTGTCGCAGCTGGCGTCTGCGCTGGATTTGCCCATAATGCCGGCTGCTGTGGCGCCTGCGGAGTTTATCTGCGGCGCGTCGACTGCGCTGTGGCAGGAGGCGCTGGCGCACCGCAACGCGCTGTGGGTGGACATGGTGACGGACCGCCGCCCGACCACCAAGAAGAAGCTTGGCGAGGGTGGCAACTGGGGCCTTCCGGTGGAGGTGGGGATGAGCCAGAAGCTGATCCTGTGGCTGGAGTACGCCTACCACGCGTTCCCCGACGTGCCCTACATCATGAAGGGCGACGACGACACGTACCTGAAGGTGCCGCAGTTCCTTCGCGACATCCGTTACATCCGTGGCGGCTTTGGGGATGATCGGATGGAGGCGCCTCTCGGCCAACGCGATCCCGTGGGCATCAACGAGACGGAGGATTGTCTGTATTGGGGCAGTCGCTGGCGAAGTATAGAGTTTGACGGCTTTCCCTACCATGAGGGCAGCGGCTACATGCTGCACCGACGTATTGTTCAGGCAATCACCGAGGAGACCAACAGGACTAATGCGTACGTGCTCTACCTCGCCGCTACGCCCTTCAAGGAGCGGCTGAGGAGCACCTACATACGCAGTATAATGCACATAGAAGACGCTTTTATGGGTCGCATGATCCTTGAGAAGAGGCGCCGCCTGCGTGAGATCTGCCCCTTGCGTCGTGGAAGCTACGTGGAGGAGCCGAAGCGGCGCCAGTGTGACTTGTACAACCAGTATCATCACAACGTGACGTGGGCTTCGCTGCTGCTACATCATGTCTCTCCGTTCGACCAGCACTACCTACACTACTTTTTTCAGCACGAGCACGAGGTGGCCGCGCAGGCGGGAGGGTACAACGCGACGGCAGAGGAGGCAGCAAATCGTGCAGCGGCGCAGTGGATGGCGTCGCACGTGTCGTCGTCCTTGTACGGATCCAACCGCACCGTACCGCTGCACTGGACACACCCAGTAAAAGATATCTCGTCCTTCACCGCTGCTCAAGATAAGGTCCGTGTGTATGGCTTTAAGTATCAGCGGCAGTCGCTGGATGCGTTGGATGTTGCGTATGTCTCTTTAGTGCCATAAAAGAGTGCCACACCTTTTTTCTACTTATTGCAGTAGGGCAATGGTGGGTGTACAGAGCACCCCTGCCATTTGTGCCGTGAACTTCTAAGAACCTTGCTGTTTCCGTTGCTCTGTATTAATGTGTCTAATTAGTCTTTGTTGTGGGAAATATAGAGGGATGGAATGAAAGGCGCTGTGTTGTCTCTCTGTCGTTTTTTTCCTCTCTCAGCACTGCACATGTACGTGGAGCTACTCCGCTTTTCTCCAGCGCAAGTCACTTCTCCATTGAAGACGAGGAGCTCTCTTTTTGCCGACTGTGCTGAGCTCGTTGCAGGAGTTGGCCTCTTTTTTTTTTTTGGCTTTTTTTACTTCCCTCGTTCGAAGGAGGAGTTAGCCGCCGTTTTGTGTCGGCTTCACTGCCACTACTCAGACCGACTCACTCACTCACATAGAGAGAGAAAAAAAGAAGAGAATAGCAGCAGCGCCAGCAGCAGCTAAGATACAAGCATTTTTTAACTTAAATCTCTTGCTGTCTGCTGCGCTCGTACATATACATCCATATATCTACATATATATGTATGTATATGTAGATGTATGCAGATATATGTTGGTGGAAGCGATGAACTGACTTCTTTTTATTCGTTCAGTCTTTCAGCCGACAATTGACCAGAAGTGTGGGGGGCCAACACAAAAGTGGTAAACCAGCTGCACTATTAAATAAGTCTTTGGTCCCCTTTTCGCCCTTTATTGCAGCCCTGCTTTTCTGAACGCGAATCCTACGCAGGACGATAAGGGGAAAAGACAAGGAAACAGGGGAAAAGGGCTTGTCTTAACAAGCGCTTTTTACGACTAAGTGGCAGGCATCCAGAGCGCAGCAAGTAAAGCACCGATGAGTTTTTTTTTTTCCATATGTGACAGGCACAGCCAAAGCGATAGGGTCTTTTTTTTTTTTTGAAAAGAAAGGGCTAATGGCGTGCTGCTACATACGTGAGGCACATTATAATCAAGTCGTAAAAACGGCGCCCTGGTATTAGACCTTGAGGAGTCGCTCATAGGCCAGAGAGGAAGCCAAGGGAACAGGCGGCAGCATCCTCGTAGGATAGACGTACACACGCACAAAACAAAAATACCCGGCAGCGTTCTGTTTTCCCTGCCCACTGCTTTGAAGCTTCACGAGAAAGCAAAAAGCTGTTTGGCGCTGGTGTGCAGCAGACTTTCCCACTTAAGAGCCATATTATTTTCTTGAGTCTCTGAAACAAACAAGCAAGCAACAGCAGAAGAACCTCGATGCATCTCATTAGAGTTATCATTACATTGAGTTCTGCTTTGCTTCTTTTTTCCTCTCTTGCTGACTCTCGCTCAGCGTTTTTGAAGGCTGTGGAGTCACGTCTGTAAAAAGAGGAAAGAAGAACAAACGCAGCGCTCTAAGTGCTTTCATTCGAAGGAAAAAACCCTGACACGTTGCAGGACCTATCTATACCGCGCTCAAACAGTCGTGCAAATAAGAACAATGAAAGAAAAGGAGTGAAGTCAGCAACAACAACTGAGCTTCAATGCGAGTGGTACGTTTTGCTTCGCGTCTGTTCTTACCCCAGTCATCTTTTTTTTTTCCCCCTTCTCTCGCTTGCATCCCTCTTCTTGAAAAGCTCTCATGCGCACGCATCACATGATAGGGCACTGTGACGCGTTTTGCAATACATGAGCAATCGAAGAAGAGAAAACTAGGCCTCGCCGCTTTCTGAGTGCGAAAGAGGTCGGCAGTTGGTGGCTGTGTGCCTTTCCTTTGTTATTACTGTTGTTGCTCTTACATTCGCCTTGTCGCAAGGGACACCGTTTTGCTGGTCTTTTGCGCTACTATCCTCCCCGCACTCCCTTTCTGTTTGGTGGCTTAAGCATGGAGCTAAACCTACGTGAGTCCGTCGCGCACTTGTCGATTCCATAAAAACAAGTTGCGTTGACCCGGCCTTCAAGGAGAGCGACGAGGCCGTGCTGCCGCCGGTGGTGGTCAAGGCGGACGACCAGGTGTGCGCGCTGTGCACGGACGGGCTGGTGTACGTGCACGTGGGCCGCCGCGCGCGTGCGTGGGAGCCTGTGTCTGCGGCGCCGGTGGAGTACACGGTGACGGAGGTGCTGCAGGTGCGACCGGGCGACGCGCCGACGTTCAGCGCCGGGAGCGGGCCGTCGACTGCTGCGTGGCCGAGCGTGTCGGAGGTTGTGTCGCGGTGCCTGGCGCAGCTGATGAGCCTTGGGCAGATCGGCGCTGCGCAGGACGCGTCCGTGGTGGTGCGTGACGGCGCGGACCCGGTGGTGCGCGCTGCGGTGCTGGTGGACTACGACGCGGCGGGTGCGTCTGCGCTCGCTGGGCGTGCGGACCGGTGCCCCGCGTTCCTTGCGGAGGTGCGGCCCGCTGCTGCGAACGCGTCAGCGAAGATGGACGTGTCGTACCCGCGGCTGCCGTCGTGGCCGCTGCCTGCGCGGCGTGGCGGGACTGTGCCCGCGTACTTCGGGACTGCGCGTGTGCGGGAGACGGACGTGGACCGGGACGTGCAGCCGCCGCTGTCGGTGGAGCTGACGGGTGACCGGAGCGGCGTTGTGGTGCGGTTTGGTGCGGACGCGACGTCGACGCGGCCGGAGCCGTTCGAGATGCGGTGCCCGTCCCACTTCCTCTCTGCGTTCATTGGCCGCTTTGGCCGCCAGCACAACCAGGTGCAGGAGGTGGCGCACACGCTGGCGCTGTCTCGCAAGGTGAACCGCACCTTCATCATTCCGGTGCTGGCGCCTGATTACTACATCCTGTACCTGCGCTACGATGCGCAGAAGTTGTACGGGTTCAACGCGCTGCGTCGCGAGGGCGGGTACTGCCTGTTGTCGTACGCTGAGGCGCGTGCGGTGCTGAAGCAGCTGGAGGCGCATGGTGAGCCGATGAGTCTGCGCCGCTTCAACTACTACGCCGATCCGCGTCCGAAGAGCAGGAAAAAGTGGGAGAGCACCTCATATGGTGACTGGTGGCTGCTTCCCCAGCGCTTCGAGGACAACAGCGCACGACTCAACATGGACGCGTGGCTGGAGGACTCGGAGGTGCGCGATCCACCTGTGACGGTTGTCAGCGACACTCGCGCGGACGGGATGAACTTCCTGGAGACCGAGGAGGACTTCACGGTGAGGGATGTGTTTCCCTCTGGCGGTGAGGATGAGTACGTGCGGATGGGGCTGATGCGGAGGGCGCTGGGCATGGTTGTGGCGATGCTAGGTGGCGATCATCGCAGCGCGGTGGGTGTGAAGCCGCAGCCACGCCTAGCGATGCTGAGCAGCCGCATGGCGTTCTACGTGCACCCGTCGCTGCGGGAGCACACGCGGGTGATGGGGCTGCTGCGTCCCGCTGACGCGATTGTGAAGGAGGCGGACCGCCTGTACGCGCTGAGTGCTGCGAAGCTGTCGTGGCCCGGTGGCGAGACGAAAGCGAACAGCACGGGGCTCCGTGACACGCTGCGCACGGGCAACTTCAAGCACGTGATCGGCTTCCACATTCGTCGCCGCGAGGGAACGTGTCGCAAGGAGGGTGTGATGGTGGATAGAACGGCGTACCCGATTGACCCGCGCTTTCAGCTGGACAACGTGGACCCGAGCTGGTCGAGTCCGCTGTCGACGTTGCGGAACGTGGAGCTGGACTGCGCGCTGACGAAGACGCGCGTGGTGGAGCTGTACCGACAGTACACGCGGTGGATGCGGGACAACATGACGGAGGGCGAGGTGCAAGCTGCGCAGCTTGTGCCGACGATCTACATGGCCTACGACGATCAGAGCGGCCCGATTGCGGAGCAGGTGGATAGCCGTTTGGTGCGGATGTCGCTAGGTGGCCAGCGCAGCGTCACGTGGGGTGTGGCGAAGCGGTACCCAGCACACTTTGTCGGCGCCTACGACACACGTATCGGTGAAAGTTTCTCGAGTATTTTTGACGCGGAGACTCGCAAATTGGATAAGGAAGATTGGGGCAAGCCCCGTGGTGCCGACTTTGAGGAGCAGCGGCGCGTGAATTTGATACGGGGTCTCTATGAACGCTCGCTTACGGAGATGCGTGCGATGGCGTTCGACTACTTCATGCTGACCAACATGGGCATGTTTCGCGGAGCAACGCTGTCGTCCGTGTCGACGAACGTCGTGATGCGTCGCTGGGGGCGTGGCCTGCCGTGCCACGGTGCGCTGCCCGGCTATCTGGTCTCCTTTTACACGTCGATGTGGCTGTGAGCTTTTTCTGGTGACTGCGGGTGGCAGTGGAAGTGAACCGAAAGGTGCTCAGAGTCTTGAAAAAGGGTGGGCTGTGGGATGTCTCTTTGTTTGCTGTTGTCTGCAGGTGCTATGCTATGTTGTGGGCAGATATCGTCAGCGGTGTACGCAGAGGGGCCTTCTTAGAGTGCGCAGCAGCAAGTGGCATTTTATAACTGTGTCCCCAGTGTCTCTTTCTGAGCGCTAAGTGGGTAGAAGTAGAAGAAAACAATGCAGAATGAACGAGCAGCAGGCCGACTGAGAAGGCTGTGTGCCGTCTCTCTTTCATGCCGCACAAAACAGCGGGGGTGCACCGCGGCGGCGGCCCCGAATGCGGCGTGGGCGCAATGCGCTGCTGCTCAGCCAAGCAGGCTTTCTTCTTCCGCGAGAGAACGTCAGGGTAGCTTGCGGGGTGGCACTGCGCGGTTGCCGCGCTTGGCGCCTCTCTGTGCTTCTCTTGCATCAGCTGCAGTGGTGCGTGTTGCTGCTGCTGCCGCCTTTTGCCTGTGGAGCACACCATGGCCTCGCGTCGCGCCCAGACTCGACCTCTCCTTCTCCCCTCCCCCGCCGCTTCCTGCCATCTTTTCACCGTCTGTTTCTTGCTGCCTCACGAGAGATTTGCTGCTTGCGTGGGGGTACAGCTCACGCGCACCTGGGCCACGCTCGCTTTCCGCGACTGGGCTTGTCGCACAAGAAGCAGGCAGACAGCAGCAGAGAGCTGACAGCAGACCGTGCGGCTGCGACGACGTGATACGGCTGCGGTGCCACGGGAGTCGTGTGGTCGTCCGCTTTGCTGTGCGGCGCTGTGTGCTTGACTGCCGGGAGCTGCGTCTCCGCACGACGCACCTCTCTTCCGGAGTCTCCCGACTGCGTGTGTGACCAGCTTCTGTGCTTGACAGCTGAGCCGCACGTGACGGGGAGCAGGAGCGTGTCAGAGAGAAACGAAAAGCGACAGGCGAGCTCCTGAGCGAGCAGTGCGTGCTGTGTGTGTGGCGTGACCTCGAGCGCGATGCAGGCCGAGGCGGTGTAGCGGTGCTGCCGCCGCCTGCGACCACCTCTGCGGTTCCGCGGGAGCAATGCGAGGCGGCCAAGTCTCCTGCGTGCTGCGCGTGCTTGCCGGTGCGGCGCGCGTTGTGCTGCCGGCTGCTGATGCGGCCACTGTGCGCTGCGACTTCGGCCGCAAGAGCAGCCGCGTTGTTGCCCCGCTGCGCTTCTGCTGCTGGTGCCCGTCTTGGTGCCGGTGACCAACTGGACGGCGGCGACGAAGCCTGCTGTGGAGCGACGGCGTGTGGTGGAGCAGAGGGCGGGGTGGCGAGCGTGGGAGGCATCCCTGGCTGCTGCTGTGGCGCACGCGGCGCCGCTGACGGTGCTGGACGGGAGCCAGCTGCGTGCCCAGGAAGCGGGTCTCGGGTCCGCTGCGATGGTGCGCCGCACGCAGCTGCCGTCGTGGACGCTGCACGTGGTGGAGGCGGAGTGCGCGGAGTGCCTGGACAGCGCGATGCACGCGGCTGGTGTTCGCAGACGTTGCGCGGAGCGGGAGCGACCTCCGTGGCGCGCTGCTGCCGACGGTGGCGGAGTACGAGGCTGCCTCGGCGATGCAGCTGCGGCGTGGCGGCGCAGCGGAGACCGCGGTGCGGAGTTACTCCGAGCGTCGCGTTGAGCTGATCTCTGGCGCTGGCACGGTGGGCGCTGGTGATGTGCGGCTGGCGGAGTCGCCGTGCCACCAAATACTCTCGAGGCCGGTCACGCAAGCAGCGGACACGAACGACACGTGGCTGTCGCAGCTGGCGTCTGCGCTGGATTTGCCCATAATGCCGGCTGCTGTGGCGCCTGCGGAGTTTATCTGCGGCGCGTCGACTGCGCTGTGGCAGGAGGCGCTGGCGCACCGCAACATGCTGTGGGTGGACATGGTGACGGACCGCCGCCCGACCACCAAGAAGAAGCTTGGCCAGCGTGGCAACTGGGGTCTTCCGGTGGAGGTGGGGATGAGCCAGAAGCTGATCCTGTGGCTGGAGTACGCCTACCACGCGTTCCCCGACGTGCCCTACATCATGAAGGGCGACGACGACACGTACCTGAAGGTGCCGCAGTTCCTGAACGATGTCCGCTACATCCAGCGTGGCCGCAGTGGCCGTGCGTTAAGTGAGCTGACGCGTAGCGACGGTGGCTCCGCAGCCTTGGGGCGGCGCGAGCTTAAATCCGGTCGTCGTATCTTCAACAGCGCCACGGCCGCGGAGAATTACCTGACAGTTCGCGCCACCGAGGAGTGCGTGTACTGGGGCAGCATGCGGCGCTGGAACGGCGAGGTGTACTTTGGTGCGGGGATGCTCTTTCTCCTGCACCGCCGCCTGGTGCAGACGGTGCTGGAGGAGCGCCCGGAGTACAACAACGACGTTGTGCGCCTCGCGTCGCAGGATTACGCCCCCCGTCACGCGCACTCCTACTTCGCGGCGATGATGGATCACGAGGACGTGATGCTGGGAAAGCTGCTGGCCGAGCGTCGAATGCGGTCGAACCAGCTGTGCCCCTTCGGACGTGCCTGGCACGTGTGGGAGCGCTGGGACCGCTTCCACGATGTGCGGCGCGGCCGCGCGCAGAACGTCACTTGGGCCACCGTCGCCGCCCACCGCTGCACGCCGGCCGACTTCCCTTACCTGCACTTCTTCTTCCAGCAGGAGTACCGTTTTGGCCGAGAGGGGGCCGCGGTGGAGAGGGACGTGGCGGTGGCACGGCAGCAGGCCCGTGCGTGGCTTGAGGCAGCACAGCTGGAAAACAACGGCACGGCGGACGGGCAGCCAGGGACGCCGGAGTACACGGGAATAAGACTGCAAGCGACCCCGGTGCCGGCAGTGGGGAATGGGGAGCTGCTGGAAGTGGTCTGGGCCGAGTCGCCTGCGCGAAATCACACACCCTTGCCGTTTGTGCGCTCCTCGTTGGACGGTGTGGCGGTGTACGAGGTGGAGTATTCGCCCTTCGCAGATGGGTTTCTGGTGCCGGACGGGTGGGTGTCGAACACACGCCGCCGCAGCGAGCGGCAGTGAAAGCGGATCGCGGCGGAGGGTACTCTGTGCATATCAGCGTTGCAAAGCCCTGCTGGCTGAAGCTCGTTCTTCTTCAGCAGTGGCTTTTTTCTCCTCCTTTTAACCGTTTGCGACGAGCACGTTGCGCTTTATTTACTGCGGAGGCTCTTTTTTTTTTCTCACCACTGGGCTGCTTCCTCTTTCGCCATTACTTGTCCTTCCGACATTGCGCTAGAAACAGCATTGGCCTTCTAAAGAACGTCATCAGGATCAGCTTTTCTCTTCTCTGGCGCTCGAAAAAGTCAGGTGGAACTTCCTGGTGCTTCTCTAACTTCACAAATACACACACACACACAAAAGGAGTAACAGCAAGAGTGAAACTATGTAGGTGGCCGCTTTGCTAGCGGAAGGCTTGCTGGTTAATGGTCTGCATTGTAAGATCGCTCATTCACTTTTCTCGTCCTTTTTTTCTCTCTTTTCTTTTTTTTTTTCGAAGCTGTTTCTCCCCTGCTTTTCTTGTTGCGTGTTGTTGCTATAATTGTTTTTTATGTTTCTCGCCTCAGTTCCGGACACCTGACATAAGATTATTATTATTGCTGTTTGCTCTGGAATGGACCAACACGGAAGTAGTCACGCGCGTGAGCAGCCGCGCACTTCCCGCTCCCTCGAGCGTCGCTGCTCTCATCTCCTCTCTCGTGTTGTCTTCAACGATGCCGCGGCGACGCCCAGCGCAGCCACCGACCTCCATTGTTTGCGCTCCACCTCACCGAAGCAGGCGCGATGGCTTCTTCACTGCTTCGTGCGAAGGCTGACGTGCCGTGTCGTGCTTCCTGTTTGTTTGGTGCTGGCTATACTCGGCTACCTCATTTATTGTGCCGTGCAGTTCAGCTTCCGCGAGGGTCCCTCCATGGACTCTGTTCAAATACCTCCGGTTGACAGCCTTGCCACGCAGCTCTCCCCCTCTCTCAAGGTTCAGCAGCTCCCTTTTTTGGATTTGTGCCAAGCCGCAGAAGTTGTTGAGACACGCCTGCGCGAGTCGCCGCAGCGTCGACCGGGGTCTCGCGGCAGCTGGAGAGGCCAGCAGCGCAGAGCTGAACTGGAGGGGCTGATGGACCGCCTGAATCACATCCCTGCCGATGGCGGCCCCTCGGCTGTTCGCTGGAGTGCCGCCACCGGCCTCCCCGTCGCCCGTGAGCGGCAAGGAGAGGTAAAGGCTCGCTTCCTGACCGCATCGAGTAAGCTGGACGACTACGTGCACATTGCCACGACGGCTGCGACGATGGCCGGGGTGAGGTTTGAGTTCTTGGGCCACAACTGGCAGCACTTTTCGTATCTCAAGCGGCTTGGGCTGATGCTGTCGTACGTCCAGCACGAAGGCCTGTCCGACGCGGACGTGATTGTGGGCCTGGACAGCGATGCACTGCTAAGCGGGGAGGACATGTACGGCTTTCTCGAGGCATTCGTGGCCTCCACCGCAGAGACAGAGGCTGAGCACCGTGCTTACGCCGTGCGCGATATCCGTCTTGGTCGGCGCCTGCCCCCGTTTCTCTTCGGTGCGGAGTTCAACTGCATGCGGGAACAAGTCGTGCAGGGTGTGATAAAGTGCCAAAAGCCCTATGAGGACATCGACGCGCTCATGGCGTCGTGGGCCACCAAGACAAACGTGACGCTGCAGCTGGACTTCGTGGGGGGCTCGAACCCACTGCGCTTTCTCAACACCGGCGTCTTTGTTGCCCGTGTGTGGGCCGTCAAGCTGTGGAACACCGCCTTTCTGGGCTTCCTCAAGACACACAAACCGACGTTGAACGAAGACTGGTGGTGCGACCAGAGTGCCATGGGCACCATCTACCTGGAGCTGCGCCTGTGGGAACTGCTCTCTGGCGCGCTGGATGGCCCGCCGCAGCCACTCAGTCCTGCGCAGCTGAACCAGAGTTTTTACCCGCCGCTGGTGCTGTCGTCGGGGCAGAGCAGCGGCCCGCATGGGATGCCAGCAGGCCTCATTGGATTCGAGCGCACCGGTCGCCTTGTACTCACGGTGGGTCCGGAGATGAGCGGACACGGCGTCTTTCAAGTTGACGGCGTAACGGTACCGAGGAACAACATGTCCGATGTGGTTCTGGAGGCCCGCCTGCACCGTAGCGGCTGGGAGCTTGAAACGTCGCTGACCGGAGTCGTGCAGTCAACCCACCGGCTTCACGTCACGCCGCGTGAGCGTGCTGATTGCCACGGCGTGGCGCAGGTCGGCCCTGAGTGCGTCTACCGCGACGCCGTGTTGGGCCTACCCGCAAACTCAACTGCCGTCACCCCATTGATGTGGCACTTTGCAGGAGAGGGAAAGCGTGCGGTGATCTCGCACTACCGCGGGCTTTTCCCGTGGTACACGCCTGCCATTCAGGATGCGGTGGTGCGAAACGCCCTGCTCTGGACTCTCGTGCATGCGCCCCCAACGCGGGTGTACGCTGTGAATGCTTCCACAGACACGCCGTTGCTCGATAAGCCGGTTTTGCTGCTTCCGCATCGTGACACGGACGACAAGTCGTTTTTTCAACTCTGCACTTCCGCTTTTATGTTGGGTGGTACAAGTCACCAGTAAAGGGAGAGAATAAAGGCAATGGCTAAGGTATCACAAACGAATGGCGCAGCGAGTCGAGAGCAGAGTCAAACGTGTGCAAACCTTGCAGAATTGAGTTTAGCTGAAGAGGAAGTAAAATGAACACGACTTTCCTCTTCATGTAGTCGAGACAAGCAGTGCGTTTTCGGCGGAGCAGTACAAACAGGCGGCAAACGCGTGTTCGCTGAGGAGGCTTTCAAAGCTCTATTTTGGCTGTTTTGTTTCCTGTTGTTTTTTCTTCCTCTCTTGACCTTCGAGTCTTTGGAATAGCGCTTGACGCTGAATGCAGTTTTTTTTTTTAAAATCTCTTGTGTTTTGTTTTATTGTGTATATCTTATTGAAACCTTTTACGTGAGGTAGCACAGCAAGCACTGTACTAGTTCAAATTGCTTTAAATCCTACCGCTTACGCAGCTGCTGATTCCCACGAAAACGGGGGGGGGGCTTAAAGTCCTGTCTACCAACAGGTGCTTCTTAGCGTTGATGGCGAGGAGCGAACGATTAGACACTTGCAGTTTTCCTTTCCGGTGCCGGCGAGCTTCTACGTTACTGTTCACACCAAACTGCTTGCGACTCCTTGCTGCACTACTACGACACTGTGCTTCCAAAGCAAAAGAAAAAGGGAAGTGATGCTGCTGGCGCGATGCGCAACCTTTCCAGCAGCGAATAACGTGACGCTTCTCACACATTTTAAGCGATGCCGTACCATTTTCACCCATGTTCTCCACCCTTGCTGCACCGTCTCTTTTTCGTTGTCAGAATAAGACCGTGTGCATACAAAGGTGTGAAGGGTTGAGCTTAGAGTCTGTTCATCTTTCTAACACTCTCCGCTTTTTGACTCTTTTTAACCATAGAGCTGTACTCTAAAAGGCACTTTTTTCGTCCTTTTGCGCAGACACATCGACCGGACCTCTGAGGAGTTCTCGGCGCGCAAGCCCTCCTTCCGGCTTGACTGCTTTCTCCGAGTATAAACAGTCAGAGGGAGAGGGAAATAACGAAAAAGAAGCCAAACAGGTAATCGTGGCGATGATGACGAAAAGGCGAACGGAGCGCAAACACAAGGACGTCGATGCGGCGGCTTGGCCGAGTCGACCTGGAGACAGGTTCAAGCGCATTAGCCGCTTTCTCAGAACGCTATTCCACCCATCTCACAAGCTCCGCTGTTCCCTCGTCTTCGTGTGTTTGGTCATGTGTGTCTTCGTTGTGCTCGATCTCCAGGGAGTCCTCTTCCAATTGCATCTGCTCGGCATGATATCTGATCCCACAGACCCGGTGGACGACTCTGCCTTCAAGGAGATCGACGAGGCCGTGCTGCCGCCGGTGGTGGTCAAGGCGGACGACCAGGTGTGCGCGCTGTGCACGGACGGGCTGGTGTACGTGCACGTGGGCCGCCGCGCGCGTGCGTGGGAGCCTGTGTCTGCGGCGCCGGTGGAGTACACGGTGGCGGAGGTGCTGCAGGTGCGACCGGGCGACGCGCCGACGTTCAGCGCCGGGAGCGGGCCGTCGACTGCTGCGTGGCCGAGCGTGTCGGAGGTTGTGTCGCGGTGCCTGGCGCAGCTGATGAGCCTTGGGCAGATCGGCGCTGCGCAGGACGCGTCCGTGGTGGTGCGTGACGGCGCGGACCCGGTGGTGCGCGCTGCGGTGCTGGTGGACTACGACGCGGCGGGTGCGTCTGCGCTCGCTGGGCGTGCGGACCGGTGCCCCGCGTTCCTTGCGGAGGTGCGACCCGCTGCTGCGAACGCGTCAGCGAAGATGGACGTGTCGTACCCGCGGCTGCCGTCGTGGCCGCTGCCTGCGCGGCGTGGCGGGACTGTGCCCGCGTACTTCGGGACTGCGCGTGTGCGGGAGACGGACGTGGACCGGGACGTGCAGCCGCCGCTGTCGGTGGAGCTGACGGGTGACCGGAGCGGCGTTGTGGTGCGGTTTGGTGCGGACGCGACGTCGACGCGGCCGGAGCCGTTCGAGATGCGGTGCCCGTCCCACTTCCTCTCTGCGTTCATTGGCCGCTTTGGCCGCCAGCACAACCAGGTGCAGGAGGTGGCGCACACGCTGGCGCTGTCTCGCAAGGTGAACCGCACCTTCATCATTCCGGTGCTGGCGCCTGATTACTACATCCTGTACCTGCGCTACGATGCGCAGAAGTTGTACGGGTTCAACGCGCTGCGTCGCGAGGGCGGGTACTGCCTGTTGTCGTACGCTGAGGCGCGTGCGGTGCTGAAGCAGCTGGAGGCGCAGGGTGAGCCGATGAGTCTGCGCCGCTTCAACTACTACGCCGATCCGCGTCCGAAGAGCAGGAAAAAGTGGGAGAGCACCTCATATGGTGACTGGTGGCTGCTTCCCCAGCGCTTCGAGGACAACAGCGCACGACTCAACATGGACGCGTGGCTGGAGGACTCGGAGGTGCGCGATCCACCTGTGACGGTTGTCAGCGACACTCGCGCGGACGGGATGAACTTCCTGGAGACCGAGGAGGACTTCACGGTGAGGGATGTGTTTCCCTCTGGCGGTGAGGATGAGTACGTGCGGATGGGGCTGATGCGGAGGGCGCTGGGCATGGTTGTGGCGATGCTTGGTGGCGATCATCGCAGCGCGGTGGGTGTGAAGCCGCAGCCACGCCTAGCGATGCTGAGCAGCCGCATGGCGTTCTACGTGCACCCGTCGCTGCGGGAGCACACGCGGGTGATGGGGCTGCTGCGTCCCGCTGACGCGATTGTGAAGGAGGTGGACCAGTTCTATAGGCGGTCTGCGTCAAGCTTCAACTGGTCGCTGGACAGGGGTGCCGGTGCGCAATTAAGTGAAATGTTTGCGTTGCGGCCTGTCAACTTCAAGCACGTCGTCGGTGTTCACTTGCGGCGCAGGGAAGGTGGCTGTCGACGCGAAGCTGAGCTCATCGGCTCAACGGCGTTTGCGTTGGATGGGGCGTACCAACTGGATGCACGCGATCCAGGCTGGTCGACACATCACTCCACCGTCACATCGCTTGTCACGGACTGTTCATTGAACAAATACCTGCTGCTGGACTTGTACAAGCAGTACAGTTCGTGGCTGCGTGCACATGATGAGCCGTGTGTACCGACTATGTACATTGCACACGACAGCCACAGCGCTGCGATACCTGCAGGCGTGGAGGCAGGCCTGCATGCGCTGTCTAGCTAACGAAGCCTGCTGTATTTCGATGGCGCGGCGCTGTTCCCTTCGCAGTTCGTCGCTCTTTACGACCGTAAACTGAACGTCACGGCACGAGGTCGCCTGGAGGGAGGACTGCGTCGTGCGAAGCAGAATCGAGTGCGCCTGGCGCGTGCCAGGGGTGTGGTGGACGAGCCGCCACGTGTGGAGACGGTGCGGGAGCTTTACCCCTCGGCGCTGGCAGAGATCTTTGCGGTGACGTCCGACTACTTCATGCTGACGAACGTTGGTGTGTTTCGCGGCTCGATGCTGTCGTCCATGTCGATGAACGTCGTGGCGCGTCGCTGGGGGCGTGGCCTGCCGTGCCACGGCGCGCTGCCCGGGTACGTGAAAAGCTACTATGCACCTATGTGGCTATGAAAGGTGGCTTTCCGCTTTATTACTATTATTAGGAGAGTGTGTTTGAGAAGAGTGCTAAGGTGGTTTTGTCCTTTTAATAGGGTGCCGGTGCTCCACCTCTCCTTTTATTTTTGCCCCCGAGAAAGGCTGTTTCTCATTTTCCCCTCCTTAAATGCGTTTAGGGAGGAACGAGGAAGGCGAGTTGTGGAGGCTCAGTCGTGCTTTTGTGACTCCACGCTGTGATCCTCAACCACGTAATCCTGACACATCAAAAGCGGACTCGCTCGAACCTGACAATCGCGAGAGCACGGCGGCGGGTTCTTGAGAGCTTTGGCGTGAAGAGGGGATCATTGCCTTGAAAGTGCGCATACAGCAAACGATTGCTGTAAAGAAAAGGAAAACAGCAAGGCCGATATACGTGCAAGTATGCATGGCTATTTCAAGTGCGGTGACTCTTTGCTAAACAGCAGCTGCATGATAGAATGAACGCCCTTCAACTGGTTTCTATGCGTTCTTTTTTTTTTTGTTTCCAAAGGCTCTTTCTTTTAGTGGACGCCCAGTGTCTTTGCGGTCTTTTCCCTTTACACCCTCCATTTTTGAATTATGGGAGCGCTACTCCACATTTCTGGTGCCTAAGAAACCAGACATTGAGACAGCAGTAGCAGGGCTGGTGCCTCTATTCTAGCAAACACACCGTATGTGCTTTTGTTGTTTCTCCACGGCTATTCTGCAGGTCGTCGTACCTGAGAACTTGAACCAAAAGGACCCATAAAGCGGCTTTTCTACTTGTATAAATAGCCCGTTTTTGTTTTTAGCCCTTTTCATCCTGTACTGCGGACGCCTTTATATAGGCTTTTCGTAGTGCTGTGTCGTCTCTTTTTTCTTTTACATCTTTTTTTTTTTTTGGCAACGGTGCAGTCGAACAAGCTACCTACACCGACCGCGGCATGTCATGTCTCGCTGGTGAGTGTGGCTGCTGGTGTTGTTGTTGTTTCTCTTCTGCGGGCTGAGCTGGTGTGGTGCGCAGCTGCTTCTGGCGCTACCGCTGCTGCTACCGTGGCTTTCGTTGCTTTCGGTGGCGGTGCAGCGCGCAGACGCGGCCCGTCGTATGAACGCATGCACTCAGCGGAGGCTGCAGGGGGACGAGTTGCTGTGGTGGACGCTGCGGGTGGTGCTACATGTCGGCGCAGACAGTACCGAGGGCAGTGCGTGGCGCAGCGCGGTGCAGCAAGCCCCAGCTGCTTTTGCTGGTGGAGAGAGGAGGGCAGGCCACAAGCACACGAGCGAAACGGAGACGAGTTGCTCAAGCAGCTGAGAAAAAGAGCCGAGACGAACTGGGCAGGTGCGAACAGGTGGAGGTAGGTGAAGGGGAAGCCCCTACTTGACGAGAAGGACGTGTTAGCTGTCTTCGCCACCGCCACTGTGCCCCCTGGGCCGCCTCGCACCCTTCTTAGCGGTGCGCGGTGCAGCGACCGACGCTGCGCTGGATGATGATGTGCAGCGCACCGCAACGCGCTGTGGGTGGACATGGTGACGGACCGCCGCCCGACCACCAAGAAGAAGCTTGGCGAGGGTGGCAACTGGGGCCTTCCGGTGGAGGTGGGGATGAGCCAGAAGCTGATCCTGTGGCTGGAGTACGCCTACCACGCGTTCCCCGACGTGCCCTACATCATGAAGGGCGACGACGACACGTACCTGAAGGTGCCGCAGTTCCTTCGCGACATCCGCTACATCCGTGGCGGCTACAGCGGGAGGAACATGGAGGCGCCTCTCGGCCAACGCGATCCCGTGGGCATCAACGAGACGGAGGAGTGCATCTACTGGGGCGGGTATACGCGCAATTCTGCGTGGAACCAGCTGCCCTACCACGGTGGCAACGGCTACATGCTGCATCGTCGTCTGGTGCAGGTGATGCTGGAGGACGGCGACCCCTATAATGCGGACACGGTGCGACTGGCCGTGATGCCGTACGATCCCAGTCTGAACGCGACGTACAGGAGCTTTCTGATGGATGTTGAAGATATGTTCGTTGGGAAGACGCTGCGTGACAAGCGGAGCCGCATCCGCGAGGTGTGTCCGTTCCACCGTGCCAGCTACATCGAGGAGCCGAGAGACCGGCTCGTCGATGCACATGTGATTGATTTCCCGATCAAGTGGTCAGGCCTGCTGCTGCACCACGTCTCTCCGTTCGACCAGCACTATCTGCCCTATTGCTTCCAACAATGTGCACGGCGGGGTGGAGATGGTGAGCCGAGACCGTCGTCCCGTGGTAAAGGCGCTCGTGTAAGCGGAAGGTGTGTGGATTGTGGCAATCGTGGCCGACACCGTCAAAGGTAGTGGTCGCTGTACGGTTTTTGGTGCACGGTGCGTCGGCTGTGCCCTTCTCGTAGCGTGCGAAAGACGGCGTCGTGCGGGTGTAGGCGGTGTCATACAAACGGGTTGGTGCTGCTGCTGTCGTTGTCTCCTACGCGGCCCAGGTGCCGTAGACCTTCCTTGTTGTTCTTCTCCCTGCTTGCCTCGTTTATGGTGCGGAATGCTGCTCCGGTTTTCTTTGTTGTTGTTGTTGTCACCGTGCGTGTGTATAGCATTGCGTAGATCCTTGCGGCGCGAAAGGAGGTCGCTGGGAGATGATACTCAAGGTTGAACATCTGTGACCTGTTGAGGCCTCTGCGGTAGAGTCGCCCTTTTCTGTGTTGTTGGTGAGTCGGCGTACGGGTGGTGCATAAGCAGGAAAGAAAGAAAAAGAACGTTTTTTTTCATACCTGCATTGAGTGTAGTCATTGGCCAGTAGCTTTTGCCGCTTTTTGAGGCCTGTGTGTCTTTTTCTTTGCCACGTAAGTGCTCCAACCAACCCCGCTTAATTTTAAGCGTGCTTTTTTTTTGTCTTGATCAGAACAGTACTCTCTTATTTAAAAAATGATAGCGCTGCTGCTTTCTTAAAAAAGTGTGGACGTTTTCCCTTGCCCGCTCATTGGTGTGGCTATCTTCATTCGACAACAACAAGGACCGTTTTCTGTCTATTGAGTCTTGCAGTGCTTGCGCAACGTGGTGCAGGCGCTAGTGTTCTTCCCCTTTCTCGCCATTGCTACATCGCATAGTGCACACTTACGGTGGTGTCTGCGTGCCTCTCTTTTCTTTGTTGCTCCTTCGAAAAACGAGCAAGCAGGCAGGCAGACATAAGGATGTACTTCGGCTTTTTCTGTTTTCAAGGAAAAGCACGCGTTCGAAGACGGCGAAATGGGTTTTACGGCTACTTGGGCGAAGTGTGTTTCTCAGCTTTTCCCGCTCAGGTACTTCGCATGCTCCTTTCCTTTTTAAGGAGTGCATTTGCAGTCTCTTTGGCCCAAAAGCGGGAAAGCAGGTGAACTTCTAGCCTTTTTGTTTTTCCATAAAATCAAAGGAATTAGAAGCAATCATAGCAGCAACCAACAGTTGACCGCTGCGCTGGCAAATGACGTTGCTGTTGGCAGCTGAGGTTCTTAAAGTCGAAAAATGTGTCTTTTATGTTGTATCTTCTGTTCTCATTGATGCAGTTCGCCTTTAAACGGAGAATGTCATTCTTCGTTAGGCGTTTTCCTCCCTTTTTCGCGTTTTCAACGTTGCTAGCCAACCTAAGCTCCTCTATCGTAGTTTACCTTCTTGTGCTTTCTGCTAAATGCTCTTTTTATCTTTCTTTAGTTTCAGCCGTTTCATCTTCTTTTTACACTTTTAACTACTGGTGAAAACAGCGTAAGCGCGGCTGAGCGGCTTGGGATGTGCGGCCGCCTGGGAATAAGAGAAGGAAAAACACTTAAACAAGCCGAAGGGTTTCTTTAGACAGGCTGAAAAGAAGAAAGAGCAAAGAAAACGCGTAAGAGCTTTGCTCTTTCTTGCTGACCACCTGTTGAGATAAGAAGCTGCCCTATGTCAAGTGGCAGATGGTGCGGGGTCCTTTCACTGAAGACCATTTAAAGGTAACTGCAGTGAGCAAGGCGTGAAAGTAGTTGCAGTTCCTACGCTAATTATCAGCAAGTGATCACACACACACACACACACACACACACACACACACACACACACACAACATAAAAGAGAAGAGGGAGGGTGACCGAAGGCAGCAAAGTAACAGCCCGTGTAATGCAAACCATCAACTGCTTTGCTCTCCACGGAGCGCCAGTAGTGTTCTGAGTACCTATTGATGCATCCATTTTTCTCTTTTATGATATTCACAAATCGCGTCCTCCGCACCGAGACCTAATCAACCGTTGCTCTTGTGTTGCTGAACACGAAAGGAGGAGTGAAGACCATAGTCACGATTCAGCTTTCCTCCTTTTTCGTTTTTTTTTGTTAACACACATGCACCCATGCATGTACCTGAGGACAATAAAAAGAATGTCCTGTCTGGGCCTATTCATCCTTCGTGTTTCACTAACTGCTTTCTTTTTATTGCTGTCCTTTTTTCGTCTTCAATGCTCAACAGTTGTATCCTGAGGGATGTCTGAACCGACTTCTTTTATTATGCATAGGTAGTGCACTGCTCGCTGCTTTTGAGAGAGGTGTTCTCGCTTTCGAATTACTGGGCTTCAGAGCCTCTGGGCTTTTCATTTTCCCACATCTCTTTTCTCCTTTTTAAGTTCTCTTTGGTTTGCTGTTCTTTGTATTCTATACCTGGGCGATCCCTACCAACACACGTGCCTACACGTAAGTGTATACAGGGGTGACGGTACAGCCACGCAAACCGCTTAAAACGCACACGCATCCACATACATAGGCTCTTTCTCTGTCTACGTGAAGCGCAGAGTACGCTTTGAGCCCCGGGCCGCACGTATCTCGAACAGCAACAAGGGCCAGTGCACGAAGTTGCAAGCAGGAAAAGGAAAACAAGAAAAACGTGTAGCACCACTCGACAGCAACCGCCTTGACATTTTTTAAATAACCACTGGAAAAGGCGAGTCCCACCCTATAGGTGCTAAAAAAGGCGGAAAAAACCACAACCAACTGTCTTAAAAGAGTCTGCTTGATCTCCTTTTTCTTTTCTCTCTTTTCTCTCTTTTCTTGATTCATCCTGCGAAAAAGACACCAACAACCTATAAGCAGCGCCACAGAAGTACTTCCAGCAACTTCCATATAATTATACCAGCTTGGACGTGCTGACAAATAACTGATTCAATAAAACAAAAGAAGCAGGGAAAAGGCAAAGATCCCGTGAGGACCTCTATTAAGGGAAGGAGAGGGAGAGAGCAGAAGATGCGTGCAACCGCGTACTCCACCGTCAACGGAAAACGCAGCGAAGCTTCCTGCAGTAGCTTTTCCGACCCATCCATCCCGCTGTTTTCAGGATGCAACAACCACGCCCTCGAGCGTCATTGGGGTATCCGTGCTTCGCTCCGGAAGCTGTGTTGTCACTTCAGTCACGTCAAGTCGCCGCGGCGTTGCGGCACACTCCTGCGCAAGGTACCGCGGTGGGCGTATCCGATCTTTTTCATCGCAGCAGCCCTGGCTGCAATCTGCGTCGTAAATCTCGTTGCGATGGCAAATGGAGACCACCACTTAATCGCAGAACAAGAAGAGAGGGCCGAGTGGCGAGCGTGGGAGGCATCCCTGGCTGTTGTTGTGGCGCACGCGGCGCCGCTGACGGTGCTGGACGGGAGCCAGCTGCGTGCCCAGGAAGCGGGTCTCGGGTCCGCTGCGTTGGTGCGCCGCACGCAGCTGCCGTCGTGGACGCTGCACGTGGTGGAGGCGGAGTGCGCGGAGTGCCTGGACAGCGCGATGCACGCGGCTGCGGTGAGGCGGCAGATGGCGGGCGCCCCCGCTGCGGAGAAGCGCGGCGCGACGGTGTTCGCGACGCCGAGTGCGCCGCTGGGGCTTGCGGGTCCGATGCTGCTTGCGATGGCGAGCGTGACGGACGACGTTGCGGTTGGTGCGGAGCTTGCGCGCTGGAGCTGGGTGCCGCGGTCGTACGCGATGCGGCGGCAGTTCGCTGGTGCGTCGCCTGCCGGGCTGCGTGGGGGGACGTCGCCGTACCTGGTGGTGATGGGGATCCCGTCGACGGACCAGCCGGTGCGGTCGTCGCTGCGCGATGCCCAGCGCGACACGTGGCTGGCGTACACGGAGGTTGCGCGGAGCGGGAACGACTTCCGTGGCGCGCTGCTGCCGCTGTACATCTTCGCGGCTGCGGAGCGGGTGCAGCTGCATGGCGTGACGGACGTGTCGCCGCTGCTGCCGACGGTGGCGGAATACGAGGCTGCCTCGGCGATGCAGCTGCGGCGTGGTGGCGCAGCGGAGACCGCGGTGCGGAGCTACTCCGAGCGTCGCGTTGAGTTGATCTCTGGCGCTGGCACGGTGGGCGCTGGTGATGCGCGGCTGGCGGAGTCGCCGTGCTTGAAGATCGTGCTGCAACGTGTGTCGCCCGACGCGGACACGGACGACACGTGGCTGTCGCAGCTGGCGTCTGCGCTGGATTTGCCCATAATGCCGGCTGCTGTGGCGCCTGCGGAGTTTATCTGCGGCGCGTCGACTGCGCTGTGGCAGGAGGCGCTGGCGCACCGCAACGCGCTGTGGGTGGACATGGTGACGGACCGCCGCCCGACATCGGACAAGCGGGTTGGCGAGAGTGGCAACTGGGGCCTTCCGGTGGAGGTGGGGATGAGCCAGAAGCTGATCCTGTGGCTGGAGTACGCCTACCACGCGTTCCCCGACGTGCCCTACATCATGAAGGGCGACGACGACACGTACCTGAAGGTGCCGCAGTTCCTTCGCGACATCCGTTACATCCGTGGCGGCTTTGGGGATGATCGGATGGAGGCGCCTCTCGGCCAACGCGATCCCGTGGGCATCAACGAGACGGAGGATTGTCTGTATTGGGGCAGTCGCTGGCGAAGTATAGAGTTTGACGGCTTTCCCTACCATGAGGGCAGCGGCTACATGCTGCACCGACGTATTGTTCAGGCAATCACCGAGGAGACCAACAGGACTAATGCGTACATGCTCTACCTCGCCGCTACGCCCTTCAAGGAGCGGCTGACGGACACCTACATACGCAGTATAATGCACATAGAAGACGCTTTTATGGGTCGCATGATCCTTGAGAAGAGGCGCCGCCTGCGTGAGATCTGCCCCTTGCGTCGTGGAAGCTACGTGGAGGAGCCGAAGCGGCGCCAGTGTGACTTGTACAACCAGTATCATCACAACGTGACGTGGGCTTCGCTGCTGCTACATCATGTCTCTCCGTTCGACCAGCACTACCTACACTACTTTTTTCAGCACGAGCACGAGGTGGCCGCGCAGGCGGGAGGGTACAACGCGACGGCAGAGGAGGCAGCAAATCGTGCAGCGGCGCAGTGGATGGCGTCGCACGTGTCGTCGTCCTTGTACGGATCCAACCGCACCGTACCGCTGCACTGGACACACCCAGTAAAAGATATCTCGTCCTTCACCGCTGCTCAAGATAAGGTCCGTGTGTATGGCTTTAAGTATCAGCGGCAGTCGCTGGATGCGTTGGATGTTGCGTATGTCTCTTTAGTGCCATAAAAGAGTGCCACACCTTTTTTCTACTTATTGCAGTAGGGCAATGGTGGGTGTACAGAGCACCCCTGCCATTTGTGCCGTGAACTTCTAAGAACCTTGCTGTTTCCGTTGCTCTGTATTAATGTGTCTAATTAGTCTTTGTTGTGGGAAATATAGAGGGATGGAATGAAAGGCGCTGTGTTGTCTCTCTGTCGTTTTTTTCCTCTCTCAGCACTGCACATGTACGTGGAGCTACTCCGCTTTTCTCCAGCGCAAGTCACTTCTCCATTGAAGACGAGGAGCTCTCTTTTTGCCGACTGTGCTGAGCTCGTTGCAGGAGTTGGCCTCTTTTTTTTTTTTGGCTTTTTTTACTTCCCTCGTTCGAAGGAGGAGTTAGCCGCCGTTTTGTGTCGGCTTCACTGCCACTACTCAGACCGACTCACTCACTCACATAGAGAGAGAAAAAAAGAAGAGAATAGCAGCAGCGCCAGCAGCAGCTAAGATACAAGCATTTTTTAACTTAAATCTCTTGCTGTCTGCTGCGCTCGTACATATACATCCATATATCTACATATATATGTATGTATATGTAGATGTATGCAGATATATGTTGGTGGAAGCGATGAACTGACTTCTTTTTATTCGTTCAGTCTTTCAGCCGACAATTGACCAGAAGTGTGGGGGGCCAACACAAAAGTGGTAAACCAGCTGCACTATTAAATAAGTCTTTGGTCCCCTTTTCGCCCTTTATTGCAGCCCTGCTTTTCTGAACGCGAATCCTACGCAGGACGATAAGGGGAAAAGACAATGAAACAGGGGAAAAGGGCTTGTCTTAACAAGCGCTTTTTACGACTAAGTGGCAGGCATCCAGAGCGCAGCAAGTAAAGCACCGATGAGTTTTTTTTTTTTCCATATGTGACAGGCACAGCCAAAGCGATAGGGTCTTTTTTTTTTTTGAAAAGAAAGGGCTAATGGTGTGCTGCTACATACGTGAGGCACATTATAATCAAGTCGTAAAAACGGCGCCCTGGTATTAGACCTTGAGGAGTCGCTCATAGGCCAGAGAGGAAGCCAAGGGAACAGGCGGCAGCATCCTCGTAGGATAGACGTACACACGCACAAAACAAAAATACCCGGCAGCGTTCTGTTTTCCCTGCCCACTGCTTTGAAGCTTCACGAGAAAGCAAAAAGCTGTTTGGCGCTGGTGTGCAGCAGACTTTCCCACTTAAGAGCCATATTATTTTCTTGAGTCTCTGAAACAAACAAGCAAGCAACAGCAGAAGAACCTCGATGCATCTCATTAGAGTTATCATTACATTGAGTTCTGCTTTGCTTCTTTTTTCCTCTCTTGCTGACTCTCGCTCAGCGTTTTTGAAGGCTGTGGAGTCACGTCTGTAAAAAGAGGAAAGAAGAACAAACGCAGCGCTCTAAGTGCTTTCATTCGAAGGAAAAAACCCTGACACGTTGCAGGACCTATCTATACCGCGCTCAAACAGTCGTGCAAATAAGAACAATGAAAGAAAAGGAGTGCAGTCAGCAACAACAACTGAGCTTCAATGCGAGTGGTACATTTTGCTTCGCGTCTGTTCTTACCCCAGTCATCTTTTTTTTTTCCCCCTTCTCTCGCTTGCATCCCTCTTCTTGAAAAGCTCTCATGCGCACGCATCACATGATAGGGCACTGTGACGCGTTTTGCAATACATGAGCAATCGAAGAAGAGAAAACTAGGCCTCGCCGCTTTCTGAGTGCGAAAGAGGTCGGCAGTTGGTGGCTGTGTGCCTTTCCTTTGTTATTACTGTTGTTGCTCTTACATTCGCCTTGTCGCAAGGGACACCGTTTTGCTGGTCTTTTGCGCTACTATCCTCCCCGCACTCCCTTTCTGTTTGGTGGCTTAAGCATGGAGCTAAACCTACGTGAGTCCGTCGCGCACTTGTCGATTCCATAAAAACAAGTTGCGTTGACCCGGCCTTCAAGGAGAGCGACGAGGCCGTGCTGCCGCCGGTGGTGGTCAAGGCGGACGACCAGGTGTGCGCGCTGTGCACGGACGGGCTGGTGTACGTGCACGTGGGCCGCCGCGCGCGTGCGTGGGAGCCTGTGTCTGCGGCGCCGGTGGAGTACACGGTGACGGAGGTGCTGCAGGTGCGACCGGGCGACGCGCCGACGTTCAGCGCCGGGAGCGGGCCGTCGACTGCTGCGTGGCCGAGCGTGTCGGAGGTTGTGTCGCGGTGCCTGGCGCAGCTGATGAGCCTTGGGCAGATCGGCGCTGCGCAGGACGCGTCCGTGGTGGTGCGTGACGGCGCGGACCCGGTGGTGCGCGCTGCGGTGCTGGTGGACTACGACGCGGCGGGTGCGTCTGCGCTCGCTGGGCGTGCGGACCGGTGCCCCGCGTTCCTTGCGGAGGTGCGACCCGCTGCTGCGAACGCGTCAGCGAAGATGGACGTGTCGTACCCGCGGCTGCCGTCGTGGCCGCTGCCTGCGCGGCGTGGCGGGACTGTGCCCGCGTACTTCGGGACTGCGCGTGTGCGGGAGACGGACGTGGACCGGGACGTGCAGCCGCCGCTGTCGGTGGAGCTGACGGGTGACCGGAGCGGCGTTGTGGTGCGGTTCGGTGCGGACGCGACGTCGACGCGGCCGGAGCCGTTCGAGATGCGGTGCCCGTCCCACTTCCTCTCTGCGTTCATTGGCCGCTTTGGCCGCCAGCACAACCAGGTGCAGGAGGTGGCGCACACGCTGGCGCTGTCTCGCAAGGTGAACCGCACCTTCATCATTCCGGTGCTGGCGCCTGATTACTACATCCTGTACCTGCGCTACGATGCGCAGAAGTTGTACGGGTTCAACGCGCTGCGTCGCGAGGGCGGGTACTGCCTGTTGTCGTACGCTGAGGCGCGTGCGGTGCTGAAGCAGCTGGAGGCGCAGGGTGAGCCGATGAGTCTGCGCCGCTTCAACTACTACGCCGATCCGCGTCCGAAGAGCAGGAAAAAGTGGGAGAGCACCTCATATGGTGACTGGTGGCTGCTTCCCCAGCGCTTCGAGGACAACAGCGCACGACTCAACATGGACGCGTGGCTGGAGGACTCGGAGGTGCGCGATCCACCTGTGACGGTTGTCAGCGACACTCGCGCGGACGGGATGAACTTCCTGGAGACCGAGGAGGACTTCACGGTGAGGGACGTGTTTCCCTCTGGCGGTGAGGATGAGTACGTGCGGATGGGGCTGATGCGGAGGGCGCTGGGCATGGTTGTGGCGATGCTTGGTGGCGATCATCGCAGCGCGGTGGGTGTGAAGCCGCAGCCACGCCTAGCGATGCTGAGCAGCCGCATGGCGTTCTACGTGCACCCGTCGCTGCGGGAGCAGACGCGGGTGATGGGGCTGCTGCGTCCCGCTGACGCGATTGTGAAGGAGGCGGACCGCCTGTACGCGCTGAGTGCTGCGAAGCTGTCGTGGCCCGGTGGCGAGACGAAAGCGAACAGCACGGGGCTCCGTGACACGCTGCGCACGGGCAACTTCAAGCACGTGATCGGCTTCCACATTCGTCGCCGCGAGGGAACGTGTCGCAAGGAGGGTGTGATGGTGGATAGAACGGCGTACCCGATTGACCCGCGCTTTCAGCTGGACAACGCGGACCCGAGCTGGTCGAGTCCGCTGTCGACGTTGCGGAACGTGGAGCAGGACTGCGCGCTGACGAAGACGCGCGTGGTGGAGCTGTACCGACAGTACACGCGGTGGATGCGGGACAACATGACGGAGGGCGAGGTGCAAGCTGCGCAGCTTGTGCCGACGATCTACATGGCCTACGACGATCAGAGCGGCCCGATTGCGGAGCAGGTGGATAGCCGTTTGGTGCGGATGTCGCTAGGTGGCCAGCGCAGCGTCACGTGGGGTGTGGCGAAGCGGTACCCAGCACACTTTGTCGGCGCCTACGACACACGTATCGGTGAAAGTTTCTCGAGTATTTTTCACGCGGAGACTCGCAAACTGGATAAGGAAGATTGGGGCAAGCCTCGTGGTGCCGACTTTGAGGAGCAGCGGCGCGTGAACTTGATACGGGGTCTCTATGAACGCTCGCTTACGGAGATGCGTGCGATGGCGTTCGACTACTTCATGCTGACCAACATGGGCATGTTTCGCGGAGCAACGCTGTCGTCCGTGTCGACGAACGTCGTGATGCGTCGCTGGGGGCGTGGCCTGCCGTGCCACGGTGCGCTGCCCGGCTATCTGGTCTCCTTTTACACGTCGATGTGGCTGTGAGCTTTTTCTGGTGACTGCGGGTGGCAGTGGAAGTGAACCGAAAGGTGCTCAGAGTCTTGAAAAAGGGTGGGCTGTGGGATGTCTCTTTGTTTGCTGTTGTCTGCAGGTGCTATGCTATGTTGTGGGCAGATATCGTCAGCGGTGTACGCAGAGGGGCCTTCTTAGAGTGCGCAGCAGCAAGTGGCATTTTATAACTGTGTCCCCAGTGTCTCTTTCTGAGCGCTAAGTGGGTAGAAGTAGAAGAAAACAATGCAGAATGAACGAGCAGCAGGCCGACTGAGAAGGCTGTGTGCCGTCTCTCTTTCATGCCGCACAAAACAGCGGGGGTGCACCGCGGCGGCGGCCCCGAATGCGGCGTGGGCGCAATGCGCTGCTGCTCAGCCAAGCAGGCTTTCTTCTCCCGCGAGAGAACGTCAGGGTAGCTTGCGGGGTGGCACTGCGCGGTTGCCGCGCTTGGCGCCTCTCTGTGCTTCTCTTGCATCAGCTGCAGTGGTGCGTGTTGCTGCTGCTGCCGCCTTTTGCCTGTGGAGCACACCATGGCCTCGCGTCGCGCCCAGACTCGACCTCTCCTTCTCCCCTCCCCCGCCGCTTCCTGCCATCTTTTCACCGTCTGTTTCTTGCTGCCTCACGAGAGATTTGCTGCTTGCGTGGGGGTACAGCTCACGCGCACCTGGGCCACGCTCGCTTTCCGCGACTGGGCTTGTCGCACAAGAAGCAGGCAGACAGCAGCAGAGAGCTGACAGCAGACCGTGCGGCTGCGACGACGTGATACGGCTGCGGTGCCACGGGAGTCGTGTGGTCGTCCGCTTTGCTGTGCGGCGCTGTGTGCTTGACTGCCGGGAGCTGCGTCTCCGCACGACGCACCTCTCTTCCGGAGTCTCCCGACTGCGTGTGTGACCAGCTTCTGTGCTTGACAGCTGAGCCGCACGTGACGGGGAGCAGGAGCGTGTCAGAGAGAAACGAAAAGCGACAGGCGAGCTCCTGAGCGAGCAGTGCGTGCTGTGTGTGTGGCGTGACCTCGAGCGCGATGCAGGCCGAGGCGGTGTAGCGGTGCTGCCGCCGCCTGCGACCACCTCTGCGGTTCCGCGGGAGCAATGCGAGGCGGCCAAGTCTCCTGCGTGCTGCGCGTGCTTGCCGGTGCGGCGCGCGTTGTGCTGCCGGCTGCTGATGCGGCCACTGTGCGCTGCGACTTCGGCCGCAAGAGCAGCCGCGTTGTTGCCCCGCTGCGCTTCTGCTGCTGGTGCCCGTCTTGGTGCCGGTGACCAACTGGACGGCGGCGACGAAGCCTGCTGTGGAGCGACGGCGTGTGGTGGAGCAGAGGGCGGGGTGGCGAGCGTGGGAGGCATCCCTGGCTGCTGCTGTGGCGCACGCGGCGCCGCTGACGGTGCTGGACGGGAGCCAGCTGCGTGCCCAGGAAGCGGGTCTCGGGTCCGCTGCGATGGTGCGCCGCACGCAGCTGCCGTCGTGGACGCTGCACGTGGTGGAGGCGGAGTGCGCGGAGTGCCTGGACAGCGCGATGCACGCGGCTGGTGTTCGCAGACGTTGCGCGGAGCGGGAGCGACCTCCGTGGCGCGCTGCTGCCGACGGTGGCGGAGTACGAGGCTGCCTCGGCGATGCAGCTGCGGCGTGGCGGCGCAGCGGAGACCGCGGTGCGGAGCTACTCCGAGCGTCGCGTTGAGCTGATCTCTGGCGCTGGCACGGTGGGCGCTGGTGATGTGCGGCTGGCGGAGTCGCCGTGCCACCAAATACTCTCGAGGCCGGTCACGCAAGCAGCGGACACGAACGACACGTGGCTGTCGCAGCTGGCGTCTGCGCTGGATTTGCCCATAATGCCGGCTGCTGTGGCGCCTGCGGAGTTTATCTGCGGCGCGTCGACTGCGCTGTGGCAGGAGGCGCTGGCGCACCGCAACATGCTGTGGGTGGACATGGTGACGGACCGCCGCCCGACCACCAAGAAGAAGCTTGGCCAGCGTGGCAACTGGGGTCTTCCGGTGGAGGTGGGGATGAGCCAGAAGCTGATCCTGTGGCTGGAGTACGCCTACCACGCGTTCCCCGACGTGCCCTACATCATGAAGGGCGACGACGACACGTACCTGAAGGTGCCGCAGTTCCTGAACGATGTCCGCTACATCCAGCGTGGCCGCAGTGGCCGTGCGTTAAGTGAGCTGACGCGTAGCGACGGTGGCTCCGCAGCCTTGGGGCGGCGCGAGCTTAAATCCGGTCGTCGTATCTTCAACAGCGCCACGGCCGCGGAGAATTACCTGACAGTTCGCGCCACCGAGGAGTGCGTGTACTGGGGCAGCATGCGGCGCTGGAACGGCGAGGTGTACTTTGGTGCGGGGATGCTCTTTCTCCTGCACCGCCGCCTGGTGCAGACGGTGCTGGAGGAGCGCCCGGAGTACAACAACGACGTTGTGCGCCTCGCGTCGCAGGATTACGCCCCCCGTCACGCGCACTCCTACTTCGCGGCGATGATGGATCACGAGGACGTGATGCTGGGAAAGCTGCTGGCCGAGCGTCGAATGCGGTCGAACCAGCTGTGCCCCTTCGGACGTGCCTGGCACGTGTGGGAGCGCTGGGACCGCTTCCACGATGTGCGGCGCGGCCGCGCGCAGAACGTCACTTGGGCCACCGTCGCCGCCCACCGCTGCACGCCGGCCGACTTCCCTTACCTGCACTTCTTCTTCCAGCAGGAGTACCGTTTTGGCCGAGAGGGGGCCGCGGTGGAGAGGGACGTGGCGGTGGCACGGCAGCAGGCCCGTGCGTGGCTTGAGGCAGCACAGCTGGAAAACAACGGCACGGCGGACGGGCAGCCAGGGACGCCGGAGTACACGGGAATAAGACTGCAAGCGACCCCGGTGCCGGCAGTGGGGAATGGGGAGCTGCTGGAAGTGGTCTGGGCCGAGTCGCCTGCGCGAAATCACACACCCTTGCCGTTTGTGCGCTCCTCGTTGGACGGTGTGGCGGTGTACGAGGTGGAGTATTCGCCCTTCGCAGATGGGTTTCTGGTGCCGGACGGGTGGGTGTCGAACACACGCCGCCGCAGCGAGCGGCAGTGAAAGCGGATCGCGGCGGAGGGTACTCTGTGCATATCAGCGTTGCAAAGCCCTGCTGGCTGAAGCTCGTTCTTCTTCAGCAGTGGCTTTTTTCTCCTCCTTTTAACCGTTTGCGACGAGCACGTTGCGCTTTATTTACTGCGGAGGCTCTTTTTTTTTTCTCACCACTGGGCTGCTTCCTCTTTCGCCATTACTTGTCCTTCCGACATTGCGCTAGAAACAGCATTGGCCTTCTAAAGAACGTCATCAGGATCAGCTTTTCTCTTCTCTGGCGCTCGAAAAAGTCAGGTGGAACTTCCTGGTGCTTCTCTAACTTCACAAATACACACACACACACAAAAGGAGTAACAGCAAGAGTGAAACTATGTAGGTGGCCGCTTTGCTAGCGGAAGGCTTGCTGGTTAATGGTCTGCATTGTAAGATCGCTCATTCACTTTTCTCGTCCTTTTTTTCTCTCTTTTCTTTTTTTTTTTCGAAGCTGTTTCTCCCCTGCTTTTCTTGTTGCGTGTTGTTGCTATAATTGTTTTTTATGTTTCTCGCCTCAGTTCCGGACACCTGACATAAGATTATTATTATTGCTGTTTGCTCTGGAATGGACCAACACGGAAGTAGTCACGCGCGTGAGCAGCCGCGCACTTCCCGCTCCCTCGAGCGTCGCTGCTCTCATCTCCTCTCTCGTGTTGTCTTCAACGATGCCGCGGCGACGCCCAGCGCAGCCACCGATCTCCATTGTTTGCGCTCCACCTCACCGAAGCAGGCGCGATGGCTTCTTCACTGCTTCGTGCGAAGGCTGACGTGCCGTGTCGTGCTTCCTGTTTGTTTGGTGCTGGCTATACTCGGCTACCTCATTTATTGTGCCGTGCAGTTCAGCTTCCGCGAGGGTCCCTCCATGGACTCTGTTCAAATACCTCCGGTTGACAGCCTTGCCACGCAGCTCTCCCCCTCTCTCAAGGTTCAGCAGCTCCCTTTTTTGGATTTGTGCCAAGCCGCAGAAGTTGTTGAGACACGCCTGCGCGAGTCGCCGCAGCGTCGACCGGGGTCTCGCGGCAGCTCGAGAGGCCAGCAGCGCAGAGCTGAACTGGAGGGGCTGATGGACCGCCTGAATCACATCCCTGCCGATGGCGGCCCCTCGGCTGTTCGCTGGAGTGCCGCCACCGGCCTCCCCGTCGCCCGTGAGCGGCAAGGAGAGGTAAAGGCTCGCTTCCTGACCGCATCGAGTAAGCTGGACGACTACGTGCACATTGCCACGACGGCTGCGACGATGGCCGGGGTGAGGTTTGAGTTCTTGGGCCACAACTGGCAGCACTTTTCGTATCTCAAGCGGCTTGGGCTGATGCTGTCGTACGTCCAGCACGAAGGCCTGTCCGACGCGGACGTGATTGTGGGCCTGGACAGCGATGCACTGCTAAGCGGGGAGGACATGTACGGCTTTCTCGAGGCATTCGTGGCCTCCACCGCAGAGACAGAGGCTGAGCACCGTGCTTACGCCGTGCGCGATATCCGTCTTGGTCGGCGCCTGCCCCCGTTTCTCTTCGGTGCGGAGTTCAACTGCATGCGGGAACAAGTCGTGCAGGGTGTGATAAAGTGCCAAAAGCCCTATGAGGACATCGACGCGCTCATGGCGTCGTGGGCCACCAAGACAAACGTGACGCTGCAGCTGGACTTCGTGGGGGGCTCGAACCCACTGCGCTTTCTCAACACCGGCGTCTTTGTTGCCCGTGTGTGGGCCGTCAAGCTGTGGAACACCGCCTTTCTGGGCTTCCTCAAGACACACAAACCGACGTTGAACGAAGACTGGTGGTGCGACCAGAGTGCCATGGGCACCATCTACCTGGAGCTGCGCCTGTGGGAACTGCTCTCTGGCGCGCTGGATGGCCCGCCGCAGCCACTCAGTCCTGCGCAGCTGAACCAGAGTTTTTACCCGCCGCTGGTGCTGTCGTCGGGGCAGAGCAGCGGCCCGCATGGGATGCCAGCAGGCCTCATTGGATTCGAGCGCACCGGTCGCCTTGTACTCACGGTGGGTCCGGAGATGAGCGGACACGGCGTCTTTCAAGTTGACGGCGTAACGGTACCGAGGAACAACATGTCCGATGTGGTTCTGGAGGCCCGCCTGCACCGTAGCGGCTGGGAGCTTGAAACGTCGCTGACCGGAGTCGTGCAGTCAACCCACCGGCTTCACGTCACGCCGCGTGAGCGTGCTGATTGCCACGGCGTGGCGCAGGTCGGCCCTGAGTGCGTCTACCGCGACGCCGTGTTGGGCCTACCCGCAAACTCAACTGCCGTCACCCCATTGATGTGGCACTTTGCAGGAGAGGGAAAGCGTGCGGTGATCTCGCACTACCGCGGGCTTTTCCCGTGGTACACGCCTGCCATTCAGGATGCGGTGGTGCGAAACGCCCTGCTCTGGACTCTCGTGAATGCGCCCCCAACGCGGGTGTACGCTGTGAATGCTTCCACAGACACGCCGTTGCTCGATAAGCCGGTTTTGCTGCTTCCGCATCGTGACACGGACGACAAGTCGTTTTTTCAACTCTGCACTTCCGCTTTTATGTCGGGTGGTACAAGTCACCACTAAAGGGAGAGAATAAAGGCAATGGCTAAGGTATCACAAACGAATGGCGCAGCGAGTCGAGAGCAGAGTCAAACGTGTGCAAACCTTGCAGAATTGAGTTTAGCTGAAGAGGAAGTAAAATATACACGACTTTCCTCTTCATGTAGTCGAGACAAGCAGTGCGTTTTCGGCGGAGCAGTACAAACAGGCGGCAAACGCGTGTTCGCTGAGGAGGCTTTCAAAGCTCTATTTTGGCTGTTTTGTTTCCTGTTGTTTTTTCTTCCTCTCTTGACCTTCGAGTCTTTGGAATAGCGCTTGACGCTGAATGCAGTTTTTTTTTTTAAAATCTCTTGTGTTTTGTTTTATTGTGTATATCTTATTGAAACCTTTTACGTGAGGTAGCACAGCAAGCACTGTACTAGTTCAAATTGCTTCAAATCCTACCGCTTACGCAGCTGCTGATTCCCACGAAAATGGGGGGGGGGGGCTTAAAGTCCTGTCTACCAACAGGTGCTTCTTAGCGTTGATGGCGAGGAGCGAACGATTAGACACTTGCAGTTTTCCTTTCCGGTGCCGGCGAGCTTCTACGTTACTGTTCACACCAAACTGCTTGCGACTCCTTGCTGCACTACTACGACACTGTGCTTCCAAAGCAAAAGAAAAAAGGAAGTGATGCTGCTGGCGCGATGCGCAACCTTTCCAGCAGCGAATAACGTGACGCTTCTCACACATTTTAAGCGATGCCGTACCATTTTCACCCATGTTCTCCACCCTTGCTGCACCGTCTCTTTTTCGTTGTCAGAATAAGACCGTGTGCATACAAAGGTGTGAAGGGTTGAGCTTAGAGTCTGTTCATCTTTCTAACACTCTCCGCTTTTTGACTCTTTTTAACCATAGAGCTGTACTCTAAAAGGCACTTTTTTCGTCCTTTTGCGCAGACACATCGACCGGACCTCTGAGGAGTTCTCGGCGCGCAAGCCCTCCTTCCGGCTTGACTGCTTTCTCCGAGTATAAACAGTCAGAGGGAGAGGGAAATAACGAAAAAGAAGCCAAACAGGTAATCGTGGCGATGATGACGAAAAAGCGAACGGAGCGCAAACACAAGTACGTCGATGCGGCGGCTTGGCCGAGTCGACCTGGAGACAGGTTCAAGCGCATTAGCCGCTTTCTCAGAACGCTATTCCACCCATCTCACAAGCTCCGCTGTTCCCTTGTCTTCGTGTGTTTGGTCATGTGTGTCTTCGTTGTGCTCGATCTCCAGGGAGTCCTCTTCCAATTGCATCTGCTCGGCATGATATCTGATCCCACAGACCCGGTGGACGACTCTGCCTTCAAGGAGATCGACGAGGCCGTGCTGCCGCCGGTGGTGGTCAAGGCGGACGACCAGGTGTGCGCGCTGTGCACGGACGGGCTGGTGTACGTGCACGTGGGCCGCCGCGCGCGTGCGTGGGAGCCTGTGTCTGCGGCGCCGGTGGAGTACACGGTGACGGAGGTGCTGCAGGTGCGACCGGGCGACGCGCCGACGTTCAGCGCCGGGAGCGGGCCGTCGACTGCTGCGTGGCCGAGCGTGTCGGAGGTTGTGTCGCGGTGCCTGGCGCAGCTGATGAGCCTTGGGCAGATCGGCGCTGCGCAGGACGCGTCCGTGGTGGTGCGTGACGGCGCGGACCCGGTGGTGCGCGCTGCGGTGCTGGTGGACTACGACGCGGCGGGTGCGTCTGCGCTCGCTGGGCGTGCGGACCGGTGCCCCGCGTTCCTTGCGGAGGTGCGACCCGCTGCTGCGAACGCGTCAGCGAAGATGGACGTGTCGTACCCGCGGCTGCCGTCGTGGCCGCTGCCTGCGCGGCGTGGCGGGACTGTGCCCGCGTACTTCGGGACTGCGCGTGTGCGGGAGACGGACGTGGACCGGGACGTGCAGCCGCCGCTGTCGGTGGAGCTGACGGGTGACCGGAGCGGCGTTGTGGTGCGGTTTGGTGCGGACGCGACGTCGACGCGGCCGGAGCCGTTCGAGATGCGGTGCCCGTCCCACTTCCTCTCTGCGTTCATTGGCCGCTTTGGCCGCCAGCACAACCAGGTGCAGGAGGTGGCGCACACGCTGGCGCTATCTCGCAAGGTGAACCGCACCTTCATCATTCCGGTGCTGGCGCCTGATTACTACATCCTGTACCTGCGCTACGATGCGCAGAAGTTGTACGGGTTCAACGCGCTGCGTCGCGAGGGCGGGTACTGCCTGTTGTCGTACGCTGAGGCGCGTGCGGTGCTGAAGCAGCTGGAGGCGCAGGGTGAGCCGATGAGTCTGCGCCGCTTCAACTACTACGCCGATCCGCGTCCGAAGAGCAGGAAAAAGTGGGAGAGCACCTCATATGGTGACTGGTGGCTGCTTCCCCAGCGCTTCGAGGACAACAGCGCACGACTCAACATGGACGCGTGGCTGGAGGACTCGGAGGTGCGCGATCCACCTGTGACGGTTGTCAGCGACACTCGCGCGGACGGGATGAACTTCCTGGAGACCGAGGAGGACTTCACGGTGAGGGACGTGTTTCCCTCTGGCGGTGAGGATGAGTACGTGCGGATGGGGCTGATGCGGAGGGCGCTGGGCATGGTTGTGGCGATGCTTGGTGGCGATCATCGCAGCGCGGTGGGTGTGAAGCCGCAGCCACGCCTAGCGATGCTGAGCAGCCGCATGGCGTTCTACGTGCACCCGTCGCTGCGGGAGCAGACGCGGGTGATGGGGCTGCTGCGTCCCGCTGACGCGATTGTGAAGGAGGTGGACCAGTTCTATAGGCGGTCTGCGTCAAGCTTCAACTGGTCGCTGGACAGGGGTGCCGGTGCGCAATTAAGTGAAATGTTTGCGTTGCGGCCTGTCAACTTCAAGCACGTCGTCGGTGTTCACTTGCGGCGCAGGGAAGGTGGCTGTCGACGCGAAGCTGAGCTCATCGGCTCAACGGCGTTTGCGTTGGATGGGGCGTACCAACTGGATGCACGCGATCCAGGCTGGTCGATACATCACTCCACCATCACATCGCTTGTCACGGACTGTTCATTGAACAAATACCTGCTGCTGGACTTGTACAAGCAGTACAGTTCGTGGCTGCGTGCACATGATGAGCCGTGTGTACCGACTATGTACATTGCACACGACAGCCACAGCACTGCGATACCTGCAGGCGTGGAGGCAGGCCTGCATGCGCTGTCTAGCTAACGAAGCCTGCTGTATTTCGATGGCGCGGCGCTGTTCCCTTCGCAGTTCGTCGCTCTTTACGACCGTAAACTGAACGTCACGGCACGAGGTCGCCTGGAGGGAGGACTGCGTCGTGCGAAGCAGAATCGAGTGCGCCTGGCGCGTGCCAGGGGTGTGGTGGACGAGCCGCCACGTGTGGAGACGGTGCGGGAGCTTTACCCCTCGGCGCTGGCAGAGATCTTTGCGGTGACGTCCGACTACTTCATGCTGACGAACGTTGGTGTGTTTCGCGGCTCGATGCTGTCGTCCATGTCGATGAACGTCGTGGCGCGTCGCTGGGGGCGTGGCCTGCCGTGCCACGGCGCGCTGCCCGGGTACGTGAAAAGCTACTATGCACCTATGTGGCTATGAAAGGTGGCTTTCCGCTTTATTACTATTATTAGGAGAGTGTCTTTGAGAAGAGTGCTAAGGTGGTTTTGTCCTTTTAATAGGGTGCCGGTGCTCCACCTCTCCTTTTATTTTTGCCCCCGAGAAAGGCTGTTTCTCATTTTCCCCTCCTTAAATGCGTTTAAGGAGGAACGAGGAAGGCGAGTTGTGGAGGCTCAGTCGTGCTTTTGTGACTCCACGCTGTGATCCTCAACCACGTAATCCTGACACATCAAAAGCGGACTCGCTCGAACCTGACAATCGCGAGAGCACGGCGGCGGGTTCTTGAGAGCTTTGGCGTGAAGAGGGGATCATTGCCTTGAAAGTGCGCATACAGCAAACGATTGCTGTAAAGAAAAGGAAAACAGCAAGGCCGAGATACGTGCAAGTATGCATGGCTATTTCAAGTGCGGTGACTCTTTGCTAAACAGCAGCTGCATGATAGAATGAACGCCCTTCAACTGGTTTCTATGCGTTCTTTTTTTTTTTTTGTTTCCAAAGGCTCTTTCTTTTAGTGGACGCCCAGTGTCTTTGCGGTCTTTTCCCTTTACACCCTCCATTTTTGAATTATGGGTGCGCTACTCCACATTTCTGGTGCCTAAGAAACCAGACATTGAGACAGCAGTAGCAGGGCTGGTGCCTCTATTCTAGCAAACACACCGTATGTGCTTTTGTTGTTTCTCCACGGCTATTCTGCAGGTCGTCGTACTTGAGAACTTGAACCAAAAGGACCCATAAAGCGGCTTTTCTACTTGTATAAATAGCCCGTTTTTGTTTTTAGCCCTTTTCATCCTGCACTGCGGACGCCTTTATATAGGCTTTTCGTAGTGCTGTGTCGTCTCTTTTTTCTTTTACATCTTTTTTTTTTTTTGGCAACGGTGCAGTCGAACAAGCTACCTACACCGACCGCGGCATGTCATGTCTCGCTGGTGAGTGTGGCTGCTGGTGTTGTTGTTGTTTCTCTTCTGCGGGCTGAGCTGGTGTGGTGCGCAGCTGCTTCTGGCGCTACCGCTGCTGCTACCGTGGCTTTCGTTGCTTTCGGTGGCGGTGCAGCGCGCAGACGCGGCCCGTCGTATGAACGCATGCACTCAGCGGAGGCTGCAGGGGGACGAGTTGCTGTGGTGGACGCTGCGGGTGGTGCTACATGTCGGCGCAGACAGTACCGAGGGCAGTGCGTGGCGCAGCGCGGTGCAGCAAGCCCCAGCTGCTTTTGCTGGTGGAGAGAGGAGGGCAGGCCACAAGCACACGAGCGAAACGGAGACGAGTTGCTCAAGCAGCTGAGAAAAAGAGCCGAGACGAACTGGGCAGGTGCGAACAGGTGGAGGTAGGTGAAGGGGAAGCCCCTACTTGACGAGAAGGACGTGTTAGCTGTCTTCGCCACCGCCACTGTGCCCCCTGGGCCGCCTCGCACCCTTCTTAGCGGTGCGCGGTGCAGCGACCGACGCTGCGCTGGATGATGATGTGCAGCGCACCGCAACGCGCTGTGGGTGGACATGGTGACGGACCGCCGCCCGACCACCAAGAAGAAGCTTGGCGAGGGTGGCAACTGGGGCCTTCCGGTGGAGGTGGGGATGAGCCAGAAGCTGATCCTGTGGCTGGAGTACGCCTACCACGCGTTCCCCGACGTGCCCTACATCATGAAGGGCGACGACGACACGTACCTGAAGGTGCCGCAGTTCCTTCGCGACATCCGCTACATCCGTGGCGGCTACAGCGGGAGGAACATGGAGGCGCCTCTCGGCCAACGCGATCCCGTGGGCATCAACGAGACGGAGGAGTGCATCTACTGGGGCGGGTATACGCGCAATTCTGCGTGGAACCAGCTGCCCTACCACGGTGGCAACGGCTACATGCTGCATCGTCGTCTGGTGCAGGTGATGCTGGAGGACGGCGACCCCTATAATGCGGACACGGTGCGACTGGCCGTGATGCCGTACGATCCCAGTCTGAACGCGACGTACAGGAGCTTTCTGATGGATGTTGAAGATATGTTCGTTGGGAAGACGCTGCGTGACAAGCGGAGCCGCATCCGCGAGGTGTGTCCGTTCCACCGTGCCAGCTACATCGAGGAGCCGAGAGACCGGCTCGTCGATGCACATGTGATTGATTTCCCGATCAAGTGGTCAGGCCTGCTGCTGCACCACGTCTCTCCGTTCGACCAGCACTATCTGCCCTATTGCTTCCAACAATGTGCACGGCGGGGTGGAGATGGTGAGCCGAGACCGTCGTCCCGTGGTAAAGGCGCTCGTGTAAGCGGAAGGTGTGTGGATTGTGGCAATCGTGGCCGACACCGTCAAAGGTAGTGGTCGCTGTACGGTTTTTGGTGCACGGTGCGTCGGCTGTGCCCTTCTCGTAGCGTGCGAAAGACGGCGTCGTGCGGGTGTAGGCGGTGTCATACAAACGGGTTGGTGCTGCTGCTGTCGTTGTCTCCTACGCGGCCCAGGTGCCGTAGACCTTCCTTGTTGTTCTTCTCCCTGCTTGCCTCGTTTATGGTGCGGAATGCTGCTCCGGTTTTCTTTGTTGTTGTTGTTGTCACCGTGCGTGTGTATAGCATTGCGTAGATCCTTGCGGCGCGAAAGGAGGTCGCTGGGAGATGATACTCAAGGTTGAACATCTGTGACCTGTTGAGGCCTCTGCGGTAGAGTCGCCCTTTTCTGTGTTGTTGGTGAGTCGGCGTACGGGTGGTGCATAAGCAGGAAAGAGAGAAAAAGAACGTTTTTTTTCATACCTGCATTGAGTGTAGTCATTGGCCAGTAGCTTTTGCCGCTTTTTGAGGCCTGTGTGTCTTTTTCTTTGCCACGTAAGTGCTCCAACCAACCCCGCTTAATTTTAAGCGTGTTTTTTTTTTTGTCTTGATCAGAACAGTGCTCTCTTATTTAAAAAATGATAGCGCTGCTGCTTTCTTAAAAAAGTGTGGACGTTTTCCCTTGCCCGCTCATTGGTGTGGCTATCTTCATTCGACAACAACAAGGACCGTTTTCTGTCTATTGAGTCTTGCAGTGCTTGCGCAACGTGGTGCAGGCGCTAGTGTTCTTCCCCTTTCTCGCCATTGCTACATCGCATAGTGCACACTTACGGTGGTGTCTGCGTGCCTCTCTTTTCTTTGTTGCTCCTTCGAAAAACGAGCAAGCAGGCAGGCAGACATAAGGATGTACTTCGGCTTTTTCTGTTTTCAAGGAAAAGCACGCGTTCGAAGACGGCGAAATGGGTTTTACGGCTACTTGGGCGAAGTGTGTTTCTCAGCTTTTCCCGCTCAGGTACTTCGCATGCTCCTTTCCTTTTTAAGGAGTGCATTTGCAGTCTCTTTGGCCCAAAAGCGGGAAAGCAGGTGAACTTCTAGCCTTTTTGTTTTTCCATAAAATCAAAGGAATTAGAAGCAATCATAGCAGCAACCAACAGTTGACCGCTGCGCTGGCAAATGACGTTGCTGTTGGCAGCTGAGGTTCTTAAAGTCGAAAAATGTGTCTTTTATGTTGTATCTTCTGTTCTCATTGATGCAGTTCGCCTTTAAACGGAGAATGTCATTCTTCGTTAGGCGTTTTCCTCCCTTTTTCGCGTTTTCAACGTTGCTAGCCAACCTAAGCTCCTCTATCGTAGTTTACCTTCTTGTGCTTTCTGCTAAATGCTCTTTTTATCTTTCTTTAGTTTCAGCCGTTTCATCTTCTTTTTACACTTTTAACTACTGGTGAAAACAGCGTAAGCGCGGCTGAGCGGCTTGGGATGTGCGGCCGCCTGGGAATAAGAGAAGGAAAAACACTTAAACAAGCCGAAGGGTTTCTTTAGACAGGCTGAAAAGAAGAAAGAGCAAAGAAAACGCGTAAGAGCTTTGCTCTTTCTTGCTGACCACCTGTTGAGATAAGAAGCTGCCCTATGTCAAGTGGCAGATGGTGCGGGGTCCTTTCACTGAAGACCATTTAAAGGTAACTGCAGTGAGCAAGGCGTGAAAGTAGTTGCAGTTCCTACGCTAATTATCAGCAAGTGATCACACACACACACACACACACACACACACACACACACAACATAAAAGAGAAGAGGGAGGGTGACCGAAGGCAGCAAAGTAACAGCCCGTGTAATGCAAACCATCAACTGCTTTGCTCTCCACGGAGCGCCAGTAGTGTTCTGAGTACCTATTGATGCATCCATTTTTCTCTTTTATGATATTCACAAATCGCGTCCTCCGCACCGAGACCTAATCAACCGTTGCTCTTGTGTTGCTGAACACGAAAGGAGGAGTGAAGACCATAGTCACGATTCAGCTTTCCTCCTTTTTCGTTTTTTTTTTTGTTAACACACATGCACCCATGCATGTACCTGAGGACAATAAAAAGAATGTCCTGTCTGGGCCTATTCATCCTTCGTGTTTCACTAACTGCTTTCTTTTTATTGCTGTCCTTTTTTCGTCTTCAATGCTCAACAGTTGTATCCTGAGGGATGTCTGAACCGACTTCTTTTATTATGCATAGGTAGTGCACTGCTCGCTGCTTTTGAGAGAGGTGTTCTCGCTTTCGAATTACTGGGCTTCAGAGCCTCTGGGCTTTTCATTTTCCCACATCTCTTTTCTCCTTTTTAAGTTCTCTTTGGTTTGCTGTTCTTTGTATTCTATACCTGGGCGATCCCTACCAACACACGTGCCTACACGTAAGTGTATACAGGGGTGACGGTACAGCCACGCAAACCGCTTAAAACGCACACGCATCCACATACATAGGCTCTTTCTCTGTCTACGTGAAGCGCAGAGTACGCTTTGAGCCCCGGGCCGCACGTATCTCGAACAGCAACAAGGGCCAGTGCACGAAGTTGCAAGCAGGAAAAGGAAAACAAGAAAAACGTGTAGCACCACTCGACAGCAACCGCCTTGACATTTTTTAAATAACCACTGGAAAAGGCGAGTCCCACCCTATAGGTGCTAAAAAAGGCGGAAAAACCACAACCAACTGTCTTAAAAGAGTCTGCTTGATCTCCTTTTTCTTTTCTCTCTTTTCTCTCTTTTCTTGATTCATCCTGCGAAAAAGACACCAACAACCTACAAGCAGCGCCACAGAAGTACTTCCAGCAACTTCCATATAATTATACCAGTTTGGACGTGCTGACAAATAACTGATTCAATAAAACAAAAGAAGCAGGGAAAAGGCAAAGATCCCGTGAGGACCTCTATTAAGGGAAGGAGAGGGAGAGAGCAGAAGATGCGTGCAACCGCGTACTCCACCGTCAACGGAAAACGCAGCGAAGCTTCCTGCAGTAGCTTTTCCGACCCATCCATCCCGCTGTTTTCAGGATGCAACAACCACGCCCTCGAGCGTCATTGGGGTATCCGTGCTTCGCTCCGGAAGCTGTGTTGTCACTTCAGTCACGTCAAGTCGCCGCGGCGTTGCGGCACACTCCTGCGCAAGGTACCGCGGTGGGCGTATCCGATCTTTTTCATCGCAGCAGCCCTGGCTGCAATCTGCGTCGTAAATCTCGTTGCGATGGCAAATGGAGACCACCACTTAATCGCAGAACAAGAAGAGAGGGCCGAGTGGCGAGCGTGGGAGGCATCCCTGGCTGTTGTTGTGGCGCACGCGGCGCCGCTGACGGTGCTGGACGGGAGCCAGCTGCGTGCCCAGGAAGCGGGTCTCGGGTCCGCTGCGTTGGTGCGCCGCACGCAGCTGCCGTCGTGGACGCTGCACGTGGTGGAGGCGGAGTGCGCGGAGTGCCTGGACAGCGCGATGCACGCGGCTGCGGTGAGGCGGCAGATGGCGGGCGCCCCCGCTGCGGAGAAGCGCGGCGCGACGGTGTTCGCGACGCCGAGTGCGCCGCTGGGGCTTGCGGGTCCGATGCTGCTTGCGATGGCGAGCGTGACGGACGACGTTGCGGTTGGTGCGGAGCTTGCGCGCTGGAGCTGGGTGCCGCGGTCGTACGCGATGCGGCGGCAGTTCGCTGGTGCGTCGCCTGCCGGGCTGCGTGGGGAGACGTCGCCGTACCTGGTGGTGATGGGGATCCCGTCGACGGACCAGGCGGTGCGGTCGTCGCTGCGCGATGCCCAGCGCGACACGTGGCTGGCGTACACGGAGGTTGCGCGGAGCGGGAACGACTTCCGTGGCGCGCTGCTGCCGCTGTACATCTTCGCGGCTGCGGAGCGGGTGCAGCTGCAGGGCGTGACGGACGTGTCGCCGCTGCTGCCGACGGTGGCGGAATACGAGGCTGCCTCGGCGATGCAGCTGCGGCGTAGCGGCGCAGCGGAGACCGCGGTGCGGAGCTACTCCGAGCGTCGCGTTGAGTTGATCTCTGGCGCTGGCACGGTGGGCGCTGGTGATGCGCGGCTGGCGGAGTCGCCGTGCTTGAAGATCGTGCTGCAACGTGTGTCGCCCGACGCGGACACGGACGACACGTGGCTGTCGCAGCTGGCGTCTGCGCTGGATTTGCCCATAATGCCGGCTGCTGTGGCGCCTGCGGAGTTTATCTGCGGCGCGTCGACTGCGCTGTGGCAGGAGGCGCTGGCGCACCGCAACGCGCTGTGGGTGGACATGGTGACGGACCGCCGCCCGACATCGGACAAGCGGGTTGGCGAGAGTGGCAACTGGGGCCTTCCGGTGGAGGTGGGGATGAGCCAGAAGCTGATCCTGTGGCTGGAGTACGCCTACCACGCGTTCCCCGACGTGCCCTACATCATGAAGGGCGACGACGACACGTACCTGAAGGTGCCGCAGTTCCTTCGCGACATCCGTTACATCCGTGGCGGCTTTGGGGATGATCGGATGGAGGCGCCTCTCGGCCAACGCGATCCCGTGGGCATCAACGAGACGGAGGATTGTCTGTATTGGGGCAGTCGCTGGCGAAGTATAGAGTTTGACGGCTTTCCCTACCATGAGGGCAGCGGCTACATGCTGCACCGACGTATTGTTCAGGCAATCACCGAGGAGACCAACAGGACTAATGCGTACATGCTCTACCTCGCCGCTACGCCCTTCAAGGAGCGGCTGACGGACACCTACATACGCAGTATAATGCACATAGAAGACGCTTTTATGGGTCGCATGATCCTTGAGAAGAGGCGCCGCCTGCGTGAGATCTGCCCCTTGCGTCGTGGAAGCTACGTGGAGGAGCCGAAGCGGCGCCAGTGTGACTTGTACAACCAGTATCATCACAACGTGACGTGGGCTTCGCTGCTGCTACATCATGTCTCTCCGTTCGACCAGCACTACCTACACTACTTTTTTCAGCACGAGCACGAGGTGGCCGCGCAGGCGGGAGGGTACAACGCGACGGCAGAGGAGGCAGCAAATCGTGCAGCGGCGCAGTGGATGGCGTCGCACGTGTCGTCGTCCTTGTACGGATCCAACCGCACCGTACCGCTGCACTGGACACACCCAGTAAAAGATATCTCGTCCTTCACCGCTGCTCAAGATAAGGTCCGTGTGTATGGCTTTAAGTATCAGCGGCAGTCGCTGGATGCGTTGGATGTTGCGTATGTCTCTTTAGTGCCATAAAAGAGTGCCACACCTTTTTTCTACTTATTGCAGTAGGGCAATGGTGGGTGTACAGAGCACCCCTGCCATTTGTGCCGTGAACTTCTAAGAACCTTGCTGTTTCCGTTGCTCTGTATTAATGTGTCTAATTAGTCTTTGTTGTGGGAAATATAGAGGGATGGAATGAAAGGCGCTGTGTTGTCTCTCTGTCGTTTTTTTTCCTCTCTCAGCACTGCACATGTACGTGGAGCTACTCCGCTTTTCTCCAGCGCAAGTCACTTCTCCATTGAAGACGAGGAGCTCTCTTTTTGCCGACTGTGCTGAGCTCGTTGCAGGAGTTGGCCTCTTTTTTTTTTTTGGCTTTTTTTACTTCCCTCGTTCGAAGGAGGAGTTAGCCGCCGTTTTGTGTCGGCTTCACTGCCACTACTCAGACCGACTCACTCACTCACATAGAGAGAGAAAAAAAGAAGAGAATAGCAGCAGCGCCAGCAGCAGCTAAGATACAAGCATTTTTTAACTTAAATCTCTTGCTGTCTGCTGCGCTCGTACATATACATCCATATATCTACATATATATGTATGTATATGTAGATGTATGCAGATATATGTTGGTGGAAGCGATGAACTGACTTCTTTTTATTCGTTCAGTCTTTCAGCCGACAATTGACCAGAAGTGTGGGGGGCCAACACAAAAGTGGTAAACCAGCTGCACTATTAAATAAGTCTTTGGTCCCCTTTTCGCCCTTTATTGCAGCCCTGCTTTTCTGAACGCGAATCCTACGCAGGACGATAAGGGGAAAAGACAATGAAACAGGGGAAAAGGGCTTGTCTTAACAAGCGCTTTTTACGACTAAGTGGCAGGCATCCAGAGCGCAGCAAGTAAAGCACCGATGAGTTTTTTTTTTTTCCATATGTGACAGGCACAGCCAAAGCGATAGGGTCTTTTTTTTTTTTTGAAAAGAAAGGGCTAATGGTGTGCTGCTACATACGTGAGGCACATTATAATCAAGTCGTAAAAACGGCGCCCTGGTATTAGACCTTGAGGAGTCGCTCATAGGCCAGAGAGGAAGCCAAGGGAACAGGCGGCAGCATCCTCGTAGGATAGACGTACACACGCACAAAACAAAAATACCCGGCAGCGTTCTGTTTTCCCTGCCCACTGCTTTGAAGCTTCACGAGAAAGCAAAAAGCTGTTTGGCGCTGGTGTGCAGCAGACTTTCCCACTTAAGAGCCATATTATTTTCTTGAGTCTCTGAAACAAACAAGCAAGCAACAGCAGAAGAACCTCGATGCATTTCATTAGAGTTATCATTACATTGAGTTCTGCTTTGCTTCTTTTTTCCTCTCTTGCTGACTCTCGCTCAGCGTTTTTGAAGGCTGTGGAGTCACGTCTGTAAAAAGAGGAAAGAAGAACAAACGCAGCGCTCTAAGTGCTTTCATTCGAAGGAAAAAACCCTGACACGTTGCAGGACCTATCTATACCGCGCTCAAACAGTCGTGCAAATAAGAACAATGAAAGAAAAGGAGTGCAGTCAGCAACAACAACTGAGCTTCAATGCGAGTGGTACATTTTGCTTCGCGTCTGTTCTTACCCCAGTCATCTTTTTTTTTTCCCCCTTCTCTCGCTTGCATCCCTCTTCTTGAAAAGCTCTCATGCGCACGCATCACATGATAGGGCACTGTGACGCGTTTTGCAATACATGAGCAATCGAAGAAGAGAAAACTAGGCCTCGCCGCTTTCTGAGTGCGAAAGAGGTCGGCAGTTGGTGGCTGTGTGCCTTTCCTTTGTTATTACTGTTGTTGCTCTTACATTCGCCTTGTCGCAAGGGACACCGTTTTGCTGGTCTTTTGCGCTACTATCCTCCCCGCACTCTCTTTCTGTTTGGTGGCTTAAGCATGGAGCTAAACCTACGTGAGTCCGTCGCGCACTTGTCGATTCCATAAAAACAAGTTGCGTTGACCCGGCCTTCAAGGAGAGCGACGAGGCCGTGCTGCCGCCGGTGGTGGTCAAGGCGGACGACCAGGTGTGCGCGCTGTGCACGGACGGGCTGGTGTACGTGCACGTGGGCCGCCGCGCGCGTGCGTGGGAGCCTGTGTCTGCGGCGCCGGTGGAGTACACGGTGACGGAGGTGCTGCAGGTGCGACCGGGCGACGCGCCGACGTTCAGCGCCGGGAGCGGGCCGTCGACTGCTGCGTGGCCGAGCGTGTCGGAGGTTGTGTCGCGGTGCCTGGCGCAGCTGATGAGCCTTGGGCAGATCGGCGCTGCGCAGGACGCGTCCGTGGTGGTGCGTGACGGCGCGGACCCGGTGGTGCGCGCTGCGGTGCTGGTGGACTACGACGCGGCGGGTGCGTCTGCGCTCGCTGGGCGTGCGGACCGGTGCCCCGCGTTCCTTGCGGAGGTGCGACCCGCTGCTGCGAACGCGTCAGCGAAGATGGACGTGTCGTACCCGCGGCTGCCGTCGTGGCCGCTGCCTGCGCGGCGTGGCGGGACTGTGCCCGCGTACTTCGGGACTGCGCGTGTGCGGGAGACGGACGTGGACCGGGACGTGCAGCCGCCGCTGTCGGTGGAGCTGACGGGTGACCGGAGCGGCGTTGTGGTGCGGTTTGGTGCGGACGCGACGTCGATGCGGCCGGAGCCGTTCGAGATGCGGTGCCCGTCCCACTTCCTCTCTGCGTTCATTGGCCGCTTTGGCCGCCAGCACAACCAGGTGCAGGAGGTGGCGCACACGCTGGCGCTGTCTCGCAAGGTGAACCGCACCTTCATCATTCCGGTGCTGGCGCCTGATTACTACATCCTGTACCTGCGCTACGATGCGCAGAAGTTGTACGGGTTCAACGCGCTGCGTCGCGAGGGCGGGTACTGCCTGTTGTCGTACGCTGAGGCGCGTGCGGTGCTGAAGCAGCTGGAGGCGCAGGGTGAGCCGATGAGTCTGCGCCGCTTCAACTACTACGCCGATCCGCGTCCGAAGAGCAGGAAAAAGTGGGAGAGCACCTCATATGGTGACTGGTGGCTGCTTCCCCAGCGCTTCGAGGACAACAGCGCACGACTCAACATGGACGCGTGGCTGGAGGACTCGGAGGTGCGCGATCCACCTGTGACGGTTGTCAGCGACACTCGCGCGGACGGGATGAACTTCCTGGAGACCGAGGAGGACTTCACGGTGAGGGACGTGTTTCCCTCTGGCGGTGAGGATGAGTACGTGCGGATGGGGCTGATGCGGAGGGCGCTGGGCATGGTTGTGGCGATGCTTGGTGGCGATCATCGCAGCGCGGTGGGTGTGAAGCCGCAGCCACGCCTAGCGATGCTGAGCAGCCGCATGGCGTTCTACGTGCACCCGTCGCTGCGGGAGCAGACGCGGGTGATGGGGCTGCTGCGTCCCGCTGACGCGATTGTGAAGGAGGCGGACCGCCTGTACGCGCTGAGTGCTGCGAAGCTGTCGTGGCCCGGTGGCGAGACGAAAGCGAACAGCACGGGGCTCCGTGACACGCTGCGCACGGGCAACTTCAAGCACGTGATCGGCTTCCACATTCGTCGCCGCGAGGGAACGTGTCGCAAGGAGGGTGTGATGGTGGATAGAACGGCGTACCCGATTGACCCGCGCTTTCAGCTGGACAACGCGGACCCGAGCTGGTCGAGTCCGCTGTCGACGTTGCGGAACGTGGAGCTGGACTGCGCGCTGACGAAGACGCGCGTGGTGGAGCTGTACCGACAGTACACGCGGTGGATGCGGGACAACATGACGGAGGGCGAGGTGCAAGCTGCGCAGCTTGTGCCGACGATCTACATGGCCTACGACGATCAGAGCGGCCCGATTGCGGAGCAGGTGGATAGCCGTTTGGTGCGGATGTCGCTAGGTGGCCAGCGCAGCGTCACGTGGGGTGTGGCGAAGCGGTACCCAGCACACTTTGTCGGCGCCTACGACACACGTATCGGTGAAAGTTTCTCGAGTATTTTTCACGCGGAGACTCGCAAACTGGATAAGGAAGATTGGGGCAAGCCTCGTGGTGCCGACTTTGAGGAGCAGCGGCGCGTGAACTTGATACGGGGTCTCTATGAACGCTCGCTTACGGAGATGCGTGCGATGGCGTTCGACTACTTCATGCTGACCAACATGGGCATGTTTCGCGGAGCAACGCTGTCGTCCGTGTCGACGAACGTCGTGATGCGTCGCTGGGGGCGTGGCCTGCCGTGCCACGGTGCGCTGCCCGGCTATCTGGTCTCCTTTTACACGTCGATGTGGCTGTGAGCTTTTTCTGGTGACTGCGGGTGGCAGTGGAAGTGAACCGAAAGGTGCTCAGAGTCTTGAAAAAGGGTGGGCTGTGGGATGTCTCTTTGTTTGCTGTTGTCTGCAGGTGCTGTGCTATGTTGTGGGCAGATATCGTCAGCGGTGTACGCAGAGGGGCCTTCTTAGAGTGCGCAGCAGCAAGTGGCATTTTATAACTGTGTCCCCAGTGTCTCTTTCTGAGCGCTAAGTGGGTAGAAGTAGAAGAAAACAATGCAGAATGAACGAGCAGCAGGCCGACTGAGAAGGCTGTGTGCCGTCTCTCTTTCATGCCGCACAAAACAGCGGGGGTGCACCGCGGCGGCGGCCCCGAATGCGGCGTGGGCGCAATGCGCTGCTGCTCAGCCAAGCAGGCTTTCTTCTCCCGCGAGAGAACGTCAGGGTAGCTTGCGGGGTGGCACTGCGCGGTTGCCGCGCTTGGCGCCTCTCTGTGCTTCTCTTGCATCAGCTGCAGTGGTGCGTGTTGCTGCTGCTGCCGCCTTTTGCCTGTGGAGCACACCATGGCCTCGCGTCGCGCCCAGACTCGACCTCTCCTTCTCCCCTCCCCCGCCGCTTCCTGCCATCTTTTCACCGTCTGTTTCTTGCTGCCTCACGAGAGATTTGCTGCTTGCGTGGGGGTACAGCTCACGCGCACCTGGGCCACGCTCGCTTTCCGCGACTGGGCTTGTCGCACAAGAAGCAGGCAGACAGCAGCAGAGAGCTGACAGCAGACCGTGCGGCTGCGACGACGTGATACGGCTGCGGTGCCACGGGAGTCGTGTGGTCGTCCGCTTTGCTGTGCGGCGCTGTGTGCTTGACTGCCGGGAGCTGCGTCTCCGCACGACGCACCTCTCTTCCGGAGTCTCCCGACTGCGTGTGTGACCAGCTTCTGTGCTTGACAGCTGAGCCGCACGTGACGGGGAGCAGGAGCGTGTCAGAGAGAAACGAAAAGCGACAGGCGAGCTCCTGAGCGAGCAGTGCGTGCTGTGTGTGTGGCGTGACCTCGAGCGCGATGCAGGCCGAGGCGGTGTAGCGGTGCTGCCGCCGCCTGCGACCACCTCTGCGGTTCCGCGGGAGCAATGCGAGGCGGCCAAGTCTCCTGCGTGCTGCGCGTGCTTGCCGGTGCGGCGCGCGTTGTGCTGCCGGCTGCTGATGCGGCCACTGTGCGCTGCGACTTCGGCCGCAAGAGCAGCCGCGTTGTTGCCCCGCTGCGCTTCTGCTGCTGGTGCCCGTCTTGGTGCCGGTGACCAACTGGACGGCGGCGACGAAGCCTGCTGTGGAGCGACGGCGTGTGGTGGAGCAGAGGGCGGGGTGGCGAGCGTGGGAGGCATCCCTGGCTGCTGCTGTGGCGCACGCGGCGCCGCTGACGGTGCTGGACGGGAGCCAGCTGCGTGCCCAGGAAGCGGGTCTCGGGTCCGCTGCGATGGTGCGCCGCACGCAGCTGCCGTCGTGGACGCTGCACGTGGTGGAGGCGGAGTGCGCGGAGTGCCTGGACAGCGCGATGCACGCGGCTGGTGTTCGCAGACGTTGCGCGGAGCGGGAGCGACCTCCGTGGCGCGCTGCTGCCGACGGTGGCGGAGTACGAGGCTGCCTCGGCGATGCAGCTGCGGCGTGGCGGCGCAGCGGAGACCGCGGTGCGGAGCTACTCCGAGCGTCGCGTTGAGCTGATCTCTGGCGCTGGCACGGTGGGCGCTGGTGATGTGCGGCTGGCGGAGTCGCCGTGCCACCAAATACTCTCGAGGCCGGTCACGCAAGCAGCGGACACGAACGACACGTGGCTGTCGCAGCTGGCGTCTGCGCTGGATTTGCCCATAATGCCGGCTGCTGTGGCGCCTGCGGAGTTTATCTGCCACGCGTCGACTGCGCTGTGGCAGGAGGCGCTGGCGCACCGCAACATGCTGTGGGTGGACATGGTGACGGACCGCCGCCCGACCACCAAGAAGAAGCTTGGCCAGCGTGGCAACTGGGGTCTTCCGGTGGAGGTGGGGATGAGCCAGAAGCTGATCCTGTGGCTGGAGTACGCCTACCACGCGTTCCCCGACGTGCCCTACATCATGAAGGGCGACGACGACACGTACCTGAAGGTGCCGCAGTTCCTGAACGATGTCCGCTACATCCAGCGTGGCCGCAGTGGCCGTGCGTTAAGTGAGCTGACGCGTAGCGACGGTGGCTCCGCAGCCTTGGGGCGGCGCGAGCTTAAATCCGGTCGTCGTATCTTCAACAGCGCCACGGCCGCGGAGAATTACCTGACAGTTCGCGCCACCGAGGAGTGCGTGTACTGGGGCAGCATGCGGCGCTGGAACGGCGAGGTGTACTTTGGTGCGGGGATGCTCTTTCTCCTGCACCGCCGCCTGGTGCAGACGGTGCTGGAGGAGCGCCCGGAGTACAACAACGACGTTGTGCGCCTCGCGTCGCAGGATTACGCCCCCCGTCACGCGCACTCCTACTTCGCGGCGATGATGGATCACGAGGACGTGATGCTGGGAAAGCTGCTGGCCGAGCGTCGAATGCGGTCGAACCAGCTGTGCCCCTTCGGACGTGCCTGGCACGTGTGGGAGCGCTGGGACCGCTTCCACGATGTGCGGCGCGGCCGCGCGCAGAACGTCACTTGGGCCACCGTCGCCGCCCACCGCTGCACGCCGGCCGACTTCCCTTACCTGCACTTCTTCTTCCAGCAGGAGTACCGTTTTGGCCGAGAGGGGGCCGCGGTGGAGAGGGACGTGGCGGTGGCACGGCAGCAGGCCCGTGCGTGGCTTGAGGCAGCACAGCTGGAAAACAACGGCACGGCGGACGGGCAGCCAGGGACGCCGGAGTACACGGGAATAAGACTGCAAGCGACCCCGGTGCCGGCAGTGGGGAATGGGGAGCTGCTGGAAGTGGTCTGGGCCGAGTCGCCTGCGCGAAATCACACACCCTTGCCGTTTGTGCGCTCCTCGTTGGACGGTGTGGCGGTGTACGAGGTGGAGTATTCGCCCTTCGCAGATGGGTTTCTGGTGCCGGACGGGTGGGTGTCGAACACACGCCGCCGCAGCGAGCGGCAGTGAAAGCGGATCGCGGCGGAGGGTACTCTGTGCATATCAGCGTTGCAAAGCCCTGCTGGCTGAAGCTCGTTCTTCTTCAGCAGTGGCTTTTTTCTCCTCCTTTTAACCGTTTGCGACGAGCACGTTGCGCTTTATTTACTGCGGAGGCTCTTTTTTTTTTTTTTCTCACCACTGGGCTGCTTCCTCTTTCGCCATTACTTGTCCTTCCGACATTGCGCTAGAAACAGCATTGGCCTTCTAAAGAACGTCATCAGGATCAGCTTTTCTCTTCTCTGGCGCTCGAAAAAGTCAGGTGGAACTTCCTGGTGCTTCTCTAACTTCACAAATACACACACACACACAAAAGGAGTAACAGCAAGAGCGAAACTATGTAGGTGGCCGCTTTGCTAGCGGAAGGCTTGCTGGTTAATGGTCTGCATTGTAAGATCGCTCATTCACTTTTCTCGTCCTTTTTTTCTCTCTTTTCTTTTTTTTTTTCGAAGCTGTTTCTCCCCTGCTTTTCTTGTTGCGTGTTGTTGCTATAACTGTTTTTTATGTTTCTCGCCTCAGTTCCGGACACCTGACATAAGATTATTATTATTGCTGTTTGCTCTGGAATGGACCAACACGGAAGTAGTCACGCGCGTGAGCAGCCGCACACTTCCCGCTCCCTCGAGCGTCGCTGCTCTCATCTCCTCTCTCGTGTTGTCTTCAACGATGCCGCGGCGACGCCCAGCGCAGCCACCGATCTCCATTGTTTGCGCTCCACCTCACCGAAGCAGGCGCGATGGCTTCTTCACTGCTTCGTGCGAAGGCTGACGTGCCGTGTCGTGCTTCCTGTTTGTTTGGTGCTGGCTATACTCGGCTACCTCATTTATTGTGCCGTGCAGTTCAGCTTCCGCGAGGGTCCCTCCATGGACTCTGTTCAAATACCTCCGGTTGACAGCCTTGCCACGCAGCTCTCCCCCTCTCTCAAGGTTCAGCAGCTCCCTTTTTTGGATTTGTGCCAAGCCGCAGAAGTTGTTGAGACACGCCTGCGCGAGTCGCCGCAGCGTCGACCGGGGTCTCGCGGCAGCTCGAGAGGCCAGCAGCGCAGAGCTGAACTGGAGGGGCTGATGGACCGCCTGAATCACATCCCTGCCGATGGCGGCCCCTCGGCTGTTCGCTGGAGTGCCGCCACCGGCCTCCCCGTCGCCCGTGAGCGGCAAGGAGAGGTAAAGGCTCGCTTCCTGACCGCATCGAGTAAGCTGGACGACTACGTGCACATTGCCACGACGGCTGCGACGATGGCCGGGGTGAGGTTTGAGTTCTTGGGCCACAACTGGCAGCACTTTTCGTATCTCAAGCGGCTTGGGCTGATGCTGTCGTACGTCCAGCACGAAGGCCTGTCCGACGCGGACGTGATTGTGGGCCTGGACAGCGATGCACTGCTAAGCGGGGAGGACATGTACGGCTTTCTCGAGGCATTCGTGGCCTCCACCGCAGAGACAGAGGCTGAGCACCGTGCTTACGCCGTGCGCGATATCCGTCTTGGTCGGCGCCTGCCCCCGTTTCTCTTCGGTGCGGAGTTCAACTGCATGCGGGAACAAGTCGTGCAGGGTGTGATAAAGTGCCAAAAGCCCTATGAGGACATCGACGCGCTCATGGCGTCGTGGGCCACCAAGACAAACGTGACGCTGCAGCTGGACTTCGTGGGGGGCTCGAACCCACTGCGCTTTCTCAACACCGGCGTCTTTGTTGCCCGTGTGTGGGCCGTCAAGCTGTGGAACACCGCCTTTCTGGGCTTCCTCAAGACACACAAACCGACGTTGAACGAAGACTGGTGGTGCGACCAGAGTGCCATGGGCACCATCTACCTGGAGCTGCGCCTGTGGGAACTGCTCTCTGGCGCGCTGGATGGCCCGCCGCAGCCACTCAGTCCTGCGCAGCTGAACCAGAGTTTTTACCCGCCGCTGGTGCTGTCGTCGGGGCAGAGCAGCGGCCCGCATGGGATGCCAGCAGGCCTCATTGGATTCGAGCGCACCGGTCGCCTTGTACTCACGGTGGGTCCGGAGATGAGCGGACACGGCGTCTTTCAAGTTGACGGCGTAACGGTACCGAGGAACAACATGTCCGATGTGGTTCTGGAGGCCCGCCTGCACCGTAGCGGCTGGGAGCTTGAAACGTCGCTGACCGGAGTCGTGCAGTCAACCCACCGGCTTCACGTCACGCCGCGTGAGCGTGCTGATTGCCACGGCGTGGCGCAGGTCGGCCCTGAGTGCGTCTACCGCGACGCCGTGTTGGGCCTACCCGCAAACTCAACTGCCGTCACCCCATTGATGTGGCACTTTGCAGGAGAGGGAAAGCGTGCGGTGATCTCGCACTACCGCGGGCTTTTCCCGTGGTACACGCCTGCCATTCAGGATGCGGTGGTGCGAAACGCCCTGCTCTGGACTCTCGTGCATGCGCCCCCAACGCGGGTGTACGCTGTGAATGCTTCCACAGACACGCCGTTGCTCGATAAGCCGGTTTTGCTGCTTCCGCATCGTGACACGGACGACAAGTCGTTTTTTCAACTCTGCACTTCCGCTTTTATGTCGGGTGGTACAAGTCACCACTAAAGGGAGAGAATAAAGGCAATGGCTAAGGTATCACAAACGAATGGCGCAGCGAGTCGAGAGCAGAGTCAAACGTGTGCAAACCTTGCAGAATTGAGTTTAGCTGAAGAGGAAGTAAAATGAACACGACTTTCCTCTTCATGTAGTCGAGACAAGCAGTGCGTTTTCGGCGGAGCAGTACAAACAGGCGGCAAACGCGTGCTCGCTGAGGAGGCTTTCAAAGCTCTATTTTGGCTGTTTTGTTTCCTGTTGTTTTTTCTTCCTCTCTTGACCTTCGAGTCTTTGGAATAGCGCTTGACGCTGAATGCAGTTTTTTTTTTTAAAATCTCTTGTGTTTTGTTTTATTGTGTATATCTTATTGAAACCTTTTACGTGAGGTAGCACAGCAAGCACTGTACTAGTTCAAATTGCTTCAAATCCTACCGCTTACGCAGCTGCTGATTCCCACGAAAATGGGGGGGGGGGCTTAAAGTCCTGTCTACCAACAGGTGCTTCTTAGCGTTGATGGCGAGGAGCGAACGATTAGACACTTGCAGTTTTCCTTTCCGGTGCCGGCGAGCTTCTACGTTACTGTTCACACCAAACTGCTTGCGACTCCTTGCTGCACTACTACGACACTGTGCTTCCAAAGCAAAAGAAGAAGGGAAGTGATGCTGCTGGCGCGATGCGCAACCTTTCCAGCAGCGAATAACGTGACGCTTCTCACACATTTTAAGCGATGCCGTACCATTTTCACCCATGTTCTCCACCCTTGCTGCACCGTCTCTTTTTCGTTGTCAGAATAAGACCGTGTGCATACAAAGGTGTGAAGGGTTGAGCTTAGAGTCTGTTCATCTTTCTAACACTCTCCGCTTTTTGACTCTTTTTAACCATAGAGCTGTACTCTAAAAGGCACTTTTTTCGTCCTTTCGCGCAGACACATCGACCGGACCTCTGAGGAGCTCTCGGCGCGCAAGCCCTCCTTCCGACTTGACTGCTTTCTCCGAGTATAAACAGTCAGAGGGAGAGGGAAAGAACGAGAAAGAAGCCAAACAGGTAATCGTGGCGATGATGACGAAAAAGCGAACGGAGCGCAAACACAAGGACGTCGATGCGGCGGCTTGGCCGAGTCGACCTGGAGACAGGTTCAAGCGCATTAGCCGCTTTCTCAGAACGCTATTCCACCCATCTCACAAGCTCCGCTGTTCCCTTGTCTTCGTGTGTTTGGTCATGTGTGTCTTCGTTGTGCTCGATCTCCAGGGAGTCTTCTTCCAATTGCATCTGCTCGGCATGATATCTGATCCCACAGACCCGGTGGACGACTCTGCCTTCAAGGAGATCGACGAGGCCGTGCTGCCGCCGGTGGTGGTCAAGGCGGACGACCAGGTGTGCGCGCTGTGCACGGACGGGCTGGTGTACGTGCACGTGGGCCGCCGCGCGCGTGCGTGGGAGCCTGTGTCTGCGGCGCCGGTGGAGTACACGGTGACGGAGGTGCTGCAGGTGCGACCGGGCGACGCGCCGACGTTCAGCGCCGGGAGCGGGCCGTCGACTGCTGCGTGGCCGAGCGTGTCGGAGGTTGTGTCGCGGTGCCTGGCGCAGCTGATGAGCCTTGGGCAGATCGGCGCTGCGCAGGACGCGTCCGTGGTGGTGCGTGACGGCGCGGACCCGGTGGTGCGCGCTGCGGTGCTGGTGGACTACGACGCGGCGGGTGCGTCTGCGCTCGCTGGGCGTGCGGACCGGTGCCCCGCGTTCCTTGCGGAGGTGCGACCCGCTGCTGCGAACGCGTCAGCGAAGATGGACGTGTCGTACCCGCGGCTGCCGTCGTGGCCGCTGCCTGCGCGGCGTGGCGGGACTGTGCCCGCGTACTTCGGGACTGCGCGTGTGCGGGAGACGGACGTGGACCGGGACGTGCAGCCGCCGCTGTCGGTGGAGCTGACGGGTGACCGGAGCGGCGTTGTGGTGCGGTTCGGTGCGGACGCGACGTCGACGCGGCCGGAGCCGTTCGAGATGCGGTGCCCGTCCCACTTCCTCTCTGCGTTCATTGGCCGCTTTGGCCGCCAGCACAACCAGGTGCAGGAGGTGGCGCACACGCTGGCGCTGTCTCGCAAGGTGAACCGCACCTTCATCATTCCGGTGCTGGCGCCTGATTACTACATCCTGTACCTGCGCTACGATGCGCAGAAGTTGTACGGGTTCAACGCGCTGCGTCGCGAGGGCGGGTACTGCCTGTTGTCGTACGCTGAGGCGCGTGCGGTGCTGAAGCAGCTGGAGGCGCAGGGTGAGCCGATGAGTCTGCGCCGCTTCAACTACTACGCCGATCCGCGTCCGAAGAGCAGGAAAAAGTGGGAGAGCACCTCATATGGTGACTGGTGGCTGCTTCCCCAGCGCTTCGAGGACAACAGCGCACGACTCAACATGGACGCGTGGCTGGAGGACTCGGAGGTGCGCGATCCACCTGTGACGGTTGTCAGCGACACTCGCGCGGACGGGATGAACTTCCTGGAGACCGAGGAGGACTTCACGGTGAGGGACGTGTTTCCCTCTGGCGGTGAGGATGAGTACGTGCGGATGGGGCTGATGCGGAGGGCGCTGGGCATGGTTGTGGCGATGCTTGGTGGCGATCATCGCAGCGCGGTGGGTGTGAAGCCGCAGCCACGCCTAGCGATGCTGAGCAGCCGCATGGCGTTCTACGTGCACCCGTCGCTGCGGGAGCAGACGCGGGTGATGGGGCTGCTGCGTCCCGCTGACGCGATTGTGAAGGAGGTGGACCAGTTCTATAGGCGGTCTGCGTCAAGCTTCAACTGGTCGCTGGACAGGGGTGCCGGTGCGCAATTAAGTGAAATGTTTGCGTTGCGGCCTGTCAACTTCAAGCACGTCGTCGGTGTTCACTTGCGGCGCAGGGAAGGTGGCTGTCGACGCGAAGCTGAGCTCATCGGCTCAACGGCGTTTGCGTTGGATGGGGCGTACCAACTGGATGCACGCGATCCAGGCTGGTCGATACATCACTCCACCATCACATCGCTTGTCACGGACTGTTCATTGAACAAATACCTGCTGCTGGACTTGTACAAGCAGTACAGTTCGTGGCTGCGTGCACATGATGAGCCGTGTGTACCGACTATGTACATTGCACACGACAGCCACAGCGCTGCGATACCTGCAGGCGTGGAGGCAGGCCTGCATGCGCTGCCTAGCCAACGAAGCCTGCTGTATTTCGATGGCGCGGCGCTGTTCCCTTCGCAGTTCGTCGCTCTTTACGACCGTAAACTGAACGTCACGGCACGAGGTCGCCTGGAGGGAGGACTGCGTCGTGCGAAGCAGAATCGAGTGCGCCTGGCGCGTGCCAGGGGTGTGGTGGACGAGCCGCCACGTGTGGAGACGGTGCGGGAGCTTTACCCCTCGGCGCTGGCAGAGATCTTTGCGGTGACGTCCGACTACTTCATGCTGACGAACGTTGGTGTGTTTCGCGGCTCGATGCTGTCGTCCATGTCGATGAACGTCGTGGCGCGTCGCTGGGGGCGTGGCCTGCCGTGCCACGGCGCGCTGCCCGGGTACGTGAAAAGCTACTATGCACCTATGTGGCTATGAAAGGTGGCTTTCCGCTTTATTACTATTATTAGGAGAGTGTCTTTGAGAAGAGTGCTAAGGTGGTTTTGTCCTTTTAATAGGGTGCCGGTGCTCCACCTCTCCTTTTATTTTTGCCCCCGAGAAAGGCTGTTTCTCATTTTCCCCTCCTTAAATGCGTTTAAGGAGGAACGAAGAAGGCGAGTTGTGGAGGCTCAGTCGTGCTTTTGTGACTCCACGCTGTGATCCTCAACCACGTAATCCTGACACATCAAAAGCGGACTCGCTCGAACCTGACAATCGCGAGAGCACGGCGGCGGGTTCTTGAGAGCTTTGGCGTGAAGAGGGGACCATTGCCTTGAAAGTGCGCATACAGCAAACGATTGCTGTAAAGAAAAGGAAAACAGCAAGGCCGAGATACGTGCAAGTATGCATGGCTATTTCAAGTGCGGTGACTCTTTGCTAAACAGCAGCTGCATGATAGAATGAACGCCCTTCAACTGGTTTCTATGCGTTCTTTTTTTTTTTGTTTCCAAAGGCTCTTTCTTTTAGTGGACGCCCAGTGTCTTTGCGGTCTTTTCCCTTTACACCCTCCATTTTTGAATTATGGGTGCGCTACTCCACATTTCTGGTGCCTAAGAAACCAGACATTGAGACAGCAGTAGCAGGGCTGGTGCCTCTATTCTAGCAAACACACCGTATGTGCTTTTGTTGTTTCTCCACGGCTATTCTGCAGGTCGTCGTACTTGAGAACTTGAACCAAAAGGACCCATAAAGCGGCTTTTCTACTTCTATAAATAGCCCGTTTTTGTTTTTAGCCCTTTTCATCCTGCACTGCGGACGCCTTTATACAGGCTTTTCGTAGTGCTGCGTCGTCTCTTTTTTCTTTTACATCTTTTTTTTTTTTTGGCAACGGTGCAGTCGAACAAGCTACCTACACCGACCGCGGCATGTCATGTCTCGCTGGTGAGTGTGGCTGCTGGTGTTGTTGTTGTTTCTCTTCTGCGGGCTGAGCTGGTGTGGTGCGCAGCTGCTTCTGGCGCTACCGCTGCTGCTACCGTGGCTTTCGTTGCTTTCGGTGGCGGTGCAGCGCGCAGACGCGGCCCGTCGTATGAACGCATGCACTCAGCGGAGGCTGCAGGGGGACGAGTTGCTGTGGTGGACGCTGCGGGTGGTGCTACATGTCGGCGCAGACAGTACCGAGGGCAGTGCGTGGCGCAGCGCGGTGCAGCAAGCCCCAGCTGCTTTTGCTGGTGGAGAGAGGAGGGCAGGCCACAAGCACACGAGCGAAACGGAGACGAGTTGCTCAAGCAGCTGAGAAAAAGAGCCGAGACGAACTGGGCAGGTGCGAACAGGTGGAGGTAGGTGAAGGGGAAGCCCCTACTTGACGAGAAGGACGTGTTAGCTGTCTTCGCCACCGCCACTGTGCCCCCTGGGCCGCCTCGCACCCTTCTTAGCGGTGCGCGGTGCAGCGACCGACGCTGCGCTGGATGATGATGTGCAGCGCACCGCAACGCGCTGTGGGTGGACATGGTGACGGACCGCCGCCCGACCACCAAGAAGAAGCTTGGCGAGGGTGGCAACTGGGGCCTTCCGGTGGAGGTGGGGATGAGCCAGAAGCTGATCCTGTGGCTGGAGTACGCCTACCACGCGTTCCCCGACGTGCCCTACATCATGAAGGGCGACGACGACACGTACCTGAAGGTGCCGCAGTTCCTTCGCGACATCCGCTACATCCGTGGCGGCTACAGCGGGAGGAACATGGAGGCGCCTCTCGGCCAACGCGATCCCGTGGGCATCAACGAGACGGAGGAGTGCATCTACTGGGGCGGGTATACGCGCAATTCTGCGTGGAACCAGCTGCCCTACCACGGTGGCAACGGCTACATGCTGCATCGTCGTCTGGTGCAGGTGATGCTGGAGGACGGCGACCCCTATAATGCGGACACGGTGCGACTGGCCGTGATGCCGTACGATCCCAGTCTGAACGCGACGTACAGGAGCTTTCTGATGGATGTTGATGATATGTTCGTTGGGAAGACGCTGCGTGACAAGCGGAGCCGCATCCGCGAGGTGTGTCCGTTCCACCGTGCCAGCTACATCGAGGAGCCGAGAGACCGGCTCGTCGATGCACATGTGATTGATTTCCCGATCAAGTGGTCAGGCCTGCTGCTGCACCACGTCTCTCCGTTCGACCAGTACTATCTGCCCTATTGCTTCCAGCAATGTGCACGGCGGGGTGGAGATGGTGAGCCGAGGCCGTCGTCCCGTGGTAAAGGCGCTCGTGTAAGCGGAAGGTGTGTGGATTGTGGCAATCGTGGCCGACACCGTCGAAGGTAGTGGTCGCTGTACGGTTTTTGGTGCACGGTGCGTCGGCTGTGCCCTTCTCGTAGCGTGCGAAAGACGGCGTCGTGCGGGTGTAGGCGGTGTCATACAAACGGGTTGGTGCTGCTGCTGTCGTTGTCTCCTACGCGGCCCAGGTGCCGTAGACCTTCCTTGTTGTTCTTCTCCCTGCTTGCCTCGTTTATGGTGCGGAATGCTGCTCCGGTTTCCTTTGTTGTTGTTGTTGTCACCGTGCGTGTGTATAGCATTGCGTAGATCCTTGCGGCGCGAAAGGAGGTCGCTGGGAGATGATACTCAAGGTTGAACATCTGTGACCTGTTGAGGTCTCTGCGGTAGAGTCGCCCTTTTCTGTGTTGTTGGTGAGTCGGCGTACGGGTGGTGCATAAGCAGAAAAAAGAGAAAAAGAACGTTTTTTTTTTTCATACCTGCATTGAGTGTAGTCATTGGCCAGTAGCTTTTGCCGCTTTTTGAGGCCTGTGTGTCTTTTTCTTTGCCACGTAAGTGCTCCAACCAACCCCGCTTAATTTTAAGCGTGCTTTTTTTTTGTCTTGATCAGAACAGTGCTCTCTTATTTAAAAAATGATAGCGCTGCTGCTTTCTTAAAAACTGTGGACGTTTTCCCTTGCCCGCTCATTGGTGTGGCTATCTTCATTCGACAACAACAAGGACCGTTTTCTGTCTATTGAGTCTTGCAGTGCTTGCGCAACGTGGTGCAGGCGCTAGTGTTCTTCCCCTTTCTCGCCATTGCTACATCGCATAGTGCACACTTACGGTGGTGTCTGCGTGCCTCTCTTTTCTTTGTTGCTCCTTCGAAAAACGAGCAAGCAGGCAGGCAGACATAAGGATGTACTTCGGCTTTTTCTGTTTTCAAGGAAAAGCACGCGTTCGAAGACGGCGAAATGGGTTTTACGGCTACTTGGGCGAAGTGTGTTTCTCAGCTTTTCCCGCTCAGGTACTTCGCATGCTCCTTTCCTTTTTAAGGAGTGCATTTGCAGTCTCTTTGGCCCAAAAGCGGGAAAGCAGGTGAACTTCTAGCCTTTTTGTTTTTCCATAAAATCAAAGGAATTAGAAGCAATCATAGCAGCAACCAACAGTTGACCGCTGCGCTGGCAAATGACGTTGCTGTTGGCAGCTGAGGTTCTTAAAGTCGAAAAATGTGTCTTTTATGTTGTATCTTCTGTTCTCATTGATGCAGTTCGCCTTTAAACGGAGAATGTCATTCTTCGTTAGGCGTTTTCCTCCCTTTTTCGCGTTTTCAACGTTGCTAGCCAACCTAAGCTCCTCTATCGTAGTTTACCTTCTTGTGCTTTCTGCTAAATGCTCTTTTTATCTTTCTTTAGTTTCAGCCGTTTCATCTTCTTTTTACACTTTTAACTACTGGTGAAAACAGCGTAAGCGCGGCTGAGCGGCTTGGGATGTGCGGCCGCCTGGGAATAAGAGAAGGAAAAACACTTAAACAAGCCGAAGGGTTTCTTTAGACAGGCTGAAAAGAAGAAAGAGCAAAGAAAACGCGTAAGAGCTTTGCTCTTTCTTGCTGACCACCTGTTGAGATAAGAAGCTGCCCTATGTCAAGTGGCAGATGGTGCGGGTCCTTTCACTGAAGACCATTTAAAGGTAACTGCAGTGAGCAAGGCGTGAAAGTAGTTGCAGTTCCTACGCTAATTATCAGCAAGTGATCACACACACACACACACACACACACAACATAAAAGAGAAGAGGGAGGGTGACCGAAGGCAGCAAAGTAACAGCCCATGTAATGCAAACCATCAACTGCTTTGCTCTCCACGGAGCGCCAGTAGTGTTCTGAGTACCTATTGATGCATCCATTTTTCTCTTTTATGATATTCACAAATCGCGTCCTCCGCACCGAGACCTAATCAACCGTTGCTCTTGTGTTGCTGAACACGAAAGGAGGAGTGAAGACCATAGTCACGATTCAGCTTTCCTCCTTTTTCGTTTTTTTTTGTTAACACACATGCACCCATGCATGTACCTGAGGACAATAAAAAGAATGTCCTGTCTGGGCCTATTCATCCTTCGTGTTTCACTAACTGCTTTCTTTTTATTGCTGTCCTTTTTTCGTCTTCAATGCTCAACAGTTGTATCCTGAGGGATGTCTGAACCGACTTCTTTTATTATGCATAGGTAGTGCACTGCTCGCTGCTTTTGAGAGAGGTGTTCTCGCTTTCGAATTACTGGGCTTCAGAGCCTCTGGGCTTTTCATTTTCCCACATCTCTTTTCTCCTTTTTAAGTTCTCTTTGGTTTGCTGTTCTTTGTATTCTATACCTGGGCGATCCCTACCAACACACGTGCCTACACGTAAGTGTATACAGGGGTGACGGTACAGCCACGCAAACCGCTTAAAACGCACACGCATCCACATACATAGGCTCTTTCTCTGTCTACGTGAAGCGCAGAGTACGCTTTGAGCCCCGGGCCGCACGTATCTCGAACAGCAACAAGGGCCAGTGCACGAAGTTGCAAGCAGGAAAAGGAAAACAAGAAAAACGTGTAGCACCACTCGACAGCAACCGCCTTGACATTTTTTAAATAACCACTGGAAAAGGCGAGTCCCACCCTATAGGTGCTAAAAAAGGCGGAAAAACCACAACCAACTGTCTTAAAAGAGTCTGCTTGATCTCCTTTTTCTTTTCTCTCTTTTCTCTCTTTTCTTGATTCATCCTGCGAAAAAGACACCAACAACCTACAAGCAGCGCCACAGAAGTACTTCCAGCAACTTCCATATAATTATACCAGTTTGGACGTGCTGACAAATAACTGATTCAATAAAACAAAAGAAGCAGGGAAAAGGCAAAGATCCCGTGAGGACCTCTATTAAGGGAAGGAGAGGGAGAGAGCAGAAGATGCGTGCAACCGCGTACTCCACCGTCAACGGAAAACGCAGCGAAGCTTCCTGCAGTAGCTTTTCCGACCCATCCATCCCGCTGTTTTCAGGATGCAACAACCACGCCCCCGAGCGTCATTGGGGTATCCGTGCTTCGCTCCGGAAGCTGTGTTGTCACTTCAGTCACGTCAAGTCGCCGCGGCGTTGCGGCACACTCCTGCGCAAGGTACCGCGGTGGGCGTATCCGATCTTTTTCATCGCAGCAGCCCTGGCTGCAATCTGCGTCGTAAATCTCGTTGCGATGGCAAATGGAGACCACCACTTAATCGCAGAACAAGAAGAGAGGGCCGAGTGGCGAGCGTGGGAGGCATCCCTGGCTGTTGTTGTGGCGCACGCGGCGCCGCTGACGGTGCTGGACGGGAGCCAGCTGCGTGCCCAGGAAGCGGGTCTCGGGTCCGCTGCGTTGGTGCGCCGCACGCAGCTGCCGTCGTGGACGCTGCACGTGGTGGAGGCGGAGTGCGCGGAGTGCCTGGACAGCGCGATGCACGCGGCTGCGGTGAGGCGGCAGATGGCGGGCGCCCCCGCTGCGGAGAAGCGCGGCGCGACGGTGTTCGCGACGCCGAGTGCGCCGCTGGGGCTTGCGGGTCCGATGCTGTTTGCGATGGCGAGCGTGACGGACGACGTTGCGGTTGGTGCGGAGCTTGCGCGCTGGAGCTGGGTGCCGCGGTCGTACGCGATGCGGCGGCAGTTCGCTGGTGCGTCGCCTGCCGGGCTGCGTGGGGAGACGTCGCCGTACCTGGTGGTGATGGGGATCCCGTCGACGGACCAGCCGGTGCGGTCGTCGCTGCGCGATGCCCAGCGCGACACGTGGCTGGCGTACACGGAGGTTGCGCGGAGCGGGAACGACTTCCGTGGCGCGCTGCTGCCGCTGTACATCTTCGCGGCTGCGGAGCGGGTGCAGCTGCAGGGCGTGACGGACGTGTCGCCGCTGCTGCCGACGGTGGCGGAATACGAGGCTGCCTCGGCGATGCAGCTGCGGCGTAGCGGCGCAGCGGAGACCGCGGTGCGGAGCTACTCCGAGCGTCGCGTTGAGTTGATCTCTGGCGCTGGCACGGTGGGCGCTGGTGATGCGCGGCTGGCGGAGTCGCCGTGCTTGAAGATCGTGCTGCAACGTGTGTCGCCCGACGCGGACACGGACGACACGTGGCTGTCGCAGCTGGCGTCTGCGCTGGATTTGCCCATAATGCCGGCTGCTGTGGCGCCTGCGGAGTTTATCTGCGGCGCGTCGACTGCGCTGTGGCAGGAGGCGCTGGCGCACCGCAACGCGCTGTGGGTGGACATGGTGACGGACCGCCGCCCGACATCGGACAAGCGGGTTGGCGAGAGTGGCAACTGGGGCCTTCCGGTGGAGGTGGGGATGAGCCAGAAGCTGATCCTGTGGCTGGAGTACGCCTACCACGCGTTCCCCGACGTGCCCTACATCATGAAGGGCGACGACGACACGTACCTGAAGGTGCCGCAGTTCCTTCGCGACATCCGTTACATCCGTGGCGGCTTTGGGGATGATCGGATGGAGGCGCCTCTCGGCCAACGCGATCCCGTGGGCATCAACGAGACGGAGGATTGTCTGTATTGGGGCAGTCGCTGGCGAAGTATAGAGTTTGACGGCTTTCCCTACCATGAGGGCAGCGGCTACATGCTGCACCGACGTATTGTTCAGGCAATCACCGAGGAGACCAACAGGACTAATGCGTACATGCTCTACCTCGCCGCTACGCCCTTCAAGGAGCGGCTGACGGACACCTACATACGCAGGATAATGCACATAGAAGACGCTTTTATGGGTCGCATGATCCTTGAGAAGAGGCGCCGCCTGCGTGAGATCTGCCCCTTGCGTCGTGGAAGCTACGTGGAGGAGCCGAAGCGGCGCCAGTGTGACTTGTACAACCAGTATCATCACAACGTGACGTGGGCTTCGCTGCTGCTACATCATGTCTCTCCGTTCGACCAGCACTACCTACACTACTTTTTTCAGCACGAGCACGAGGTGGCCGCGCAGGCGGGAGGGTACAACGCGACGGCAGAGGAGGCGGCAAATCGTGCAGCGGCGCAGTGGATGGCGTCGCACGTGTCGTCGTCCTTGTACGGATCCAACCGCACCGTACCGCTGCACTGGACACACCCAGTAAAAGATATCTCGTCCTTCACCGCTGCTCAAGATAAGGTCCGTGTGTATGGCTTTAAGTATCAGCGGCAGTCGCTGGATGCGTTGGATGTTGCGTATGTCTCTTTAGTGCCATAAAAGAGTGCCACACCTTTTTTCTACTTATTGCAGTAGGGCAATGGTGGGTGTACAGAGCACCCCTGCCATTTGTGCCGTGAACTTCTAAGAACCTTGCTGTTTCCGTTGCTCTGTATTAATGTGTCTAATTAGTCTTTGTTGTGGGAAATATAGAGGGATGGAATGAAAGGCGCTGTGTTGTCTCTCTGTCGTTTTTTTTCCTCTCTCAGCACTGCACATGTACGTGGAGCTACTCCGCTTTTCTCCAGCGCAAGTCACTTCTCCATTGAAGACGAGGAGCTCTCTTTTTGCCGACTGTGCTGAGCTCGTTGCAGGAGTTGGCCTCTTTTTTTTTTTTGGCTTTTTTTACTTCCCTCGTTCGAAGGAGGAGTTAGCCGCCGTTTTGTGTCGGCTTCACTGCCACTACTCAGACCGACTCACTCACTCACATAGAGAGAGAAAAAAAGAAGAGAATAGCAGCAGCGCCAGCAGCAGCTAAGATACAAGCATTTTTTAACTTAAATCTCTTGCTGTCTGCTGCGCTCGTACATATACATCCATATATGTACATATATATGTATGTATATGTAGATGTATGCAGATATATGTTGGTGGAAGCGATGAACTGACTTCTTTTTATTCGTTCAGTCTTTCAGCCGACAATTGACCGGAAGTGTGGGGGGCCATCACAAAAGTGGTAAACCAGCTGCACTATTAAATAAGTCTTTGGTCCCCTTTTCGCCCTTTATTGCAGCCCTGCTTTTCTGAACGCGAATCCTACGCAGGACGATAAGGGGAAAAGACAAGGAAACAGGGGAAAAGGGCTTGTCTTAACAAGCGCTTTTTACGACTAAGTGGCAGGCATCCAGAGCGCAGCAAGTAAAGCACCGATGAGTTTTTTTTTTTTCCATATGTGACAGGCACAGCCAAAGCGATAGGGTCTTTTTTTTTTTTTGAAAAGAAAGGGCTAATGGTGTGCTGCTACATACGTGAGGCACATTATAATCAAGTCGTAAAAACGGCGCCCTGGTATTAGACCTTGAGGAGTCGCTCATAGGCCAGAGAGGAAGCCAAGGGAACAGGCGGCAGCATCCTCGTAGGATAGACGTACACACGCACAAAACAAAAATACCCGGCAGCGTTCTGTTTTCCCTGCCCACTGCTTTGAAGCTTCACGAGAAAGCAAAAAGCTGTTTGGCGCTGGTGTGCAGCAGACTTTCCCACTTAAGAGCCATATTATTTTCTTGAGTCTCTGAAACAAACAAGCAAGCAACAGCAGAAGAACCTCGATGCATTTCATTAGAGTTATCATTACATTGAGTTCTGCTTTGCTTCTTTTTTCCTCTCTTGCTGACTCTCGCTCAGCGTTTTTGAAGGCTGTGGAGTCACGTCTGTAAAAAGAGGAAAGAAGAACAAACGCAGCGCTCTAAGTGCTTTCATTCGAAGGAAAAAACCCTGACACGTTGCAGGACCTATCTATACCGCGCTCAAACAGTCGTGCAAATAAGAACAATGAAAGAAAAGGAGTGCAGTCAGCAACAACAACTGAGCTTCAATGCGAGTGGTACATTTTGCTTCGCGTCTGTTCTTACCCCAGTCATCTTTTTTTTTTCCCCCTTCTCTCGCTTGCATCCCTCTTCTTGAAAAGCTCTCATGCGCACGCATCACATGATAGGGCACTGTGACGCGTTTTGCAATACATGAGCAATCGAAGAAGAGAAAACTAGGCCTCGCCGCTTTCTGAGTGCGAAAGAGGTCGGCAGTTGGTGGCTGTGTGCCTTTCCTTTGTTATTACTGTTGTTGCTCTTACATTCGCCTTGTCGCAAGGGACACCGTTTTGCTGGTCTTTTGCGCTACTATCCTCCCCGCACTCTCTTTCTGTTTGGTGGCTTAAGCATGGAGCTAAACCTACGTGAGTCCGTCGCGCACTTGTCGATTCCATAAAAACAAGTTGCGTTGACCCGGCCTTCAAGGAGAGCGACGAGGCCGTGCTGCCGCCGGTGGTGGTCAAGGCGGACGACCAGGTGTGCGCGCTGTGCACGGACGGGCTGGTGTACGTGCACGTGGGCCGCCGCGCGCGTGCGTGGGAGCCTGTGTCTGCGGCGCCGGTGGAGTACACGGTGACGGAGGTGCTGCAGGTGCGACCGGGCGACGCGCCGACGTTCAGCGCCGGGAGCGGGCCGTCGACTGCTGCGTGGCCGAGCGTGTCGGAGGTTGTGTCGCGGTGCCTGGCGCAGCTGATGAGCCTTGGGCAGATCGGCGCTGCGCAGGACGCGTCCGTGGTGGTGCGTGACGGCGCGGACCCGGTGGTGCGCGCTGCGGTGCTGGTGGACTACGACGCGGCGGGTGCGTCTGCGCTCGCTGGGCGTGCGGACCGGTGCCCCGCGTTCCTTGCGGAGGTGCGACCCGCTGCTGCGAACGCGTCAGCGAAGATGGACGTGTCGTACCCGCGGCTGCCGTCGTGGCCGCTGCCTGCGCGGCGTGGCGGGACTGTGCCCGCGTACTTCGGGACTGCGCGTGTGCGGGAGACGGACGTGGACCGGGACGTGCAGCCGCCGCTGTCGGTGGAGCTGACGGGTGACCGGAGCGGCGTTGTGGTGCGGTTTGGTGCGGACGCGACGTCGATGCGGCCGGAGCCGTTCGAGATGCGGTGCCCGTCCCACTTCCTCTCTGCGTTCATTGGCCGCTTTGGCCGCCAGCACAACCAGGTGCAGGAGGTGGCGCACACGCTGGCGCTGTCTCGCAAGGTGAACCGCACCTTCATCATTCCGGTGCTGGCGCCTGATTACTACATCCTGTACCTGCGCTACGATGCGCAGAAGTTGTACGGGTTCAACGCGCTGCGTCGCGAGGGCGGGTACTGCCTGTTGTCGTACGCTGAGGCGCGTGCGGTGCTGAAGCAGCTGGAGGCGCAGGGTGAGCCGATGAGTCTGCGCCGCTTCAACTACTACGCCGATCCGCGTCCGAAGAGCAGGAAAAAGTGGGAGAGCACCTCATATGGTGACTGGTGGCTGCTTCCCCAGCGCTTCGAGGACAACAGCGCACGACTCAACATGGACGCGTGGCTGGAGGACTCGGAGGTGCGCGATCCACCTGTGACGGTTGTCAGCGACACTCGCGCGGACGGGATGAACTTCCTGGAGACCGAGGAGGACTTCACGGTGAGGGACGTGTTTCCCTCTGGCGGTGAGGATGAGTACGTGCGGATGGGGCTGATGCGGAGGGCGCTGGGCATGGTTGTGGCGATGCTTGGTGGCGATCATCGCAGCGCGGTGGGTGTGAAGCCGCAGCCACGCCTAGCGATGCTGAGCAGCCGCATGGCGTTCTACGTGCACCCGTCGCTGCGGGAGCAGACGCGGGTGATGGGGCTGCTGCGTCCCGCTGACGCGATTGTGAAGGAGGCGGACCGCCTGTACGCGCTGAGTGCTGCGAAGCTGTCGTGGCCCGGTGGCGAGACGAAAGCGAACAGCACGGGGCTCCGTGACACGCTGCGCACGGGCAACTTCAAGCACGTGATCGGCTTCCACATTCGTCGCCGCGAGGGAACGTGTCGCAAGGAGGGTGTGAGGGTGGATAGAACGGCGTACCCGATTGACCCGCGCTTTCAGCTGGACAACGTGGACCCGAGCTGGTCGAGTCCGCTGTCGACGTTGCGGAACGTGGAGCAGGACTGCGCGCTGACGAAGACGCGCGTGGTGGAGCTGTACCGACAGTACACGCGGTGGATGCGGGACAACATGACGGAGGGCGAGGTGCAAGCTGCGCAGCTTGTGCCGACGATCTACATGGCCTACGACGATCAGAGCGGCCCGATTGCGGAGCAGGTGGATAGCCGTTTGGTGCGGATGTCGCTAGGTGGCCAGCGCAGCGTCACGTGGGGTGTGGCGAAGCGGTACCCAGCACACTTTGTCGGCGCCTACGACACACGTATCGGTGAAAGTTTCTCGAGTATTTTTCACGCGGAGACTCGCAAACTGGATAAGGAAGATTGGGGCAAGCCTCGTGGTGCCGACTTTGAGGAGCAGCGGCGCGTGAACTTGATACGGGGTCTCTATGAACGCTCGCTTACGGAGATGCGTGCGATGGCGTTCGACTACTTCATGCTGACCAACATGGGCATGTTTCGCGGAGCAACGCTGTCGTCCGTGTCGACGAACGTCGTGATGCGTCGCTGGGGGCGTGGCCTGCCGTGCCACGGTGCGCTGCCCGGCTATCTGGTCTCCTTTTACACGTCGATGTGGCTGCGAGCTTTTTCTGGTGACTGCGGGTGGCAGTGGAAGTGAACCGAAAGGTGCTCAGAGTCTTGAAAAAGGGTGGGCTGTGGGATGTCTCTTTGTTTGCTGTTGTCTGCAGGTGCTGTGCTATGTTGTGGGCAGATATCGTCAGCGGTGTACGCAGAGGGGCCTTCTTAGAGTGCGCAGCAGCAAGTGGCATTTTATAACTGTGTCCCCAGTGTCTCTTTCTGAGCGCTAAGTGGGTAGAAGTAGAAGAAAACAATGCAGAATGAACGAGCAGCAGGCCGACTGAGAAGGCTGTGTGCCGTCTCTCTTTCATGCCGCACAAAACAGCGGGGGTGCACCGCGGCGGCGGCCCCGAATGCGGCGTGGGCGCAATGCGCTGCTGCTCAGCCAAGCAGGCTTTCTTCTTCCGCGAGAGAACGTCAGGGTAGTTTGCGGGGTGGCACTGCGCGGTTGCCGCGCTTGGCGCCTCTCTGTGCTTCTCTTGCATCAGCTGCAGTGGTGCGTGTTGCTGCTGCTGCCGCCTTTTGCCTGTGGAGCACACCATGGCCTCGCGTCGCGCCCAGACTCGACCTCTCCTTCTCCCCTCCCCCGCCGCTTCCTGCCATCTTTTCACCGTCTGTTTCTTGCTGCCTCACGAGAGATTTGCTGCTTGCGTGGGGGTACAGCTCACGCGCACCTGGGCCACGCTCGCTTTCCGCGACTGGGCTTGTCGCACAAGAAGCAGGCAGACAGCAGCAGAGAGCTGACAGCAGACCGTGCGGCTGCGACGACGTGATACGGCTGCGGTGCCACGGGAGTCGTGTGGTCGTCCGCTTTGCTGTGCGGCGCTGTGTGCTTGACTGCCGGGAGCTGCGTCTCCGCACGACGCACCTCTCTTCCGGAGTCTCCCGACTGCGTGTGTGACCAGCTTCTGTGCTTGACAGCTGAGCCGCACGTGACGGGGAGCAGGAGCGTGTCAGAGAGAAACGAAAAGCGACAGGCGAGCTCCTGAGCGAGCAGTGCGTGCTGTGTGTGTGGCGTGACCTCGAGCGCGATGCAGGCCGAGGCGGTGTAGCGGTGCTGCCGCCGCCTGCGACCACCTCTGCGGTTCCGCGGGAGCAATGCGAGGCGGCCAAGTCTCCTGCGTGCTGCGCGTGCTTGCCGGTGCGGCGCGCGTTGTGCTGCCGGCTGCTGATGCGGCCACTGTGCGCTGCGACTTCGGCCGCAAGAGCAGCCGCGTTGTTGCCCCGCTGCGCTTCTGCTGCTGGTGCCCGTCTTGGTGCCGGTGACCAACTGGACGGCGGCGACGAAGCCTGCTGTGGAGCGACGGCGTGTGGTGGAGCAGAGGGCGGGGTGGCGAGCGTGGGAGGCATCCCTGGCTGCTGCTGTGGCGCACGCGGCGCCGCTGACGGTGCTGGACGGGAGCCAGCTGCGTGCCCAGGAAGAGGGTCTCGGGTCCGCTGCGATGGTGCGCCGCACGCAGCTGCCGTCGTGGACGCTGCACGTGGTGGAGGCGGAGTGCGCGGAGTGCCTGGACAGCGCGATGCACGCGGCTGGTGTTCGCAGACGTTGCGCGGAGCGGGAGCGACCTCCGTGGCGTGCTGCTGCCGACGGTGGCGGAGTACGAGGCTGCCTCGGCGATGCAGCTGCGGCGTGGCGGCGCAGCGGAGACCGCGGTGCGGAGCTACTCCGAGCGTCGCGTTGAGCTGATCTCTGGCGCTGGCACGGTGGGCGCTGGTGATGCGCGGCTGGCGGAGTCGCCGTGCCACCAAATACTCTCGAGGCCGGTCACGCAAGCAGCGGACACGAACGACACGTGGCTGTCGCAGCTGGCGTCTGCGCTGGATTTGCCCATAATGCCGGCTGCTGTGGCGCCTGCGGAGTTTATCTGCCACGCGTCGACTGCGCTGTGGCAGGAGGCGCTGGCGCACCGCAACATGCTGTGGGTGGACATGATGACGGACCGCCGCCCGACCACCAAGAAGAAGCTTGGCCAGCGTGGCAACTGGGGCCTTCCGGTGGAGGTGGGGATGAGCCAGAAGCTGATCCTGTGGCTGGAGTACGCCTACCACGCGTTCCCCGACGTGCCCTACATCATGAAGGGCGACGACGACACGTACCTGAAGGTGCCGCAGTTCCTGAACGATGTCCGCTACATCCAGCGTGGCCGCAGTGGCCGTGCGTTGAGTGAGCTGACGCGTAGCGACGGTGGCTCCGCAGCCTTGGGGCGGCGCGAGCTTAAATCCGGTCGTCGTATCTTCAACAGCGCCACGGCCGCGGAGAATTACCTGACAGTTCGCGCCACCGAGGAGTGCGTGTACTGGGGCAGCATGCGGCGCTGGAACGGCGAGGTGTACTTTGGTGCGGGGATGCTCTTTCTCCTGCACCGCCGCCTGGTGCAGACGGTGCTGGAGGAGCGCCCGGAGTACAACAACGACGTTGTGCGCCTCGCGTCGCAGGATTACGCCCCCCGTCACGCGCACTCCTACTTCGCGGCGATGATGGATCACGAGGACGTGATGCTGGGAAAGCTGCTGGCCGAGCGTCGAATGCGGTCGAACCAGCTGTGCCCCTTCGGACGTGCCTGGCACGTGTGGGAGCGCTGGGACCGCTTCCACGATGTGCGGCGCGGCCGCGCGCAGAACGTCACTTGGGCCACCGTCGCCGCCCACCGCTGCACGCCGGCCGACTTCCCTTACCTGCACTTCTTCTTCCAGCAGGAGTACCGTTTTGGCCGAGAGGGGGCCGCGGTGGAGAGGGACGTGGCGGTGGCACGGCAGCAGGCCCGTGCGTGGCTTGAGGCAGCACAGCTGGAAAACAACGGCACGGCGGACGGGCAGCCAGGGACGCCGGAGTACACGGGAATAAGACTGCAAGCGACCCCGGTGCCGGCAGTGGGGAATGGGGAGCTGCTGGAAGTGGTCTGGGCCGAGTCGCCTGCGCGAAATCACACACCCTTGCCGTTTGTGCGCTCCTCGTTGGACGGTGTGGCGGTGTACGAGGTGGAGTATTCGCCCTTCGCAGATGGGTTTCTGGTGCCGGACGGGTGGGTGTCGAACACACGCCGCCGCAGCGAGCGGCAGTGAAAGCGGATCGCGGCGGAGGGTACTCTGTGCATATCAGCGTTGCAAAGCCCTGCTGGCTGAAGCTCGTTCTTCTTCAGCAGTGGCTTTTTTCTCCTCCTTTTAACCGTTTGCGACGAGCACGTTGCGCTTTATTTACTGCGGAGGCTCTTTTTTTTTTCTCACCACTGGGCTGCTTCCTCTTTCGCCATTACTTGTCCTTCCGACATTGCGCTAGAAACAGCATTGGCCTTCTAAAGAACGTCATCAGGATCAGCTTTTCTCTTCTCTGGCGCTCGAAAAAGTCAGGTGGAACTTCCTGGTGCTTCTCTAACTTCACAAATACACACACACACACAAAAGGAGTAACAGCAAGAGCGAAACTATGTAGGTGGCCGCTTTGCTAGCGGAAGGCTTGCTGGTTAATGGTCTGCATTGTAAGATCGCTCATTCACTTTTCTCGTCCTTTTTTTCTCTCTTTTCTTTTTTTTTTTTCGAAGCTGTTTCTCCCCTGCTTTTCTTGTTGCGTGTTGTTGCTATAACTGTTTTTTATGTTTCTCGCCTCAGTTCCGGACACCTGACATAAGATTATTATTATTGCTGTTTGCTCTGGAATGGACCAACACGGAAGTAGTCACGCGCGTGAGCAGCCGCACACTTCCCGCTCCCTCGAGCGTCGCTGCTCTCATCTCCTCTCTCGTGTTGTCTTCAACGATGCCGCGGCGACGCCCAGCGCAGCCACCGATCTCCATTGTTTGCGCTCCACCTCACCGAAGCAGGCGCGATGGCTTCTTCACTGCTTCGTGCGAAGGCTGACGTGCCGTGTCGTGCTTCCTGTTTGTTTGGTGCTGGCTATACTCGGCTACCTCATTTATTGTGCCGTGCAGTTCAGCTTCCGCGAGGGTCCCTCCATGGACTCTGTTCAAATACCTCCGGTTGACAGCCTTGCCACGCAGCTCTCCCCCTCTCTCAAGGTTCAGCAGCTCCCTTTTTTGGATTTGTGCCAAGCCGCAGAAGTTGTTGAGACACGCCTGCGCGAGTCGCCGCAGCGTCGACCGGGGTCTCGCGGCAGCTCGAGAGGCCAGCAGCGCAGAGCTGAACTGGAGGGGCTGATGGACCGCCTGAATCACATCCCTGCCGATGGCGGCCCCTCGGCTGTTCGCTGGAGTGCCGCCACCGGCCTCCCCGTCGCCCGTGAGCGGCAAGGAGAGGTAAAGGCTCGCTTCCTGACCGCATCGAGTAAGCTGGACGACTACGTGCACATTGCCACGACGGCTGCGACGATGGCCGGGGTGAGGTTTGAGTTCTTGGGCCACAACTGGCAGCACTTTTCGTATCTCAAGCGGCTTGGGCTGATGCTGTCGTACGTCCAGCACGAAGGCCTGTCCGACGCGGACGTGATTGTGGGCCTGGACAGCGATGCACTGCTAAGCGGGGAGGACATGTACGGCTTTCTCGAGGCATTCGTGGCCTCCACCGCAGAGACAGAGGCTGAGCACCGTGCTTACGCCGTGCGCGATATCCGTCTTGGTCGGCGCCTGCCCCCGTTTCTCTTCGGTGCGGAGTTCAACTGCATGCGGGAACAAGTCGTGCAGGGTGTGATAAAGTGCCAAAAGCCCTATGAGGACATCGACGCGCTCATGGCGTCGTGGGCCACCAAGACAAACGTGACGCTGCAGCTGGACTTCGTGGGGGGCTCGAACCCACTGCGCTTTCTCAACACCGGCGTCTTTGTTGCCCGTGTGTGGGCCGTCAAGCTGTGGAACACCGCCTTTCTGGGCTTCCTCAAGACACACAAACCGACGTTGAACGAAGACTGGTGGTGCGACCAGAGTGCCATGGGCACCATCTACCTGGAGCTGCGCCTGTGGGAACTGCTCTCTGGCGCGCTGGATGGCCCGCCGCAGCCACTCAGTCCTGCGCAGCTGAACCAGAGTTTTTACCCGCCGCTGGTGCTGTCGTCGGGGCAGAGCAGCGGCCCGCATGGGATGCCAGCAGGCCTCATTGGATTCGAGCGCACCGGTCGCCTTGTACTCACGGTGGGTCCGGAGATGAGCGGACACGGCGTCTTTCAAGTTGACGGCGTAACGGTACCGAGGAACAACATGTCCGATGTGGTTCTGGAGGCCCGCCTGCACCGTAGCGGCTGGGAGCTTGAAACGTCGCTGACCGGAGTCGTGCAGTCAACCCACCGGCTTCACGTCACGCCGCGTGAGCGTGCTGATTGCCACGGCGTGGCGCAGGTCGGCCCTGAGTGCGTCTACCGCGACGCCGTGTTGGGCCTACCCGCAAACTCAACTGCCGTCACCCCATTGATGTGGCACTTTGCAGGAGAGGGAAAGCGTGCGGTGATCTCGCACTACCGCGGGCTTTTCCCGTGGTACACGCCTGCCATTCAGGATGCGGTGGTGCGAAACGCCCTGCTCTGGACTCTCGTGCATGCGCCCCCAACGCGGGTGTACGCTGTGAATGCTTCCACAGACACGCCGTTGCTCGATAAGCCGGTTTTGCTGCTTCCGCATCGTGACACGGACGACAAGTCGTTTTTTCAACTCTGCACTTCCGCTTTTATGTCGGGTGGTACAAGTCACCACTAAAGGGAGAGAATAAAGGCAATGGCTAAGGTATCACAAACGAATGGCGCAGCGAGTCGAGAGCAGAGTCAAACGTGTGCAAACCTTGCAGAATTGAGTTTAGCTGAAGAGGAAGTAAAATGAACACGACTTTCCTCTTCATGTAGTCGAGACAAGCAGTGCGTTTTCGGCGGAGCAGTACAAACAGGCGGCAAACGCGTGCTCGCTGAGGAGGCTTTCAAAGCTCTATTTTGGCTGTTTTGTTTCCTGTTGTTTTTTCTTCCTCTCTTGACCTTCGAGTCTTTGGAATAGCGCTTGACGCTGAATGCAGTTTTTTTTTTTTAAATCTCTTGTGTTTTGTTTTATTGTGTATATCTTATTGAAACCTTTTACGTGAGGTAGCACAGCAAGCACTGTACTAGTTCAAATTGCTTCAAATCCTACCGCTTACGCAGCTGCTGATTCCCACGAAAATGGGGGGGGGGGGGCTTAAAGTCCTGTCTACCAACAGGTGCTTCTTAGCGTTGATGGCGAGGAGCGAACGATTAGACACTTGCAGTTTTCCTTTCCGGTGCCGGCGAGCTTCTACGTTACTGTTCACACCAAACTGCTTGCGACTCCTTGCTGCACTACTACGACACTGTGCTTCCAAAGCAAAAGAAAAAAGGAAGTGATGCTGCTGGCGCGATGCGCAACCTTTCCAGCAGCGAATAACGTGACGCTTCTCACACATTTTAAGCGATGCCGTACCATTTTCACCCATGTTCTCCACCCTTGCTGCACCGTCTCTTTTTCGTTGTCAGAATAAGACCGTGTGCATACAAAGGTGTGAAGGGTTGAGCTTAGAGTCTGTTCATCTTTCTAACACTCTCCGCTTTTTGACTCTTTTTAACCATAGAGCTGTACTCTAAAAGGCACTTTTTTCGTCCTTTTGCGCAGACATATCGACCGGACCTCTGAGGAGTTCTCGGCGCGCAAGCCCTCCTTCCGACTTGACTGCTTTCTCCGAGTGTAAACAGTCAGAGGGAGAGGGAAATAACGAAAAAGAAGCCAAACAGGTAATCGTGGCGATGATGACGAAAAAGCGAACGGAGCGCAAACACAAGGACGTCGATGCGGCGGCTTGGCCGAGTCGACCTGGAGACAGGTTCAAGCGCATTAGCCGCTTTCTCAGAACGCTATTCCACCCATCTCACAAGCTCTGCTGTTCCCTTGTCTTCGTGTGTTTGGTCATGTGTGTCTTCGTTGTGCTCGATCTCCAGGGAGTCCTCTTCCAATTGCATCTGCTCGGCATGATATCTGATCCCACAGACCCGGTGGACGACTCTGCCTTCAAGGAGATCGACGAGGCCGTGCTGCCGCCGGTGGTGGTCAAGGCGGACGACCAGGTGTGCGCGCTGTGCACGGACGGGCTGGTGTACGTGCACGTGGGCCGCCGCGCGCGTGCGTGGGAGCCTGTGTCTGCGGCGCCGGTGGAGTACACGGTGACGGAGGTGCTGCAGGTGCGACCGGGCGACGCGCCGACGTTCAGCGCCGGGAGCGGGCCGTCGACTGCTGCGTGGCCGAGCGTGTCGGAGGTTGTGTCGCGGTGCCTGGCGCAGCTGATGAGCCTTGGGCAGATCGGCGCTGCGCAGGACGCGTCCGTGGTGGTGCGTGACGGCGCGGACCCGGTGGTGCGCGCTGCGGTGCTGGTGGACTACGACGCGGCGGGTGCGTCTGCGCTCGCTGGGCGTGCGGACCGGTGCCCCGCGTTCCTTGCGGAGGTGCGACCCGCTGCTGCGAACGCGTCAGCGAAGATGGACGTGTCGTACCCGCGGCTGCCGTCGTGGCCGCTGCCTGCGCGGCGTGGCGGGACTGTGCCCGCGTACTTCGGGACTGCGCGTGTGCGGGAGACGGACGTGGACCGGGACGTGCAGCCGCCGCTGTCGGTGGAGCTGACGGGTGACCGGAGCGGCGTTGTGGTGCGGTTCGGTGCGGACGCGACGTCGACGCGGCCGGAGCCGTTCGAGATGCGGTGCCCGTCCCACTTCCTCTCTGCGTTCATTGGCCGCTTTGGCCGCCAGCACAACCAGGTGCAGGAGGTGGCGCACACGCTGGCGCTGTCTCGCAAGGTGAACCGCACCTTCATCATTCCGGTGCTGGCGCCTGATTACTACATCCTGTACCTGCGCTACGATGCGCAGAAGTTGTACGGGTTCAACGCGCTGCGTCGCGAGGGCGGGTACTGCCTGTTGTCGTACGCTGAGGCGCGTGCGGTGCTGAAGCAGCTGGAGGCGCAGGGTGAGCCGATGAGTCTGCGCCGCTTCAACTACTACGCCGATCCGCGTCCGAAGAGCAGGAAAAAGTGGGGGAGCACCTCATATGGTGACTGGTGGCTGCTTCCCCAGCGCTTCGAGGACAACAGCGCACGACTCAACATGGACGCGTGGCTGGAGGACTCGGAGGTGCGCGATCCACCTGTGACGGTTGTCAGCGACACTCGCGCGGACGGGATGAACTTCCTGGAGACCGAGGAGGACTTCACGGTGAGGGACGTGTTTCCCTCTGGCGGTGAGGATGAGTACGTGCGGATGGGGCTGATGCGGAGGGCGCTGGGCATGGTTGTGGCGATGCTTGGTGGCGATCATCGCAGCGCGGTGGGTGTGAAGCCGCAGCCACGCCTAGCGATGCTGAGCAGCCGCATGGCGTTCTACGTGCACCCGTCGCTGCGGGAGCAGACGCGGGTGATGGGGCTGCTGCGTCCCGCTGACGCGATTGTGAAGGAGGCGGACCGCCTGTACGCGCTGAGTGCTGCGAAGCTGTCGTGGCCCGGTGGCGAGACGAAAGCGAACAGCACGGGGCTCCGTGACACGTTGCGCACGGGCAACTTCAAGCACGTGATCGGCTTCCACATTCGTCGCCGCGAGGGAACGTGTCGCAAGGAGGGTGTGAGGGTGGATAGAACGGCGTACCCGATTGACCCGCGCTTTCAGCTGGACAACGTGGACCCGAGCTGGTCGAGTCCGCTGTCGACGTTGCGGAACGTGGAGCAGGACTGCGCGCTGACGAAGACGCGCGTGGTGGAGCTGTACCGACAGTACACGCGGTGGATGCGGGACAACATGACGGAGGGCGAGGTGCAAGCTGCGCAGCTTGTGCCGACGATCTACATGGCCTACGACGATCAGAGCGGCCCGATTGCGGAGCAGGTGGATAGCCGTTTGGTGCGGATGTCGCTAGGTGGCCAGCGCAGCGTCACGTGGGGTGTGGCGAAGCGGTACCCAGCACACTTTGTCGGCGCCTACGACACACGTATCGGTGAAAGTTTCTCGAGTATTTTTCACGCGGAGACTCGCAAACTGGATAAGGAAGATTGGGGCAAGCCTCGTGGTGCCGACTTTGAGGAGCAGCGGCGCGTGAACTTGATACGGGGTCTCTATGAACGCTCGCTTACGGAGATGCGTGCGATGGCGTTCGACTACTTCATGCTGACCAACATGGGCATGTTTCGCGGAGCAACGCTGTCGTCCGTGTCGACGAACGTCGTGATGCGTCGCTGGGGGCGTGGCCTGCCGTGCCACGGTGCGCTGCCCGGCTATCTGGTCTCCTTTTACACGTCGATGTGGTTTTAAAGGAGAGATGGGAAATACGGCTGCGGGAAGGTCTTTCCTCCCCCGAGAGCGTTTTTCGTTCTTTTATCAGAGAAAGGAGGGGAAAAGGCGTGCGTGGGCTTTTGTGCACTCCGTCGCCCCTGAGTACTCTTTTGACGTAATTTTCTTCCAGTAAATAGTGATTGCACATGTTGACCTTTTTTTTTCTTGTTACGGGTCACTGTGTACTTGGTTATGTTCTTTTTTTTTTTTTTTACTCATTGAGTTCAGTGTTCGCAGCTGTTGCCGTGGACACGGCTTCTTGTTTCTTTGCTGTATTGACTTTTTGCTTGCTTTCCTTTTTTTTTTTTGTGTTTTCGTAATGCCGTTACATGCAGGTTGGCTCTAGATAGTCGTTTATTCTCCACTGACCACTTCTCCGATTTGACTGCAAACTGTGCTGGTGCTTTTCCCCCTTTGGCTGGCTACCATCTTATGCTTGGCTGTGGTGACGGGCGAAGGTGCACGCCAAACAACGTGGGCAGCTTTTGATGGCTGAAGCAATTAGCGCACTTTGTGGCCCGCCTTACACTCCGCATTCTTTCTTAAATCGGTCGAGGCTTTTTCCCCTCTCGTGCCGGCATGGCTGACTGAAGAGCTGGGCTGTAGTGAGCTTGCCTTTTTAAGTAAGGACATCTGGGGAGGAAATGACTACTTGTTGCAGGGGTAAACTGAAACAGTTTTAGAATGTGTGTTTTGTGGATTCCTTGCCTTGTCTTCCGGTGCAAATATAGGAAAGCTAAAGCCAAATGGTGTACTTTTTTTTTTTTGAGTTCAATCCGAAAAATCAGAAATGAATCTTTGTTGCTGTCCTGTGCTTAGCGAATCCAAATGCACCCTGTTCTTCTGACGAATAGTGTTTTGTTTTGGCTCTTATTTTGCAAAAAAGGAGAAGGCCTCCTTCTTTCACTGTTGTGTGTTGCCCAAACGCACTTTTCTCTTGAGTTTTGTACTTTTTGTTTGTTTGTTGCCTCGCCGTTGTTTTTGCACGCAGGCTGCATTGTTGGGTGTACAAAACACTGTGTGTGCTCTTTGATTTCACTGCCATCTGTGTACGCAATGGGCGCACAGTGACTCTTCTGGACTCCTGATGTGCTGCAGCTGGCTACGCCTGTTTAGAACTGTGGCACTGGCTGTCCTCTTTTTCCTACGACGAGGCTATTCCTTTACGTTTCCCCTCCTATCACGCCCCACACATTCCTCCTTTTTCTTTCCTTCTCTTTTCTTCTGCAGCTTCAGCTGCTCTGCGCTGTTTTTCTCGGCACGCCGCTTTGAAAGGGGATAGAGCAGAGTGTTCTTACCACGTGGTGCGCCGGAGTCAGGAAGCCCACCGTAGGATTAAAACGAAATTGCAAGGCTCAAACAGCTTCTCACAGAAAAGCAGAGCTCAGCGAAAACCCGTCCAGGCTTAGAAGAAAGTTCAGAAGAAGTAGAGTTGGAGTCAAAGTGCAATGCGCCCGTCTGTGTCGCCGAAAGGGACAAAGAGGCGACAGCGGGTATGACGCTCCTCGCACGTCCGCATCGGCGCAGTGTGCGGGATTGCACTCGTTTTGTTTGTCTTCTTCACCCTCCTCATTGGCAGCGGCAGCGGCAGCGACCACTGTATGGAAGACCACAGCGCGGAGGAGAACTACAACATGCTGGTGCGTTATGCACCGACTCGGTTTGACAGCATAGTGCCGCAGCCTCATCCAGAGAGGAACGCTACCATTTGTGCGCTGTGCACGGACGGGCTGGTGTACGTGCACGTGGGCCGCCGCGCGCGTGCGTGGGAGCCTGTGTCTGCGGCGCCGGTGGAGTACACGGTGACGGAGGTGCTGCAGGTGCGACCGGGCGACGCGCCGACGTTCAGCGCCGGGAGCGGGCCGTCGACTGCTGCGTGGCCGAGCGTGTCGGAGGTTGTGTCGCGGTGCCTGGCGCAGCTGATGAGCCTTGGGCAGATCGGCGCTGCGCAGGACGCGTCCGTGGTGGTGCGTGACGGCGCGGACCCGGTGGTGCGCGCTGCGGTGCTGGTGGACTACGACGCGGCGGGTGCGTCTGCGCTCGCTGGGCGTGCGGACCGGTGCCCCGCGTTCCTTGCGGAGGTGCGACCCGCTGCTGCGAACGCGTCAGCGAAGATGGACGTGTCGTACCCGCGGCTGCCGTCGTGGCCGCTGCCTGCGCGGCGTGGCGGGACTGTGCCCGCGTACTTCGGGACTGCGCGTGTGCGGGAGACGGACGTGGACCGGGACGTGCAGCCGCCGCTGTCGGTGGAGCTGACGGGTGACCGGAGCGGCGTTGTGGTGCGGTTTGGTGCGGACGCGACGTCGACGCGGCCGGAGCCGTTCGAGATGCGGTGCCCGTCCCACTTCCTCTCTGCGTTCATTGGCCGCTTTGGCCGCCAGCACAACCAGGTGCAGGAGGTGGCGCACACGCTGGCGCTGTCTCGCAAGGTGAACCGCACCTTCATCATTCCGGTGCTGGCGCCTGATTACTACATCCTGTACCTGCGCTACGATGCGCAGAAGTTGTACGGGTTCAACGCGCTGCGTCGCGAGGGCGGGTACTGCCTGTTGTCGTACGCTGAGGCGCGTGCGGTGCTGAAGCAGCTGGAGGCGCAGGGTGAGCCGATGAGTCTGCGCCGCTTCAACTACTACGCCGATCCGCGTCCGAAGAGCAGGAAAAAGTGGGAGAGCACCTCATATGGTGACTGGTGGCTGCTTCCCCAGCGCTTCGAGGACAACAGCGCACGACTCAACATGGACGCGTGGCTGGAGGACTCGGAGGTGCGCGATCCACCTGTGACGGTTGTCAGCGACACTCGCGCGGACGGGATGAACTTCCTGGAGACCGAGGAGGACTTCACGGTGAGGGACGTGTTTCCCTCTGGCGGTGAGGATGAGTACGTGCGGATGGGGCTGATGCGGAGGGCGCTGGGCATGGTTGTGGCGATGCTTGGTGGCGATCATCGCAGCGCGGTGGGTGTGAAGCCGCAGCCACGCCTAGCGATGCTGAGCAGCCGCATGGCGTTCTACGTGCACCCGTCGCTGCGGGAGCAGACGCGGGTGATGGGGCTGCTGCGTCCCGCTGACGCGATTGTGAAGGAGGTGGACCAGTTATATAGGCGGTCTGCGTCAAGCTTCAACTGGTCGCTGGACAGGGGTGCCGGTGCGCAATAAAGTGAAATGTTTGCGTTGCGGCCTGTCAACTTCAAGCACGTCGTCGGTGTTCACTTGCGGCGCAGGGAAGGTAGCTGTCGACGCGAAGCTGAGCTCATCGGCTCAACGGCGTTTGCGTTGGATGGGGCGTACCAACTGGATGCACGCGATCCAGGCTGGTCGATACATCACTCCACCATCACATCGCTTGTCACGGACTGTTCATTGAACAAATACCTGCTGCTGGACTTGTACAAGCAGTACAGTTCGTGGCTGCGTGCACATGATGAGCCGTGTGTACCGACTATGTACATTGCACACGACAGCCACAGCGCTGCGATACCTGCAGGCGTGGAGGCAGGCCTGCATGCGCTGTCTAGCCAACGAAGCCTGCTGTATTTCGATGGTGCGGCGCTGTTCCCTTCGCAGTTCGTCGCTCTTTACGACCGTAAACTGAACGTCACGGCACGAGGTCGCCTGGAGGGAGGACTGCGTCGTGCGAAGCAGAATCGAGTGCGCCTGGCGCGTGCCAGGGGTGTGGTGGACGAGCCGCCACGTGTGGAGACGGTGCGGGAGCTTTACCCCTCGGCGCTGGCAGAGATCTTTGCGGTGACGTCCGACTACTTCATGCTGACGAACGTTGGTGTGTTTCGCGGCTCGATGCTGTCGTCCATGTCGATGAACGTCGTGGCGCGTCGCTGGGGGCGTGGCCTGCCGTGCCACGGCGCGCTGCCCGGGTACGTGAAAAGCTACTATGCACCTATGTGGCTATGAAAGGTGGCTTTCCGCTTTATTGCTATTATTAGGAGAGTGTCTTTGAGAAGAGTGCTAAGGTGGTTTTGTCCTTTTAATAGGGTGCCGGTGCTCCACCTCTCCTTTTATTTTTGCCCCCGAGAAAGGCTGTTTCTCATTTTTCCCTCCTTAAATGCGTTTAGGGAGGAACGAGGAAGGCGAGTTGTGGAGGCTCAGTCGTGCTTTTGTGACTCCACGCTGTGATCCTCAACCACGTAATCCTGACACATCAAAAGCGGACTCGCTCGAACCTGACAATCGCGAGAGCACGGCGGCGGGTTCTTGAGAGCTTTGGCGTGAAGAGGGGACCATTGCCTTGAAAGTGCGCATACAGCAAACGATTGCTGTAAAGAAAAGGAAAACAGCAAGGCCGAGATACGTGCAAGTATGCATGGCTATTTCAAGTGCGGTGACTCTTTGCTAAACAGCAGCTGCATGATAGAATGAACGCCCTTCAACTGGTTTCTATGCGTTCTTTTTTTTTTTTGTTTCCAAAGGCTCTTTCTTTTAGTGGACGCCCAGTGTCTTTGCGGTCTTTTCCCTTTACACCCTCCATTTTTGAATTATGGGTGCGCTACTCCACATTTCTGGTGCCTAAGAAACCAGACATTGAGACAGCAGTAGCAGGGCTGGTGCCTCTATTCTAGCAAACACACCGTATGTGCTTTTGTTGTTTCTCCACGGCTATTCTGCAGGTCGTCGTACCTGAGAACTTGAACCAAAAGGACCCATAAAGCGGCTTTTCTACTTGTATAAATAGCCCGTTTTTGTTTTTAGCCCTTTTCATCCTGTACTGCGGACGCCTTTATACAGGCTTTTCGTAGTGCTGCGTCGTCTCTTTTTTCTTTTACATCTTTTTTTTTTTTTGGCAACGGTGCAGTCGAACAAGCTACCTACACCGACCGCGGCATGTCATGTCTCGCTGGTGAGTGTGGCTGCTGGTGTTGTTGTTGTTTCTCTTCTGCGGGCTGAGCTGGTGTGGTGCGCAGCTGCTTCTGGCGCTACCGCTGCTGCTACCGTGGCTTTCGTTGCTTTCGGTGGCGGTGCAGCGCGCAGACGCGGCCCGTCGTATGAACGCATGCACTCAGCGGAGGCTGCAGGGGGACGAGTTGCTGTGGTGGACGCTGCGGGTGGTGCTACATGTCGGCGCAGACAGTACCGAGGGCAGTGCGTGGCGCAGCGCGGTGCAGCAAGCCCCAGCTGCTTTTGCTGGTGGAGAGAGGAGGGCAGGCCACAAGCACACGAGCGAAACGGAGACGAGTTGCTCAAGCAGCTGAGAAAAAGAGCCGAGACGAACTGGGCAGGTGCGAACAGGTGGAGGTAGGTGAAGGGGAAGCCCCTACTTGACGAGAAGGACGTGTTAGCTGTCTTCGCCACCGCCACTGTGCCCCCTGGGCCGCCTCGCACCCTTCTTAGCGGTGCGCGGTGCAGCGACCGACGCTGCGCTGGATGATGATGTGCAGCGCACCGCAACGCGCTGTGGGTGGACATGGTGACGGACCGCCGCCCGACCACCAAGAAGAAGCTTGGCGAGGGTGGCAACTGGGGCCTTCCGGTGGAGGTGGGGATGAGCCAGAAGCTGATCCTGTGGCTGGAGTACGCCTACCACGCGTTCCCCGACGTGCCCTACATCATGAAGGGCGACGACGACACGTACCTGAAGGTGCCGCAGTTCCTTCGCGACATCCGCTACATCCGTGGCGGCTACAGCGGGAGGAACATGGAGGCGCCTCTCGGCCAACGCGATCCCGTGGGCATCAACGAGACGGAGGAGTGCATCTACTGGGGCGGGTATACGCGCAATTCTGCGTGGAACCAGCTGCCCTACCACGGTGGCAACGGCTACATGCTGCATCGTCGTCTGGTGCAGGTGATGCTGGAGGACGGCGACCCCTATAATGCGGACACGGTGCGACTGGCCGTGATGCCGTACGATCCCAGTCTGAACGCGACGTACAGGAGCTTTCTGATGGATGTTGATGATATGTTCGTTGGGAAGACGCTGCGTGACAAGCGGAGCCGCATCCGCGAGGTGTGTCCGTTCCACCGTGCCAGCTACATCGAGGAGCCGAGAGACCGGCTCGTCGATGCACATGTGATTGATTTCCCGATCAAGTGGTCAGGCCTGCTGCTGCACCACGTCTCTCCGTTCGACCAGTACTATCTGCCCTATTGCTTCCAGCAATGTGCACGGCGGGGTGGAGATGGTGAGCCGAGGCCGTCGTCCCGTGGTAAAGGCGCTCGTGTAAGCGGAAGGTGTGTGGATTGTGGCAATCGTGGCCGACACCGTCGAAGGTAGTGGTCGCTGTACGGTTTTTGGTGCACGGTGCGTCGGCTGTGCCCTTCTCGTAGCGTGCGAAAGACGGCGTCGTGCGGGTGTAGGCGGTGTCATACAAACGGGTTGGTGCTGCTGCTGTCGTTGTCTCCTACGCGGCCCAGGTGCCGTAGACCTTCCTTGTTGTTCTTCTCCCTGCTTGCCTCGTTTATGGTGCGGAATGCTGCTCCGGTTTTCTTTGTTGTTGTTGTTGTCACCGTGCGTGTGTATAGCATTGCGTAGATCCTTGCGGCGCGAAAGGAGGTCGCTGGGAGATGATACTCAAGGTTGAACATCTGTGACCTGTTGAGGCCTCTGCGGTAGAGTCGCCCTTTTCTGTGTTGTTGGTGAGTCGGCGTACGGGTGGTGCATAAGCAGAAAAAAGAGAAAAAGAACGTTTTTTTCATACCTGCATTGAGTGTAGTCATTGGCCAGTAGCTTTTGCCGCTTTTTGAGGCCTGTGTGTCTTTTTCTTTGCCACGTAAGTGCTCCAACCAACCCCGCTTAATTTTAAGCGTGCTTTTTTTTTGTCTTGATCAGAACAGTGCTCTCTTATTTAAAAAATGATAGCGCTGCTGCTTTCTTAAAAAAGTGTGGACGTTTTCCCTTGCCCGCTCATTGGTGTGGCTATCTTCATTCGACAACAACAGGGACCGTTTTCTGTCTATTGAGTCTTGCAGTGCTTGCGCAACGTGGTGCAGGCGCTAGTGTTCTTCCCCTTTCTCGCCATTGCTACATCGCATAGTGCACACTTACGGTGGTGTCTGCGTGCCTCTCTTTTCTTTGTTGCTCCTTCGAAAAACGAGCAAGCAGGCAGGCAGACATAAGGATGTACTTCGGCTTTTTCTGTTTTCAAGGAAAAGCACGCGTTCGAAGACGGCGAAATGGGTTTTACGGCTACTTGGGCGAAGTGTGTTTCTCAGCTTTTCCCGCTCAGGTACTTCGCATGCTCCTTTCCTTTTTAAGGAGTGCATTTGCAGTCTCTTTGGCCCAAAAGCGGGAAAGCAGGTGAACTTCTAGCCTTTTTGTTTTTCCATAAAATCAAAGGAATTAGAAGCAATCATAGCAGCAACCAACAGTTGACCGCTGCGCTGGCAAATGACGTTGCTGTTGGCAGCTGAGGTTCTTAAAGTCGAAAAATGTGTCTTTTATGTTGTATCTTCTGTTCTCATTGATGCAGTTCGCCTTTAAACGGAGAATGTCATTCTTCGTTAGGCGTTTTCCTCCCTTTTTCGCGTTTTCAACGTTGCTAGCCAACCTAAGCTCCTCTATCGTAGTTTACCTTCTTGTGCTTTCTGCTAAATGCTCTTTTTATCTTTCTTTAGTTTCAGCCGTTTCATCTTCTTTTTACACTTTTAACTACTGGTGAAAACAGCGTAAGCGCGGCTGAGCGGCTTGGGATGTGCGGCCGCCTGGGAATAAGAGAAGGAAAAACACTTAAACAAGCCGAAGGGTTTCTTTAGACAGGCTGAAAAGAAGAAAGAGCAAAGAAAACGCGTAAGAGCTTTGCTCTTTCTTGCTGACCACCTGTTGAGATAAGAAGCTGCCCTATGTCAAGTGGCAGATGGTGCGGGTCCTTTCACTGAAGACCATTTAAAGGTAACTGCAGTGAGCAAGGCGTGAAAGTAGTTGCAGTTCCTACGCTAATTATCAGCAAGTGATCACACACACACACACACACACAACATAAAAGAGAAGAGGGAGGGTGACCGAAGGCAGCAAAGTAACAGCCCATGTAATGCAAACCATCAACTGCTTTGCTCTCCACGGAGCGCCAGTAGTGTTCTGAGTACCTATTGATGCATCCATTTTTCTCTTTTATGATATTCACAAATCGCGTCCTCCGCACCGAGACCTAATCAACCGTTGCTCTTGTGTTGCTGAACACGAAAGGAGGAGTGAAGACCATAGTCACAATTCAGCTTTCCTCCTTTTTCTTTTTTTTTTTGTTAACACACATGCACCCATGCATGTACCTGAGGACAATAAAAAGAATGTCCTGTCTGGGCCTATTCATCCTTCGTGTTTCACTAACTGCTTTCTTTTTATTGCTGTCCTTTTTTCGTCTTCAATGCTCAACAGTTGTATCCTGAGGGATGTCTGAACCGACTTCTTTTATTATGCATAGGTAGTGCACTGCTCGCTGCTTTTGAGAGAGGTGTTCTCGCTTTCGAATTACTGGGCTTCAGAGCCTCTGGGCTTTTCATTTTCCCACATCTCTTTTCTCCTTTTTAAGTTCTCTTTGGTTTGCTGTTCTTTGTATTCTATACCTGGGCGATCCCTACCAACACACGTGCCTACACGTAAGTGTATACAGGGGTGACGGTACAGCCACGCAAACCGCTTAAAACGCACACGCATCCACATACATAGGCTCTTTCTCTGTCTACGTGAAGCGCAGAGTACGCTTTGAGCCCCGGGCCGCACGTATCTCGAACAGCAACAAGGGCCAGTGCACGAAGTTGCAAGCAGGAAAAGGAAAACAAGAAAAACGTGTAGCACCACTCGACAGCAACCGCCTTGACATTTTTTAAATAACCACTGGAAAAGGCGAGTCCCACCCTATAGGTGCTAAAAAAGGCGGAAAAACCACAACCAACTGTCTTAAAAGAGTCTGCTTGATCTCCTTTTTCTTTTCTCTCTTTTCTCTCTTTTCTTGATTCATCCTGCGAAAAAGACACCAACAACCTACAAGCAGCGCCACAGAAGTACTTCCAGCAACTTCCATATAATTATACCAGTTTGGACGTGCTGACAAATAACTGATTCAATAAAACAAAAGAAGCAGGGAAAAGGCAAAGATCCCGTGAGGACCTCTATTAAGGGAAGGAGAGGGAGAGAGCAGAAGATGCGTGCAACCGCGTACTCCACCGTCAACGGAAAACGCAGCGAAGCTTCCTGCAGTAGCTTTTCCGACCCATCCATCCCGCTGTTTTCAGGATGCAACAACCACGCCCCCGAGCGTCATTGGGGTATCCGTGCTTCGCTCCGGAAGCTGTGTTGTCACTTCAGTCACGTCAAGTCGCCGCGGCGTTGCGGCACACTCCTGCGCAAGGTACCGCGGTGGGCGTATCCGATCTTTTTCATCGCAGCAGCCCTGGCTGCAATCTGCGTCGTAAATCTCGTTGCGATGGCAAATGGAGACCACCACTTAATCGCAGAACAAGAAGAGAGGGCCGAGTGGCGAGCGTGGGAGGCATCCCTGGCTGTTGTTGTGGCGCACGCGGCGCCGCTGACGGTGCTGGACGGGAGCCAGCTGCGTGCCCAGGAAGCGGGTCTCGGGTCCGCTGCGTTGGTGCGCCGCACGCAGCTGCCGTCGTGGACGCTGCACGTGGTGGAGGCGGAGTGCGCGGAGTGCCTGGACAGCGCGATGCACGCGGCTGCGGTGAGGCGGCAGATGGCGGGCGCCCCCGCTGCGGAGAAGCGCGGCGCGACGGTGTTCGCGACGCCGAGTGCGCCGCTGGGGCTTGCGGGTCCGATGCTGTTTGCGATGGCGAGCGTGACGGACGACGTTGCGGTTGGTGCGGAGCTTGCGCGCTGGAGCTGGGTGCCGCGGTCGTACGCGATGCGGCGGCAGTTCGCTGGTGCGTCGCCTGCCGGGCTGCGTGGGGAGACGTCGCCGTACCTGGTGGTGATGGGGATCCCGTCGACGGACCAGCCGGTGCGGTCGTCGCTGCGCGATGCCCAGCGCGACACGTGGCTGGCGTACACGGAGGTTGCGCGGAGCGGGAACGACTTCCGTGGCGCGCTGCTGCCGCTGTACATCTTCGCGGCTGCGGAGCGGGTGCAGCTGCAGGGCGTGACGGACGTGTCGCCGCTGCTGCCGACGGTGGCGGAATACGAGGCTGCCTCGGCGATGCAGCTGCGGCGTAGCGGCGCAGCGGAGACCGCGGTGCGGAGCTACTCCGAGCGTCGCGTTGAGTTGATCTCTGGCGCTGGCACGGTGGGCGCTGGTGATGCGCGGCTGGCGGAGTCGCCGTGCTTGAAGATCGTGCTGCAACGTGTGTCGCCCGACGCGGACACGGACGACACGTGGCTGTCGCAGCTGGCGTCTGCGCTGGATTTGCCCATAATGCCGGCTGCTGTGGCGCCTGCGGAGTTTATCTGCGGCGCGTCGACTGCGCTGTGGCAGGAGGCGCTGGCGCACCGCAACGCGCTGTGGGTGGACATGGTGACGGACCGCCGCCCGACATCGGACAAGCGGGTTGGCGAGAGTGGCAACTGGGGCCTTCCGGTGGAGGTGGGGATGAGCCAGAAGCTGATCCTGTGGCTGGAGTACGCCTACCACGCGTTCCCCGACGTGCCCTACATCATGAAGGGCGACGACGACACGTACCTGAAGGTGCCGCAGTTCCTTCGCGACATCCGTTACATCCGTGGCGGCTTTGGGGATGATCGGATGGAGGCGCCTCTCGGCCAACGCGATCCCGTGGGCATCAACGAGACGGAGGATTGTCTGTATTGGGGCAGTCGCTGGCGAAGTATAGAGTTTGACGGCTTTCCCTACCATGAGGGCAGCGGCTACATGCTGCACCGACGTATTGTTCAGGCAATCACCGAGGAGACCAACAGGACTAATGCGTACATGCTCTACCTCGCCGCTACGCCCTTCAAGGAGCGGCTGACGGACACCTACATACGCAGTATAATGCACATAGAAGACGCTTTTATGGGTCGCATGATCCTTGAGAAGAGGCGCCGCCTGCGTGAGATCTGCCCCTTGCGTCGTGGAAGCTACGTGGAGGAGCCGAAGCGGCGCCAGTGTGACTTGTACAACCAGTATCATCACAACGTGACGTGGGCTTCGCTGCTGCTACATCATGTCTCTCCGTTCGACCAGCACTACCTACACTACTTTTTTCAGCACGAGCACGAGGTGGCCGCGCAGGCGGGAGGGTACAACGCGACGGCAGAGGAGGCGGCAAATCGTGCAGCGGCGCAGTGGATGGCGTCGCACGTGTCGTCGTCCTTGTACGGATCCAACCGCACCGTACCGCTGCACTGGACACACCCAGTAAAAGATATCTCGTCCTTCACCGCTGCTCAAGATAAGGTCCGTGTGTATGGCTTTAAGTATCAGCGGCAGTCGCTGGATGCGTTGGATGTTGCGTATGTCTCTTTAGTGCCATAAAAGAGTGCCACTCCTTTTTTCTACTTATTGCAGTAGGGCAATGGTGGGTGTACAGAGCACCCCTGCCATTTGTGCCGTGAACTTCTAAGAACCTTGCTGTTTCCGTTGCTCTGTATTAATGTGTCTAATTAGTCTTTGTTGTGGGAAATATAGAGGGATGGAATGAAAGGCGCTGTGTTGTCTCTCTGTCGTTTTTTTCCTCTCTCAGCACTGCACATGTACGTGGAGCTACTCCGCTTTTCTCCAGCGCAAGTCACTTCTCCATTGAAGACGAGGAGCTCTCTTTTTGCCGACTGTGCTGAGCTCGTTGCAGGAGTTGGCCTCTTTTTTTTTTTGGCTTTTTTTACTTCCCTCGTTCGAAGGAGGAGTTAGCCGCCGTTTTGTGTCGGCTTCACTGCCACTACTCAGACCGACTCACTCACTCACATAGACAGAGAAAAAAAGAAGAGAATAGCAGCAGCGCCAGCAGCAGCTAAGATACAAGCATTTTTTAACTTAAATCTCTTGCTGTCTGCTGCGCTCGTACATATACATCCATATATGTACATATATATGTATGTATATGTAGATGTATGCAGATATATGTTGGTGGAAGCGATGAACTGACTTCTTTTTATTCGTTCAGTCTTTCAGCCGACAATTGACCGGAAGTGTGGGGGGCCATCACAAAAGTGGTAAACCAGCTGCACTATTAAATAAGTCTTTGGTCCCCTTTTCGCCCTTTATTGCAGCCCTGCTTTTCTGAACGCGAATCCTACGCAGGACGATAAGGGGAAAAGACAAGGAAACAGGGGAAAAGGGCTTGTCTTAACAAGCGCTTTTTACGACTAAGTGGCAGGCATCCAGAGCGCAGCAAGTAAAGCACCGATGAGTTTTTTTTTTTCCATATGTGACAGGCACAGCCTAAGCGATAGGGTCTTTTTTTTTTTTGAAAAGAAAGGGCTAATGGTGTGCTGCTACATACGTGAGGCACATTATAATCAAGTCGTAAAAACGGCGCCCTGGTATTAGACCTTGAGGAGTCGCTCATAGGCCAGAGAGGAAGCCAAGGGAACAGGCGGCAGCATCCTCGTAGGATAGACGTACACACGCACAAAACAAAAATACCCGGCAGCGTTCTGTTTTCCCTGCCCACTGCTTTGAAGCTTCACGAGAAAGCAAAAAGCTGTTTGGCGCTGGTGTGCAGCAGACTTTCCCACTTAAGAGCCATATTATTTTCTTGAGTCTCTGAAACAAACAAGCAAGCAACAGCAGAAGAACCTCGATGCATTTCATTAGAGTTATCATTACATTGAGTTCTGCTTTGCTTCTTTTTTCCTCTCTTGCTGACTCTCGCTCAGCGTTTTTGAAGGCTGTGGAGTCACGTCTGTAAAAAGAGGAAAGAAGAACAAACGCAGCGCTCTAAGTGCTTTCATTCGAAGGAAAAAACCCTGACACGTTGCAGGACCTATCTATACCGCGCTCAAACAGTCGTGCAAATAAGAACAATGAAAGAAAAGGAGTGCAGTCAGCAACAACAACTGAGCTTCAATGCGAGTGGTACATTTTGCTTCGCGTCTGTTCTTACCCCAGTCATCTTTTTTTTTTCCCCCTTCTCTCGCTTGCATCCCTCTTCTTGAAAAGCTCTCATGCGCACGCATCACATGATAGGGCACTGTGACGCGTTTTGCAATACATGAGCAATCGAAGAAGAGAAAACTAGGCCTCGCCGCTTTCTGAGTGCGAAAGAGGTCGGCAGTTGGTGGCTGTGTGCCTTTCCTTTGTTATTACTGTTGTTGCTCTTACATTCGCCTTCTCGCAAGGGACACCGTTTTGCTGGTCTTTTGCGCTACTATCCTCCCCGCACTCCCTTTCTGTTTGGTGGCTTAAGCATGGAGCTAAACCTACGTGAGTCCGTCGCGCACTTGTCGATTCCATAAAAACAAGTTGCATTGACCCGGCCTTCAAGGAGAGCGACGAGGCCGTGCTGCCGCCGGTGGTGGTCAAGGCGGACGACCAGGTGTGCGCGCTGTGCACGGACGGGCTGGTGTACGTGCACGTGGGCCGCCGCGCGCGTGCGTGGGAGCCTGTGTCTGCGGCGCCGGTGGAGTACACGGTGACGGAGGTGCTGCAGGTGCGACCGGGCGACGCGCCGACGTTCAGCGCCGGGAGCGGGCCGTCGACTGCTGCGTGGCCGAGCGTGTCGGAGGTTGTGTCGCGGTGCCTGGCGCAGCTGATGAGCCTTGGGCAGATCGGCGCTGCGCAGGACGCGTCCGTGGTGGTGCGTGACGGCGCGGACCCGGTGGTGCGCGCTGCGGTGCTGGTGGACTACGACGCGGCGGGTGCGTCTGCGCTCGCTGGGCGTGCGGACCGGTGCCCCGCGTTCCTTGCGGAGGTGCGACCCGCTGCTGCGAACGCGTCAGCGAAGATGGACGTGTCGTACCCGCGGCTGCCGTCGTGGCCGCTGCCTGCGCGGCGTGGCGGGACTGTGCCCGCGTACTTCGGGACTGCGCGTGTGCGGGAGACGGACGTGGACCGGGACGTGCAGCCGCCGCTGTCGGTGGAGCTGACGGGTGACCGGAGCGGCGTTGTGGTGCGGTTCGGTGCGGACGCGACGTCGACGCGGCCGGAGCCGTTCGAGATGCGGTGCCCGTCCCACTTCCTCTCTGCGTTCATTGGCCGCTTTGGCCGCCAGCACAACCAGGTGCAGGAGGTGGCGCACACGCTGGCGCTGTCTCGCAAGGTGAACCGCACCTTCATCATTCCGGTGCTGGCGCCTGATTACTACATCCTGTACCTGCGCTACGATGCGCAGAAGTTGTACGGGTTCAACGCGCTGCGTCGCGAGGGCGGGTACTGCCTGTTGTCGTACGCTGAGGCGCGTGCGGTGCTGAAGCAGCTGGAGGCGCAGGGTGAGCCGATGAGTCTGCGCCGCTTCAACTACTACGCCGATCCGCGTCCGAAGAGCAGGAAAAAGTGGGAGAGCACCTCATATGGTGACTGGTGGCTGCTTCCCCAGCGCTTCGAGGACAACAGCGCACGACTCAACATGGACGCGTGGCTGGAGGACTCGGAGGTGCGCGATCCACCTGTGACGGTTGTCAGCGACACTCGCGCGGACGGGATGAACTTCCTGGAGACCGAGGAGGACTTCACGGTGAGGGACGTGTTTCCCTCTGGCGGTGAGGATGAGTACGTGCGGATGGGGCTGATGCGGAGGGCGCTGGGCATGGTTGTGGCGATGCTTGGTGGCGATCATCGCAGCGCGGTGGGTGTGAAGCCGCAGCCACGCCTAGCGATGCTGAGCAGCCGCATGGCGTTCTACGTGCACCCGTCGCTGCGGGAGCAGACGCGGGTGATGGGGCTGCTGCGTCCCGCTGACGCGATTGTGAAGGAGGCGGACCGCCTGTACGCGCTGAGTGCTGCGAAGCTGTCGTGGCCCGGTGGCGAGACGAAAGCGAACAGCACGGGGCTCCGTGACACGCTGCGCACGGGCAACTTCAAGCACGTGATCGGCTTCCACATTCGTCGCCGCGAGGGAACGTGTCGCAAGGAGGGTGTGATGGTGGATAGAACGGCGTACCCGATTGACCCGCGCTTTCAGCTGGACAACGTGGACCCGAGCTGGTCGAGTCCGCTGTCGACGTTGCGGAACGTGGAGCTGGACTGCGCGCTGACGAAGACGCGCGTGGTGGAGCTGTACCGACAGTACACGCGGTGGATGCGGGACAACATGACGGAGGGCGAGGTGCAAGCTGCGCAGCTTGTGCCGACGATCTACATGGCCTACGACGATCAGAGCGGCCCGATTGCGGAGCAGGTGGATAGCCGTTTGGTGCGGATGTCGCTAGGTGGCCAGCGCAGCGTCACGTGGGGTGTGGCGAAGCGGTACCCAGCACACTTTGTCGGCGCCTACGACACACGTATCGGTGAAAGTTTCTCGAGTATTTTTCACGCGGAGACTCGCAAACTGGATAAGGAAGATTGGGGCAAGCCTCGTGGTGCCGACTTTGAGGAGCAGCGGCGCGTGAACTTGATACGGGGTCTCTATGAACGCTCGCTTACGGAGATGCGTGCGATGGCGTTCGACTACTTCATGCTGACCAACATGGGCATGTTTCGCGGAGCAACGCTGTCGTCCGTGTCGACGAACGTCGTGATGCGTCGCTGGGGGCGTGGCCTGCCGTGCCACGGTGCGCTGCCCGGCTATCTGGTCTCCTTTTACACGTCGATGTGGCTGCGAGCTTTTTCTGGTGACTGCGGGTGGCAGTGGAAGTGAACCGAAAGGTGCTCAGAGTCTTGAAAAAGGGTGGGCTGTGGGATGTCTCTTTGTTTGCTGTTGTCTGCAGGTGCTGTGCTATGTTGTGGGCAGATATCGTCAGCGGTGTACGCAGAGGGGCCTTCTTAGAGTGCGCAGCAGCAAGTGGCATTTTATAACTGTGTCCCCAGTGTCTCTTTCTGAGCGCTAAGTGGGTAGAAGTAGAAGAAAACAATGCAGAATGAACGAGCAGCAGGCCGACTGAGAAGGCTGTGTGCCGTCTCTCTTTCATGCCGCACAAAACAGCGGGGGTGCACCGCGGCGGCGGCCCCGAATGCGGCGTGGGCGCAATGCGCTGCTGCTCAGCCAAGCAGGCTTTCTTCTTCCGCGAGAGAACGTCAGGGTAGTTTGCGGGGTGGCACTGCGCGGTTGCCGCGCTTGGCGCCTCTCTGTGCTTCTCTTGCATCAGCTGCAGTGGTGCGTGTTGCTGCTGCTGCCGCCTTTTGCCTGTGGAGCACACCATGGCCTCGCGTCGTGCCCAGACTCGACCTCTCCTTCTCCCCTCCCCCGCCGCTTCCTGCCATCTTTTCACCGTCTGTTTCTTGCTGCCTCACGAGAGATTTGCTGCTTGCGTGGGGGTGCAACTCACGCGCACCTGGGCCACGCTCGCTTTCCGCGACTGGGCTTGTCGCACAAGAAGCAGGCAAACAGCAGCAGAGAGCTGACAGCAGACCGTGCGGCTGCGACGACGTGATACGGCTGCGGTGCCACGGGAGTCGTGTGGTCGTCCGCTTTGCTGTGCGGCGCTGTGTGCTTGACTGCCGGGAGCTGCGTCTCCGCACGACGCACCTCTCTTCCGGAGTCTCCCGACTGCGTGTGTGACCAGCTTCTGTGCTTGACAGCTGAGCCGCACGTGACGGGGAGCAGGAGCGTGTCAGAGAGAAACGAAAAGCGACAGGCGAGCTCCTGAGCGAGCAGTGCGTGCTGTGTGTGTGGCGTGACCTCGAGCGCGATGCAGGCCGAGGCGGTGTAGCGGTGCTGCCGCCGCCTGCGACCACCTCTGCGGTTCCGCGGGAGCAATGCGAGGCGGCCAAGTCTCCTGCGTGCTGCGCGTGCTTGCTGGTGCGGCGCGCGTTGTGCTGCCGGCTGCTGATGCGGCCACTGTGCGCTGCGACTTCGGCCGCAAGAGCAGCCGCGTTGTTGCCCCGCTGCGCTTCTGCTGCTGGTGCCCGTCTTGGTGCCGGTGACCAACTGGACGGCGGCGACGAAGCCTGCTGTGGAGCGACGGCGTGTGGTGGAGCAGAGGGCGGGGTGGCGAGCGTGGGAGGCATCCCTGGCTGCTGCTGTGGCGCACGCGGCGCCGCTGACGGTGCTGGACGGGAGCCAGCTGCGTGCCCAGGAAGCGGGTCTCGGGTCCGCTGCGTTGGTGCGCCGCACGCAGCTGCCGTCGTGGACGCTGCACGTGGTGGAGGCGGAGTGCGCGGAGTGCCTGGACAGCGCGATGCACGCGGCTGGTGTTCGCAGACGTTGCGCGGAGCGGGAGCGACCTCCGTGGCGCGCTGCTGCCGACGGTGGCGGAGTACGAGGCTGCCTCGGCGATGCAGCTGCGGCGTGGCGGCGCAGCGGAGACCGCGGTGCGGAGCTACTCCGAGCGTCGCGTTGAGCTGATCTCTGCCGCTGGCACGGTGGGCGCTGGTGATGTGCGGCTGGCGGAGTCGCCGTGCCACCAAATACTCTCGAGGCCGGTCACGCAAGCAGCGGACACGAACGACACGTGGCTGTCGCAGCTGGCGTCTGCGCTGGATTTGCCCATAATGCCGGCTGCTGTGGCGCCTGCGGAGTTTATCTGCCACGCGTCGACTGCGCTGTGGCAGGAGGCGCTGGCGCACCGCAACGCGCTGTGGGTGGACATGGTGACGGACCGCCGCCCGACCACCAAGAAGAAGCTTGGCCAGCGTGGCAACTGGGGTCTTCCGGTGGAGGTGGGGATGAGCCAGAAGCTGATCCTGTGGCTGGAGTACGCCTACCACGCGTTCCCCGACGTGCCCTACATCATGAAGGGCGACGACGACACGTACCTGAAGGTGCCGCAGTTCCTGAACGATGTCCGCTACATCCAGCGTGGCCGCAGTGGTCGTGCGTTAAGTGAGCTGACGCGTAGCGACGGTGGCTCCGCAGCCTTGGGGCGGCGCGAGCTTAAATCCGGTCGTCGTATCTTCAACAGCGCCACGGCCGCGGAGAATTACCTGACAGTTCGCGCCACCGAGGAGTGCGTGTACTGGGGCAGCATGCGGCGCTGGAACGGCGAGGTGTACTTTGGTGCGGGGATGCTCTTTCTCCTGCACCGCCGCCTGGTGCAGACGGTGCTGGAGGAGCGCCCGGAGTACAACAACGACGTTGTGCGCCTCGCGTCGCAGGATTACGCCCCCCGTCACGCGCACTCCTACTTCGCGGCGATGATGGATCACGAGGACGTGATGCTGGGAAAGCTGCTGGCCGAGCGTCGAATGCGGTCGAACCAGCTGTGCCCCTTCGGACGTGCCTGGCACGTGTGGGAGCGCTGGGACCGCTTCCACGATGTGCGGCGCGGCCGCGCGCAGAACGTCACTTGGGCCACCGTCGCCGCCCACCGCTGCACGCCGGCCGACTTCCCTTACCTGCACTTCTTCTTCCAGCAGGAGTACCGTTTTGGCCGAGAGGGGGCCGCGGTGGAGAGGGACGTGGCGGTGGCACGGCAGCAGGCCCGTGCGGGGCTTGAGGCAGCACAGCTGGAAAACAACGGCACGGCGGACGGGCAGCTAGGGACGCCGGAGTACACGGGAATAAGACTGCAAGCGACCCCGGTGCCGGCAGTGGGGAATGGGGAGCTGCTGGAAGTGGTCTGGGCCGAGTCGCCTGCGCGAAATCACACACCCTTGCCGTTTGTGCGCTCCTCGTTGGACGGTGTGGCGGTGTACGAGGTGGAGTATTCGCCCTTCGCAGATGGGTTTCTGGTGCCGGACGGGTGGGTGTCGAACACACGCCGCCGCAGCGAGCGGCAGTGAGAGCGGATCGCGGCGGAGGGTACTCTGTGCATATCAGCGTTGCAAAGCCCTGCTGGCTGAAGCTCGTTCTTCTTCAGCAGTGGCTTTTTTCTCCTCCTTTTAACCGTTTGCGACGAGCACGTTGCGCTTTATTTACTGCGGAGGCTCTTTTTTTTTTTTTCTCACCACTGGGCTGCTTCCTCTTTCGCCATTACTTGTCCTTCCGACATTGCGCTAGAAACAGCATCGGCCTTCTAAAGAACGTCATCAGGATCAGCTTTTCTCTTCTCTGGCGCTCGAAAAAGTCAGGTGGAACTTCCTGGTGCTTCTCTAACTTCACAAATACACACACACACACAAAAGGAGTAACAGCAAGAGTGAAACTATGTAGGTGGCCGCTTTGCTAGCGGAAGGCTTGCTGGTTAATGGTCTGCATTGTAAGATCGCTCATTCACTTTTCTCGTCCTTTTTTTCTCTCTTTTCTTTTTTTTTTTGAAGCTGTTTCTCCCCTGCTTTTCTTGTTGCGTGTTGTTGCTATAACTGTTTTTTATGTTTCTCGCCTCAGTTCCGGACACCTGACATAAGATTATTATTATTGCTGTTTGCTCTGGAATGGACCAACACGGAAGTAGTCACGCGCGTGAGCAGCCGCACACTTCCCGCTCCCTCGAGCGTCGCTGCTCTCATCTCCTCTCTCGTGTTGTCTTCAACGATGCCGCGGCGACGCCCAGCGCAGCCACCGACCTCCATTGTTTGCGCTCCACCTCAACGAAGCAGGCGCGATGGCTTCTTCACTGCTTCGTGCGAAGGCTGACGTGCCGTGTCGTGCTTCCTGTTTGTTTGGTGCTGGCTATACTCGGCTACCTCATTTATTGTGCCGTGCAGTTCAGCTTCCGCGAGGGTCCCTCCATGGACTCTGTTCAAATACCTCCGGTTGACAGCCTTGCCACGCAGCTCTCCCCCTCTCTCAAGGTTCAGCAGCTCCCTTTTTTGGATTTGTGCCAAGCCGCAGAAGTTGTTGAGACACGCCTGCGCGAGTCGCCGCAGCGTCGACCGGGGTCTCGCGGCAGCTCGAGAGGCCAGCAGCGCAGAGCTGAACTGGAGGGGCTGATGGACCGCCTGAATCACATCCCTGCCGATGGCGGCCCCTCGGCTGTTCGCTGGAGTGCCGCCACCGGCCTCCCCGTCGCCCGTGAGCGGCAAGGAGAGGTAAAGGCTCGCTTCCTGACCGCATCGAGTAAGCTGGACGACTACGTGCACATTGCCACGACGGCTGCGACGATGGCCGGGGTGAGGTTTGAGTTCTTGGGCCACAACTGGCAGCACTTTTCGTATCTCAAGCGGCTTGGGCTGATGCTGTCGTACGTCCAGCACGAAGGCCTGTCCGACGCGGACGTGATTGTGGGCCTGGACAGCGATGCACTGCTAAGCGGGGAGGACATGTACGGCTTTCTCGAGGCATTCGTGGCCTCCACCGCAGAGACAGAGGCTGAGCACCGTGCTTACGCCGTGCGCGATATCCGTCTTGGTCGGCGCCTGCCCCCGTTTCTCTTCGGTGCGGAGTTCAACTGCATGCGGGAACAAGTCGTGCAGGGTGTGATAAAGTGCCAAAAGCCCTATGAGGACATCGACGCGCTCATGGCGTCGTGGGCCACCAAGACAAACGTGACGCTGCAGCTGGACTTCGTGGGGGGCTCGAACCCACTGCGCTTTCTCAACACCGGCGTCTTTGTTGCCCGTGTGTGGGCCGTCAAGCTGTGGAACACCGCCTTTCTGGGCTTCCTCAAGACACACAAACCGACGTTGAACGAAGACTGGTGGTGCGACCAGAGTGCCATGGGCACCATCTACCTGGAGCTGCGCCTGTGGGAACTGCTCTCTGGCGCGCTGGATGGCCCGCCGCAGCCACTCAGTCCTGCGCAGCTGAACCAGAGTTTTTACCCGCCGCTGGTGCTGTCGTCGGGGCAGAGCAGCGGCCCGCACGGGATGCCAGCAGGCCTCATTGGATTCGAGCGCACCGGTCGCCTTGTACTCACGGTGGGTCCGGAGATGAGCGGACACGGCGTCTTTCAAGTTGAAGGCGTAATGGTACCGAGGAACAACATGTCCGATGTGGTTCTGGAGGCCCGCCTGCACCGTAGCGGCTGGGAGCTTGAAACGTCGCTGACCGGAGTCGTGCAGTCAACCCACCGGCTTCACGTCACGCCGCGTGAGCGTGTTGATTGCCACGGCGTGGCGCAGGTCGGCCCTGAGTGCGTCTACCGCGACGCCGTGTTGGGCCTACCCGCAAACTCAACTGCCGTCACCCCATTGATGTGGCACTTTGCAGGAGAGGGAAAGCGTGCGGTGATCTCGCACTACCGCGGGCTTTTCCCGTGGTACACGCCTGCCATTCAGGATGCGGTGGTGCGAAACGCCCTGCTCTGGACTCTCGTGCATGCGCCCCCAACGCGGGTGTACGCTGTGAATGCTTCCACAGACACGCCGTTGCTCGATAAGCCGGTTTTGCTGCTTCCGCATCGTGACACGGACGACAAGTCGTTTTTTCAACTCTGCACTTCCGCTTTTATGTCGGGTGGTACAAGTCACCAGTAAAGGGAGAGAATAAAGGCAATGGCTAAGGTATCACAAACGAATGGCGCAGCGAGTCGAGAGCAGAGTCAAACGTGTGCAAACCTTGCAGAATTGAGTTTAGCTGAAGAGGAAGTAAAATGAACACGACTTTCCTCTTCATGTAGTCGAGACAAGCAGTGCGTTTTCGGCGGAGCAGTACAAACAGGCGGCAAACGCGTGTGCGCTGAGGAGGCTTTCAAAGCTCTATTTTGGCTGTTTTGTTTCCTGTTGTTTTTTCTTCCTCTCTTGACCTTCGAGTCTTTGGAATAGCGCTTGACGCTGAATGCAGTTTTTTTTTTTAAAATCTCTTGTGTTTTGTTTTATTGTGTATATCTTATTGAAACCTTTTACGTGAGGTAGCACAGCAAGCACTGTACTAGTTCAAATTGCTTCAAATCCTACCGCTTACGCAGCTGCTGATTCCCACGAAAATGGGGGGGGGCTTAAAGTCCTGTCTACCAACAGGTGCTTCTTAGCGTTGATGGCGAGGAGCGAACGATTAGACACTTGCAGTTTTCCTTTCCGGTGCCGGCGAGCTTCTACGTTACTGTTCACACCAAACTGCTTGCGACTCCTTGCTGCACTACTACGACACTGTGCTTCCAAAGCAAAAGAAAAAGGGAAGTGATGCTGCTGGCGCGATGCGCAACCTTTCCAGCAGCGAATAACGTGACGCTTCTCACACATTTTAAGCGATGCCGTACCATTTTCACCCATGTTCTCCACCCTTGCTGCACCGTCTCTTTTTCGTTGTCAGAATAAGACCGTGTGCATACAAAGGTGTGAAGGGTTGAGCTTAGAGTCTGTTCATCTTTCTAACACTCTCCGCTTTTTGACTCTTTTTAACCATAGAGCTGTACTCTAAAAGGCACTTTTTTCGTCCTTTCGCGCAGACACATCGACCGGACCTCTGAGGAGTTCTCGGCGCGCAAGCCCTCCTTCCGACTTGACTGCTTTCTCCGAGTATAAACAGTCAGAGGGAGAGGGAAAGAACGAGAAAGAAGCCAAACAGGTAATCGTGGCGATGATGACGAAAAAGCGAACGGAGCGCAAACACAAGGACGTCGATGCGGCGGCTTGGCCGAGTCGACCTGGAGACAGGTTCAAGCGCATTAGCCGCTTTCTCAGAACGCTATTCCACCCATCTCACAAGCTCTGCTGTTCCCTTGTCTTCGTGTGTTTGGTCATGTGTGTCTTCGTTGTGCTCGATCTCCAGGGAGTCTTCTTCCAATTGCATCTGCTCGGCATGATATCTGATCCCACAGACCCGGTGGACGACTCTGCCTTCAAGGAGATCGACGAGGCCGTGCTGCCGCCGGTGGTGGTCAAGGCGGACGACCAGGTGTGCGCGCTGTGCACGGACGGGCTGGTGTACGTGCACGTGGGCCGCCGCGCGCGTGCGTGGGAGCCTGTGTCTGCGGCGCCGGTGGAGTACACGGTGACGGAGGTGCTGCAGGTGCGACCGGGCGACGCGCCGACGTTCAGCGCCGGGAGCGGGCCATCGACTGCTGCGTGGCCGAGCGTGTCGGAGGTTGTGTCGCGGTGCCTGGCGCAGCTGATGAGCCTTGGGCAGATCGGCGCTGCGCAGGACGCGTCCGTGGTGGTGCGTGACGGCGCGGACCCGGTGGTGCGCGCTGCGGTGCTGGTGGACTACGACGCGGCGGGTGCGTCTGCGCTCGCTGGGCGTGCGGACCGGTGCCCCGCGTTCCTTGCGGAGGTGCGGCCCGCTGCTGCGAACGCGTCAGCGAAGATGGACGTGTCGTACCCGCGGCTGCCGTCGTGGCCGCTGCCTGCGCGGCGTGGCGGGACTGTGCCCGCGTACTTCGGGACTGCGCGTGTGCGGGAGACGGACGTGGACCGGGACGTGCAGCCGCCGCTGTCGGTGGAGCTGACGGGTGACCGGAGCGGCGTTGTGGTGCGGTTCGGTGCGGACGCGACGTCGACGCGGCCGGAGCCGTTCGAGATGCGGTGCCCGTCCCACTTCCTCTCTGCGTTCATTGGCCGCTTTGGCCGCCAGCACAACCAGGTGCAGGAGGTGGCGCACACGCTGGCGCTGTCTCGCAAGGTGAACCGCACCTTCATCATTCCGGTGCTGGCGCCTGATTACTACATCCTGTACCTGCGCTACGATGCGCAGAAGTTGTACGGGTTCAACGCGCTGCGTCGCGAGGGCGGGTACTGCCTGTTGTCGTACGCTGAGGCGCGTGCGGTGCTGAAGCAGCTGGAGGCGCAGGGTGAGCCGATGAGTCTGCGCCGCTTCAACTACTACGCCGATCCGCGTCCGAAGAGCAGGAAAAAGTGGAAGAGCACCTCATATGGTGACTGGTGGCTGCTTCCCCAGCGCTTCGAGGACAACAGCGCACGACTCAACATGGACGCGTGGCTGGAGGACTCGGAGGTGCGCGATCCACCTGTGACGGTTGTCAGCGACACTCGCGCGGACGGGATGAACTTCCTGGAGACCGAGGAGGACTTCACGGTGAGGGACGTGTTTCCCTCTGGCGGTGAGGATGAGTACGTGCGGATGGGGCTGATGCGGAGGGCGCTGGGCATGGTTGTGGCGATGCTTGGTGGCGATCATCGCAGCGCGGTGGGTGTGAAGCCGCAGCCACGCCTAGCGATGCTGAGCAGCCGCATGGCGTTCTACGTGCACCCGTCGCTGCGGGAGCAGACGCGGGTGATGGGGCTGCTGCGTCCCGCTGACGCGATTGTGAAGGAGGCGGACCGCCTGTACGCGCTGAGTGCTGCGAAGCTGTCGTGGCCCGGTGGCGAGACGAAAGCGAACAGCACGGGGCTCCGTGACACGCTGCGCACGGGCAACTTCAAGCACGTGATCGGCTTCCACATTCGTCGCCGCGAGGGAACGTGTCGCAAGGAGGGTGTGATGGTGGATAGAACGGCGTACCCGATTGACCCGCGCTTTCAGCTGGACAACGTGGACCCGAGCTGGTCGAGTCCGCTGTCGACGTTGCGGAACGTGGAGCAGGACTGCGCGCTGACGAAGACGCGCGTGGTGGAGCTGTACCGACAGTACACGCGGTGGATGCGGGACAACATGACGGAGGGCGAGGTGCAAGCTGCGCAGCTTGTGCCGACGATCTACATGGCCTACGACGATCAGAGCGGCCCGATTGCGGAGCAGGTGGATAGCCGTTTGGTGCGGATGTCGCTAGGTGGCCAGCGCAGCGTCACGTGGGGTGTGGCGAAGCGGTACCCAGCACACTTTGTCGGCGCCTACGACACACGTATCGGTGAAAGTTTCTCGAGTATTTTTCACGCGGAGACTCGCAAACTGGATAAAGAAGATTGGGGCAAGCCTCGTGGTGCCGACTTTGAGGAGCAGCGGCGCGTGAACTTGATACGGGGTCTCTATGAACGCTCGCTTACGGAGATGCGTGCGATGGCGTTCGACTACTTCATGCTGACCAACATGGGCATGTTTCGCGGAGCAACGCTGTCGTCCGTGTCGACGAACGTCGTGATGCGTCGCTGGGGGCGTGGCCTGCCGTGCCACGGTGCGCTGCCCGGCTATCTGGTCTCCTTTTACACGTCGATGTGGTTTTAAAGGAGAGGTGGGAAATACGGCTGCGGGAAGGTCTTTCCTCCCCCGAGAGCGTTTTTCGTTCTTTTATCAGAGAAAGGAGGGGAAAAGGCGTGCGTGGGCTTTTGTGCACTCCGTCGCCCCTGAGTACTCTTTTGACGTAATTTTCTTCCAGTAAATAGTGATTGCACATGTTGACCTTTTTTTTTCTTGTTACGGGTCACTGTGTACTTGGTTATGTTCTTTTTTTTTTTTTTTACTCATTGAGTTCAGTGTTCGCAGCTGTTGCCGTGGACACGGCTTCTTGTTTCTTTGCTGTATTGACTTTTTGCTTGCTTTCCTTTTTTTTTTTTGTGTTTTCGTAATGCCGTTACATGCAGGTTGGCTCTAGATAGTCGTTTATTCTCCACTGACCACTTCTCCGATTTGACTGCAAACTGTGCTGGTGCTTTTCCCCCTTTGGCTGGCTACCATCTTATGCTTGGCTGTGGTGACGGGCGAAGGTGCACGCCAAACAACGTGGGCAGCTTTTGATGGCTGAAGCAATTAGCGCACTTTGTGGCCCGCCTTACACTCCGCATTCTTTCTTAAATCGGTCGAGGCTTTTTCCCCTCTCGTGCCGGCATGGCTGACTGAAGAGCTGGGCTGTAGTGAGCTTGCCTTTTTAAGTAAGGACATCTGGGGAGGAAATGACTACTTGTTGCAGGGGTAAACTGAAACAGTTTTAGAATGTGTGTTTTGTGGATTCCTTGCCTTGTCTTCCGGTGCAAATATAGGAAAGCTAAAGCCAAATGGTGTACTTTTTTTTTTTTGAGTTCAATCCGAAAAATCAGAAATGAATCTTTGTTGCTGTCCTGTGCTTAGCGAATCCAAATGCACCCTGTTCTTCTGACGAATAGTGTTTTGTTTTGGCTCTTATTTTGTAAAAAAGGAGAAGGCCTCCTTCTTTCACTGTTGTGTGTTGCCCAAACGCACTTTTCTCTTGAGTTTTGTACTTTTTGTTTGTTTGTTGCCTCGCCGTTGTTTTTGCACGCAGGCTGCATTGTTGGGTGTACAAAACACTGTGTGTGCTCTTTGATTTCACTGCCATCTGTGTACGCAATGGGCGCACAGTGACTCTTCTGGACTCCTGATGTGCTGCAGCTGGCTACGCCTGTTTAGAACTGTGGCACTGGCTGTCCTCTTTTTCCTACGACGAGGCTATTCCTTTACGTTTCCCCTCCTATCACGCCCCACACATTCCTCCTTTTTCTTTCCTTCTCTTTTCTTCTGCAGCTTCAGCTGCTCTGCGCTGTTTTTCTCGGCACGCCGCTTTGAAAGGGGATAGAGCAGAGTGTTCTTACCACGTGGTGCGCCGGAGTCAGGAAGCCCACCGTAGGATTAAAACGAAATTGCAAGGCTCAAACAGCTTCTCACAGAAAAGCAGAGCTCAGCGAAAACCCGTCCAGGCTTAGAAGAAAGTTCAGAAGAAGTAGAGTTGGAGTCAAAGTGCAATGCGCCCGTCTGTGTCGCCGAAAGGGACAAAGAGGCGACAGCGGGTATGACGCTCCTCGCACGTCCGCATCGGCGCAGTGTGCGGGATTGCACTCGTTTTGTTTGTCTTCTTCACCCTCCTCATTGGCAGCGGCAGCGGCAGCGACCACTGTATGGAAGACCACAGCGCGGAGGAGAACTACAACATGCTGGTGCGTTATGCACCGACTCGGTTTGACAGCATAGTGCCGCAGCCTCATCCAGAGAGGAACGCTACCATTTGTGCGCTGTGCACGGACGGGCTGGTGTACGTGCACGTGGGCCGCCGCGCGCGTGCGTGGGAGCCTGTGTCTGCGGCGCCGGTGGAGTACACGGTGACGGAGGTGCTGCAGGTGCGACCGGGCGACGCGCCGACGTTCAGCGCCGGGAGCGGGCCGTCGACTGCTGCGTGGCCGAGCGTGTCGGAGGTTGTGTCGCGGTGCCTGGCGCAGCTGATGAGCCTTGGGCAGATCGGCGCTGCGCAGGACGCGTCCGTGGTGGTGCGTGACGGCGCGGACCCGGTGGTGCGCGCTGCGGTGCTGGTGGACTACGACGCGGCGGGTGCGTCTGCGCTCGCTGGGCGTGCGGACCGGTGCCCCGCGTTCCTTGCGGAGGTGCGACCCGCTGCTGCGAACGCGTCAGCGAAGATGGACGTGTCGTACCCGCGGCTGCCGTCGTGGCCGCTGCCTGCGCGGCGTGGCGGGACTGTGCCCGCGTACTTCGGGACTGCGCGTGTGCGGGAGACGGACGTGGACCGGGACGTGCAGCCGCCGCTGTCGGTGGAGCTGACGGGTGACCGGAGCGGCGTTGTGGTGCGGTTCGGTGCGGACGCGACGTCGACGCGGCCGGAGCCGTTCGAGATGCGGTGCCCGTCCCACTTCCTCTCTGCGTTCATTGGCCGCTTTGGCCGCCAGCACAACCAGGTGCAGGAGGTGGCGCACACGCTGGCGCTGTCTCGCAAGGTGAACCGCACCTTCATCATTCCGGTGCTGGCGCCTGATTACTACATCCTGTACCTGCGCTACGATGCGCAGAAGTTGTACGGGTTCAACGCGCTGCGTCGCGAGGGCGGGTACTGCCTGTTGTCGTACGCTGAGGCGCGTGCGGTGCTGAAGCAGCTGGAGGCGCAGGGTGAGCCGATGAGTCTGCGCCGCTTCAACTACTACGCCGATCCGCGTCCGAAGAGCAGGAAAAAGTGGGAGAGCACCTCATATGGTGACTGGTGGCTGCTTCCCCAGCGCTTCGAGGACAACAGCGCACGACTCAACATGGACGCGTGGCTGGAGGACTCGGAGGTGCGCGATCCACCTGTGACGGTTGTCAGCGACACTCGCGCGGACGGGATGAACTTCCTGGAGACCGAGGAGGACTTCACGGTGAGGGACGTGTTTCCCTCTGGCGGTGAGGATGAGTACGTGCGGATGGGGCTGATGCGGAGGGCGCTGGGCATGGTTGTGGCGATGCTTGGTGGCGATCATCGCAGCGCGGTGGGTGTGAAGCCGCAGCCACGCCTAGCGATGCTGAGCAGCCGCATGGCGTTCTACGTGCACCCGTCGCTGCGGGAGCAGACGCGGGTGATGGGGCTGCTGCGTCCCGCTGACGCGATTGTGAAGGAGGTGGACCAGTTATATAGGCGGTCTGCGTCAAGCTTCAACTGGTCGCTGGACAGGGGTGCCGGTGCGCAATTAAGTGAAATGTTTGCGTTGCGGCCTGTCAACTTCAAGCACGTCGTCGGTGTTCACTTGCGGCGCAGGGAAGGTGGCTGTCAACGCGAAGCTGAGCTCATCGGCTCAACGGCGTTTGCGTTGGATGGGGCGTACCAACTGGATGCACGCGATCCAGGCTGGTCGATACATCACTCCACCATCACATCGCTTGTCACGGACTGTTCATTGAACAAATACCTGCTGCTGGACTTGTACAAGCAGTACAGTTCGTGGCTGCGTGCACATGATGAGCCGTGTGTACCGACTATGTACATTGCACACGACAGCCACAGCGCTGCGATACCTGCAGGCGTGGAGGCAGGCCTGCATGCGCTGCCTAGCCAACGAAGCCTGCTGTATTTCGATGGCGCGGCGCTGTTCCCTTCGCAGTTCGTCGCTCTTTACGACCGTAAACTGAACGTCACGGCACGAGGTCGCCTGGAGGGAGGACTGCGTCGTGCGAAGCAGAATCGAGTGCGCCTGGCGCGTGCCAGGGGTGTGGTGGACGAGCCGCCACGTGTGGAGACGGTGCGGGAGCTTTACCCCTCGGCGCTGGCAGAGATCTTTGCGGTGACGTCCGACTACTTCATGCTGACGAACGTTGGTGTGTTTCGCGGCTCGATGCTGTCGTCCATGTCGATGAACGTCGTGGCGCGTCGCTGGGGGCGTGGCCTGCCGTGCCACGGCGCGCTGCCCGGGTACGTGAAAAGCTACTATGCACCTATGTGGCTATGAAAGGTGGCTTTCCGCTTTATTGCTATTATTAGGAGAGTGTGTTTGAGAAGAGTGCTAAGGTGGTTTTGTCCTTTTAATAGGGTGCCGGTGCTCCACCTCTCCTTTTATTTTTGCCCCCGAGAAAGGCTGTTTCTCATTTTCCCCTCCTTAAATGCGTTTAAGGAGGAACGAGGAAGGCGAGTTGTGGAGGCTCAGTCGTGCTTTTGTGACTCCACGCTGTGATCCTCAACCACGTAATCCTGACACATCAAAAGCGGACTCGCTCGAACCTGACAATCGCGAGAGCACGGCGGCGGGTTCTTGAGAGCTTTGGCGTGAAGAGGGGACCATTGCCTTGAAAGTGCGCATACAGCAAACGATTGCTGTAAAGAAAAGGAAAACAGCAAGGCCGAGATACGTGCAAGTATGCATGGCTATTTCAAGTGCGGTGACTCTTTGCTAAACAGCAGCTGCATGATAGAATGAACGCCCTTCAACTGGTTTCTATGCGTTCTTTTTTTTTTTTGTTTCCAAAGGCTCTTTCTTTTAGTGGACGCCCAGTGTCTTTGCGGTCTTTTCCCTTTACACCCTCCATTTTTAAATTATGGGTGCGCTACTCCACATTTCTGGTGCCTAAGAAACCAGACATTGAGACAGCAGTAGCAGGGCTGGTGCCTCTATTCTAGCAAACACACCGTATGTGCTTTTGTTGTTTCTCCACGGCTATTCTGCAGGTCGTCGTACTTGAGAACTTGAACCAAAAGGACCCATAAAGCGGCTTTTCTACTTCTATAAATAGCCCGTTTTTGTTTTTAGCCCTTTTCATCCTGCACTGCGGACGCCTTTATACAGGCTTTTCGTAGTGCTGCGTCGTCTCTTTTTTCTTTTACATCTTTTTTTTGTTTTTGGCAACGGTGCAGTCGAACAAGCTACCTACACCGACCGCGGCATGTCATGTCTCGCTGGTGAGTGTGGCTGCTGGTGTTGTTGTTGTTTCTCTTCTGCGGGCTGAGCTGGTGTGGTGCGCAGCTGCTTCTGGCGCTACCGCTGCTGCTACCGTGGCTTTCGTTGCTTTCGGTGGCGGTGCAGCGCGCAGACGCGGCCCGTCGTATGAACGCATGCACTCAGCGGAGGCTGCAGGGGGACGAGTTGCTGTGGTGGACGCTGCGGGTGGTGCTACATGTCGGCGCAGACAGTACCGAGGGCAGTGCGTGGCGCAGCGCGGTGCAGCAAGCCCCAGCTGCTTTTGCTGGTGGAGAGAGGAGGGCAGGCCACAAGCACACGAGCGAAACGGAGACGAGTTGCTCAAGCAGCTGAGAAAAAGAGCCGAGACGAACTGGGCAGGTGCGAACAGGTGGAGGTAGGTGAAGGGGAAGCCCCTACTTGACGAGAAGGACGTGTTAGCTGTCTTCGCCACCGCCACTGTGCCCCCTGGGCCGCCTCGCACCCTTCTTAGCGGTGCGCGGTGCAGCGACCGACGCTGCGCTGGATGATGATGTGCAGCGCACCGCAACGCGCTGTGGGTGGACATGGTGACGGACCGCCGCCCGACCACCAAGAAGAAGCTTGGCGAGGGTGGCAACTGGGGCCTTCCGGTGGAGGTGGGGATGAGCCAGAAGCTGATCCTGTGGCTGGAGTACGCCTACCACGCGTTCCCCGACGTGCCCTACATCATGAAGGGCGACGACGACACGCACCTGAAGGTGCCGCAGTTCCTTCGCGACATCCGCTACATCCGTGGCGGCTACAGCGGGAGGAACATGGAGGCGCCTCTCGGCCAACGCGATCCCGTGGGCATCAACGAGACGGAGGAGTGCATCTACTGGGGCGGGTATACGCGCAATTCTGCGTGGAACCAGCTGCCCTACCACGGTGGCAACGGCTACATGCTGCATCGTCGTCTGGTGCAGGTGATGCTGGAGGACGGCGACCCCTATAGTGCGGACACGGTGCGACTGGCCGTGATGCCGTACGATCCCAGTCTGAACGCGACGTACAGGAGCTTTCTGATGGATGTTGAAGATATGTTCGTTGGGAAGACGCTGCGTGACAAGCGGAGCCGCATCCGCGAGGTGTGTCCGTTCCACCGTGCCAGCTACATCGAGGAGCCGAGAGACCGGCTCGTCGATGCACATGTGATTGATTTCCCGATCAAGTGGTCAGGCCTGCTGCTGCACCACGTCTCTCCGTTCGACCAGTACTATCTGCCCTATTGCTTCCAGCAATGTGCACGGCGGGGTGGAGATGGTGAGCCGAGACCGTCGTCCCGTGGTAAAGGCGCTCGTGTAAGCGGAAGGTGTGTGGATTGTGGCAATCGTGGCCGACACCGTCAAAGGTAGTGGTCGCTGTACGGTTTTTGGTGCACGGTGCGTCGGCTGTGCCCTTCTCGTAGCGTGCGAAAGACGGCGTCGTGCGGGTGTAGGCGGTGTCATACAAACGGGTTGGTGCTGCTGCTGTCGTTGTCTCCTACGCGGCCCAGGTGCCGTAGACCTTCCTTGTTGTTCTTCTCCCTGCTTGCCTCGTTTATGGTGCGGAATGCTGCTCCGGTTTTCTTTGTTGTTGTTGTTGTCACCGTGCGTGTGTATAGCATTGCGTAGATCCTTGCGGCGCGAAAGGAGGTCGCTGGGAGATGATACTCAAGGTTGAACATCTGTGACCTGTTGAGGCCTCTGCGGTAGAGTCGCCCTTTTCTGTGTTGTTGGTGAGTCGGCGTACGGGTGGTGCATAAGCAGAAAAAAGAGAAAAAGAACGTTTTTTTCATACCTGCATTGAGTGTAGTCATTGGCCAGTAGCTTTTGCCGCTTTTTGAGGCCTGTGTGTCTTTTTCTTTGCCACGTAAGTGCTCCAACCAACCCCGCTTAATTTTAAGCGTGTTTTTTTTTTTGTCTTGATCAGAACAGTACTCTCTTATTTAAAAAATGATAGCGCTGCTGCTTTCTTAAAAAAGTGTGGACGTTTTCCCTTGCCCGCTCATTGGTGTGGCTATCTTCATTCGACAACAACAGGGACCGTTTTCTGTCTATTGAGTCTTGCAGTGCTTGCGCAACGTGGTGCAGGCGCTAGTGTTCTTCCCCTTTCTCGCCATTGCTACATCGCATAGTGCACACTTACGGTGGTGTCTGCGTGCCTCTCTTTTCTTTGTTGCTCCTTCGAAAAACGAGCAAGCAGGCAGGCAGACATAAGGATGTACTTCGGCTTTTTCTGTTTTCAAGGAAAAGCACGCGTTCGAAGACGGCGAAATGGGTTTTACGGCTACTTGGGCGAAGTGTGTTTCTCAGCTTTTCCCGCTCAGGTACTTCGCATGCTCCTTTCCTTTTTAAGGAGTGCATTTGCAGTCTCTTTGGCCCAAAAGCGGGAAAGCAGGTGAACTTCTAGCCTTTTTGTTTTTCCATAAAATCAAAGGAATTAGAAGCAATCATAGCAGCAACCAACAGTTGACCGCTGCGCTGGCAAATGACGTTGCTGTTGGCAGCTGAGGTTCTTAAAGTCGAAAAATGTGTCTTTTATGTTGTATCTTCTGTTCTCATTGATGCAGTTCGCCTTTAAACGGAGAATGTCATTCTTCGTTAGGCGTTTTCCTCCCTTTTTCGCGTTTTCAACGTTGCTAGCCAACCTAAGCTCCTCTATCGTAGTTTACCTTCTTGTGCTTTCTGCTAAATGCTCTTTTTATCTTTCTTTAGTTTCAGCCGTTTCATCTTCTTTTTACACTTTTAACTACTGGTGAAAACAGCGTAAGCGCGGCTGAGCGGCTTGGGATGTGCGGCCGCCTGGGAATAAGAGAAGGAAAAACACTTAAACAAGCCGAAGGGTTTCTTTAGACAGGCTGAAAAGAAGAAAGAGCAAAGAAAACGCGTAAGAGCTTTGCTCTTTCTTGCTGACCACCTGTTGAGATAAGAAGCTGCCCTATGTCAAGTGGCAGATGGTGCGGGTCCTTTCACTGAAGACCATTTAAAGGTAACTGCAGTGAGCAAGGCGTGAAAGTAGTTGCAGTTCCTACGCTAATTATCAGCAAGTGATCACACACACACACACACACACACAACATAAAAGAGAAGAGGGAGGGTGACCGAAGGCAGCAAAGTAACAGCCCATGTAATGCAAACCATCAACTGCTTTGCTCTCCACGGAGCGCCAGTAGTGTTCTGAGTACCTATTGATGCATCCATTTTTCTCTTTTATGATATTCACAAATCGCGTCCTCCGCACCGAGACCTAATCAACCGTTGCTCTTGTGTTGCTGAACACGAAAGGAGGAGTGAAGACCATAGTCACAATTCAGCTTTCCTCCTTTTTCTTTTTTTTTTTTTTGTTAACACACATGCACCCATGCATGTACCTGAGGACAATAAAAAGAATGTCCTGTCTGGGCCTATTCATCCTTCGTGTTTCACTAACTGCTTTCTTTTTATTGCTGTCCTTTTTTCGTCTTCAATGCTCAACAGTTGTATCCTGAGGGATGTCTGAACCGACTTCTTTTATTATGCATAGGTAGTGCACTGCTCGCTGCTTTTGAGAGAGGTGTTCTCGCTTTCGAATTACTGGGCTTCAGAGCCTCTGGGCTTTTCATTTTCCCACATCTCTTTTCTCCTTTTTAAGTTCTCTTTGGTTTGCTGTTCTTTGTATTCTATACCTGGGCGATCCCTACCAACACACGTGCCTACACGTAAGTGTATACAGGGGTGACGGTACAGCCACGCAAACCGCTTAAAACGCACACGCATCCACATACATAGGCTCTTTCTCTGTCTACGTGAAGCGCAGAGTACGCTTTGAGCCCCGGATCGCACGTTTCTCGAACAGCAACAAGGGCCAGTGCACGAAGTTGCAAGCAGGAAAAGGAAAACAAGAAAAACGTGTAGCACCACTCGACAGCAACCGCCTTGACATTTTTTAAATAACCACTGGAAAAGGCGAGTCCCACCCTATAGGTGCTAAAAAAGGCGGAAAAAACCACAACCAACTGTCTTAAAAGAGTCTGCTTGATCTCCTTTTTCTTTTCTCTCTTTTCTCTCTTTTCTTGATTCATCCTGCGAAAAAGACACCAACAACCTACAAGCAGCGCCACAGAAGTACTTCCAGCAACTTCCATATAATTATACCAGTTTGGACGTGCTGACAAATAACTGATTCAATAAAGCAAAAGAAGCAGGGAAAAGGCAAAGATCCCGTGAGGACCTCTATTAAGGGAAGGAGAGGGAGAGAGCAGAAGATGCGTGCAACCGCGTACTCCACCGTCAACGGAAAACGCAGCGAAGCTTCCTGCAGTAGCTTTTCCGACCCATCCATCCCGCTGTTTTCAGGATGCAACAACCACGCCCTCGAGCGTCATTGGGGTATCCGTGCTTCGCTCCGGAAGCTGTGTTGTCACTTCAGTCACGTCAAGTCGCCGCGGCGTTGCGGCACACTCCTGCGCAAGGTACCGCGGTGGGCGTATCCGATCTTTTTCATCGCAGCAGCCCTGGCTGCAATCTGCGTCGTAAATCTCGTTGCGATGGCAAATGGAGACCACCACTTAATCGCAGAACAAGAAGAGAGGGCCGAGTGGCGAGCGTGGGAGGCATCCCTGGCTGTTGTTGTGGCGCACGCGGCGCCGCTGACGGTGCTGGACGGGAGCCAGCTGCGTGCCCAGGAAGCGGGTCTCGGGTCCGCTGCGTTGGTGCGCCGCACGCAGCTGCCGTCGTGGACGCTGCACGTGGTGGAGGCGGAGTGCGCGGAGTGCCTGGACAGCGCGATGCACGCGGCTGCGGTGAGGCGGCAGATGGCGGGCGCCCCCGCTGCGGAGAAGCGCAGCGCGACGGTGTTCGCGACGCCGAGTGCGCCGCTGGGGCTTGCGGGTCCGATGCTGTTTGCGATGGCGAGCATGACGGACGACGTTGCGGTTGGTGCGGAGCTTGCGCGCTGGAGCTGGGTGCCGCGGTCGTACGCGATGCGGCGGCAGTTCGCTGGTGCGTCGCCTGCCGGGCTGCGTGGGGGGACGTCGCCGTACCTGGTGGTGATGGGGATCCCGTCGACGGACCAGCCGGTGCGGTCGTCGCTGCGCGATGCCCAGCGCGACACGTGGCTGGCGTACACGGAGGTTGCGCGGAGCGGGAACGACTTCCGTGGCGCGCTGCTGCCGCTGTACATCTTCGCGGCTGCGGAGCGGGTGCAGCTGCAGGGCGTGACGGACGTGTCGCCGCTGCTGCCGACGGTGGCGGAGTACGAGGCTGCCTCGGCGATGCAGCTGCGGCGTGGCGGCGCAGCGGAGACCGCGGTGCGGAGCTACTCCGAGCGTCGCGTTGAGCTGATCTCTGGCGCTGGCACGGTGGGCGCTGGTGATGTGCGGCTGGCGGAGTCGCCGTGCGTGAAGATTGATTCGCAACGTGTGTCGCCCGACGCGGACACGGACGACACGTGGCTGTCGCAGCTGGCGTCTGCGCTGGATTTGCCCATAATGCCGGCTGCTGTGGCGCCTGCGGAGTTTATCTGCGGCGCGTCGACTGCGCTGTGGCAGGAGGCGCTGGCGCACCGCAACGCGCTGTGGGTGGACATGGTGACGGACCGCCGCCCGACCACCAAGAAGAAGCTTGGCGAGGGTGGCAACTGGGGCCTTCCGGTGGAGGTGGGGATGAGCCAGAAGCTGATCCTGTGGCTGGAGTACGCCTACCACGCGTTCCCCGACGTGCCCTACATCATGAAGGGCGACGACGACACGTACCTGAAGGTGCCGCAGTTCCTGAACGATGTCCGCTACATCCAGCGTGGCCGCAGTGGTCGTGCGTTAAGTGAGCTGACGCGTAGCGACGGTGGCTCCGCAGCCTTGGGGCGGCGCGAGCTTAAATCCGGTCGTCATATCTTCAACAGCGCCACGGCCGCGGAGAATTACCTGACAGTTCGCGCCACCGAGGAGTGCGTGTACTGGGGCAGCATGCGGCGCTGGAACGGCGAGGTGTACTTTGGTGCGGGGATGCTCTTTCTCCTGCACCGCCGCCTGGTGCAGACGGTGCTGGAGGAGCGCCCGGAGTACAACAACGACGTTGTGCGCCTCGCGTCGCAGGGTTACGCCCCCCGTCACGCGCACTCCTACTTCGCGGCGATGATGGATCACGAGGACGTGATGCTGGGAAAGCTGCTGGCCGAGCGTCGAATGCGGTCGAACCAGCTGTGCCCCTTCGGACGTGCCTGGCACGTGTGGGAGCGCTGGGACCGCTTCCACGATGTGCGGCGCGGCCGCGCGCAGAACGTCACTTGGGCCACCGTCGCCGCCCACCGCTGCACGCCGGCCGACTTCCCTTACCTGCACTTCTTCTTCCAGCAGGAGTACCGTTTTGGCCGAGAGGGGGCCGCGGTGGAGAGGGACGTGGCGGTGGCACGGCAGCAGGCCCGTGCGTGGCTTGAGGCAGCACAGCTGGAAAACAACGGCACGGCGGACGGGCAGCCAGGGACGCCGGAGTACACGGGAATAAGACTGCAAGCGACCCCGGTGCCGGCAGTGGGGAATGGGGAGCTGCTGGAAGTGGTCTGGGCCGAGTCGCCTGCGCGAAATCACACACCCTTGCCGTTTGTGCGCTCCTCGTTGGACGGTGTGGCGGTGTACGAGGTGGAGTATTCGCCCTTCGCAGATGGGTTTCTGGTGCCGGACGGGTGGGTGTCGAACACACGCCGCCGCAGCGAGCGGCAGTGAGAGCGGATCGCGGCGGAGGGTACTCTGTGCATATCAGCGTTGCAAAGCCCTGCTGGCTGAAGCTCGTTCTTCTTCAGCAGTGGCTTTTTTCTCCTCCTTTTAACCGTTTGCGACGAGCACGTTGCGCTTTATTTACTGCGGAGGCTCTTTTTTTTTTCTCACCACTGGGCTGCTTCCTCTTTCGCCATTACTTGTCCTTCCGACATTGCGCTAGAAACAGCATTGGCCTTCTAAAGAACGTCATCAGGATCAGCTTTTCTCTTCTCTGGCGCTCGAAAAAGTCAGGTGGAACTTCCTGATGCTTCTCTAACTTCACAAATACACACACACACAAAAGGAGTAACAGCAAGAGCGAAACTATGTAGGTGGCCGCTTTGCTAGCGGAAGGCTTGCTGGTTAATGGTCTGCATTGTAAGATCGCTCATTCACTTTTCTCGTCCTTTTTTTTTCTCTCTCTCTCTCTCTCTCTTGTTGCTGCGATTTTGCAGGCCTCGTGACGGTTCCCCTGACTTTCTTTTCTTGCCTTTTCACATTGATCGCAGAGAATACAGCGAGTTAGGGTGCTTTTTTTTTTTCTTCGCAGTTCTCATCCGTTTTTCCATCATTCTTTTTTCTTTTTCCCTTTTCATTGATCGTAGAGGGTACAGCAGGCTCGTGCTCCTTTTTTTGAAGCTGTTTCTCCCCTGCTTTTCTTGTTGCGTGTTGTTGCTATAACTGTTTTGATATTTCTCCACGCGGTTGCGGACACCTGACATAAGATTATTATTATTGCTGTTTGCTCTGGAATGGACCAACACGGAAGTAGTCACGCGCGTGAGCAGCCGCACACTTCCCGCTCCCTCGAGCGTCGCTGCTCTCATCTCCTCTCTCGTGTTGTCTTCAACGATGCCGCGGCGACGCCCAGCGCAGCCACCGACTTCCGTTGTTTGCGCTCCACCTCACTGAAGCAGGCGCGATGGCTTCTTCACTGCTTCGTGCGAAGGCTGACGTGCCGTGTCGTGCTTCCTGTTTGTTTGATGCTGGCTATACTCGGCTACCTCATTTATTGTGCCGTGCAGTTCAGCTTCCGCGAGGGTCCCTCCATGGACTCTGTTCAAATACCTCCGGTTGACAGCCTTGCCACGCAGCTCTCCCCCTCTCTCAAGGTTCAGCAGCTCCCTTTTTTGGATTTGTGCCAAGCCGCAGAAGTTGTTGAGACACGCCTGCGCGAGTCGCCGCAGCGTCGACCGGGGTCTCGCGGCAGCTCGAGAGGCCAGCAGCGCAGAGCTGAACTGGAGGGGCTGATGGACCGCCTGAATCACATCCCTGCCGATGGCGGCCCCTCGGCTGTTCGCTGGAGTGCCGCCACCGGCCTCCCCGTCGCCCGTGAGCGGCAAGGAGAGGTAAAGGCTCGCTTCCTGACCGCATCGAGTAAGCTGGACGACTACGTGCACATTGCCACGACGGCTGCGACGATGGCCGGGGTGAGGCTTGAGTTCTTGGGCCACAACTGGCAGCACTTTTCGTATATCAAGCGGCTTGGGCTGATGCTGTCGTACGTCCAGCACGAAGGCCTGTCCGACGCGGACGTGATTGTGGGCCTGGACAGCGATGCACTGCTAAGCGGGGAGGACATGTACAGCTTTCTCGAGGCATTCGTGGCCTCCACCGCAGAGACAGAGGCTGAGCACCGTGCTTACGCCGTGCGCGATATCCGTCTTGGTCGGCGCCTGCCCCCGTTTCTCTTCAGTGCGGAGTTCAACTGCATGCGCAACCAAGCCGTAAGGAGAAAGAAATGCCGAGAGTCCTATGAGCGCATCGACGCGCTCATGGCGTCGTGGGCCACCAAGACAAACGTGACGCTGCAGCTGGACTTCGTGGGGGGCTCGAACCCATTGCGCTTTCTCAACACCGGCGTCTTTGTTGCCCGTGTGTGGGCCGTCAAGCTGTGGAACACCGCCTTTCTGGACTTCCTCAAGACACACAAACCGACACGCCGCCGTTACTGGTGGTGCGACCAGAGTGCCATGGGCACCATCTACCTGGAGCTGCGCCTGTGGGAACTGCTCTCTGGCGCGCTGGATGGCCCGCCGCAGCCACTCAGTCCTGCGCAGCTGAACCAGAGTTTTTACCCGCCGCTGGTGCTGTCGTCGGGGCAGAGCAGCGGCCCACACGGGATACCGGCAGGCTTCGTTGGATTCGAGCGCACCGGTCGCCTTGTACTCACGGTGGGTCCGGAGATGAGCGGACACGGCGTCTTTCAAGTTGACGGCGTAACGGTACCGAGGAACAACATGTCCGATGTGGTTCTGGAGGCCCGCCTGCACCGTAGCGGCTGGGAGCTTGAAACGTCGCTGACCGGAGTCGTGCAGTCAACCCACCGGCTTCACGTCACGCCGCGTGAGCGTGTTGATTGCCACGGCGTGGCGCAGGTCGGCCCTGAGTGCGTCTACCGCGACGCCGTGTTGGGCCTACCCGCAAACTCAAGTGCCGTCACCCCATTGATGTGGCACTTTGCAGGAAAGAGAAAGCGTGCGGTGATCTCGCACTACCGCGGGCTTTTCCCGTGGTACACGCCTGCCATTCAGGATGCGGTGGTGCGAAACGCCCTGCTCTGGACTCTCGTGCATGCGCCCCCAACGCGGGTGTACGCTGTGAATGCTTCCACAGACACGCCGTTGCTCGATAAGCCGGTTTTGCTGCTTCCGCATCGTGACACGGACGACAAGTCGTTTTTTCAACTCTGCACTTCCGCTTTTATGTCGGGTGGTACAAGTCACCACTAAAGGGAGAGAATAAAGGCAATGGCTAAGGTATCACAAACGAATGGCGCAGCGAGTCGAGAGCAGAGTCAAACGTGTGCAAACCTTGCAGAATTGAGTTTAGCTGAAGAGGAAGTAAAATGAACACGACTTTCCTCTTCATGTAGTCGAGACAAGCAGTGCGTTTTCGGCGGAGCAGTACAAACAGGCGGCAAACGCGTGTGCGCTGAGGAGGCTTTCAAAGCTCTATTTTGGCTGTTTTGTTTCCTGTTGTTTTTTCTTTCTCTCTTGACCTTCGATTCTTTGGAATATTACCTGACGCTGAATGCAGTTTTTTTTTTTTTTAAACCTCTTGTGCTTTTTTTTTTTTACTTTATATTTCATTGAGACCTTTTACGTGAGGTAGCACAGCAAGCACTGTACTAGTTCAAATTGCTTCAAATCCTACCGCTTACGCAGCTGCTGATTCCCACGAAAATGGGGGGGGGCTTAAAGTCCTGTCTACCAACAGGTGCTTCTTAGCGTTGATGGCGAGGAGCGAACGATTAGACACTTGCAGTTTTCCTTTCCGGTGCCGGCGAGCTTCTACGTTACTGTTCACACCAAACTGCTTGCGACTCCTTGCTGCACTACTACGACACTGTGCTTCCAAAGCAAAAGAAAAAGGGAAGTGATGCTGCTGGCGCGATGCGCAACCTTTCCAGCAGCGAATAACGTGACGCTTCTCACACATTTTAAGCGATGCCGTACCATTTTCACCCATGTTCTCCACCCTTGCTGCACCGTCTCTTTTTCGTTGTCAGAATAAGACCGTGTGCATACGAAGGTGTGAAGGGTTGAGCTTAGAGTCTGTTCATCTTTCTAACACTCTCCGCTTTTTGACTCTTTTTAACCATAGAGCTGTACTCTAAAAGGCACTTTTTTCGTCCTTTCGCGCAGACATATCGACCGGACCTCTGAGGAGTTCTCGGCGCGCAAGCCCTCCTTCCGACTTGACTGCTTTCTCCGAGTATAAACAGTCAGAGGGAGAGGGAAAGAACGAGAAAGAAGCCAAACAGGTAATCGTGGCGATGATGACGAAAAGGCGAACGGAGCGCAAACACGAGGACGTCGATGCGGCGGCTTGGCCGAGTCGACCTGGAGACAGGTTCAAGCGCATTAGCCGCTTTCTCAGAACGCTATTCCACCCATCTCACAAGCTCCGCTGTTCCCTTGTCTTCGTGTGTTTGGTCATGTGTGTCTTCGTTGTGCTCGATCTCCAGGGAGTCTTCTTCCAATTGCATCTGCTCGGCATGATATCTGATCCCACAGACCCGGTGGACGACTCTGCCTTCAAGGAGATCGACGAGGCCGTGCTGCCGCCGGTGGTGGTCAAGGCGGACGACCAGGTGTGCGCGCTGTGCACGGACGGGCTGGTGTACGTGCACGTGGGCCGCCGCGCGCGTGCGTGGGAGCCTGTGTCTGCGGCGCCGGTGGAGTACACGGTGACGGAGGTGCTGCAGGTGCGACCGGGCGACGCGCCGACGTTCAGCGCCGGGAGCGGGCCGTCGACTGCTGCGTGGCCGAGCGTGTCGGAGGTTGTGTCGCGGTGCCTGGCGCAGCTGATGAGCCTTGGGCAGATCGGCGCTGCGCAGGACGCGTCCGTGGTGGTGCGTGACGGCGCGGACCCGGTGGTGCGCGCTGCGGTGCTGGTGGACTACGACGCGGCGGGTGCGTCTGCGCTCGCTGGGCGTGCGGACCGGTGCCCCGCGTTCCTTGCGGAGGTGCGACCCGCTGCTGCGAACGCGTCAGCGAAGATGGACGTGTCGTACCCGCGGCTGCCGTCGTGGCCGCTGCCTGCGCGGCGTGGCGGGACTGTGCCCGCGTACTTCGGGACTGCGCGTGTGTGGGAGACGGACGTGGACCGGGACGTGCAGCCGCCGCTGTCGGTGGAGCTGACGGGTGATCGGAGCGGCGTTGTGGTGCGGTTTGGTGCGGACGCGACGTCGACGCGGCCGGAGCCGTTCGAGATGCGGTGCCCGTCCCACTTCCTCTCTGCGTTCATTGGCCGCTTTGGCCGCCAGCACAACCAGGTGCAGGAGGTGGCGCACACGCTGGCGCTGTCTCGCAAGGTGAACCGCACCTTCATCATTCCGGTGCTGGCGCCTGATTACTACATCCTGTACCTGCGCTACGATGCGCAGAAGTTGTACGGGTTCAACGCGCTGCGTCGCGAGGGCGGGTACTGCCTGTTGTCGTACGCTGAGGCGCGTGCGGTGCTGAAGCAGCTGGAGGCGCAGGGTGAGCCGATGAGTCTGCGCCGCTTCAACTACTACGCCGATCCGCGTCCGAAGAGCAGGAAAAAGTGGGAGAGCACCTCATATGGTGACTGGTGGCTGCTTCCCCAGCGCTTCGAGGACAACAGCGCACGACTCAACATGGACGCGTGGCTGGAGGACTCGGAGGTGCGCGATCCACCTGTGACGGTTGTCAGCGACACTCGCGCGGACGGGATGAACTTCCTGGAGACCGAGGAGGACTTCACGGTGAGGGACGTGTTTCCCTCTGGCGGTGAGGATGAGTACGTGCGGATGGGGCTGATGCGGAGGGCGCTGGGCATGGTTGTGGCGATGCTTGGTGGCGATCATCGCAGCGCGGTGGGTGTGAAGCCGCAGCCACGCCTAGCGATGCTGAGCAGCCGCATGGCGTTCTACGTGCACCCGTCGCTGCGGGAGCAGACGCGGGTGATGGGGCTGCTGCGTCCCGCTGACGCGATTGTGAAGGAGGCGGACCGCCTGTACGCGCTGAGTGCTGCGAAGCTGTCGTGGCCCGGTGGCGAGACGAAAGCGAACAGCACGGGGCTCCGTGACACGCTGCGCACGGGCAACTTCAAGCACGTGATCGGCTTCCACATTCGTCGCCGCGAGGGAACGTGTCGCAAGGAGGGTGTGAGGGTGGATAGAACGGCGTACCCGATTGACCCGCGCTTTCAGCTGGACAACGTGGACCCGAGCTGGTCGAGTCCGCTGTCGACGTTGCGGAACGTGGAGCAGGACTGCGCGCTGACGAAGACGTGCGTGGTGGAGCTGTACCGACAGTACACGCGGTGGATGCGGGACAACATGACGGAGGGCGCGGTGCAAGCTGCGCAGCTTGTGCCGACGATCTACATGGCCTACGACGATCAGAGCGGCCCGATTGCGGAGCAGGTGGATAGCCGTTTGGTGCGGATGTCGCTAGGTGGCCAGCGCAGCGTCACGTGGGGTGTGGCGAAGCGGTACCCAGCACACTTTGTCGGCGCCTACGACACACGTATCGGTGAAAGTTTCTCGAGTATTTTTCACGCGGAGACTCGCAAACTGGATAAGGAAGATTGGGGCAAGCCTCGTGGTGCCGACTTTGAGGAGCAGCGGCGCGTGAACTTGATACGGGGTCTCTATGAACGCTCGCTTACGGAGATGCGTGCGATGGCGTTCGACTACTTCATGCTGACCAACATGGGCATGTTTCGCGGAGCAACGCTGTCGTCCGTGTCGACGAACGTCGTGATGCGTCGCTGGGGGCGTGGCCTGCCGTGCCACGGTGCGCTGCCCGGCTATCTGGTCTCCTTTTACACGTCGATGTGGCTGTGAGCTTTTTCTGGTGACTGCGGGTGGCAGTGGAAGTGAACCGAAAGGTGCTCAGAGTCTTGAAAAAGGGTGGGCTGTGGGATGTCTCTTTGTTTGCTGTTGTCTGCAGGTGCTGTGCTATGTTGTGGGCAGATATCGTCAGCGGTGTACGCAGAGGGGCCTTCTTAGAGTGCGCAGAAGCAAGTGGCATTTTATAACTGTGTCCCCAGTGTCTCTTTCTGAGCGCTAAGTGGGTAGAAGTAGAAGAAAACAATGCAGAATGAACGAGCAGCAGGCCGACTGAGAAGGCTGTGTGCCGTCTCTCTTTCATGCCGCACAAAACAGCGGGGATGCACCGCGGCGGCGGCCCCGAATGCGGCGTGGGCGCAATGCGCTGCTGCTCAGCCAAGCAGGCTTTCTTCTTCCGCGAGAGAACGTCAGGGTAGTTTGCGGGGTGGCACTGCGCGGTTGCCGCGCTTGGCGCCTCTCTGTGCTTCTCTTGCATCAGCTGCAGTGGTGCGTGTTGCTGCTGCTGCCGCCTTTTGCCTGTGGAGCACACCATGGCCTCGCGTCGCGCCCAGACTCGACCTCTCCTTCTCCCCTCCCCCGCCGCTTCCTGCCATCTTTTCACCGTCTGTTTCTTGCTGCCTCACGAGAGATTTGCTGCTTGCGTGGGGGTGCAACTCACGCGCACCTGGGCCACGCTCGCTTTCCGCGACTGGGCTTGTCGCACAAGAAGCAGGCAAACAGCAGCAGAGAGCTGACAGCAGACCGTGCGGCTGCGACGACGTGATACGGCTGCGGTGCCACGGGAGTCGTGTGGTCGTCCGCTTTGCTGTGCGGCGCTGTGTGCTTGACTGCCGGGAGCTGCGTCTCCGCACGACGCACCTCTCTTCCGGAGTCTCCCGACTGCGTGTGTGACCAGCTTCTGTGCTTGACAGCTGAGCCGCACGTGACGGGGAGCAGGAGCGTGTCAGAGAGAAACGAAAAGCGACAGGCGAGCTCCTGAGCGAGCAGTGCGTGCTGTGTGTGTGGCGTGACCTCGAGCGCGATGCAGGCCGAGGCGGTGTAGCGGTGCTGCCGCCGCCTGCGACCACCTCTGCGGTTCCGCGGGAGCAATGCGAGGCGGCCAAGTCTCCTGCGTGCTGCGCGTGCTTGCCGGTGCGGCGCGCGTTGTGCTGCCGGCTGCTGATGCGGCCACTGTGCGCTGCGACTTCGGCCGCAAGAGCAGCCGCGTTGTTGCCCCGCTGCGCTTCTGCTGCTGGTGCCCGTCTTGGTGCCGGTGACCAACTGGACGGCGGCGACGAAGCCTGCTGTGGAGCGACGGCGTGTGGTGGAGCAGAGGGCGGGGTGGCGAGCGTGGGAGGCATCCCTGGCTGCTGCTGTGGCGCACGCGGCGCCGCTGACGGTGCTGGACGGGAGCCAGCTGCGTGCCCAGGAAGCGGGTCTCGGGTCCGCTGCGATGGTGCGCCGCACGCAGCTGCCGTCGTGGACGCTGCACGTGGTGGAGGCGGAGTGCGCGGAGTGCCTGGACAGCGCGATGCACGCGGCTGGTGTTCGCAGACGTTGCGCGGAGCGGGAGCGACCTCCGTGGCGTGCTGCTGCCGACGGTGGCGGAGTACGAGGCTGCCTCGGCGATGCAGCTGCGGCGTGGCGGCGCAGCGGAGACCGCGGTGCGGAGCTACTCCGAGCGTCGCGTTGAGCTGATCTCTGCCGCTGGCACGGTGGGCGCTGGTGATGTGCGGCTGGCGGAGTCGCCGTGCCACCAAATACTCTCGAGGCCGGTCACGCAAGCAGCGGACACGAACGACACGTGGCTGTCGCAGCTGGCGTCTGCGCTGGATTTGCCCATAATGCCGGCTGCTGTGGCGCCTGCGGAGTTTATCTGCCACGCGTCGACTGCGCTGTGGCAGGAGGCGCTGGCGCACCGCAACGCGCTGTGGGTGGACATGGTGACGGACCGCCGCCCGACCACCAAGAAGAAGCTTGGCCAGCGTGGCAACTGGGGTCTTCCGGTGGAGGTGGGGATGAGCCAGAAGCTGATCCTGTGGCTGGAGTACGCCTACCACGCGTTCCCCGACGTGCCCTACATCATGAAGGGCGACGACGACACGTACCTGAAGGTGCCGCAGTTCCTGAACGATGTCCGCTACATCCAGCGTGGCCGCAGTGGCCGTGCGTTAAGTGAGCTGACGCGTAGCGACGGTGGCTCCGCAGCCTTGGGGCGGCGCGAGCTTAAATCCGGTCGTCGTATCTTCAACAGCGCCACGGCCGCGGAGAATTACCTGACAGTTCGCGCCACCGAGGAGTGCGTGTACTGGGGCAGCATGCGGCGCTGGAACGGCGAGGTGTACTTTGGTGCGGGGATGCTCTTTCTCCTGCACCGCCGCCTGGTGCAGACGGTGCTGGAGGAGCGCCCGGAGTACAACAACGACGTTGTGCGCCTCGCGTCGCAGGGTTACGCCCCCCGTCACGCGCACTCCTACTTCGCGGCGATGATGGATCACGAGGACGTGATGCTGGGAAAGCTGCTGGCCGAGCGTCGAATGCGGTCGAACCAGCTGTGCCCCTTCGGACGTGCCTGGCACGTGTGGGAGCGCTGGGACCGCTTCCACGATGTGCGGCGCGGCCGCGCGCAGAACGTCACTTGGGCCACCGTCGCCGCCCACCGCTGCACGCCGGCCGACTTCCCTTACCTGCACTTCTTCTTCCAGCAGGAGTACCGTTTTGGCCGAGAGGGGGCCGCGGTGGAGAGGGACGTGGCGGTGGCACGGCAGCAGGCCCGTGCGTGGCTTGAGGCAGCACAGCTGGAAAACAACGGCACGGCGGACGGGCAGCCAGGGACGCCGGAGTACACGGGAATAAGACTGCAAGCGACCCCGGTGCCGGCAGTGGGGAATGGGGAGCTGCTGGAAGTGGTCTGGGCCGAGTCGCCTGCGCGAAATCACACACCCTTGCCGTTTGTGCGCTCCTCGTTGGACGGTGTGGCGGTGTACGAGGTGGAGTATTCGCCCTTCGCAGATGGGTTTCTGGTGCCGGACGGGTGGGTGTCGAACACACGCCGCCGCAGCGAGCGGCAGTGAGAGCGGATCGCGGCGGAGGGTACTCTGTGCATATCAGCGTTGCAAAGCCCTGCTGGCTGAAGCTCGTTCTTCTTCAGCAGTGGCTTTTTTCTCCTCCTTTTAACCGTTTGCGACGAGCACGTTGCGCTTTATTTACTGCGGAGGCTCTTTTTTTTTTCTCACCACTGGGCTGCTTCCTCTTTCGCCATTACTTGTCCTTCCGACATTGCGCTAGAAACAGCATTGGCCTTCTAAAGAACGTCATCAGGATCAGCTTTTCTCTTCTCTGGCGCTCGAAAAAGTCAGGTGGAACTTCCTGATGCTTCTCTAACTTCACAAATACACACACACACAAAAGGAGTAACAGCAAGAGCGAAACTATGTAGGTGGCCGCTTTGCTAGCGGAAGGCTTGCTGGTTAATGGTCTGCATTGTAAGATCGCTCATTCACTTTTCTCGTCCTTTTTTTTTCTCTCTCTCTCTCTCTCTCTTGTTGCTGCGATTTTGCAGGCCTCGTGACGGTTCCCCTGACTTTCTTTTCTTGCCTTTTCACATTGATCGCAGAGAATACAGCGAGTTAGGGTGCTTTTTTTTTTTCTTCGCAGTTCTCATCCGTTTTTCCATCATTCTTTTTTCTTTTTCCCTTTTCATTGATCGTAGAGGGTACAGCAGGCTCGTGCTCCTTTTTTTGAAGCTGTTTCTCCCCTGCTTTTCTTGTTGCGTGTTGTTGCTATAACTGTTTTGATATTTCTCCACGCGGTTGCGGACACCTGACATAAGATTATTATTATTGCTGTTTGCTCTGGAATGGACCAACACGGAAGTAGTCACGCGCGTGAGCAGCCGCACACTTCCCGCTCCCTCGAGCGTCGCTGCTCTCATCTCCTCTCTCGTGTTGTCTTCAACGATGCCGCGGCGACGCCCAGCGCAGCCACCGACCTCCATTGTTTGCGCTCCACCTCACCGAAGCAGGCGCGATGGCTTCTTCACTGCTTCGTGCGAAGGCTGACGTGCCGTGTCGTGCTTCCTGTTTGTTTGATGCTGGCTATACTCGGCTACCTCATTTATTGTGCCGTGCAGTTCAGCTTCCGCGAGGGTCCCTCCATGGACTCTGTTCAAATACCTCCGATTGACAGCCTTGCCACGCAGCTCTCCCCCTCTCTCAAGGTTCAGAAGCTCCCTTTTTTGGATTTGTGCCAAGCCGCAGAAGTTGTTGAGACACGCCTGCGCGAGTCGCCGCAGCGTCGACCGGGGTCTCGCGGCAGCTCGAGAGGCCAGCAGCGCAGAGCTGAACTGGAGGGGCTGATGGACCGCCTGAATCACATCCCTGCCGATGGCGGCCCCTCGGCTGTTCGCTGGAGTGCCGCCACCGGCCTCCCCGTCGCCCGTGAGCGGCAAGGAGAGGTAAAGGCTCGCTTCCTGACCGCATCGAGTAAGCTGGACGACTACGTGCACATTGCCACGACGGCTGCGACGATGGTCGGGGTGAGGTTTGAGTTCTTGGGCCACAACTGGCAGCACTTTTCGTATCTCAAGCGGCTTGGGCTGATGCTGTCGTACGTCCAGCACGAAGGCCTGTCCGACGCGGACGTGATTGTGGGCCTGGACAGCGATGCACTGCTAAGCGGGGAGGACATGTACGGCTTTCTCGAGGCATTCGTGGCCTCCACCGCAGAGACAGAGGCTGAGCACCGTGCTTATGCCGTGCGCGATATCCGTCTTGGTCGGCGCCTGCCCCCGTTTCTCTTCGGTGCGGAGTTCAACTGCATGCGCAGCCAAGCCGTAAGGAGAAAGAAATGCCGAGAGTCCTATCAGCGCGTCGACGCGCTCATGGCATCGTGGGCCACCAAGACAAACGTGACGCTGCAGCTGGACTTCGTGGGGGGCTCGAACCCACTGCGCTTTCTCAACACCGGCGTCTTTGTTGCCCGTGTGTGGGCCGTCAAGCTGTGGAACACCGCCTTTCTGGACTTCCTCAAGACACACAAACCGACACGCAGCCGTTACTGGTCGTGCGACCAGAGTGCCATGGGCACCATCTACCTGGAGCTGCGCCTGTGGGAACTGCTCTCTGGCGCGCTGGATGGCCCGCCGCAGCCACTCAGTCCTGCGCAGCTGAACCAGAGTTTTTACCCGCCGCTGGTGCTGTCGTCGGGGCAGAGCAGCGGCCCGCATGGAATACCGGCAGGCCTCATTGGATTCGAGCGCACCGGTCGCCTTGTACTCACGGTGGGTCCGGAGATGAGCGGACACGGCGTCTTTCAAGTTGACGGCGTAACGGTACCGAGGAACAACATGCCCGATGTGGTTCTGGAGGCCCGCCTGCACCGTAGCGGCTGGGAGCTTGAAACGTCGCTGACCGGAGTCGTGCAGTCAACCCACCGGCTTCACGTCACGCCGCGTGAGCGTGTTGATTGCCACGGCGTGGCGCAGGTCGGCCCTGAGTGCGTCTACCGCGACGCCGTGTTGGGCCTACCCGCAAACTCAACTGCCGTCACCCCATTGATGTGGCACTTTGCAGGAAAGAGAAAGCGTGCGGTGATCTCGCACTACCGCGGGCTTTTCCCGTGGTACACGCCTGCCATTCAGGATGCGGTGGTGCGAAACGCCCTGCTCTGGACTCTCGTGCATGCGCCCCCAACGCGGGTGTACGCTGTGAATGCTTCCACAGACACGCCGTTGCTCGATAAGCCGGTTTTGCTGCTTCCGCATCGTGACACGGACGACAAGTCGTTTTTTCAACTCTGCACTTCCGCTTTTATGTTGGGTGGTACAAGTCACCACTAAAGGGAGAGAATAAAGGCAATGGCTAAGGTATCACAAACGAATGGCGCAGCGAGTCGAGAGCAGAGTCAAACGTGTGCAAACCTTGCAGAATTGAGTTTAGCTGAAGAGGAAGTAAAATGAACACGACTTTCCTCTTCATGTAGTGGAGACAAGCAGTGCGTTTTCGGCGGAGCAGTACAAACAGACGGCAAACGCGTGTGCGCTGAGGAGGCTTTCAAAGCTGTATTTTGGCTGTTTTGTTTCCTGCTGTTTTTTCTTTCTCTCTTGACCTTCGAGTCTTTGGAATATTACCTGACGCTGAATGCAGTTTTTTTTCTTTTTAAACCGCTTATGTTTTTTTTTTTTACTTTATATTTCATTGAGACCTTTTACGTGAGGTAGCACAGCAAGCACTGTACTAGTTCAAATTGCTTCAAATCCTACCGCTTACGCAGCTGCTGATTCCCACGAAAATGGGGGGGGGCTTAAAGTCCTGTCTACCAACAGGTGCTTCTTAGCGTTGATGGCGAGGAGCGAACGATTAGACACTTGCAGTTTTCCTTTCCGGTGCCGGCGAGCTTCTACGTTACTGTTCACACCAAACTGCTTGCGACTCCTTGCTGCCCTACTACGACACTGTGCTTCCAAAGCAAAAGAAAAAAGGAAGTGATGCTGCTGGCGCGATGCGCAACCTTTCCAGCAGCGAATAACGTGACGCTTCTCACACATTTTAAGCGATGCCGTACCATTTTCACCCATGTTCTCCACCCTTGCTGCACCGTCTCTTTTTCGTTGTCAGAATAAGACCGTGTGCATACAAAGGTGTGAAGGGTTGAGCTTAGAGTCTGTTCATCTTTCTAACACTCTCCGCTTTTTGACTCTTTTTAACCATAGAGCTGTACTCTAAAAGGCACTTTTTTCGTCCTTTCGCGCAGACATATCGACCGGACCTCTGAGGAGTTCTCGGCGCGCAAGCCCTCCTTCCGACTTGACTGCTTTCTCCGAGTATAAACAGTCAGAGGGAGAGGGAAAGAACGAGAAAGAAGCCAAACAGGTAATCGTGGCGATGATGACGAAAAGGCGAACGGAGCGCAAACACGAGGACGTCGATGCGGCGGCTTGGCCGAGTCGACCTGGAGACAGGTTCAAGCGCATTAGCCGCTTTCTCAGAACGCTATTCCACCCATCTCACAAGCTCCGCTGTTCCCTTGTCTTCGTGTGTTTGGTCATGTGTGTCTTCGTTGTGCTCGATCTCCAGGGAGTCCTCTTTCAATTGCATCTGCTCGGCATGATATCTGATCCCACAGACCCGGTGGACGACTCTGCCTTTAAGGAGATCGACGAGGCCGTGCTGCCGCCGGTGGTGGTCAAGGCGGACGACCAGGTGTGCGCGCTGTGCACGGACGGGCTGGTGTACGTGCACGTGGGCCGCCGCGCGCGCGCGTGGAAGCCTGTGTCTGCGGCGCCGGTGGAGTACACGGTGACGGAGGTGCTGCAGGTGCGACCGGGCGACGCGCCGACGTTCAGCGCCGGGAGCGGGCCGTCGACTGCTGCGTGGCCGAGCGTGTCGGAGGTTGTGTCGCGGTGCCTGGCGCAGCTGATGAGCCTTGGGCAGATCGGCGCTGCGCAGGACGCGTCCGTGGTGGTGCGTGACGGCGCGGACCCGGTGGTGCGCGCTGCGGTGCTGGTGGACTACGACGCGGCGGGTGCGTCTGCGCTCGCTGGGCGTGCGGACCGGTGCCCCGCGTTCCTTGCGGAGGTGCGACCCGCTGCTGCGAACGCGTCAGCGAAGATGGACGTGTCGTACCCGCGGCTGCCGTCGTGGCCGCTGCCTGCGCGGCGTGGCGGGACTGTGCCCGCGTACTTCGGGACTGCGCGTGTGTGGGAGACGGACGTGGACCGGGACGTGCAGCCGCCGCTGTCGGTGGAGCTGACGGGTGATCGGAGCGGCGTTGTGGTGCGGTTTGGTGCGGACGCGACGTCGACGCGGCCGGAGCCGTTCGAGATGCGGTGCCCGTCCCACTTCCTCTCTGCGTTCATTGGCCGCTTTGGCCGCCAGCACAACCAGGTGCAGGAGGTGGCGCACACGCTGGCGCTGTCTCGCAAGGTGAACCGCACCTTCATCATTCCGGTGCTGGCGCCTGATTACTACATCCTGTACCTGCGCTACGATGCGCAGAAGTTGTACGGGTTCAACGCGCTGCGTCGCGAGGGCGGGTACTGCCTGTTGTCGTACGCTGAGGCGCGTGCGGTGCTGAAGCAGCTGGAGGCGCAGGGTGAGCCGATGAGTCTGCGCCGCTTCAACTACTACGCCGATCCGCGTCCGAAGAGCAGGAAAAAGTGGGAGAGCACCTCATATGGTGACTGGTGGCTGCTTCCCCAGCGCTTCGAGGACAACAGCGCACGACTCAACATGGACGCGTGGCTGGAGGACTCGGAGGTGCGCGATCCACCTGTGACGGTTGTCAGCGACACTCGCGCGGACGGGATGAACTTCCTGGAGACCGAGGAGGACTTCACGGTGAGGGACGTGTTTCCCTCTGGCGGTGAGGATGAGTACGTGCGGATGGGGCTGATGCGGAGGGCGCTGGGCATGGTTGTGGCGATGCTTGGTGGCGATCATCGCAGCGCGGTGGGTGTGAAGCCGCAGCCACGCCTAGCGATGCTGAGCAGCCGCATGGCGTTCTACGTGCACCCGTCGCTGCGGGAGCAGACGCGGGTGATGGGGCTGCTGCGTCCCGCTGACGCGATTGTGAAGGAGGTGGACCAGTTATATAGGCGGTCTGCGTCAAGCTTCAACTGGTCGCTGGACAGGGGTGCCGGTGCGCAATTAAGTGAAATGTTTGCGTTGCGGCCTGTCAACTTCAAGCACGTCGTCAGTGTTCACTTGCGGCGCAGGGAAGGTGGCTGTCGACGCGAAGCTGAGCTCATCGGCTCAACGGCGTTTGCGTTGGATGGGGCGTACCAACTGGATGCACGCGATCCAGGCTGGTCGATACATCACTCCACCATCACATCGCTTGTCACGGACTGTTCATTGAACAAATACCTGCTGCTGGACTTGTACAAGCAGTACAGTTCGTGGCTGCGTGCACATGATGAGCCGTGTGTACCGACTATGTACATTGCACACGACAGCCACAGCGCTGCGATACCTGCAGGCGTGGAGGCAGGCCTGCATGCGCTGCCTAGCCAACGAAGCCTGCTGTATTTCGATGGCGCGGCGCTGTTCCCTTCGCAGTTCGTCGCTCTTTACGACCGTAAACTGAACGTCACGGCACGAGGTCGCCTGGAGGGAGGACTGCGTCGTGCGAAGCAGAATCGAGTGCGCCTGGCGCGTGCCAGGGGTGTGGTGGACGAGCCGCCACGTGTGGAGACGGTGCGGGAGCTTTACCCCTCGGCGCTGGCAGAGATCTTTGCGGTGACGTCCGACTACTTCATGCTGACGAACGTTGGTGTGTTTCGCGGCTCGATGCTGTCGTCCATGTCGATGAACGTCGTGGCGCGTCGCTGGGGGCGTGGCCTGCCGTGCCACGGCGCGCTGCCCGGGTACGTGAAAAGCTACTATGCACCTATGTGGCTATGAAAGGTGGCTTTCCGCTTTATTGCTATTATTAGGAGAGTGTGTTTGAGAAGAGTGCTAAGGTGGTTTTGTCCTTTTAATAGGGTGCCGGTGCTCCACCTCTCCTTTTATTTTTGCCCCCGAGAAAGGCTGTTTCTCATTTTCCCCTCCTTAAATGCGTTTAAGGAGGAACGAGGAAGGCGAGTTGTGGAGACTCAGTCGTGCTTTTGTGACTCCACGCTGTGATCCTCAATCACGTAATCCTGACACATCAAAAGCGGACTCGCTCGAACCTGACAATCGCGAGAGCACGGCGGCGGGTTCTTGAGAGCTTTGGCGTGAAGAGGGGACCATTGCCTTGAAAGTGCGCATACAGCAAACGATTGCTGTAAAGAAAAGGAAAACAGCAAGGCCGAGATACGTGCAAGTATGCATGGCTATTTCAAGTGCGGTGACTCTTTGCTAAACAGCAGCTGCATGATAGAATGAACGCCCTTCAACTGGTTTCTATGCGTTCTTTTTTTTTTTTGTTTCCAAAGGCTCTTTCTTTTAGTGGACGCCCAGTGTCTTTGCGGTCTTTTCCCTTTACACCCTCCATTTTTAAATTATGGGTGCGCTACTCCACATTTCTGGTGCCTAAGAAACCAGACATTGAGACAGCAGTAGCAGGGCTGGTGCCTCTATTCTAGCAAACACACCGTATGTGCTTTTGTTGTTTCTCCACGGCTATTCTGCAGGTCGTCGTACTTGAGAACTTGAACCAAAAGGACCCATAAAGCGGCTTTTCTACTTCTATAAATAGCCCGTTTTTGTTTTTAGCCCTTTTCATCCTGCACTGCGGACGCCTTTATACAGGCTTTTCGTAGTGCTGCGTCGTCTCTTTTTTCTTTTACATCTTTTTTTTGTTTTTGGCAACGGTGCAGTCGAACAAGCTACCTACACCGACCGCGGCATGTCATGTCTCGCTGGTGAGTGTGGCTGCTGGTGTTGTTGTTGTTTCTCTTCTGCGGGCTGAGCTGGTGTGGTGCGCAGCTGCTTCTGGCGCTACCGCTGCTGCTACCGTGGCTTTCGTTGCTTTCGGTGGCGGTGCAGCGCGCAGACGCGGCCCGTCGTATGAACGCATGCACTCAGCGGAGGCTGCAGGGGGACGAGTTGCTGTGGTGGACGCTGCGGGTGGTGCTACATGTCGGCGCAGACAGTACCGAGGGCAGTGCGTGGCGCAGCGCGGTGCAGCAAGCCCCAGCTGCTTTTGCTGGTGGAGAGAGGAGGGCAGGCCACAAGCACACGAGCGAAACGGAGACGAGTTGCTCAAGCAGCTGAGAAAAAGAGCCGAGACGAACTGGGCAGGTGCGAACAGGTGGAGGTAGGTGAAGGGGAAGCCCCTACTTGACGAGAAGGACGTGTTAGCTGTCTTCGCCACCGCCACTGTGCCCCCTGGGCCGCCTCGCACCCTTCTTAGCGGTGCGCGGTGCAGCGACCGACGCTGCGCTGGATGATGATGTGCAGCGCACCGCAACGCGCTGTGGGTGGACATGGTGACGGACCGCCGCCCGACCACCAAGAAGAAGCTTGGCGAGGGTGGCAACTGGGGCCTTCCGGTGGAGGTGGGGATGAGCCAGAAGCTGATCCTGTGGCTGGAGTACGCCTACCACGCGTTCCCCGACGTGCCCTACATCATGAAGGGCGACGACGACACGCACCTGAAGGTGCCGCAGTTCCTTCGCGACATCCGCTACATCCGTGGCGGCTACAGCGGGAGGAACATGGAGGCGCCTCTCGGCCAACGCGATCCCGTGGGCATCAACGAGACGGAGGAGTGCATCTACTGGGGCGGGTATACGCGCAATTCTGCGTGGAACCAGCTGCCCTACCACGGTGGCAACGGCTACATGCTGCATCGTCGTCTGGTGCAGGTGATGCTGGAGGACGGCGACCCCTATAGTGCGGACACGGTGCGACTGGCCGTGATGCCGTACGATCCCAGTCTGAACGCGACGTACAGGAGCTTTCTGATGGATGTTGAAGATATGTTCGTTGGGAAGACGCTGCGTGACAAGCGGAGCCGCATCCGCGAGGTGTGTCCGTTCCACCGTGCCAGCTACATCGAGGAGCCGAGAGACCGGCTCGTCGATGCACATGTGATTGATTTCCCGATCAAGTGGTCAGGCCTGCTGCTGCACCACGTCTCTCCGTTCGACCAGTACTATCTGCCCTATTGCTTCCAGCAATGTGCACGGCGGGGTGGAGATGGTGAGCCGAGACCGTCGTCCCGTGGTAAAGGCGCTCGTGTAAGCGGAAGGTGTGTGGATTGTGGCAATCGTGGCCGACACCGTCAAAGGTAGTGGTCGCTGTACGGTTTTTGGTGCACGGTGCGTCGGCTGTGCCCTTCTCGTAGCGTGCGAAAGACGGCGTCGTGCGGGTGTAGGCGGTGTCATACAAACGGGTTGGTGCTGCTGCTGTCGTTGTCTCCTACGCGGCCCAGGTGCCGTAGACCTTCCTTGTTGTTCTTCTCCCTGCTTGCCTCGTTTATGGTGCGGAATGCTGCTCCGGTTTTCTTTGTTGTTGTTGTTGTCACCGTGCGTGTGTATAGCATTGCGTAGATCCTTGCGGCGCGAAAGGAGGTCGCTGGGAGATGATACTCAAGGTTGAACATCTGTGACCTGTTGAGGCCTCTGCGGTAGAGTCGCCCTTTTCTGTGTTGTTGGTGAGTCGGCGTACGGGTGGTGCATAAGCAGAAAAAAGAGAAAAAGAACGTTTTTTTCATACCTGCATTGAGTGTAGTCATTGGCCAGTAGCTTTTGCCGCTTTTTGAGGCCTGTGTGTCTTTTTCTTTGCCACGTAAGTGCTCCAACCAACCCCGCTTAATTTTAAGCGTGTTTTTTTTTTTGTCTTGATCAGAACAGTACTCTCTTATTTAAAAAATGATAGCGCTGCTGCTTTCTTAAAAAAGTGTGGACGTTTTCCCTTGCCCGCTCATTGGTGTGGCTATCTTCATTCGACAACAACAGGGACCGTTTTCTGTCTATTGAGTCTTGCAGTGCTTGCGCAACGTGGTGCAGGCGCTAGTGTTCTTCCCCTTTCTCGCCATTGCTACATCGCATAGTGCACACTTACGGTGGTGTCTGCGTGCCTCTCTTTTCTTTGTTGCTCCTTCGAAAAACGAGCAAGCAGGCAGGCAGACATAAGGATGTACTTCGGCTTTTTCTGTTTTCAAGGAAAAGCACGCGTTCGAAGACGGCGAAATGGGTTTTACGGCTACTTGGGCGAAGTGTGTTTCTCAGCTTTTCCCGCTCAGGTACTTCGCATGCTCCTTTCCTTTTTAAGGAGTGCATTTGCAGTCTCTTTGGCCCAAAAGCGGGAAAGCAGGTGAACTTCTAGCCTTTTTGTTTTTCCATAAAATCAAAGGAATTAGAAGCAATCATAGCAGCAACCAACAGTTGACCGCTGCGCTGGCAAATGACGTTGCTGTTGGCAGCTGAGGTTCTTAAAGTCGAAAAATGTGTCTTTTATGTTGTATCTTCTGTTCTCATTGATGCAGTTCGCCTTTAAACGGAGAATGTCATTCTTCGTTAGGCGTTTTCCTCCCTTTTTCGCGTTTTCAACGTTGCTAGCCAACCTAAGCTCCTCTATCGTAGTTTACCTTCTTGTGCTTTCTGCTAAATGCTCTTTTTATCTTTCTTTAGTTTCAGCCGTTTCATCTTCTTTTTACACTTTTAACTACTGGTGAAAACAGCGTAAGCGCGGCTGAGCGGCTTGGGATGTGCGGCCGCCTGGGAATAAGAGAAGGAAAAACACTTAAACAAGCCGAAGGGTTTCTTTAGACAGGCTGAAAAGAAGAAAGAGCAAAGAAAACGCGTAAGAGCTTTGCTCTTTCTTGCTGACCACCTGTTGAGATAAGAAGCTGCCCTATGTCAAGTGGCAGATGGTGCGGGTCCTTTCACTGAAGACCATTTAAAGGTAACTGCAGTGAGCAAGGCGTGAAAGTAGTTGCAGTTCCTACGCTAATTATCAGCAAGTGATCACACACACACACACACACACAACATAAAAGAGAAGAGGGAGGGTGACCGAAGGCAGCAAAGTAACAGCCCATGTAATGCAAACCATCAACTGCTTTGCTCTCCACGGAGCGCCAGTAGTGTTCTGAGTACCTATTGATGCATCCATTTTTCTCTTTTATGATATTCACAAATCGCGTCCTCCGCACCGAGACCTAATCAACCGTTGCTCTTGTGTTGCTGAACACGAAAGGAGGAGTGAAGACCATAGTCACAATTCAGCTTTCCTCCTTTTTCTTTTTTTTTTTGTTAACACACATGCACCCATGCATGTACCTGAGGACAATAAAAAGAATGTCCTGTCTGGGCCTATTCATCCTTCGTGTTTCACTAACTGCTTTCTTTTTATTGCTGTCCTTTTTTCGTCTTCAATGCTCAACAGTTGTATCCTGAGGGATGTCTGAACCGACTTCTTTTATTATGCATAGGTAGTGCACTGCTCGCTGCTTTTGAGAGAGGTGTTCTCGCTTTCGAATTACTGGGCTTCAGAGCCTCTGGGCTTTTCATTTTCCCACATCTCTTTTCTCCTTTTTAAGTTCTCTTTGGTTTGCTGTTCTTTGTATTCTATACCTGGGCGATCCCTACCAACACACGTGCCTACACGTAAGTGTATACAGGGGTGACGGTACAGCCACGCAAACCGCTTAAAACGCACACGCATCCACATACATAGGCTCTTTCTCTGTCTACGTGAAGCGCAGAGTACGCTTTGAGCCCCGGGCCGCACGTATCTCGAACAGCAACAAGGGCCAGTGCACGAAGTTGCAAGCAGGAAAAGGAAAACAAGAAAAACGTGTAGCACCACTCGACAGCAACCGCCTTGACATTTTTTAAATAACCACTGGAAAAGGCGAGTCCCACCCTATAGGTGCTAAAAAAGGCGGAAAAACCACAACCAACTGTCTTAAAAGAGTCTGCTTGATCTCCTTTTTCTTTTCTCTCTTTTCTCTCTTTTCTTGATTCATCCTGCGAAAAAGACACCAACAACCTACAAGCAGCGCCACAGAAGTACTTCCAGCAACTTCCATATAATTATACCAGTTTGGACGTGCTGACAAATAACTGATTCAATAAAGCAAAAGAAGCAGGGAAAAGGCAAAGATCCCGTGAGGACCTCTATTAAGGGAAGGAGAGGGAGAGAGCAGAAGATGCGTGCAACCGCGTACTCCACCGTCAACGGAAAACGCAGCGAAGCTTCCTGCAGTAGCTTTTCCGACCCATCCATCCCGCTGTTTTCAGGATGCAACAACCACGCCCCCGAGCGTCATTGGGGTATCCGTGCTTCGCTCCGGAAGCTGTGTTGTCACTTCAGTCACGTCAAGTCGCCGCGGCGTTGCGACACACTCCTGCGCAAGGTACCGCGGTGGGCGTATCCGATCTTTTTCATCGCAGCAGCCCTGGCTGCAATCTGCGTCGTAAATCTCGTTGCGATGGCAAATGGAGACCACCACTTAATCGCAAAACAAGAAGAGGGGGCCGAGTGGCGAGCGTGGGAGGCATCCCTGGCTGTTGTTGTGGCGCACGCGGCGCCGCTGACGGTGCTGGACGGGAGCCAGCTGCGTGCCCAGGAAGCGGGTCTCGGGTCCGCTGCGTTGGTGCGCCGCACGCAGCTGCCGTCGTGGACGCTGCACGTGGTGGAGGCGGAGTGCGCGGAGTGCCTGGACAGCGCGATGCACGCGGCTGCGGTGAGGCGGCAGATGGCGGGCGCCCCCGCTGCGGAGAAGCGCGGCGCGACGGTGTTCGCGACGCCGAGTGCGCCGCTGGGGCTTGCGGGTCCGATGCTGTTTGCGATGGCGAGCGTGACGGACGACGTTGCGGTTGGTGCGGAGCTTGCGCGCTGGAGCTGGGTGCCGCGGTCGTACGCGATGCGGCGGCAGTTCGCTGGTGCGTCGCCTGCCGGGCTGCGTGGGGGGACGTCGCCGTACCTGGTGGTGATGGGGATCCCGTCGACGGACCAGCCGGTGCGGTCGTCGCTGCGCGATGCCCAGCGCGACACGTGGCTGGCGTACACGGAGGTTGCGCGGAGCGGGAACGACTTCCGTGGCGCGCTGCTGCCGCTGTACATCTTCGCGGCTGCGGAGCGGGTGCAGCTGCAGGGCGTGACGGACGTGTCGCCGCTGCTGCCGACGGTGGCGGAGTACGAGGCTGCCTCGGCGATGCAGCTGCGGCGTAGCGGCGCAGCGGAGACCGCGGTGCGGAGCTACTCCGAGCGTCGCGTTGAGCTGATCTCTGCCGCTGGCACGGTGGGCGCTGGTGATGTGCGGCTGGCGGAGTCGCCGTGCTTGAAGATCGATTCGCAACGTGTGTCGCCCGACGCGGACACGGACGACACGTGGCTGTCGCAGCTGGCGTCTGCGCTGGATTTGCCCATAATGCCGGCTGCTGTGGCGCCTGCGGAGTTTATCTGCGGCGCGTCGACTGCGCTGTGGCAGGAGGCGCTGGCGCACCGCAACGCGCTGTGGGTGGACATGGTGACGGACCGCCGCCCGACCACCAAGAAGAAGCTTGGCCAGGGTGGCAACTGGGGTCTTCCGGTGGAGGTGGGGATGAGCCAGAAGCTGATCCTGTGGCTGGAGTACGCCTACCACGCGTTCCCCGACGTGCCCTACATCATGAAGGGCGACGACGACACGTACCTGAAGGTGCCGCAGTTCCTTCGCGACATCCGTTACATCCGTGGCGGCTTTGGGGATGATCGGATGGAGGCGCCTCTCGGCCAACGCGATCCCGTGGGCATCAACGAGACGGAGGATTGTCTGTATTGGGGCAGTCGCTGGCGAAGTATAAAGTTTGGCGGCTTTCCCTACCATGAGGGCAGCGGCTACATGCTGCACCGACGTATTGTTCAGGCAATCACCGAGGAGACCAACAGGACTAATGCGTACATGCTCTACCTCGCCGCTACGCACTTCAAGGAGCGGCTGAGGAGCACCTACATACGCAGTATAATGCACATAGAAGACGCTTTTATGGGTCGCATGATCCTTGAGAAGAGGCGCCGCCTGCGTGAGATCTGCCCCTTGCGTCGTGGAAGCTACGTGGAGGAGCCGAAGCGGCGCCAGTGTGACTTGTACAACCAGTATCATCACAACGTGACGTGGGCTTCGCTGCTGCTACATCATGTCTCTCCGTTCGACCAGCACTACCTACACTACTTTTTTCAGCACGAGCACGAGGTGGCCGCGCAGGCGGGAGGGTACAACGCGACGGCAGAGGAGGCGGCAAATCGTGCAGCGGCGCAGTGGATGGCGTCGCACGTGTCGTCGTCCTTGTACGGATCCAACCGCATCGTACCGCTGCACTGGACACACCCATTAAAAGATATCTCGTCCTTCACCGCTGCTCAAGATAAGGTCCGTGTGTATGGCTTTAAGTATCAGCGGCAGTCGCTGGATGCGTTGGATGTTGCGTATGTCTCTTTAGTGCCATAAAAGAGTGCCACACCTTTTTTCTACTTATTGCAGTAGGGCAATGGTGGGTGTACAGAGCACCCCTGCCATTTGTGCCGTGAACTTCTAAGAACCTTGCTGTTTCCGTTGCTCTGTATTAATGTGTCTAATTAGTCTTTGTTGTGGGAAATATAGAGGGATGGAATGAAAGGCGCTGTGTTGTCTCTCTGTCGTTTTTTTCCTCTCTCAGCACTGCACATGTACGTGGAGCTACTCCGCTTTTCTCCAGCGCAAGTCACTTCTCCATTGAAGACGAGGAGCTCTCTTTTTGCCGACTGTGCTGAGCTCGTTGCAGGAGTTGGCCTCTTTTTTTTTTTTGGCTTTTTTTACTTCCCTCGTTCGAAGGAGGAGTTAGCCGCCGTTTTGTGTCGGCTTCACTGCCACTACTCAGACCGACTCACTCACTCACATAGAGAGAGAAAAAAAGAAGAGAATAACAGCAGCGCCAGCAGCAGCTAAGATACAAGCATTTTTTAACTTAAATCTCTTGCTGTCTGCTGCGCTCGTACATATACATCCATATATGTACATATATATGTATGTATATGTAGATGTATGCAGATATATGTTGGTGGAAGCGATGAACTGACTTCTTTTTATTCGTTCAGTCTTTCAGCCGACAATTGACCGGAAGTGTGGGGGGCCATCACAAAAGTGGTAAACCAGCTGCACTATTAAATAAGTCTTTGGTCCCCTTTTCGCCCTTTATTGCAGCCCTGCTTTTCTGAACGCGAATCCTACGCAGGACGATAAGGGGAAAAGACAAGGAAACAGGGGAAAAGGGCTTGTCTTAACAAGCGCTTTTTACGACTAAGTGGCAGGCATCCAGAGCGCAGCAAGTAAAGCACCGATGAGTTTTTTTTTTTCCATATGTGACAGGCACAGCCTAAGCGATAGGGTCTTTTTTTTTTTTTGAAAAGAAAGGGCTAATGGTGTGCTGCTACATACGTGAGGCACATTATAATCAAGTCGTAAAAACGGCGCCCTGGTATTAGACCTTAAGCAGTCGCTCATAGGCCAGAGAGGAAGCCAAGGGAACAGGCGGCAGCATCCTCGTAGGATAGACGTACACACGCACAAAACAAAAATACCCGGCAGCGTTCTGTTTTCCCTGCCCACTGCTTTGAAGCTTCACGAGAAAGCAAAAAGCTGTTTGGCGCTGGTGTGCAGCAGACTTTCCCACTTAAGAGCCATATTATTTTCTTGAGTCTCTGAAACAAACAAGCAAGCAACAGCAGAAGAACCTCGATGCATCTCATTAGAGTTATCATTACATTGAGTTCTGCTTTGCTTCTTTTTTCCTCTCTTGCTGACTCTCGCTCAGCGTTTTTGAAGGCTGTGGAGTCACGTCTGTAAAAAGAGGAAAGAAGAACAAACGCAGCGCTCTAAGTGCTTTCATTCGAAGGAAAAAACCCTGACACGTTGCAGGACCTATCTATACCGCGCTCAAACAGTCGTGCAAATAAGAACAATGAAAGAAAAGGAGTGAAGTCAGCAACAACAACTGAGCTTCAATGCGAGTGGTACGTTTTGCTTCGCGTCTGTTCTTACCCCAGACATCTTTTTTTTTTCTCCTTCTTTCGCTTGCATCCCTCTTCTTGAAAAGCTCTCATGCGCACGCATCACATGATAGGGCACTGTGACGCGTTTTGCAATACATGAGCAATCGAAGAAGAGAAAACTAGGCCTCGCCGCTTTCTGAGTGCGAAAGAGGTCGGCAGTTGGTGGCTGTGTGCCTTTCCTTTGTTGTTACTGTTGTTGCTCTTACATTCGCCTTCTCGCAAGGGACACCGTTTTGCTGGTCTTTTGCGCTACTATCCTCCCCGCACTCCCTTTCTGTTTGGTGGCTTAAGCATGGAGCTAAACCTACGTGAGTCCGTCGCGCACTTGTCGATTCCATAAAAACAAGTTGCATTGACCCGGCCTTCAAGGAGAGCGACGAGGCCGTGCTGCCGCCGGTGGTGGTCAAGGCGGACGACCAGGTGTGCGCGCTGTGCACGGACGGGCTGGTGTACGTGCACGTGGGCCGCCGCGCGCGTGCGTGGGAGCCTGTGTCTGCGGCGCCGGTGGAGTACACGGTGACGGAGGTGCTGCAGGTGCGACCGGGCGACGCGCCGACGTTCAGCGCCGGGAGCGGGCCGTCGACTGCTGCGTGGCCGAGCGTGTCGGAGGTTGTGTCGCGGTGCCTGGCGCAGCTGATGAGCCTTGGGCAGATCGGCGCTGCGCAGGACGCGTCCGTGGTGGTGCGTGACGGCGCGGACCCGGTGGTGCGCGCTGCGGTGCTGGTGGACTACGACGCGGCGGGTGCGTCTGCGCTCGCTGGGCGTGCGGACCGGTGCCCCGCGTTCCTTGCGGAGGTGCGGCCCGCTGCTGCGAACGCGTCAGCGAAGATGGACGTGTCGTACCCGCGGCTGCCGTCGTGGCCGCTGCCTGCGCGGCGTGGCGGGACTGTGCCCGCGTACTTCGGGACTGCGCGTGTGTGGGAGACGGACGTGGACCGGGACGTGCAGCCGCCGCTGTCAGTGGAGCTGACGGGTGACCGGAGCGGCGTTGTGGTGCGGTTTGGTGCGGACGCGACGTCGACGCGGCCGGAGCCGTTCGAGATGCGGTGCCCGTCCCACTTCCTCTCTGCGTTCATTGGCCGCTTTGGCCGCCAGCACAACCAGGTGCAGGAGGTGGCGCACACGCTGGCGCTGTCTCGCAAGGTGAACCGCACCTTCATCATTCCGGTGCTGGCGCCTGATTACTACATCCTGTACCTGCGCTACGATGCGCAGAAGTTGTACGGGTTCAACGCGCTGCGTCGCGAGGGCGGGTACTGCCTGTTGTCGTACGCTGAGGCGCGTGCGGTGCTGAAGCAGCTGGAGGCGCAGGGTGAGCCGATGAGTCTGCGCCGCTTCAACTACTACGCCGATCCGCGTCCGAAGAGCAGGAAAAAGTGGGAGAGCACCTCATATGGTGACTGGTGGCTGCTTCCCCAGCGCTTCGAGGACAACAGCGCACGACTCAACATGGACGCGTGGCTGGAGGACTCGGAGGTGCGCGATCCACCTGTGACGGTTGTCAGCGACACTCGCGCGGACGGGATGAACTTCCTGGAGACCGAGGAGGACTTCACGGTGAGGGACGTGTTTCCCTCTGGCGGTGAGGATGAGTACGTGCGGATGGGGCTGATGCGGAGGGCGCTGGGCATGGTTGTGGCGATGCTTGGTGGCGATCATCGCAGCGCGGTGGGTGTGAAGCCGCAGCCACGCCTAGCGATGCTGAGCAGCCGCATGGCGTTCTACGTGCACCCGTCGCTGCGGGAGCAGACGCGGGTGATGGGGCTGCTGCGTCCCGCTGACGCGATTGTGAAGGAGGCGGACCGCCTGTACGCGCTGAGTGCTGCGAAGCTGTCGTGGCCCGGTGGCGAGACGAAAGCGAACAGCACGGGGCTCCGTGACACGCTGCGCACGGGCAACTTCAAGCACGTGATCGGCTTCCACATTCGTCGCCGCGAGGGAACGTGTCGCAAGGAGGGTGTGATGGTGGATAGAACGGCGTACCCGATTGACCCGCGCTTTCAGCTGGACAACGTGGACCCGAGCTGGTCGAGTCCGCTGTCGACGTTGCGGAACGTGGAGCTGGACTGCGCGCTGACGAAGACGCGCGTGGTGGAGCTGTACCGACAGTACACGCGGTGGATGCGGGACAACATGACGGAGGGCGCGGTGCAAGCTGCGCAGCTTGTGCCGACGATCTACATGGCCTACGACGATCAGAGCGGCCCGATTGCGGAGCAGGTGGATAGCCGTTTGGTGCGGATGTCGCTAGGTGGCCAGCGCAGCGTCACGTGGGGTGTGGCGAAGCGGTACCCAGCACACTTTGTCGGCGCCTACGACACACGTATCGGTGAAAGTTTCTCGAGTATTTTTCACGCGGAGACTCGCAAACTGGATAAGGAAGATTGGGGCAAGCCTCGTGGTGCCGACTTTGAGGAGCAGCGGCGCGTGAACTTGATACGGGGTCTCTATGAACGCTCGCTTACGGAGATGCGTGCGATGGCGTTCGACTACTTCATGCTGACCAACATGGGCATGTTTCGCGGAGGAACGCTGTCGTCCGTGTCGACGAACGTCGTGATGCGTCGCTGGGGGCGTGGCCTGCCGTGCCACGGTGCGCTGCCCGGCTATCTGGTCTCCTTTTACACGTCGATGTGGCTGTGAGCTTTTTCTGGTGACTGCGGGTGGCAGTGGAAGTGAACCGAAAGGTGCTCAGAGTCTTGAAAAAGGGTGGGCTGTGGGATGTCTCTTTGTTTGCTGTTGTCTGCAGGTGCTGTGCTATGTTGTGGGCAGATATCGTCAGCGGTGTACGCAGAGGGGCCTTCTTAGAGTGCGCAGAAGCAAGTGGCATTTTATAACTGTGTCCCCAGTGTCTCTTTCTGAGCGCTAAGTGGGTAGAAGTAGAAGAAAACAATGCAGAATGAACGAGCAGCAGGCCGACTGAGAAGGCTGTGTGCCGTCTCTCTTTCATGCCGCACAAAACAGCGGGGATGCACCGCGGCGGCGGCCCCGAATGCGGCGTGGGCGCAATGCGCTGCTGCTCAGCCAAGCAGGCTTTCTTCTTCCGCGAGAGAACGTCAGGGTAGTTTGCGGGGTGGCACTGCGCGGTTGCCGCGCTTGGCGCCTCTCTGTGCTTCTCTTGCATCAGCTGCAGTGGTGCGTGTTGCTGCTGCTGCCGCCTTTTGCCTGTGGAGCACACCATGGCCTCGCGTCGCGCCCAGACTCGACCTCTCCTTCTCCCCTCCCCCGCCGCTTCCTGCCATCTTTTCACCGTCTGTTTCTTGCTGCCTCACGAGAGATTTGCTGCTTGCGTGGGGGTGCAACTCACGCGCACCTGGGCCACGCTCGCTTTCCGCGACTGGGCTTGTCGCACAAGAAGCAGGCAAACAGCAGCAGAGAGCTGACAGCAGACCGTGCGGCTGCGACGACGTGATACGGCTGCGGTGCCACGGGAGTCGTGTGGTCGTCCGCTTTGCTGTGCGGCGCTGTGTGCTTGACTGCCGGGAGCTGCGTCTCCGCACGACGCACCTCTCTTCCGGAGTCTCCCGACTGCGTGTGTGACCAGCTTCTGTGCTTGACAGCTGAGCCGCACGTGACGGGGAGCAGGAGCGTGTCAGAGAGAAACGAAAAGCGACAGGCGAGCTCCTGAGCGAGCAGTGCGTGCTGTGTGTGTGGCGTGACCTCGAGCGCGATGCAGGCCGAGGCGGTGTAGCGGTGCTGCCGCCGCCTGCGACCACCTCTGCGGTTCCGCGGGAGCAATGCGAGGCGGCCAAGTCTCCTGCGTGCTGCGCGTGCTTGCCGGTGCGGCGCGCGTTGTGCTGCCGGCTGCTGATGCGGCCACTGTGCGCTGCGACTTCGGCCGCAAGAGCAGCCGCGTTGTTGCCCCGCTGCGCTTCTGCTGCTGGTGCCCGTCTTGGTGCCGGTGACCAACTGGACGGCGGCGACGAAGCCTGCTGTGGAGCGACGGCGTGTGGTGGAGCAGAGGGCGGGGTGGCGAGCGTGGGAGGCATCCCTGGCTGCTGCTGTGGCGCACGCGGCGCCGCTGACGGTGCTGGACGGGAGCCAGCTGCGTGCCCAGGAAGCGGGTCTCGGGTCCGCTGCGATGGTGCGCCGCACGCAGCTGCCGTCGTGGACGCTGCACGTGGTGGAGGCGGAGTGCGCGGAGTGCCTGGACAGCGCGATGCACGCGGCTGGTGTTCGCAGACGTTGCGCGGAGCGGGAGCGACCTCCGTGGCGTGCTGCTGCCGACGGTGGCGGAGTACGAGGCTGCCTCGGCGATGCAGCTGCGGCGTGGCGGCGCAGCGGAGACCGCGGTGCGGAGCTACTCCGAGCGTCGCGTTGAGCTGATCTCTGCCGCTGGCACGGTGGGCGCTGGTGATGTGCGGCTGGCGGAGTCGCCGTGCCACCAAATACTCTCGAGGCCGGTCACGCAAGCAGCGGACACGAACGACACGTGGCTGTCGCAGCTGGCGTCTGCGCTGGATTTGCCCATAATGCCGGCTGCTGTGGCGCCTGCGGAGTTTATCTGCCACGCGTCGACTGCGCTGTGGCAGGAGGCGCTGGCGCACCGCAACGCGCTGTGGGTGGACATGGTGACGGACCGCCGCCCGACCACCAAGAAGAAGCTTGGCCAGCGTGGCAACTGGGGTCTTCCGGTGGAGGTGGGGATGAGCCAGAAGCTGATCCTGTGGCTGGAGTACGCCTACCACGCGTTCCCCGACGTGCCCTACATCATGAAGGGCGACGACGACACGTACCTGAAGGTGCCGCAGTTCCTGAACGATGTCCGCTACATCCAGCGTGGCCGCAGTGGCCGTGCGTTAAGTGAGCTGACGCGTAGCGACGGTGGCTCCGCAGCCTTGGGGCGGCGCGAGCTTAAATCCGGTCGTCGTATCTTCAACAGCGCCACGGCCGCGGAGAATTACCTGACAGTTCGCGCCACCGAGGAGTGCGTGTACTGGGGCAGCATGCGGCGCTGGAACGGCGAGGTGTACTTTGGTGCGGGGATGCTCTTTCTCCTGCACCGCCGCCTGGTGCAGACGGTGCTGGAGGAGCGCCCGGAGTACAACAACGACGTTGTGCGCCTCGCGTCGCAGGGTTACGCCCCCCGTCACGCGCACTCCTACTTCGCGGCGATGATGGATCACGAGGACGTGATGCTGGGAAAGCTGCTGGCCGAGCGTCGAATGCGGTCGAACCAGCTGTGCCCCTTCGGACGTGCCTGGCACGTGTGGGAGCGCTGGGACCGCTTCCACGATGTGCGGCGCGGCCGCGCGCAGAACGTCACTTGGGCCACCGTCGCCGCCCACCGCTGCACGCCGGCCGACTTCCCTTACCTGCACTTCTTCTTCCAGCAGGAGTACCGTTTTGGCCGAGAGGGGGCCGCGGTGGAGAGGGACGTGGCGGTGGCACGGCAGCAGGCCCGTGCGTGGCTTGAGGCAGCACAGCTGGAAAACAACGGCACGGCGGACGGGCAGCCAGGGACGCCGGAGTACACGGGAATAAGACTGCAAGCGACCCCGGTGCCGGCAGTGGGGAATGGGGAGCTGCTGGAAGTGGTCTGGGCCGAGTCGCCTGCGCGAAATCACACACCCTTGCCGTTTGTGCGCTCCTCGTTGGACGGTGTGGCGGTGTACGAGGTGGAGTATTCGCCCTTCGCAGATGGGTTTCTGGTGCCGGACGGGTGGGTGTCGAACACACGCCGCCGCAGCGAGCGGCAGTGAGAGCGGATCGCGGCGGAGGGTACTCTGTGCATATCAGCGTTGCAAAGCCCTGCTGGCTGAAGCTCGTTCTTCTTCAGCAGTGGCTTTTTTCTCCTCCTTTTAACCGTTTGCGACGAGCACGTTGCGCTTTATTTACTGCGGAGGCTCTTTTTTTTTTCTCACCACTGGGCTGCTTCCTCTTTCGCCATTACTTGTCCTTCCGACATTGCGCTAGAAACAGCATTGGCCTTCTAAAGAACGTCATCAGGATCAGCTTTTCTCTTCTCTGGCGCTCGAAAAAGTCAGGTGGAACTTCCTGATGCTTCTCTAACTTCACAAATACACACACACACAAAAGGAGTAACAGCAAGAGCGAAACTATGTAGGTGGCCGCTTTGCTAGCGGAAGGCTTGCTGGTTAATGGTCTGCATTGTAAGATCGCTCATTCACTTTTCTCGTCCTTTTTTTTTCTCTCTCTCTCTCTCTCTCTTGTTGCTGCGATTTTGCAGGCCTCGTGACGGTTCCCCTGACTTTCTTTTCTTGCCTTTTCACATTGATCGCAGAGAATACAGCGAGTTAGGGTGCTTTTTTTTTTTCTTCGCAGTTCTCATCCGTTTTTCCATCATTCTTTTTTCTTTTTCCCTTTTCATTGATCGTAGAGGGTACAGCAGGCTCGTGCTCCTTTTTTTGAAGCTGTTTCTCCCCTGCTTTTCTTGTTGCGTGTTGTTGCTATAACTGTTTTGATATTTCTCCACGCGGTTGCGGACACCTGACATAAGATTATTATTATTGCTGTTTGCTCTGGAATGGACCAACACGGAAGTAGTCACGCGCGTGAGCAGCCGCACACTTCCCGCTCCCTCGAGCGTCGCTGCTCTCATCTCCTCTCTCGTGTTGTCTTCAACGATGCCGCGGCGACGCCCAGCGCAGCCACCGACCTCCATTGTTTGCGCTCCACCTCACCGAAGCAGGCGCGATGGCTTCTTCACTGCTTCGTGCGAAGGCTGACGTGCCGTGTCGTGCTTCCTGTTTGTTTGATGCTGGCTATACTCGGCTACCTCATTTATTGTGCCGTGCAGTTCAGCTTCCGCGAGGGTCCCTCCATGGACTCTGTTCAAATACCTCCGATTGACAGCCTTGCCACGCAGCTCTCCCCCTCTCTCAAGGTTCAGAAGCTCCCTTTTTTGGATTTGTGCCAAGCCGCAGAAGTTGTTGAGACACGCCTGCGCGAGTCGCCGCAGCGTCGACCGGGGTCTCGCGGCAGCTCGAGAGGCCAGCAGCGCAGAGCTGAACTGGAGGGGCTGATGGACCGCCTGAATCACATCCCTGCCGATGGCGGCCCCTCGGCTGTTCGCTGGAGTGCCGCCACCGGCCTCCCCGTCGCCCGTGAGCGGCAAGGAGAGGTAAAGGCTCGCTTCCTGACCGCATCGAGTAAGCTGGACGACTACGTGCACATTGCCACGACGGCTGCGACGATGGTCGGGGTGAGGTTTGAGTTCTTGGGCCACAACTGGCAGCACTTTTCGTATCTCAAGCGGCTTGGGCTGATGCTGTCGTACGTCCAGCACGAAGGCCTGTCCGACGCGGACGTGATTGTGGGCCTGGACAGCGATGCACTGCTAAGCGGGGAGGACATGTACGGCTTTCTCGAGGCATTCGTGGCCTCCACCGCAGAGACAGAGGCTGAGCACCGTGCTTATGCCGTGCGCGATATCCGTCTTGGTCGGCGCCTGCCCCCGTTTCTCTTCGGTGCGGAGTTCAACTGCATGCGCAGCCAAGCCGTAAGGAGAAAGAAATGCCGAGAGTCCTATCAGCGCGTCGACGCGCTCATGGCATCGTGGGCCACCAAGACAAACGTGACGCTGCAGCTGGACTTCGTGGGGGGCTCGAACCCACTGCGCTTTCTCAACACCGGCGTCTTTGTTGCCCGTGTGTGGGCCGTCAAGCTGTGGAACACCGCCTTTCTGGACTTCCTCAAGACACACAAACCGACACGCAGCCGTTACTGGTCGTGCGACCAGAGTGCCATGGGCACCATCTACCTGGAGCTGCGCCTGTGGGAACTGCTCTCTGGCGCGCTGGATGGCCCGCCGCAGCCACTCAGTCCTGCGCAGCTGAACCAGAGTTTTTACCCGCCGCTGGTGCTGTCGTCGGGGCAGAGCAGCGGCCCGCATGGAATACCGGCAGGCCTCATTGGATTCGAGCGCACCGGTCGCCTTGTACTCACGGTGGGTCCGGAGATGAGCGGACACGGCGTCTTTCAAGTTGACGGCGTAACGGTACCGAGGAACAACATGCCCGATGTGGTTCTGGAGGCCCGCCTGCACCGTAGCGGCTGGGAGCTTGAAACGTCGCTGACCGGAGTCGTGCAGTCAACCCACCGGCTTCACGTCACGCCGCGTGAGCGTGTTGATTGCCACGGCGTGGCGCAGGTCGGCCCTGAGTGCGTCTACCGCGACGCCGTGTTGGGCCTACCCGCAAACTCAACTGCCGTCACCCCATTGATGTGGCACTTTGCAGGAAAGAGAAAGCGTGCGGTGATCTCGCACTACCGCGGGCTTTTCCCGTGGTACACGCCTGCCATTCAGGATGCGGTGGTGCGAAACGCCCTGCTCTGGACTCTCGTGCATGCGCCCCCAACGCGGGTGTACGCTGTGAATGCTTCCACAGACACGCCGTTGCTCGATAAGCCGGTTTTGCTGCTTCCGCATCGTGACACGGACGACAAGTCGTTTTTTCAACTCTGCACTTCCGCTTTTATGTTGGGTGGTACAAGTCACCACTAAAGGGAGAGAATAAAGGCAATGGCTAAGGTATCACAAACGAATGGCGCAGCGAGTCGAGAGCAGAGTCAAACGTGTGCAAACCTTGCAGAATTGAGTTTAGCTGAAGAGGAAGTAAAATGAACACGACTTTCCTCTTCATGTAGTGGAGACAAGCAGTGCGTTTTCGGCGGAGCAGTACAAACAGACGGCAAACGCGTGTGCGCTGAGGAGGCTTTCAAAGCTGTATTTTGGCTGTTTTGTTTCCTGCTGTTTTTTCTTTCTCTCTTGACCTTCGAGTCTTTGGAATATTACCTGACGCTGAATGCAGTTTTTTTTCTTTTTAAACCGCTTATGTTTTTTTTTTTTACTTTATATTTCATTGAGACCTTTTACGTGAGGTAGCACAGCAAGCACTGTACTAGTTCAAATTGCTTCAAATCCTACCGCTTACGCAGCTGCTGATTCCCACGAAAATGGGGGGGGCTTAAAGTCCTGTCTACCAACAGGTGCTTCTTAGCGTTGATGGCGAGGAGCGAACGATTAGACACTTGCAGTTTTCCTTTCCGGTGCCGGCGAGCTTCTACGTTACTGTTCACACCAAACTGCTTGCGACTCCTTGCTGCCCTACTACGACACTGTGCTTCCAAAGCAAAAGAAAAAAGGAAGTGATGCTGCTGGCGCGATGCGCAACCTTTCTAGCAGCGAATAACGTGACGCTTCTCACACATTTTAAGCGATGCCGTACCATTTTCACCCATGTTCTCCACCCTTGCTGCACCGTCTCTTTTTCGTTGTCAGAATAAGACCGTGTGCATACGAAGGTGTGAAGGGTTGAGCTTAGAGTCTGTTCATCTTTCTAACACTCTCCGCTTTTTGACTCTTTTAAACCATAGAGCTGTACTCTAAAAGGCACTTTTTTCGTCCTTTCGCGCAGACACATCGACCGGACCTCTGAGGAGTTCTCGGCGCGCAAGCCCTCCTTCCGACTTGACTGCTTTCTCCGAGTATAAACAGTCAGAGGGAGAGGGAAATAACGAAAAAGAAGCCAAACAGGTAATCGTGGCGATGATGACGAAAAGGCGAACGGAGCGCAAACACGAGGACGTCGATGCGGCGGCTTGGCCGAGTCGACCTGGAGACAGGTTCAAGCGCATTAGCCGCTTTCTCAGAACGCTATTCCACCCATCTCACAAGCTCTGCTGTTCCCTTGTCTTCGTGTGTTTGGTCATGTGTGTCTTCGTTGTGCTCGATCTCCAGGGAGTCTTCTTCCAATTGCATCTGCTCGGCATGATATCTGATCCCACAGACCCGGTGGACGACTCTGCCTTCAAGGAGATCGACGAGGCTGTGCTGCCGCCGGTGGTGGTCAAGGCGGACGACCAGGTGTGCGCGCTGTGCACGGACGGGCTGGTGTACGTGCACGTGGGCCGCCGCGCGCGTGCGTGGGAGCCTGTGTCTGCGGCGCCGGTGGAGTACACGGTGACGGAGGTGCTGCAGGTGCGACCGGGCGACGCGCCGACGTTCAGCGCCGGGAGCGGGCCGTCGACTGCTGCGTGGCCGAGCGTGTCGGAGGTTGTGTCGCGGTGCCTGGCGCAGCTGATGAGCCTTGGGCAGATCGGCGCTGCGCAGGACGCGTCCGTGGTGGTGCGTGACGGCGCGGACCCGGTGGTGCGCGCTGCGGTGCTGGTGGACTACGACGCGGCGGGTGCGTCTGCGCTCGCTGGGCGTGCGGACCGGTGCCCCGCGTTCCTTGCGGAGGTGCGACCCGCTGCTGCGAACGCGTCAGCGAAGATGGACGTGTCGTACCCGCGGCTGCCGTCGTGGCCGCTGCCTGCGCGGCGTGGCGGGACTGTGCCCGCGTACTTCGGGACTGCGCGTGTGTGGGAGACGGACGTGGACCGGGACGTGCAGCCGCCGCTGTCAGTGGAGCTGACGGGTGACCGGAGCGGCGTTGTGGTGCGGTTTGGTGCGGACGCGACGTCGACGCGGCCGGAGCCGTTCGAGATGCGGTGCCCGTCCCACTTCCTCTCTGCGTTCATTGGCCGCTTTGGCCGCCAGCACAACCAGGTGCAGGAGGTGGCGCACACGCTGGCGCTGTCTCGCAAGGTGAACCGCACCTTCATCATTCCGGTGCTGGCGCCTGATTACTACATCCTGTACCTGCGCTACGATGCGCAGAAGTTGTACGGGTTCAACGCGCTGCGTCGCGAGGGCGGGTACTGCCTGTTGTCGTACGCTGAGGCGCGTGCGGTGCTGAAGCAGCTGGAGGCGCAGGGTGAGCCGATGAGTCTGCGCCGCTTCAACTACTACGCCGATCCGCGTCCGAAGAGCAGGAAAAAGTGGGAGAGCACCTCATATGGTGACTGGTGGCTGCTTCCCCAGCGCTTCGAGGACAACAGCGCACGACTCAACATGGACGCGTGGCTGGAGGACTCGGAGGTGCGCGATCCACCTGTGACGGTTGTCAGCGACACTCGCGCGGACGGGATGAACTTCCTGGAGACCGAGGAGGACTTCACGGTGAGGGACGTGTTTCCCTCTGGCGGTGAGGATGAGTACGTGCGGATGGGGCTGATGCGGAGGGCGCTGGGCATGGTTGTGGCGATGCTTGGTGGCGATCATCGTAGCGCGGTGGGTGTGAAGCCGCAGCCACGCCTAGCGATGCTGAGCAGCCGCATGGCGTTCTACGTGCACCCGTCGCTGCGGGAGCAGACGCGGGTGATGGGGCTGCTGCGTCCCGCTGACGCGATTGTGAAGGAGGCGGACCAGTTCTATAGGCGGTCTGCGTCAAGCTTCAACTGGTCGCTGGACAGGGGTGCCGGCGCGCAATTAAGTGAAATGTTTGCGTTGCGGCCTGTCAACTTCAAGCACGTCGTCGGTGTTCACTTGCGGCGCAGGGAAGGTAGCTGTCAACGCGAAGCTGAGCTCATCGGCTCAACGGCGTTTGCGTTGGATGGGGCGTACCAACTGGATGCACGCGATCCAGGCTGGTCGACACATCACTCCACCGTCACATCGCTTGTCACGGACTGTTCATTGAACAAATACCTGCTGCTGGACTTGTACAAGCAGTACAGTTCGTGGCTGCGTGCACATGATGAGCCGTGTGTACCGACTATGTACATTGCACACGACAGCCACAGCGCTGCGATACCTGCAGGCGTGGAGGCAGGCCTGCATGCGCTGTCTAGCCAACGAAGCCTGCTGTATTTCGATGGCGCGGCGCTGTTCCCTTCGCAGTTCGTCGCTCTTTACGACCGTAAACTGAACGTCACGGCACGAGGTCGCCTGGAGGGAGGACTGCGTCGTGCGAAGCAGAATCGAGTGCGCCTGGCGCGTGCTAGGGGTGTGGTGGACGAGCCGCCACGTGTGGAGTTGGTGCGGGAGCTTTACCCCTCGGCGCTGGCAGAGATCTTTGCGGTGACGTCCGACTACTTCATGCTGACGAACGTTGGTGTGTTTCGCGGCTCGATGCTGTCGTCCATGTCGATGAACGTCGTGGCGCGTCGCTGGGGGCGTGGCCTGCCGTGCCACGGCGCGCTGCCCGGGTACGTGAAAAGCTACTATGCACCTATGTGGCTATGAAAGGTGGCTTTCCGCTTTATTGCTATTATTAGGAGAGTGTGTTTGAGAAGAGTGCTAAGGTGGTTTTGTCCTTTTAATAGGGTGCCGGTGCTCCACCTCTCCTTTTGTTTTTGCCCCCGAGAAAGGCTGTTTCTCATTTTTCCCTCCTTAAATGCGTTTAGGGAGGAACGAGGAAGGCGAGTTGTGGAGGCTCAGTCGTGCTTTTGTGACTCCCCGTTGTGATCCTCAACCACGTAATCCTGACACATCAAAAGCGGACTCGCTCGAACCTGACAATCGCGAGAGCACGGCGGCGGGTTCTTGAGAGCTTTGGCGTGAAGAGGGGACCATTGCCTTGAAAGTGCGCATACAGCAAACGATTGCTGTAAAGAAAAGGAAAACAGCAAGGCCGAGATACGTGCAAGTATGCATGGCTATTTCAAGTGCGGTGACTCTTTGCTAAACAGCAGCTGCATGATAGAATGAACGCCCTTCAACTGGTTTCTATGCGTTCTTTTTTTTTTTTTTGTTTCCAAAGGCTCTTTCTTTTAGTGGACGCCCAGTGTCTTTGCGGTCTTTTCCCTTTACACCCTCCATTTTTGAATTATGGGAGCGCTACTCCACATTTCTGGTGCCTAAGAAACCAGACATTGAGACAGCAGTAGCAGGGCTGGTGCCTCTATTCTAGCAAACACACCGTATGTGCTTTTGTTGTTTCTCCACGGCTATTCTGCAGGTCGTCGTACTTGAGAACTTGAACCAAAAGGACCCATAAAGCGGCTTTTCTACTTCTATAAATAGCCCGTTTTTGTTTTTAGCCCTTTTCATCCTGCACTGCGGACGCCTTTATATAGGCTTTTCGTAGTGCTGCGTCGTCTCTTTTTTCTTTTACATCTTTTTTTTTTTTTGGCAACGGTGCAGTCGAACAAGCTACCTACACCGACCGCGGCATGTCATGTCTCGCTGGTGAGTGTGGCTGCTGGTGTTGTTGTTGTTTCTCTTCTGCGGGCTGAGCTGGTGTGGTGCGCAGCTGCTTCTGGCGCTACCGCTGCTGCTACCGTGGCTTTCGTTGCTTTCGGTGGCGGTGCAGCGCGCAGACGCGGCCCGTCGTATGAACGCATGCACTCAGCGGAGGCTGCAGGGGGACGAGTTGCTGTGGTGGACGCTGCGGGTGGTGCTACATGTCGGCGCAGACAGTACCGAGGGCAGTGCGTGGCGCAGCGCGGTGCAGCAAGCCCCAGCTGCTTTTGCTGGTGGAGAGAGGAGGGCAGGCCACAAGCACACGAGCGAAACGGAGACGAGTTGCTCAAGCAGCTGAGAAAAAGAGCCGAGACGATCTGGGCAGGTGCGAACAGGTGGAGATAGGTGAAGGGGAAGCCCCTGCTTGACGAGAAGGACGTGTTAGCTGTCTTCGCCACCGCCACTGTGCCCCCTGGGCCGCCTCGCACCCTTCTTAGCGGTGCGCGGTGCAGCGACCGACGCTGCGCTGGATGATGATGTGCAGCGCACCGCAACGCGCTGTGGGTGGACATGATGACGGACCGCCGCCCGACCACCAAGAAGAAGCTTGGCCAGGGTGGCAACTGGGGCCTTCCGGTGGAGGTGGGGATGAGCCAGAAGCTGATCCTGTGGCTGGAGTACGCCTACCACGCGTTCCCCGACGTGCCCTACATCATGAAGGGCGACGACGACACGTACCTGAAGGTGCCGCAGTTCCTTCGCGACATCCGCTACATCCGTGGCGGCTACAGCGGGAGGAACATGAAGGCGCCTCTCGGCCAACGCGATCCCGTGGGCATCCACGAGACGGAGGAGTGTATCTACTGGGGCGGGATTAGGCGCGGACCTTCGTGGTGGTGGCTTCGCTACCACATGGGTATGGGCTACATGCTGCATCGTCGTTTGGTGCAGGTGATGCTGGAGGACACCGATAAGCTGAACGCCGAAACTGTGCGACTGGCCGTGACTCCGTACGATGAACACAACGCGAAGTTGTACGTTAGTCTCGTGATGAACTACGAGGACGCGTTTGTCGGACGTGTGCTGCGTGACAAGCGGAGCCGCATCCGCGAGGTGTGTCCGTTTCACTACGCGACGTACGTTGAAGAGGGCAAATCGCGTCATATGGATCTGCACAAATGGCGGAGCGTCACGTGGGACACTGTGCTGATGCACCGCACCACGCCAGCCGATGAGTACTACCTACACTACTACTTCCAGCACGAGCACGAGGTGGCCAAGAAAGCGGGACAGCCGAGCGAAAAGGCTGAGCAGCTGGGGAATGCGGCCGCCCGTGGTTGGATGAAGGAGCATGTGGCATCGCACACGAGGGGCTTTAAGAAATTACCGAAGGTGCGCTTTACGCACAGAATGAAGCACATTGATTCGTACCTTTCTGCAGGGGACAATGTCAGCGTGTACAGCGTGCCGTACTCCAATTTCAGGTTCAGGGCGCTCGATAAAGCGAAGAGACCGGTAACCTGAGCGTAAAACTAGGTGAACCACACGCACACGCACACACATTCAAACAGCAAGTAAATGGACACCACGTCCATTACCCGATGTCACCAAAGCAGTTTAGAAGTCTGAGCTCCCATTCCTTTTTCGTGTGTGCGTATCCGTGTACAGGGCCAGTGCTTTGATAGGCTCTCTTGCCTTTTTAGTAGTAAATGTCATCATTCTGGAAGCTACCTTGGTATTCTGCAGGTCTTTTTTTTCCAGCGATGAACTTCAACGTGGGGAAAAAAAAGCGCCTACTTCATGAGTACCGGGGCAGCTTTCTTCTTTGGTCGACAGAGGCGTACAAGGGGGTGCTTTACATTTGGGTGCTCCTCTTGTGTTCGCTTGTTTTTCCGTCCTTTTCTACACTGCGTCTTTTTCACCTGTGATGATGAGCAAAAAAGAAAAGGAGAGGCAAGTAGCTCACAATCTCGGCTTTCATTGCTCTTTTGCTTTTCATTCAAAAGTGTTTTCTTCAAATATGGACTGCCAGCGTCTTTTGGTTTTGTGAGGTTTCTCTCTTTTTTCAGGACTGAGCTCGAGCTTTCCTTTTGCCTTTTCCGCGGGGCTCCTCGTGTGTTTTGCCTTTGATTTGCGTGTTTTTTCCTTTGAACGGTTTTAAACGCCCCAACGCAATTCGCGAAAAGATGGCTGATCAATTAAAAGCACGTCTTTTTTCTGCTTATTGCTTCGGAAATGACCTCACACTGGTGTTGCTACGAGGCTGAGCAGCAGCCGGGGAAGAAGAGTCGCGCCCTCTTTGTGAGCACTGCACAAGCAGTGCTCTGAGAGCAGAGCTAGCATTTGCGGTGGTGCGTAACGGTGGCTTTCGCTTTTCTTTTTCCTTCCTTCGTGTTTCCCTCTTTACCTGATAAAGGGAGCGACATTTCTTGGCGAGCAGCGGGCTCCAAATTGACCTGGTGGAGCGCGGCACCGACACCGACAAGGCCAAAAATCGCGGCTCTAATCAACTACTTCTTTTTTTACCGAAACTGAGCTCTGGCTTTCGCCTCGTAATGCTGAGTAGGTCTTAACTTGCTTTGCTGAGGGGCAGAGCTGAAGACCTCTTTTTTCTTAACACTCTGCTGCCCTTGCGATAGTAGGTTTTTTAATTTACATAGTTTTCCTGTTTTCTGATCATTGATGCCCTTTTTTCTTTTCTGCTTGCCACCTTCGTTTACGCACAGGCTGATGGCCAACCTTTTTTTTTCCCACGAAGCCGCTGCGCGTTGTGCTGCTGCTTCGCTTCTTGAACGTGGAACCTCAGTGTGCTTTTGAACGTGAGCGTTGTTGTTCCGCAAGTGTCCCTATTTTGTTGTTTCTTTCTGCATGTGGAGTGCTTAGTGTGTCTTTCCTACGCCTATTTATGCCTGCCTTTGGGCGTGAGTGTGTTCTTCAGTAACGCAAACTCAGAAAGGTGTGATGAGCAAAAACCGTCTTTTCTTTTTCCAACCGGGGGGTCCATTGTGCGTTGCCTCTTGTAGCACCACATGAAGCGTTGCGAAGGGAAGTCAAAGGTGAGCAGTTGGGACACCGCTGCTTTTCGACTAGCGAAAGAAGCGGCAGCGGCAGAGAAACAGTGAGAAGCTCTGCTTTCCATCACCGCAATCTCGATGACCGCTAAGGTGAGAGAGGAACCTTCTTTTCCGTTTCGCCGTGTTTGCTCGGGCAATTGAGAAACGAGGGGGCCACCGGCTGCTGTAACTGTGAAGAAGAGCATGCAGCGCCACATTATCCTCTTTTGTTTGCCAGTTTTGTCTTTCCTCGCGGCCGTGGAAGCTGGGAATGAGAAGAGGCAAGACTTGCCGCGGCAGGATGACAGTGGAGCTGCTCTGTAAAGGGAGGATGGCTCTCAAACAGACGCCCTTCACCTCTTGCAGGCGTTGCCACGATGCTCTCTTTCCTCTCTTTTTCTCCCTTTCGCTACACTGACATGACGCCACTGACCCTTTTCCCCGCATTTGTTCTTTAGCATTGACGCGAACTGTCTTTTTTTTATTTTTTTTTAGTGCACATCCGCAGCAACGAAGAAGGCAGCAAGGACAACAACAATGGGGGAAAGGTCGCAGAGGTCCGTCGTGGACGGTGACATACAGCAGTCCTGCAGGCTCATCACTGTTGCTTGTCTGACAGCTCTTCCGACAACAAGAGAATCCCTGAAAGGTGGGGTTTGCTCTCTTTCTTTTCCAACCGGGAGTCCCTCTTTGTCGCCCATATCTGTTCGTGTCTTCAGCTGTACATGCGAAGAGAGGGGGAGCGACGCGTGGGCTTGAAATGGAACGTGTCGCGTGTGCTTTTCTTCGCGGCCCGCTTTCCACGCGTGCGTGCTTAGACTGTTGGCTCTTCTCTTTCCTGACCTTCCTGTCTTTGCTTTTTGTCCGCTCTTTTTTTTTGTGCTTCTTGACTTTCATGTTGACTCCCATGTGCGTCTTTCTGGATAAACTCACTTTTCCTTTTGCCGCATTCCGCCTCTCGAGACGACAACAGACCTGAAGCTGTGGTCTTCTTTTTTCCACACAGTTCGCTTTCTTGCTCTCGACAGTCACCTTTGCTGTCCCGATCTTCTCTGGCTTCTTGTCTTCTCAGCTGTCGGCTTATTGGCACGGTGCGACACCAACGAAGAGCCCATGCAGCCTTTAAGTTGCGTTGCCCTCTCCGCCACGAAGCCTGACGCGGCGGAGCAGTGGTCGCCGACGCCGTGCAGCCAGCCCTCTTCGGCGTGCAAGTCGTGCGATACCAGCTCATTTGACGTCGCGGCAAGCAGGGCTGCCGCCACACCCGTGCTTCACAGCACGCGCCGCTCTACCAGCGCTTCTTCCGTGAAGCAGCCTCTGTGGCGGTTGTGCAGGAACGCTCTTCGACGCGTGCCGCGAGTCCTTCGACTCCTCTTGCTGATCTTTGCTGTGGCGTGCCTTGCGTCTGCACACTGGATTCTGTTCACGGGGGATGAAGCCACCAACAAGGCCTTCGAAAGCGTTGAGGTGCGTGCGGAGTCTCTGGCGTGGAACGCGAAGCTGGCGCTTGTAGTTTCCCCTGCCGCACCGGAGACCTTGCTGGACAAACACCAGCTGCGCAGACGGGGGAACGGCCTTGCAGCGGAGACACCGATGCGCCGCACGCAGCTGCCGTCGTGGACGCTGCACGTGGTGGAGGCGGAGTGCGCGGAGTGCCTGGACAGCGCGATGCACGCGGCCGCGGTGAGGCGGCAGATGGCGGGCGCCCCCGCTGCGGAGAAGCGCGGCGCGACGGTGTTCGCGACGCCGAGTGCGCCGCTGGGGCTTGCGGGTCCGATGCTGTTTGCGATGGCGAGCGTGACGGACGACGTTGCGGTTGGTGCGGAGCTTGCGCGCTGGAGCTGGGTGCCGCGGTCGTACGCGATGCGGCGGCAGTTCGCTGGTGCGTCGCCTGCCGGGCTGCGTGGGGGGACGTCGCCGTACCTGGTGGTGATGGGGATCCCGTCGACGGACCAGCCGGTGCGGTCGTCGCTGCGCGATGCCCAGCGCGACACGTGGCTGGCGTACACGGAGGTTGCGCGGAGCGGGAACGACTTCCGTGGCGCGCTGCTGCCGCTGTACATCTTCGCGGCTGCGGAGCGGGTGCAGCTGCAGGGCGTGACGGACGTGTCGCCGCTGCTGCCGACGGTGGCGGAGTACGAGGCTGCCTCGGCGATGCAGCTGCGGCGTGGCGGCGCAGCGGAGACCGCGGTGCGGAGCTACTCCGAGCGTCGCGTTGAGCTGATCTCTGGCGCTGGCACGGTGGGCGCTGGTGATGAGCGGCTGGCGGAGTCGCCGTGCTTGAAGATCGATTCGCAACGTGTGTCGCCCGACGCGGACACGGACGACACGTGGCTGTCGCAGCTGGCGTCTGCGCTGGATTTGCCGATAATGCCGGCTGCTGTGGCGCCTGCGGAGTTTATCTGCGGCGCGTCGACTGCGCTGTGGCAGGAGGCGCTGGCGCACCGCAACGCGCTGTGGGTGGACATGGTGACGGACCGCCGCCCGACCACCAAGAAGAAGCTTGGCCAGCGTGGCAACTGGGGTCTTCCGGTGGAGGTGGGGATGAGCCAGAAGCTGATCCTGTGGCTGGAGTACGCCTACCACGCGTTCCCCGACGTGCCCTACATCATGAAGGGCGACGACGACACGTACCTGAAGGTGCCGCAGTTCCTTCGCGACATCCGCTACATCCGTGGCGGCTACAGCGGGAGGAACATGAAGGCGCCTCTCGGCCAACGCGATCCCGTGGGCATCCACGAGACGGAGGAGTGTATCTACTGGGGCGGGCTTAGGCGCGGACCTTCGTGGTGGTGGCTTCGCTACCACATGGGTATGGGCTACATGCTGCATCGTCGTTTGGTGCAGGTTATGCTGGAGGACACCGATAAGCTGAACGCCGAAGCTGTGCGACTGGCCGTGACTCCGTACGATGAACACAACGCGAAGTTGTACGTTAGTCTCGTGATGAACTACGAGGACGCGTTTGTCGGACGTGTGCTGCGTGACAAGCGGAGCCGCATCCGCGAGGTGTGTCCGTTTCACTACGCGACGTACGTTGAAGAGGGCAAATCGCGTCATATGGATCTGCACAAATGGCGGAGCGTCACGTGGGACACTGTGCTGATGCACCGCACCACGCCAGCCGATGAGTACTACCTACACTACTACTTCCAGCACGAGCACGAGGTGGCCAAGAAAGCGGGACAGCCGAGCGAAAAGGCTGAGCAGCTGGGGAATGCGGCCGCCCGTGGTTGGATGAAGGAGCATGTGGCATCGCACACGAGGGGCTTTAATAAATTACCGAAGGTGCGCTTTACGCACAGAATGAAGCACATTGATTCGTACCTTTCTGCAGGGGACAATGTCAGCGTGTACAGCGTGCCGTACTCCAATTTCAGGTTCAGGGCGCTCGATAAAGCGAAGAGACCGGTAACCTGAGCGTAAAACTAGGTGAACCACACGCACACGCACACACATTCAAACAGCAAGTAAATGGACACCACGCCCATTATCCGATGTCACCAAAGCAGTTTAGAAGTCTGAGCTCCCATTCCTTTTTCGTGTGTGCGTATCCGTGTACAGGGCCAGTGCTTTGATAGGCTCTCTTGCCTTTTTAGTAGTAAATGTCATCATTCTGGAAGCTACCTTGGCATTCTGCAGGTCTTTTTTTTCCAGCGATGAACTTCAACGTGGGGAAAAAAAAGCGCCTACTTCATGAGTACCGGGGCAGCTTTCTTCTTTGGTCGACAGAGGCGTACAAGGGGGTGCTTTACATTTGGGTGCTCCTCTTGTGTTCGCTTGTTTTTCCGTCCTTTTCTACACTGCGTCTTTTTCACCTGTGATGATGAGCAAAAAAGAAAAGGAGAGGCAAGTAGCTCACAATCTCGGCTTTCATTGCTCTTTTGCTTTTCATTCAAAAGTGTTTTCTTCAAATATGGACTGCCAGCGTCTTTTGGTTTTGTGAGGTTTCTCTCTTTTTTCAGGACTGAGCTCGAGCTTTCCTTTTGCCTTTTCCGCGGGGCTCCTCGTGTGTTTTGCCTTTGATTTGCGTGTTTTTTCCTTTGAACGGTTTTAAACGCCCCAACGCAATTCGCGAAAAGATGGCTGATCAATTAAAAGCACGTCTTTTTTCTGCTTATTGCTTCGGAAATGACCTCACACTGGTGTTGCTACGAGGCTGAGCAGCAGCCGGGGAAGAAGAGTCGCGCCCTCTTTGTGAGCACTGCACAAGCAGTGCTCTGAGAGCAGAGCTAGCATTTGCGGTGGTGCGTAACGGTGGCTTTCGCTTTTCTTTTTCCTTCCTTCGTGTTTCCCTCTTTACCTGATAAAGGGAGCGACATTTCTTGGCGAGCAGCGGGCTCCAAATTGACCTGGTGGAGCGCGGCACCGACACCGACAAGGCCAAAAATCGCGGCTCTAATCAACTACTTCTTTTTTTACCGAAACTGAGCTCTGGCTTTCGCCTCGTAATGCTGAGTAGGTCTTAGCTTGCTTTGCTGAGGGTCAGAACTGAAGACCTCTTTTTTCTTAACACTCTGCTGCCCTTGCGATAGTAGGTTTTTTAATTTACATAGTTTTCCTGTTTTCTGATCATTGATGCCCTTTTTTCTTTTCTGCTTGCCACCTTCGTTTACGCACAGGCTGATGGCCAACCTTTTTTTTTCCCACGAAGCCGCTGCGCGTTGTGCTGCTGCTTCGCTTCTTGAACGTGGAACCTCAGTGTGCTTTTGAACGTGAGCGTTGTTGTTCCGCAAGTGTCCCTATTTTGTTGTTTCTTTCTGCATGTGGAGTGCTTAGTGTGTCTTTCCTACGCCTATTTATGCCTGCCTTTGGGCGTGAGTGTGTTCTTCAGTAACGCAAACTCAGAAAGGTGTGATGAGCAAAAACCGTCTTTTCTTTTTCCAACCGGGGGGTCCATTGTGCGTTGCCTCTTGTAGCACCACATGAAGCGTTGCGAAGGGAAGTCAAAGGTGAGCAGTTGGGACACCGCTGCTTTTCGACTAGCGAAAGAAGCGGCAGCGGCAGAGAAACAGTGAGAAGCTCTGCTTTCCATCACCGCAATCTCGATGACCGCTAAGGTGAGAGAGGAACCTTCTTTTCCGTTTCGCCGTGTTTGCTCGGGCAATTGAGAAACGAGGGGGCCACCGGCTGCTGTAACTGTGAAGAAGAGCATGCAGCGCCACATTATCCTCTTTTGTTTGCCAGTTTTGTCTTTCCTCGCGGCCGTGGAAGCTGGGAATGGGAAGAGGCAAGACTTGCCGCGGCAGGATGACAGTGGAGCTGCTCTGTAAAGGGAGGATGGCTCTCAAACAGACGCCCTTCACCTCTTGCAGGCGTTGCCACGATGCTCTCTTTCCTCTCTTTTTCTCCCTTTCGCTACACTGACATGACGCCACTGACCCTTTTCCCCGCATTTGTTCTTTAGCATTGACGCGAACTGTCTTTTTTTTTTTTAGTGCACATCCGCAGCAACGAAGAAAGCAGCAAGGACAACAACAATGGGGGAAAGGTCGCAGAGGTCCGTCGTGGACGGTGACATTCAGCAGTCCTGCAGGCTCATCACTGTTGCTTGTCTGACAGCTCTTCCGACAACAAGAGAATCCCTGAAAGGTGGGGTTTGCTCTCTTTCTTTTCCAACCGGGAGTCCCTCTTTGTCGCCCATATCTGTTCGTGTCTTCAGCTGTACATGCGAAGAGAGGGGGAGCGACGCGTGGGCTTGAAATGGAACGTGTCGCGTGTGCTTTTCTTCGCGGCCCGCTTTCCACGCGTGCGTGCTTAGACTGTTGGCTCTTCTCTTTCCTGACCTTCCTGTCTTTGCTTTTTGTCCGCTCTTTTTTTTTGTGCTTCTTGACTTTCATGTTGACTCCCATGTGCGTCTTTCTGGATAAACTCACTTTTCCTTTTGCCGCATTCCGCCTCTCGAGACGACAACAGACCTGAAGCTGTGGTCTTCTTTTTTCCACACAGTTCGCTTTCTTGCTCTCGACAGTCACCTTTGCTGTCCCGATCTTCTCTGGCTTCTTGTCTTCTCAGCTGTCGGCTTATTGGCACGGTGCGACACCAACGAAGAGCCCATGCAGCCTTTAAGTTGCGTTGCCCTCTCCGCCACGAAGCCTGACGCGGCGGAGCAGTGGTCGCCGACGCCGTGCAGCCAGCCCTCTTCGGCGTGCAAGTCGTGCGATACCAGCTCATTTGACGTCGCGGCAAGCAGGGCTGCCGCCACACCCGTGCTTCACAGCACGCGCCGCTCTACCAGCGCTTCTTCCGTGAAACAGCCTCTGTGGCGGTTGCGCAGGAACGCTCTTCGACGCGTGCCGCGAGTCCTTCGACTCCTCTTGCTGATCTCTGCTGTGGCGTGCCTTGCGTCTGCACACTGGATTCTGTTCACGGGGGATGAAGCCACCAACAAGGCCTTCGAAAGCGTTGAGGTGCGTGCGGAGTCTCTGGCGTGGAACGCGAAGCTGGCGCTTGTAGTTTCCCCTGCCGCACCGGAGACCTTGCTGGACAAACACCAGCTGCGCAGACGGGGGAACGGCCTTGCAGCGGAGACACCGATGCGCCGCACGCAGCTGCCGTCGTGGACGCTGCACGTGGTGGAGGCGGAGTGCGCGGAGTGCCTGGACAGCGCGATGCACGCGGCTGCGGTGAGGCGGCAGATGGCGGGCGCCCCCGCTGCGGAGAAGCGCGGCGCGACGGTGTTCGCGACGCCGAGTGCGCCGCTGGGGCTTGCGGGTCCGATGCTGCTTGCGATGGCGAGCGTGACGGACGACGTTGCGGTTGGTGCGGAGCTTGCGCGCTGGAGCTGGGTGCCGCGGTCGTACGCGATGCGGCGGCAGTTCGCTGGTGCGTCGCCTGCCGGGCTGCGTGGGGGGACGTCGCCGTACCTGGTGGTGATGGGGATCCCGTCGACGGACCAGCCGGTGCGGTCGTCGCTGCGCGATGCCCAGCGCGACACGTGGCTGACGTACACGGAGGTTGCGCGGAGCGGGAACGACTTCCGTGGCGCGCTGCTGCCGCTGTACATCTTCGCGGCTGCGGAGCGGGTGCAGCTGCAGGGCGTGACGGACGTGTCGCCGCTGCTGCCGACGGTGGCGGAGTACGAGGCTGCCTCGGCGATGCAGCTGCTGCGTGGCGGCGCAGCGGAGACCGCGGTGCGGAGCTACTCCGAGCGTCGCGTTGAGCTGATCTCTGGCGCTGGCACGGTGGGCGCTGGTGATGAGCGGCTGGCGGAGTCGCCGTGCTTGAAGATCGATTCGCAACGTGTGTCGCCCGACGCGGACACGGACGACACGTGGCTGTCGCAGCTGGCGTCTGCGCTGGATTTGCCGATAATGCCGGCTGCTGTGGCGCCTGCGGAGTTTATCTGCCACGCGTCGACTGCGCTGTGGCAGGAGGCGCTGGCGCACCGCAACGCGCTGTGGGTGGACATGGTGACGGACCGCCGCCCGACCACCAAGAAGAAGCTTGGCCAGCGTGGCAACTGGGGTCTTCCGGTGGAGGTGGGGATGAGCCAGAAGCTGATCCTGTGGCTGGAGTACGCCTACCACGCGTTCCCCGACGTGCCCTACATCATGAAGGGCGACGACGACACGTACCTGAAGGTGCCGCAGTTCCTTCGCGACATCCGCTACATCCGTGGCGGCTACAGCGGGAGGAACATGGAGGCGCCTCTCGGCCAACGCGATCCCGTGGGCATCAACGAGACGGAGGAGTGTATCTACTGGGGCGGGTATATTCGTATTCGTTCGTGGAATAGGCTTCGCTACCACATGGGTAGGGGCTACATGCTGCATCGTCGTTTGGTGCAGGTGATGCTGGAGGACACCGATAAGCTGAACGCCGAAACTGTGCGACTGGCCGTGACTCCGTACGATAAACACAACGCGAAGTTGTACGTTAGTCTCGTGATGAATCGCGAGGACGTCTTCGTCGCACGTGTGCTGCGTGACAAGCGGAGCCGCATCCGCGAGGTGTGTCCGTTTCACTACGCGACGTACGTTGAAGAGGGCAAATCGCGCCACATGGATCTGCACAGATGGCGGAGCGTCACGTGGGACACTGTGCTGATGCACCGCACCACGCCAGCCGATGAGTATGCGCTACACTACTACTTCCAGCACGAGCACGAGGTGTCTGTTAATGCGGCTGTTGACAAGGATGCTGCAGAGCAGAGGGCGTTAGTGGAACTGGAGCAGTGGATGTCGATTCACGTGGCACACAATTTAACGGGGTATTCGCGTGTTCCGGAGATGCGTTGGACCTTGTCGAAGAGGGAGGATGTTGCTTATATGTGCGAAGGCGGTAATGTCACCGTGTACAATGTGCCGTACTACAGTGTGCGCTTTGACGCATTGGATCGCACTCGTCGATCACGCACAAGCAGTTGAAAAATGGAAAGAGGGAAAACAGAGAGTGACCCCATTGTTCTCTGTTTCACCTTCGCGGAGTATTTCCTTTTTTTTTTTTTTACTTTTTCTTTTTTTTGTCGTGTTGTTGTTTTCCTTCATTGTCAGTAGCAGTTTTTTTTTTTTTGCTCATTATTTATTGTTTCCATGTTGTAGAACTGAAAATCACAGTCGCCTTCTTTAAAACTACTTTTGAGACGACTTGTTCTTTTTGCTTCCGGTTGCGGAGGTAATGAAAGGAAGTTCCAATGTTACACCGAGAGACACTGTGCTAAATAGAAAGTGGTATTGCTATTCTTTTCTCTATTGTATACCTGCTTCTACTGTTTATCCTGTTGGCATCTCTTCGCTTGCTTGAGGGTGTTGGAGAAAGAAAGTTGTCGGCATTGAAGACAGTTTGTTTTTTACCTCTTTTATTTTTTTGTATGTTTGTGAGCACATCTCCGATCAGCTCGGGATGTCATCTTTTTTTTTTTTCTTTCATTATCAATCTAATTCACTTCTTTTCTGGATAGTTTTGATGACAGGTGATTATGAAGGTATTACGGTGGATTGCTTACGACATAGACAGTGTTTTGCAGCAGAATTCTACTGTGGAAGGACATAAACGGGGCGAGGCGTGTGCGGTTCTCTCATTTTTCTTGTTGACTCCTTGGTACTCTTGTAGCGCCATAAGAGCTTTTTGCTGTTCTGCACAGCCGCTTTGTCCGTTCTGTAGTAAGTCTCACAACAATGAGCAAACGTCGGTGACACTGCTCTCTTTTCTGGACTTGATCTACAACAATTAAAGAAGCGTCGGTGCAAAAGCGAGTGCTAGGATGCAGAGAGTGCTAACTGCGCAGCGCGAACTCGAGTAGTCCGGCTTCGTCTTCCTTTTTTCCCCCTTTTCAAGTCCACATCTGCGACGAAAAAAAAGCAAAACGCAGGGCTACTGCAGAACATCCAAGTCACGAGTAAACAAGCCCAGATGAACTTGCATTTCACGGTGCATCCAAAGCAGCGGTTGAGAGTCACTTTTCTTTTTTTTTTTTTCAGTGAGAGGCCGTAGTAAAAAAAGGAAAAGGAAAATAAAACTCGTTTACACACCCAGTTTGTCAGTTTTGTCTCTCCTCGCGGCCGTGGAAGCTGGGGATGGGAAGAGGCAAGACTTGCCGCGGCAGGATGACAGTGGAGCTGCTCTGTAAAGGGAGGATGGCTCTCAAACAGACGCCCTCCACCTCTTGCAGGCGTTGCCACGATGCTCTCTTTCCTCTCTTTTTCTCCCTTTCGCTACACTGTCATGACGCCACTGACCCTTTTCCCCGCATTTGTTCTTTAGCATTGACGCGAACTGTCTTTTTTTTTTTTTTAGTGCACATCCGCAGCAACGAAGAAAGCAGCAAGGACAACAACAATGGGGGAAAGGTCGCAGAGGTCCGTCGTGGACGGTGACATTCAGCAGTCCTGCAGGCTCATCACTGTTGCTTCTCTGACAGCTCTTCCGACAACAAGAGAATCCCTGAAAGGTGGGGTTTGCTCTCTTTCTTTTCCAACCGGGAGTCCCTCTTTGTCGCCCATATCTGTTCGTGTCTTCAGCTGTACATGCGAAGAGAGGGGGAGCGACGCGTGGGCTTGAAATGGAACGTGTCGCGTGTGCTTTTCTTCGCGGCCCGCTTTCCACGCGTGCGTGCTTAGACTGTTGGCTCTTCTCTTTCCTGACCTTCCTGTCTTTGCTTTTTGTCCGCTCTTTTTTTTTGTGCTTCTTGACTTTCATGTTGACTCCCATGTGCGTCTTTCTGGATAAACTCACTTTTCCTTTTGCCGCATTCCGCCTCTCGAGACGACAACAGACCTGAAGCTTTGGTCTTCTTTTTTCCACACAGTTCGCTTTCTTGCTCTCGACAGTCACCTTTGCTGTCCCGATCTTCTCTGGCTTCTTGTCTTCTCAGCTGTCGGCTTATTAGCACGCTGCGACACCAACGAAGAGCCCATGCAGCCTTTAAGTTGCGTTGCCCTCTCCGCCACGAAGCCTGACGCGGCGGAGCAGTGGTCGCCGACGCCGTGCAGCCAGCCCTCTTCGGCGTGCAAGTCGTGCGATACCAGCTCACTTGGCGTCGCGGCAAGCAGGGCTGCCGCCACACCCGTGCTTCACAGCACGCGCCGCTCTACCAGCGCTTCTTCCGTGAAACAGCCTCTGTGGCAGCTGTGCAGGAACGCTCTTCGACGCGTGCCGCGAGTCCTTCGACTCCTCTTGCTGATCTTTGCTGTGGCGTGCCTTGCGTCTGCACACTGGATTCTGTTCACGGGGGATGAAGCCACCAACAAGGCCTTCGAAAGCGTTGAGGTGCGTGCGGAGTCTCTGGCGTGGAACGCGAAGCTGGCGCTTGTAGTTTCCCCTGCCGCACCGGAGACCTTGCTGGACAAACACCAGCTGCGCAGACGGGGGAACGGCCTTGCAGCGGAGACACCGATGCGCCGCACGCAGCTGCCGTCGTGGACGCTGCACGTGGTGGAGGCGGAGTGCGCGGAGTGCCTGGACAGCGCGATGCACGCGGCTGCGGTGAGGCGGCAGATGGCGGGCGCCCCCGCTGCGGAGAAGCGCGGCGCGACGGTGTTCGCGACGCCGAGTGCGCCGCTGGGGCTTGCGGGTCCGATGCTGCTTGCGATGGCGAGCGTGACGGACGACGTTGCGGTTGGTGCGGAGCTTGCGCGCTGGAGCTGGGTGCCGCGGTCGTACGCGATGCGGCGGCAGTTCGCTGGTGCGTCGCCTGCCGGGCTGCGTGGGGGGACGTCGCCGTACCTGGTGGTGATGGGGATCCCGTCGACGGACCAGCCGGTGCGGTCGTCGCTGCGCGATGCCCAGCGCGACACGTGGCTGACGTACACGGAGGTTGCGCGGAGCGGGAACGACTTCCGTGGCGCGCTGCTGCCGCTGTACATCTTCGCGGCTGCGGAGCGGGTGCAGCTGCAGGGCGTGACGGACGTGTCGCCGCTGCTGCCGACGGTGGCGGAGTACGAGGCTGCTTCGGCGATGCAGCTGCTGCGTGGCGGCGCAGCGGAGACCGCGGTGCGGAGCTACTCCGAGCGTCGCGTTGAGCTGATCTCTGGCGCTGGCACGGTGGGCGCTGGTGATGCGCGGCTGGCGGAGTCGCCGTGCTTGAAGATCGATTCGCAACGTGTGTCGCCCGACGCGGACACGGACGACACGTGGCTGTCGCAGCTGGCGTCTGCGCTGGATTTGCCCATAATGCCGGCTGCTGTGGCGCCTGCGGAGTTTATCTGCCACGCGTCGACTGCGCTGTGGCAGGAGGCGCTGGCGCACCGCAACGCGCTGTGGGTGGACATGGTGACGGACCGCCGCCCGACCACCAAGAAGAAGCTTGGCCAGTATGGCAACTGGGGCCTTCCGGTGGAGGTGGGGATGAGCCAGAAGCTGATCCTGTGGCTGGAGTACGCCTACCACGCGTTCCCCGACGTGCCCTACATCATGAAGGGCGACGACGACACGTACCTGAAGGTGCCGCAGTTCCTTCGCGACATCCGCTACATCCGTGGCGGCTACAGCGGGAGGAACATGAAGGCGCCTCTCGGCCAACGCGATCCCGTGGGCATCCACGAGACGGAGGAGTGTATCTATTGGGGCGGGATTAGGCGCGGACCTTCGTGGGGTTGGCTTCGCTACCACATAGGTATGGGCTACATGCTGCATCGTCGTTTGGTGCAGGTGATGCTGGAGGACACCGATAAGCTGAACGCCGAAGCTGTGCGACTGGCCGTGACTCCGTACGATGAACACAACGCGAAGTTGTACGTTAGTCTCGTGATGAACTACGAGGACGCGTTTGTCGGACATGTGCTGCGTGACAAGCGGAGCCGCATCCGCGAGGTGTGTCCGTTTCACTACGCGACGTACGTTGAAGAGGGCAAATCGCGTCTCATGGATCTGCACAAACGGCGGAGCGTCACGTGGGACACTGTGCTGATGCACCACACCACGCCAGCCGATGAGTACTACCTACACTACTACTTCCAGCACGAGCACGAGGTGGCCAAGAAAGCGGGACAGCCGAGCGAAGAGGCTGAGCAGCTGGGGAATGCGGCCGCCCGTGGTTGGATGAAGGAGCATGTGGCATCGCACACGAGGGGCTTTAATAAATTACCGAAGGTGCGCTTTACGCACAGAATGAAGCACATTGATTCGTACCTTTCTGCAGGGGACAATGTCAGCGTGTACAGCGTGCCGTACTCCAATTTCAGGTTCAGGGCGCTCGATAAAGCGAAGAGACCGGTAACCTGAGCGTAAAACTAGGTGAACCACACGCACACGCACACACATTCAAACAGCAAGTAAATGGACACCACGTCCATTACCCGATGTCACCAAAGCAGTTTAGAAGTCTGAGCTCCCATTCCTTTTTCGTGTGTGCGTATCCGTGTACAGGGCCAGTGCTTTGATAGGCTCTCTTGCCTTTTTAGTAGTAAATGTCATCATTCTGGAAGCTACCTTGGTATTCTGCAGGTCTTTTTTTTCCAGCGATGAACTTCAACGTGGGGAAAAAAAGCGCCTACTTCATGAGTACCGGGGCAGCTTTCTTCTTTGGTCGACAGAGGCGTACAAGGGGGTGCTTTACATTTGGGTGCTCCTCTTGTGTTCGCTTGTTTTTCCGTCCTTTTCTACACTGCGTCTTTTTCACCTGTGATGATGAGTAAAAAAGAAAAGGAGAGGCAAGTAGCTCACAATCTCGGCTTTCATTGCTCTTTTGCTTTTCATTCAAAAGTGTTTTCTTCAAATATGGACTGCCAACGTCTTTTGGTTTTGTGAGGTTTCTCTCTTTTTTCAGGACTGAGCTCGAGCTTTCCTTTTGCCTTTTCCGCGGGGCTCCTCGTGTGTTTTGCCTTTGATTTGCGTGTTTTTCCTTTGAACGGTTTTAAACGCCCCAACGCAATTCGCGAAAAGATGGCTGATCAATTAAAAGCACGTCTTTTTTCTGCTTATTGCTTCGGAAATGACCTCACACTGGTGTTGCTACGAGGCTGAGCAGCAGCCGGGGAAGAAGAGTCGCGCCCTCTTTGTGAGCACTGCACAAGCAGTGCTCTGAGAGCAGAGCTAGCATTTGCGGTGGTGCGTAACGGTGGCTTTCGCTTTTCTTTTTCGTTCCTTCGTGTTTCCCTCTTTACCTGATAAAGGGAGCGACATTTCTTGGCGAGCAGCGGGCTCCAAATTGACCTGGTGGAGCGCGGCACCGACACCGACAAGGCCAAAAATCGCGGCTCTAATCAACTACTTCTTTTTTTACCGAAACTGAGCTCTGGCTTTCGCCTCGTAATGCTGAGTAGGTCTTAGCTTGCTTTGCTGAGGGTCAGAACTGAAGACCTCTTTTTTCTTAACACTCTGCTGCCCTTGCGATAGTAGGTTTTTTAATTTACATAGTTTTCCTGTTTTCTGATCATTGATGCCCTTTTTTCTTTTCTGCTTGCCACCTTCGTTTACGCACAGGCTGATGGCCAACCTTTTTTTTTTCCCACGAAGCCGCTGCGCGTTGTGCTGCTGCTTCGCTTCTTGAACGTGGGACCTCAGTGTGCTTTTGAACGTGAGCGTTGTTGTTCCGCAAGTGTCCCTATTTTGTTGTTTCTTTCTGCATGTGGAGTGCTTAGTGTGTCTTTCCTACGCCTATTTATGCCTGCCTTTGGGCGTGAGTGTGTTCTTCAGTAACGCAAACTCAGAAAGGTGTGATGAGCAAAAACCGTCTTTTCTTTTTCCAACCGGGGGGTCCATTGTGCGTTGCCTCTTGCAGCACCACATGAAGCGTTGCGAAGGGAAGTCAAAGGTGAGCAGTTGGGACACCGCTGCTTTTCGACTAGCGAAAGAAGCGGCAGCGGCAGAGAAACAGTGAGAAGCTCTGCTTTCCATCACCGCAATCTCGATGACCGCTAAGGTGAGAGAGGAACCTTCTTTTCCGTTTCGCCGTGTTTGCTCGGGCAATTGAGAAACGAGGGGGCCACCGGCTGCTGTAACTGTGAAGAAAAGCATGCAGCGCCACATTATCCTCTTTTGTTTGCCAGTTTTGTCTTTCCTCGCGGCCGTGGAAGCTGGGAATGAGAAGAGGCAAGACTTGCCGCGGCAGGATGACAGTGGAGCTGCTCTGTAAAGGGAGGATGGCTCTCAAACAGACGCCCTTCACCTCTTGCAGGCGTTGCCACGATGCTCTCTTTCCTCTCTTTTTCTCCCTTTCGCTACACTGTCATGACGCCACTGACCCTTTTCCCCGCATTTGTTCTTTAGCATTGACGCGAACTGTCTTTTTTTTATTTTTTTTTAGTGCACATCCGCAGCAACGAAGAAGGCAGCAAGGACAACAACAATGGGGGAAAGGTCGCAGAGGTCCGTCGTGGACGGTGACATTCAGCAGTCCTGCAGGCTCATCACTGTTGCTTGTCTGACAGCTCTTCCGACAACAAGAGAATCCCTGAAAGGTGGGGTTTGCTCTCTTTCTTTTCCAACCGGGAGTCCCTCTTTGTCGCCCATATCTGTTCGTGTCTTCAGCTGTACATGCGAAGAGAGGGGGAGCGACGCGTGGGCTTGAAATGGAACGTGTCGCGTGTGCTTTTCTTCGCGGCCCGCTTTCCACGCGTGCGTGCTTAGACTGTTGGCTCTTCTCTTTCCTGACCTTCCTGTCTTTGCTTTTTGTCCGCTCTTTTTTTTTGTGCTTCTTGACTTTCATGTTGACTCCCATGTGCGTCTTTCTGGATAAACTCACTTTTCCTTTTGCCGCATTCCGCCTCTCGAGACGACAACAGACCTGAAGCTTTGGTCTTCTTTTTTCCACACAGTTCGCTTTCTTGCTCTCGACAGTCACCTTTGCTGTCCCGATCTTCTCTGGCTTCTTGTCTTCTCAGCTGTCGGCTTATTGGCACGGTGCGACACCAACGAAGAGCCCATGCAGCCTTTAAGTTGCGTTGCCCTCTCCGCCACGAAGCCTGACGCGGCGGAGCAGTGGTCGCCGACGCCGTGCAGCCAGCCCTCTTCGGCGTGCAAGTCGTGCGATACCAGCTCATTTGACGTCGCGGCAAGCAGGGCTGCCGCCACACCCGTGCTTCACAGCACGCGCCGCTCTACCAGCGCTTCTTCCATGAAGCAGCCTCTGTGGCAGCTGCGCAGGAACGCTCTTCGACGCGTGCCGCGAGTCCTTCGACTCCTCTTGCTGATCTCTGCTGTGGTGTGCCTTGCGTCTGCACACTGGATTCTGTTCACGGGGGATGAAGCCACCAACAAGGCCTTCGAAAGCGTTGAGGTGCGTGCGGAGTCTCTGGCGTGGAACGCGAAGCTGGCGCTTGTAGTTTCCCCTGCCGCACCGGAGACCTTGCTGGACAAACACCAGCTGCGCAGACGGGGGAACGGCCTTGCAGCGGAGACACCGATGCGCCGCACGCAGCTGCCGTCGTGGACGCTGCACGTGGTGGAGGCGGAGTGCGCGGAGTGCCTGGACAGCGCGATGCACGCGGCCGCGGTGAGGCGGCAGATGGCGGGCGCCCCCGCTGCGGAGAAGCGCAGCGCGACGGTGTTCGCGACGCCGAGTGCGCCGCTGGGGCTTGCGGGTCCGATGCTGCTTGCGATGGCGAGCGTGACGGACGACGTTGCGGTTGGTGCGGAGCTTGCGCGCTGGAGCTGGGTGCCGCGGTCGTACGCGATGCGGCGGCAGTTCGCTGGTGCGTCGCCTGCCGGGCTGCGTGGGGGGACGTCGCCGTACCTGGTGGTGATGGGGATCCCGTCGACGGACCAGCCGGTGCGGTCGTCGCTGCGCGATGCCCAGCGCGACACGTGGCTGACGTACACGGAGGTTGCGCGGAGCGGGAACGACTTCCGTGGCGCGCTGCTGCCGCTGTACATCTTCGCGGCTGCGGAGCGGGTGCAGCTGCAGGGCGTGACGGACGTGTCGCCGCTGCTGCCGACGGTGGCGGAGTACGAGGCTGCCTCGGCGATGCAGCTGCTGCGTGGCGGCGCAGCGGAGACCGCGGTGCGGAGCTACTCCGAGCGTCGCGTTGAGCTGATCTCTGGCGCTGGCACGGTGGGCGCTGGTGATGAGCGGCTGGCGGAGTCGCCGTGCTTGAAGATCGATTCGCAACGTGTGTCGCCCGACGCGGACACGGACGACACGTGGCTGTCGCAGCTGGCGTCTGCGCTGGATTTGCCCATAATGCCGGCTGCTGTGGCGCCTGCGGAGTTTATCTGCCACGCGTCGACTGCGCTGTGGCAGGAGGCGCTGGCGCACCGCAACGCGCTGTGGGTGGACATGATGACGGACCGCCGCCCGACCACCAAGAAGAAGCTTGGCCAGCGTGGCAACTGGGGTCTTCCGGTGGAGGTGGGGATGAGCCAGAAGCTGATCCTGTGGCTGGAGTACGCCTACCACGCGTTCCCCGACGTGCCCTACATCATGAAGGGCGACGACGACACGTACCTGAAGGTGCCGCAGTTCCTTCGCGACATCCGCTACATCCGTGGCGGCTACAGCGGGAGGAACATGGAGGCGCCTCTCGGCCAACGCGATCCCGTGGGCATCAACGAGACGGAGGAGTGTATCTACTGGGGCGGGTATATTCGTATTCGTTCGTGGAATAGGCTTCGCTACCACATGGGTAGGGGCTACATGCTGCATCGTCGTTTGGTGCAGGTGATGCTGGAGGACACCGATAAGCTGAACGCCGAAACTGTGCGACTGGCCGTGACTCCGTACGATAAACACAACGCGAAGTTGTACGTTAGTCTCGTGATGAATCGCGAGGACGTCTTCGTCGCACGTGTGCTGCGTGACAAGCGGAGCCGCATCCGCGAGGTGTGTCCGTTTCACTACGCGACGTACGTTGAAGAGGGCAAATCGCGCCACATGGATCTGCACAGATGGCGGAGCGTCACGTGGGACACTGTGCTGATGCACCGCACCACGCCAGCCGATGAGTATGCGCTACACTACTACTTCCAGCACGAGCACGAGGTGTCTGTTAATGCGGCTGTTGACAAGGATGCTGCAGAGCAGAGGGCGTTAGTGGAACTGGAGCAGTGGATGTCGATTCACGTGGCACACAATTTAACGGGGTATTCGCGTGTTCCGGAGATGCGTTGGACCTTGTCGAAGAGGGAGGATGTTGCTTATATGTGCGAAGGCGGTAATGTCACCGTGTACAATGTGCCGTACTACAGTGTGCGCTTTGACGCATTGGATCGCACTCGTCGATCACGCACAAGCAGTTGAAAAATGGAAAGAGGGAAAACAGAGAGTGACCCCATTGTTCTCTGTTTCACCTTCGCGGAGTATTTCCTTTTTTTTTTTTTACTTTTTCTTTTTTTTGTCGTGTTGTTGTTTTCCTTCATTGTCAGTAGCAGTTTTTTTTTTTTTGCTCATTATTTATTGTTTCCATGTTGTAGAACTGAAAATCACAGTCGCCTTCTTTAAAACTACTTTTGAGACGACTTGTTCTTTTTGCTTCCGGTTGCGGAGGTAATGAAAGGAAGTTCCAATGCTACACCGAGAGACACTGTGCTAAATAGAAAGTGGTATTGCTATTCTTTTCTCTATTGTATACCTGCTTCTACTGTTTATCCTGTTGGCATCTCTTCGCTTGCTTGAGGGTGTTGGAGAAAGAAAGTTGTCGGCATTGAAGACAGTTTGTTTTTTACCTCTTTTATTTTTTTGTATGTTTGTGAGCACATCTCCGATCAGCTCGGGATGTCATCTTTTTTTTTTTTCTTTCATTATCAATCTAATTCACTTCTTTTCTGGATAGTTTTGATGACAGGTGATTATGAAGGTATTACGGTGGATTGCTTACGACATAGACAGTGTTTTGCAGCAGAATTCTACTGTGGAAGGACATAAACGGGGCGAGGCGTGTGCGGTTCTCTCATTTTTCTTGTTGACTCCTTGGTACTCTTGTAGCGCCATAAGAGCTTTTTGCTGTTCTGCACAGCCGCTTTGTCCGTTCTGTAGTAAGTCTCACAACAATGAGCAAACGTCGGTGACACTGCTCTCTTTTCTGGACTTGATCTACAACAATTAAAGAAGCGTCGGTGCAAAAGCGAGTGCTAGGATGCAGAGAGTGCTAACTGCGCAGCGCGAACTCGAGTAGTCCGGCTTCGTCTTCCTTTTTTCCCCCTTTTCAAGTCCACATCTGCGACGAAAAAAAAGCAAAACGCAGGGCTACTGCAGAACATCCAAGTCACGAGTAAACAAGCCCAGATGAACTTGCATTTCACGGTGCATCCAAAGCAGCGGTTGAGAGTCACTTTTCTTTTTTTTTTTTTCAGTGAGAGGCCGTAGTAAAAAAAGGAAAAGGAAAATAAAACTCGTTTACACACCCAGTTTGTCAGTTTTGTCTCTCCTCGCGGCCGTGGAAGCTGGGGATGGGAAGAGGCAAGACTTGCCGCGGCAGGATGACAGTGGAGCTGCTCTGTAAAGGGAGGATGGCTCTCAAACAGACGCCCTCCACCTCTTGCAGGCGTTGCCACGATGCTCTCTTTCCTCTCTTTTTCTCCCTTTCGCTACACTGACATGACGCCACTGACCCTTTTCCCCGCATTTGTTCTTTAGCATTGACGCGAACTGTCTTTTTTTTTTTTTTTAGTGCACATCCGCAGCAACGAAGAAGGCAGCAAGGACAACAACAATGGGGGAAAGGTCGCAGAGGTCCGTCGTGGACGGTGACATTCAGCAGTCCTGCAGGCTCATCACTGTTGCTTCTCTGACAGCTCTTCCGACAACAAGAGAATCCCTGAAAGGTGGGGTTTGCTCTCTTTCTTTTCCAACCGGGAGTCCCTCTTTGTCGCCCATATCTGTTCGTGTCTTCAGCTGTACATGCGAAGAGAGGGGGAGCGACGCGTGGGCTTGAAATGGAACGTGTCGCGTGTGCTTTTCTTCGCGGCCCGCTTTCCACGCGTGCGTGCTTAGACTGTTGGCTCCTCTCTTTCCTGACCTTCCTGTCTTTGCTTTTTGTCCGCTCTTTTTTTTTGTGCTTCTTGACTTTCATGTTGACTCCCATGTGCGTCTTTCTGGATAAACTCACTTTTCCTTTTGCCGCATTCCGCCTCTCGAGACGACAACAGACCTGAAGCTTTGGTCTTCTTTTTTCCACACAGTTCGCTTTCTTGCTCTCGACAGTCACCTTTGCTGTCCCGATCTTCTCTGGCTTCTTGTCTTCTCAGCTGTCGGCTTATTGGCACGCTGCGACACCAACGAAGAGCCCATGCAGCCTTTAGGTTGCGTTGCCCTCTCCGCCACGAAGCCTGACGCGGCGGAGCAGTGGTCGCCGACGCCGTGCAGCCAGCCCTCTTCGGCGTGCAAGTCGTGCGATACCAGCTCACTTGGCGTCGCGGCAAGCAGGGCTGCCGCCACACCCGTGCTTCACAGCACGCGCCGCTCTACCAGCGCTTCTTCCGTGAAACAGCCTCTGTGGCAGCTGTGCAGGAACGCTCTTCGACGCGTGCCGCGAGTCCTTCGACTCCTCTTGCTGATCTTTGCTGTGGCGTGCCTTGCGTCTGCACACTGGATTCTGTTCACGGGGGATGAAGCCACCAACAAGGCCTTCGAAAGCGTTGAGGTGCGTGCGGAGTCTCTGGCGTGGAACGCGAAGCTGGCGCTTGTAGTTTCCCCTGCCGCACCGGAGACCTTGCTGGACAAACACCAGCTGCGCAGACGGGGGAACGGCCTTGCAGCGGAGACACCGATGCGCCGCACGCAGCTGCCGTCGTGGACGCTGCACGTGGTGGAGGCGGAGTGCGCGGAGTGCCTGGACAGCGCGATGCACGCGGCCGCGGTGAGGCGGCAGATGGCGGGCGCCCCCGCTGCGGAGAAGCGCGGCGCGACGGTGTTCGCGACGCCGAGTGCGCCGCTGGGGCTTGCGGGTCCGATGCTGCTTGCGATGGCGAGTGTGACGGACGACGTTGCGGTTGGTGCGGAGCTTGCGCGCTGGAGCTGGGTGCCGCGGTCGTACGCGATGCGGCGGCAGTTCGCTGGTGCGTCGCCTGCCGGGCTGCGTGGGGGGACGTCGCCGTACCTGGTGGTGATGGGGATCCCGTCGACGGACCAGCCGGTGCGGTCGTCGCTGCGCGATGCCCAGCGCGACACGTGGCTGACGTACACGGAGGTTGCGCGGAGCGGGAACGACTTCCGTGGCGCGCTGCTGCCGCTGTACATCTTCGCGGCTGCGGAGCGGGTGCAGCTGCAGGGCGTGACGGACGTGTCGCCGCTGCTGCCGACGGTGGCGGAGTACGAGGCTGCTTCGGCGATGCAGCTGCTGCGTGGCGGCGCAGCGGAGACCGCGGTGCGGAGCTACTCCGAGCGTCGCGTTGAGCTGATCTCTGGCGCTGGCACGGTGGGCGCTGGTGATGCGCGGCTGGCGGAGTCGCCGTGCTTGAAGATCGATTCGCAACGTGTGTCGCCCGACGCGGACACGGACGACACGTGGCTGTCGCAGCTGGCGTCTGCGCTGGATTTGCCCATAATGCCGGCTGCTGTGGCGCCTGCGGAGTTTATCTGCCACGCGTCGACTGCGCTGTGGCAGGAGGCGCTGGCGCACCGCAACGCGCTGTGGGTGGACATGGTGACGGACCGCCGCCCGACCACCAAGAAGAAGCTTGGCCAGTATGGCAACTGGGGCCTTCCGGTGGAGGTGGGGATGAGCCAGAAGCTGATCCTGTGGCTGGAGTACGCCTACCACGCGTTCCCCGACGTGCCCTACATCATGAAGGGCGACGACGACACGTACCTGAAGGTGCCGCAGTTCCTTCGCGACATCCGCTACATCCGTGGCGGCTACAGCGGGAGGAACATGAAGGCGCCTCTCGGCCAACGCGATCCCGTGGGCATCCACGAGACGGAGGAGTGTATCTATTGGGGCGGGATTAGGCGCGGACCTTCGTGGGGTTGGCTTCGCTACCACATAGGTATGGGCTACATGCTGCATCGTCGTTTGGTGCAGGTGATGCTGGAGGACACCGATAAGCTGAACGCCGAAGCTGTGCGACTGGCCGTGACTCCGTACGATGAACACAACGCGAAGTTGTACGTTAGTCTCGTGATGAACTACGAGGACGCGTTTGTCGGACATGTGCTGCGTGACAAGCGGAGCCGCATCCGCGAGGTGTGTCCGTTTCACTACGCGACGTACGTTGAAGAGGGCAAATCGCGTCTCATGGATCTGCACAAACGGCGGAGCGTCACGTGGGACACTGTGCTGATGCACCACACCACGCCAGCCGATGAGTACTACCTACACTACTACTTCCAGCACGAGCACGAGGTGGCCAAGAAAGCGGGACAGCCGAGCGAAGAGGCTGAGCAGCTGGGGAATGCGGCCGCCCGTGGTTGGATGAAGGAGCATGTGGCATCGCACACGAGGGGCTTTAATAAATTACCGAAGGTGCGCTTTACGCACAGAATGAAGCACATTGATTCGTACCTTTCTGCAGGGGACAATGTCAGCGTGTACAGCGTGCCGTACTCCAATTTCAGGTTCAGGGCGCTCGATAAAGCGAAGAGACCGGTAACCTGAGCGTAAAACTAGGTGAACCACACGCACACGCACACACATTCAAACAGCAAGTAAATGGACACCACGTCCATTACCCGATGTCACCAAAGCAGTTTAGAAGTCTGAGCTCCCATTCCTTTTTCGTGTGTGCGTATCCGTGTACAGGGCCAGTGCTTTGATAGGCTCTCTTGCCTTTTTAGTAGTAAATGTCATCATTCTGGAAGCTACCTTGGCATTCTGCAGGTCTTTTTTTTCCCGCGATGAACTTCAACGTGGGGAAAAAAAAGCGCCTACTTCATGAGTACCGGGGCAGCTTTCTTCTTTGGTCGACAGAGGCGTACAAGGGGGTGCTTTACATTTGGGTGCTCCTCTTGTGTTCGCTTGTTTTTCCGTCCTTTTCTACACTGCGTCTTTTTCACCTGTGATGATGAGTAAAAAAGAAAAGGAGAGGCAAGTAGCTCACAATCTCGGCTTTCATTGCTCTTTTGCTTTTCATTCAAAAGTGTTTTCTTCAAATATGGACTGCCAACGTCTTTTGGTTCTGTGAGGTTTCTCTCTTTTTTCAGGACTGAGCTCGAGCTTTCCTTTTGCCTTTTCCGCGGGGCTCCTCGTGTGTTTTGCCTTTGATTTGCGTGTTTTTCCTTTGAACGGTTTTAAACGCCCCAACGCAATTCGCGAAAAGATGGCTGATCAATTAAAAGCACGTCTTTTTTCTGCTTATTGCTTCGGAAATGACCTCACACTGGTGTTGCTACGAGGCTGAGCAGCAGCCGGGGAAGAAGAGTCGCGCCCTCTTTGTGAGCACTGCACAAGCAGTGCTCTGAGAGCAGAGCTAGCATTTGCGGTGGTGCGTAACGGTGGCTTTCGCTTTTCTTTTTCGTTCCTTCGTGTTTCCCTCTTTACCTGATAAAGGGAGCGACATTTCTTGGCGAGCAGCGGGCTCCAAATTGACCTGGTGGAGCGCGGCACCGACACCGACAAGGCCAAAAATCGCGGCTCTAATCAACTACTTCTTTTTTTACCGAAACTGAGCTCTGGCTTTCGCCTCGTAATGCTGAGTAGGTCTTAGCTTGCTTTGCTGAGGGTCAGAACTGAAGACCTCTTTTTTCTTAACACTCTGCTGCCCTTGCGATAGTAGGTTTTTTAATTTACATAGTTTTCCTGTTTTCTGATCATTGATGCCCTTTTTTCTTTTCTGCTTGCCACCTTCGTTTACGCACAGGCTGATGGCCAACCTTTTTTTTTTCCCACGAAGCCGCTGCGCGTTGTGCTGCTGCTTCGCTTCTTGAACGTGGGACCTCAGTGTGCTTTTGAACGTGAGCGTTGTTGTTCCGCAAGTGTCCCTATTTTGTTGTTTCTTTCTGCATGTGGAGTGCTTAGTGTGTCTTTCCTACGCCTATTTATGCCTGCCTTTGGGCGTGAGTGTGTTCTTCAGTAACGCAAACTCAGAAAGGTGTGATGAGCAAAAACCGTCTTTTCTTTTTCCAACCGGGGGGTCCATTGTGCGTTGCCTCTTGCAGCACCACATGAAGCGTTGCGAAGGGAAGTCAAAGGTGAGCAGTTGGGACACCGCTGCTTTTCGACTAGCGAAAGAAGCGGCAGCGGCAGAGAAACAGTGAGAAGCTCTGCTTTCCATCACCGCAATCTCGATGACCGCTAAGGTGAGAGAGGAACCTTCTTTTCCGTTTCGCCGTGTTTGCTCGGGCAATTGAGAAACGAGGGGGCCACCGGCTGCTGTAACTGTGAAGAAAAGCATGCAGCGCCACATTATCCTCTTTTGTTTGCCAGTTTTGTCTTTCCTCGCGGCCGTGGAAGCTGGGAATGAGAAGAGGCAAGACTTGCCGCGGCAGGATGACAGTGGAGCTGCTCTGTAAAGGGAGGATGGCTCTCAAACAGACGCCCTTCACCTCTTGCAGGCGTTGCCACGATGCTCTCTTTCCTCTCTTTTTCTCCCTTTCGCTACACTGACATGACGCCACTGACCCTTTTCCCCGCATTTGTTCTTTAGCATTGACGCGAACTGTCTTTTTTTTATTTTTTTTTAGTGCACATCCGCAGCAACGAAGAAGGCAGCAAGGACAACAACAATGGGGGAAAGGTCGCAGAGGTCCGTCGTGGACGGTGACATTCAGCAGTCCTGCAGGCTCATCACTGTTGCTTGTCTGACAGCTCTTCCGACAACAAGAGAATCCCTGAAAGGTGGGGTTTGCTCTCTTTCTTTTCCAACCGGGAGTCCCTCTTTGTCGCCCATATCTGTTCGTGTCTTCAGCTGTACATGCGAAGAGAGGGGGAGCGACGCGTGGGCTTGAAATGGAACGTGTCGCGTGTGCTTTTCTTCGCGGCCCGCTTTCCACGCGTGCGTGCTTAGACTGTTGGCTCTTCTCTTTCCTGACCTTCCTGTCTTTGCTTTTTGTCCGCTCTTTTTTTTTTGTGCTTCTTGACTTTCATGTTGACTCCCATGTGCGTCTTTCTGGATAAACTCACTTTTCCTTTTGCCGCATTCCGCCTCTCGAGACGACAACAGACCTGAAGCTTTGGTCTTCTTTTTTCCACACAGTTCGCTTTCTTGCTCTCGACAGTCACCTTTGCTGTCCCGATCTTCTCTGGCTTCTTGTCTTCTCAGCTGTCGGCTTATTGGCACGGTGCGACACCAACGAAGAGCCCATGCAGCCTTTAAGTTGCGTTGCCCTCTCCGCCACGAAGCCTGACGCGGCGGAGCAGTGGTCGCCGACGCCGTGCAGCCAGCCCTCTTCGGCGTGCAAGTCGTGCGATACCAGCTCATTTGACGTCGCGGCAAGCAGGGCTGCCGCCACACCCGTGCTTCACAGCACGCGCCGCTCTACCAGCGCTTCTTCCATGAAGCAGCCTCTGTGGCAGCTGCGCAGGAACGCTCTTCGACGCGTGCCGCGAGTCCTTCGACTCCTCTTGCTGATCTCTGCTGTGGTGTGCCTTGCGTCTGCACACTGGATTCTGTTCACGGGGGATGAAGCCACCAACAAGGCCTTCGAAAGCGTTGAGGTGCGTGCGGAGTCTCTGGCGTGGAACGCGAAGCTGGCGCTTGTAGTTTCCCCTGCCGCACCGGAGACCTTGCTGGACAAACACCAGCTGCGCAGACGGGGGAACGGCCTTGCAGCGGAGACACCGATGCGCCGCACGCAGCTGCCGTCGTGGACGCTGCACGTGGTGGAGGCGGAGTGCGCGGAGTGCCTGGACAGCGCGATGCACGCGGCCGCGGTGAGGCGGCAGATGGCGGGCGCCCCCGCTGCGGAGAAGCGCAGCGCGACGGTGTTCGCGACGCCGAGTGCGCCGCTGGGGCTTGCGGGTCCGATGCTGCTTGCGATGGCGAGCGTGACGGACGACGTTGCGGTTGGTGCGGAGCTTGCGCGCTGGAGCTGGGTGCCGCGGTCGTACGCGATGCGGCGGCAGTTCGCTGGTGCGTCGCCTGCCGGGCTGCGTGGGGGGACGTCGCCGTACCTGGTGGTGATGGGGATCCCGTCGACGGACCAGCCGGTGCGGTCGTCGCTGCGCGATGCCCAGCGCGACACGTGGCTGACGTACACGGAGGTTGCGCGGAGCGGGAACGACTTCCGTGGCGCGCTGCTGCCGCTGTACATCTTCGCGGCTGCGGAGCGGGTGCAGCTGCAGGGCGTGACGGACGTGTCGCCGCTGCTGCCGACGGTGGCGGAGTACGAGGCTGCCTCGGCGATGCAGCTGCTGCGTGGCGGCGCAGCGGAGACCGCGGTGCGGAGCTACTCCGAGCGTCGCGTTGAGCTGATCTCTGGCGCTGGCACGGTGGGCGCTGGTGATGAGCGGCTGGCGGAGTCGCCGTGCTTGAAGATCGATTCGCAACGTGTGTCGCCCGACGCGGACACGGACGACACGTGGCTGTCGCAGCTGGCGTCTGCGCTGGATTTGCCCATAATGCCGGCTGCTGTGGCGCCTGCGGAGTTTATCTGCCACGCGTCGACTGCGCTGTGGCAGGAGGCGCTGGCGCACCGCAACGCGCTGTGGGTGGACATGATGACGGACCGCCGCCCGACCACCAAGAAGAAGCTTGGCCAGCGTGGCAACTGGGGTCTTCCGGTGGAGGTGGGGATGAGCCAGAAGCTGATCCTGTGGCTGGAGTACGCCTACCACGCGTTCCCCGACGTGCCCTACATCATGAAGGGCGACGACGACACGTACCTGAAGGTGCCGCAGTTCCTTCGCGACATCCGCTACATCCGTGGCGGCTACAGCGGGAGGAACATGAAGGCGCCTCTCGGCCAACGCGATCCCGTGGGCATCAACGAGACGGAGGAGTGTATCTATTGGGGCGGGTATATTCGTATTCGTTCGTGGAATAGGCTTCGCTACCACATGGGTAGGGGCTACATGCTGCATCGTCGTTTGGTGCAGGTGATGCTGGAGGACACCGATAAGCTGAACGCCGAAACTGTGCGACTGGCCGTGACTCCGTACGATAAACACAACGCGAAGTTGTACGTTAGTCTCGTGATGAATCGCGAGGACGTCTTCGTCGCACGTGTGCTGCGTGACAAGCGGAGCCGCATCCGCGAGGTGTGTCCGTTTCACTACGCGACGTACGTTGAAGAGGGCAAATCGCGCCACATGGATCTGCACAGATGGCGGAGCGTCACGTGGGACACTGTGCTGATGCACCGCACCACGCCAGCCGATGAGTATGCGCTACACTACTACTTCCAGCACGAGCACGAGGTGTCTGTTAATGCGGCTGTTGACAAGGATGCTGCAGAGCAGAGGGCGTTAGTGGAACTGGAGCAGTGGATGTCGATTCACGTGGCACACAATTTAACGGGGTATTCGCGTGTTCCGGAGATGCGTTGGACCTTGTCGAAGAGGGAGGATGTTGCTTATATGTGCGAAGGCGGTAATGTCACCGTGTACAATGTGCCGTACTACAGTGTGCGCTTTGACGCATTGGATCGCACTCGTCGATCACGCACAAGCAGTTGAAAAATGGAAAGAGGGAAAACAGAGAGTGACCCCATTGTTCTCTGTTTCACCTTCGCGGAGTATTTCCTTTTTTTTTTTTTACTTTTTCTTTTTTTTGTCGTGTTGTTGTTTTCCTTCATTGTCAGTAGCAGTTTTTTTTTTTTTGCTCATTATTTATTGTTTCCATGTTGTAGAACTGAAAATCACAGTCGCCTTCTTTAAAACTACTTTTGAGACGACTTGTTCTTTTCGCTTCCGGTTGCGGAGGTAATGAAAGGAAGTTCCAATGTTACACCGAGAGACACTGTGCTAAATAGAAAGTGGTATTGCTGTTCTTTTCTCTATTGTATACCTGCTTCTACTGTTTATCCTGTTGGCATCTCTTCGCTTGCTTGAGGGTGTTGGAGAAAGAAAGTTGTCGGCATTGAAGACAGTTTGTTTTTTACCTCTTTTATTTTTTTGTATGTTTGTGAGCACATCTCCGATCAGCTCGGGATGTCATCTTTTTTTTTTTCTTTCATTATCAATCTAATTCACTTCTTTTCTGGATAGTTTTGATGACAGGTGATTATGAAGGTATTACGGTGGATTGCTTACGACATAGACAGTGTTTTGCAGCAGAATTCTACTGTGGAAGGACATAAACGGGGCGAGGCGTGTGCGGTTCTCTCATTTTTCTTGTTGACTCCTTGGTACTCTTGTAGCGCCATAAGAGCTTTTTGCTGCTCTGCACAGCCGCTTTGTCCGTTCTGTAGTAAGTCTCACAACAATGAGCAAACGTCGGTGACACTGCTCTCTTTTCTGGACTTGATCTACAACAATTAAAGAAGCGTCGGTGCAAAAGCGAGTGCTAGGATGCAGAGAGTGCTAACTGCGCAGCGCGAACTCGAGTAGTCCGGCTTCGTCTTCCTTTTTTCCCCCTTTTCAAGTCCACATCTGCGACGAAAAAAAAGCAAAACGCAGGGCTACTGCAGAACATCCAAGTCACGAGTAAACAAGCCCAGATGAACTTGCATTTCACGGTGCATCCAAAGCAGCGGTTGAGAGTCACTTTTCTTTTTTTTTTTTTTTCAATGAGAGGCCGTAGTAAAAAAAGGAAAAGGAAAATAAAACTCGTTTACACACCCAGTTTGTCAGTTTTGTCTTTCCTCGCGGCCGTGGAAGCTGGGAATGGGAAGAGGCAAGACTTGCCGCGGCAGGATGACAGTGGAGCTGCTCTGTAAAGGGAGGATGGCTCTCAAACAGACGCCCTCCACCTCTTGCAGGCGTTGCCACGATGCTCTCTTTCCTCTCTTTTTCTCCCTTTCGCTACACTGACATGACGCCACTGACCCTTTTCCCCGCATTTGTTCTTTAGCATTGACGCGAACTGTCTTTTTTTTTTTTTTTAGTGCACATCCGCAGCAACGAAGAAAGCAGCAAGGACAACAACAATGGGGGAAAGGTCGCAGAGGTTCGTCGTGGACGGTGACATTCAGCAGTCCTGCAGGCTCATCACTGTTGCTTGTCTGACAGCTCTTCCGACAACAAGAGAATCCCTGAAAGGTGGGGTTTGCTCTCTTTCTTTTCCAACCGGGAGTCCCTCTTTGTCGCCCATATCTGCTCGTGTCTTCAGCTGTACATGCGAAGAGAGGGGGAGCGACGCGTGGGCTTGAAATGGAACGTGTCGCGTGTGCTTTTCTTCGCGGCCCGCTTTCCACGCGTGCGTGCTTAGACTGTTGGCTCTTCTCTTTCCTGACCTTCCTGTCTTTGCTTTTTGTCCGCTCTTTTTTTTTGTGCTTCTTGACTTTCATGTTGACTCCCATGTGCGTCTTTCTGGATAAACTCACTTTTCCTTTTGCCGCATTCCGCCTCTCGAGACGACAACAGACCTGAAGCTTTGGTCTTCTTTTTTCCACACAGTTCGCTTTCTTGCTCTCGACAGTCACCTTTGCTGTCCCGATCTTCTCTGGCTTCTTGTCTTCTCAGCTGTCGGCTTATTGGCACGGTGCGACACCAACGAAGAGCCCATGCAGCCTTTAAGTTGCGTTGCCCTCTCCGCCACGAAGCCTGACGCGGCGGAGCAGTGGTCGCCGACGCCGTGCAGCCAGCCCTCTTCGGCGTGCAAGTCGTGCGATACCAGCTCACTTGGCGTCGCGGCAAGCAGGGCTGCCGCCACACCCGTGCTTCACAGCACGCGCCGCTCTACCAGCGCTTCTTCCGTGAAACAGCCTCTGTGGCAGCTGTGCAGGAACGCTCTTCGACGCGTGCCGCGAGTCCTTCGACTCCTCTTGCTGATCTTTGCTGTGGCGTGCCTTGCGTCTGCACACTGGATTCTGTTCACGGGGGATGAAGCCACCAACAAGGCCTTCGAAAGCGTTGAGGTGCGTGCGGAGTCTCTGGCGTGGAACGCGAAGCTGGCGCTTGTAGTTTCCCCTGCCGCACCGGAGACCTTGCTGGACAAACACCAGCTGCGCAGACGGGGGAACGGCCTTGCAGCGGAGACACCGATGCGCCGCACGCAGCTGCCGTCGTGGACGCTGCACGTGGTGGAGGCGGAGTGCGCGGAGTGCCTGGACAGCGCGATGCACGCGGCCGCGGTGAGGCGGCAGATGGCGGGCGCCCCCGCTGCGGAGAAGCGCAGCGCGACGGTGTTCGCGACGCCGAGTGCGCCGCTGGGGCTTGCGGGTCCGATGCTGTTTGCGATGGCGAGCGTGACGGACGACGTTGCGGTTGGTGCGGAGCTTGCGCGCTGGAGCTGGGTGCCGCGGTCGTACGCGATGCGGCGGCAGTTCGCTGGTGCGTCGCCTGCCGGGCTGCGTGGGGGGACGTCGCCGTACCTGGTGGTGATGGGGATCCCGTCGACGGACCAGCCGGTGCGGTCGTCGCTGCGCGATGCCCAGCGCGACACGTGGCTGGCGTACACGGAGGTTGCGCGGAGCGGGAACGACTTCCGTGGCGCGCTGCTGCCGCTGTACATCTTCGCGGCTGCGGAGCGGGTGCAGCTGCAGGGCGTGACGGACGTGTCGCCGCTGCTGCCGACGGTGGCGGAGTACGAGGCTGCTTCGGCGATGCAGCTGCTGCGTGGCGGCGCAGCGGAGACCGCGGTGCGGAGCTACTCCGAGCGTCGCGTTGAGCTGATCTCTGCCGCTGGCACGGTGGGCGCTGGTGATGCGCGGCTGGCGGAGTCGCCGTGCTTGAAGATCGATTCGCAACGTGTGTCGCCCGACGCGGACACGGACGACACGTGGCTGTCGCAGCTGGCGTCTGCGCTGGATTTGCCCATAATGCCGGCTGCTGTGGCGCCTGCAGAGTTTATCTGCCACGCGTCGACTGCGCTGTGGCAGGAGGCGCTGGCGCACCGCAACGCGCTGTGGGTGGACATGGTGACGGACCGCCGCCCGACCACCAAGAAGAAGCTTGGCGAGGGTGGCCACTGGGGCCTTCCGGTGGAGGTGGGGATGAGCCAGAAGCTGATCCTGTGGCTGGAGTACGCCTACCACGCGTTCCCCGACGTGCCCTACATCATGAAGGGCGACGACGACACGTACCTGAAGGTGCCGCAGTTCCTTCGCGACATCCGCTACATCCGTGGCGGCTACAGCGGGAGGAACATGGAGGCGCCTCTCGGCCAACGCGATCCCGTGGGCATCAACGAGACGGAGGAGTGTATCTACTGGGGCGGGTATATTCGTATTCGTTCGTGGAATAGGCTTCGCTACCACATGGGTAGGGGCTACATGCTGCATCGTCGTTTGGTGCAGGTGATGCTGGAGGACACCGATAAGCTGAACGCCGAAGCTATGCGACTGGCCGTGACTCCGTACGATAAACACAACGCGAAGTTGTACGTTAGTCTCGTGATGAATCACGAGGACGTCTTCGTCGCACGTGTGCTGCGTGACAAGCGGAGCCGCATCCGCGAGGTGTGTCCGTTTCACTACGCGACGTACGTTGAAGAGGGCAAATCGCGTCACATGGATCTGCACAAATGGCGGAGCGTCACGTGGGACACTGTGCTGATGCACCACACCACGCCAGCCGATGAGTATGCGCTACACTACTACTTCCAGCACGAGCACGAGGTGTCTGTTAATGCGGCTGTTGACAAGGATGCTGCAGAGCAGAGGGCGTTAGTGGAACTGGAGCAGTGGATGTCGATTCACGTGGCACACAATTTAACGGGGTATTCGCGTGTTCCGGAGATGCGTTGGACCTTGTCGAAGAGGGAGGATGTTGCTTATATGTGCGAAGGCGGTAATGTCACCGTGTACAATGTGCCGTACTACAGTGTGCGCTTTGACGCATTGGATCGCACTCGTCGATCACGCACAAGCAGTTGAAAAATGGAAAGAGGGAAAACAGAGAGTGACCCCATTGTTCTCTGTTTCACCTTCGCGGAGTATTTCCTTTTTTTTTTTACTTTTTCTTTTTTTCGTCGTGTTGTTGTTTTCCTTCATTGTCAGTAGCAGTTTTTTTTTTTTTTGCTCATTATTTATTGTTTCCATTTTGTAGAACTGAAAATCACAGTCGCCTTCTTTAAAACTACTTTTGAGACGACTTGTTCTTTTCGCTTCCGGTTGCGGAGGTAATGAAAGGAAATTCCAATGCTACACCGAGAGACACTGTGCTAAGTAGAAAGTGGTATTGCAATTCTTTTCTCTATTGTATACCTGCTTCTACTGTTTATCCTGTTGGCATCTCTTCGCTTGCTTGAGGGTGTTGGAGAAAGAAAGTTGTCGGCATTGAAGACAGTTTGTTTTTTACCTCTTTTATTTTTTTGTATGTTTGTGAGCACATCTCCGATCAGCTCGGGATGTCATCTTTTTTTTTTTTTCTTTCATTATCAATCTAATTCACTTCTTTTCTGGATAGTTTTGATGACAGGTGATTATGAAGGTATTACGGTGGATTGCTTACGACATAGACAGTGTTTTGCAGCAGAATTCTACTGTGGAAGGACATAAACGGGGCGAGGCGTGTGCGGTTCTCTCATTTTTCTTGTTGACTCCTTGGTACTCTTGTAGCGCCATAAGAGCTTTTTGCTGTTCTGCACAGCCGCTTTGTCCGTTTTGTAGTAAGTCTCACAACAATGAGCAAACGTCGGTGACACTGCTCTCTTTTCTGGACTTGATCTACAACAAATAAAGAAGCGTCGATGCAAAAGCGAGTGCTAGGATGCAGAGAGTGCTAACTGCGCAGCGCGAACTCGAGTAGTCCGGCTTCGTCTTCCTTTTTTCCCCCTTTTCAAGTCCACATCTGCGACGAAAGAAGCAAAACGCAGGGCTACTGCAGAACATCCAAGTCACGAGTAAACAAGCCCAGATGAACTTGCATTTCACGGTGCATCCAAAGCAGCGGATGAGAGTCACTTTTCTTTTTTTTTTTTTCAGTGAGAGGCCGTAGTAAAAAAAGGAAAAGGAAAATAAAACTCGTTTACACACCCAGTTTGTCAGTTTTGTCTTTCCTCGCGGCCGTGGAAGCTGGGAATGGGAAGAGGCAAGACTTGCCGCGGCAGGATGACAGTGGAGCTGCTCTGTAAAGGGAGGATGGCTCTCAAACAGACGCCCTTCACCTCTTGCAGGCGTTGCCACGATGCTCTCTTTCCTCTCTTTTTCTCCCTTTCGCTACACTGTCATGACGCCACTGACCCTTTTCCCCGCGTTTGTTCTTTAGCATTGACGCGAACTGTCTTTTTTTTTTTTAGTGCACATCCGCAGCAACGAAGAAAGCAGCAAGGACAACAACAATGGGGGAAAGGTCGCAGAGGTCCGTCGTGGACGGTGACATTCAGCAGTCCTGCAGGCTCATCACTGTTGCTTCTCTGACAGCTCTTCCGACAACAAGAGAATCCCTGAAAGGTGGGGTTTGCTCTCTTTCTTTTCCAACCGGGAGTCCCTCTTTGTCGCCCATATCTGTTCGTGTCTTCAGCTGTACATGCGAAGAGAGGGGGAGCGACGCGTGGGCTTGAAATGGAACGTGTCGCGTGTGCTTTTCTTCGCGGCCCGCTTTCCACGCGTGCGTGCTTAGACTGTTGGCTCTTCTCTTTCCTGACCTTCCTGTCTTTGCTTTTTGTCCGCTCTTTTTTTTTGTGCTTCTTGACTTTCATGTTGACTCCCATGTGCGTCTTTCTGGATAAACTCACTTTTCCTTTTGCCGCATTCCGCCTCTCGAGACGACAACAGACCTGAAGCTTTGGTCTTCTTTTTTCCACACAGTTCGCTTTCTTGCTCTCGACAGTCACCTTTGCTGTCCCGATCTTCTCTGGCTTCTTGTCTTCTCAGCTGTCGGCTTATTGGCACGCTGCGACACCACCGAAGAGCCCATGCAGCCTTTAAGTTGCGTTGCCCTCTCCGCCACGAAGCCTGACGCGGCGGAGCAGTGGTCGCCGACGCCGTGCAGCCAGCCCTCTTCGGCGTGCAAGTCGTGCGATACCAGCTCACTTGGCGTCGCGGCAAGCAGGGCTGCCGCCACACCCGTGCTTCACAGCACGCGCCGCTCTACCAGCGCTTCTTCCGTGAAACAGCCTCTGTGGCGGTTGTGCAGGAACGCTCTTCGACGCGTGCCGCGAGTCCTTCGACTCCTCTTGCTGATCTTTGCTGTGGCGTGCCTTGCGTCTGCACACTGGATTCTGTTCACGGGGGATGAAGCCACCAACAAGGCCTTCGAAAGCGTTGAGGTGCGTGCGGAGTCTCTGGCGTGGAACGCGAAGCTGGCGCTTGTAGTTTCCCCTGCCGCACCGGAGACCTTGCTGGACAAACACCAGCTGCGCAGACGGGGGAACGGCCTTGCAGCGGAGACACCGATGCGCCGCACGCAGCTGCCGTCGTGGACGCTGCACGTGGTGGAGGCGGAGTGCGCGGAGTGCCTGGACAGCGCGATGCACGCGGCCGCGGTGAGGCGGCAGATGGCGGGCGCCCCCGCTGCGGAGAAGCGCGGCGCGACGGTGTTCGCGACGCCGAGTGCGCCGCTGGGGCTTGCGGGTCCGATGCTGCTTGCGATGGCGAGCGTGACGGACGACGTTGCGGTTGGTGCGGAGCTTGCGCGCTGGAGCTGGGTGCCGCGGTCGTACGCGATGCGGCGGCAGTTCGCTGGTGCGTCGCCTGCCGGGCTGCGTGGGGGGACGTCGCCGTACCTGGTGGTGATGGGGATCCCGTCGACGGACCAGCCGGTGCGGTCGTCGCTGCGCGATGCCCAGCGCGACACGTGGCTGGCGTACACGGAGGTTGCGCGGAGCGGGAACGACTTCCGTGGCGCGCTGCTGCCGCTGTACATCTTCGCGGCTGCGGAGCGGGTGCAGCTGCAGGGCGTGACGGACGTGTCGCCGCTGCTGCCGACGGTGGCGGAGTACGAGGCTGCCTCGGCGATGCAGCTGCGGCGTAGCGGCGCAGCGGAGACCGCGGTGCGGAGCTACTCCGAGCGTCGCGTTGAGTTGATCTCTGGCGCTGGCACGGTGGGCGCTGGTGATGCGCGGCTGGCGGAGTCGCCGTGCTTGAAGATCGATTCGCAACGTGTGTCGCCCGACGCGGACACGGACGACACGTGGCTGTCGCAGCTGGCGTCTGCGCTGGATTTGCCCATAATGCCGGCTGCTGTGGCGCCTGCGGAGTTTATCTGCCACGCGTCGACTGCGCTGTGGCAGGAGGCGCTGGCGCACCGCAACGCGCTGTGGGTGGACATGGTGACGGACCGCCGCCCGACCACCAAGAAGAAGCTTGGCCAGCGTGGCAACTGGGGTCTTCCGGTGGAGGTGGGGATGAGCCAGAAGCTGATCCTGTGGCTGGAGTACGCCTACCACGCGTTCCCCGACGTGCCCTACATCATGAAGGGCGACGACGACACGTACCTGAAGGTGCCGCAGTTCCTTCGCGACATCCGCTACATCCGTGGCGGCTACAGCGGGAGGAACATGAAGGCGCCTCTCGGCCAACGCGATCCCGTGGGCATCAACGAGACGGAGGAGTGTATCTACTGGGGCGGGCTTAGGCGCGGACTTTCGTGGGGTTGGCTTCGCTACCACATGGGTAGGGGCTACATGCTGCATCGTCGTTTGGTGCAGGTGATGCTGGAGGACACCGATAAGCTGAACGCCGAAACTGTGCGACTGGCCGTGACTCCGTACGATGAACACAACGCGAAGTTGTACGTTAGTCTCGTGATGAACTACGAGGACGCGTTTGTCGGACGTGTGCTGCGTGACAAGCGGAGCCGCATCCGCGAGGTGTGTCCGTTTCACTACGCGACGTACGTTGAAGAGGGCAAATCGCGTCACATGGATCTGCACAAATGGCGGAGCGTCACGTGGGACACTGTGCTGATGCACCGCACCACGCCAGCCGATGAGTACTACCTACACTACTACTTCCAGCACGAGCACGAGGTGGCCAAGAAAGCGGGACAGCCGAGCGAAGAGGCTGAGCAGCTGGGGAATGCGGCCGCCCGTGGTTGGATGAAGGAGCATGTGGCATCGCACACGAGGGGCTTTAATAAATTACCGAAGGTGCGCTTTACGCACAGAATGAAGCACATTGATTCGTACCTTTCTGCAGGGGACAATGTCAGCGTGTACAGCGTGCCGTACTCCAATTTCAGGTTCAGGGCGCTCGATAAAGCGAAGAGACCGGTAACCTGAGCGTAAAACTAGGTGAACCACACGCACACGCACACACATTCAAACAGCAAGTAAATGGACACCACGTCCATTACCCGATGTCACCAAAGCAGTTTAGAAGTCTGAGCTCCCATTCCTTTTTCGTGTGTGCGTATCCGTGTACAGGGCCAGTGCTTTGATAGGCTCTCTTGCCTTTTTAGTAGTAAATGTCATCATTCTGGAAGCTACCTTGGCATTCTGCAGGTCTTTTTTTTCCAGCGATGAACTTCAACGTGGGGAAAAAAAGCGCCTACTTCATGAGTACCGGGGCAGCTTTCTTCTTTGGTCGACAGAGGCGTACAAGGGGGTGCTTTACATTTGGGTGCTCCTCTTGTGTTCGCTTGTTTTTCCGTCCTTTTCTACACTGCGTCTTTTTCACCTGTGATGATGAGCAAAAAAGAAAAGGAGAGGCAAGTAGCTCACAATCTCGGCTTTCATTGCTCTTTTGCTTTTTATTCAAAAGTGTTTTCTTCAAATATGGACTGCCAGCGTCTTTTGGTTTTGTGAGGTTTCTCTCTTTTTTCAGGACTGAGCTCGAGCTTTCCTTTTGCCTTTTCCGCGGGGCTCCTCGTGTGTTTTGCCTTTGATTTGCGTGTTTTTTCCTTTGAACGGTTTTAAACGCCCCAACGCAATTCGCGGAAAGATGGCTGATCAATTACAAGCACGTCTTTTTTCTGCTTATTGCTTCGGAAATGACCTCACACTGGTGTTGCTACGAGGCTGAGCAGCAGCCGGGGAAGAAGAGTCGCGCCCTCTTTGTGAGCACTGCACAAGCAGTGCTCTGAGAGCAGAGCTAGCATTTGCGGTGGTGCGTAACGGTGGCTTTCGCTTTTCTTTTTCGTTCCTTCGTGTTTCCCTCTTTACCTGATAAAGGGAGCGACATTTCTTGGCGAGCAGCGGGCTCCAAATTGACCTGGTGGAGCGCGGCACCGACACCGACAAGGCCAAAAATCGCGGCTCTAATCAACTACTTCCTTTTTTACCGAAACTGAGCTCTGGCTTTCGCCTCGTAATGCTGAGTAGGTCTTAACTTGCTTTGCTGAGGGGCAGAGCTGAAGACCTCTTTTTTCTTAACACTCTGCTGCCCTTGCGATAGTAGGTTTTTTAATTTACATAGTTTTCCTGTTTTCTGATCATTGATGCCCTTTTTTCTTTTCTGCTTGCCACCTTCGTTTACGCACAGGCTGATGGCCAACCTTTTTTTTCCCACGAAGCCGCTGCGCGTTGTGCTGCTGCTTCGCTTCTTGAACGTGGGACCTCAGTGTGCTTTTGAACGTGAGCGTTGTTGTTCCGCAAGTGTCCCTATTTTGTTGTTTCTTTCTGCATGTGGAGTGCTTAGTGTGTCTTTCCTACGCCTATTTATGCCTGCCTTTGGGCGTGAGTGTGTTCTTCAGTAACGAAAACTCAGAAAGGTGTGATGAGCAAAAACCGTCTTTTCTTTTTCCAACCGGGGGGTCCATTGTGCGTTGCCTCTTGCAGCACCACATGAAGCGTTGCGAAGGGAAGTCAAAGGTGAGCAGTCGGGACACCGCTGCTTTTCGACTAGCGAAAGAAGCGGCAGCGGCAGAGAAACAGTGAGAAGCTCTGCTTTCCATCACCGCAATCTCGATGACCGCTGAGGTGAGAGAGGAACCTTCTTTTCCGTTTCGCCGTGTTTGCTCGGGCAATTGAGAAACGAGGGGGCCACCGGCTGCTGTAACTGTGAAGAAGAGCATGCAGCGCCACATTATCCTCTTTTGTTTGCCAGTTTTGTCTTTCCTCGCGGCCGTGGAAGCTGGGAATGAGAAGAGGCAAGACTTGCCGCGGCAGGATGACAGTGGAGCTGCTCTGTAAAGGGAGGATGGCTCTCAAACAGACGCCCTCCACCTCTTGCAGGCGTTGCCACGATGCTCTCTTTCCTCTCTTTTTCTCCCTTTCGCTACACTGTCATGACGCCACTGACCCTTTTCCCCGCATTTGTTCTTTAGCATTGACGCGAACTGTCTTTTTTTATTTTTAGTGCACATCCGCAGCAACGAAGAAGGCAGCAAGGACAACAACAATGGGGGAAAGGTCGCAGAGGTCCGTCGTGGACGGTGACATTCAGCAGTCCTGCAGGCTCATCACTGTTGCTTCTCTGACAGCTCTTCCGACAACAAGAGAATCCCTGAAAGGTGGGGTTTGCTCTCTTTCTTTTCCAACCGGGAGTCCCTCTTTGTCGCCCATATCTGTTCGTGTCTTCAGCTGTACATGCGAAGAGAGGGGGAGCGACGCGTGGGCTTGAAATGGAACGTGTCGCGTGTGCTTTTCTTCGCGGCCCGCTTTCCACGCGTGCGTGCTTAGACTGTTGGCTCCTCTCTTTCCTGACCTTCCTGTCTTTGCTTTTTGTCCGCTCTTTTTTTTTGTGCTTCTTGACTTTCATGTTGACTCCCATGTGCGTCTTTCTGGATAAACTCACTTTTCCTTTTGCCGCATTCCGCCTCTCGAGACGACAACAGACCTGAAGCTTTGGTCTTCTTTTTTCCACACAGTTCGCTTTCTTGCTCTCGACAGTCACCTTTGCTGTCCCGATCTTCTCTGGCTTCTTGTCTTCTCAGCTGTCGGCTTATTGGCACGCTGCGACACCACCGAAGAGCCCATGCAGCCTTTAAGTTGCGTTGCCCTCTCCGCCACGAAGCCTGACGCGGCGGAGCAGTGGTCGCCGACGCCGTGCAGCCAGCCCTCTTCGGCGTGCAAGTCGTGCGATACCAGCTCACTTGGCGTCGCGGCAAGCAGGGCTGCCGCCACACCCGTGCTTCACAGCACGCGCCGCTCTACCAGCGCTTCTTCCGTGAAACAGCCTCTGTGGCAGCTGTGCAGGAACGCTCTTCGACGCGTGCCGCGAGTCCTTCGACTCCTCTTGCTGATCTTTGCTGTGGCGTGCCTTGCGTCTGCACACTGGATTCTGTTCACGGGGGATGAAGCCACCAACAAGGCCTTCGAAAGCGTTGAGGTGCGTGCGGAGTCTCTGGCGTGGAACGCGAAGCTGGCGCTTGTAGTTTCCCCTGCCGCACCGGAGACCTTGCTGGACAAACACCAGCTGCGCAGACGGGGGAACGGCCTTGCAGCGGAGACACCGATGCGCCGCACGCAGCTGCCGTCGTGGACGCTGCACGTGGTGGAGGCGGAGTGCGCGGAGTGCCTGGACAGCGCGATGCACGCGGCCGCGGTGAGGCGGCAGATGGCGGGCGCCCCCGCTGCGGAGAAGCGCAGCGCGACGGTGTTCGCGACGCCGAGTGCGCCGCTGGGGCTTGCGGGTCCGATGCTGCTTGCGATGGCGAGCGTGACGGACGACGTTGCGGTTGGTGCGGAGCTTGCGCGCTGGAGCTGGGTGCCGCGGTCGTACGCGATGCGGCGGCAGTTCGCTGGTGCGTCGCCTGCCGGGCTGCGTGGGGGGACGTCGCCGTACCTGGTGGTGATGGGGATCCCGTCGACGGACCAGCCGGTGCGGTCGTCGCTGCGCGATGCCCAGCGCGACACGTGGCTGGCGTACACGGAGGTTGCGCGGAGCGGGAACGACTTCCGTGGCGCGCTGCTGCCGCTGTACATCTTCGCGGCTGCGGAGCGGGTGCAGCTGCAGGGTGCGGTGTTTCTATGGCTTTGTCCTCTATGTTGTTGCGGCGTTGCTTGCTGGTTTGCTAGAATTACTTTTAGAGTTTGCTAGGGAGTGGCTGTAGTTGGTGCTGTGGACGAAGTGCTCCCTTTGGGACTTTTGGATTGGGATTGGGGAGGGGGGGGGGAGGCTGCACCTTGAGTTGGCTGAGTAGCGGTGCTTTTGTGTGACGTTTGTTAGAGTGACGGCAAGTGCGGCGTGGATTTGGATGACTTATCTTGGTACTGTGCTGGACCTGCCGGTATCATTTGCTTGTGTAGTCTCGGTGTAGTTGATTGGTCGCTTTTTTTTATTTTTGTTTTTAGTTTTCCCCCTTTTTTTTCATAGTTTTTTTTCTTTGTTGCTCGTTTCATTTTACTCAAACTACTGCTTCATTGTTGTTGTGTTATGAGCTGAGTGATTGTTGTGTGGAGCGTTTCTTACGTGTTCAGGAGAAAAGGAAGGAAGGTAAGACGGAAAGCGAATGCTGAAGACGCTGCTTTCTTTGCTACTGCTGTAAAGGTGTGTAGTTCCTTTGATGTGGAATATCCTCAGCTTTTTTTTTTTTTTGCTGAGCGGCCGACTAGAGTGGAACCCAAATGTGGTAGAAATACTCGTGTGTTGTTTATACGCGACATCTATGTGTTTATCTTAGAATGAAGAGACGTCATCACTTCAACCGCAACAACAACAACAAGAGAATAAACAATAAAAGAAGAAGAAGAAAAAAAAAAAAAAACAAGGGAATGGACCTACGTGCCCACCATGGTTCTTGGGGACGGAAATGCTTGTAATGTCATGTCACTTTATGGAGCTTCTCGACAGGCCTTTTATACGTATGCTGCGTTGCATTAGAGTCTTCGGTATAGCGGGATTTTAGCTTTCACTCGTTGGACTCGTTACCATTTTTGTGCACTGTCATTTGCTAAAAGTGGTTGGCCACTGCTTTGTGGTGAGACAAAGAGTTGTTCATATCGTCTCCCTCACTTCCATCTTCTGCTTTTTGGTTTCTTCTTTTGCTTCTCTTCCTTTCATTTGCACATGTATGTTATTATTATTAGTGTTATTATCATTTTACGGTACTCTTAATAAGCGAACACGCTACCACGTGCGCAGAGTAGAGTACGCGCTCTCTCTCTTTTTTTTTTTTTTTCTTCTTCTGTTAGCTGACGTGTTTCTTACTATTTTTGCAGTCGTTCTTACCGTGCGAATTTAAGTTACGCTTGTGTCCATTCCTCTAGGCAAATCCCCCTTTTTTTGACTACTGTAGTGGTCTCTCTGTCGCTTTTCCACTGCATTTCCCTTTTTTTAAAGCATTCTACGAGCTTCTTTTTATTAGTGTTGATCAAAACGAGAAAACAAAAAACAAACAAAAAAAAATACCAGTGCTTGTGTACACCTGTAGCTCAATCTGCGCAGTCGTAACGTGACACACATGTCAGTCGAAGAAGCAGCGCAGGAGGTGCGGCGCATTCTGCACCTCAACGACGTGGACGAGACGCTGCATTACCTTTCCACCGTCACGCGCAGCATCGAGGCAAACCAACACGACCTCCGCGCTGCGATCGGAAATTCTTACCGCGACCTGTTGGCTGCGTGTGATGGCGTCGTGGGGGTGGAGAAGGACTGCCTGGACATATTGGCTATCGAATCCGCGCTAGAGCACCGCGGTGCCGGTGCACCGGCCACTGCACCGGTGTTGCCGCCGGAGTGGTTCGCCAAACGGCAGCATCGCCGCCGCCGCACGACCCTCACAACCACGCCTTCTGTGGGCCTTACAGATAGAAATATGGCACGGACGGCTGGTGCGGGCTTTCACGTGGCGGCTTCGCGGTTGCAAGCGAAGCCAGCAGACGGGGCGGCGCAGACCACGGCAGCAGCGGCAGAATGCGTTGGAGAGCCGCCAAAAGTGGTGCTGCCGTTGCCATCGTCTGTGCTGCAGTGTCGAGACGCGTCGAGCCGCGATAATACATCGGCCAGCGATAGGAAGAATACCGAGGTAAAGGCTGAAAAGGCCACACAGGCAGTATCCAGAATGTTACTGGAGGAGCGTCTGCGACTTGATGATGAGCTGCAGTCGCTGCATGTGCAGTACATGGCAGCTGCGACAGCCGCAAAGGTGAAGGACGGTGTCGTGAGGGACATGGAGGCGATGCTTGCGATAGTGGGTGAGGATGGAGCAGATGCGGCAGACCCAGCGAAGTCTTTTTTGTGCCTCCCGCTGCTGTCACTGGCGTGGCGGCTGCGCAGCGTGCAGGACACGCTGGCTGTTTGCAAAGCGAACTGTACTGGATGGGCCGACTTGGATTCCACCGCTGTGCCAGTTGTGGTTGTCCAAAAGCCATCATCCCCGCTCCTGCAAAACAATAGCAACGGCAACAGCAACGAGTCGAAGCGCTCTACAAGGGTGCCTGCGTGGCTCAACAGCTTTCAACGTCGCGCCACTACACTCGAAACACGACTCGTGAAGCTGCTGTTGCTGCGCCTGCGTCGTGCCGCAGACGGCTATGCACAGCTGGCCGATCAACAGCTACGTATGGAACAGTTTATGAAGCACTCCCCCCTTTTCTCCTCCGCGTCCGCAGCTGCACCTCCGTCCTCGCGAGAGCAGAATTCGCGAGGCGTGCAGCTGGCCGCTTCACAGGCGCCGCGTCCGACAGCGGCGTCGGCGTCGGCTTCTGTGCTGGATGCCACGCGCGCGAAGGAGGCGGCAGAGACGTCGCGCCGTGCCTTGGCGATGACCGCGAATCACTACGCGGTGTACGTGTACGTCGTGCTGGCGGAGTGCCATGGTGTGCTGCGTGCGCTGGGCACGTCACCGACACTGCTGGGTGCCTTTGCCGCTTGCGCGCCCGGCGTCGATTTGGTACGCGTTCATCTACCCACCGCGTGGGTGGCCGACGCCGCCACCGTTACCGCAGCAGCCACCACCGCCAACGCCGAAGCTCTGCTCATGGGAACGGCTGCGCTGGAGAAGTCAGCCGACCCGCTGTTTTACCTGGCGTCCTTGAAAACACGAGATGTAGTAGGGCGAATTCTGTTCAGCAGCGATTGTACCTCATTACAACAGCAGCAGAGCCAGCGTGACGCAACGAGCGACGCTTTTAGAGGTGCAGACCCTACCCGCTGGCTCCTCGCACTGTTGAGCTTGTTGCTGCTCCGCGAGGCACAGGTCAGCGCTGCTCGATGGAGTGTTGTGTCCGCTGACAACACTGGCGCTACGGCAGCCGCTACCACACCGACAATGGATCAGCATGGCAGTTCCACGAGTCAGCATCGTGGCCAGACGGATCGCAGCTTTCAAACGGGTTCCACCATGCCACACGCCACGCGCAGTCGTGCCTTTGCCAACTCTGCCTTTCTTTCATCCCTGGGACTCCCGTTTGCTGCAAGCGCCGACGCATCCGTCGCCGTCACCAACGCTAGGAATACGGCGCACACGGCTCCGTCTGACACCGCCTGGGCTTTGCGGTGCTTCTCCGGACTTTCCTTTGTGCTGCGCAGCTTCGCCGACTACCTCGACCTCGTGAAGGCGTCCGCTCTGTTGCACCAGAAGACTCAGTCAGCGTTGCTCCGGGAGGAAGTCGACGTAGTGCGGTTACTTCACGAAGCGTTCAAGGGCAGTGAGGAGCTGCAAGCCATCAGCGGTGGCGGCACTATTACGAACGCGAAGATGAACAGCAATAGCAGTAACGGTGTGGAGATGACCAGCACACAGGTTGGTGTGCAGAGAGGCGGTGCACGGACGCTGGAGGAGCTGCTGACATGGCGACTGAGGCGATGTAATGGCGGTGTGGAAGGCCTGACAACGATGACCAGCGCTCATGCAGAGGGTTTTGGCACGCCTCACGAGGTCCGACCCCCTCTCTCCGCGAACACTACGTTGTCGTCTGTTTACGACAGCGCGACGCCGTCAGGACAGGCGTCTCTGCTCAGCGCAGAGCCCAACACGACTGCTGCCGGGGTTGAGGGTACGCCAAAGAAGCAGCTGACGAGCTTCGGTGCAAATACCGATGGCGCAGATGCTGCCGTATCAAGGCCTGCCCTGCCGGCCACAGCGCGGTGCCGCGCGTATGTGGAGACGCTTCGGGCCAGCCTTTCGACCGTGCCGGAGCTCAGCTCAACAGGCACCACGAGTATCCCTCCTCTGCCCCTTTTCACAAAGAAGCTGCCGGTCGACGTGCCTCCGCAACCGCTGACGCAGATGGGCGTTGCCCTGTCGGGTGGTACCGCGGTCGTCTCCCAGCTTTACTGCATCGCACATGAATTGCTTGCTCCGTTGCTTTCCTCGCTGGTTGTGGGCCTGGCACGCGATCCAGTGGCCATTGCGGAGTTTGACGACTACTGCACCGTCGTTCAAGACGCGCGCAATCCTCTTGCTGGCGGAGTAGCGAAAACGTCTCCAGCTTCCTCGGCTTCGGCAGCTTCGTCCACCCTCACAGCGCCCTTGCAGACTTCTTTGTTGTCACGCGTTAAGGAGAGGTCAACGATGGATTTGGCAGGCCTTGGAGAGACATGGAAAGAGGTGAATCGAGAACAGTGGTGGGAGTCGACGCGACGCACCGCCCTTCATGCAGCACTGCAGCGGTGCTTCACGGTGGCCCTGCACACCGTAGGCGTTGTGGAAGGCTGTGTGCTGCATGGCTTGGTGAGCACGTCGCGTTCGCTGACACCACCGATGAAAGCAGATGAAGCTGAGGCTGAGGCAGAGCCGCTGAAGAAAGATGCGCAGGAACCGCGCACGGGTCACCACCGCTTTTCCAATGCTGGCGCGCCGACCGAGGAACGGAGTGCGACGTGGTCCAGCGCGCAACTCCAGCAGACGTGGGCGGTGCTGATGACTGTGCTGCAGCGCCACACGTTGTTTGTGACCCCTCCGACGCGTTCAGACGCAGGCGGTGCGTGGACACCCGCGGCAGAGGGTGCTGTGGCGCAGCAGACGCCAGAGCGCAGAAGCCGTAATGACGACGCTGCGACCGCGGCAGGGGCCAACCGTGCTACAACGACGTCTATTCTCACTGAGGCGGTGAACAACTGTGGTCGTGGTCGGGCTTTGGTCGCGGCCGGCATCAACTGGAGCCGCTTTCGAGGAGCTGGTAAGGTAAGTACGAGAAACACATGCAGCAACGGTGGGCAGGGCTCCATGCAGCTGAATGACTCGCTAAACAGTTCCACCCGGGTGGCCATGCGCGGCGCAGGTGACGGTCTTTTTCGTGAGGAGGCGCTGGAGCAGCTACGGACCGCCCTGCGGGCGGCACAGCTGCCCGCCCTTTTCGTTGATCCCGCCGCCGCCGCTTCACCGGAGTGCCAGAGCGGTGCTTTGGACGCGGAGCGGCAGCAAGCACTGGTGGCGGTGCTGAGCGGGTTTCGTGAGGGTCTCTTTTTGCAGGGAGGCAGTGTGACGTCCGACGCAGCGGACGGGTCTGCACCTGTCAGTGCTGCGGACGTCGAGGGCGGCATGGACGAAAACGGCGCCGGCCGTAGTGTTCAGCTGAACGGACACGCGGCGGAGTTGCTGCATCAGTGTTTGCTGACGCTCGTTTCCGCTGTCAGGGCATTTGGCACAACGGCTTCTGCAACTGCTACGGCTGATGGTGGCTCTGGTGCAGTGACGGCTAACGGCGCTGAGGCTGTATCGGGCTCGTCGTTCTACACTCGCGTGGTGGCGTGGCTGAGGGATGCGTTGGCGCGCGTAGAGGCACAGCTGCCGTACTTGCATCAGGAGGTAGATTTGCCTCCTCAGCAGCCTACACCAGCCGAGGTGGTGCACAGCTACGAAATTGCATTGCTGTTGCGTGTGTACGGTGATGTGCTGCGGCAACTTGCGGCGTTGTCGTCTCAACAGGCAACACATAAGAGTGTCTTCTCGGTTGGTGAAGCCGGACAGTTGTGCGAGAAGGCGGATGCGCTGTACTGCAAAGCAAGCCGTCTGTGGCAGCACGTGCTGGTGCAGCGGTACACAAGCGCCTTGCGCAACCATTACCGCATGCAGCTGCGCCTGGAGGAGGACGATGCGGGGAATAAAAAGGTGGATGGGCCCGCCGTGTCGAGTCGGAGCGCGCAGCAACGAAGCATGAAGCGGCGACTGGCTGGCCTGGCAACCTCCTCGTCATGGATTCGCGATGGCGCCAACCCGTCATCCACGTCCGCTCCCGCGGACAGTCGCAGTCGTGGTGCCAGCAACAGGTACGGCAGTTACGGCGTCGTTTACCCGGCTGTGCCTACGCCAGGACTGACGATGGTGGTGCAGCAGACCCTCGGCTTGCTACATCAAGCCTTGTACGGGAAAGCAACTGTTTACAGCAGCAGTGGCGGCTGTGGTGGTAACTTGCTGGGAGACGGAGAAAAATGGGAGACAGACGGAAAAGTGGAAGTTGCAACTGGAAGTAGTGCGGCGTCACACACCAGCACTGCACTGGCAGGTGTCACGCACCAGCTCGTGAGTGCGTCGCAGCGTCAGGTGATGCTGCGGCAGCTGTCGCAGGCCTCAGCGACGCTGTTCGAGCGCGAGCTCTTTCCGCTGATTGCCACCTCGGCCACCCCGACTGCCTCTTCTGCATCCGCCACCGCAGGTGACGATGCATCGGGCTCGTTTAGAGACGCCGATGATGTGCGGTTGCAGTGGCTGATGGACATGTTGTTTCTCTCCTCCGTGTGGTCCTTCACATCCCGCAGCAACAACCGCCGCAGTGACGACGAAAGCGACGACGCCGTACCTGCTCTGCTGCAGCAGACGGCATCTAGCACCGCTGCTGCCATGGGATCACCGTACCTCGTATCCGGCCCGCTGCAGCACGCCGCGGCGCTGCTGGAGAGGTCCTGCGACGCTGTTCGCTGGCGCAGTGCCCTACCGCTGGTGTTCGCGGCGTATCGGCAGTTTGTGTCTGCCAGTGCCGCTCTGTGGGTGGTTTGTGGAGAGGAGGACGACAGTGACACAGGTGGCCTTGAAAAGAAGAGGGAAACAACAACGAGTGCCGTGCACAACGGGGAGAAGCAGGCGTTGGTGTCGGCAGCACTGGTCGCAGCGATGAAGCCGGTTGCGCCAGGCAGCGTCAGCGGAGTTGATGCGGCGTCGACACCAGTCGAACGACTCTTGCAGCCACGCGAGCGCGTGGACCGGCTGGCGTTGCTGCCGATTGCTGTGTCCAGTGCGACCACGGTGGCTGCTGCTGCCGCGGCAACTGCTGGTACAATAGGCGCAGCGAGCACAGGCAACATGCTTGGCGTGGTAAGTGGTCCTGCCTTCACCATCGCTGCACCCACTGCGGCGTCGCTGAACCCGTATGCGTCTCCGTCTGGCGCAGTGGGCAACGGTGCTGCGGCGCCTGGCGCGGCGGGCGTCGTGGGTGGCTATCGGTCACAGGGTCAAACTCCGATGCCACCGCACATCGCGTCGATGGCTGATGGTGCTTGTGGTTCGGTATTTTATGATCGCGCGAGAGGTGGTGCGGATGTTGATGGTGCCATGAGCAGTGCGGGGGGCGGGTCTACTGCGATATTCGGTGCGGCGGGAGCGGGGGCCAGCTCGGCAGCTGCCGCAGCGAGTTCACTCTGGGGAACAACACAGCGTGGGTGGAATCAGCTGTGGGGATCGCGGTAGCGCTTGCCCTTGATCTTTTTTTTTTTTCTGGTATGCGTGTTTAGTAGCAATGAAAGCTGACGCCTTTTCTTTTTGTTCTTCCCATTCACCCACGGGGCTTCTATTTCGTTTTTTTTTTCTCTATGTCTCTATGTCTCTGTGTGTGTGTGTGTGCTTGTGTGACTGTGTGACTGTGTTCCAGCGCGAGGGCGTTTTTCTTCTCCGCAATGAGTAGGGTATCTGCTCTGAAGATACGTGATAAATACTGCGTTGGCTGATGAGGTTTTTTTCTATTGCTGTAGTTTTTTTTTTTTCGTGTGCACGCTGATGGCTGACTATCATATAAACGTAAAGAGAAAAGAAAAGAAGAAGGAAGAGAAGAAGAAGAAGAAAAAGAGCTGTTTGTAAAAGCCTGCAGCGGATGGCAAATCAACATGCTTGAAGCCCTGTCACATGCTGAAGCAAAAAAAAAAAAAAACAGTTGTGCGTTTTTCGTTTCATTCACAAACAACAACAGCACCAAAAAAAAAAAAAAACAAAAAAAAACTTGAATTTGATGCGGCACACACGTTTTGCTGAGGTGTGTCACTCTGTTTGGAGGGCTCTGCCTCCTACGGGTGACGTTACTCTCAGATAGCCTTGCCTTCTGATCTACGTGCCCATTTTTCTCTCTTTCTTCTCATCTTCTTGTTTCTCTTCCCTCTCCTTTCCCTACCTCTCCCTACCTCACTCACCGTGCCTTTTCTCTCCTCTTTAGAATCAAGTGAGGGCTTTCGTCCATTTGCTTATTAGGAGGCAAAGAAGTTTGGAAAGGGGGGCTGCGGTTTACACAGTGACTCGACGTAGCCTTCCTCCCTCGTTCTTTTTTCTCGAAAGCGTTGCTGAGTATTTTCTTTTATATCTTCTCTTCAGTGTATTTCCTTTTTTTTTTTTTCTTGTCCTCCGTTAACGCAGAAGTTGCTTTTATTATTATATATATATATATATATTTTTTTTAATTCTATTTCTCTTTTTTTTTCTTTTCAGCCCACAGTCTGACCAGCAGAAAGCGGCGACATCCCCCCCCCCTCCCCCCCAAAAAAAAAGAAAAAAAAGAGAAGAAAGAGGAAAAATGGAGTTTCGGCTTGCGGCGGAGGGCAACACAGACGAATTGCGGCAGTGGCTGCGCAGCCACCCGGAGCGGGTGAACGTGCCGGCGCAGGGATCCAGCATGACGCTGCTCTACACCGCCATCAGCAACGCCAACCGCACCGACCTCGCCTCTCTGCAGGCCGGTCATTCCCGCTACTTGAACACCGTGCGCATGCTGTGTGAGGAGTATAAGGCGGATGTGCTGGCGCCGAACGGCGGCAACTACAACACGGCGCTGCACCTCGCCGCATCGATCGGCGCGACGGACATCGTTCGCTATCTTGTGGAAACTCTGCACACGCCAGTGGATCGTGCGAACGTCTTTGGCGAGCAGGCACTGCAGATGGCCGAGCGTGGCGGGTTTACGGAGTGTAGCGGGATTCTGCGTCGCGCAGCAGCTGCTGCCAACGCCGCAACAACGGCTGCAGGGATGACCACGGCAGGCCAGCGCAACAGTGTTCCCACCAGAATATCGGGTGCTGTCGCCTCTGGCTTTCAGGGCGGCGGTAATGTGTCCCGTTTTCACAGTATCACCGTGTCGGACAGCGACGAGGATGAGTACACGAGCAGTTTTGGCGTCGATGGGGGTACTGGCACCGATCGTAGCAGCCGAGTCAATGACGGGACGAGTTCCCCCAGCACAATGCCGCCGCCGCTGCAGCAGCAGCAGCAGCACAGCAACAACGTGTTTATGGTGAGCCCAGCTGGAGCGGCTGCGGTGTTGCCGCGGCCGCAGTATGTGCCTCCGTCAAGCGGCTCTGGTGTGCTACCGGCGACCCAGCTGACGTCCCAGCGTGGCAGTTTTATGAGCGGTGGTAGTGGCGGTGGAACTGGTAGTAGTAACAACAACAGCAACAGTGGCGCCGGCGGGTCTTTCGGCACCAGCAACAACAGCACTGACCCACGCGCGCCACTGCCGGGCGTCTCGTCTTCTCAGCCTGGCAACGCATCGTCGCCAGCCGCGGACAACGGCACACAACCGACGTCGCAGGTGCATGCGCCGCTGCTGCCACAGCCGGTGCGACCGCGGAAGGAATATGACATTTCTAAATCGCGTATTCTGGCCAATCCAGATCTGCAGGGCTTTCGCTCTGCCTATGGCGACGGTTTTAAGTACATCCAATGCAGCGATCACTACGAGATACGCGGCATTCTGCCCTACACCTACCGTGGCGCGGTGTACTACACGCCGGTGATCATCTCCGTCTACGCGCCGGCGAGTGCCGGGGACTCCACCAGCACCCCTACCAACGGCAATGCTCCAGTTGATGGACGGGAGGGACCGGGGAGTGGGAGTGGCACGTCGGACCCGAACTCGCCGTTGTGCACGACGGGGTCGCAGCGGTCTGGCGTGCTCGCTGACGGCGCTGGCAGCTCAACTGAGGTCTACTGCCGCTACCGTGTCTGCCTCGACATGCAGAACCTAAATAACTTTGCGATCAGTCGCAAGGCGGAGTACCTGGACCCGATCAGCGGCGCCATCATCCCCGCTCCGGGTGATGACAAGTACCACACGTTGACGGCATATGTTCGCAACGTGGTGATTCGCAGCTTCGAATCCGTGCCCCCGCTCATCGTCCCGACCAGCAGCTATGCCTTCCCACTGCGCCCCAACATCAGCCAACTGGGGGCGGAGGACAGCGCGGATCCGTACCGTCACCACCACTCACACAACGCGCCGACGTTTATGAGAAATGCACTGCCGACGCGTACGGCGGCACACATTCGCTGCGCAGCAATCCTTCGCGATCTTTCAAAGTTTGGCGACGGCCTCGGCCGCTACTTCCCGGCAAACCACCGCATTGTGGCTTATGTACCCGTCTTCAGTGAGCGCAAAGCGGCAGTGCTGGCCATGCCGCAGGAGCGTCCGTATACGACGACGGTGGATCAATACTCGCCACCCGCATCCCCGGGAGGCGGGGCGAACGATGCCAAACCGGTCTACCCTTCCAGCACTGAGGCTGGCAGTGGGACAGGCGGACCGAAGAAAGCTGTCACGCAGCAAGTCGCGGTAGAGGCGGTGGTCGAGTTGCAGGTACGGGTGTGGATGCAATTCAGCCCAGTTACTAGGACAGGGACCAACTCAACCGACACCGTCGTGGACGGACGAGAGGGCGGTGTCTACGCCTACCCACCGCGTGTGTATCTAGTCGACGCTGCGGCGCGGCCACCAGCAGTGCTCGCGGGTGCTACGACACCGCCGACGAACGCGCTGACAGGCAGGTGCTTTGAGAGCATCTTGCGCGACCGAATTTCAGGCGAGGTTGACCCGGAGAAGATCAAACTGTCGCAGGAGTCGTGGAGTGCCAACGGGTCTGTGTACGACATCCTGGTGGAACTTCAAAAGGTGCTGCGTGACACAGTGGAGTCCTTCGCCGTCGCGTACACCGGTCGCCACCCAGCCTCAGCGTTCGCGCAGCAGGAAAGCGCCACAGCAAATTCGTACGGTGGTGGCTACTCCTCTGGGTCACCCACGCACCTCGGGTGTTCACCGGTCGCCTCGCCGCTAGACACCTTTTTTGCATCTCCCATCTCGCAGGCGCAGCCCGGGACACCGGGCCTTGTCGGAGTGCACTCCGGTCCACCGCAGCCACAATGCAGCCACGACAGTGCCGGTCACTGCCTCTACTGCTACCAACCTCTGCAGACTCGTTCGCTACTGCAGCCATGCGGGCATGATGGCATGTGTGGGCTGTGCGTGCAGCGAATGCAGAGCCATTGTAGAGAGGAGGTGTTTGCCTGTCCGGTATGCCGTGGTCAGGTAAAAAATGTTATGGAGGTGTTTCTGTAGAAGCAGCGAAGGCGGCAGCAAGGGATGTGAGCTGAGGCGGAGAGCGTGGAGTCTCTCTTCTTTTTTTTTTTTTTTGGTTCCTGTTGTTGCTTGTTGTTTTTCTTTTTTTCTATTGTTGTTGTCACTGTTGGCAACCACAATCAAATGACCGTTTTTTTTTTTTTTAAGGGGAGGATGGGGACTTCTCTCTTCTTCACCTTCCCTCCCCCCCCTCCTTTCCGATATGCTCGTTCTTATGCCAACCAGTGGTGCTTTAGTGGCGAAGTGCTTCTTTTCTGTCTTCCCTCTTATTCCCCTGTCCATTGTTGGAGGCTCCTTTTTTTTTTTTTTGCTTCTCCACTTTTTTTTTTCCTTGTAAGAGAGAAGTGAAGAGTGCTTTTTGAGGTGGAGAATCGACATTTTCCCCTTTGCCCTCCAATTGCTTTGCTGCACCGATGGTGATTAGTTTTCGCGCAATCGGCTCTTCCTCTTTTTTTTTTTTTGACGGTTAGAGCTCGCTGGCCCCTTCCCCTTATGGCGGGTGCTTCCTCCCTCGAGAAGAGAGAGAAAACTGCGTTTTTTTTTTCCGATCATGCACTTTTTTTTTTTTTAAATCAATCAATGCTGTTGTACATACTTCACCTCCTTTTACTCCTTCTACCTTTTTGTTTTTTGTTGTTCGCTTTATGAAAACTCTCTTTTCGACGTGCTTTTAATATCGAGATGGCACACACAGCCACACTTCGCGTGGTGCTTCCTTTTCTTTTTTTTTTTTTTTTTTACCTAGAGTGAATTGTTTTCAACGGCGACAAAGAGCAATAATGAAGTCCTCTACCGCTGAGAGTGTGAACATCTACGACCCCGTTGAAGTCGCCAGGGCCAACCCGTACTTCAAGCGCAACCATATGGGTCAGGTCACTTGCACCCTATGCCATATCTACTGCACGGAGGAGAACAACTTCCTCCGACACATCGCGGGCAAGACGCACACGTTGCGGCTAGAGCGGATGCAGCACCGCGAGCTACGCCACCAGCGCGAACAGGAGGAGGAACGCCGCAACTTAGAAGCCGAGGAGCGCGCGCGGAAAGAGGAGGCGCTGTTTAACTTGAGCTTAGGCCAATCCAGCACGGCGGTTTCCTCTTCTTCCCCGTCGTCCGCAGTCACAGGATCAGCGGCAGCAGTTGGTGACAGTGCTGCGGCTGCGGCTGCGGCTGCGGCTAGTGCGCGCTTTGGCACACCGCTCTACGCCTTCCGCACGGAGCACGACGAGGTGGCCTTCCGCACCAAGGTGTGGATTGATGTCATGTTCACGCAAGCTGAGGACGGCACGCGGCCGCTGCACCGCTGGCTCTCCGCGCGTGAGCAGCGCATGGAGGCACCAGCGGATGACTACTTTCTGTACTTGCTGTTTGCCTGTGATGGCTACGCGACGATAGCGTTGAAGTTTCCCGCGCAGGCGAAGCGGTCTGAAGCGGGAGAGGTGCTGGAGGAGGCGGATGGCAGCTACTCGGAGGCGTACCTGTGCTCGTGGGATCCGCTGCGCAAGGTGTACTCCCTGTTCTTCGTTTTGAGCCGTTAGTCGCAGCCGCAGTTGCGTGGAGTGGTTCAAGCTGTCGTGTTTTTCTTCGAGCAGGTGTGTGCAGGTCTTCGTTTATGGAGGGGCGTGTAATTCTGCATTAAATGACGATTGAGAGAGAGAAAAAAAAAAGCACCACATACACACATAAACACAACACAACATATGATAATAAAAGGGTTTGGTGGATGTTGGGGCGCTTTTGCGAGAAAAAAGGGCAAAAAGTGCCGCTTTCAGTTTTCTTTGCTTTCTCTCTTTCTCACGCTCTTCTTTGGATTGGAAAGAAGAAGAGAAAAGCGTGAAGAAAGGATGTAAAGCAACTTATACACAAGTTAGCCCCCTTTCTTCTGGCAGTTATGACGACAAAACCCCCTAAAAAAGTGTATTTTATGTATACACATGCGTGTATGTCTTTGTGTGTTCAACAGTTCTCCTCTGCTCTCACCCCTCTCCTCCTTAGCACTGTGCCTATGACAGCCTTTTTATACGCTTGGTGTTCGTGACGCTCTTGCGAAGATATCGGGAAGCACTTCAGAGTCCCAATTTTACTTTTCTGTTCTTTTTTTTTTTTCTGGACTATAGAGTTCTATCGTTTTTCGTCACGCCGATACAGATTGACCAGCGAAATAGAGGCTGCGTAACACGATAAAAAGGAGAGGTTGCGTTTTTCTTCTTTTCTGGGTGTTTTTCAAGAACGCCTTTCACGCATACCCACCCACAGACATATAGCAGTTCACCACCTTTATCGGCAAGTCGGAAGAGCGACCCGTAAGAGAGAGAGAGAGAGAAAAAAAAAAGCAGTTTTTCAGTTCTTACTATTCACTGCTTTTTTTTTTGTCTCTTCGCTTTGTCTTTCTTACCCTGTTTTTCGTTGTTGGATTGCTATTATTATTATGTTGTTGTTGTTGATTTCTGTTACATGTCGAAGTGCACACAGAATTAAAGCCTCAGCTCCTTTTTTTTTTTTCTACCTTTTCAGAAGTTAGTAAAGGAAGCGTATCACGCAGTTCTTCTTCCTTCGCTCCATGGAGTCGTTTCTCCCACAGGTGGACAGCGGTCAGCTCAAGGCCCAGCTGAACCAAATCATGGCGGAGGTCAACGCCGCCACCAACGATACCTCCATCACCGTCAAAGGCATCGAGGAGGCTGGTCAGTGCATCATCGAGTTCGCCAACTTTTTCGTCGCTTGTGCTGAGCAGCACGGTAGCACACCCCACGCGGTGCTCGGTCAACACGTCGTAACAAACGTTTTTATTTTTGTGCTTGAGCGGATTGTGAAGCCGAACTTGACGTCCTACTGCCGTGTGGCGGAAAAACATGCGTCGAATGCGATGGAGGGGTTGGCGAATAGCAACGGTGGCGCACGACGCGATGCCCTTGACGCACGCCGACGCCGCCTACGTGGTGACATCATTCGGCCCTTTATTCAGCTTTTTCAGAGTTTACACACCTCGCTGAGTGAAGAAGGTGAGCCGCTGACGTCACAGCAACCGCATCTGAACAGCAGCAGCAATTTCGGCGACGGTGGCGGTGGTGGTGTTGGTGGTGGTGAGGCTCGTGCTTGGTGGGAGCGGAATCTTGACACCGGTGTCGCTGGGAATTCTCGATCTTCCACTAGCGCACTTCCGTTTCTTGACCGAGGATCAGCAGTTGTAGCGGCAGGCGGTCTACGCAGCTTCGATGATGCTTCGGACGCGGCGGCAGGCGATTTCGCGCATTCTCTCAGTCAGGCGCCACTGCTGTGGAAGAACGCCTCCCCGCTCAACATCTTGTGCAATCACGCCCTGGAGGTGCTCGAGAGTCAGTGGCTGGCTGCTGTCGTCGGTGCTGACTACGCTGCGCTGTTGCTCGAGGTGTTGCGCTGGCACGGCTACGCACGTCTTGTGACACCAATCTACCTTGTGCGGCTTTCCAGCTGTCTGGTTGGGCTGCTGGAGCGCGTTTCGCTGAACGAGGAGGCCACCGCTGCAGCCGCCGCAGTAAACCCGAACGATGGTAGCAGCACCTACCAGAACTCCACCGGTGTGGTGGTGATGGCGATGCCAAACTTGGTCTTTCACGAAGTGGCAGACGGAGGTGTGTGGGTGGCTATGCCGAGCGCGGATGACGCATGTGTGTACGCGCAGGTGCTGAGTCGCCTGTACGGGTTAGCGCAGGTGACATCTGCCTTTCCTCCCTCCGTTGCCGCTGCGGCGGAAAGGAGAGGCGGTGGTGAGGCGGCGCACGCAAGTGTCTACAACACCAGGATCAACAGCAGCAGCAGCAGCGGCGGCGACAGCGAAGCAATGGCGCTTGTCCGTCGACTGGTGGAGCTGGTGAAAGTCCGTCATCGGAACCCTACGCCGGACCTGCGCTTAGAGGCTTATTGCATCGCCACGTTACGGCAGCTCTGCGCCCGCTTTCAGTACGACCACCCCTCTGTGGTGGCGCGTGCCCCTGTGGAACTCGTGAAGCTACTCTGTAACTTCTTTTTTCTGCCACACCACACCCCACGCCACGATGTGTGGCGACTGGAGGTGATGCAGTTCGTGGCGGTGGTGCTCTCTTACGCGTTGGCTGATGTGGTGGGCGATGAGCTGTGGCGTGACTTACGCGCCATCACCCCGCTTGAGAAGCGCACCAGCGATGATGCTTTGAGGGAGAAAAATGAGATTTGGCAGAGCAGAGGGCGTGACGCTGCCGCAGGCTTTGCCACCGGTGCACCTGCCTCGCAGCGAGAGTTGATGCTCCTGCTTCATCAGATCGTGTATCCGACGATGCGGCGCATCTTTACACAGCACCGGCACGAGTACAGTTTTATCTCTCGGCGGGAGCTGTTCAGCTTTCCATGTAAGCCGCTGCAGGAGGTGTTTGACTTTGGTGCTGTGGTGCTGTATCTCTGCTCCGCTACGCACGACGCTTACGTGGACACGGTTTCGCGAGGCGAGCGAGCGACTTCTGCAACTTCTGCCGTCGGTGGTGGCGCTGGTGGCGTCAGAGGAGAGACGCATGCTGCAGAGGCAGACACAGCTGACGAGGAGCAGCAGCTGCACGGCCTTGCAGCTGAGAGTGAGGCGCTGCACGCAGATGCAAGGCTGCCGCGGCGTAAAAGGCACCGCATGCGAGACCTTGACGAAGCGGCAGAAAAGGCCAGCGGCGTGACGGGCAACATCGACAACCCTCAAAAGGTGCCGCGAAGCGCTACTTCACACGATCACCCGCATCCGGTGCACCTCTTATGTGATGCCCTGCGCAATGAGTTCTTTCAGTCCACCTCGTCGGCGACATCACCACCACTACCTTCCACGCGCACAACCGTCAGTGCCGCGTGCACGACACGACGCCGCAGTGGGGCGGCGCCTCTTGTGCTGAAGATCCGCACTGCTGGCATTCGCACGAACAGCGCGGCGGTGCAAGATGTCGTGTCGGACCAGTCCCTTTTCCTGCTACACCTCTTTGCCCAGCCCTGCTCCACGTTGAGTTGTCCTTCGTCTGTGACGGATGCACTCGTCGAGGATGTACTGCTGCCGCTGAGTGCCGCTTTTGGTCTCCGCATGGGTCCGCTGCTGCTGGCCACAATTGCGGCTGTGGTGCCGCACTGTAGCGCTGACACGCAGGCCTTCGCGTTTTCATTGTTGGCCCAGAGATCTTTGCCCGTGCACCGTGGCGTAAGTGGTCTCGCAAGAGGAGAAGGAGGTGGAGGGATAGTGGCGGTCACTGCCGCTTCGTCAGTGCGAGAGGATCTGTTGGTTCCGTCAGAGTCGACGTATCGGGTACTGGTGACACTGCTGGAAAGCCGTCTTTGCCAGTACCAAGCCTGTAAGTCATCCTTTCCCTCGTCATCGGGCGACAGTAACGCGATGCGTGCAGCTGTGGATGCCGCACCTGCGCTCGGTGACGTACATGTGGTGTGGGACACCCATCTGCAGGCAACTGTGCAACGTGTGCAATCACAGCTGCACACATTTGAACAGGCCGTTTCGCGCCTACGCGAAGCCACAGTGGCGGCAGCAGAGGAGACGAATATGCTGGGCCACGTAAGCAGCGAGGTATCTGCCTATGCCGCGGTGTTTCATGAAACGAATGACTGGGGCAGTGGTGGTCGTGATGGCGCAGCGTCTGTGAGTGGCAGTGCCGCACCAGTGGCGTTTTCCCCCGTTACCGCGGCCGCCGCAGCCTTGGCACCTCTCCTTACACATACGCCTGCACTGACTGCCACTCTGGCTGCGCAGCTGATGCGAGTTGCAACACTCACCCGGTGTGTGCGCCTGTGGCGGCTCACGCATCCCCGTAAACCAGCGGAGTGCGTAGCTGACGTGACGGACGATGCTGAGCGCGGCAGTGGGCTTGCCTTTGTGCTGCACATCGCTGCCCATGGCGTGTTCTTCTACGAACGCGTGCCGCTGCTCAGCCGCGCAGAGGCAGCGGCATGCCAGGTGACGAGCAGCAGCAATAATCACAACAGCGGTGTAGAGGACGGCAACCCAAGAGGGGCTGATGCCTTTGCCAGCGACAAACAACACCAACGCACTACTCATAGTGTGAACAACGCAGCGCTCTCTTTCACCGCCGTGTCGGCGTCCTCCAGCGGCGTCTCCGGAACTGCGTTCTTGACCCGCTTTTCAGCCGCCGACTTCTTGGCTTGGTTAGACACGGTGGAAACATACGGATGCACCTTTCTTTGGTCGTGCCGCGCACAGGAGCAGCTGGTGCGGCGTTCCCAGCTGCAGTCATACCAGCAGACAGCGCAGTACGATCGCGGAGCATTCCAGGCGATGTCAGTCACTCAAGGGGATGAGACAGGCGCCATCGCTCCTGCCTTGACGGGTGCCGTCTACCGTGGCGTTGAAAGATACTTGGAGGCCGTATGCGCGGACATCAGCAGGGCAACCGCAGCGGACGCGTTGGCCGCGGTGCCGGCGGTGCTGCACGACGCAACGGAGGTCCGCTGGATGCTGCGAGTACAGTCACAAAGCCGTAGTCCAGATCTGATGGGGCACGAGTCTCCTTCCACAGGGGAAAGCGAACCAGCACGCCATCATGGCTCAGCCGCTGGAGCCGACGACGTAGCGGCGCTGGCGGAGCTCGGCGACGGTGCGCCTCCCGCACTCCCGCGTTCTTTTCAAGTGGTGATGGCGAACGCGGTGCAGGACGCCGTCAAGTGGCTGATGCGACGTGCACAGCTACTGGAAAGAGTCCGACAAGACACCGCACCTGAAGCTGAAACTGCCGCAGGGGTGTCAGTCACGAGGCCCTCCAGCAAAGATCTGGGCACAGGAGGAGTGTTCAGTGGCCTTAACGCGATGTGTGCGGCTGGACAGCGGTCCGCATCGTTGGTGTTGGAAGTGCAATGCGTGCAGATGCTTCATGTACTGCTGCGATGGCGCCGCGCGGGACTGTGGTACCCGCCCGCAGAGCCGACCGTCGCTGCACGATCGTCGACGATCGTTAGAGGCGCAAATGACCCCCAGACAGCTGACAAGGCCGGGAATGCGGCCGTGCCGAAAGGTGCGCAGCAGCGGCGCGGAGTTGGCGAGGAGGGAGGCGAAGACGGCGAAGAGAACGACGCAGCAGCTCAGCAGCCATTGCAACTAAACCCGGCTGCGACCGACAGCTCCGCAGAGGCAGCCGCACGAGCAGACGTGCAGATCTTCACCAGTTCACCCGGTCTCTTTGACAGCCCGGCTGCGACTCTGGAACGCTTTTCTATCCGTGGCGGCGGACGGCTCTATTACACGGTGCTGTGGCTGTGCCATTTCGTGGCAGAGCAATTGCAGCTGCATACGCCGCACCAGAATTCGTGTGAGCAGGACAGCGTCCTCGCGCGCCTGCCGCTGTGGGTCGCGCTTCGTGTCCTCTACCGCGACGTTGGCGCCGTGCTGCTTGAGCCTGCCATGTCGTGCAAAGTGGACCCACGGCAGACGCTGCTGCGGTTCACTGCGGTCGTGTCACACACCTGTCTTCACGGCAGCATCGCTCCGCTGTCGCGGTGGCAGCCGACAAACTTGCACGCGCGCGAGCTGCGCCGCATCGTCACGACCGCGCTGAACCTCTCCTTGGATATCACGCGACTGGTGACGCGTGCGGTGCGTCGGACAGGAGTGAGTGCCTACGCTGTTGTGCCCCTGGTGAACGGAGCCGCGCTTCGTACCTTGCTTCTTCGCCTGCTGGAGCAGCAGACACTGGCAGAGCTCGGCACCGCGTCGGCCCGGTCTGCCGAGACGGCACAGGACTTGGCGGATGCGTTGCTGCCAAGTCAGCACCCGCTGGTGGCACAGAAGTACCCTTTCTTGCCGACAGTGTTGCCTGTGCTCCCTGGGGTCTTCCGACTGCTGCTCCTCCTGAGCACGGCACGACACAACGACGTTACGATCAGCAGTGCTGCCAACGCTTCTGGCGGGTGGCAGACGAACGAGGAAGACACCCCAAGCGGACTTGCCGACTGCCGCACCGTCGTTCGACTGCTCCAGATCCTCTTTGCACGCTATCGATATCAAGTGGGTCCGGCGCTCTGTAGTGCGCTGCTGGGTGGTCCTCTGGCTGAGATAGAGCAACTCCTCCACTCTTGCCACTCTTTTCACGGCGGTGGCGGTGATCGTAGCAGTGCAGCCGTTCCAGCGGCATCAGTTGGCCTCGTCCAGATGCGGAACGCCGCGGACACGGCAGATGCTGCGGCGGCGCTACTGTACACGCAGAGCGGTCGTCTGCTGGAACTTTGGACGGCGCAGATGACCAACGCGAGCCGAGTCGACATGCCGGTGTGCACGCCGCAGTGGCAGTGTGCGCTGCTGCAGGCCGCCTTCGCGGTGCTGGTGCGGTGCGAGCCCGTCGTCGCTGAGGTGCTTGGCCGCTTCTCCTTCGAGTTCCTCTCCGAGTCTACACCATATGTGGTGCGCCGCCACGCCGCACTGCACGTGGGGGTTCTTTTTCGCACTTTTTCCGCACGTCGCGCGCAAGTCCTGCACACGCTGCTCATGAAGGCACGAGAGGGAATGCTGTCGCCTACGCCGATGCTGTGCTTGACGAGTCTGCTGGCGCTGTCGGAGGCGGTGCGTGCTGCGCCGGAGCTGGGCGTGGATGTCGTGTACACGCTGCTTGAATGCTGGGCCACACGCGGGTTCACTCACCGACGCCTCATCGTGGAGTGCATGACGCGACTGTCTAGGTGGGTGAGGGAGGGCGCGACAAGAGCAGCAGCAGGAATGGGAGCCCCCACTCCGTGCCGGCGTGAAGTGCCGCAGGTGTATTCGTATAGCCCACTGCTGGACGAGCTACCGTACACGGCACTCAGTCGCCTGCACGTTCGCCCGCTGCTCTTCCTCTGGCTGTGCGAGTACCAGCATCCGCTCGTAGCACTGCCGGTTTCTTGCTTCGGCTACGCCACCTTGGCGGAGTTTGTGGTGGACCAGCTGCCCGTGCTTCTACCGCTGGCACTGCTGCTGCTGACGGAGTCAAACGACGCGGAGGCGACGGTGATGGGTGAGATGCGGCCGCGCTGCTGCGACCATGACTTCGCAACACCTGGAACCACTCTACGCGAAGACAGCAGAAGCCGAAGTCGCAACGACCTTGACCATGACCACGGCAGCAGCGGTCCTGCGGCGGCAGCTGGAGCACACAGGAGTCTCTTTCATCAGTTGCTGCAAATCTATACGGACAACGTACTGCTGTCCACACCAGAGGCTGCAGCGGGGCTCGACAGAGAGGAAAGCCGCGGCCATCGCAGCGCAAAGTCGAAGGAAAAAACTCACAGTAATGCAGCCTCAGACAAGGGATGCACTGCGGACAGCGGCGACACGGACGACGCGGACCCGCGGAGCCATGAACTCCGCCAGCTCGCTCCGCTTTGCCTCGTCTTGCAGTTCTTTTCACCGGTGGTGGTGCAGTTGCTCGTCGTTGCCGCGAACGCACCGGTGCCGTTTTTCGGCGACGACGCAGCAGCCGACCTGGACGTCGATGCCACTGCAACGCCAGCAAACGCAGGTCGGCCATGGCAACAACAACTCGATCTTGCGGATGTACGCGACACGACGAGAGCAGGCAGGTCAGGCAACACCGCCGCCACAACGGATGCGCGCTGGTGTGAGGCGGCGCAGAAGTGCCTTTACTGGATTGAGGTGCTGCTGAACACGTGCGAGGCGGCCACCCTGGTTCAGGCAGGTGCGTACGTCTGGCTGGGTCGTTTTCTCGCACCTAACGAACGGGTGCTGAAGGACGTCACCGCCGCGGCGGGAGCTGCGGTGCTGAGTCCTGCCACAGCGACCAGTGCAACGGAGGTCCTCGTGTTTTACCTCCAGCGACATGCCGCCTGGCCGACCGTGCGACCGGCCTTCGATGTGGTGCTGGCCGCGCAAATGGACACAGTTGCTGCGGAGCTGGTGCGACTGCACCGCACGCCGACCGAGCCGGCGCAGGTGGTGTACGGCACACCAGAGCAACTGCGACGAGCGTTGGCGTGGGTGGCAGGCAAGGTAGTGGGTGTGCCGCTGATACGCGATGTATGGGTTTCAGCACACGTCGGAGTTGGCAATGCGACCGCTACTGCCGCCGTTACGGCAAGTTCGACTCGTGAGGGCGAGTTGGTTGCTGAGGACGCGACACAGACACTGGGCGGCAGCGATACGTCCAAGGATGATCTGCATGTGTGGCAGGCGCGCTGTCTCCGTCTTCTCGTCCCGCCCCTCCTGCTGGAGAAATCGCCTGACGGCCAAACAGGTAGCCATGATCGAGACCATGACCGACATGACCTGGTAGAGACACTCTTTTCACAAGATGCGCTGTCTTGTTTGTTCCTGCTGGGCAACGGCACGTTTCTTCGTTCGCTGCTGCACACCGTCTACCACAGCTGCCTCGCACCCACCTCTTTGGAGGGCGTCCTTCGCGCACCGCGGCAGCTCACTCTGCTTACGGCTGTGACAACTCGCTGGTGCTCCTCGCGCGTCTTGGCCCACGCACCAGCGCTACGCGTTGTGCTGTTGTACCTGCTGCACTTGCTACATCAAGACGCATCGGCGGACTTGTGCAGTGCGGTGTGCACCGCGCTGTTGCACGTGTGGCCTGTGGCGGTGAGTGGCCGTAGCAGCAGCAGCAGCAGTAACAACAGCGTGCGTGGCGCACCTACGAAGGCGGCAGCCAACGCCAACGAAGAAGAAAACGCGGATGCAGCAGGTCAAGGAGACACGGCAGGCCGACAGCATGAACAGAGCTGCGGCGGTGACAGCTTAGGATCGTGTGCGGTGCTGCTGTCGCGCGTGCTGGAGCCGTTGGCCGCTGTATCACCGGTTGTTGCCTCCACATGGGCGGCGCTCTGTCGCAGTGACTCGCGTCTGCGCAAGTGCGAATGGCACCGACGCGCGGAGGCGTATGCGCAGCAGGCGTTCAACGTTGACCGGGAAGCCTCATCCATGAGCGATTCAACGGGAAGCGAAGAGTTTTCTAGAACATTGAAAGTCGTGGTGGACGTGGACGACTCTGTGGACGACGACGACGAGGCCGAGCAGCAGCAGCAACAGCAGCGCAGCCGCCGAACTAAAAATACAGGCAACGTTGGTGCTGCTGCTGCTGTGCCAACGCAGAAGGAAACAGCAACGGCACTGTCACCGCGTCTGCACATGTGGAGCTGGAGCACCTACTCCTTGTATCGCAGTGCGTTCCTCGCACCGCTTCAGCGAAAGCCGGCGCAACGCAGCGTTCTGACACTGCTTGCGTTGCTACACCACATATGCGGTCGAGACGACTGCGGTAACAGCGACGTGGGCAGCATGAGGCAATTTAGCAGTTCAGCGGTCGTGGACAGTAGTGAGAGAAAAAAGGGTCACGTAAGCGGAGATTTGTCGATCATGTGCGCAGCTGACGCGGCATCTCCACCATCTTCGTCATTTCTGTGTCACGTCGCCGCCGGCGTGGATCGCACGCGTGAGTTGGTGGTCCGGTGTTTGGAAGTTGCCGCGGTGTGGAGTCGCGAGAACACACAAGCAAACATCAGTGCAGAGCTGCACTCAACAGACGCATTAGCCGACGACCACTCTCCCGCCGATGCAGTAGGTGCAGCAGCGGACAAAGCCACGGCGACCGGGGCTGGACTTATTCTGTATTCAGAGCGGATTGCGGTGGCGGTGCAACACGCAGTGTTGGGCTCGATCGCGCAGCTCTACCGCTGGTGTGTCGCAAGCAGTACGCGTGAAGGTAGTCCCTGGTCCATGGACTTCAACCGATGCATGACGGCGTCATCCATGTCGGCTGCTGCCACCGCCGCAGGCGACGTGAAAGGCGACGAGAGAGTGGCATTGGCGTGCTTCGACCTGCTGCGCAGTCTCTCGCTGTGTGTGCTGCATGCTGGTGCTGCCGAGCTCCTGACGAACACCATCGACGCCGCTTGTCACTCTTCCCTCAACAGCTGCAGCAATGTCAGCAGTGACTCTATTCGAACTGTTAGCTGCTTAGATGGAGACGTGATGGGAAGTCGTGGCAGCAGCGCGAACGCGTCAGCTGAGCAGCTCGTTGCTGTCTGCCTTGGTCGCGTCTACGTGCAGCAGCTCGAGGTGTTGGAGCGGCTCACCACGAGTGCAGATCCGAGATTGTCAGGAGTGGCTACCCACACGTTGCGCACGTGGACTCTGTGCCTAGAAATGAGCGCACACACAGACACCAGTGATGCTCTTTCCAGCTTTGATGCTGCTGTGATAGAGGTGACGTGTGGCGTCTACGGTGCTTTACGCGGGGCGACCAACAGACAAGCCACCACTGCCGATGTAAACGCATGCCTCTCATACGCTCCACACCTGCTGCATCGACTATTGTGGGCCGCACGGAGTAGAAGCAGCAGCTGTAGTAGCAGCAACGACGGCAGCCTTTTCGACTTGACTCCACCGGCGTCTTTCGCTGCGGTGCACATCACCCAATCCTCGGTTTGGAGGCCGCTGCACGCGTCACCGCCTGATGAACGAGAGTTTCTTCCTCGCTTTGTGGTGGCGCTTGCCCATACCTACGGCATACTAAAGAAGAGCGCCTTGTGGACCTCGCTGCTGCCTCTTCTGTACGCGGAAGCTTCGCCTCACAGCAGCAGCAGCAGCAGCAGCAGCAACGGCTGCGGCGGCGGCCGTAAAGACTGCGCCCCAAGCACAGGACCAAGTGTGTCGCCGGTAGACTCACTTCCTTTCTTTCCCGCCGCGGTTGGCTTCACGTCTGGTGGGTGCTCAACATCAGTGAGCGCGTCGCTGTTGACACCGCTGCTGCTGCATTTGCTGTGTCTGCGTGAGACGGACGGACAGCGTGCCTTGCGAAAGGAATGGAGCACTTTGCTAGACCGCCACGTTATTCAGCAAGCTGGTCGCTGCCCGCACATCGCACAGCTTTTCGTGCGGGTTCTCTACACCTGTCACGTGGTGTTGGTGCGGATGACGCGTCAACGCGGTTTGAAAGGTTCGTCCGCGGGAAACAGAGCAGGAAACAAGGCGGCGTCAACGGGGTTACACAACGTATGCGTCGACACCGTTTCTGTGAGCTGGCCCGCCGCCTTCGGGGCTGTGCCGATTCTTCAAGATATGCAGGAATGCTACTGGCTGAGCGACATCCCCGCCCGGCATCTGGCAGAGGCGGCTGTGGTGGTGCAGGAGCCATACCTCGCGCTTGTCTTTGCGCAGCTCAGCGGCGAGTCCCTCTTCGGCCCCCGCACTGGCAGTGCGGCCCTGTGTGGCGCGATGGAGACAACGCGGTCCGCGGTGCTGCTGCGCGAGGGTATTGTTGGGGCTGCCGCCGCCTCCGCCGTCTCCAGCGGGCCCTACTCCGTCCTGTTTCCGTGCGCGAGGTGCGAGGACTACCAGACGAGTAGCACAGCAGCAGGGACGAATGCGGCAGTGCGCAGCGGCGGTCGGGCGCGGCAGCGACAGGACAGCGTTCGTCAGCAGACGCAACGCTTCACGCAGCAGGTCTTTCGCTTGTACGCGGCAGTGCAGCAGCAGGTGGACGTGGACGACGTGTCCGGTGTGTCTGTGGTGACGCAGCAAGCGGACGAGGGGACGACAGCAGCAGTGGAGGGAGAGGTGGGGGGAGAGCACGACGGAGGTGCACCGTTTCCTATTCGCATGTACACTTCGCCTGTGTCTCGTGACACCATCAGCGGCAGCGTTGTCCGTCACCACGCATCGTTGCAGGTTGGCAAAGTCGAAGGCGAGGCTGAAAACGTAAACGATGCGTGGGTAAATGCGTTGCGGGACCTGGAGGAGGAAGAGCAGTTCTCGTACGTCTCCACAAAGAACCGGCGCGGGAGGCGAGGTGACGCTGCAGGCGTTCACATAAGCGAATCCAGGAGCGAAAGAGATGCTGGAGCTTCGACCGGCGTTGTGTCTGCGCGTAGCGGTGATCCGTGGCATGGGGCCTTAAGTCGGGCAGTGCGGCTGCTGGAGCGCGATCTCCCCTCCACCGCGATGGACGTCCTACTCAGCCTCAATCCACATCGCGCCAAGACGGTTCCAGCTGCCGTGGCTGTCCGTGCTCCCGCACCGACTAGCAAGTCCTCTCTTGACACGGACGCAGAGGCACCTGTAGCTGCTGCTGCTGCTGCTGCTGATGCAGACGCCGCTCCGTGGACGGCGGCGCATGAGGCGTGCCTGCGCTCACTGCTCTCCGAGGCTGCGTGGCGCTGTGCACAGTGGTCCAGGGCGACGTCGGTGCTCGCGGTCTCCCCTCATTCCCGCTGTGGTGCTGGAGACTCACAAACAGATGTGCAGGCCGGAGAAGTGGTGTCGCGGCGCGCCTTAACCTCTGGGGCGGTGTCACGCGCAGCCTTGGAGCGACTGGCGCAGCAGCCCCACAACACCGCTACATCACCCGCACCACAGTTCGCCTCGACCAGCGACGCTGTCAGCGGTGGCGTTTACGAGCATCTGCTCCGTGCATTTCTAGCACTGGCGAGCGGGGAAGCGCGGCTGTGCTTGCCGCACCTGCGAAACGCAGAGGTCAGCCTACGTCTGCAGCTCTCTCCCATCTCGGCAGTTTCAACGGTTGTAGCCGCAGAAGCGTTGAGCGAGGTGCGTCAGTGCGCCTGTGCACTGCTGCAGGCGCAGGACAGGAAGAGCGGGTCGGGTGTGACGCTTCCCTCCATCGCGCCGCCCGGCTCACCGACGCTGCCGGGCTGGTTGGCGCCCGCCGACGCAGACTTCGGCAGCAGAAGGAGTAGTTCCTACAAGTCTGGATTTTTGGACCGAACGGCGGACTTTCCCAGCCAAATAGGCAAAGCGTCGTGGCAGCTGTGGGACTCAGTACGCCATGCCCTGTGTCAGATCTGCGGCAGCAGTGAGGGCACGTATCGCTTCCTCATGGAGTCGACGGAGCGCGCACTGGCTTTCCACAGTCCAGAGCTGGCGCATCGGTGGTTGGTGGACTGGGAAAGGAGCTTTGACAAAGAAAACGAGTCCACGTCGCAAGTCGCGTCTTCGCTTTTTAGTGAGCAGCGTTCTGTGGATGTTGCATTACGCAAGGCACAAGTCGCTTACGCTCTCGGCCGATGGCAGGAGGCACTCGCTCTGCTGCAATCCTCACCAGCGTCTTCGTTCCCTTCGATCACCGCCTCAGCTGCCGCGGTGGCAGGTCGCACTCTTTCGTTTTCGATGCCGCAGGAGCCACGCGTGGTGCAGCAGCTGATGTTGTGGCACGCAGAGCTGCAGCTCGTTCCCCCCTCCCAACTCGTGCGCGACCCTTTTCTTTCCCGCGCTGCTGCCTCCGACAGCACCGGCGCCTGTAGCTTTGCGTTGGCCCGGCTGTGCCACACCCTGGCGAACGAGATAGCGGCGCGGCTGACGAGTCACGAGCACGCGCAGTTAGAAGAGAGTGTGGGGGAGTCGAAGCGGCAACGACGTGAGCTGGAGGCGCAGCTGCACTCCGCCACGACTCGACCAGGCGAGGCAGAACCAGCCTCCTCTTCCTTTTCCAAAGTAGCACGTAGAGCAGATCCAGTGATGGCGGCGGCGGCGGTCGTGCTGACTGACGAGCAGCTGCGACTGATTCGGCGTCGCATTCGCGAGCTGGCAGGCGACATCAAGCGGCTGGAGGATGAGTGGGAGGGCGAAAAACTGAACTACGGGCTCTACCGCCGCAGCGCACTGAACGCATACTCCCGTTTTCTGCAGTTTCACCAGCTGTCCTCTTCCCCTTCCTCTGCTGGTGCTGCTGCTGCTGCCTCTTGCCACCCACAACAGCAAACCGCACAGTCGAAGGGTGATCGTGGGAATAGCGGTGGCAGCAGAACCGCATTGCAACCACCCACTGTTACGTGCATTCCAGTCGACAGCGCGGAGAACACGCTGCATGCTGTCTTCGGCTTTGTAGAGCTGTGGCTGAACGCCCAAGACGTTGAGCAGAGCGGTGGGGAGATACTAGGCAAGGTGCTCGACAAGGCGGTGGAGCGGATTCCCACGGCGGTCTTCTTGCCCTTGGCGAGCCAGCTGACAGCGCAGCTGGGCAGCCCGCAGGACGCCGACCGGCTGAGCTTCCTGGTTAACCGCATCGCGCAGGACTACCCGCTCCAGGTGGTGTGGCCGCTGCTGGCCCTGCGTCACGGACGCACTTTTGCTAGCTCACGCGAGGTGAACACGCTGCACGCTGTGGACGAGGCGAAGATCCAAGCGGCGCAGGATCTGCTGGCGGAGTTGGCGACTTCATCACAGAAGGCGGCGGGTGGCGGCAGCGGTAGCCGTGCGGGCCGCGGAGTGAATGTAAGTGGCGGTAGCGCCTCAGCTGCGGTCTTTTTTCCGGAAGGAAAGGCATCGACTGCAAAGCTTGTCCAGCACGCACAACTGCTCAGCTCCGCCTACCTCGAGCTGGCCTTTGACAAGAGCGCTAACGCTGCCCATGCGGACAAGCGCTACACGATCAAATCGGACTTCTTGTTGCTGGAGGCGGCCCATCACTTAGTGATTCCTCCGCCCACCTCTTTTGCGCCCTCGTCGGACACCGCGGCGGCAGACGATCTGCTATTGCAGCCTTGTGTACTGCGCTACAGGCCGTATTTCACCACACCGGGAGGCGTCAACGTCCCCAAGGTGCTCTTGTGTGAGCTGAGCGACGGACAAGTGGTGCGGCAACTCTTGAAAGCCGGCGATGATCTTCGGCAGGACGCATTGATCGAGCAGGTGTTCACGACGGCGAACCAACTCTTCTTGCGACGCGAGTCCACGCGGCCACTGCGCATACGCACTTTCACGATTGTGCCTCTGGCACCGACGGCAGGTATCCTGCAGTGGGTCGAGCACACGCTTCCGCTGGGTGAGTACCTCACGGGCCGCTACAACGGAAAGGAGGAACAGCCCGGCGCGCACGAGCGCTATTTCCCTGGTGAGCCCACGACGCGGGAATGTCGGTTGCAGCTGCAGAACGTACCACCTCGCGGTCGCGCGGAGGCGCTGCTGAAGTTGTACGACGTCTTCACCCCCGCACTGCACTATTTCTTCTTTGAGCAGTTCACTTCGGCGCAGGCCTTTGTGCTGCGACAGCAGACCTTCACACGAAGCGTCGCAGCAGCGAGTATGGTGGGCTACGTGGTGGGGCTGGGCGACCGCCACATCAACAACATCCTGCTGCATCAGCATACGGCGGAGGTGGTGCACATCGACCTCGGCATCGCCTTTGATCAGAACCGGCTGCTGCCCGTGCCGGAGCTGGTGCCGTTCCGCATGACGCGCAACATCATCGACGGACTTGGCGTGCGGGGCACAGAGGGGAGTCTGCGGCCGTGTGCCGAGGCGGCACTGGGCCTGATGCGAGCGAAACGTGAGTTGCTGCGTACGCTGCTCAACTCTATCATGCACGATCCGCTGGCACGTTGGGCTGTGGGCGGCATGCAGCAGAATGCAGACGCTGCTGCCTTAATGGCTGGTGGACTCGTCGCAGGAGAGGATGACAGCGGCAACGAGAAGAACGAGTCTCTGCGCAAACAACAGCAGCAGCAGCTGCTGCTGCAGGCGAGCACGCGGCAGGTTGCACCGATGCGCGCACGTGCGAGTCGGGCTGACGCAGCCCGGACACTGGCGCGCATCGATGCAAAGCTGCGTGGCTACGACAGCGGTGATGTCCTCAGTGTGGCGACGCACGTGCGAAAGCTGATGGAGGAGGCGCAGCGGGTGGAGAATCTAGCCGTCATGTTTCCCGGTTGGTCGCAATGGGTGTGATTGCGAAGAGAAAGGGAGAGAAGGGAAAGTGACAAATGCAGCTCTGATGTGTAAGTTGACGACTTAGTGAATAATACTGCTCGAGTCTTTCTTAAAATTGTTTTCGTTTGCCTTTGTAAGCAGAAAGGAGCGTTTTTTTTTCTTTCGTGCAACAAGAGATATAGCGTTGAACACGGGACAACAGAGACCTTTTGGATGTGGGAGTTGCAAATAAGGAAAGTAAAGGTGACAAAGACCGAAGAGAAGTTCTGTGCTGCTCTCGGCATTTTTTTTTTTTTTTCTGATGGGTGCTCCAGTGTGTCGGGATTTCGTCACTGACCTTCCAAACGTGCGGTAGCGTGCGCTTGAGCCGCTTTTCATTTTTTTATTTTCCCTTTTCCTCTCTGTGTCTACTCTTCAGCTCTTGCCCCTCTTCTTTTTTTTTTTTTTCCTCTCTTCTTCCGGACTTCTCCACTCTCCTTTCCTCTGTTGGTAATTAGTTATTATGTACTTCTCGTATTTTCCCGTGTAGTCGAAGAAAGCGACAGATAGAGTTTTTTTTTTCTCGTTGCTTGTCAATGGTGGTTTGAGGGCCTTGAGAAGAAAAAAAGTTTGTCGAAGAGGCATAACTCTGCCTTTTTTTTTTTTTTTGTAATTCTATCAGGATAGACACAGGCGTTCGCTTAAAGTCACCGTAACACCGAAACGCACGCACACACACACACACACACACACACACACGGCTAGACCCAGCATCTTCGACACTCTTCTCCGTACATTCAGTACAGGCCTGATTTGCCATCACTTTTTTTTTTTCTCCGCTTCTCTCTCAACGGGCTGCCATCTCCCTTTTCACTTAACTAAAGCGAATTGACCATACTAAATATATTTTCCTGTTTATTTCATTTGTTTTTGTTTGTTTATTTAATTTACGTGTGTGTTCGTCTGCTGTGCGCAGCAGCCAGCTGCTATAGCTGTATCTTATTGACATTTTACCTTGTCTTTGGGTCCCGAGAGAAAGAGCAAGAGAAAAACCTGTTGGTTCTTTGTGCTCCTCTGCAGCAGTCGTCAAGAGGTTTTCCCCCCTTTTTTTTTTCCGTTCTCATAGCTGAGATTGAGTAGTCGCTGAATAGCGGATTTCTGATTGACCTTTTCTTTTTTTTTTGTTTTTCTTTCAATCTCGAAAAGTTGCAACGGTGGCGGTGTCTACCAAAACAGTAGATACGAAAGAGAAAAAGGGAAAGAGAGGGGAGTGCGGTGCGTTGTGCACGCCTCTGCGCATCCTTCTTTTTCTGTGTGTTTTTTTTTTGCTCTTTATTTTTCCCCTACCTTTACTTGTTTTTTTTTTTTTTGCTCTGTCGTGCTTAATACACGGCTGGTTTTTTTTTTTCCCCTTCCTTTGTGTTGTTTTATGAAAACGAGGTAATCCACACGCGCTACTCAATCATTTTTTTTCGTTTTGTTTTGTAATGATGTCCTCGACGGTGGATTTCACTGAGGCGCTGCAGTTCACGCACAGCTTCGACCCCAGCGTCTCGCAGAATGCGCGTCTGGAAGCCGAACGCTACTTGATGGACCTCCGTGCAAGTGCGGAGGGGCTTAACTTGAGTTTTCACATTATCAGCAACGAGGCCGTCAACGAGATCCGCTGCTTTTGGGCCTTCAATACGATCATGCACCACCTGCCAATGCTCGCGGCGACGGTGGATGCGGCTCAAGCCAACGAGCTGTACCGTACGCTGTTTTCCTTCATTCACCGCTACCTCTTCGCGTCACCGACGGTGGTGCCGGCGGACTACATCGTGAACAAGCATGCGCAAATGATGGTGGCCGGTCTGCAGGTTTTTTACCCAGCCCGCTGGTCGACGATCTTTGACGACTTGTTCGACATGCTGAACCGCCGTCAAGCCTCGCCGTATCTGCCCAGCTCTGACCTCGTGACGGTGTATGTACTGCGCGTCTTTGAGTACGTAGACGAGCGCGTCGTGTGCGTGCGCGATCGGCAGGAGCGTGGCAAACAGCAGCGTGCACGCGACATGGAGCTGAAGGATGCGATGAGGGAGAAGGTTATCCCGCAGGCGGTGAACATGTGGTATGCGACACTCGTGGGCGATGCCCGGGTGCGCACGCCTGAGGTGGCGAAGCTGTGCCTGAGCGTGGTGCAGACCTACATTGAGTGGGTGGACGTGACGCTTTTCATGACAGCGGACTGGATCAACTTGTTGTACTTTTTACTGACAGTTCCACCGCTGCGCGTCGCGGCCTGCGAGTGCCTCCTCTCCCTGGTGGAGAAGAAGCAGCTACCTGGCATCAAGATGGTGTCACTGCGGACACTGAACGTGATTGACGCGCTGCCCCGCATGATCTCGCTCTTCGAGCTGCCCCCGCCCTCTGAGGAAGCGGTGCTCTTTATCGACGCGGTAGCAAAGTTCACGGTGGCGGTGGCTGAGCAGTTCCTTTCACTCCTCGAGACCTGCTCAGCCCTGCTGGGCCAGCCTTCGCCTGTGCCAGCCGCGGTCATCGAGGTCGACGGCGTGGTGCTGCAGGATCGCCCCTTCACCGTGACGCGTGAACTTCTGGAGGGGCTGTCCAACGCACTACACGCCGTCGTGGCCCACCTCATCCATATTCTGCAGCTGAACCTCTTCGACGTGCGGGATGCCATCCTGAGCTACTTGCAGGTGTACCTTAAAAGTTCTTTTCTCTTAGAGTCGGAGGCGGTGGAGTTGCTGTCGACGCTGTTTCACCAGACGCGGATCCCGGGCGTCGGCCAGGATGAAGATCGAGTCTGGGATTGCGCTGTGATTGACCAACGCAAGGTACTGCACCACCTGCTGCGTCTCCTGCACCGCCGTCACCCAGAGCTCGTGATGAACCACCTGCAGTGCCTGTTGGTGACCGGGCTCGACCGCCTAACCAGCTCCGGTCGTGTCCCAAACATGCGCCGCAGCACCGGAGAAGGCGGCATGTCCGCAACCTCGTCTGCGGACGACGACGACGACTGCGACTTCAGCAACGCTGAGGTCCTCGAGGCGGCACTGCGCTACTTCTACGAAATCGGCGAGTCCTTACGCCTGGAGAACCTGAAGGACCAGGACGAGATCAGCACGCAGCTACTGCAGCGTCTGCTGACCACGGAGGCCGTCGTCAGCGGCGATGCCACGTGTGTGCACCTCGCGTTTTTCGAAGTGCTGGGCCGCTACTACTTGTTCTTCATCTACTACCCTGCCTACATCCCACTCTTGCTGCAGCGTCTGCTTCTGCAGCCGTGCGGCGTCATGAACACGAGCGACCGCGTCCGCGCACGCATTTGCTACGTTTTCGGGTATTTGCTGCAGGTGCTGAAAGGTCAGCTGGGGATGTACGCGCCGGATATGGTGAACGCGCTGCACAGCATCGTGACCACTGCTCCGCAGCTCGCGACTAGCGATCGGCGGGAGCTGTACGAGGCAACGGGCATCTTGTTGAGTATCTGTGGCGAAGACACGGCCGACTCGCCGCAGGAGGCATTGGCTCACGAGACGGAGGCGCTCGCACGACTCGCCGCTGCCACCCCTGGTGATGGGTGGAGTGTCGCATCGGCAGAGACGCTTGCCGAGGTGGCCGGCCTGCTCGGTCGGAAAGCCGAGCTTGTGCGTGCTGTTGTGAGCTCGGCGATTGCTGGCATACAGCAGGCGAGTGCATCCAGTCGTGCCAGCAGCGGCACCGCCGGCGGTGGTGGCGGGGACGTGACGGTGGCCATGAGCGCCAACGAGCACCCTGTGGCCGACGCCATCTCGTACCTAAGTGCACTGGCCAAGGGACTTGGCAGCAACAGCGGGTCTGACAGCGGCGCAGGTGGTGTTGGCAACAACAACAACATGACGGGAAACAGCGGTGGCGGTGGTGGACGGGCTTCGCTCGGCTCCACACCCAACACGCCAAGCCTGCTTGGTAGTTCGGCGCCAGGGACTTTAAACGGCAACGGCGGCCTTGCCGGTATACCAGGCCATCTGGTGTTCACCTCAGCCACCGCCGCGTTTATCGCCCAGATCTTCCTGCACGTGACACAACGAGTCATGCAGGTAGCCGGGGAATGGGGCGGCAACGCCGCGGTGCGCGACGCCGTCGGACAGTACTTCCATCAGCTGATCAACGCCCTGCCCTTCGAGTTGCTGCAGCCCTACGCGGAGGACTACGTAACGGTATGCCTGCGATGGATGGAGGCGGTGCCGGAGCTGTCGAAGCTGCTGCGACTCATGTTTCAATACGCGAACAAAGCCGGCAGCCGCGGTGTGCTGTCGGTAGCGCGGCTTACCCCGCTGCTGTGGGAGCGACTATGCGCGGTCGGGGAGCTGAGTGACGCCTCGCCGGTGGTGTGGATGGGGGTGGTGAGTGAGAACTCACGGGAGCGGGTCAGCGTGTACAAGCAGTTCTTTACGTTCCTGTTCAGCGTCTCGACCTGGGGCTGTGTGGCGGCGCTGGTCCTGATGCCACCGAGGTGCTGGGTGTCCATTCTTCGGCAGCTCTGCTATGCCCTGACGCTACCGACGGAGTTGGAGCTGCCCAAGTCTGCACTGCAGGTTCTCGAGAAGCTGACGCAGGAGTTGGACGAGTCGGTGGCGACGCAGGCCACAGCGCTTTACGCGGGTTCAAGCAGCGCGCACAGTGCAGGCAAAGGTGCCGCCAACAGTAGCGATCATGGAAGCGGCGGAGGCATGGCTTTTCCACTGGACGGCGTAGATGCGAGTACCCCAGTGACCAACCAGCAAACCTTCACGGAATGTCTGTTAGGCGAAGCTCTGCCAACTGCATTTCAGACGCTCATGAGCCCTTCCTTCGACCTCGATGACGCAAAGAACTTTTTGCTGATTGGTGAGGTACTGCAGCTGTTCCGCATGGCGGTGTCCCGCTATGGCGATCCGGCAATGCAGATATTGTACGAGCGGGTAGCCCCATACGTCGGCGACGCTGCGGCACGCGACTGCTGCACGACGATTCGCGACCAGCCCCGCGTGAATGCTGGGCTGAAGCTGAAAATGAAGCAGCTGCTAGGTGAAGTGCACGCTGGGCAGCGATCGCCACAGCAAGGCTAAACCTCCTGAGAAGACAACAAAAAAAAAACGAAAGAGATAGAAAGAGGGTGAGGTAGTTGCTAAGTGGCGGACGGAGTATGACAGCCAGCGTGAGCAGCGGCTGGGAAAGAGAAATAGGCAGCAGCACCAACTACAGTTTCTTTTTCACTTCTTTTTTATTTTTTCCTCTTCTTCTGCTCTCGCCTTTAGACGTCGTTGTCTTAAAGAGAAGCTATGCCTTCCTCTATTTGTTCCTTGCTCTCACTTTCTTAAAATCAAACAAACATACAGTTTACACGACTAAAGCGACATGCTACTTAGTGCTAATGCAGATTTGATTCACACAACGCAATAACAACATCAGCGTACAAAAAATGCGAATGATGGGAACTCAGGTGCCTGTGATGTGCTTCCAGAAGACATACAACGGGTTTTTACGCCAAGCCGTATTTTTTTTTTTGATCTGCGTCAATGACTGAACTCATTCGAGAGCATTTGCTGCATCACGGTGTGTGTGTGTGTGTGTATGTGCTTTGTTTCTCTGTAGAACTGTGCACGTTGAAGCTCTCTTTTGTCTTTTTTTTTTCCTTTTAGGGAAAAAGGAGGAAAAGAAAGAAAAGGAAATCTCAAGCGTGTGACCATTGCGGTCATGCCAGAATTCGATGCAACTTTTCTCGGCTTTTTACTTTTTTTTTTTTGTGTCAACGCAGCCAGAAGCGCCATAACTTCCATTTCTGTCTCTTTCTCTCTCTCTCTCCTTCGTGTGTCTGTCTTTCTTCCCACCTGCTCCTTTTGTGTTCTGTTCTTTACCATACATCGCAGCTCATAGATAATCCCCTTTTTTTTCTGTTTTTTTTTTTTCCACTACGAAACCTAAGTCTCTTAGTGGAGTGTTTGTCCAAGAGACGAAACACTAAACTGAAAGTGTACAGTTCAGGAGAAAAACAGGGCGAACTCTTATTTTCTCTTACTTTATTTTCTTATTTTGTTTTTGCTGACTGCTCAGCCTTTAAAGAGAAGTTGACTGTCTTTCCAACAAGACACTTTATTGTTATTTAGCCTATTCTAGTCGAATAGTCTATTGGGTGTGGTTGCAGGTTCCTGGTCCGTGCTTTACTTTTTTCTTTTTCTGCCTGCTTCCTCCCTCCCCCCCCCCTCACTTCTCATCATTCGTTTTTCTCTATTGTACTTCTGTATTGTTGTTGAGTTTTTGTTGTATGTCTGTTGTTTGTTCATTAAAGTCGAAGAGGCAGACAGAATTAGGGCCGAGCTGTAGATATCCAGCCTCGTCAATACACAGATTTCACACACTCGCCTCGTTTTTTTTTTTTTTTACTGCTTATAATACCTTTCGTGAAGCAAGAGCAGCTTAAAAAATAAACTCCCGGTGTTTCCCTCTCTTGACTTCTTTTTTTTTTTGTGGGCCACTTCTGTTTGGCTTTTTAAGCCAAGTTAAGGTCTACAACGGCAAAAAAAAAAAGAAAAAGGCCGTTAGCAGAAAACACACGTGTCAGGCGCTTCAGCCCTCTTTCACGAATGGCTTCTGTTACGACACAGAGCACGGACGTGCCAGACACGAACCCGCTCGCGCGTGAAGACGACTCGGCCGCCTCAACAGACGATATCTCGACACCCCAGAGCGATCCCTCTGCCTCCCCCTCCACTTTACCCGACGACACATCGGATGTAGACTACGTCACCGCGCAGCTCTCCTCCAACCTGCGGCAGCGCCTCTCCCGGGCAGCCACTTGTGGTGCAGGGCTTCATAGCCACCATCACCACCACAGCCACAGCCACAGCCACAGCCACAGCCACAGCAACAGCCACAGCCACAGCAACAGCAACAGCAACAGCGCTACGGCGGACTCGACCAAGGACGAGGAGGTCAGCGGGGCCAGCTCTACCACGTCACCACAGTTTCGTCGCCACAATCCTTACGCGACCTCCCCTGCACAATCGCTGCAGCTGGATGACCCAGCTGCACCCTTTACCACCAATGTGCCCTCTGCCACAAACGGCGCACTGCGCTCCCCACCGCAGGTGAATGTGGTCCTGCACACGAGCAGCACTCGTGTCAGTCGGCAAACCTCGATGGTGAAGGTGGGCGACGCACGCGTGAGTCGGCAGACATCGATGGCGAAGACATCGGACAACTCACTGCTGTACTCACCGCAGCTTCCACACGGCAGCACTTCATCACTGCCTGGGAGTGCCCGGGTGAGTCGGACCACGTCGCTGGTAAAGGGAAGCGAGTCGATCGTGTTCTCGATGCAGAACTTGCGCTTTGCCCCTACGCCGCCGGGCAGCACCGGTGTAAGTCGGCAAACATCGATGGTGAAAGGGGGAAATGCAAATAACGACGTCGCACCGATGCTCTCTCAGTCGCCGTCGCAGCAGCAGCAGCAGCAGCAGGGGGTGTCGGCTGTGTCACCGCTTTTGAATGTGTCGCCGCACAGCTCGCAGCTGAACTTGTTTTCTTCCTACAACGCCTCCACAGCAGATAGCCAGTACAGCGCAGGGAATCGACATGTCGTTGGCAGCGGTGCGACGGGCATGATGCTTGCATCCGCAGATGGGGAGGGCTCTGCTGGGGCGGAGAGCAGCACCTCCAACTCCGCCGCCTTCCTGCACAATATGCCGTTCCGCTTTAGTGCCTCGGCATCGGGTGCGATGATGCCGCCCTACACCCGGGCGGAGCTGTACTCCATCGAGCCGATGGACATGGACAGCAGCGGCAATGTGGGCAGTGGCGGCGGTCGCTACGAGGAAGAGAGTCACAACAACCACAATGGCCATAGTCCGACGGAGGCGCAGCGAGGCCGCAGGCCTTCCTTCACTCACTACTACCCATCACAGCAGCAGCAGCAGTACCGTCGTGCGCATACACCAGAGAAACAGCACGGTGATTATGGGAGCAACCTCACCGCGCAGGATTTAAGCGAAGATGCTGCGGGGGGCGGATCGGAGATGCACATCTACACACCCCTGTCCAGCTACGGTGGTGCGCCGCTGCCATCTTCCCTCTCCGCCGCCCGGGACCCCGCCGCACTCGCGCAGTTACCCACAGCTGAGTTTATCCCTACGCCTACCCACTCACCACCGCATGACAGCCTGTCTCTCGATTCACAGGCACCAGTGCCACAGCGCGCTCAGCGTACCCGCGGCACAGAGGAGAACGACCTGGAGGGGGAGAACGACCAAGTTGACAGTGTCGACAGCGCGCACGTCGGCTCTGCACCGAGCGCGTTGCTCAGCACGCAGCCGCCACATTCTCCGCCAGCGACACAGGAGCAGCAAAACACGACAACAGTGCTGAGTACACCAGCCACAGCGGCTGAACGCGTCAGCGGGTGTGCCTTTACCGCAGAGGAGTTGACGGCAACGCTGGAGGCGGCAGTGCAGCGGGCGGTCTCGGGTGGCAGGCACGGCGCCGCGGCGCACAGCGAGGTGTGGTGCCCGGCCGGCTCCCAGTTTTCGGTCTACGACGCTGGCATGAAGGCGCACTACTTGATCCCCAGCGAGAAGGTCGCCCTCACCCGCGGTGCGGTGAAGTACGTGACGCTGTTCGAGCGCTACGGCAATCAGACCCGTTTCCGCTTTCAAGTGTGCAACCGCTATCTGAACAACCGCTGCACCTGCGGGTTGGAGTGTCAGTACATCCACAGCCACGTGCTATCCAAGTCGACGCAGGTGCACATGAACGAAAACAGCATCACAGCAACAGGCGTACGGCGCATGGATGCGGCGGAACTCGCTGGTGGCAAGAACACGCTTGGCTACCCCACCATGGATTCCGGGATGGTCTTTGCTGTGTACCCGCCAAATCAGCTCAACAGCGCGCCGCAGTACATCCCATCGGAGCTCATCCTCGTGACGGAGGGTGCGCTGCAGACGTTTCGCGCGCTGGGCGGTGAGACGGAGAGTATGAGAACGGCGCTGAGTAGCGACGACAGCAGCAAGCAACCATCGCAGCAGCAACAGCTGCAGGACCAGCAGGACCAGCACCACTCTATCACCGCGGGCGGCAACATCGACGTCCCGATTGTTCGTCCACGTCACTGCGCCCATTTTCAGTTCAAGCGCATGTGCAACCTCGGTGCGACGTGTCACTTCATTCACTCGCTAATCCCGTTTGTGCAGGGAATGGTGAACCAACCACCCCTTTCTTTCCCCTTTAATCCTGCTGCTCTGGATGAGCGAAGTGCCGGCTTTGTGGTGGCCAAGCTAAGTGGCGAAACCCAAAGTGTGGCTTCGACGCAGCCGTCTCACCCGAACACAGGCAACGACAGCAACAACACCAGTGTCAACCACAATGCGTCCCCTGCGATGGCGAATGCCTCTGCTACCCCGTCGCAGCAACAACAGCAGTGGACCCAGCCGACAGTCTACCAAGCGGAGCCGTCTCTTCTCGCGATGGGGGACGCCCCTGCCCCGATGAACGCGATGAGCGCGATCTTCGCCGCACACTATCCGCCTAACGTAGCGGCAAAGATGGTGATGCCGACCACTGCGAGCGCTGCCGCCGCCGCGGCAGCGATGTACGGTGCCGAAGCCGCCGCCGCCGCCGGCTTTGCCGCCTGGGGAACGACGTTTGGGGCGGGCTGTGGCGGCGGGTACGCCATGCCACACGTTTCTCCGATGGCGGCCATGACACCCTTTGCTGTGCCCGCCGCTCTCCCGCCGCCGGCGATGCCGCAGCAACCGGCGTTTATCCAGAGCAGCGTGAGCGGCTTTCCGAATCCCTCGGCCGCAGCAGCCGCGCAGTTGTCGCCGCAGGCATATGCCGCCTACGCGAACTCGTCGCTGCAGCCACAACCCGCCGTTCCACAGCCGTCGTGGCCGCCGACGGGCACTCCTTTCCTCTAAGTGTCGGAGTGCACCTGTGGACGGGATTTTGTGCATTACTGCGCTACAGCGCAGCGAATTGTCAAACAGAAAACGATAGCAACGATGTGCTAGGCAGAGAAAAGAGCTTTAAAAGCGCAATGAAAAGGAGGCTGTGTTTGTGCTGAGAGTTAATCCAGGTTGACACCTCTACGTTCTTTTTTTTTTTTTTGATTGAAGTTTCTTTTATATGATGTCTCTCCGTTTTCTAATAGGCTTCAGTTCTCTTCTTACCCGTTGCTGATGCGTTTTACAGCACCCACCTTTGTTCTTTCATTCTACAGATTTGCACCGTTGTGTTATATCCACCTCCTCACCGTTTTTTTTTTTTTCATGTATTCTTTGTGGGAAAGACCGCGTTGCTTTTTTCGCATTTTAAGGCCCCCCCTTTTTTTTTTCTTTACGCGCGCATGTCAGTCGGCAAAGAGGATTTTCTTTTTTTGTTCCACAGTGAGAGCTTTTTTGTTGTTTTCCAGCAATGCTATTTTTCTTTTTTTCTTCTAGGGAGGGAGGAATTCTTGTGAAGTGGACGGAAAAAAGAACTGCTCTAAACTTCTTTTTTTTTTTTGTTTACCTTTTCTTTTTTATTTCCGATATTGTTCTGCATTGCTTTGAGTAACACATACGCGCTCTCGTAACAGTGTTCTCATTTTCTTTTCGTTGAGTGGCACATGCACGCACGCACGCACGCACGCACGCACACAAGTTTACTTTTGTGAGCAGTGGACACCTCCCGCTTTTTATCACGTACCAATAAAAACGAAGGAAACACACAGTTTTTTTTTTTGACTCTGTTCATATCAACTTCTATATGATGTTCGTTCGGCAACCAAGCGGCGAGTAATTTCTTCTTTTTTTTTTTTTGCTTGCCTGTGGCCGCTATACGGGATAAACACATAGATGTGCGCTGGGCTTTCGCTTTGCGCTTTTGATCACAGCTGTTGCAGGCACGATGCACTTTGCCTGCCTCTTTCTGTTTTTTTTTTTTTCACGTATTCACTTTCTTTCTTCTAACAAATAAGTGCAATGTCCCTGGAATCGCTTCAAAAATGCTCCCTCTTTTTTTTTTTGCTGTTTTTGCTGAAGGTGGACGAAGAGGTTCTTCTCTGTTTCTCGTTTTTTGTTCTTTTTTTTTTTTGTTTCGCTCTTCTTCTTCAATCAGTGAGTAATCGAACTATCAGTTTTTTTTTTTTAGTCAAGCTGACGTCTTTTCTCCAGTGCTATCTTTTCCTCTCAATCCTAGTCATTGCTTTTCCTGTTCTTTTTTCTCTTAACCCCTTTTTTAGTTTTCTCAGAATGTGTGCGTATGCGTATTCAGGTGAGTGTTTTTTTTTTTAGTTACTTTGTTATTATGATTGCCCCGGTCACGTTGGGTGCTCTGTTGGTTGTCATGTTTTGCTCAAAAGTAGGACGAGGCGTTGCGATTTGTTTAATGTCTTAATGGTTGTGATGGACGGCAACACACTTTGTTTTCTTTTCACGCTTTATACTGCTGAGATGTACACCGTTCTTGAACGTGTTTTTCTTTTTCGTTTTTTTTTCTTTTAAGTGCTGCCAATTCAAAAAAAAAAAAAGAAGAAAGTTCGTAACTGCTTTTTTTTTTTTAGCCCTCCTATGCAGTTCATCTCGTCGTTTCTTTTCCACTCTGTGTTGTGTGTTTGCTCGTTTCGGGTGTGTTGCCTGCGTATCTTGTCATTACTCTGCCTACAACTTTGCTCTATCAGCTCCGTCAGCTACTGTTTTGCATGCGTAGAGCACAAAAAGCAAAAAAGTGCTTTGCTCCTTCTGGTCGAAGTGAAGCGAAAATACACTTTTTTTTTTTAATTGTTCACCGGTTTATTCTGCGGCTTTGCTGGTGCACTGTTGTTGTTTGTTGAAGTTCTTTCTGTTTACTTCTGCCTAACAAATGAAGAAGAAAAAAAAGAAGAAGAAGAGCCGGAAAGCGTCAAAAGCCATCGACAACTGTGTTAGCGTCAAAGAATACACAGTACACGTCTTCGATATTGCAGCAACGCCTGTTTTGTGGGTTGAGAGTTTCTTGTTTGTTTGTTTGTTTGTTTTGAACGATAACCTTTTGGTTCTTGAGGTCATCGCAATTGGCTGACAAGGCTGAGCTTGTTCTTGCAATCAGGGAGTTGCTGTCCCACTTCTTTTTTTTTTTTATATTTGTTAAGCTACATTCGGTTTTTCACGCTACTTTTTGTTTTTACCCTCTTTATCGCACTATAAGCTTCTTCCTTCCTCTTTCCTTTCTTTTTCATTGCAATCGCCCTTCTGGGGACTCGGAACTGCCATAGAGTCCACCTCACTTCATTTGTCCAGGAAGTAATAATTCGCTCGCCCACAGAAATTTGGCCTGTGGGATTAAATCGAAGGACATCACTTTCGCTTTAACGTAAATCCCGGCGGTGCTTTTTGTTTGCCACACACCGCTCAGCAATGCCGCCGCGTACCGGGGGAATGCGCAAGCTGGCCGAAGAGAAGGCTCTGCTGGCTGAGTTGGCCAAAATGTTTCATGTCGCCAAGGCCCACCATAAGGAGCAACAGAACACCGACAAGGTCGCTAAGAAGGCGTTGGGCAGTACGGCGGCAAAAGACGCTCGTCGTGGCTCGCAGCGTTGCAGCCGGCAGGGTGGATCGATTTGGATGGTGTTGAAGGGCGGCTTCGACCCCAGGACTGTCCCACTTGCCTCTAACACAGCCGTAGTCGAGGCTCGCGCGGAGCAACGTGCCGCACTCTCGGAAAAGCGGCGGGCGGCAGCGCTGAAGGAGGCGGAGGCGTACATCGAGAGTGCGTGGCAGCGGGCACGAGAGAGCGACCTGGTAAGCTCTGAAAACGTGCCGACAGAAGAAGGGGATGTCTACCTGGCGGAACAGTACGCTACGGCGTCGCGGATGCTGGCACCGGTACCAGCTGGCAGCTTTCTGCACCAACTCGTCGAGTCCCACAGCAGGGGGGCCGACACACTCAGCAGCAGCGGCGGCCAAAAAAAAACGCTCCCAGACGGGGCGCTGAGTCGTGTGGAGTGGGAAGACGTGTGCACGCGAGAGGTAGCCATTCTGTACCGCTACCGCACAAGTGCCACGCCTTCCATCTCTGCAGAGGACTACTTTAAGGAGCAACAGCAGGCGCGCGAGCAACGCTATTACTTTATCACGGCTGAGCCGACGGAGAAAGCGGGAGCTGACGTGGCACCGACGAAGTGTGTGGTGCGGCTACGCGACAGTCAGCGTAACAAGCACACATCCATTCTCAGCACTGCCAAGGCGGTGAACTACTTTAAGTCCAACCTTGGACAGGTTCTGCGGAAAGAGTTGGCGGGATCGAAGCTGCCACGTGGTGGAGCTGACGAGGGGGACAGCGTCGCTGCTGCCGGTGCAGTGAAGACGAGTCACAACGCTGCCAACGCGAATGCGAATGCGAATGCTGCGCATGGCTCAAAGAAGAAGCGCAGACGCTAACGCTTTTTTTTTTTTTTAACGCTGCTGTGCTTTGCTGGGGTGGAATGAGGGTTTTAGTGCTCCTAAGCAATTATCTGAGGCGTTAACGGCGTTCGGAGAGGATCATCTTTTTTGTAAAATGATGGTTTATGTCTCTGAGCACCGCGTCAAGTGCTATCTGTGTCGATAATCATGGAGCTCGAGTTTTTCTTGTCGCGTGTCATATTCTTGTTTGTTTTCGTTTGTTTGTTTAAATTGGTTGTTTTCTAACTAACACTGTATCAGCTAAACAAAAGGCAGGCGAATTCAGAAGAAGAGAGAAAAAAAAAAAAAAACTGCCACAAGAAGCGAATACGCAAAGAAAGTGTTTGAGCTGCGTGGATGAGGAGCAACACGTGTGACACAATTTGTGCTTGAAGAAGAGTGAAAAACAGGTCTCTTGTCGCGTCCTTTTCTTGATGCTGGGCTACCTGATGTTGTAGACAGTGGTTTGCAAGTGGCTGTTGCTGCTGCTATGCGCGCTAGCAGGTCTATTTTTTTTTGGTTAGCTTCGCCTCTTTTTGGTTCTGAGCGCTGAAACACGAGAGATTATGTACTTGATTACTCACTTTCGTTTTGTTTTGTTCTACTTCAAAAGGGGGAAAAAAAGTAAAATGAAGGCTATCTGACGGTCGAGAGGGAGTTGGAGGTACCACTAAAGCTGTTTTTTTTTTTCTGGGTGGGAAAATACCATGCCAACTGCCAGCTTTTTACCGTTTTACGCAGCAGAACACTACGCATACATTGCTTTCATTCTTTTTCCGGTTTTCACCAGTCATCAAGTTTTCCTCCGTGGCATGAACAGTGCTACAGCTCTCTGTTTTTTTTTTTTTCTTCTTAAATGTTGTAGTAATGAAGTTATCCACTTCGCACTTTTACCCTTTCCTTCCCTTTTCATCTTCTACCTGACGCTACCGCTTAGCAAGGAAAAAAAGGGCGAGAAAACAGAAGTGCCTTTTTTTTTTGTTTCTGCGACAGTAATGAGATCTAGCTCTTTGCCCTTTTTGTGGAGGTGCAGAACACTGCGACGTGGTGCACGTGAAATCTCGACACAGTCCACGATTCTTCTAGCGAAAGCGCGAAGAGGAGGTGGCATTGCCTCGGCAGGCTTGTGGAGTGGCCGTCGACTTTTAACTGCACGCTCCGCGAACATTGCCCCTTCGCAGCTTCTAAGCAAAGCGCGCGCACCTGAGCACGCAAATAAGGAAAATACGAGCTCGACAGTAACTTACGAGGATGACAAGGACGACGCAGGCACGCTTCCGGTTTCCCTGCCGACAGTTAGCGAGCAATCACGTCACACCCAACCAGGCATCGCAGCAGCCGACGCCATCAGCTTCGCATTGGATCCTCCTTTCACGCGAGTCGCAGGTGAAGCAGACAGCGCTCACGCACCGAATTCTTGCCTCTACGCCTGTCGGCACTGTCACACCCCCCTTTTCCGCAGTAGCGACCTCGTCGACGGCAGTCGCGTGGGCCACCACAGCAGTGGTTGGCCGACCTTTGTGGCGCCTTTGGCAGCGTCTGCTGTACGTTTGCGTACAGTATTGCAGAGGTCTCTCGTGGCGACGTTGACCAGCCCTTCCGCTTCACCGTTGTCTGGAACGACATCGTCCGCCGCAAAGCCGGACACGTTGCAGGTGCGAGTACCAGACGCTGGTATGGTGCAGCGTGGACTAGCCGTTGAGGGTGATTTGGTCCGTTTGCGGGGACGTCAGATCGGTGTGCAGCGGACAGGATCGTGGCGGGAAACGTGCCTGCGAGATCCCAATCATCGCGCTGATCCAGTGGTGGTGCTGGGCTACTGCGGACACTGTGGTCGTCCGGTGTGTCACGTGACACACGCCGCCGCGACGGGCACTCGTTACGTGACGACGGCTTCCTCTATCGAGGTGCTGGCTGCTAGGCCGTGAAAGACGACTGGCAACACTTTTTTTTTTCTGTAAAAACACAGGAATTGTGGTCTTTTTTTTTTCCCTCTAGTTGCCGCAGAAGCGCGACGCAGGCAAAAAACGGCAACAGCAAGTGTTAGTAGTCACATTGTAAACGAAAGTGGCTTAGCTGCCACCACCTTAAAGAGAGAAAAAAAAACAAAAAAAATGAAGCAAATCAGCTGAAGCACTGAACAGAAGAGTAACTGAGTTGAATGAGACTCACGGTTTTCAACTTTGTTCGTGCAGCTTGATCGTTGGCCGTGGAAACGCGCCACTTTTGTCTTCACCCACATCCTCAGCACTTCCACTTTTCATTCTCTTACCGTTTTTTCTTCTCCGACGGTGCCCACCTTCGACTTTTTTTTTTTCACCTGCACAGATTGTTACGCATCGTTAATGTTCCCCTCCTTTCACAAACGCAACGCTGCGGCGGTGGTCCGGGCAGCACCGGCCACGTGGACACCGGCGTTGAGCGTCGCGGCGGTCCACGTATCGTCTCTTGCCTCTACCGCCTCACGCCCTCTCTCTGCTGCCTCAGAGGCGCATCTTCGCCGTCAGGCCTCGCAGCGTCACGCAGCCTGGACGCAGTTCACAAGCGCTTCTCGACAGCTCCGCAAGGCGGTGCACACGCCAGCCACAGTGGCCGCGGGCCACCAGGCAGCCACCACGTCTCTTCCATCTAGCTATATGGCAGTTGCGGGAATGGAAGAAAGCAACAGCGATGACGCGTTGGCGGCGCTGGCACCCTCCATTATTCGGCGCACCTCCACCGCAGCAGCCAGCGCGGCACTTATGCGAGAGTTGGGTGTCATCGATCGCGCAGAGTACCGACCGGAGAACGTGGCCGCGTCTTCAAGCGCGACAGCTTCAGCTGCACTGCCTGCGAGCCCTCTGTGCCTTTCTGCTGCGTGGTCGCCCTATTTGACGCAGGTGTGCCAAGCCGGCGTGAGTGCGCAAGTCTCCAGTGCTGTGATTTTAAAGCATCTGTGGTCGCCCTTTCAGATGTCGGTGCGGGCAGGCGAGAAAGCGGGGGACGTGAAGGGCAATACGACGGACACCACCACGACAGCGGAAGAGACGAATGTTGCTACGGCGGGTCCTACGTTGCAGTGGTGTGCGAGTCTTCCGAGTTCTGTGCGTCAGCAACTTCTGGCGTATGAGGTCACGCGAGTGGAGCGCTGTCGTGCTTTTATACGCGATGAGCTTCGAGGCAAGCACTCCGTCAGCGCGACGACCTCTGGCGTGGAAGCGGGAGGTGTTGCGACGGCGGAGACGACGCATTCGTTGTTGTCGAACTCGTGGAGGCACACGACGCTTGTCGCACGTGCCGTTTTACGCTGCTGTGCCGCGCCGTGGCTTCTAGCGAGCAATTCTCAGGACTCCAAAAGTGGGCTGAGAAATGACCAAGGGAGCAAGCTGTCTGCAGTCCCACACGCCGCGGTTGCTGTGCTGCTTTCCGCGGCGGAGCGCAATATACTGGTGACGTCTCTACGTCTTGCCGAGATATGTCATGCAGAGGACGTGGGGCTGCAGCTGATGCAGACGTTTGTGCGCAGCGTCGACGCAGTAGTGCGCCGTTCTGCCTGCTTTGCTGCTTTTCAGGAATTGAGTAGAAGCAACAGCGACGATGGCGACGAGTTGCAACGCAATGTTGAGGCTTTCGAGTCGTGGTACGAAACAGAGGGCGTGGCAGCTTACGAAGCAGCGATGGGGTGCATTGCGCACCGGCGCCACCACGCAACGCCTACATTGCCTTTCTTGTCTACAGGCAACTGCGACTCGTCGCAACACGGTGGTGAGGGTTTTGCACGCGCCTACTCTCTTTTTGTGCATCATAGGGCCACCAGGTTGCAGCTGTCCCTCCAACGAGAGGGCAGAGAAGCGAAAGAGGAGGAGCGGGTCGCTTCCGAGAACGACCAGGCCGACGAGGGAGGTGTCGCCACAACGTCCACACGCTCCTCCTCGCTTACGCAGCACCCCGGCAACACAATGAGGCTCCTGCTGCCGCTCGCGGAATGTGTTGACGCGAATGCTGATCACTTCGAGATGGTCATGCAGCTCTACGTAGGCTTGCTGCAAGATACCGACGTCGCCTACGCCACCGAGGGCAGTGCGAGCACTCGGGCGACCTTTGCAGCACTGCTGCGTTCCCTTGCACGTGTGTCGCTGGCTGCGGAGAGCAAGACAACGCTGCTCGAAGATCTGTATCGTCGCACGCTGCTGAACTCCTCGCTGGAGGTGGTGCGAAGCCCTGCCGTGCTGTCTGGCTGCCTGCTTGTGTGCAGTGCTACGGGTGCCGCGAATCGGTCCACGTCGCTTTTCAATCAACTCGCCGAACCCTCCTCTCGTGGAGTTGCACTGGCGGAGGAAAACATGGCTGCGGTATGTCTGGCTCAGTCACCCCCACTGGAGAAAGGAGGGGCGACGACGCCCGCGGCGGCCGCCGTAGTGCTGCAGCGCTTGTTGAGTTTCGTGCAGACGCGGATGGCCGTGACGGCGGACATCGTACACGCTGGCGTTGCAGCGGCCATGCTGGAGAAATCGTTTGACTCCACTGCTGCCTTTGCCATGCTGGACCTCCTCACAGGTCCTCTGGTGCAGAGTCGGATGACGCGCAGCACGGCTGCGCGGAACGCCGAGCGCACCTTCTTTTTACGTCTTGTGCTACTTCTCTCCGGCATGAAGGCGCAACCCGCGGAGGGTGGAGTACACGGTGGGGCCACGTCGAACAGCGTTGCGTCGTCGCTGCACACAGCCGCCGCTGCAGCCATCTTTCAGCAGTGGGTGCGCGAGCTTGCCGAGCCACTGACTTCACGGCAAAGCGAAACAGGCCAAACGGACAACGAGGCAAGTGTGGCACCGCTACTCTCGCTGGCTACGGTGGGCGTTCTGCAAGAAATTTGCATCGTGCTGCAGCGAGCCGACGCTGCCACTGACACGGCGAATATGGCTTCCTCAAAGAGAGGGCAGACGTGCCCTCTTGTGAAGTCTGTGCGCGGCATATTAGCAGCAGTACCAAATCCAGTAAAGCGCTGTGACTGGTGTGCCACGGCGTCCGCGGAGTCGCTGGGGTCGTCCTCGCGCCCATCAGCGCAGAGACTTGTCGCTTTGCCTTCGTCGTTTCAGTGGAAGCAGCTGAGCGAGGAGTGGCCGCTGCAGAGCCGGCAGTCATACATAGATGCCTTCACGAATCTGTTTACTGCACCGACGAGCGAATTGGACGGGGTGGCTTTGTGTATGCGGTATCAGGAATACCAGCAGCTCGATGCTTTTTACCGGAGCACCGAGAGAGCGGCGGAATTCGCCGATAATGAATACGTCTGGAAGGTGCGGTCGCTGACTAAAGGCAGCGAGAGCGCCGTGACGACTTCTCTGCAAGCGTACACGACGCGCTGCATCGGGCAACGCACTGTCACGCGTGCGCTGCGCGTGATGAGCCCACTGGCGGAGGTGGATTGGTGGGTAGGCAACGGAGGCTCCACGAGGGTCGTTGCAGCGGGCTCTTGGGGAAATGTGGAGGTGGTCTCGCTGTCCCGGCTCATAGGTGTTTCGGTGCCTCCTGTGCTCGGCTGCTCTGCACACACGTGGGCTGCGGACACGAATCAGCCACAAAGCGAATCAAAAGACGGCGGGTACCACGCTCGCGTCACGGTTGCGACGTACTGGCTTAGACGTTGGGTCGACTCGGTTGAGGAGACAACGGCGCTGCCGAGGTACTCGCTGTTCCGAGAGGCAGCTGTGGCGGCTGTGGAAAGCGTTACGCTCTCCTCCGCTGTACACTCAGAAAAGGCGGAGTGTGCAGAAAGTGGACACCAGAGCGGCGAGGACGGCGAACGTAAAGCCGCAGTCGTGGCGAGTACGTCAACGGAAGCGTCGAAGCTCCGCAGAAGGCGAGACGGGGTGGAACAGCTCTTTGTGCAGGGACCCGAAACCTTCACGTGCGGTGCATCTCCGTAAAGAGAGAGGTGGTTGTACAGTGAAGATGTGGTGCTTCCTTTTTTTTTTTTCTCTTCTTCAAACTTTCAAGAAGTGAAAACATGAGGGGTTTTTTGTTGTTTTGACTTTAAGAGCTGCAGGAACGTCCTTTTCACTATGACGTAAGTAGTCGCATTCACACATCTAATTGTCAATGCACAATCAATGAATGTCTTCAAAGATAACAAATGAGTGTTTGTAGCCCAAAAAAAAAAAAACTGAACCTACTGCGCCATTTTTGAGCGAGCATGGACAACAGTAGTCAGCGCAACAGCAGACAATCCGTTTTTTCCCTCTTCTCTTTGCACGTTTGTGTCTCTTATTTTATTCTTATGCACCTCATCTCATCATCATTTTTCTTTTTCTTTAATCCCTCCTGCTTATGTTTCGTTTAACCACCATACATGCTACTCTGGAAGCTATTTTTTTTTTTTTTTTAACAGGGCTGTTCTTCAGAGCTACGTCAAAGCCAGCTTGCAGCAGAAATTAGAGAAGACGGTTTTTGTCCTCTTCGAGCTGCGTTGAGGACTTGTGGTGATTAACTCGATTCATCGTTTTGTGTTCTTTTTTCCCCCTTAACAGCTCTCCACTCTTTACCGAGTCTCTACAACAATCGATGTAATCCTATAGAACAAGAAACAAAAAAAAAGGCAAAACAGAACAGAGTGTGCGCCTCTGCCTCCTTTTCAATTAGACTGGAATTCTCTTTCCATTATAACAGTTTGTTTTCTGGATTGCCGTACGCTCTCACACAGCTTAACACCTTTCACGCAAAAATAAACATCAAAAAAAAAAAAAAAAGAACTACACACAAACGTTAACAGCTTAACTTTTTCTTCCCTTTTGCATACTTGGCGCTTTTTTTTTTCATAGCTTCTTCAAATTGTGCGCATTGTGCTACACTTCGCAGTTTATTTTAATCAGTTTTTTTTTTTTTCGAAAGCTCCACCTCGAAACAAGCAAAGAAAAAAGAAAAGTAGGCCGTCTATCTCAGAGGTGGCGACCCGTGCAAAAAGCATCATTACCGCAAACACAATTGCTGTTATTACGGCTTGCTATAAGAGCTGCACGTGCATCGATTGAAACACTACTGTAAACTCTAAGCACAGTCCTTTTTTTTGTTGTTGTTGTTCTGCTTTCTAATTTGGAGCCATGATCTCTGTTAGACTTGTTACTGTCATGGTGCTATATGCCCTCCTTGTCGCTGGCACCCTCGTCACGATTACGGTGGTCTTCTCCGTGCTCAGCAGAAATGCCATGAAGGGTCAAGTGCGCAGCCTTGCTCAAGCTTCCATGTCTGGCGTCAAGCAAACTACTGTAGACCAAATTCAAAGCTACGAGTCGACCATCTATCAGATGGCCATGCTGCTAGAGCGGCTGAACCTCATACCCCCCCTTGGCGCGACGGGGCAAAACATTAGTGACTACGCTATCACCTGGGACGTGATGTCAATTCCAGAGATGAATGTCAACAGCACCTTTATTAGCACGTTCGGCATGTGGCTCGATACGGCTACGAACTTGTGGTACATGACGGGGTGCAGCCGTGAAACGCAGCTGTGCTCACTCTACGACGCTGCCGCGAACACCACGCAATTTGCCAATTACAGGCGGAATGGTTCTATGCAGCATATTAGCCCGTTCACCGCGGTCACGGTGGCCGGCAGCCCCTCCATGTATTCGCGCTACCTCAGTTCTCTGCCATTGCACACGCAGCTGGACAACCCTGGCTGGTGGAGCTTCCTGTACCTCGACTATGCACATGGCATCCAGACGCACACGTGCAACAACGTTGCGGTTGCTAAGACGCTTGACTATTTCTACTGCATGGAGTACTACACACCAGATTCAAGCGATACCGTTGCGTGCAAGAAGCTTGTCGGGGCGACGGTGGAGGCAACAGGGGCTGGCACCTTCGAGCAGAGCCAATTCATCGAATCTTCTATTATCCATCTCGCTTCCACGGTAAGGGTCGACAATGTGAACGGCCTATGCGACCCCGCTGACGACGTTGCTGGGGCAGTCGCTACATTTCTCTCAAATTGTAAGGCGGAGCTACTGAGCAGCTGCGAAGACTACCTGAAATTGAGCAAGCCGTACGTGTATAACGTGATCGGCTACTCGCAGACAAACGGCGTCTCCTTCGTCATCGCAGATAAAGCCCCGCATTCCTTCTTTTTTAGCGACATCGATCACAGCCAGAAGGTGGCCATCGCAATCTCTGTCGTCATGATTGCATTGGTCGTCGTCATGTCGATTATTGTCTCCATCTCCATTGCGATGCCGATCAGCTTCATCTGCGCTAGCATGAAAAACGTGTCGAACCTCACGGACGAGCGTCAGATGGCGCCAATCACGCGCTACACAGTCCTCTCCGAGGTGAGGCAGCTCTGCGCCTCCTACCTCGACCTCCGCCAGGCGATGAAGGATCTGAAGGCCTTCATGCCCCAGGGTCTGCTGGTGGGCCCAGACGAGGGCATGGACACCAGCTCGCTGCTCTCCGCGTTGATGGACGGCGACCGCTACCTCAGCGAGAACGACTCCGACACTGACTGCGACGACGACGAAGCCAACATGGACGATGGAAACGGTGGCGCGGTCGACTGCGAGGTGGCCGGGCGGGCGGGCGGTTACGACACCCCCGACGCGGCTACCTCCGACGACGCCTTCGTGCAGTTGACCGATGCCACGCGGCGGCAATCCGTCGCCGCTCCCCCGACGCTCTACTCCTCTCCGGTCTACGAAGACGTCGACGACGAATCCCCACTGCCCATGCAACATCGCCGTGGCACCGTGCACGGCGGCAACTACAGTGGCCAGAACGGCATCGTCTCCGTTGTGGCGGTCAACACGGTCGACGAGGCTCTCGCGCAGGACACAGGACCGACCGCGCGGGCCGGCGCCGTATCCGCAGCGGGATGCTCACCACGCATGCAGGACTCCGTCATAACGACACCGCCTGTCCCGCAACAAAGCTCACCTTTCTCTCGCGGACAACATCATCAGCAGCACTCCAACCCCATGAAGTTGCCCCGCTTAAACGAGACTTCCGTCGACCGGCACAACAACAACAGCAACAAGTGTCGCAACGGCTACAGCACGCTGAACGGCAACTCTTCACACGGGGAAGAGACCTTGCTGCGGCTGAACCGCTCCGTCTACAACGGCGACGTGAACAAGTTTCGCAGCGTGAACTGCACCCTCCTCTGCATACGCTTTGCCTTCGAGTACATTGACGAGCGCAGCCTCGAGAACGAGGTGAACCAACTCATGCACATCCTCGTCCGCGTTATTCTGCGACATGGCGGCATTATTGAGGTGTTCCGACCAGACCTTATCTTTGTTTCCTTTGGCGCCCACGCCGGCATGTCGCTGCACACGCAGCGTGCCACCGCGGCGGCCATCACGATTACGAAGAAGCTGACGGTGGCGCAACGTGCTCGCACACGCATCATCATTGACACCGGCTCATTCTACTGCGGCACCTGCGGCTCCAACGGCCGTGTCTCTCCGGTGCTCTTTGGCGACCGCTTTGACGCCGCCTTCGAGTTGCTGCGCTACGACCTCGTTCAGGGCCGTTTGGTCGTGACGGATCGCGTGGCGCTGTGTTTGCCGCGTGACTTTGTCGTCCCCTTCGACTACCTTGTCACGCTTCGTGGCCGCTCGCAGGGCTGCCAGCTCTTTCTTGTGCTGAACCCAGCAAAGCGAAATAACAAGGAGTTCCGCGACAGCGCGATGGAGTTCCGCAAGGCCTACACGCTGGCGATCAGCGGCAAGTACCGTGAGGCGCTCGAGATCGTGAGTCGTGGCGGACAGTTCGACCCGGAGCTGGCGTCGTACTGCGTGAAGACCTTCAAGTACCTGTTGACCATGAACCCGACTCGCCCGCGCTACTGCCGCTTCCAGCTGCCTAGCTTCGAACCGCTCGGCGTGACCATAAAAGAGACTGTCCCCAAGTACCAACACGACCGCCTGCGTTTAAACGAGATCGAGCGGGAGGACGAGGGTCACGTCTCCATCAACTTTGGCTTTGGCGGCATGGACAGCTGTTCCAACACCGCGAGCAACATCCATGGCAACGGCAGCGTAAGCCAATCCCGCATGCTGGGCGAGAACAGCTTCGCCAGCAACGCCTACAACTCGCTCAAGCAACGACACGGCGACAGCATCAGCGTCGAGTCTGTGAACTCCACCATGAATAACCATCACCTGCGCAAAGAAACGAGTGTGCAGTCGCCGCCGTCGCAGCGGCGCCATTGCGTCTTCAGCGAAGGCACAACCACCTCCGCTCGCGGTTTTGTAGTGACGGACGAGGAGGCTGCTTTTACAGCGGACAAGGTGTCGGGAGGCATGTCGTGGGGTCGTCTGCAGGGCGGCCAAAAGAAGGACTACTCCCCAAGCATCTTACGCGCTGGTGACACGGGCTGCACTAACATCAGCGAAGAGGGCCTGCCGCTAGTCTTTGTAGACCACAAGGGGGAGCGGTGGCATCGGTTCCCCAATATGATCGGCAGCGGGGCCTTCGCCGAGGTGTACAAGGCCATCTCCGAGAACGGATCCCTCATGGCGCTGAAGTGCATTCACCTCGCGGCCACGAACGTGCAGCTGGCCGATGTTGTGACGGAGGTTAACACGGCATGCAAACTGTTTAGCGACTTCATCGTGAACCACATCGGCTGGGCTCATGTTGGGTCGTACATGCTCATCATCATGGACTACATGTCCGGCGGCAGCCTGCACAGCGCGATGTCCGTCTTCCCAAACGGCATGACACTGCAGGTGGCGCGGCGTTACGCCTCCGACTCGGTGCGTGGCCTCGCTTACCTGCACCGCAGCGGCGTGGTGCACGCCGACTTCAAGCCACAGAACATTCTGCTTGCATCGGATGGCGGGTGCCGCATCAGCGATTTTGGGTCTAGCGTCACGAAGTCCAACGCACGCTCTTCTGGCGGCGACGTGTTCCACCTGCGAGGCACCCCAGCTTACATGAGCCCGGAGGTAGCGAGGGGCGATCCGCCGAGCATGAAGAGCGACATGTGGTCCTTTGGAATCACCCTCTACGAGCTCTTGACGGGCCATCAGCCGTGGGTGATGAAGAAAAGCACCGGGCCGCCGACTGGTCCAGGAGGATTGCTCCCGACTGAACCGCAGAGCGCCGTCGCTGGGACTTCGCCTGCTACAAGTGCTACAAGTGCTGGTGCTGCGGTAGTAGTGGCCGAAGCGGCGAGGCAGGGTAACACAAGGAGTGACGTCCACGGCGTGAAGACAGGCAACGGTCATGGCGACACGGTCTACCACCACCACCACCACCACCACCACCACCACAAGAACAACGACAGTCGTTTGAGCGCAACGGAGTACTCTGTGGTGGCGGCAACGCCGCCGCCGCGATTGTCACGCCTCCCCGAAGTAGCGCCTGCCGCACCAGTGGTGGAGTGGGTGCCAGTGCAAGGTTTGTCGGACATCCGCTTTGTGCAGGCCGTTGCCAATGGCTCTCTGCAGGTGCGAGTTGAACAGAAAGACCTACCGACGATAGAGGCCTACGAGCTTATTGTCTCTTGCCTGCAAGAGGCGCCAGAGCAGCGCCCCATCTCGTGGGAGGCAGTTGACCACCCTTTCTTCTTTCCCTAGTAGGCTGCAAGAGTTTTTTTTTTTAAGTTCTTGTTTGGTTACTCTTTCAAAGTTGATACGGGGGATTTTAACGCAGAGGCTGCGGTTTTTTTCTGTTTTCTTTTGTTTTTCTTAGATCTTAACACTATGGAACTTTTTTTTTTTTTAATAGCATTACAGTGCGTTTTTTTTTTTTTTGCTAATGGAACTCTATTGCATGGCGGTTACTTTTTTTTTTTTTTCGACCTTCGGTGGTACGGATATGCTGTTCGCGGTGCTGCGCTGAGCATTTTCCTCAATATCCTCCTACCTTGTTATAAGGAGAGGGTGACGCTTTGGCTTTCCCTCTTAGTTTTCATGTTACTTCGTGGCTCACACTCTTGAATGTCTCCTTGTGTAAAAGTCGCTATATATACATATAATATGTGTGTATGCGTGTATTTTTAAGCAGTTTCGCACTCCACAACTCACTCCTACGCGATGTCTCTTACTCTTTATGAGCAGCTCATGCAGGAGGAAAGTAATTCAAGGCGGCACTCAGCACTTGCTTGCTGGAGCACGACGCTTTTCCGCCGACCTGGAGGGGAGAAAGCCATACTGCCTGCGCCGACACGCAAGCGAACTCCGCTGCCTCTCTGACTCAATGAAAGTGCACGCCACCGGTTTCATGATTAATGGGCAGTGTGCTTAAAGTTCAGGTGCAGAGGTTTGCCAGTCCCCGCGGTTAAGGGAAAAGGAGAACCGCCTGGACTTTTAACGTTGTGCAGGGTGGCGCACGTACCGATCGCGTTTAAAGGAAGCTTCTGTTTTCGCTATGATAGTTTTGTGTTAACAGATAATGCTCATCCGTTTTGCTCCATCCCCCTTCTCCTTTTCTTTTTTTTTTTTTATCCACTGCCATTGACGCGCATGCACACCCAATACACCTGTCTCGACACTGCGTGGCGACCCCACGAACAACCACACATTCATAAACGCAAAAGCCAAAAAAAAAAAAAGAAGAAAAACAAGGTGTGAAGTGGTCTTGCGTATCTCTTTTCCCCTTTTGCTGAGTTGCATCGTCTCATGGGTTTCTTTTATTTATTTATTTATTTTCAATGAGTGGTTTGAACGAGAAGGTCTTTTTTTAAGCATCCTTTTACGTGTCCGCTTTTTCGTAGGTTCGTTTCTACTTTCATTTCTCCCCTCCAGCTCTTTTTTTCTTTTCTTTTTTTTTTTTGTTTTGTTGGCGATCTCGTTTCGTTTTTGAGCTTTTTTCCTTCCGTTTTTTCTTGTTGCTGTGTCGTCTTAACAACGACTACTGTGACTTAGTTTCAGCAGAGCTCCGGCTGTTTTGGTATTGTTCCTTCTTTCTTTTCTTTAACCGTAGACAGCTGTGGTTTAGCCTCAAAGAACTGGCATGAACTGAAAAAACAGCAGCTAAACCTGTTTTTCTTTCCTTTCCCGTTTCTTAGCTTTGCCGACTCTGCTTTGTTCTGTACGCACGCAAGACCCGTTTGCTCAACCACCATAACTTTTTTTTTTTTTTTACCCCGTCCGGTTCAAGTTTTGTCTTTCAATTGGTTTCGTTCTGCTATCGTCTCACTCGCTACGTTCTCATCTCCACAGTTTTTTCTTTGCACTCCCCTGTAACTTCCGTTTGCCGAAAGTTCTCCCACTCATCATTTTTCTTGGCTCAACCTCAAAGAGCTCCTTTTTTTTTCCAGTTCAAATTTAAGCGTTCTAACGGGAAAACTAAGGGTGTACTTCCGCCTGTCTCCATCTGCTCGATCGACTTTCTCTTCTTTTTTTTTTTCTTTCAAGCAGCGTCTTTTTCCTTTCCCTTTCGTAAGCTCTCTAGGCGTTTTTTTTTTCCAGTTTCCTTTTAAATCACATAAACTACTTTTTTTTTTCCTGTGAGACAAATCCAAGCAGTTCTATTTTTGTTTGTTTATTAATTTACTTTTTCTTTTGGCAGTAGTTGTGAATAGTGGTGACACAGTTTTTTTTTTTTCTGTTGTTGCCGTAACTCTCTCTTTTACCTTTTTCTGTTCTGCAGTGAAGCACTGCGACGCCCGGTTCACTCTACTGGCGTTTTCTAGAAACTGCAGCATAAATTATCGTTTCGCTGTTGTGGTTTCAAGTGTCAACAGAACACTACTTGTGCACTAGTCCGCCTGCTGTTCTTTTTTTGTGTTCATTTTTCAAAAAAAAAAAAACTATATAATTTACCTGCTTTTTTCTTACCATTTGTTTCATCTTCTTATTTTCTTGTTCATGACTCTGCGTTTGAAGCACAAGCGTTTTTTTTTTTTTTTGCAGTGGAAGCTATTCCTTCCCAGTTGAATAAGCACGGTTGCACATCCGGCGGAAGTTCCACTCTTTTTTTTTTTTTCGCCCTTTTTGCTGCGATAACGTGTCTTCCTTCGGCTTTATTTTCCCTTTTTGATTCCTCGGTCTGGTAACTCTCATTGCTTTTTTTTTTTTTTTAACTTCATCATTATTATTTTTTTTTTTTTTGAGGCTTTGAGTGTCGAGATTTTGGCATTTCGCCTTTTTTTTTTTACGCATCGATAGATCAGTCGTTACGTTTTCATTTTTCCTACTTCAATCTTCTCCTTTTTAATTTGTGTGTATGCACAAGGAACTTCAGCCTAACCTTTTTTTTCACTTTACTACTGCTTTCATTTTTTTTTTCTTTTTTCTTCCGTTTTGAACTCAAGTCCACACACGACGCCTTACAATTATTTTTTCGGTTTTCTTTTTCATTTTTTTTTTTTTTTAGTGTTCACGCTTCTCGATAAGAACAATAATTGACATAGCCACGATAAGCTCTTTCTTCTCCTCGTCACTTCGTCAATAAGTTATATCGCTCTGTTGCGTCACGTTTCATCGCCAAACTCGTTCGTTGTAACTTTTTTTTTTTCTGTCTGCCGAGAGGAAAAAAAAACCTATTTTACTGTTTTCTTCCCCACCCTTCTATTGTCGTACGTACACCGCCATTTTATCTGTTTATGTTATTCCTATTTGCTTTTCCGCCTTAAAAAAAAAAAGAAAAGGACCAAAAAAAATGCTATTTCCGTTGTCCTCGTTGCTCATCGGGTACGCAATGATGGTGTGTGTCGCGCTCGTCTGCAGCAGCATTGTCTTCAGTTATCGCATGAACTCCTCCATCACGAGCACCGTGCTGGATCTGTCGATGTTCTCCCTAGCACGCCGTGTGCACACCACCGCTGCACTGCTGGATGCACAGATGACGTCCTCATCGCGTGCGAGCTTCACATTGGAGCACACCGGCACCTCCGCCTCACTGCATGACTTTGACTCGCCCCTGCCAGAGATCGACGCCGCTTTTCAGGTTTTGCTCCCGTCAAAGGCCTCACTTTCGTACCTGGCACGGGAGGAGGTGTGGTGGAACCCTGACGACCGGGCGTTTCTCAGCGCTGGCTGTTACCGCTACGGCACGACCTGCTACCGAACAAACGGCACGGAGACGCACTACGTCACGAGCAGCTTTCCCTACATGTCGCTCGACTACAACACCATTCGCGTCGTCGACGCACCATCGCAGTATTACAGTTTGCATAAGCGCATGATGAGTCAGCCGCAGTTCGTCGAAGGCGAGGGGCTGTGGACACCGCAGCTAGCCCGCTACACCATGCGGACTGATGCCATTCCTTGCAAAGGTCGTTACGTTGAGCACATCATGGCCTACTACGACTGCTTAGCCTACGCACCGAAGCATCCGAAGGAACCGCGCTTTCCCGTAGACCCGGAACTGAGCAATAAAGGAAACTACTGCACCCACGCCGTCGTCTCCATCGTCGACTTGATGTCGCAGAACCTCTGCGCTTTCTCTGATGTGTCATCGCAGTCCAAAATGTACGCGCAGTCACTGCGGGTGATGGACGAGGTTCACGATGCGACTTGCACAACAGAGTCGGATGAGACGGTTGCCTTACTGAAGCCCAGCGCGGAGAAGCTGATGATGGGCACGAAGGAGCCATACGGCGTGCGAATGGCCGCTGACATTGTGGGTGACAGTGTGATTGTGAACGCCGTACTTCAGCGCCAAGACGGAATTGTAATTGCCTACCGCGACGTCACACCGAAGTCCTTTTTTGTGGCTCTCATGAACTCCAACCTTGCAATCAGTATTACGATTACGCTGGTGGTCCTGGCGATGGTGCTGCTCGTGTCTTGCTTAATGTGGTATCGCGTCCTCCGTCCACTGCAGCACGTGTGCCTCTCCATGAAGAGAACTACCGTGGGCATCCTCGATGACGCGGGCACGGCGGACGACAGAGGCAGCAGCGGGCATACGCCCTGCGGCGCTGTGTTGGTGAAAGAGGTGCTGGAGCTTTACGAGACTTGCAACAGCCTCCGCAGAGCCTTGTCAGAGCTGAAAGCGTTTGCACCGCAAGGGCTGTTCGTCACTGAGGCACACGCAGCGCCGACGGCGCCGACCACAGCGACTTCGAAGCCTGATGTCTTTTCTTTCTCCTTCTGGTGGGAGGCATGTGAGGAGGAAGAAAACGAGATGGAGGCCGGCGACGTGCTGGCCGCCACAAAGGCGTGTGCAGCAGCCATCGACGACGTCTCCGTGCACGTGCCGGCTAGACTCGCAACTCCCACTGGCACCCATCGCAGCGCGGACCGGTGGCAGGAGATGCACGTACCTGCGTCTCATCCCACAGCTGGTCCCTCACCAGTGGCCCCCGACTTGCGGCCGCCTCCTCTGGCTGCTCCGCGGTGGCTGAGCCGTGCGACGGAAAGCGCCACGCAGCGTCCGCCGAGCCCGTCGCTGCCGCTGCTTCTGGAGAACCACAGCTACACGGAAACATCGACGACTTCGCCGTTGTCCCCTGCCACGGCGGTTTATTACGGCGGGGCTGCCCGGCTCCATTTTCCAGTATTGACGCGCACCACCTCCTTTCGCACGGTGAACTGCACCACGCTGACCATCAGCTACCACTACGCGACTGCGAACCTTGAGGAGGCGTGTGATGAAGTGCAGGGCTTTCTGGAGGGCTGCATCGATCTCATTCTGGCTCACAACGGAATTGTGGAGGTGTTTCGACCGGAGGTGCTCGTCATTTCCTTCGGCGCTCGCCGCGATGACGCCCTGCACACAAAGCGGGCACTGCAGTGTGCCGTCCGCATTTTCTCACGCTTCAAACCAGAGCAGCGCAAGCGCGCCTCGCTGCTGCTGGACACAGGCAACGTGTACGTCGGCACGTGCGGCGCACACGACCGCTACGCCCGCGTGCTCGCTGGCGACCGGATTGACTTCATCCTGCGCGTGCGGCAGCACAGCTTGAGCAGCGGCCGTATCATCGCGACGGACAGCGTCGCCCTCTCGCGGCACACACGGAAGTACGTGTTTCTGCCCTTCGATAACATTGTCCCTCGCGGTGGCCACGGTACGCAGCGCAGCTCTACGATGCTGTTCCAGGTGATCCCAAAAGAGACGCTGACGCCCGCCCATCGCCAGCTCGTCTCTGTTTATTACGAGTGCTTCATGTGTGCGGTCAACGGGCAGTACGAGACGACACTGGAGCGGTTGCGTGCTGTGCCACCCTTTGACCCGACGGTGCACGCCGCCTTTACAGATGCCATGCAGACCATCCTCAGCGTCTCACCGCGTCGCCCGCGCTACTGCCGCTTTGAGCTGCCGCCTTTCGAAACCCTCGGCTTCACCGTCGCACCGCTGGCACAGATGCACATGCGCAAGCCGCTGCTCGTGCACGACCTCGAGCCGCCGGTTCCGCACGTCAGCTTCCTCTCCAGCGTCGACGCACACTTGGAAGTGGGCGCCTCGTTGGACGACGGCGCGGGCTCGCCGCCGCACTGGGCAACACCACCGCATCTTCTTCCGCACCTGCAGCAGCAGCCACAGCAGCATCGGCAGGAGCAGCAAGCGTCGCGCTCAGCTTTACTGACATCTGGCGGCTGCGGTGCGTCCAGCGCCTCGCTCGACCACGCTGTTTTCAGCAGTGCCGCCGAGAACTTTATTTGTGGTGATCCGACCCCGCACACCTTCCAGGATTCGAAAGGGGAGCTGTGGACGCTGGTGCCGGAGTGTGTAGGTCGCGGCGCCTTCTCCGAGGTGTACAAGGCCTTCTCCTCGGAGGGCGTTATTATGGCGGTCAAGTGCATCCAGCTGGCGCGGCACGACGTGCGCATGACCGACGTGGTCGAGGAGGTCAACACGTCATGCCAGCTATGGAGTGAGTACATCGTGAACTGCACCTCTTGGGCACACGTCGGCACCTACCTCTTCATTGTGATGGAATTGCTTGCGGGTGGCTCATTGTACGACATGGTTCGACACTTCAAACATGGACTGAGCGACGTCGTGGCCCGCCGTTACGGCTCCGACGTGTTACGGGGCCTTTCGTACTTGCACCATCACGGCATTGTGCACGCGGATGTGAAACCGCAGAACATGCTGCTTGCTACGGACGGCGGGTGTCGCGTCAGCGACTTCGGCTCCAGCGTGACTAAATCAAGCGGGCTTGTCGAGTGTGCCGGCGACGTTTGTCAGCTGCGTGGAACGCCGCCTTACATGAGTCCAGAGGTGGCGCGAGGCGAGCCGCCTACGATGAAGAGCGACGTCTGGTCCTTTGGTCTGAGTCTCTACGAAGTTCTGACGGGTCAGCTGCCGTGGGTGTGGCGTGGATCCTGCCAGCCGGTATACTCGACGCCGGAGTCGCAGCGAGCGAGCCTGAATGCGACGCTGCACCGCCCGCTGCCACCGCACCCCCACCATCTTCTCCAACCTTTCGGTCCGCCTCCACCAAACAGCGAGCTGACGACACGACATCTGTTTTCGGTAGCCGTTCACCGCGGTGAAGGTGATGGCGAGGAATATGTCGGATCGCCTCCGCGTGCAGCTCCCTCTCCCGCCGTGTGCACGTTGTCATCTTCTATGGTGGATTGCGGCCCTTTCGGCGGACGCGCCCCCACTTTCTCGTCCACGCCGCCACTTGCGGCCTCCGCGGCGGGACTCACCTCGACCGCGTCGCCGTCCGCCGCGCTGAAGACGCTCTCTGCTCCCGCGTTCTTACAAGGCGTGATACGCGGCGAGATCGAGGTGCACCTTGACCCAAGCCTCCTGAAGTCATCGGGGGCACGGCAGGTGGTGGCGGCGTGTCTGCGAACGGACCCCGCAGAGCGGCCTTCTGTCGACGACTTGCTCTTCATGCCGTTTTTCTACAGCTCGTAGGCTTTTTTCTTCCAAATAACGAACACCCTTCTTTCTTTTATTCCTGCGTTTTCGTTTTTTTTTTTGTTGTTCTTTTCTTTTTTGTTTTCTCTTTGAGGGGCGCGAACGCCACCTCAGTTTTCCATTTTATAGAAATTGCAGCGTTCTTGTTTTTTTTTTTGCGTATGTGCTTTGTGTCGAGAGCTGCACGTGGCGAGCATGTCCGAAACAGGGAAGGTGAAATGCTCGTTTGCTTTTGGGGGCGCTGCTTTTGTTTCTTTTCCTGCATTGACAGTAGCGTTTTAAACCTCACCGGCCGTTCGACTTCCCTAACAGAAAGAGGTAGCTTGACCTCACGTGAAAGAGCTGCGTGTGCTCTTTATTCTTGCTAATAAAATGCACAACGCGTTGCTTTGAAGCGGCAAACGCCTGGCTACAAACCAAAAGTGAGTATGAGCAGGCATAACACTGTGCTTCATGCTCCACTTATCTCCGTTATCATTACTATTATTATTGTTACTCATGTTACTGTTTCCGCGGCCATTATCACCAGTTGTTACCGCCTTTGGTGTTCGTAAGATAAGCACTTTTTTTTATAGGTAATTAGTCTCTCGATAGTGTTCCTTTTTTTTTTGTATGTGTGCATTTATAGCTAACTCCGTGTGTACAACTATGTACGTAAGCACACACTGTTTTTTTTTTTTCGTTGCTGTTTACTTTGCCATGTGCACGCGTTTATTCTATTCCATTCTCTGAGATTGTTTTCTCGCCTCAAAACAACAACAGAAAAATAAGGATAACTTTTTTTTGTTTCTTCATATGATCGAAGACGTTACGTCTCTGGATAGAGTACGGAGAGACCAACGCTGTTATCGCGCACTTACTGACTTCACTGCGTTGTACCGACACTTTTTTTTTACCCTTTTTTGCCTTTTTTTTTTCAATTAACGTATACGAAAGGACGGTTGTAGCTCAAAGTTAAGGCAAATTTGGTCCTGCGTTTTGCACGCTTGTCATCACTTTTTTTTTTTAATGATTCAGAGTATCTAATGGAAGAACAGTAAAGGGTACATCTGATTTCTTTCAGCTTCTACCGATAGTTTTTTTTTTTTGTTAATATCGACACGTTTTGTTTCAGCCCTCTTTTTCCTTTCCGATGTACGAGTACATTTTTTCTTTTAAAGTACTTCTTTTTTTTTTTCACCTCCCTTTTTACTTTAGTAGCTTGTCAGTAGTTGCGTATTTCTTTTTTAATTGCTTTTTTTTTTTTCGCTTGCCGTCATTTTTTTTTTTTTTTCATTGAGCGTGAGTTGCTTTTCACGTTCGTTGATATCTCTCCCTTTTTTTTTTTCTCTGTTCAAGAGGAGCACTGACACCAGGTTTCGATGCGTACATCCGCTATGGTGTTATCGCTCGTGTTTTCTCTCTTCTCTTGGAACACATTCCTTTCAGGGTCACTTTCTGTGTGTGCTTCTAACAGCTCCCTCAAAACAACAACAAAAAAACCATGTTTTCACGCTCTAAGAAGCAGGGCCGAGCTTTACGTACTCATTATAAAGATTCTATTTCTACTTTCGGCGCTTAACGTAGCACTTTTTTTTTTTAAGCTGTCTTTTTCCTCGTTCGGCTGAACAAAAAGCGTTGGCACAGATTTGTGAGCCGCGACGACAGGGAAAGGAATTGCCGACTGTCTCACCCTTGCTAAGGTGTATTGTGTGTGTATGCACTACAAACTCCTGCTGGTGCCGCTGAGCAAACAGTGCACTTGCCTGCAAACAATGGCGTTTTAAAATGTAAGTGTGTACGTCCTTGTATTTATGCAAAAAGGAATGAAACCCACTGTTTCTTCTCTACTTTTCCTTTCCTCTCCTCCTTTACTCCTTCATTTGCTTCAGCATGGGCTGTTTATGGAATCCAGTCTCCTGTGTCAAAGCAAGAAATAGCGTTCAACTATTTAGCCCCAGACTCCCTGGATAATGCTGAAAAAAACGTTAAAGGTAAAGGGCGTAGAGGGCCGCACGGCGCTGACGGAGTTCGCCGTGAACAAGCGCGTGAAGTTTCTCGAGTACTTGACGGAGCTGCACAGCGAGGAGGGGGCACTGTGGATGAACACGGTGCAGCTCAATCTGGCGGATATCGGCCGGTACTTCAACATCGCAGAGACGTGTCTGCCGTCAGATCGGCTTGAGGGCGGAAGGCCGGGCATGATACAACTGCCGGTGGAGCGCCTTGGGCGGGGATCGTTTGGTGCTGCCGACGTGACCTCACCGAAGAACAGCTCCAGCGGGGAGGTGAGCCCTTCTCCGGAGAAAGGTGCGCCCGGCACAGCTTCGACGAGTGCCACACCTGCGGCCGGATTCACAAGTGGTGCCGGCGATGAATACGTGTCCATATCGGTTGCGAAAGCCCCGGCTGCCATCCAGCAGCGCAGCGGGTCTGCCTCGGACTGGACGCGGAACTACCTGCCCTGCTACACTGCCCTCGCCATCTCCCTCTCGGAGATACTCCTCATTCCGATTGGCGGCGACGACTTCGTCGAGTGCTTCTACGGACTGCTGGTGGAGTTGGAGGTGGCGTACGCAGGTGGCCCGGCCACGAAGGCGCTCGCACAACGCAGTCTGAAGAGCTTCCGGCAGCACGTCTCGCCGAATTTGAAGTCGCTGCTTCAGACAGCGGTGGACGTAGAAGCAGGTACAGATGCCGCCGCACCGGCCTCGCCGGTGGTCGCAACCGCAGCCTCGGCGGACATCGACGCGCAGATCAAGTATCTTTTTCTGAACCAGCACCATCTCGAGTATACTGCAGCGTCGCCGTCTTACGACGCTGTCATTCCGGCATTATGCTCGGTGCTCATGTTCGCCTATCGTAAGTTGTGCGACTACGAGCTGATGAAGGACGAGGAGTGTGTGAAGCGCATTCTCTCCATTGACAAACGGCTGGAACGACTCTTTTTCAAGCACATCACACACGAGATTGATAAGATTGCGAACTACAAGCTACTGCGGGAGGCGTACATCCTCTCCACCGGGGCACTGTTTGCCGAGCTTGGCGGTGTCGGTCGCGGTGGTAGCGCCAGCGGACTTGGTGGCGCGGACTTCGTGTCTGATTTGTTGAACCAGCAGCGGCGTAATGTGTCGAACCCCTCACCTTCAGGCAAGAAAGCCTTCGACTCATCCGATGATGACGAGGATGGCGCTGCGGGGTGGTCGAGCGGGGACGAACATGCGTAGAAAAGGAAAGAGGCGCGGCAATTTTTTTTTATTTTATTTTTTATTCAGGTACATGCTCTTTGTTCTTGCCATGTAGTTTTTTTTTTCTCCCCTGTGCTGATCGGTTGCTTTTCTCGTAAACTATGTCATGATGATCAGCTTGTTTTCTGCCAGGTGTCTTGAAAGCTCGTTGACTTGAGACTCTACACCACACTTTAGCTTCACTCATACGTGTCTCCTCAGCAGCATGAAGGGCGCCGCTTTCTATGCTGTGCTACATATCTGGCCGGCTTTCTACGCTTACATCTGTCGTGGTGTTCAAACAACGGAGCCGTATTTTTTTTTTTCAAATTTCCCATGCTCCACCTTTTCTTCATTTCTCTTCCCACTCTGTGAAACAAGTGCCTTCTGTAGCTGTGCTGAAGTAGTGCGTCTCGTTGTTCTTGTTCTCTTTATTTCTCTACTGACCACGGTGACGCGCGCAAAACAACAACAACAACCGTAGTGAATAACAGCCAAACCAGCGATGCCGGCGCCAACTGCATATGCTGTGCGTGTGCCTTTCTACTACACTGCATCACAGCTCTCTAACAAGGCAGTTGAAGGTGATGACGAAACAGACCTTGCAGCAGACCTACCTGTCTTCATCACACACGTGACGATTGAGGCGATCGCCTTCGGTGAGCGCTTCTTCTGGCTGCACGTCTCCGAGAACTCGACGGCACAGCCACAGGTGCCGCGGCTTGGTTCGTGCAGCGTCTCTGTCGGACTTGAGTTGAGCGGGTGCAGCAATAAGCCAACTGTTTCCTCGTCACAGTTGGTGGAGTTTGAAGCAACTCGGTTGCAGGACCTCTCTGCCGGCACCAACACAAGTGTGCAATCTGTCTTCGCCACCAGTCTCAGCCAAAAGCTAGTGCGAGGCGTGGCACGGCAGTTTAATACGCAGGTGACGGTGTATGTGAACTGTGCAATTGAGGGTGACCGCTCTCTCTCGTTGCTAGGCACGGAGGGCGGGACTGGTTTTGACAAGACGTTTCAGTTCGGCACGCTGGTCTACCGTGAAGCGCTTGGAGTGATCGTAAAACAGCTGAAAAGTGCGCGCTTGTTGGAATAGCATGCTTATCGTATATGAGGCGGCACTTTCTCTCCTAGTTAAAAAAAAAAAAGAGCATCTTAGCGGAGAGAGATTTTGTTGGGCCTGATGTATGAAAGAGAGTCCAAAGAACTTTAATAGCCACTGAGAGTTCTCACATCGCTTTTTTTTTTCCAAACGGCCTCTGAACTTTTTCAATCTCGCCCATTTTCGGCATCTGTGTTTTGGGTTTGGCCGTGGCGCAAAAGGAAACTCTTTCTTGTTTTTTTTTTTTTTTACATTAAAGCTATTTACTTTCGTCTCATGATTCAGCGCTTTTGAAGCTCTCTCCTTCTTTTATTTTTGTTCTTTTTCCTTTCTCACATTTGTTTCTGTTGTCGTGGTTTACATATTCTAATACGATTATACAGAGTATAAGCTCTTTCTCTCTCATCACTACTTTTCCATACGTTTACTCATTACCACACAGGGGGAAAAAAAAGCCGACAACAACAGACATCAACGATGTCCGCGATCTACTCCAAGGCTGAGGTGGCGGAGCACAACAAGAAGGAGAACGGCTGGTTCATCATCAACAACTCTGTGTACGATGTCACGAAATTCTACGACGACCACCCGGGCGGTCGTGACGTTCTGTTGGCCAACATCGGCCGCGACGCGACGGAGGAGTTCGAGGCGGTGCATCACAGCAAAGGTGCGATGCGCAAATTGGAGGACCTGAAGGTCGGCGAACTGCCTGAGAACGAGCGCCGTCACTTCATCTCCATGGAGGAAGTCGCTGAGAAGAAGTCGGCTGAAGGAGCCTGGTTTGTGATCAACAACAAGGTGTACGACGTGACGAAGTTCCTCGACCTGCATCCGGGTGGTCGAGACATTCTTCTTTACAGCGCCGGTGGGGATGCGACGGAGGCGTTCACCGACAACGGGCACAGCGACAACGCATACAAGATGATGGCCAAGTACTGCATTGGTGACCTCAAGCTCGATGAGCGCAAGAAGTTCGTGAATCGCAAAGTTACCGGTGGGCAGCACGCCGCCGCAGCGACGAAGATGGTGCGCGTGAAAAGCGAGGACGAGTCCCTGCTTGGCCGCATCCAAGAACAGCTACAGCTCTTCATTATTTTGGCGCTTTTTGTCATGGCAGGCGTTTTTCTTTTGAGCTAGAGAAAGAGAAAATACATAGTTTGCTGTAGAAGGCGTGAAAAGGAGAGAGTAAGGCATAACAGTCGTGATGCACGAGAAGAGTGCGCGTATTCGGTGCTTGCACGGGGTAGAGGGAGCAACGACGCGTGATGCAGCACAGAGTACACAGCGGACGGAGATATCTTCTGCTTGCTGTGCGTGCGTTTGCGTGCGACTATTAGCCTTACTCTTCTTTCCATTCGTCGCTCTCTGTGTCGCTTGTGCTTCACCATGCCCCCTTCGAATTTCCAGCTAAACGGACGCAGACGCGATCTCCTTTAGCCGCAATGCTACTGATTTTCTCTTTTTCCTTTTAATTAGCTTCTTTTTCTAGAGAGGAAAAAACCGTTGTGCAAAAATAGGCATACGTCGGCTGGAATTGTGATTGGGCGGCTTGCTGTGGTCTTTTCTTTGTTTGACGTTGGCTTGCTCGCCATTTCTCTTGTAGAAATAGCATTGGATGAGAGGCGCTGCTTGCGTTCTTTAGTTACGCGTCCTCGTCTATTGTGATTTCTTATGTGTCTTCGGATACCCTTAGAAGTAAACCTCCTCACACATACTGTGGTGAAGTTTATGGATGTTAGTGCGCAGACAGCGGCGCCACTTTTTTCTTTTTTTTTTCCCTTGATTTCTTGTTGTTTCCCTTTGCTTTTGCTTCTTTTTAGTGTTCATCAAAACCCATGGAAAAAGTCAGTTTTTTTTTTTCTTCTTTGATCAATAAGCAATCAAAAACGGCTGTCCAGAGGAGCAGGCGGCGTTCCTGTTTGCTTTTACTAGTCTCTATCCCATTTTTTGCTTTTCCTTTTAAATTACAAACGACGTTCGCGAAACTTCCCCAGCTGCCTTCTGTTTGTTTCCAACTGCAAGCCACTTTCAGCAAAACGCACCGCACGCTCCACACACACATACGCCACAATCGATACAGCAGTTTTCCCTCTTTCCTTCCTATTCTTGCTATGTAGGACTCCCATTGCAGTTCAGCCGAATATGCTCTTTTCTTTTTCCTATTATCTTTTTTTTTGTTATGAAAAATGAAGAACGGTAAGGAAGGCGAAAAACGCCTACGAGCTACGAAATCTCCATCAAGCTGGTATACGGCGTACATAGATAACAGGTCTTATCTGCGAAGTTGAAATTACTCTCGCTGGTCTTCAGTGCTTTCTTTGTTGGAAGAACCATCTCTTTCTTTGCTGACTGAAGAAGAGCGGCTGAAGTGCTTTTCCTGTTCTCGGCTTAGTGTGCGAGTCAGTCTGGCCTGTTCTCACCGTTTCTCACGAGAGAGTTGCCGGCTTGTCATGCGCTTCGCTTTCCCCGTTAGCACTCCCCAACAACGAGACAGCACTTCTTTGTTTCTTTTTTTTTTCTCTTTCAAATGTTACGTTTTTTTCTCTCTACTGATTCGCTATCAACATTCACATTTACAGTAACACTATCGTTTTTAGTGAATCGGCGTACTCGTATCTAACACACACAAAACTCGCGTTTTAACTCAACCTCCGTTTTTTATACTTTTACTGTAGAGGGCACCTTTTTCGTTGCTATCGAAAAGTGCAACAACGGAAAAGAGGAAGATAACGTAACCGATGTCTGCCAAGGTTGCCGCTAGAGACGAGGACGTCCCTGTCCCTCTCGATGATGATATTCTGGACTCTGAAAACGGTTTGAACACAGAGCCGTACGGTCACGACACAGACAAGCCGGCACATCCGCACATTACGTACCTTCACAAGTTCATCCATGAAGACCCTGTGCACCGCCCGTACCGCATTGCGGCCATCGTGTGCACCGGTATTGCGCTGCTGACGTCCATCGGCTCCATCATCACAAGTGGGGTCATGTGGGAACGTGCGTACACCTACAAAGGCACTGACACAGACCGCGTGCTGTACGCTTCGCTGTACATCTTCACGCTGGCGGAAAGCACCTTATCCTTCATTGCTATGCTGGTCGACTTCAGCGAGCTCTTCTTCCGCCCCAGCAACATCATTATTCGTGATCGGGGTGACTCCAAGTTTGTCGGCCGCTGCATCACGGTATTTCTGCTGCTTTTATGTGCGATCTACTCCTTCGTAGTGCCGATTGTGCTGAAGAACCGCGAGCCCAAGGTATCCGCTGCCTTGTGTGTCATCCCTGGTGTGCGGTTTGTTGCTTTGATTATCTTCTTCGCTGTCCTCATCGTGGACTCCAAGCAGTGAAGGATGCGCGGTGGAGAAGACCCCCTTCTTTTAGTGTGTGTGTGAGTGTGTGCCGCGGTTGAGAGAACGCCCACTTTTACCTCCTTTTTTGATTTTTTATTATACTTGTAGTTGTGTAAACGGTGCTGGCCTGATGACGTTTATTGAGACTCACTGATAGAGGATTGTCTTTCTTGTCGTCTGAGACCGTTTATGCTTTTTTTTTTTTCATCTTCCCTTGATATGTTACGAGTCGAATCTCTTCTTCTTTTGAGTTTCTTTTTTTTTTTGCTTTCTTTTTTAGTTTATACGCACCAATGATGTCTTTACAGAGTTTTGTCACAAGGTGTTTTCCCTTAGGATCAACAGTGAGGTGTGAACGTCGTTACCTAAACGAAAGTACTTTCAATATCTGCTGTAAGCGTCTTTAACTTTTTTTTTTACAGTTCTTCTTTTTTTTTTTTTATCTAAAGCAACACAACTGAATGTGCAACTCACATAGATGCCAAACAACTCGCGGTGTGAAAGGAAAAAAAAGGTGATGCTGAAGCCTTGCGGACCTTCAACAAACTATGTGAGTCTTCGTTCTCATCTGCGCTGCTGTTTCTTTGTGTCCTCTGATCAACTTCTTGGGTGTGTGCTTGTGCCCGCGTTTTTTTTTTTCGTTTTTCAAGAGTACCAAAGTCCTCACACGCGTAATTGTTCATAAATGAGTGATTGTACTTATGCCATAGCAAGTGCATGCACGTCCTACAAACTGCAGGCATGACACCAGGTACACCTGCCGTCTTCATTTTTTTTTTCTCTTCTTTTCGCATGGCTACAAACTTCTGCGACGCTGGGACTATATGCAACACACTATGTTATTTTTCCCTCCATTTACCACTTTATATACGTCTAATCTCTAGTAAGTACTGGCTATTTTGAACGACGAATGGCTCTTTTTTCAATTGTTTAACTGGGTTTATGTGAGTCGTGAAACGAGAACAAACGAGATGGTGTCTGCGTACGTCAAAAAAAAAAAAAAACAGGTTCCTTCTTGGCGTTGCTTCTTTGCTTTTCTACAGGAAAGAAAAGAAAGTTGAAGTTGGTTATGCTAGAGGCGCAATGCGCAAACCTCAACCGTTTCTTCGGATTATGCAAGATGCTATTCACATTCTATTTGTCTCCTCCTCTTCGCGTTATCCAACAGTCTTTTCTGCAATTTGATAACGAAAACAAAGCAGTAGAGCCTTTGCTTAAGTTGCACCGCTCACCTTTTAACAAAAACTGTTTCTCCATCACAGTTAATCATGTCTGCCAAGGTTGCCGCTAGAGACGAGGACGTCCCTGTCCTTCTCGATGATGATATTCTGGACTCTGAAAACGGTTTGAACACAGAGCCGTACGGTCACGACACAGACAAGCCGGCACATCCGCACATTACGTACCTTCACAAGTTCATCCATGAAGACCCTGTGCACCGCCCATACCGCATTGCGGCCATCGTGTGCACCGGTATTGCGCTGCTGACGTCCATCGGCTCCATCATCACAAGTGGGGTCATGTGGGAACGTGCGTACACCTACAAAGGCACTGACACAGACCGCGTGCTGTACGCTTCGCTGTACATCTTCACGCTGGCGGAAAGCACCTTATCCTTCATTGCTATGCTGGTCGACTTCAGCGAGCTCTTCTTCCGCCCCAGCAACATCATTATTCGTGATCGGGGTGACTCCAAGTTTGTCGGCCGCTGCATCACGGTATTTCTGCTGCTTTTATGTGCGATCTACTCCTTCGTAGTGCCGATTGTGCTGAAGAACCGCGAGCCCAAGGTATCCGCTGCCTTGTGTGTCATCCCTGGTGTGCGGTTTGTTGCTTTGATTATCTTCTTCGCTGTCCTCATCGTGGACTCCAAGCAGTGAAGGATGCGCGGTGGAGAAGACCCCCTTCTTTTAGTGTGTGTGTGTGTGTGCCGCGGTTGAGAGAACGCCCACTTTTACCTCCTTTTTTCTTATAGAAAGGAAGTTCTCTAGTTTAACGCCTTCTTTTTCTGTTTTGCAGTTTTCTGTTATGGAGATCGTCGCTTTTTTTTTTGTTTGTTTTTGACGCGGCTTCTTTAGTCTGGACAGAAGTCCACAGAACAACTTTTTTTTTTTTAATTACCATACTTATATCATCTCTAGTGACGTGTTTTCTCTTGTTACGTTGAAACCGTTTTTACTTTTTTGTAACTATTACTCTATTAACGCTTGAAAACGATTGTTCCAAATACCCTCTCGTATCTCTCTAACATCTCCTTTTTTTTTTTGGTTTGCCACTAAAGCTTCTTTTTCTCGAAAACAAATTCTAACTTCACAACTCTATCAATGACAAATACTACAAAATAAAAGACCAAAGAGTCACCCTGCGTCACAATGTACTTGTGCATCATGAAAGCAAGACGTAGATGCTCTGGCTTACATATATATATATATATATATATATATATATATATATATATATATATATACACGAACAGCAAAGCGTAAAACAAAAAGAGAACAGCAACCACAAGGATTTGTGTAACCGGCTGGAGTGCACTATTTTTTTGCGGGAGAGTCAGCCAAAAGACCTCTTCCTCTTTCTTTTTTCGTAGATGTCTGGTGGCGACTTTGAGCCGCTGTTTTTCTTTTAGCTTTGAATACTAGAGTCTTTGACCGAACCAAAAAGATGCTGCAGGACACTCAAAAAAAAAAGGTCGGTGGTTTTTCATGCGAGGCACCTACAATCCAATGAATCGTCATGTTCGGCTCTTGCTTTATGTCTTTCGCAATGTTCTATCTACTCGTAACAGCTTTGAGAGTCCACATAAAACTGCTTTCCTTTTCTCTTCTCTTCTGAGCACTTATCATTGTCACCTACCTCTCGCGTCTTTTCTAAGCAAATCAAAACAAAGGAATAGTTGTTTTTGCTATCGTTTTGTCACATAGCTTGCCTTTACACGCCTAGGTTTCAGCGTTCGCAACATATCGACGCGACCTCATGTGCAGGTGTGGCTGATTGCTTTACTACCTTTTCTCTGCTCTACTTTCGAGTCTCTGTCTAGTGAACGATGAAGGTTTCCGGTGCCGCCATACTGCGCAAAGTGCGTGAGCAGATGCAGCGGTACCAGCTCGACGCCCTTGTGATTCCTAGCAGCGACGCACACAACAGCGAGTACGTCGCCACTCACTTGCAGGCGCGTGCCTTCGTCTCCCACTTCACTGGCAGCGCCGGTACAGCCCTCATCACGAGAGACAAGGCGCTTCTGTGGACGGACGGCCGCTACTGGGCTGCAGCGGTGGAGCAGCTCTATCCAGAGTTTGAGCTGATGAAGCTGGGCGTACCCGAGACACCGACGCTGTCTGACTGGGTGGCAGATCACCTCGGCTCCAGGGCGAGCGTGGGGATGCACCCATACTTGATGAGCGTGGTGGAGTGGGAGGCGCTGACGAAGAAGATCAACCTATGCCCAGTCGGCAACATTGTTCAGGCGATGATGCCGCCCGAGACGAAGGAGGTGAAGCCAATATACGTGCGGCCTCCCAAGTACTGTGGGGAAACGTGCCTGCAACGTCGCGCTGCGTTGCTGCAGGAGGCACGGAAGAAGAAGTGCGACATCCTGATTTTGTCCGCCTTGGATGAAATTGCGTGGCTGACGAACCTACGTGGTGCCGACGTGGACTACAACCCTGTCTTTTACTCCTACGCGATTGTGGATGCCACAGCAGAAAAGGTGCGCTTGTACGTGAACCTGGAGAAGGTGACGGAGGAAGTGCGCGGCACGTGCGCCGACTACATCGACTTTTTCCCCTACGAGCAGTTCGAGGCGGATCTGAAGCAGCTGCCGAAGGGCCGCAAAGCGCTGGTGGACGAGCGGCAGACAAGCGAGGCGGTTTTCCGCCTCCTGCAGGACACCGGTGTGGAGACGGTGCGCGTGCTCTGCGGTCCAGCGCAGAAGCTGAAGGCGGTTAAGAACGAGGTGGAGCTGAGAGGCTTCCGTGAGTGCCACATGCGCGACGGCGCGGCCCTCACCCGCTACCTCGCGTGGCTTCACGACCAAATTGCCAACAAGGGTGTGACAGACTTGAACGAGTTCGACGCTGCAACGAAGTTGGAGGCTTTTCGCTCGGTGGATAACCTCTTCGTGCAGCTCAGCTTCGGCTCTATCTCAGCCACGGGACCTAACGCAGCCGTCTGCCACTACAGCCCACCAAGAGAAGGTTCCGCGGTGATTCGCAAGGATCAGATTTACCTGATCGACAGCGGTGCGCAGTACTGGGACGGCACGACGGACGTCACCCGTACCATCTGCTTTGACCTGCCGAGCGAGGAGATGCGAGAGAATTACACACGTGTGCTGAAAGGCCACATTGCAGTGAACACGGCGGTGTTCCCAAAAGGGACGAGTGGGGCTCGCCTCGACACGCTGGCTCGCACGGCGCTGTGGAAGGTTGGGTTGGACTTCGCCCACGGCACCGGACACGGTGTTGGTTCGTTTCTGAACGTGCACGAGGGGCCGCACTCGATGGCGGCGCGACCGACGCCGACTGGGGCTAATTTGGAACTGCACTGCATCATCTCAAACGAGCCTGGGTATTACAAGGACGGCTACTACGGCATCCGCATCGAAAACATGGAGGAGGTGGTCGAGTGCCCCACGAAGCACAGTGACACTGGATTCTACACGATGTCGCAACTGACGATGGTGCCGCTGTGCCGAGACCTAATCGACGCGGCTGCGCTGACGGAGGCGGAGCGGCACTGGGTGAACGACTACCATACCAAGGTGAGAAATACGTTGACACCTCTCCTGCGAAGCTCAGACGACCACTTAGCACTCGACTACTTGGCTTACCACGCAGCATCACTTTAAAAGGAAGAACAAGTGCTATGAGTCATTCAGCTGTTTGACACTTCTTTCTACGCACATGTTTCTATGCATACAAATAAATGAACGTACATATGTGTTTATTTACTTATTTACGGAGCTCGTTTTTGACTTTGGCCACAACTACTTGCTTGTCTTTCACAAACGCAGACACACACACACACACACACACACAAGTAGAGTGGTGCTGCTACATGTTTGAACAGATTTGCAGAAAGCACTTGACTTTTTTTTTTTTGGTTGGATTGACCGCAAACTACTGTCGATGCTGCCTTTTTTTTTTTTGCTGTTGTCTTTTTTTTCCTATTAGCCTTACTAAAAAAGGAAAGAGTAGACACTGAGTAAGTTAGCTTTATTGATAAACAATTAGGGAGACTCTAGACATTGTTTCTCAAACTCGGCCTTTCATTGACAACTTAGTGCTCTTTTCTTTCGTTTATGGCTCTCTTCTTTTTTACTTGCAACGCGCTCTCTCCAATAGCTTTCGCTTTACAACTCGAGTGCTTAGGTTTCTCATCTCTACTTGTCCCAAACCAAGCTCACAAGAATATATGGCCAGAGGCAAGCGTTCCGCTGACGCCAGAAGAAGGTGCTGCGCGACAACATCCGCGGCATCACCCGAGGCTCCATCCGCCGCATGGCCCGCCGTGGTGGCGTGAAGCGCATCTCCAGCGAGATCTACGAGGAGGTGCGCCGCGTGCTGAAGGCGTACGTCGAGGATGTGGTGCGTTCCAGCACGGCGTACACGGGGTACGCGCGCAAGAAGACGGTGACGGCGTCCGACGTGGTGAACGCGCTGCGCAAGCGCGGCCACATCCTGTACGGCTACGCGTGAAGTCCTTTTCGACTTAGCCTTGTGCCGCTTGCTTCTGTGTAGGTTCTTTTTTCTTTTTTTTATGTGTGTTTTCTTTTCCTAATCTGTGCCCCCTCCTTCGCGTCTTTTTGACACACCAACTTTTTTTTTGTAGGAATCATGTCATAACAGGTTCTTTGTTGCTTTGCCAGTCCATTACAGAGCATGCAAACTGCCACAACTATTTCATTGTTTATGGAACAAGGAAGAAGGGAGCCGCAGACGCGGCATAGACGCACAGTTTCCTGTGCATCGATTGCAGGTCTACAGCTTCTGATCTTTCCCAGCGCTTTTTTTTTCCTGCTTCTCTCTCTACTCTCTTCTTCCCCATTTCCTTCTCGGACTTTCTTGTTTGTTTGCTTGAATTAGTAGCCTAAAACGCTTTTTCTTTTTTGTTTGCTTCCTCTTCTCTTTCAGTTTTAATTAGCAGAGTCTGCCCCATAACATCGCTGCGTGCTCGCTCCCCAGACGCTGCACCGTGGTACTTTATTAGCCCCCTTTTTTCACAAGCACCTCGCTTTTCCAACCCACAGTGGCGATGTCCGACCCCGCCAGCGGTCAGTCTCCTGAGATGGAGGTGAGCCTCAACGAGCCTTCCGCCCTCCAGCCGGGTGGTGAGTTGGACGAGCACCTCGAGTGCAACTCGACGAGCGACGCGCACCAGCGACAGGGGGAGCTGTGCGAGGTGATGAAGAATTTTAATGGATCGGCTGACGCGATTTTTGCGGATGCGATGAACGAGGAGGACGAGGTCGGTGTTACGCCACAGCCGAAGAAAGGGCACTCCAAGCTGCGGATTTGGTTCGAGAAGATCGTCCCACCCGGCGGCATCATCGCCAGCTCCTTCACGTTGGGCAGCTCCACGCTCGGGGCGGGCATTTTAGGTATTCCTGCCGCCTTCAACAGCATGGGCTTCGTCACCGGCCTCATCGTGCTTGTCGTGGTCGACATCCTAACGATATTCTCGCTGTGGTTGCTGGCGCTCTGCGCGCAGAAGACGCAGGTACGCACGTACGAGGAAGTGGTTCGCATCATCCTGGGCAAGGGCTTCGACTACCTCTTGGCAGTCTTCCTGCTGCTATCTTGCTTGGGCGGTGGCGTCAGCTACATCATCTCCATTGGCAACCTGCTCACCCCAATCTTCGATGACCCGAGCGTGCCGAAATTCCTACAGTCCAAGTCTGGCAACCGCCTCATCACCTCTATGATCTGGCTTGTGTTTATTCTGCCCCTGTGTCTGCCCAAGCATATTGACGCGTTGCGCCATGTCTCCGTGGTTGGCGTGACAATGGTCATCTTCTTCGTGCTGTGCATCGTGCAGGACAGCGGCGCTTTCATTCACCGCCACGGCTGGCGTGAGGATGTGGTACCATTCAACACGGGTAACCGCGCCATTGAGGGCCTGGGCACCGTCATGTTTGCCTGCCTCGTGCAAATGAATGCGATGGAGGTGTACTTTGAGATGAAGAACCCGACGCCGCGCAACATGGTGCGCAACAGCATACTTGCATTGAGCGGCTGCGGCGTTTTGTACGTCCTGGCCGGCGTCTTCGGCTACGCCCGCTTCGGCTCTACTGTGACGTCGTCTATCCTCCTTATGTACCAGCCTCGTGAGGCGCCGCAGTTCTGGGTGGCGTACTTCGGCATCGTCATCAAAATTTGCGTTGCTTTTGCGCTGCACCAGATCCCGATGCGTGACGGCGTCTACCACTTCCTCTCCTGGGATGCGTACCGCATGCCCTGGTGGAAGAACGCGGTGATCTGCGCCTCCATCGCGACGGTGGTCCTCATCATCGGTCTTTTTGTGCCGAACATCAACATCGTCCTCGGCCTCGTCGGCTCCCTCTGTGGCGGCTTCTTCGGCTTCATCTTACCCGCTTTCCTGATCATGTATTCCGGTAACTGGACTCTTGCTAAGGTCGGTTGGATGCAGTGGGTCGCCACCTACCTGCTGTTACTCACCGGCGTGATTGCAGTGGTCTTCGGCACCGCCGCCTCCATCTACGGCATCATCTAATGATAATCTCTTGTCAGTCTTATGGTGATGCCTACTGCCTGGAGTCTTCTGTTGCCCCAACTTACACACACACACACACATAGAGGAATCTGTTCTTTTTTCCAAAGCCAAGAAAGGGAAAAGAAAGGCATACAAAGTCTGCTCACAAACGTCTTTACAAGAGTTAAAAGGCTTAAGTTAATACACATAATTCCATATATATATATATTTATGTACATATATATTGAAAGGCAAACAACGATAGCGGTTCTTTCTCCGCTGAATAACAGAAGTCATAATTTACCACCCTTCACCGTTTTTCCTTTTTTTTTTTTAATTCGAAGGTCGAGCTGGGTGGTGCTCATCTGGGTTGCACATCTTCTTAAACGCTGCACAAGCCCGTCCCCCTTTCCCCCTTTTTTTTACATAAAGCATTTTCTTTTCTTTTCTCCCGAAGTACTGAGCTACATTGCTAACCTTTTTTCTACTTTACCAACTCATCTGAAACTCTGCAAGTCACTTTTTGCTTGTAAAGGCTGCCGTTTTGGTTTCCCTCATCATCAGAGTATCTCACCCTCTGCTAGCGGGGAAGCAAATGGCTTTCTAGAAATTCAATCCAAGCTCTATACCAAGCATTAAAGCTCTTCTCGCGCGGTAGCAGCGGGTTTTTATAGCAGTCTCAAAATTCGTGCTGACCCGTAGTACATTGCCAGTTTTTTTTTTCCAAACGCAGGGACTCATTTTAATCGAGTAGCAGAAGTTCACTCCGGCAGCGCTCTCACAATTTACGTCAGTTAACCTGGCTTTCTCCTTTCCATGCGGAGATGTGTATGCGCGATCTTTCGAGTTGTTCTTGATCCTGTGCTTTCTTCAATTCGTGTCTGTGCAATTGTCACTGTTACTCTTCGTGATAAGAAGTTACACGTGGAATCTCCAAACGTACAGGCCTCAGCGGCTTGACCGTGTTACGCGTGACCTCGAATGCACCTTGTTCTGCATTCGTTTTTTTTTTCTCTCTTATTAGCATCGTGTTAGCGCGACCTCAGTTACCAGTTCCACAAAGTCTAACATCTTTGTTTTTTTTTTTTCCTTTCAATTCAGGTCTAGTTTCACTACTACCTACGGTGCATTTTTCGTTTTTGACCTCCTAAAATGCACATATATATATGTGCGCAGTAGAGTCTTGTCCGTAGGTCCCATTAGGGTCTCCTCTTAATACTCTATTTTTCAATTAGCCTCCCCGCTACACGCTGTTGTACAACACTAATTTATGTTCACTTGTTTCTATAAGTGCTTCGTTTACATAAATGAGCAAACAGAATTTTCCAAACATTCATGTGCATTGCTTTGCGGCTTAGACAAGGAGCACACTGTAAAAAGAAGTAAAAGGAAAAGGACAGTTAGGTTCTTCTGTTTAAGTAGTTTTTGATTAGCGGGTCAAAAAGCCACGCGACGAGAGGTTTCTACCACTCAGTTGTACTTTGCTTCAAACGTAGATGACGTAGTACATGATGACCAGTTTTACTAACCGAGACTGGCAGAGAAAAGCCTGCGGCGCTAATTATCATGAGTTTAGTTCTTCCTGAGCGAGACTATTGTTCCGTAACGGTTGGAAAGACGTGCGGTATATTCCTTTTAAGTGCTGCAAGAAGAAAAAGGAAACAAAACGTAGTACTGATGCTCTTATTTTCAAAGGCAATTTTTGACTCTTCTTTTCTCTCTCTTCTGAGTCAAGTAGTATTGGTCACTGCTGCCGCGCTGAAGAACAATACGCACCTCAGTACAACTAATTTCAGCAAATACGTCTCGTTTTTCGTTTTACAAAATGAGGAAAAAAAAAGCTCTCACAGCTCAATCAACTACCACCCAAAGCCAAACTCAACGCAGCAAACCGTGATCTGTGCAACTTAGACCACTTGAGCCACTGTCCGTTTCTCGGCGAGGTGGATGTGAGCGTGAATATCGCACCAATGGACGTCAGCGAGCTTGCGGGTGCGCAGCGTCTTGCAAAACTCAATGCGTGAATCCGTGAACTGTGTCACATGGGTGGACTCGGTGCTCGCTCTCTTCAGGAGGAGCTAAACATCCGCCTGAATCCATTGCTGCAAGAGCTCAACAGCCTCGAAAAAGCGCCGCGTCTTTTGAAACCTGACGCGTGACTCTGTTGGTCAACCGATCTAAGCTGCTACTTGAAATGCTAGGTACTGAGTGACGCTGATGCGACAAACAGTTTTGGGCTGTAAGACGCAGGTTGCTCACATCAAATGCCCACTTTAAGAAGGCGCTGAATGGGGAAAGAGTGAGCAGGGACGTGCGTTCTGTTTCTCGCGGTTTCTGAAGCCTGAGTGGAGTTGCGTCTCTCGCTTAACTGTTTCTTTTTTTCTCTGTTTTCTCACACGGAACGTCGGACTGTTAGGTGACTTATCAACTGTGCAGTGAGGAGACAGAGAGCAGTCAAACAGTGTTGACTTTGCCGAGATGCCTTTGCTTCCGCGTTTCCTTTTAAAGTAAGTTCGGCCTAGCCTTTCTTTTTATTGTGCACTACCGCTTTCAGCTGCGGGGTGCATCTCGCAGGTTTTCGCGCTAGCAACATGTGCAAAGCAGTGATTTATTGTCCTGTGGAGTGACGCTGACGAACCTGTACGAGGGCCTTTGCATCAAAAGCTGCTTGGCTGCGCGCTGCAACATCAAGTGCGCTTTTTCACCTCGCTTAACTGTTTACCGTGGCTTTTTCCCCAGTGTTTCCCTGCTTTTGCACTTATCGCCTTTCATCGTTTGTTAGTGGCGTATTTGCGTCCCACTCTTTCTCTTTCTTTTTCCTTTTAAGGCACTCTTCAAAGTCTGTGTCTTTTTCTTCCCCATGATAGCACGTTTTCTTTTTCTTTTTGCTGTTCTCTGCTGACCGCAACAGGTGACTTGAGCACGTAAGCTGCCAGCTGCCTGAGCGAAGCAGTGAAGGCCATGCTGCTTTTCTTTCCTTCCGCTGTGCATTCAAGAAAGAGAGAGGTGCCTAGTGATCATTCACCAGTTTGACCTTTGACAACAGGTGAGCTGCTCAGCGATGCAGAGGCCTTGATTTCGTGCGCATGTCAAAAAAGTGTGTGTTACACAGCTCCATCGCTGATGCTCAGGTTATGTGGCAGGGCAGGGTGGCGGCTCTTAATGGGCTCACTTGTGCCTAGAGCGTCAGTAAGCTAGACAGCAGAGGAATTCGCGCAACGGGAGCTGGCAGTGCTAGCTCGCTGTGCTTTTCCATAAGTGCTTTTTTTTTTCATCTGCCTCTTCTTGTTCCTCTTGCGCTTTTGAGGCTCTTCTAGCCCCTATGCAAACAAGGACGTCAGGACCCCAGGCTTCCTCCTTCAATGTCTCGTTTTCTTCCTCACACCCCAATGAACTCGTCCTTGCGTTGCCCGTGCTACTCTTGCTTCTCTGCATACGTAGCTGCATTTCTGTACAGCTGAGGCGACGCTTATTCTTGTTTCCCTCGCTGTGGATGGCGCCGAACAAGTTCGTGGCGCTTGCGTTTCGCGTGTTGCAAGCGCCAGCGCTGCTCCGAAAGACGACTTAAAAGGACACTCTTCCTATGTGAGCATACCAAACCTGGACATCACGGACGTCTCGCAGCTCATAGGCCTCATAGGTTCCCACCCATTACTTTACATCCTGCAGACCATGAGCACGAAGATGTTGTTGGATGCGAGGATGCACTTTTATTAGAAGCACTACGTCTTTTTAGCTTTGGAGCGCTGATGTTGCAAAAAGGTGTGGATTGTGTATTTGCACCACAGCGACGAACCGATGCAGAGCAGCGGTGGCCGCTGCTTTTGCCTCAACTGTTGTGAGTGACGTAGCGAGGACCTCCCTCAAAGCTGCAAGTGAACCGTGCGCGCAGCGACAGACTAACGCTTCACTTTAACAACAATAAAACACACCATGCTGGGTGCTGGGCGTTGAAGTTACAGGCACAGCCAGCTGCATGCAAGACGGCGTTGCATCGCCTTGCGCTGCGCCCTGCGGCACCTTGTCCAGCAGCGGGTAGAACGCATGTGGCTGCTGGTGCGGCGCAGCGCGCGTTGCGTGTGCCGACGCGGATGCAAGTCAAGGAGATGGAGCTGGGCCGCTTTGAAGAGCTTTGCGCCTTTTCCGCTTTTGCTGAGTCACAATACCTGACCAAGCTAAGTGCGACCAGCAGGGGCAAGTACTCTGACCCTAACTCGAGGTGGTGTCCCATGCATACGTACACCGACGTCTCCGGGAATCGAGCCTCAGAACATGTCTCTCTGCACATTCTCTCGGAGGTGTTGTATCTTGGCAGCTTCATCCGCAAAAAAAAAAAAAACTACAGACTGTGCACTGCTTCGATTGTCTAGAGGTGGTCCTCTGGCTTTCAGAGAGAGGTGGATGACCCTCCTGCCCGCTCTTTTTATTGCTGTTTCCGCGACCTTGCGTTTGCAGTGTGTGTTGCTAAGAAGCTCAGGGTAACAGACTGTTTCCTGCACAGCTTAGAAGGCTTGGATGGCTGCCCTCCGCTAAGCCACGCCGGCATGCGCGGAACACCCTTCTTTCAAGATTTGATTGTCCTTTTACGTGCTTCGCCTCTCCATAAGCTTAACAACGCGTACTGTTCTCCGACCGCTTTCAGCGTTTCTTGCAGCTGTTTAAAGCTCAAAGACCTCGGAAACGACCACGGCATCAGCTTTGCACAGAGCTGCTTTTTTTATTTATTCCTCTCTTCCCGATCTGCTGCTCTGGCGCTTTGCTTGAATGGCGTGGCCACAGCTCACTTTCACTGGATGGACGAGTGCTCGTCCGCGGTGTGTGTGTGTGTGTGCTTTGCAGGTGAGAAGACGACTGCTTTTGTGTGTGCCTGGACAGACTGTGTTACTGTGCTGCAAGAGGATTAGATGGTGCTTGCATTGTGGAGGAGCTGAATTGTGTTGCGTGTGTGTGTGGTGTGGTGTGGTGGTGCGTGCTTTGGTGTGTTGTGTTGTATGGATGTTGTTGGGGGTTAGGGTGTACGGGTATAGTAGTGTAGTAGTGTACGGGTGTAGTAGTGTAGTAGTGGGCGGGTTAGGGTTAGGGTTAGGGTTAGGGTTAGGGTTAGGGTTAGGGTTAGGGTTAGGGTTAGGGTTAGGGTTAGGGTTAGGGTTAGGGTTAGGGTTAGGGTTAGGGTTAGGGTTAGGGTTAGGGTTAGGGTTAGGGTTAGGGTTAGGGTTAGGGTTAGGGTTAGGGTTAGGGTTAGGGTTAGGGTTAGGGTTAGGGTTAGGGTTAGGGTTAGGGTTAGGGTTAGGGTTAGGGTTAGGGTTAGGGTTAGGGTTAGGGTTAGGGTTAGGGTTAGGGTTAGGGTTAGGGTTAGGGTTAGGGTTAGGGTTAGGGTTAGGGTTAGGGTTAGGGTTAGGGTTAGGGTTAGGGTTAGGGTTAGGGTTAGGGTTAGGGTTAGGGTTAGGGTTAGGGTTAGGGTTAGGGTTAGGGTTAGGGTTAGGGTTAGGGTTAGGGTTAGGGTTAGGGTTAGGGTTAGGGTTAGGGTTAGGGTTAGGGTTAGGGTTAGGGTTAGGGTTAGGGTTAGGGTTAGGGTTAGGGTTAGGGTTAGGGTTAGGGTTAGGGTTAGGGTTAGGGTTAGGGTTAGGGTTAGGGTTAGGGTTAGGGTTAGGGTTAGGGTTAGGGTTAGGGTTAGGGTTAGGGTTAGGGTTAGGGTTAGGGTTAGGGTTAGGGTTAGGGTTAGGGTTAGGGTTAGGGTTAGGGTTAGGGTTAGGGTTAGGGTTAGGGTTAGGGTTAGGGTTAGGGTTAGGGTTAGGGTTAGGGTTAGGGTTAGGGTTAGGGTTAGGGTTAGGGTTAGGGTTAGGGTTAGGGTTAGGGTTAGGGTTAGGGTTAGGGTTAGGGTTAGGGTTAGGGTTAGGGTTAGGGTTAGGGGTTAGGGTTAGGGTTAGGGTTAGGGTTAGGGTTAGGGTTAGGGT